>CM026081.1:25122508-26438762 GCA_014839685.1 Anableps anableps
TGTTTTTAGAGTCTAATAAGAAGAGACCCCTCCTCTGTTTGTCTATAGCTAAATGAGTCCAACGTGGAATTTTTCTAATTGTTCCTTTAAGCAGCCGGTGAGTTGAGCAGAGCTGAGCTGTGGCTCGAGACTTGCCTGTTGAACATAACAGGATTTTTTTTAATTCCCTCAGGTAATCTGGGAGGCATTGTTAAAGCTGAAAAAGTTGACTACTGTAATCCTCGTCTCTGAGGCCTTCAGGGGGTTTATTCAAAAACAGACCTCAGCTCTCTTATCAGCGCAGCAGCACAACTGACTGTCACTCCAGCTGCAAAGACACTCCTTCAGCTTTCTGTTGAACGCAACTGGAAATGAGAAAAGTTGATGTTGCCAGACAATACTGCCGACCAGTTCTGGCGGCCGCTGTACTTGCTAAGAGAAATCATTTCAGCTCTGTTGGAGAAGGGAAGGGGCCCACTTAATATTCACAGAGCAGGAGCACAGTGAATGGAAATGAGTGAGAGGTTGGGGTGAAAAAAGGGAAGGAGGAGGTGGTGGCAGTGAAAACAGAGACTGAGACAGAATTCAAAATTGCAAGATAGGACTGGCACCAGTGCACAGTGAAACAACTTATTTTACAAGTGTTAATAACCCAGGATGGTGTGAAGATGCAGATTTACTGGGAAGGTCTGTGGCTCCTTTCTCAGTGCCTTAAAACCCAGCCTTGTGGAGCTGCAGCAGGGCATGAAATTGTTGGAAATTGACACCGGATATGCATTGATGTGTATATAACAGGTTATGCTGGTTGATTCCATTATGGGAATGGCTCAGGATTGGATGATTTGGAATACAGGATACATATCATATGTACAGACTGGTTTCCATATTTAAATTACAATATGTTCGCAGTTATTTGATGAAGTTGAATTAATTTATCATTTTGAGGATTCTTTTTATTATTAAACAAGTACAAATATTATAATAATCTGTCATTCTAAAATCTAAATAAGTCTGAAATCTGAATAACTTAGAAAATAAAACTGAAATTTTTGTTGTTTTAAGTGAACATATGTGGACAATTATTGGGTAACTGTTAGTGTTCAGACCTATTATGTTGGTAAATGAAAAATTATTTTCCCATGACACTTGTTTTAAATAATTTCTTGAAGTAAAATAACTTAATTTTTTACAATTTGCTCATATTTTTGACATTACAAAACATCAGTAGCCAATATTGCCACCTTTTGTTTCAGTTAGTCATTAGGTTTTCATTCATGGAGTTTCTTTTTTTTCCTTCTTTTTTTTTATTTCAGAGTTTCAGCTTGAATGTCCTTTTCAGTGGTGGTCGGGTTTCAGTCTTTTTCACCGTAGCCATGCATTTACCATGTTGTGCTTCTTGGTACCGCAGGTGGCCTGCAGTTCTGGGATATAACAAAGCCGAGAAATAATAGGTCTTTCTTTTCCCTCAGCAGCTTTCTTGCAAACCTCTTAACCATTTGTAACAAAAGGGTTGATGGTTCCAGTTTCACTCCCCAATTTCTTAGTCATTTTCAGACCGCTGCATTCTTCTGAAAGACCTTTAGCAATTTAACTTTCTAGTCAGGTAAATCTTTTATGCTGATGTTATATTATTTATCTCTTTGAGCCACACCAACCCACATTAGACAACTACAGACTCTTTAGTCAGTTTATGAAGTATTCTTGGTTGAATCCTTTTGCCTTCAGAAGTTTCTTGATTCTTCCTAGTCATAGATGCAAAGTGGGATGGATCCAAGCTCGAATATTGTTAACTCCATAATGTGACCCTACCATCTGAATATTGACTCTGAAATCAACACTCATCAGATCAGGCAATGTTTTCAAAATCTGTATTTGTCTAATTTATTGTGTGTCTGTGCAAGCTGTGGTCTCAGTTTCCTGTTCATAATACAGCAGTGCTACCCAGTGAGCTATCTGCCACTGTAGCCCAGTGGTCTTACTGTCATTTGTAGAAATACACCACTCCCGGTCAGAAACAACCAATCAGAGCCAGGAGGAACATCTTGCCAGTATGTACACCAGTATGTGTGCATACTGCTCACAGCCTTCCCCTGCGCAGCTCGTTCCGTTGTTTCAGCTCGAGATTACAGGTATGCTACGGCTGTGCTAATGGCGGAGAAACAATCTAATGTTACAGGAAAACCAACAACTTATGGAGTTCTTGGCGGGCTCCGCTGTGGAGGGAGAGCTGTAACGCAGCAAAGAGCAAGGGGGAGGGAACTGTAAAGTGTGCTTGTTCAAATTTTCAGGCTAAGCCCGCGGTTTTCTCAGAACTCCCTGCTGCATCTTCAAATCCCATCCCTCTTTTCCATTCTCAAGTTTGGTTTGAACTTCAGCAAGTTGTCTGTAATAGGTTGATTCACTATTTGTGTTTATCAATTGAACTTTATAAAGTGGCTGGTGTGTGAAATAGTTCAATCCAATCAGCATTCAGATTTATACAGCTGCGAATGAGAAAACATGAACAAAAATAATATGGTTCAGATTACTTGCCTAATAATTGCAGGGTTACATTTTTTACAGCAAGTTTGAAAGCCAAATGATTTTATCCTTGAATACAGGGCAGGCTGCTATTTTTCCTCTCTTTCTCTGCCCTTTTCCTTCACTTTCAATGCCTTCTCTAATGTCAGCCATCATGTTCCTGTCACGGGCCTAACCTTCAGGTGTGCTCTCACAGCGTTCAGTGTGACTGCAGTAAGGACGAGGCTGTTGCCTGCTGCAGACAGGATGCCAGACTCATCCTTGAGCTTGGAGCAGAACAATGCTGGAAAGGATATCCTTTCATTGTCATGGTCATCAGTGGTAACCCAAAAGCGTGGCTGGTGACTGAAATGAGTCTTGGAGCCTCATCTTGTCGCTTACACCCCCCCGCACCTTCACCTCCACCACTACACCCCCTATTCATCCCCTCCTTTTTGCCACGGTAAATTAGAACTGCCTGTCTTCTCTCTGATTCTCCGTCTCTCTCTCTTTTTCTGGCTTTATGTCTGTCCTCTTTCATTCCTGAAGTTACAGAGGAGAGGAACAAGAGGAGGTGTCAGCTGACTGACCCGCTCCAATCAGATAACTTCAGACGGAGGTGTTTAGCTGCTGCTAAAATCAGATTTAGCCTGAGGGAGGGAGCGAGCGAGCAGGAGGTTTGAGCAAGGCAGCGCAGCGTGGCTATGCACCGGTAGGGAAGCATGTTGAGTCGGGGATCTGTACCATGGACGAGTCGAGCATTCTAAGGAGGCGAGGGCTACAGGTAGGACCACAAAAACAGTTGCATCTGTATTGATCTGCAGGGCTCACAGAGCTTCTGTAGTGGTTTCTGTTTTATCACTGCACAGTTCAGACTTTCTGTGTTAACACTCCACAGTTGCAGTACTGCGAGCGCCTGCGTGTGTGTCCTGCATGTGAGACAATCTCCTGGCAGAGCTGAGCAGACATCATTGACTCTAACAATCTGGGCTCCTCGCTCCTCGTTGTCAGCATTTCTAAATAAAAGTTCAGATGGCTGCAGATTCACTTTCAAGCAAAACATCAAATCATTTCTCACATTTAATTGGTGCTAGCTGCTGGCAAGGGGGGCTCCCATTCATGTAGCAAGATCGATTACGGTGTGTCTTTGAGGATGGCTTTCTTGTGCTTTATTGACTTTTTATGATAATTGAGTTCAGAGTGAGGCTTTTGCCCTGCTGTCAGTAATCCTGATGAAGATGTGAGCTGAGTTTAAGGCAGCTCTCTGAGAAAAATGAGTCGCAAAACTAAATTATTGCTGCTATCAATCCACAAAACAAATTATATAAATGGAAGTGGAGCGAGCGGACAGGATGTTCTGAAATACCAAATGGCTTTTATTGTACAGCAAGTGTCCTTATTATTTTTAATCAAAGCTCCATCTGACATTAATCATTTTATTCAGCCAAGTCTTCAATTTCTGCTGCAGTTCCTGCAGTTTAGCATAAATTGGACTTGATTTATAATTTTGCTTACCCTACTTGGGGCCACGTACAGAGAGATGAACATGTTTAAGGGGAAGTCTGTTTAAAATTCAGCTCAAACAACTGCATGTGTTTGGAATCACAAACTCCCAGTGAGGCACTTTTTCTAGGCTGCATGCTCACTGATAAATTTTACAAGTTAAACTTTTTCCCCCTCCTCTTTCAGACATTGAAGCAGTAATTTTCCCAGATTCACTGTCAGGGTGTTGCTCTGAATATAATTTTTTCTAAAAAATAAAAAATGCTGATGTTGTATTCCCTTTGAGAGTGCCTCTTTATAGAAACAAAACACACTTTTTTATTGCATTTATGAAAATCTACAACACCATAGTTTTTTTTTTTTTTGTTTTGTTTTTTTTGTGTGTGTGTGTACATTCTCCCTAAACACTACCACCTCCTCCTGTTCTCACCTCCTCCCATACGAGAGTTTTCTGTTTCCTAACATGCGTCAGTCGAAGTAAAAACAACAGGTGTTCTTCTGTGGTTCAGTAGCTGTCGTGCTCTGACTATCTCATTCACGATGAAACGCGGAAGTTAGTTTGTTAGGCAAATGAATGTGGCTGGTTCATCGAAGCAGTTTTCCATTCATTCTTAGACAGGCAAAGGGTGACTGCACTACTAACAGACCTTGTTTATGTTGAGCAGATTACAGGAATGGATCCATTTAGAGTACAGAGGGCTCGCTCGCTCCAGCTTCAGGAAAAAAAACAAGGAAACGACAGGTTCACCAAAAAAATCCACTTCTTTCACGTAAAGATATTAAGATTTGAAGTCGGCCAAAGTATTACATTTTGATTTTACAACCGTTTACTGTGTGCTTCTGTGATATCAGAATAGATTTCAGTTTGCTTCATCTGCTGCTTTTTTTTTAAATCTTCATTTTAATTTTGTATCTTTTTCCTTCATATTTTAATATGGTGCCTTAAGCAGTATGAAAGTGTTTACTTTTTAAATTGTTTGTGTTTATACTTAGAAAATTTTATTGCTACTGTTTTGATAAATGGATTCATAAAAATATAATAATAATAAAGAACTGAAGACTAAGGATCTTTTGATCCAATCAGATATGGATTCCAGTTGAGGCCTGTTTAAATGGTCACTATTCGAGTCTTTGACGAAACTCGGCTCTTGATTCCTGTTGTTGGTGTACTGTCATTTTGTCAACTGTACCTATAGTGTTAGCCTGTAAGCTATGCAGTCCTAAACACTATTTGTTTTTTTAATACTTAATATTTTTGTCCTCCTATATTAAACTTGAAACAATGTAAATACTTTTCATGCCGCACATTGACATACAGAGAGGGAGAGACCGTATTGGCTGCAGCTCCCAGTCTGTCATGTGACCTGCTTGACAAGCTGAGCTCAGAATTAGGGTAGGAGAGCAGATTTGTTTGTAGGTTTTCTCTTTGTCATGATCCAAATGATCAATAAATTATGTCAAAGCTGAATAAAAATGTTAGTGTTAACTTTGGAGCTGTTTGTCTTAATGCACATAAAAGCATTACCAGCAGGAGTAAGATGTGAATTTAAGCTAGAGCACAACTGTTTGTGTTGAATGTTAACTTTAGAAGCAAATAATAAAACTAAGCCTGTTTTAGCTGTGTTGTTATGGTGCACCTTATAGCTGCTTCCTTAATGTAGTTTAACTATCAGCTTATTATGGCTGTTACAGCAGCTCAGACTGGAACAAAATTCTAAATGTCTCTGTATCAGTAAATGTCTCTAAAGACGACTTGGGTCAAAAAAAAAAAAAAAATCTTGATCAGGACATCCCTACTGCAGACTATTTTAGTCTCTGGAGGAAGCAATTTTTTAACGTCTTACATTAGCTGAGATGTCGACGAAGTCCTAGACTGCAATAGCTAAACATTAAATATGATGTTTGTTATTGTTTTCTGTTTTTTCTTTTGGCTTCAGTGCGTTCAGTTCATCTTGTTGAAATGATCAGCAAAGGATTTTATGAAAATGAAGAAGATTAGGAAGACAGTTTTCTGCACATTTTACAACATGTACTTGGATGCCTGGTCAATAGAGTAAGAGGAGAAACTGCATCTCTATTTTTAGGTGATCTGATCAGGAAAACAACCTGATCAACATCATGGTGGTCAAGCATATAAAGATTTATCTTTTTGAATTTGCTCCCCACTTTTATAGCATATCAGGTCCCTCATAGACATATTAGGGCAAATGCCTGATTTAGTCCATTCCTATTAACAAAATAAATAAAAATGCTTAAAGTGATTCAAAGTCTAAAGAGTATAATAAACAGGACTATTTACAATTTAAATGTCAGAAAACCAAACATGAAAACATTTGTCATGTTTTTTTTGTTTTGTTTTTTTGTTTTGTTTTTTTTTGTTTTTTTTAATTAAAAAAATTCCAGTTTTTAAAATTTTGCATAAATATTTGTACAGATAATTTCACTTCCCATCTACAGCCTGGCTGCTATTGCTATTTATTTTCTTGATAATGTAAGGGGAAAATGTTATTTATTCATTACAAATAAATATTTCTGGATTTTACCACCCTGTCCTTGAACACAATTTCTTGCTTTATAAAACCTTAATTACCATTTGACATACAAATATTTACTGTCAATGTTAAAAGGTTAATTAAATAATTTTATTGAAATGTAAGAAAAAATGTTTGTTTATTTATTTATTTAAAAAAAAAAAAACCACAAGAATCCCAGATTTGGACTCATTATTGAACTGCCAAAAGAAATTACTTCACAAAAATGTGGTAGTCAGTTGCATTTATGTAAGCATATTCCTACTGTGCATTAAGATCTGTCTAACATAACTCTCAGTATGACCCTTAAAACCGTAGATTTAACTTTGCTTTGCCTTTTCCAGTATTTTTCTGTAATAACTTGTGTTGTGAGACAACTCCACATTTTATAGACTTTTTAGGATTTCTATCCCAAAAATCTTCCATGCATGTCCTCCATCTTAATTATGAATTTCCCACGAGCAGCTCCTGCTTGACGTTACTCTTGGCATCAATCAAACACTGTCTCATAAAAAGGAAGTAATTCAGAGATGCTGCAGAATATGTCTAAGAGCAGCTTGTGTGAGATTAAATGTGTGGCATAGTTTGACAGAACTTGATGACACAATTGCAGAAATTGGTATTTACCATCAGATTTTAACATCTATCTCTTCACAGTTTTATACAGAAATTTGTTGATATTGTAATATTATTCACATGAGGGGGGAAGGCAGTGAGATTTTGTTTTAGGGTCTTTTTTGACACTGCAAAGAAAAGGACAAATGAAGAGGTCAATAGAAGGAAATGACTCTCTTTAGTTTGAAGAGGAACACAGCTTTTCTGCTGAAGTGATCTTGTGCTAAGTGGTGGCTTTTTATCAGTATAAGCAGAACTTCATGGTACAGCTGTGAAAGGAGTTGGATTAAAATGTGGATTTTTTTTTTTTTTTTCTTAAAACTAATCAGGAATGTGTCATGTCTAAGAAAACACCTTTGCTACAGATTCTCACAAACCCAAGAGAATGTTGGAATTCAATCAATGTATAAAGATATTCTCCTTTTTTGTGTTTGTAGATTAAAAAGACCGTTCCGTTTCATATATCAGAAGATGTTTCCTCTGATTAAAATTGCATTCAGAAATGTATAGAATATGTTCACAAATGAGGGTTAAAGTTTTGTACAACAGCATCCCCTGGTGAGAATATCGGGAACTGCCTCACTTGTCTGGTCCAATTTACTTTTGGAAAGAGTCTTGTTCTGTTCTTTTGTCTTGTGTAGCCACTGGTCATATTAAATGTTAGTTGTTGCTGTTGGAGCATTAAAAAGTCAAGGATAGTGCCAAAGTTTTTATTTTGATCTTTTCTACAGATGGGCCAATACAAACTGGTTACATTTGGATTACTGAATGTGAGCACAAATGTTTAATCTGTAAGAATTTTAATGAACTTGTTTGTAGTTTTATTGGAGAATGAATGTCTGCTTTTGGCTTGACTTAACATGTCTGAGCTCATGTTAGCTCATGTTCAAACTGTTTATCGATGTCTTTAGTTGTTCTCTTCCCCACTCCTCCTTCATCTCCAGCTGCTCATGCCGTCTGTCGTCTGAATTAGTGCATCACTTCTCTCATTTGCATTTTGTCCCATCAAATGTTCAGCCAATCAGTCACAGTGAGCACGTAAAAAATGCCTCTTACTGCTAAAACAAAAAGAATTCTTCGTTTTTATGAACACAATCTCATTAATAAGGAGAGTTTTATCATGATGTAGGGTAGCATTCAACTGCAGTAAAACAAACTCGCACTACTTGACAAATGGTGAATAAAATGACACATATTACAGGTGGGGATTGTTAGCTTTTCAGTGGGAAAAGCTTTTTCTGGGACTAGGCATGATATCACATGTGAATGGGAACATTGTATTATATTTCTCATGAATAATATATCAGATGAAGTGCTTGATGCTAATTTTTTTTCGTTATGTTTGAAGTTTTTCAGAGTTGTGAAAAAAGAAGGCTGTAAATGTTTTTTGACATAGGTCCACAATATTTATTCTGCCAAAAACAAATCTTAATATTTGGAAAACAACAATTTGACCAAATATTCAGTGTTTGAGTTGCACATTGAGTACTGAGGTCTGTCTTCTGTTGCTTCAACTCAGTCCCATAATATTTTTCTGTATCTAAAATTAGGACCTCCAATCACTACATAATTCTTAAAAATGTAATTTCTTCCTTTGATGTTATTGATGGTATTCATCACACTGCAATATCAACTGATTTGACAGGCAAAAGTATGGAAAAGAAAGCAAGACCTGCCCTTCCCATCTTGCTTTGGTGTTTGGATAATTGTGTACCACCAAATCTATCATCTCAGAGTTCAGATCTGCACTTTTGAGTAAAGCTCACAACAGCACTCAGGTTTTGTTTGTTAAGCCTCTTAGAGAACTTCACATGATCTTATTGTGCCAGTATAATCAGAGTCCTAAATGTTGATTTCACTTTTTTTTTTTTTTTTTTTTTTTTTTTTTTTTTTTTAATTGGCAAAAACAATCTGTGTTCATTTTGTTAGGCAATGGGACATCCTAAACTTGCTTACCTGTTACAAACAGATTTAAGGTTGTATGAAATTCTCTTTAAAAGGTGCATTCATTACCCACTGACTCCGAGGGAACAAAAAGCTAATATTGTATTTTTTTTTTTTTTTTAATCACAAATATTTACTCAACACCATTGATAACTATGGGGCAACCAGTCCCAAAGCCTGCTAAGAGGTTGGTCATCACATGTTGGTGTTTTTGATGGCTAATTACTTTTTCTTAAGATAATTTGACGAGATGATAATTGTAGGGTGTCTCAGTAACGATCAATACAAGAGTAAAAGGTGGAACAACTAATGCCTGCCCACCCTACTGAGTTCATGCTTCTGCAGGTGAGGATGAGAAAGCAGGTCATATAAAAATAATAATTGAAATTCAGCTGTTATGAACAGATTGGATCAGAAAAAATTCTATCTGTGTGCTTCCATCTGCTTTACTATTGAGTTATCTGCTGGTTGTTCAGAAATCAATATCCTTCAGACTGAGCTGGGATCATGAGGGGAAAATATAACTTCAGGTAGGAAGTTAGTATATTGAGGTAGTTGTCACAAATTTTTAAAAAGAAAAAAGATGATTAGCGGTTTTTCAGTGTCTACACCACTTTGCTACTTTAGGGGAAAATATGCAGCTTTAAATCAGTTGATTCCTGCAAGTCATGCAGAGAAGCTACTTTAGCATTTCTCTATGACTTTTCCTTGTCTATTGATAAGCATCAGGTGTGTGACTTTGAACAAGCTATTAGATAATGTTGATTAAATTAAGGTTTAGTTTACTCTCTATTTTATTGATTCAAAGCTTAAACCCTGGGAACTGGTCCTTGATTAAATACCCCTGTTTTCATAGTCTGCACGCAAATGTACTAATATGAAAATATAACGTCAAAAAAGGTAAATAAAAATTCAGCTTAAGCATTTTAGTTTTTTTTTTTCATTTGCTAACAAAAAAAAATTAAAGTTGTTGGAGTTTAGAAAATAAATCTAATTTCTTTATAAAGGTAGATGAGATAAGAATGAAAAGGAAACCAGTAAACCAGTTGCTAATTGGAGGCAGGAATTTGTAAAGGCTTTGTCTTCTTGAGGTCTGACTCGCTCATTTGATGCAAGCAAAGGAGCAGAGGAAAAGGCTCGAGTGCATCTGAATCGGGCCATTTAATAATAGAAGATGTCCTCGTGGGCCTGTGGAACAGGTGCATCATCTGTTGGTTTTGTTACAGCCCATTTGCTGTATTTATGATCTGTCAATGAGCATAACAGTGAGTGTAACAATATCTTGTGAGGGGAGAGCCTCCTGTCTCCTCCATCCTCCTGGAGCCTCTAGACTTGGGATATCATTCAAGATGTGTTCCTGGGATATCTCTCCAAGTCACAGGCCAGAGGATGGAGGAGATGAGAAACGAAGAGGCACAAGGAGGAGAAGCGAATGTGTAATGACTTCATATTCCTCTAAATTCCCTGAAGACACTCTAAAATATTCTAACATGGCTTAAATTCATGCAGCTATATCATTAGGTTTTTAATCAATGCTACATGACTGGCAAACATGAACATGGAGTATGCATTGTGTTAGAATGTAGATTAAAGGTACTTTCTGTATTTTATTGGCGTATTAGGTGATAGACCAAAACAAAATGATGCATAATTATGAAGTCAATACTTTTGCTGCAGTTATAGCTGCACATCTTTTGGGTTATGGCTGTACAAGTTTTACACAAGGAGAGACAAAATATTTTGGTGCTCTCTTTTTCATATTCTCAGTTGGATTTAGGTCTGGACTTTGACTAGGCCATTGATTGAAACCATTTGTGCTTCTGATTTGGCTTCTGGCTCTGAGTCAGGACTGTGTCTGCCCTCGTTGGGAGTAAGAGAGAGATTAACCAATGGAAACATAACTACATGACAGATGGAATAGTGGTTTGCATTGAAACCTCTCAGCAGTGTGAACCTCAGCTCAGGCTGTTCTGTACATAATCATCCTGTTTTTGTTCCTTTGCCTGTTGTCGGTTGTCCTAAAATGCACCTAAAATACTGAAGGTCTACTTGTCAAGTATCCTAAGGCTCCATTTTCGACCATTAAATGATGGTTTCCAATCAACATCTATGCTGTTTACAATTTATTAAATAACTAATCGTTCTGGAACGATGCCTCCTGGTTGTTGATATGAGCTGAAATTGCATCTAAATGCAACAACAAAGCCAAGAGGGGATTGGCTTACTGCACCCCCTGTCATTTAAGGTGATGATATGATGAGAATGGGGATTTCCTCTTCTGTCAGCTGCAAACAAAGTAAAACTAAATACACTTTTGATCTTGCGCTCTGGAATCCAAAAGAAATCAAGGAGATTTATTAATGAAGCATCACTTGTAGCCTCTTACAACAGCAGCAGCACTGCTTTGATGTGGAGTCTTGGAGATGAAATGTTGTTGCTTGAAAGCATTCATTGACATTTACCCTGTGAAACAAAACACTCTTTTAGCTTAACAGCATAACGGTTGTCGTCTAATACAGATTACCAAAAACACAAATGACTGAGTGCATCTGAGTACTGTTATTACTGGTTTGTTATGCTGCCAGACATTTAGAGACATGGAAGGTTGTCACGCAATTACTCACATTTTATACAGGTTTTTTGATGGCTCTGCAAAATGTAGAGAATCATAAATTGTAAAAGAAATATGTTGCTTTTAAAGACAACTTGAAGCTGCTGGATCAAGTCAGAGTTTGAATTTAAAAATTGACAAAACTGCAGATTTTTGTTGTTTAATATCGATAAGGTATGTAGGATTTGAAATGAAAAATACAAAGTTGGTTTTGTGACGCATTATTTAGTTTTCTCTTTATTTCTATTATATTTGTATAACATTAGAGAGAATAGAAAAGACTGTCAAGTGTTAGAAAAATACAACAATGAATTCAAATAATGCAAATAAGGTGACCATAAAGGATTTGATCAACAGCTTGTTGTTCCATTTCGTTGGTCTTAGAAGTACCAAAATAAGTTGTTTTTTTTTTGTTTGTTTTTTTTAACTTGCTTCCCTGGGGAGCCAAGAGACAGTTTCTATGGCAACAATCATTGCCATTTTCTCACAAGTGTAACCAAATGACAAAGGAAAGAAAAGGTAATTGAAGGATTTTTGTTGCAGAGAAGGTGACCTATAATGCAAAAATGTGCAACATAGCAGTTATCTTTGTTTATAGAGGAAAAAGACTGCAATCAGGTGTACTGACCTTGTCCACAGGTAATCTGGTCCAGTATGACAGGCTCATGATATGCTAACATTGAGTAAAAGTTCCTAGTTTCACAGCATTTACACAAAATGTTAAACTAAATGCTATGCAGTACATGTATTCCTGTTGCTGCTGGGTGAATGTAAAATATAGGGTTTTTATTTCAGACCGAGAAAAGGACCAAAGAGCTAAAGGGTTTTTTCTATGTTGGAAAACATGCAGGTTGCTTCAAACATCTTGGATGAAGGTGATTCTCATTCTTTAGATATACTTTTCTTCTTTCTCTTCTCACTATACTTGATGTGGAAAGGGTACCATCTCAGGCTAAAGACAGTATTATTCTCCGCCAGGAAAATGCACCGTTTGCCATGAGAACCTATAAGCCAGTAAACACAATGTCATAACAGGGCTTTCAAAAACATCTCCAGCAACACGCGGTTTAAAAGGTCAGTGTGAGGGAAGTAATATTGTACCAATCCAACAATAACCTGTCTGTATAATGGATCTGCTCAACAGAAGGAAAATTAGCTTACTCAGGTTCACTGCTGTTTAGATTTTTCATTTCAAAAGAAAATGATAAAATTCTGGTTTCAGGTCAAAAAACTGAAAGATGGGAGAAAACAAACATTGAGCAAAATAAATTCAAACTCGGTAATACTGACCTTTAAGCACTTTGAGTTTGCACACCTGAAGTTTGCCGACTGAGGCGGCAGTGACTCAGAAAGTAGGGGTTCATGCTGTAGCCGGTGGGCTGTCGGTTCTTTCTCACTTTGCCGTTGTGTCGTTGGGCAAGACGTTTCACCCACTTTACCTGCTGTGGTGGTCAGAGGTCCCGGTGGCATCGATTGAAAGGCAGCCTCCCTTCTGTCAGTCTGTCTCAGGGCAGCTGTGGCTATGATGTAACTTCCCACCTTCAGTGTGTGAAGGTGTGTATGAGTGGGTGAATGGTTGTAGTGTGAAATGCTATACAAGTGCAGGCACTTTACCTCACCTGACATTTAGCAGAAGTGTGAAAACAGATTAGTCTTAAGATACAAAATGATGACGTCTTAGGTCAGTCCCGTCTTAGAATAAAGCAAGGAATAGAATAAATCCCCCTTTTTTTGTTGCTTTAAAATGTTAAAAGGTCTACTGATATTCAGTAAGTGTCCTCGATAAGCTACATACATGTATAACATTTATACTGATATCTTTTTATTACTTTTGTGAAATTAGTCTCCAAATTTTCTGTCAAATTGACTGTATACCCTTGCTTTATTGAAAACTATTTCAGGCTAAGCTAATGGTTAAATTTTGAGGAAAAAGCATGTTCCGTATATAAACCCAGAAGTACAACAGAGCAGCATTTCACAATGAAACCAAACAATCTCTAACAGCTCTAATGAAGTTGGGTGACAATTGTGTTTTCCCACCTTGAGATGAGCAACAGCCTTGTGATTTCATGCTGCACAGCTTGCAAGTTGCTGTTGAAGTGAGCATTTCACTGCATTTTACTAATTGACTCTATCTTCTATGTTTGAGGAGGGTTTTCTAAAGCTCAAATCTGATCTATAATTTATTTCTTACATTTCTATATTTGATTTTTATTGTTAAAACTTGTTTAATGTGAAAATGATTTATAGAATAGCAAATTTAAAAAAAATGAAGTTAAGAACAATCTCAGTAAATTCCCTACTGTGGTTTAATATTGGTGTAGTTTATAATTGACCCTCATTATTATCAAAGTAGTTTGTTTCTGAAAGTTTGGAGTCTCATTATGCATAAACCTGAAACCTTTTGGGTAAGTGTATCTATTTATTTGGTTCCTGCAATCGAGGGTTGTTTATTTTTAAAATCTAGTTTTCATAAAAATACAAAATCATTCATCAGCGGTACAACTTGAAGTTATATCGCACTGCTTTGCATCATTAGATCCATGTCACGCAGTGGTAACTGAATACATTTGACATCTCTTGTGAAAGCTTGTCTTTTCATAAGCTTTGCTTATTATGAAAATTTTCAAAAACCTATTAGGGCAAAACACTGGAGGCATTACAAAATGTCTTTAACTTTCTGTAAATATTTTCCTACACAGTAATACATATATTTACATCACATAACTGTCACTCTGATCTGGACTGTTGTGATTGGTTGACGTCTCTAAAGGCATCTTCTTCTCGTTAGTTAGTTTTGTCTCGGCTGTGGTCATGTCTATCAATGAAAATGTTTGCCCTTGGCCTTATCCAGGAAGCAGTAGGAGGCAGACATTACCTTCCTAATTGATGCCAGAGGGAAAATCTCATTTTTGCTGTCTGCAGAAACCGCAACAGCTCCATGTCATACAACGTTTAAGACAAAGGAGCCCACTCCTCTCAGTCTGTTGCTGGAAAAGGCAATGTACAGTGAGCTAATCAGTGGTGTTTGTAGTCACCAAGGTAAATGGTTCCGGAGATTGGTAATTTGTTTCTGATGTGATGCAAAGGAACACACAGAAAGGTGCTGTGGAAGCAGAAACTCCTCATTCACTCCTAAAATGTGCTGTAATTAAGCAGAAGTGTGAAGTCTGAAGGGAATCTATAGATCAACATATGGTTTGAGTGAGTGTCTCCTTGTGACTCATGTAGTCTTTGACTTGCTGAGATGCTAACAGATGCTCAAGCAGCAGCAGTATCATTAGTGATGTGATGTGGCTTATGTATTTGTCATCTGGCATCCTCTGAAGAAATATGTTCTCTGATACATTTTAATGACTTTTCTGTACTGCTGAAAGTCATGTGTATGTTTTGACTGAATAGCACTGGTTGCATGTGTAAATAACCCCAACACTGACTGACTCTGACTGAGAAACAGGACGTCTTATGCCATCATTATTTTTTTTCCTCTTCCTCTTGATTTTTCATATCCGAATATAATTTGAAGAACAGACAAATTTAAGAACTGAGTTTAAAAGTAACTCACAGTGCCTTCTCTTGATCACTCACATTATCGAACCAAATTACAGCTTTAGTACAGTGACATTTTAGCCAAAGCCTGAAGATATCTTGTCGAAAGGACATTAACAGCTGGACTGAGATTTCTCTTTATAGATCTAGATTGGTCTCTGGAGTCGTTTTTTTAATAATGACCATTCATGATGAGAATAGGCCTGTTCTGGTACGAGATTCTGACTGTAAGATAATCTCGAGTAATATTACCAGTTTAACAGCACATAAACATTTAAAACAATGTTTAACATGCAGAAATTGCTGTTGCCTAATACAGAAAAGATACAACCGCTGCTGACATTCATCATTTTGGTTCTTGGGTACAATATCTAATATTTGTTGTCATATAGACACATTGGCTTAAGCAAATTCAGCAATCACCTTCTAAATTCTGAAGCAGTTTTCTACTAAACATGTTTATTATACATATATCAATTTACTCATGTTACCCAAATAGTTTGGCTAACACCTTGGTTAGCTAGCTTACAAGATGTAGCTCGCAGCTTGTGAAGTTTTAAAACATTATCTTTATAAGAGTAATAGGTGGTGCTCTTATATTTCTAAATATTATAATTTGTCTGGGTTTTTTTTAAGCGAGTTGAGAATAAAGCAGCCTTCTTTCAGCCAGCTGACTGGCAGTGCACCACTGGAGGTTGATGGAAGCAGAACTACATTATCACATTCTCCAAACAGTGGAGAAAACTCTGGACACTCCGACACTTTCTGTATGATAGGACTTAAAACCAAAGCACCAATATGGGAGAAATGTTTATCAGTGTTAAAACTGTTTAAAAACCTTGGTATGCCTTTATAGTGGAAACTGTCCTGTACCTAGATGAAAACGATCTTGTTTATTTTTCAGAATGTCGTAAAATATCTAAATAAGAACTTGAAAATGAATAAATGGTACATGATAAAGACGCTTTGTTTCAGCAGATTGCAACCACCATGAACATAGAAGTAAAACCAGCAGGAATTTGAGTATTGAACCCAAACATGGATAAGATGAATGCATTTAAGATTTATTAAGGAATGCAAATCAGTTTCTTTGGTTTCAAATACCAGCGAGGTTTCAAAACCCAACATTTTTCAGTCTTTGTTCCTTTTTTCATTATTTTTTTTTCCTTATGAATAACCTCTACTAGTCTATAGAAACAACTTCACAGTAAACTTATAGAAAAACAATCTACTATAGAGCTTTGGTTGCCACAGTTGGTTATTAGTATTACACTTTATGCCACAAGCTTGTGAGAGTGTATGATGTCTTCAGAAAACAGTGAGAGTATTGTTGGTTTCTGATCTGTTTTAGACCTGATCTTGTGATTCTGCAGCTGCATGCTCCCAAACATTGCTTTCAGTGACTTGAAAAGCTTCCTGAACCCGAATATCTCTCAGAATTTGCAGGTGTAGCAATGGGCACATATCTGACAAATACACACCAGATTTAAACTAACTGGAATTACACTAAGTTTAGTAGGTGAACATATAACAAGTTTTCACCCAAGTGGAAATAAACGTTTCTTCAGCTTTTACATTAAGGATCAAACAGTTTGAAATCCGGATGCAGCTAGATAAAATACTTTTCCCAGGTTCCTGGGTGTAGATGAAACCGTTTCTCACCTCCCTGTTGTCTGCTTGTGAGACAGTGAAGCTGTTTCTGCACCAAAAAGATGGAGTTCAAAACGAACTCAACCTTGAATACACTTGATTTTCAAACATTTGGCTGTCGTTCCGTCACGAAGGGATTTACTGTTAGCATTTCTAACTTGGAGTTTAAAATGTTACTGAGCTACACTGACTCAAACATCCATTTCCAGTGTTGATCATGAAAATCAAAGCTGAACAGAAGAATTACATCAAATGCTGCTGACTTGAATTGTCCGGATATGCTTTGGGATTTGAGGAATGTGGGCATCATTTTATTGCATTTATTCTTTAGTCTTTTAGTCTGTGTGCTGAACAAAAAGGAAGTTTTTGATTCCTTTACTTATCCTTGTTTTCTTTGTATTTGCAGAAGGAGCTGAGTCTTCCCAGAAGAGGCAGTTTGTAAGTACCATTATTAATGAAACAAAGCCGTACAAAGAGAGATCCCTGGGTTATACTGAGTTGCTTGGGCACGTTCACATCTTTTCATTTCTTCTGTTTGAACCTTGACTCAAAAATGATGTGAAATTATGTGATAGGAATCACATAATCTCACAAAGTACTCACATTATGTCAGTTTATGCAATAATACATGATAAAATGAAGAGCAGTCTAATCCAGCTTAATGTAGGAAAGTCTTGGAATGGATTATAGAACCAATCAGTTCACTGTGCAGGCATCTTGAAGTCTAAAGTACAGAGGATTTTGCTTTTATGTGTAGCTCATTATATAGGAAGGTTTACTACAGTCTTTTGGTGAAAATCAGGAGAGCCACAAAATACATTTTCCAAAGTTTTACAGGTCAACACAGTTGAATTTAAAACTGAACATAATGGGGGAAGGATGTGTGCAGTGGCACTCGTTTCTATGTAAGCTGTTTCACTTGGTACAGAGAATTGCTAAATACCCCTTAAATTTCCACATTTTCTTATTTTACAACCACAAACTTAAAAGTATTTTTTAATTTAGATTTTATGTGCCAAACCTACACAAAATACTACATAACTGGAAAGTGGACATGTTTTAAAATGTATTTTTTACAATTAAAAATTTGAAAGCATTGCATGTAGTTGCTTTCACTTCCCCCTTTCTGATGCCCCTAAATAAAGCCCAGTAAAATTTGTAACTCATCTGGACTTGATCTAAAAAAGTTTTTCAGATACTCAGCAGCTGTTTTTTTCCACATTCATGATAGTTTTTTTTTTTTTTGCAATTTTATTAGCTATAAAACTATAAATACCTACTTCTTAGTGATATTTATTGCTAAGATCAGCTTTGTTAACCTAATAGTTACCATTTCTTCCTTGTCACAGATTTCTAGATCAAATCATCTAGCTCAATATGTTTTCTCCTGTTATCAATAAAAAGAGCTTTCTGTATTTTATTTGCTATCAACTGTACACCTATTCATATTTAGTGATCAATTTGATTTATAATATATCATTTATTTGGCACATTGAAAGGCAAAATAAACTAAAAGTAATGAATGTAAATCAACACGTGCTAAAACTGACAAAAGTTAAGTTTTTATTTGTCTGTGTGAGCAAAATTCAGTTTTTAAGACATGTGAAAGCATGACAGAAAGAGCTCGACTTGCACCTTGATTAATTTTGCTATATTTTATGACTAAACTTATTCTTGATTGATCATTTATGCTCTTGCTGCCACCTCAGCAGCTCTAATGGAGGTGACCCTCTTCTACTACTGCAGTGAAAACACCAACTGCACTCATTTATATTTAGAGTGCTGGAGCCTAAAGTGACCTTGGTAACCATAGTAATAAATGCAAGACAACAGTGATGAGACAAAGCTGATGACTTGCAAAAATGACTGGCATTACTGCCTCGTTGTTTAGAAAAACTGGCAGATTTTTGCGCATCGCAGTGCATCATAACTGAGTTTGTTGTGAATTAAGTGTTTTTGTAAAGATGCAAGCTGAGTAAAGCACATAATGCTCTCTGTGTCTGCTTTTCCTCTACTCACAAAGGAAGCCCTTACTCTTTAAAAATGTCGCCTCATACTCTGAGCTCTCTGAGGTTTTGCTGTGATAGAGAGCCATCTATTGAAAATGTTATGTCATTAACGTGCTGAGTGGTGCCGCCGTGCCTTTAAATTTGCAGATATCCTCTTTCTCACATGGTTTTCATCACTACATCATTTTCCATTGCCACATGAGGGAAGGCTGGTGTATTTGGAGTTGTTTGCAACATATGTTTTCCCGGTTGACACATTACGATTTATGAAATGCTAATAACAGGCTGAACTTTCTTGCTGGCTTCAGTTAAACAACTAAATTTGTTTGTTGACTATCATTTCTGATCCCATTTCATGTCATCAGCACAAAAATAGTTCTGGTTTACCTTATGACTTAATTTCTTCCCCGCCAGCAAATTTCTATGTAACTGGATCTTAAAGATGATCTGTTGACTGTAGATGATCTTACATCCAGTTTAACAGATGCTGTCAGCCGTGCTTCATTGACATTAATTCTGCATATGATGCTGTCCTCAGTTAGTTTGTAATTTCCTGTATTGAGTTCTACTGTTTGTTCTTCTGGATTAAAATGCTTTTAAAATCACTGTCTGCTCTGCAATGGGAGTGTTGTCCTGTGGCAACTTATTTTATTGACCAATAAACATATACGTTGTGCTGAATACTTAAGCTTTAATTGCATTATTTCAGATATTTTCTTAAAAATTAACCATAAACCTTCTGTCACATCAGTAGTAGCACATTGTCAGTGAAAAGTTTTACTGAGTGTGCAAAACTCAGTCTTATCTGTTTTATTATAACTGCAAGTTTAAAAATTAAACTATTGGTATTGCAATAGGCTGAAGAGGAACATATTTAACTTTGACACTTTCTAATGCTCATTTTACAACTCTCTGTTTTATGGTTTAAGGTTTTCTTGTAATGGTCAGGTGCCATTAAAATATTTCACTTAGCTGTTACTTACTGTTACCTAGCACCAGCTTACTTGATGGAACCTGTGAAAAGATGTTGATAAAGTTGGAGTTATAGTTATCAAACTTTATTGTAGTAATAAAGTTATAACAATTTAAGGTGATGAACAGAAGATCCTCTGTACCCTATGAGTGAGTCATTAAAAGTTTTATGAATAATACTAGTTGAATCTTATGAAATTCAGCTGAGTCATCATCCTTCATGTCTACCTTCATCAAAAGCAATCGGTTGAAAAATAAAATCAAAAGGCCTAATAATTATTTTTATTTAATAATGCTATTTGATTCAAACTAATTTACTTGGTCACTTTTTAGGATTTTCGTTTGTCATAACATCCAACTCTTCTGGTCAACAACGCCTCAACTTGTGTTTAGTTGTGTTCTGTGGTGGATTTGTGAAGAGTCCTTTGCTAGGTTTTGGTGTAGTTGTATCTTTGGCTTGTGTTTTCTCCTGATTTGTCATTACAAACCAGTAAATAAGCTGTCATTGTGGCCTCTTAGAGTTCTACTTGTTTAAACCTGGTATTTAAGAACTATTTGTTTACAATGGGTTCTCCAAAGACTCCTGAACACCATGTTTTAGCAGCTACCAACAATAATCACATTTACAGCCAAATTTTTAGTTAGCCAAGTATAACATTAAAACTTTTGGCCAATGTTTGTGTAAAGGAAGTAATATTGTTGCACTGATTTGCACAAATAGAAGCGGAATATGAGTTGTCCGTACAGCTGCACAATAAATCAAACGACTGAAGGCTTCAAGCTTAAGACTGTATATTTGATGGTATTATTGACTTCCTTGGTTTGTTTGGTACTAGACTGTTGATTGTTTTAAGCAATACCAAACCTTTTGAAATTGCTTTGACATAGGAAGCACCTGTCACAGACAAAGGTAGGGGCAGAACAGAGTACAGTTGCAGGATTTTTCAGCTGCAGGCTTGAATTCAGAATTTCAGACTGTCAGGGGTCTGGTCCTGTATTATTTTATCAGTAAGAGAAGAAGGAAGAGATCATCAGCAGCTCAGGGGTTTTAGGTTCTCAGAATTATTGCACTATGAAAAGCTTAGGCTTATTTGGTTAAGTCTATACTGTACAACTAATACTTCCAGGTCTACTTTAGATGAAAAATGAGCTGATTTGACAACCTAATGTTGTGTTAGAAAATGTCTTCATGTGATGTATAGTTTTAGTTTTCAGTCCTCTTTAATTGGAGGTGTTGAATTTCCATGATTTTGAACAGCAAACAGGGATCGTGAAATCCATGATTGGTACTGTGGTTTGCTTGCCACAGATCTGTTCTGCTAGATATGAACTGAATATTTAGTGCAACACACACTATATCCAGTAAGAAGGCTAGCTTATGCTCCGGTTACTGTTTACAGCTTTTAGTCTTTGAATGCAATAGTTATACTGTTAGGAAGTCAGAAGGTCAGAGTTCTCCTTCAGATCTAGTTTCTTAAGTGTCTAATTAATGCATTATCTTTACCACAGCTTTCTGTTACACTTTCTGGAAATTACTCATTACAAACTGGACACTGGGTGAAAATATCGATAACAACCTCCTTCATTTGTCATTCAGTATTTCTTACGTCAGCACGCTTATCTGCCTCTAAGTCGCTGATGGAGTTTGACCTATTTGGATCTTAATATTCCTGCTGCTGTTTTACAACAATAGGTGAATAAGGCTGATTTTAAAATTAGCGTAGTGGTCATGGTACTGTTATACAAGCCGATGACCATCTCACCTATCCGTCCACATGCATTTAATAGTTTTTCCAACAAAAAAAAGTGATTTGGAAAACTCTCTAAAGTTTACGGGACGCTGTGGTATCCCAAATCTCTGCTCCTGCACTCTAGCTTAAAAAGCATATGATACTGGATCGTATTGAAATAAACTGGCTTAATTTTGGACCAAACTGGATTCTGTACAATTGGACATGAGTTGGACCTGCTTGTAAAATGAGCTGAGGTGGTTTAAAGAGTTTTTCTTAAGGCAGCATTCACCATGAGACTTTAAAGGGACATGATATCTGATTGGAAAACTCATCCAGATGGAAGTAAGGATGGATTTCATTTTCAGTGAACATCCCCTGAGAGCTGTTTATAATTTGCCTGGTTTTGATCTTATCATATTGTTGTATCCTGTATTACTAGAGTATGTTATTACCACTCTTTCATGGACACTTGTTCCATGTTACCGTGAAACTGTGTTGTTGAAGGGTTCTTTTGATTCTACAGTTCCATTTTTCTGAGGTACTTGGTGGGTTGAGTAGAGGAGTCCCAGATCTGGCCTAGATTATAGTGCTGTTGTACACAAAAAATGGCTTGTTCCTGCTTAAGTTATTTTTATTAAATTATTATGTATTAAATTCCTACTTTGCTCCTGTTTTTTTAAAAGTGCAATCTGTAAAAAGCTTTCGACTGAAAAACCCTTTAGGTTATTTTAGTTTTAATATAGCAGCTGCAGTCCACTGAAGCAGAGATAACATTTTTTCAGAAATGAAAACAAGGACATTACTTTTTTTATTTTAAAGGGGTGGTGACATCACTGTATAAACTATTTCATGTAGTTTATATCACTGCTTATGTCAGTTCTCCAAAGAATTTCATTTAAAAAATATCACCTTTTTGTAGGGGGTTGTTTTGTCCGGCCAGATTTCCCTCCTTGGTAAAAGGGTTGGCTACGGTAATGATATGTGGTTCTACCTGGTTGACTTCACTCTGATTGGCTACAACCAT
Source organism: Anableps anableps (assembly GCA_014839685.1). Classification (NCBI taxonomy): domain Eukaryota; kingdom Metazoa; phylum Chordata; class Actinopteri; order Cyprinodontiformes; family Anablepidae; genus Anableps; species Anableps anableps. Next base: position 25,145,128 of record CM026081.1, read on the forward strand.
ATTTGGGAAACTCTTCAGTAAAATGCACTGAACATAGTCTCAAATTGAGGTTATAATTGCATGCTACTTCCCCGTAAATGAACTTCAGCCACTGTTCTCTGATTCTCTCATCTTTCGGGAGTAAGTGGAAACTTCCAGCCGTTTTTGAGCTCCCTCAAACAGCTCCCCTTTTTCATCACCATGCTCTTCTCAAGTGGAGTAGCCAGACATGCTAGTGTGACCTAGCCCTTAAATTAGCCGGTGTATCAGCTGGGGGGGAGTAAGGAAGGGAAGGAGAGGGCTGTTTGCTTGATGGTGCGCTCTAATTGGAGAATATGAATTATGTCAAAAGATAGCCTGCGTAGAAAGAGAAACTGTTCTCTGATTCATCCTTTTTTGAGCAAACAAAGCTGACCGCCTATGAGCAGGGCTTTTGATACCAACTCTTGACATTCACACGGCCTCATCAGTGCACAACAGATCATATTATACCCCCCAAAACCACAGAAAAATTAAATTTGTTGTCATGACCCCTTTAAGGGTTGGTCTTTTTATCTACCTTGTTGATGAGGTTAAATTTAGTGTGTAGTTTTCTTTATTGGTATGTACTTAGAGTTGACCCCCAAGTAAAAACATTAGGCGACATTTGAAATTACAAAATACATCAACTCCAGTAACATCATCAAAATTCATGACGTGATGATTCTGTTCTGTGTTTAAGTTATTTACTATTAAAGAAAGTTTTCTGTTACCTTTCTATGTCTTAACAGAACAGCTACTACATAATTTTTGTTAATTTATTTACTGTTTAGGTACGAATATTCCCTAAAAGAAATCTGAAGCGATTGCAGTCAGATGTGTATAAATTCAAACTGTAATCACAAACTTTGAAAACCAGTGATTAAAAATGATTTGAGAAGTTTTAGAATATACAAATATATATATATATATATATATATATATATATATATATATATATATATATATATATATATATATATATTTTCTTACTCCATTAAAAGTTTTGGAATATCACAGTATACACTTGCATGATTTATATTTTTGTTTGTGCCATTTTCACTCTTGCTGTTCAGACGGATGTGGACTTGTTCGTGGTGCGTTGTGTTTTCTTTTTCGAAGATGACATCACCCCTGTGGTTGTGGCAACATTGTGTTGTACACAATGTGCGTGTGTTATGTTAACGGCTGTCAAGGTGACTGCACGTAGCGGAGCTTCAGTTTATTGCATGAATTTCTGCCATGGAACACACCACCAGCTGGTGGAGGGGCTGTGGTGGTGGGGGTCATTGGTTTTAAGGAGCAGGGGGCGTGTATTAGGGGAGGGAAGAAGGGGTATTGTCCTGCCTCCATGCCTTTCTCTGGCATATGAGGATCTCATTTGACAGCTTCAAGGTGGAACATGGAAAGACCAAAACAAGGATTGTAGTCCCCCCTTTTCACCCCCTCCCTTCTTCTGGGGGAGAGAAAGCCAATCGGTCTCATTGCACTGTGGTGGCTGGGTTTGTCTCTTTGTCGGTGCAGTGGGGAGGGGGGGAGCTGGCAGCAGGCAGACAGCGTGAATTCATATCATGACCACAATAGAGCAAACGAGCACAGTTCAGCCATGAAAGCCCAGCGGGAGAGACTGAGAATTCCTGGGCTGACGCTAGAGTGAGTATTTTCCTCTTATTCAAGGCAACTCCACATGTAGCTTCACATGTGCCTCTGTGTCAGATTTGTTGCTGTTTTTTACTGTTGCCTTCTGCTCTAGGCTGTGTTAGCATTAGCAGCAGCAGTAGCAGCATCTGCAGCAGGAAGTCTAATGTCAAATCCTCCCCACCTAGGCAACAGCAGCTTGCCTGTGTGTCTGAGTCTGGATGTGTTTCTGCAGTCGGAGGTTTTCATGTGTGTGGTTCATAGACAAATAACATAAAGGAGTGGCTTAATTTGCAGGCGTGAGTGATGACAAACAACGCACATGTAAGAAAAACAAACACACTGTGATTTCTGGATGTGATTAATTAGATGGGAAACAGTGAATTACTGAAGACTGTCCGTTAACATGGTTTATCACAGACTGTGCCGTTTGCATGATTCAATACATATTTTATTTGGGTCACCAAGGCATTTTTCATGGTTCTACGTACTTAAGGGTTTAAATTTTGCAGTTGAGCCAATTGGATTGCTGAATGACGTTATTTCTATGCAGATTTTTGGACCAATCCTAAAGTAACTCAATCATAAAACAAAATTTTCTAATAGACTTCTTTTTCCAATAGACAATGAGAACTGGGAGACATATTCTTGTCTTTGCATCTAAGCAAATTGTGCATACTGAATATCGTCCTTTTATTATTTTATTGTGATGTTGCCATGGTAGTATTTTATTTTTTGTCAACATACCACAATGAGAGACCAAAACGAATTGCTTTTCTGACACTTATCATCAGCCATAGTTTATTTGCTGATACAGAAAACATTAAATAGCTCGATTTATAACTAGAGATGCACTGATCAGAATTTTGTGATCAGTTTCTGATCTCCATGTTTTTGTTGAGCTTTGACCAACTGATGGCTTTTAGCTGAAATTATTCTTTAGGAATTCTGATATAAGAACAGCAGTGGAAAATATTGGTTCTCGCCTTCCTATTGTAAGTGGTCCTTATTTTATTTAAATTTAGAGCAGAAGTGATGACAGACCTTGTGTGACAGTTGCTGTAAAACATGGTTTTACCAATTTAAGATAGGAACCAAAGAATTACAGAGTTGATATTTTAAATTCTCAATAGTGTCTTTCTTATTGCTGGTTAGCATGGTTAGCATTACTAAAACAGTAGTCATCTTCTTTTTTGGCGAATATAGATTGTTACATGACCTTTAAAATTTCCACAAAGCTTTCAGCATTCCCAAATCCAACGTCTTGCATGATGGATTAAGGTTGAAACATCTAAGGATAAAGCAAAGCAACTTTCCTGTAATGCCTTTAGCCTTCATGTTATCCTCTGAATGTCTGTCTCTCTCTGTCAGTTGCAGTCTGAATGGACCACAGAAATGTCTCAACATGTCATACAATCTAGTTCCCTTTTAAAATGCACTTTCCCTGACTTTATTTTAAACACCTCACTAATGTCAAAAATGGCAAACGTTGAGTTTTTTCCCTCAGTAATAGCATATACACTGAAGAGTCTTGTTGAAAGCCAGTTTGATAGTGCTTAGTTATTCTGTGACTGCTTAATTTTTTTATTTTTTTTTTTAACTTTATTTAATCTCTGACAGGCTGGTCATCAGTCAGAAAGCTGAAAAAAACATATTCCAATCATTAGCCAATTTCTCAGTGCATCTCTAATAGTAATATTTTCAAGTTGTCCTCCAATTTTTAACAATTTTTAAACATTATTTTTTTTTACCATAGGTCTTTTAAAAGAAATTGACAAACTGCATTTGTGAGGGGACTATTTTCTTTTGATATGTTGGCTGCTCAAGCAAGATGATGTTCTATTGACTCAAAGTAAATGTACAGGGTAACACTCATTACACTGATGTAACATGTAACCATGTGCAATAAAATCACTGACAATGAGGGGTCTATCACGCTTGGAAGACAATTTTGGTCTAGTATTGGACTAAAACCAATATAAAAATCCTCAAATTATTCTCAATTAAACCATTTATTATCATAGTATTTGATGTTAGTTTATTCTTCTAGTTTATTTTGGATTTTGTTTCTACATTTTACTATTTAATGAATGGAAGCCACTGCAGTAAAAGTAACTCACCTTTGCATGACCTAATGCTCTGCAGTGCTGCTGGCAGTCCAGCTGAAGCAGAGATTAAACATATGACCTCACACTGTAAAGTAAAAGCTATTATTGTGATTGCAGAAGCAGGAAGAACAGTTTGCAACCTTATCTCCAACCTTTGGTAAATTTCTAACTCCTTTTATGACCTTTCGCCTTTTTAACAGGTGCTGTTTATTGCCTTCTGTCATTTTAGTCTGGCACAGCCTACAGGCTCAATGTCAACCAAACACTGCAGAACCAGACAAATGCCTCGGGAACCTGCTCTTCAAACACAATTAGATTCATCTGACAGGGATCATTTACTCTTGGTGATGCTGCTGTCTTCATCTTGGCACATGTTAGAGCTGTGGGGGGGGTCTGTCCTGTATGTGATAAAGGGCAACTATTCACTACACTCCATTTAACTTACAGCCTCACTCCCCGAAGCTTGAGCCCCACTCCCACTAGCCCCTGCAGTCCGTGCAGCCCACTGCACGCATTTCATTTCTGGAGGTAAGCAACAGTCGTTCAGCCGCTGATGTCTTGCTTTATTTTATTTTATTTTTTCTTGCCAGTCTTCATTTTTCCAAATCTGAAGCAGAATGTTCAATTTGCCCTCTAAAAAAATCAGCCGCCATTGAAATACTGTAAGAGGACATGGAGCTTATGTAATGTTGACAAGGCCACCCCTTCCCCCATCTTGCCCCATTCTGTGCTGACGTTTTGCTCATCTTTCATGTGCTAAGTAGGATTTTGGGCATTAGCGATACATCAAAGTGAAGAATGGTTTCAATCTTTACCAATCCTAGTTTATTCATTTTGGAATGAAAAGTACTATAAATGATAGAAGCTAATAAGGGCTAGATGTGTACATTTACTGCTTAGTTGTTGACTGGTTTGTTAGTAGGAGTTGTCCTTGTGTCTTATGTATTCCTTTCTATTCTAATACGGATCTGTAAAAAGCTTTTTCTTTGTCTACACAATTCCTGGACTAAAAGGGAATATGTACTCTTGGACAATCCTTATTTGGTAGAATCAGTTTAGCAAGGAAGCTATATTTAAACATGGATTAAAAACAACATGCAGTTCATATCGTCTTACTGGTGTTACAGATCCTATTTTTGGATGAAACAATATATTTAGCTCAAAAGACAAGATGAATCATAACATGGCATTTACGGGAACAAGAAGAGAAAACATTTTTAAAAATATTTTGAGAAAAGTAAGGATCCCCCTATTAGAGATGCAGCACAAATCGGCCTCAAATTCCTTAATTTTGGGTGATCAGCAATCAGGCTGACATTTACACGTGAAATCGATGTTATCCACCAATCTTATGTACCTCTGCAAAGGTCTTAAAGTCAGCCACTGTCCCCTTTTGCTGTGCTGTGAGACAGGGCTGACAGACTCCCCCACCAGGTCATATTTGCATGTGGCGTTTAACAGTCACCCCACTTTGTTGCACTTTTCAGATAAAAAAAATTGGTATTGGCTGAAATTGAAATTAGCAGGTCAGGCTTTTAAAGATCATGATCGGCCAGAAAACTCCAATCGGTGCACCCCTAATCTCCATGCTTAGTTTTACAAAATGCAATAAAGGGTTTATAAATCTCAATCAGTGATTTCAAGAACCTTTTTTCAGTGTACAATGAAATTAATTAGATTGAGTCCAGATATTCCGGTTCAGGTTTGATCTGTGTCCTTGCAAGTTTTGGTAACTGGATAACCACATCAGAAACCATTAATGGGGGGTGGGGGAACAGATTTTTTTTTTTTTTTTTTTTTTTTTTTATTAGCCCATTTGTTTTTGAGAAATGAACATCTTTCCTCCTATTACCACTGGGAAAATAGCTTGAACTAGCTCTCTTTGCAACAAATGTCTGAGTTTTATACAGTTTGATATTTCAAGTTTATTGCCCTTGATGCTAAAGATTTGCTTACGGTTAAATGTTTGAAATAAAACTTGCAGTGGATTTGTGTTTTTTTTTGTTTTTGTTTTTTTTCCCCTCCATCTCATTCAAAAGACTTGCTTGTTTTTGAGAATTTGCAGCATCAATGAATAGAATGAAACACCCACCCAACTCACACTTGTTCTCCTCTTGTACTGTGCAGCTTTCATAGACAGTCAAGTGGAGCAGGCAGTGAAATGAGTCAGCTGCATACAACAGTGTTGAGCTGTTTTTTTTTTTTTTTTAAATGTAGAGTTTCCTCTGTGATTAAATGTAAGATGTGGTTTTGTCTGATATACCAGTGCAAATATTGGATATCATACAAAAGCCCAATTTAATATGGTTAGGAACCTCATCTCAGAACATTATTGTTGTAGTATAGAAACATAAGCAGCAGCTCTTGGCACTGAGAAAATAATTGTTTCATTGGCGGACCAAAGCAGGTCATAAGTTCCAATGCAGGTGTTCAATAAATTGCCTACTGTTTTGCCTAAAAATTGTAAAGCAAAGTTGTTGCATACATATTGTTAGTGTAGCCATGTTTGGAGCATGTTATCAGTAGAAAGTGAATATAGGGGATCTGGGTGTTGAGTAGTCTGTTCATGTCTGTTTTTGATGACTCCTGGCTCTGATTGGAATTATCAGGTCTTTTCCAAGGCTCTGCAGAATATGCAGAGAATTTGATGATATGCTTAGGTGGTAATTTAGCCATTTGAATCAGATATGCTGCAGCAGGGACATATCTACAACATACTGGACATTGGAATTAGAGGCACTGAAGTGGACACAACTGTTTTAGTGTCCGCTTCTTAGGTTATCAACTTTTCGTTGGTGGGACTGCTTTTGTGGCAGTCATTGTTGGACCAAATTTAGTGTCTTCTTGATGACTTCCTGGTTTTTGTTTTTTGTTTGTTTGTTTTTTTCCTTTGCTCTGCCAGAGCCCTCTGCCTCAGCAACTCTGATGCTTGCATAGACATACCTGGAGTGAACTAAGCAGGTCCTTATTTTTCACATGGGGCTAAAAATTGAATAAACTCAGGTTTTGATAGCAGCAATCTTTGGGTTTGAAAATTACTTTTGCAGTTTAACTCAAGTGTTTTGAGTAGTTACATTGTGTGATGTGTATTGTTTAAGCATTGTTTAACTACCCACTATGACTGAACCACAAATATTAGGCTTTAAGGTGCAAGAACAGGTTTGAAGCCTTTATTATTTAGAATCAATTCCTAATCTTTTCTGTTCTATTATACTATATCACTAAACACAGTTGACTTAACTTATTACACACAAACAGATTAGCCAAAGTTAAGCCCCAAATTATTTATACCACTGACAGTTTTAGATTTTGTTACTTTCATTTAGCCAAGCAGTTTGGTGTTGATAGAAAAAGAGATGGGCATCTCTCAGTAAAACAACATAAAGAGTATCCATATTTTTTTTTTTTTTTTATAGGTTATTCAAAAATGATATGTTAAAATTATATCTACACTTTTCAATAATGAGTGGAGAAATTGATATTGATATTATAGCAATCAACTTGTCAAAACTGCTGACTAGCTTTTACATATTTCCACTGGAATTTTTGCTGATTTATACTTGATGACCCCCCAAGTCTTTCAAGGTTGAAAGACTGATCTTATCTGCCTCCGTTAACTGCAGAGAAGGCGAAGCTAATTATAAAGCTCACTGCAGCTTCTACCACAAAGGATCTGCAACCGCAGAGTTGCATTGAGCTTATGAGAACTCTTTGGGCGTAACATCAAACCTCAAAGAGATTTCACTGAATCGTTGATCCTCGCACTAAACACCCCCACCAAAGCAAAGTAGCTGTATAAAAATCAGGTGGAAAAGCTCAAACATGTGGTGTAAGGATATCTACGCCCATAAAATCTTATGTCACCTTAACTGCACATTTTGATTTAATTGATTTAAAATCATATCATAGACTTCTGAACTATAATCCAATTGGGAAGTTGGGAAATATTTACACTCCTATGTATGACCACAAATGTTTTGTTAATTTAGAAAGGAAAAATCATTATGTTCAAACACCCACACTTCAACCCAACTGTAAAATTTGTATTACGAAATGGAGATAAATTTATTGGTGTGTCTTTTGATCACAGCATTGAGGGGTTTTTTCTTGCCGTTATATTTGGATTTTTAAATTTTTGACTAAAACATCTGGGTGCATCTGTATGTTATAGACTAATTTATTCTGATATAGATGTGTATCATATGTATCATTTCTAAATCTACCCTCACCTTTTTATGTTGTGATCACATAATTCTCATCTTCTCCAACCTTTTTTTTGTGACAAAAAAACCTTGATGTTTAAAGTAAAAGCAAGGAAACTCAAACTGCAAGTTAGCACCAATAAATGTTAACAAAGCATGATTGTAAACACTCGCTCATGGGAAAGGAAGTGCTCTATACTCATTTGTTAGACGTTAACAGGTTCTCTGTGTGAAAAAGTAAACAGACATTTTGTTTGTTGGAATAAATTTTCCGCTCTTCAGCTCTCGTGTTGCTGTGTGCAGGTTTGACTTTGAACCATCTGAACTGTCATTTCTTATGTGGAGCACCGAAACAGAGCAGAGCCATAATTAGAGTGAAGGCTGTCACAGCAGCCTGGAGGGAGATTGGCCGAGCCTTTCTGAGAGAACACGCTCACAAACTCAGGCTCTTTTCTGTCAAAAGCAACCTCTGATGACACTTTATTACAGAGGAGGCATTTGGAAGTGGGACCAGTGGTTATGTACCAGTCATACTGGCGTTTTTCTTTTCTTTGTCAGCTTTGCTCTGCCTGTCTTCCTCAGCTTTTTTCCCTTCCTGGCAGAACACTTGGCAAGTAATTAGAGTCATCTACAACAACCTGAGTGTCCTCAGGTCCTACTGTCCACATCATACGAAAGCTCTCTTTACTGTCCTCTACTCTCTTATAACTGGCGTGATATAAGTTAACAAGGCTGACAACATAAGATAGCAGGAACTGTTTAAAAATATGAGCATTTCCAAGCACCTGACTGCAGATATTGTGCCTTACTTAGCTTCATTCATCTATTTTCCATCTGCTATATGTCCTAATAAGATCTCTGGAGGTAACAATCAATTTAGAATCCCTTATAAGTAAAGATTTAAGCTCTACAATTAAGCTGTTTTTAATGTCAAAAGAGCAGACATCATCTAGTTGCAAGTTTTACACAAAATGTCGTAGTTAAGATGAAAATGTTCAGTCATATACTACATTTTTTTTTTATTTCCTCCCCAGTAGATGGATAAACTACTTATTATTTGGGGTCTATGTTTGCTGTGAATCCAAAGGACAAAAACATTAACACACTTCACTGATTTGGTTATTTATCGCAATACATATCGTCATCGCAACATTTACCAATTTTATCACATCTTTTTAAGTATCGTGGAGTAGAATTATATTAAGTTGAGTTACTAATTGAATTATGGAATTTTATGCCCACTAGTTAGTTTTTATTCACCTATTTAATGTTTTGAATTGCAAAAGTTTTGGGTTATAAAAAGTATCAGTCAGTATCACTTTATTATTTTCCCCTTAGGGTAAATTTCCTTGCATCAGGGTGGAAAAAACTTCAAAAAACACAAACACAGAGACAATCACACAACAACATTGGCAAAGAGACAGCATTCTATCTCTAAATCTATGTATGAAGATAATTCCAGGTGTTAATCTAATAACCAGGCATGAACTTCATAAAAAAAAAAAAAAAACAAATAAGCATTTTATAGATGGTTCAAAGATGGTCTGTTGTAAATATTTGATTTTTATTTAGTTTCTTACTTCACAATTTTTTTGATAACACAATAACATTTTTTACATTTTATATGTGTCTAACAAATTTTCCATAAACGGTGTCTCTGAAAGTAATTTTTTTTTTTTTTTTTTTTATCCAATTTAAGATCAACCTTTGGTTGTCATAACCACAAAGACAGTCTTATTTCAGCTGTTTCTAACAGAAGTAACCAACGGCAATGGTCCTCAGGATGTTTCAGGATTTCTTTTGGGAGGAAAATATTTTTACTTTTGACAACCACCTCTGAGGATTCCTCTGCAATCTCTGCACCCTGGAGGCCTCTCTGGTTGAATAGTCCCTTAACCAAGTTCAACACAGAACCAAAACAGAAAACCAAGTGAATTAGGAATTCAAGATTCCAGCTCCTAATCCAAGATCATTGAAATGAATCCTTTCTTTTTGATGACCGTAGCGGACAAACTTACAAAGCTGTTTTGACTGCAGTTTCAAATAATATGTTTCATAGTTTTAGATAGTGAAATGTTTTTAGGACAAATCTACATCTGTTTTTACATTTTTAAGGTACTGGGTAGTTTTAATAGTCAAACAGGAAATGAGTCATGGGACAAAGGTGATTTATTTAAGGCGAGGCTCTCCTCAAATAAATGAGCTATAACTCTCTGTGGAAGGAACAGTGAAAGAAGATTTTTTTTTCCAGCATTCACACATTCATTTTACATGCCTCCTGTTGGAAACACTGACCCACTGGACCTGTGTTGGGGGGGGGGAGCAATCTTTTAAAGCCGCGAGAGCACAGCAGCATGTGTTGATGATGCAGTCCTCCTGTCTCACCACCTTCCCCCCCCTTTCAGATGATGTGAAGTGGTATATGCCTGTTACATGATATGAAGCATGTTGAGCGAAGGGAGCAGGATGAGTGTTTGGTATACAGAACAGTTGCCGTGAGATGGGACAAGTCAGCCGGTGTTAGGTGTCGCGTCCCTGCTGCAGCGGAGGCTGTCAACACTTGACCTGATCGCACCCTGTGTGCCTTCCGTGATCCGGCCCGGATTACTTTTTTTTTTTTTTTTTTTTTTTTTTTTTTGTTTGCTTGTTTGAGGACTAGAGGAGGACAACGCGCCCTCAGTGACTGCGTGTTTATGCCGCAGCTGGCTGCAGATGTGCCTGTACAAAGGAAGTTTGGACCTAAGGAGAGCACTTGTCAGCAGTGCTCTGGGGGTCATAACCTCCTAAACCCCAGCAGCCATCGCTTCTCATCAGGTCCTCAGAAGCCCCCTCTACATCTCCCTCTCTGGCATGACGTGGACACGATGTCAGATTCTAGTCCATGGATGGTGTTATCCAACTTTAATATACCACATTTCTTCAGCGGAGCCCGTTTGCGTCGATCCCAAAGGTATTGTTTAAAACGGCACAGTAATAACTGCTCTACTTCAGTTTATCCAACACCGTTTTGTCACTCAGCTAAATTAATGAGCTGAACATAGAGATTAGTCATTAAACAGTAAGTATGATGTAGTTTACAGACCCGCTAATTATTGCTGCTGTCCTTTCATGCACTTCCAGTCAGTTATTTGAGCTGTTTCTTGAACAAGAAGACGGGTGTTTCCTTCTTGCCTATTGTATATTATTTGCTTTGTGAGTCAAATGATTAAATGTTTGTTGTTCTGACACGCTTTCCTCACACAGGATGTGTACTTTCCTATGTACTATCCCAGTTAAATAACAGTGGGAAAGTGAAGATGCTGATCTTATGTGTATTTATGTAAGTTTGCATTCACAACTGAAAAAGCTTAAAGATTTAATTTTTCCCGCAGTATAAACTTTGCTGAAACTTCATACTTTTCCAGCTAAGCCCCTTGATCTCTGTTAGCTGTATATTACTGGGACCACAGTATTGGTGAAAGTCTACATAATCATATTTGTTTTTAATCCCTATCCTGACCTCTTTTTTTCAGTGCAGAACAGCTTAAAATGAAATGCTGATCATTTTGGGTAGCATTATTTTGTTTTTCTCTACTGAAAGCAATAATCCATGTATGCTAAAGATGCACACTGTACATACTGTTTTAAATCATATATATAGAAGATACAGGTTTAAATATGTATAGAATTTTTTTCCATTTTTATCTTTTTTAAAAAAATTTAATTTTATTAGTTTTAATTAGTTGAATTGCGATGTGTGAAAATAATAAATTCTCACAAGAACAAGAGCCATGCCATTTCACTACAGCTTGAGGAAACAAAAGAGCTGCTGTGCTTTAATCACCTGGCCTTTTATCTATTTTTTAATTCTATTCATAGATCTGAATGTCATATGTTTGACTTTGAATCTAGGTTTGTCAGTGCATCGCAGCAATTCATTTCATCCCACGGTGGCAGTTCACCTGACAGCTGTGACGACAGAGCTCAACTCAGAACCAAAAAAGATTAATCATGGCTTCTTGTTGACATGGGTCAGGGTACGGATGTAGGAAATCTGAATTCAGAGCATTGGGAATTGAGAGTTTGATCTATTTTTGCTGCTTCTTGCAGCCTGAATATGTAGTCAAGCCAAAGTCTAAGAAATTGCTTTTGACAGATTCAGATTACTTTGTTGATGCGAGGTAAAAATAAATGGATCTAATTCAAAAACTGTCATAAAGACCCTTAGAAGGTATTTTTAGTTACTGAAGAAAGGGTTTGTAGTCTTGTTTGGAGTGAAACCAAGTTGAGAGTTTACATGTGCAGATCTGTTCTATCACTTTAAGATGCCTTCAGAAACACTGGCCTACTTTCTCCATATCATCCTCCAGCCCTTAAAGCTTCAATAAACCAACGTGATTATCCCCGGTTATCTGCAGAGGTACTTCTACTAAAGCTCAGCTACTAAGAATCAGATGTAAGAAAGACAACTTGCATGCCGTCTTGCCTCTCTTTTTTATAAAGTAATCCAATCAGTTAGTGTATCCACAAGTGGTACTTAGCTTCAGTAATACCAGTGGGGGTGCTTCTTATGCTGAGATGATAGAGGGTAAAGAAATGAAAAGCTTGATTAGGAAGCAGTGGTGCAGCATTAATCCACAGTGGGAGCCTATGAACAGATCTCATACTTGATCATTTTTGAACACATATGTACCAAATATCCACACCCTATGCCATGATAAATGATTCCGATTCAAGCTGTGTGTTCATTATCCTGATTGCTGAGGAGGCTAGGCCAAGTTAAAATCCATTGCTCACTCAAATGAAAATGTTTCCACATCCTTTAGGAACATGCTTTAGATTTTTACCTTGACAACGGGCAGTTATTGGCCACTGAAAAATTAGTATGGTTGAAGTTCTTTTTTTTTTTTTTTTTTTTTTTTTTTTTTTTTTTTTTTTTTGGTTGAAGTTCTTAATTGTAAAGTGGAAGAAATAAACAATTTGCAAAGCTTTTTACAAATGAAAATCTATAAGTGTGGCCTGCATTTGAATTGAGTCAATCCTTTAAAAATTGACCTGAGTTTCAATCACAGCTACAGATCTGTTGGAGTTAGAAAAGCACTTCCACAGCATGATGCCACCATGTCTCACCATGGGGACGGTTTTGTTGAGGGTGATGTGCAGTGTTATTTTACTCCCATAGCTTTTTGGATTTAAGTCAGCTGCAGAGCTCTACCGGGGGTCTCTTGGCTGCTTCTCTGATCAATGCACTCGTCCTGTGACCATGTCCTGGTTGTTTTGTAGAACCGTCACACTGTTTCTATTTTCAGATGACTGATTAAACATTCATCTGTGAGCTTGGGATATTGTTTTAAACCCAACCCAGCTTTAAACTGACAAAATGTTGCACAGGATTGATGTGGACGTATCAGAGTACAGGGGGCTTAATACAAATGCATTGCAAACCTACAGATTTCTGTTTCTAAGGAAATTAAACTGATTTATCTCTGTTCTTCCCTCATAGTCCCACTGGTTCGAAAACTGCAAAGTTACAGGGACATCTTAATTTACTTCATATAGAACTACTCGGATGCTAAACGCTGCTTTTCCCAACAAATTTCAGGTTTTACATTGAAATAAACTAAACCTTAGCATAAACCACTGATGTTACCCACATTATTATTTTTTTCTGTCTGCTGTAAGAAAATAGTGAAAAGTGAACTCAGGTTGCATCATGCAAAAAAGCACAAAAATGATTCTGTTTTAAGACTAGAATATTTTTTTGTCGATTATAAATTCTTGAAACTATTTTAGCCAAAACAATCCCACATTTAGTAATAATCCAGTCTTAATACTGTGACTGTTTTTCATTTCGAGCCTGAGAAAGCACAGCAAAAAGTGTGATACCATCTTTGTGGCTTCTGACTCTTACAGCTTGACATTGATGCTCTGCAGTGGTACCTGTAGGACCTGCTCTGCAGCACTGTCAACAGAGACATGAGCACTGCCAGCTCATGTGTTTGAGCATCTTTGCAGTAGCCTCAGTGAAGTAGATTGTTTTTGATCACTGCTGCAGCACACAGGCAGGAGGGCTGCACCAGTGACTGACTGACTGCTGTTCTTTCCTTCCTGAGTCTTTTTCTTCAACATGAATGATTATTGTGTTTCTCTAATTGTATTAAACTGTGCATCTGCTGGGTAGCTCTGTGTTTTTGCTCTTCATGAAAAATATATAAATTATTTTTTTTTTTTTTAGCCCCTGGTAAAATGCTAAGGAGATTTAATGGGGGATTTGTAGCATGCAGATTATTATTGAATAACATTTTAGTGAACTCTGCTAAAGATGGTTTAGGTCTCCGAGGGGTTTATGTAACAGCATGTCATTGATTTAAGTCCATGACCTTGAAGGGAATCCATGTTCTTCAGGCTTTATGTGCTTCTGCTGTCTGTCTAATCTGAAGCTAGAAACCGTCATGCTAACCAGAAGCCGCTTTTACATTCAAGTAATTCATTTTTTTTTTTTCTTTCAAGGTTAAAAAGTGGGTTTCATTTGAGTCACACATTGTGGATCACAGTGGCTCCCTGTGAGTCACAGTCCTGGAATAGCATGACCAGTGAATATAAAAGTAGGAATGCTCTGCACCTATCTTTCTTTCTTTTTTTTTTTTCTTTTTTTTTTTTTCCTGGAATAAAGCAGAACCTTGTCACTTGTTTCTGTGGTGCATTTTTTTTTTTTGTTTGTTTTTTTGTCCCTGGTTACTGGAGGACTGTGCCTCCCTGTAAATGTTTCTGCTCATGGGATCATGCTTTGACTTACATTGAAGGAACAAAGTAACCATTAAAAGAAATATGATATGTTTGAATTGAGACATTTTCTTTTCTTTTCTGCATTTAACAATTCCATGCAGTGAAATAAAGGTTATGGAACCTTAAATATTGGACAGACATATCTTTGTTCTTAATTAGAAAGGACACAAAAGCAAGCTAATAATAATAGACAATATCCCCCATTCTCTATAGGATGGCATTGCAAAAGGATTCATGATTATGTAGTAAGTAGCAAGCCTAAGTCAAATTTAAAATTAGGCTGAGGTTTCAAGTGGAGAATGAATCTGCTTTCCGATTGTAATCGTCCTTGGATAATATTCCTGAAATTAAGCTTAAGGTTTCATTTGAAAACAGAAAGCTTTATTTGAAAGGAGCTTTTAGTATGGCAACAGTTAATCCAGTCTTTAAAATGTCTTAGTAGATTTGATTATGTGTTGGGCTTTTCCACCAAAGAGGTTCCAGCTCTTAACCTGGGGTTGTGCCAGAGCCAGTTCTAAACAGATTCTGTTTAAAAAAAAAAAAAAAAAAAAAAAAAAACGGTTTGCCTTCCCATCATAGAGGGGCCAAGTCAAAGCCACACCATTGCATCTTTATAAACAGCTCATTTAATTGTTTGTGCCTCCCACAGTTTTATTCTGTGTGGGTTTTTTTTGTTTGCTTTTTGTTTTTTTTATTTCATCTTTATTTAACCAGGATAAAATCTCATGGAGATTAAAAACCTCTTTTCCAAGGGAGTCCTGGCCAAGCAGCAGCAACAAATAAAAACACAAAAACGTTACACACTTAAAAGAACCTAAAATAAGTTATCATAGTGCATGGAGACAATTTAACTACACAAATATTATTTACCCCAGTGCCCCTGCAAACATGTGTGACAATATCAGCACCTTAAAAGTCATCTCTGTTTTCCTTCATTTTGGGAGATCACTGCTCTTTTCCACAGATCTTATCTACCTCTGCCAAGGTTTGAAAATCAGCCACTGTCCCTTTCACTCTGCTGTGCTAGAGGGCAGAGCAACAAACCCAGCTACCAGGTCACGGCTACACGTCCACAGTTACCAGTAGCCACCCCACTGTTGCCAGCTTAGCAACTTTGTCGCTATTTCGCAACTTTCCAGACACAAAAATCGCTATCTGCCAAAATCAGAATCAGTGGGTTAGGCTTTTTGAAGATCAGTGATTGGCCGGAAAACTGCAATCGGTGCATCCCTAGTTGCACTAATTGCAGTGCAACTGCAATGCTGGATGCTGCACCTTAATTTAATTCTCTTATTGTTCCAGTTGTGCGATTTACATTTTTTTTTTTTCTCCCTAATATGAGTCTCTGTGGTTTTTGCAGCTGTCGAACGAGCAACAGAAAGAGCCTGATCGGAAGTGGTCAGGCATCGGGTTTACCACGACCCCACTCTCCACTCTCCTCTCTTGCAGGTGAGTTCATGTCCATCACAAGTTCATGTTATCTAATGTAGGAGTACCTGTTTTCATCATTGGTAGGTTGTACATAGAGGTGGCCATTAGTGCACTCCAACAGCAATGATGTCTTCATTGTGTAATGTAAGGGAAAAAAAACCTGCAAGAGCATAGAAAAATGTACAGCTCTGTCTTTTGCAACAGTGAGTACAAGTACAGATGACAGGGGCTCTCATGCCTCATAATTGCCAGCAGAGGAATATACAGCAAAAAATATTACATTATTATATATTATTCGGTGATCCTAGGATGAAGACAGGTTGAGAGCCTGAAACTTCAATAAGTATTGGTTGTATTGTGGAGTTTTATAGTCAGAGTTAGGTCAGTGCAGTGGCTGAGAATTTAACGGTGCAACAAATCAAAAAGACCATGATTGTTTTGGGTGAGGAAACAGTGGCCTGCAAAGAGGAAATGCACAGGACCAGAGGGAGGGAGACCTCATTTACCACAGGGCGTTTTATTTCCTGCCATTGCTTAGCTAAGACAGTGCTGCAACTTGGAGTGTTTAGTCTGCATTTTGATCCGATGAAGGAGCCCAGATTTTAAGATGGATTCAGGCTCCGAAAGCCCCAGTGCTTTTACTAACGAATGTGTACATCTTTGGGATGATGTAACGCTGTGGTTGAGGCGTAATATTTATATCAAAGGTAAGAAAAGCAAGTTTTCTGGGCTGCCATTCAACTAGATTGCATATGGAGCTATATAATCATCACTGATTTATCTCCATATAAAAGCTTTTCTATTCATGAATGCCTCCTTAAAAATTATATGTTCTGCATGAAAAAGCTTAATCTTCTTCATAACAGAAAAGGAGCATTGGAACCTTTGGTCACTTAATTATGTGTTCCCTCCCAAAGGTAAATGTATGTAATATATCTGATTATTGCTGGGATGTGTTTTTTAAGCTATGAAGGCTGTTACAATGCAACCTCTAATTGCTGCTTTTACATTAGTTCTGAGTTGGACAGCAAAAATTGTATGAGGAACATGTTTTTGAAATATTGATGAAAACAGGGAAATGAAACAGGGAGGGGGATTGTTTTAATCCACTTAAACTGTCAACATTTAAACTTCATAAAAGCTGATGAAAAAATGACATTTGATCTTTGATAAATCATAAAGTTCTGGTGCAGCTTGAGCTAATTTTTCTAAATGAAGATTGTTATCCATGGCAGAGAACATGCACCTCTACTGCCCTGTTTGACTTGGATTTCTAGATAAACATAAGACAATTGTTCAATCAGCAATCCTCAGGATAAAAAAATACAATTGTTCATGCAAATATATCTTCCAAAGCTTAAAAAAGACTGAAATAAAATTGACAGAGAAAACTGATTGATTCAGAGACAAAGCAGAGAGGGCAATATGCAGTAGTCAAAACTGCATGTTATGCACAGTGCTTTTTGACAATTGCTGTTCTATGATCTTGTTTTGTTTTCCTCCCTTTTTTTTTTTTTTTTTTTTTTTTTTAAGGTTCATGAGGTAAAATTCATGTTGCAGGAGTGAAGTCTACCCAAATAGTGGTGCTGTTTAGCTTTTAAATTGAAACATATTACTTGGGTTATGCCGAATAGCTAAATGAGTATGTTTTAAGTGTTGGGTATGTCAGCATATTTATTACATCCCAGCTGTGCTTGACACAGTGTACAAAACTGTCCTTTAGATTAAATGCACCGTTACATTTTTTTCTCTGTTCTTTAAAGCTGCAGTATGTAACTTTTTTTAAATAAAAATATGTTGTTTTTACATATTTGTTAAAACTGTCATTATGTCCTGACAGTATAATATGAGACAGATAATTTGTTTCTGACCGGGAGCGGTGTATTTCTGCAGAAGGCTGTAGGACCACTGAAAGGAGGCAGAGGAGCTCAATTTTTTTCACAACCAATCAGAGCTAGAAGGAAGGCCTTAACACTGTCAGTCATGCTTGTGTACGCACTGCTCACACCCTCCCTCTTCTGAGCTACAGCTCCTCCCCCACAGCGGAGCCTGCCGTGGATTTGCAGGCTAGTAAGTGATGAAGGCGGATAAGCAATTTTCCTGTAATGTTAGGTTAGGTTGTTTATCCAACATTAGCATAGCTGCAGCAAATTGGCAATCTTGAGCTTGTACACGCAGACAACTTTTGGGCCTATTATATTTAATAATAACAATCTTGCAGCATTTGTTCTTGTCAAGTTTATTTGTATAGCACATTTCAGCAACTAGGCAGCTCAGAGTGCTTCAATTATGTTGACAACATAAAATGGCAAACATTATGTTTTCTCAAATGCAATCAAAATCATCAATCATTATCATCAAATACTGGAATGAAGAATAGAATGGATCAATGTTCCGGTTATTATTAATCAAAGGCAACTCTAAACAAAGCTGTTTTTTGCCTTGATTCAAAAGAACTGTGTTTCTGCAGCTTTGCAGTTTTCTGGAAGTTTGTTCCAGATTAGAGGAGCATAAATGTTGGGTTCTGATTCTGGAGATGCAGCGTAGACTTAAACCAGAATACCTGAGTTCTCTGGAAGGTTGATGACAACAGGTCTTTAATGTATTTTGGTGCTCAGCCATTCATTGATTTATAAACTAATAGAAGTATTTTAAGGTTTATTCTCTAAGATACAGGGAGCCAGTGTAAGGACTTTAATTATAATTGGGGTGATGTGCTCTACTTTCCTAGTTTTAGTGAGAACGTGAGCAGTAGCATTCTGGATCAAATGCAGTTGTCTGATTGACTTTTTAGGTAGACCTGTGAAGACACTATTGCAGTTGCCTTGTATCTTCAAGATATTATAGGTCATTCCCTTTCTACATGTTATTTACTCCTTAACCTCTGTAATGACGTTCTTAGCAGGTTTTTTTCCCATTAAGCTGCCACCTGAAGAGATGGATTATAATAAGACTTTGAAACTGACTCATAGCTTATTTCCTATGGCTGTGGCTCTTTCTGTCTGGTGAGCAGTTGCTGTTTTTTTGTTTTTTTTTTTTAAAGCAAATTTTAGTTCCTTGACCTTCTGTACTACCTAATTTTGACATTCATCTTTCAGATCCTGCCATATTATTGCATTTCTACTCCTGATGTTATATGTGCGCCTGATGCCGTATTGAGTTCAGTTTTTTGTTGAATTTTTTAAAAATAAAATGCTGCCTAGCTTCTTATTGTAACCCTTTTTTTATGTCTTTATATTTCTATATCACAGCAGTCATCAGGCTTTTGGGTTTGCAGCACTCACAATTATAACGCAGTTGACTGTCTTTCAGAATATACATTATATCAGATCATTTAGGCAATTTTACTGGAGTTTACCCCCGTGTTTCATAAAGAATTAAAGGTAACTGTTTTCACTGAAAGGGGGATCTTGGAAGAATGGGTATAGTAAGTCCTACTATTAATTGCATTGAAAAGTAGTACAAAAGACACATGAAAGAGACAGGATGCTATTACAAACCAAGTACCTATACAAGCGGAAAATGTGCAAAACAATGTACCTTCCATGAAGGAGCTTTTGTTGATTTCTAGTACTTGAAGAACAAGCAGTGATTGTATTCCAAATCCTTGATCTTCAGCCACATTTTCAACTCCTATAAATTGAGCACTCCATGGTATAAATTGCTGCAAGGTATCAGAGCAGTTGCTATGAAACATGGTTTCATTATTTGAAAGCAAAACTAAAATAAGAGAGATGAGTACAGCTAGCATCACTAAAACAGCAGACTCCGTGGGTATTTCCTGAAGAATATAAGTTAAATGGATTTCCAAAAGTCTGGTAACTTTTCTAAATCCAGCATGTTCCAAGGCAAACAGAAGTTGAAGACTTAGAAGATAAAAATGAACAATTTTGCTGTACTCCATTAAGCCTTTCCTGCTATCAGCTGAAAGCCTCCCTCTCTCCCATCCTGAAAGAACTATAGAACCATAAACATGTCAACAAATGGCATAGAAAATAATCTTCAAATAGCTTCTTTTATCTCTGTGTTCCCTCTTAGTTCATTTCGAAGGCGAAGACTGGAAATTTCTAACTCTCAGTTACAGAATCCACACCAAAGTGCGTTGGCAGTGTAACCTGGTAACGCTTAGTGTGGTAAATTCACTGATTTAAGTTTCTTACTTACTGGTCAGGGCTGATCAAGCAGAAAATTATTTGAATTTGGTAAACACCCAGTTGCTTGGTGGATTGCTACTGCTAATATAAGGTTTTTAAAGAAGTATTTAAATTTCAGATGGAAGGCTGTTTTACTGTCGGTATTTACTGCTTACTTAGTTCTTTGCAAATTAACTCTTGTTATAGTAGAGGTGCTTGGTGTTGACTTCTGAAACATCTACTTAGTGAGGTAGTATCATTAGAACTTTAACTATTATCCCTATAACATTTCCAACAATGTTTTAAATTACATTTGGTGGGTGTTTTTTTTTTTTTTTGGCCATTTAAATTATTAAACTACCTTTATAAAAACGTGGTGTTCATTTTTCACTATATTTTTTTTTTTTTGTCCCATCTTACCCTGGCTTGGAGCATCTGAATCAGATTTATGACTAAAAATAGATAGATCCTCATATTTTCTTACACAGTTCTTCTTAGAGTTTAGAAAAAGAAAAAGTAAATTGCTAGACTGTTGCTTGATTTACATTTTTTATGGCTTTGTGATCTGGAATCTAATGGTTAAGTTGTCAGACTGCAGATTGTTTTAGTTCCTTTTTCTGTGTTTTTGTTAATGCAGGAACAAGCCCACAAGACAGCCCAAGAAATTTCTCCCCCAGTGCCTCTGCTCATTTCTCTTTTGCACGAAGGTAAAGTAACCCAAAATATGGTTATATATTTCAAAAATAAATCCAGATTTGTTGCCATTTAGTCGAGAAACTCATTAATATTTTCTGTGCAAGTTCATGTATAAGTATTAAATTTTTTTTATATTTATATTTTCAAAAATGGCATCCATCATGAGTCATGTAATTTTGTATTTTTTTTATTATAATCCACAGTCATTGCCACAGAGCAGACAGGTAACTTTAAGTTAGGCTTTCACTTGTCCTAAATGGAAAATAAAAACACATTAACCCCACATTTGTCCGGAGTTCCCTCCATGGTTCACTCCCTGCTTCATAAGTTTTCTCCCTTTAACACTGCAGTTTTATTCATTGAGCCATCTACATTTAATTCTACATTTATTTACTTTTTGGCTTTTATTATGTCTATAAATTAGCTAATAGGTTTCATTAAGAAAAAAAGAAGCACACTATCCATCTCCAACTTTGTTGACCATTCAGGTTTTAGAAGTTTTCTCATGTTTTGATTACAAACATGTGAGCGTCTTGTTTGAAACTAAGCATGTTGAGTTTGTATGTTTAAGGCTGTTAGCTTCTCACCCTGAGGCATTTTAAAAGGTTTTCTGTGTTAACGGCTGGGTCATTTGTCACTGTTTTTGTTGCTGTTTTGCGACAGAACTGATGGACGCCGCTGGTCCCTGGCCTCCCTGCCCTCCTCTGGATATGGAACCAACACACCCAGCTCCACAGTCTCTGTAAGCATCTGGCACTCGCTCTGCAGGACACATGTAATGCATCACGTTGCAAAAGTATTCAAATGCATTAAACTTTCACACG
Source organism: Anableps anableps (assembly GCA_014839685.1). Lineage (NCBI taxonomy): Eukaryota > Metazoa > Chordata > Actinopteri > Cyprinodontiformes > Anablepidae > Anableps > Anableps anableps. Next base: position 25,166,922 of record CM026081.1, read on the forward strand.
GAGAAAGTGGAGAGCATCTTTGAACAGGAGTTTTACAGTCCTTCCTCAGATTCTTAATTTCTTTTTAGGTCTGGAAAAACCACAAATACTATATGCTTGGTCTAATGCCTTCCATTGTAGCTGTGGCCATAGGTGTCAATGGAGATGGTGGAGCAACTGCTCCTCCCGTGTGTAAGAGGTTGAGAGATGTTTTTACTTTTCATTGTTTAACCCAAAGAAATCTAATCTTATGCCTTCAGTCAGACAAATTTACAAAGCTGCTGCAGATTAGCATCGTGACTTTTAATCTGCCATCCAAACACTTCATATTAAAAATAATTGCTACATTTTAATCCCGCCCTCCTTCACCTCTGAGCTAGTTCGCTCCAACTCACACCGACACAGTCTGATTTGAGGAAAACAGGTTTCCTCATCTGTGCTGATCTCTTCAGTTATGCAGTTTACAGCCATGCAGATGGTAAGGTAAAACAAACATTCTGAACCAGCTTGCTAAATGTTATGATAACGCTGCATGTCTCTCACGCCATATAAATCAGCTAAAAGTCTGAAAAAAATTTGCCAGTGTTGCAAGTAAAATCCAAAAAAAGATTTTACAGGGTTTGGAATATTTTTCTAAATTTACTCCCCCATTTATATCATAATCAGGCACATATGGCCTGTATATTTAAGGTTGCTGTCCACTTTTGAGGTAAACCTCTGCCACAGTCTCAAGTCTTTAGCAGCCTCTTACAGATTTTCTATTTGAGGTTTTTAGATTACCTTTCTCCCTGACCTGTCTGCTGTGTACATCAGCCTTTATGTTGGTTACTCATGTCCTCTGACAAACCTTGGAGGCCTTCACAGAACAGCTGTATTTATTTAGAAATTCACTGCCACTTAGGGAGACTCTCTTATTTCCTAATTATTTGACTTCTACTGGTAAGTGGTTGCATGGGGATATCTGAGTAAACAGCTGTCACCTTTGAAATTAAAACCATTATCGGTTTCTCACTGTTCTCTTCACAGAAAAAAATTATTTACTTTGTGTTGGTCTATCCGATAGACTTTATTATGATTTGTCAAATCATAATAAATGACATTGAAGTTTGAGGTTGTGATGTGGAAAAAATGTGGTGTCATATCTGTTGTTTTCATTCATTTCTGTTAAACCAATCACTTGGGTTAATTGGAGAGGCCATACTTTCATCTGTCAGTTCAAGATCTTTTGTTTCTTTCTCCATATTAGATCTTATTTTGTCCAGCTGAGCACAAATTGTTCCTGAAGATGAAACATTTTTCTTCTCTTATCAATAAAATTAAATATTAACAGTTAATGTAATTTACTTTAGGCACCCATTGATTCACTCTAAGCAGTAGAACAGGAATATCATCACTAAAGCATTCCTTTCATTAGAGGCCATGAAAACAAGCTAGAATGTTAAACATCACATTAATAATTAATGTAGTGTATTGATTTGTAATGTCAGCTTTATTAACTTGAAACACTAAACTGAGTGAACAATACAAGTCAGCCAACAACTGTCAAAATGTTAAAGGAAAAATTGCAGTCGTCTATGTTCTATATGAAACAGTGATGTTCAAGCAAACGTTTCTTTTCAATTTTATACATGGAAAAAGTTAAAAAGGTATAAATGTATATTTTAAAGCATGCATTCTTTTTAAACAAAATTCCAAAAAACATTTTTAGAACATCATCTGACTTTTAAAATGACATTTGAACTTGGAAATACTTCTGTTTTAATGAAGAGTTAACACTTCCTTTGAAAAATTATGCACTTTGGTTTTTATAATAATTTATTATATTAATATTATAAAATTTCTTCTGTGCTTTTGATACATTTGCTGATTTTCTACTTTACATAGGCTCCATTCTTGATAACAATATCAAACTCAATTTTTTAAATTACATTTAAAAAAGGCTGTAATACTGACAGTATAGGTCACTTACTTTATTCCAGACCTTTGAGAGGTATTGATCTTCACAAAAACATGCCAAATGAGTAACAAACAGGCAACACAGCAGCATAGTGATTTTTTTATTACAGAAAGAAACACCATCATTTTTTTTTCTTTTCCTTTTCATGTTGAATATATATTTGTTTCATTTTCAGTCATCCTGTTCATCACAGGAGAAGCTGCACCAGCTGCCCTTCCAGCCTACGCCTGATGAACTGTACATCCTTTCCAAGCACTTCTGCACTGAGAGCATCTCTGGGGATGAATGCCGCAGAGCGACCACCATGCGACCACGCTCACGTAGTCTCAGGTACCGAAATCCTCTTCATCTTGATATAGTAGAAACCTTTTATTCATGACAATGTATTTCATGAAAACATGCCCAACACAACAGTATGGTGTGTTTTCAGCCCTGGAAGATCTCCATCCTGTTATGACCATGAGATCATAATGATGAATCACGTCTACAAGGAGCGGTTTCCCAAGGTAAGGGCCCACCAGCAACTGTGCTTCCAGATGAAGCTGGCTATTGAAGATCTTCTACATCACCAAAGAATGCTCTGCCCCTCCTCACCGCAGGCCACCGCTCAGATGGAGGAAAAGATTCAGGAAATCATCCGTAGCAACTCCCCGGAGAGCTTCCTCCCTCTGGCAGATGGTGTGCTTGGCTTTGCCCATCACCAGATAATTGAACTAGCCCGGGACTGTCTGGAAAAGAGCCGGCTTGGTCTCATCACCTCCAGCTACTTCTGCGAACTCACTGACAAACTAGAGAAACTCGTTCTAGAGGTTAGTGTACTTTTGAAAATGTAATGCTTTTAGAAAACTTTCTTAAATTTATATTACCTTTTACAAGTGAAGGATTTAGTTCGTGTTTATACTATCAGTAGAGTTACCACTAAATAAAAAAGACAAAACATATACTTAAAAAAGAATGTCTCTATTTCCTATAGAGTTTTACAAAACTGTCTCTGATTTATGTGATGTGATGGTCTCTTGTTGGTTGCTCTGCAGTCCACAGAGAGATCAGAAAGTGAGGAGGTTGACTTCATCAGAGAGCTGGTAAAGAAGATCCTCATTGTGATAGCTCGGCCTGCTCGACTGCTGGAATGTCTGGTACGTAGGGCATCTCTAAACAACATCCAAAACACACTAGATATTAAAACTTCACTGGTCTTTAGCCTTTTTCTTGGTACTCATCTTACATTTACATTTTTTTATTTTTTATTTTTTATTTTTTATTTTTTATTTTTTTTTTTTCTCTCTCAAATAAACCAAAGTGGTGGTGGAGGTTCTGGGTAGAGCCTGGACAGGTTGCCAGTAACAGGGCAATACAGAGACACTGACAAGAAATGCAATCAGTCCAAACAATTGTTTTTAGCAAAATCAACTCAAGAATGAAGCTAATTTGAAATTTATGTTTTACTTTCTTTTTATTTTATCAATGTGTCGAAGAACATTTAATTCCTGACTTCCTGTTTTTTTTTTGGTAAGCAAATCTGGTGAAACTTAAAAGCCCATTTAATTTAGCCACTTTTCAAAACAGGAAAGACAAGAGAACATGCTATTTAAGTAAGATAAATGTATGTTAATCTTAAAATCAGCTTAATAAAAAGCAATTTGATTAAACCCGCCTGTATCTAGAACCAGAGCAACCATCATGCACAGTGAGCAGGATATAAAAAAATAAATAAATACACATCGCTTACTCTTATAAAACTACAGCAAAGAGTTGCATCCTGGTGTCCCCAACACACCACAGTAGTAGTTTATTTAACATTTTTTTGGGACGTATATCAGGTGTGCTCATAATTGTGGGAACACTGTATGATGTGTTCACAAGGATTATTGTCATATTTGCCATTATTATCACACAACAGATACATTAATTTGGAAATAAAACACACTGAGCGCTTTAGCCTAATTTTATTTTTTTATATATATTTTTTTTTTTGATAAGTTCTTCTATATTATTATGATTTTGAACCCACTTTACATAAATTTATATCATCTTGAAATAAATTCATGATGGTGCAGCATCACCATCACGAAGTGATTCAACACAGTATTTGGCAGGGCCTATTAAGTGTCATGCATTCATGCTCTGCATATCTGTTATATAGTAGACTGGCTGGATGGACTCGAACTTTATGTTCACACCTGATATATGTTTTTAGGCCACTTCAACCCCATCTTTGAAGAATTGAGCATTATTTAAGCTTTTTTTTAAATGATGAAATACTTGATTATTGTTGAATATTTAAATAATTAGCAAAACAAGAAAATTGCATAATGTAGCCTTTCTGCTTCCCTTAACACTGAAGTGGGTCACTGTTTTCAGGAATTTGACCCAGAGGAATTTTACCACCTTCTGGAGGCAGCTGAAGGACACGCTAAAGAAGGTCAAGGCATCAAAACGGACATTCCTCGTTACATCATCAGCCAGCTGGGACTCACCCGAGATCCTCTCGAGGGTACTGGATGCTTTGTGTTTCATCATCATCGGTGCTAATATAATCCAAGACAAAAAAGTCTCATTAGAACTGCTAAATATCAGTAACTAATTGAAAAAGTCAATCGATTGTCATTTTTGAACATGTAATCCTTTAGGCTAGAGATATCAAAATATTTGTTGTGTTCTTATCCTATAGGAGTGTAGTTCCTGTTGCATTGAGTCTCTAAATGAATGAATCTATTGGAGATTTTTGTCTTGAAGAACACAAAAAAAAGCAAACAAACCATTTACCTAATGGCCCTCTGTCTCTGCAAATTCAGTAACCAACAGCATTCATTATGGCTAATTAGAAAAGAATGGCCTCCCCACAGTCAGAAAGCAGCTCCACACAAGCTGGCACATCAGCCAGGCTCCACATACTTTACCCCCGCATATGTCCTGTGTTTGGTTTAAACACCACCTCAGGTGCCTAAAGCAAACTCCTTGGAGGAACAGATGTTAAATAGCAGTGGAAATTTGTTTACAGGCTGTCTGGGGAATTCATATAGTAGTTCACATTGTTGCATGCAAATAAAACGAAAGCATGCAGGACGGTTTCTAACGAGCATTTGTTCCAGAGTGGTGATTTTCAAAATGTGTTAGACATGTGTTTGTGTTGCCAGATCTGATTTCGGCTCCATTTATTCTAAATTCAGGTTATCTTGGAGTCAGCAGCTCAAAGATAATTAGTGAATAAAGTCTAAAGTCTGCTTTTCTTGTGTTTTAAATGTGCTGATTTCTTTGCATTTAAGGTGCTTTTCTTTTTTTTTTTTTTTTTTTTTTTTTGGACTTCACATGAAGTTGCATATGCATTCTAAACCTTAAATAGCTGACTGAATTAAACCTTCAGTTTTTTTTCTTCTACTTTTTTTTGGTTATTAATTCAGTGTTTTATTGTTCATAGAAATTGCACAGCTGACCAGCAGTGACAGCGGCATTGCAGAAACTCCAGAAACAGACGACTCTGTACGTTTTTAGAAGTTCAATACTATATTTATTTCGACTATCTGCATTGCAGATTTTTTCACTATTTTTCCTTTGCCTGTTCTCAGTCTCAGAGTCTCGGCACCGTCTTGCGGTCCCGGAGGAAACCCTGCGAATTGGACTTCGAGATGATAAAACTCATCAGCAATGGTGCTTATGGGTAAGGAAATATAACCTCGTAGTTTAAAAACTAATAAATTGCAGGAAATATTTTTTTCTCTAATTTCTTATCAACTGAAAACAAACCATTTTGTTGTGGTCCACCCCTAAAGTGTTTCCCCTGCTTACTGTTGCACTGTTTACTCCACAGAGCTGTTTATTTAGTTCGGCACAAGGAAACCAAGCAGAGGTTTGCCATGAAAAAAATCAACAAGCAGAATCTGATGTTGAGGAATCAAATACAGCAGGCTTTTGTGGAAAGAGACATCCTCACCTTTGCCGAGAATCCCTTTGTTGTGTCCATGTACTGCTCCTTTGAGACGCGGCGGCACCTGTGCATGGTGATGGAGTATGTCGAAGGTCAGCTGCAGCTGAGTGCACAGCCTTCTGTTTTCTTTCTGCTGCATGTTTAAATTCATTGATTTTGGATTTTCCCCTCAGGAGGAGATTGTGCCACCCTGTTGAAAAACATGGGTCCCTTGCCGGTGGATATGGCCAGGATGTATTTTGCAGAAACCGTTCTTGCTCTGGAATATCTTCACAACTACGGCATCGTCCACAGGGATCTCAAACCTGACAAGTGAGAACTGATATATTAAGCGAGACGTGATCCAGAGATGTAACTTGAGTAACTGAAGCTGATATTAATGAACAGAAGTATCATGTACACAGTAAACAGTAAACAGTTGGATGTTTTTGTAACCAGGCAATGGTTGTAACTTTTTTTTGACCACTTTTACTAGTAGACTGAATCTGCAGCAAACTGCTAAAGTATTCAGTCCACTTGAACATTTTTCAAATTTTTTCACATTATTGCCACAAATTTCTATGTATTTAATTTTAATTTTATGTGATAGACCACCATAAATCAGAGTGAAATGCATGGCATGCATTTATAGTCAGCCACTCTGTGTCAATGATTTGTAGAGCCGCCTTTCTCTGCAGGCATAACTGCAAGTACAATACTTTGAAATCTCAAATGGATTTAGGTGTGGAATTTGACCGGGCCATTCTAACACATGAGTATGCTTTGATTTAAATATTTAGGAGCATTGTCCTGCTGGGAGGTGAGCCTGTTCCCAAAACTAAAGGCTTTTGCGGCCTTTACAGCTTTTCTTCCAGGATTGACCTTAGTTTGTCTCCATCCATCTTTTAATCAAACCTGACCCATCCCTGCTGCAGAAAAGCATTCCTCCAGCATGATGCTGCCAGAATTTTCCTTTTTCTAAGTAATGATTTTGTACTTTATGTCAGTCTATCAAATTAAATCTCAAACAAGTACATTGACGTTTTTGGTTGTGTTATTACAAAATCTGAATAAGTTCAAGAAATATGAATACTTTTGCATGCATTATTTTTGTGTTGATTTAACCTGTAATATAATTAAATGGAAATGCTAAGATTCTAACTCTTACCTGTTTAAATATTTACAAGTTATAACTCACAGTTCTTCTAGTAAGACATAATGTCAGTCATCATTTTCCAAAGTTTTAATTGCATATTTATTTTCTCTCTGTCCTCTCTTTCTCAGTCTACTGGTGACCTCAATGGGGCACATCAAACTGACCGACTTTGGCCTATCTAAGGTTGGCCTGATGAACATGACCACTAACCTGTATGAGGGACACATAGAGAAAGATGCCAGGGAGTTCTCAGATAAGCAGGTGAATGTATCTTAACTCTATTTGTCTCCAGTTTGTTCATATTTGTTGCACAGAAATCATCAAGGTATGGGTTTCTTTTTGCTTTTTGTTCTTTGAAGGTGTGTGGAACCCCAGAGTACATTGCTCCAGAGGTGATCCTGAGACAAGGCTATGGGAAGCCAGTGGACTGGTGGGCTATGGGCATCATCCTCTATGAGTTCCTTGTGGGCTGTGTGCCGTTTTTTGGAGACACACCAGAGGAGCTATTTGGACAGGTCATAAGCGGTCAGTGGTTTTTTTTTCTGTTAATAATTTGATTCATGTTAAAGTCTTTGGAACTGAAGAGAATTTTCCAGTTGCCTCAAGAGTTATCCTGCACTGTTGAAATGCATCCCTTCTCCAACACATCTGAATAAAGTTAATGTCTCATTAACAGGCCTCTGCATAGCTGAAATACATGGTGATTTATTCAGCCATTTGTTTGAGATGTGTTGAAACAAAGATCTAAAAGTTTCAAGATAAAAGGGGAACAGGTTTTGGGATCAAAGTTAAGAAGATACTCCAAGAAATACAGAAAACTTGTTAAATGTGATTATTCTAATGTTTTCCTCACACGAGTTTATCCTCCGTCTGTATATAAATCATAGCTATTTATATAAGGAGCAGAGATGACACGATGTTTCTGACAGAAAGCCTTTACTATAAAACAGGGTTTTACTAATATATAATAAAATGTCCACAAAGTCTTTAACGTCTTTTATTGGTTGGCAAACATGAATAGGTTTACTAAGACAGCACTCGCTGTGTGTATTCTCTGTTCAGCATGTAGATCTAATTTTGAGTTTTGCTAAAGGCAGCAAACAAATCCATAATCTTCCCTGATAGATGTTGAATGTTCAAAATGATGAAACAGCAACTTTGCTGTACTCTGTTTAGCCTCCATGTTCTGCTGAAGGCTTCACTCTCTCCCATTCTCCTGTAACCTGAATGGATTGTAAACCCATCTGGGCATGTTGTAGAAAACAGTTTTACTTTAAACTTTCTTAACCAACAGCAGTTATTCTGAATCAGGGAAAAGTCCCAAAGTTCTATTTAGACAGACACCAGAGCACTTAGATACTCTAGCCAAGTCATGCAATCTTGTTGTTGTCCACATATGCACGACACTGACTGAAGTTGGGACCAAGTCAAACGGAAAATCTAACAAACAAGTGTGGTCGACAGGCTTGGCCTCATCAAAACTCAGCTCAGTGTGAGCATATTTGCATGCAGCTGTTGGGGTTTAGCTCTAAGCACCACAATGTTGGAATGAAAACTTGGAGGTTTGGTTATAGTTCTGCCAATAACTGAAAGCTGTGCGTTTTCCACACAGGTTGAGGCTTTGGCTGATTTGTTCGCTTACATTAATTACATTACATATACTTTCAAAATATCATAATCTGAATCCAATCTTTATTTTGATTAGTTAAGAAATAAGCATTTTAGTAATAAACGAATTGACACTCATCTCATTTTGCTGCATGCAGAATGATATGGATAACACATTTTCAGATGCAAGAGTTGCTTTGCTTAGAGATGAACATTATGCATAGTGACCACATTCATTTGTTCAGTTTATTGAAGACTGACATTCTTCTCTTGGCTTTTAGACAAACATGCCACATAATGACTCAAATTTTGACTCAGGACCGCATGTTAAGTTCAAACATTATGATTTTGCAACTTTCTTAATCTCTCAGAGAGCATCTTTCTGAAAACAGGAGGTGTTGTCAGCGCTGCAGTTTCCGGTGAATCGTGTTACTATATGTTGAGCTGTTGGATAACAGCCATGATGTGGGACATGGAAATAAATGGCATGCCATAATGGATTTGGTTTGCTCTCAATCAAATGATGCCAGGCCTCTTAGGGTAACTGTTAATTAAAGAGGCCTGAATGCACTCCACTGTGGCCTCAGGATGCACATACATATTCATAGCCTGTGTCCAGTTTTGATTAAACTGAGGGGACGAATGGTGCTTAGAGTCGACAATCAGCGTGACACAGACAGGGCTTTAAACATCTGTTCTCACCTTGTGAGACTTTTCACAGAAAATTAGAGCATTCACAAATTCATTCATTTTAATCCCGACATTTTATGAAAAGGTTAAGTTGAATTTAGTGGCGGTGGTACCTTTTAAAGGGGTTCTTGAAATTGAAAAGTTATGAATGTATAGGTTAGTTGTTTAGAGAAGAAGTTTTGAGTTTCTATCTGGGGGAAAAAAAATCCAGCTGTTTGACTGATATCCCAGCCTGACATGGCAGATGGTGTTTCAAACAGAACCATCTGGAAAGTTGTCAGTGCAGACACAGAGCAGTAAAGCACGACGATGGCAGACAGTCTATCAATAAAAGCTGCCACTGTTCACAACAGTCATGCCTGAAATATGACTGTATCCCATCGCAGGTCACTCATAGGTCCAAACTAATGCTTCAAATTCATAACTAGAGAATAAACGCAATAATGTTCACTTAAATAAACAACTGCACATGATCATCATTGATAACATCACAATCGGATTGATGATTTTAACCTGAGTTAGGCCTGCAGAATGTTAGAAAAAAAGCATTGTGATGATATTCTCGAATCAGGCTGTGTGATTTGGCCTTAATACTCTATCATTTGGGCTTATAGTGACACATGATGTATATTGCAATTTTTTTAAATTTGTGCTTTATCTCTATAATAATCGTCCACTCTTAAATACAATTGTAAATAGTAAGTCAAACTCTAACTCTTCTTCCAACAGCAGGACAAAAGCAACAAATAGTACCGCTTGTTTTCCATATAATTCAACAGTAGATGTGTTTTTTGTATTCAGCCAGTTCAGTTGCAAAGACACAGATGTAGTATGGCAGCTGATTTCGGAAAAAATACTTTATACTGGCAAAGAAATTTGCAAATATAGGGCAATAGAAATCTTCACCAATATAGTTTTTGTTCAATGATTGATATTTGTTGAATTTGCCATATAGCTACATCTCCAAGTTAACCCTGACACAAGCTAGAAGACAGCAGTGCAAATATGAGAACATAAGCAGATTTTAAAAACCCTGTCAGACACAAAAACAGACAAATGTTAAATACTGCTTTTTAAGTTTATATTAATTTCTGCCCAGTTACATTACAGGGGAATAAATTTATTATTATTTTTTTTTAATCAGTATTTAAGGCAACATAAATCATAAAATTACAGTTTCGTACATTATTTACAACCAAATTACTTTCCCTTTGATGAAGGCAGCAATAAATTTTCTCTTTGTCAGATTAGCTGCCGAACAGAAATGTAAACCCAAGCAGTTTTGATGGAGAACAGTTGAAATCTCTTCTCCAAGCAGGAGAGGGAACATCCCTATAGCATGACACTATTTGTACCATGTTTCACTTTGGGGGTGCTGTATTTAGGGTGTTGTGCAGTTTTTAGTTAGTTGGTCTTCATGATGCTCTTTGTTAACTAGTAAACTAACTACTAATGAACTAATGAAATTCTCTCACAAACCTCTGAAGTTTTCAACCCCCTAGATTTATTCTTAGATTGAGTTACGAACATGTAGACTGTATTTACTAACTGACTAATGGACTTCTGAAGGCAGTTGGTTGCAATGGATTAAATTTTGGTGTATCAGAGGGGGGGATGAATACAAATAAAAGGACATTTTTCAGATTTGTATTTGTCAAACATATGGAAAACCATGGATCCTATTACATAAAATCCTTATAGGATGCATTAATGTTTTTCAATGGGTATGAAAACTTTATTGAGGTGCTGTATGTGGGATCCTACCTTAGTTGAATATTGACTTTGAGATGAAGAAAGTCTTACTTTCCTTGTCAAGTACAGATTACAGCAAATTTACATGCTCCTCGTTTAAGGTGGTATTCTAACTAATTATATGCATTGTTTATAGATGAGATCAACTGGCCTGATGGTGAGGATGCTCCACCTCCTGATTCTCAGGAGCTCATCACCCTGCTGCTGAGACAGAATCCTTTAGAAAGGATGGGTGCAGGTGAGAAGCTTCAACATCTAGAAACCCTTTGAGACCTATAGATGTGTAGCAAGCCAGTTCTCGTTTGCCACCTCAGCACTGTTCATTATTCTAAGCTACAGGGGAAGAAGCTGAGGTCATCCTACAGCAGAGTAATTTATCCTGTGGCTTACTGAACTCCCAGCCCTGATCAATTGCAATTATTTCCTTGCTAGTGGATGACTCTAATTCCATGCATGATCAGGCACTATTAGAATCTGCAGATTGTAAAAGTGACTATGACCTGAGAAAAAAGCCTTTTATCATTTTGAGGACAGCTCGACTAAATGGCTGCCGCTGTTACACAAAAGGTCACAGGCAGGAAACTCTCCAGCATAATTTATGGTCATTACATCAGTTTGTCCTGAAGCCACAAGGAAAAAAGGAAACGCAGCGTAAGCTTTCCTTTATCCCTTGTGTTAAACTGAAGCGTTAAAGTGATTTGCTCATGTTTTTTTTTTTTGTTTTTTTTTTTTTTTCACATTTGTCCCTATAAAACCTGTGTTGATCCCACCAACAGGAGGAGCATCTGAAGTAAAACAACATCAGTTTTTCCACAATTTGGACTGGAATGGTCTGCTCAGACAGAAGGCTGAGTTCATTCCTCAGCTGGAGTCTGAAGATGACACAAGCTACTTCGACAGTGAGTCAAAACAGAAAATATAAGCAGAAGCTTTTGATCAGATCTTCACTCTTTTTCATCTTGGTGTGCTAACATAACATTATATAAAGCTGCTTTTTATAAAACATTCATGTCTTTTTTTTTCTTTTTTTTTTTTTTTTTTTTATTCCATTGTGCATGTAAAGCAACTGAGGATTGCTAACCTTCTAAAACAATAGTGAAACAATCGATGAATCACTAAACCTGAAAAGCATGTCTGTCTTCTCCTTGTCACTTTTTTATTGTAAAACAAATAGAAATACTCAGGAACAATCAAATTAACATCCATCTAAAAGCGGATGAATTTTGACAAATAAGTATGTCAAGAACACATTTTTTATTGCATTTTGAACTGCATGATGAAAACACTCCTATTCTGCTAGCACACAAAGATATATGGAGGTGCTGTGATTTTTCTTTACATTACCATCTACGAAAATCATGTTTTTTTTTGTTGTTTTTTTTTTTTTTTTTTTTCATTTTAATTTCTACGGTTGTTTGTCTGAAATATGCCAAAGCAAGATTTTTTTTTGAAAAAGTTTAGGAATAAGCTGTAATAATATCTGCTCCTGTCAGCCTGTTTAGTCTCAAAGAAATGGAAAATAGTTTCATTTGCAATGTTTTCTTAGAATAACATTTGTTTGCATTACAGCCATTAAGTTCAATCTATTTTCTTCTTATTAGGATTTTATCTAATATACCAACACAGCCTTTTTAATTGAAGGTAAAAGGAAACCGGATTGTATTTTTTTCCAAATTTTCCGATTAAAAATCTCAAGAGTGGTGTGCATTTGTATTCAGCTTCCTTTACACAAATACCTCTAAATATAATTTAGTGCAACCAACTGCCTTCATAAGTCACCTATCCAGTAAACAGAGTTCAGCTGTCAATTAATCTTTGTAAAAGTGCAGCCATTCTAAAGGCCTCAGACGTTTGTTAGAGAACATTAGTAAACAAACAGCATCATAAAGCCATAGAAAAGACAGCAGACAGGTCAGAGAGGAAGTTGAAAGCAGGGTTAAGTTATAAAAACAACACAACCTACATTTTGGACATCTCACAAAGCTCTGTTTAATCCTTCATCTGAAAATGCAACGATGCCTGTTTCTAGGCTATCACAAGAACATTTTCCTCTGCTCAAAGGTGTCTACAATGAAGGAAACTAAATACGTGGCAGTGTTGGTAGGAAACATGTTAGAAGTTGCAAAGAATTTGAGACTGGAGCATAAGCAGTTGATCCCTAGATGTTCAAAGTAATGATGATCTCCTTACTCACACTTACATTCCTACAAAAGCTTATTCCCCAACTATGGCTTTTTATTTAGTAAATTTGCCTATTTGATTGAAGCTACAAAAGTCGACATTCACAACAAGGCTGCAGTTGGTTTATATTATGACACATTTCTTCATTTTCTATCCATCTGTTAAAAACAGGAGAAAGTAAGTGAAGATTTGTTGGTAGAAAAAACACAGGAATGCAGAATGGGAGCTTAAGAAATAGACATTTGAGAGCAGAATTTGAACCAAGGCCAACCTTTGTTTTGCACTGTTGTCTGTCTCTCTGCTTAGCTTCTCAAAACAAGGCTTTGTAGCTGACAGAAATCAAAACTGCACCGTTCAGGCTCCTCTGCTCTCTGCCTTAGCTCCCTCCTTGGCAAAGAAGTAGCCTGTAAGAAAAAAAATGCTGTGAAAAACAATTAAAATAAAATCTCCCTTCTTTTCAGCTCGCTCTGAGAGATATCATCACCTAGAGACCGAGGAAGAGGACACAAATGATGAAGACTTCAATGTGGAGCTGCGGCAGTTCTCCTCCTGCTCTCACAGATTCTCTAAGGTGCCTCTTTAATCTTGCTCCTTTCATTGTTCTGGTCTCGGGTTAACATGAGCATCATCCTCGCTCCCAGAAACGTTAGTCATGTAAATGAGCCGATATCCTCATCTGTCCCGATCGTTCCCTCATGGGTGTTATGGAAATCTGTGCCTGAAAACCTTGTTTCTTCTCCTGCTTGTTCTCTTCTGACCTCCATTGTACTAAACATTGATTTCAGCTTTGCATACATTTCCTTCTCACAAGTCAGATCTGTGTTTTTTGTTGTCATGTGTGAACAGTACACAGTAGTCACTCAAGCTGGGAGTTGTGCTGCATTGCAGTAAGCTCTCCCCTCACATCAAAACAAAACATTACAGTGAGTCTCAAAAAGTAACACAGCATCTCAGAGGAAATGTTGAGCTACTTTGAATGTTTGCACCTCAACTACATGTTTGTAAGACATAAGGTCTGCATAACACAGACAATTATGCCATTATAAAGGCTGCAGAATGCATTTAATATTGTACATTTTGATGCATTTCATGTTAGATTTTTGCATTTTCCACCCTGGTCTGCATGTAATCAAGTGAACTGTTGTTTGTTGTCAGGTCTACAGTAGCTTGGATTTGTCCCGAGGACATCTGGAGGAGAAGGGAGAGACTGAGGAGAAGAAGAGTGAGAGCCCGCTGACTGTGGACTCTCTAAGCTGGACGCCAGACTTTGCTGAAATGTAGGAGTAGTTCCATCTGTGCAGAAAGAGTTTATCTAAACAGATCAACGAGGCCTGACCGAATATAGATATATGTAAACAACCTTCTCCAGCATTGTTTGTTTAGCTCATAAGAACCTGTTGTTCTTTTACCCAGGCCCTCGCTATCCCACTCAACAGACACCGACAGTACCAACCAGGTCCCTCGACCTAGTTTACTTCCGAAGTTTGCCATCTCTGCTGAGAGCGAAGGAGACGACACCTCAGGCCTCAGTGACCCCAGCAAGGTCTCCTTCTCTATCGGAGAGCTGCCACAGGATGAGCCTGATGTTGTCACTCCTGGCAGCACTCACAGTGGAGCCACGCTTTCTGGTATGGCCCATTCATTTATCAGAATAATACTGGCTTTTTCAGTTTCCAATCATCTGAAAAATTGTCTGACTCTGAGCATCAGCGTCTGTAATCTTGAGAAATAAGTTGATTTCTGCACGTGCCTTATTTTAAATGTTACACATTGAAACTTTAACTCAAGAAACCGAAACGGCACTAAATTCAAAGTTTGCATTAGATTGCTAAATGAGAATGTTATACTGTAGCTCTACAAGATCTACATGATTGTTATGGCCCTGAGAGGTAGAAAGACTTTTAGTTTAAGTCAAAGTTGGCCTGTTGTCAATCTGTTTTTATTCTTATAGAAGATTGTAGACTCAGATTATTAGGGCATGGAAAAGATGTCAATCTTTTCTCACTCTTAACAAGCAAGTAGCAACTTTAGTTTAACCAAACCTACAGTAAATGTAGTTTAAGGTTTTTTTTGTTTGTTTGTTTTTTTCCATCCAATTACTACCTTAGAAGTAACCTCTTTATGTCTTCTTCTGTAAACTATTTGCACTAATTAGGAAGCTTCTCAGAGCATCTGGACCAGCTGACACCTAAAAGTGAGGAGGTAAAGATCCCAGATGGTACCAGTCAGGCCTCCACAGATCAGGGGCCTCAGACCTCCTCTCTGCGACCAGAAACTGCTGCAGAGAAGACCAGACCTGTGGCTAGAGTTCCCAAGTCTGTGTCAACTGGAGCCCTTTCCCTGATGATCCCTGGTGGTAAGTCAGAGAAGCTGCAGAGAAGCTGTCCATATACACAATTGTATACGGATTCTTACCGTAAAGATCTGTTCCTCACAGTGAGGTCTAAGTGATAACATATTAAAGCCAAGCGCCTCAGAGTAAGCTCTTTATAGATCTGTGCAGAATTGGCCCAGCTTGACATCTGCTGTGAGATCCATTTTACAGACTGACTGTGAGAAAACAGGCGACTCCAAGCCAATAATAAACAGAATACACGGTTAGGCCTGGGGCAAGAGATCCATGGTGCTGGGAGAGAAAATCCTATTAGCCGCATCACATCAGCTTCACAGCACCACCTCAGTACTGACTCCAAGCCCAGTTTAGGTCTGATTGATTAAATAAAAGAAGCCTCTCAGGTTGTGATTGTTTCTTATTTTTCCAGATATCTTTGGGGTCTCTCCACTAGCCAGCCCTCTCTCTCCTTACTCGCTCTCCTCGGACCCTTCCTCCAGAGACTCCTCTCCAAGCAGAGACTCTTCACTCTGTACCACAAACCCACGGCAGCCCATCATTATCCACAGCTCTGGGAAGAAGTTTGGCTTTACACTGAGGGCAATCAGGGTGTACGCTTGCGACAGTGACATGTACACAGTCTATCACATGGTCTGGGTAAGAAATATTGAACGTGACAGTCATTTTAAGCCAGCATTCTGTAAAAAAAAAAATTGTTTTGAGATGAAAATATGACTACATTAACTATTATTGGTTGTTTTTATGACTCAGAATGTAGAAGACGCTGGGCCAGCACATAAAGCAGGACTTAAAGCTGGAGACCTGATTACTCACGTGAATGGAGAACCTGTTCATGGTCTTGTCCACACAGAAGTGGTGGAGCTCCTGCTGAAGGTAACAAACACTGTACCTTTAAACTAGGACTGTTTACCTGTGATTTATGGTTTCAAGCAGACCACTGCTCAGGGTACCAGTAACATTATATGCTGGGTTTGTGCTCTGTTAACTTAAATTATAGATTAACTAAAAACCACATGTAATCAGAATGAAATAATTGAAACTAGTTGTTTTGTATTTAAATATTTGTGTGGGAGAGTAGGCAACCTCCATTCAACCTTAATTTTAAAAAAGCAAAATGAACAAACAACAAAGATAAACCAAAATCTAAAAAGTGTGTTGTGCATTTGTTTTTAGTCTCCTTGAATCAACCCACCTTTTATTTAACTATTCTAGCTCTACTATAGGTATATCAATTAGAGATTTTTTTATTTTTTTATTTATTTTTTTTTTTTATCACTCCTGCTTTCCTTGCTTCTAAAAATTTTGTTTATCTTTCAGAGTGGAAGCAAAGTGGCGATCTCTACCACTCCCTTTGAAAACACATCAATAAAAACTGGTCCAGCCAGGAGGAACAGCTACAGGAGCAAGATGGTGAGATGTGGAAAGAAGCCCAAAAAGGAGAAGACACCAGAAAGGTAGAGAATTTATGGAACTGAACACATTTTATTTTTCACTTTATAATGAATCTTATAAACTATGTTTTTACTGTCAGATTTTAGATACAATGAAAGGTTAATGTATGTTACTTTTGCTTGAGATGTAGAATTAGAGGCTGCTGTTTCCCCATTAATGTCCTTCAGGAAGCTGCTCAAAGTTTAAAAATACTTCCCCAGTGACTTCTGCATATATGGCCTTCAACAATATAACCTAACCTTCTGGTATGAAACATGTTCAGACATGGGAAGTGTACAAAAATTGTTAGTTTTAGTTGCAACCAAAAATTTTACTGTATTTTTGGGGGATTTTAAATGACAGCCCAACACAAAGTAGTGAGTAACTGAAGTGAAAGGAAAATAATCTGAAAAGTGTTGAAATCAGTCACTTTGTACAACCACCTTTCACTGCAATCACAGCTGCAGGTTTCTGAATCTCTATTGCTTTAAAAACCAAATGTGGTTTCTCCATTGTTTATGTATAATATCTTATCTTGGTGTATCTGGATACAGTCCATCTGTGAACATTAACTTTCGTAAGCATTGCCATAGATTCTCAGTTGAATTTAGAGTCTGTACACATGAAAATGTTTTGATATAAACCATTTTATTGATACTCTGGCAGTAAGTTAATGGTTGTTCCCCTGCTAGAAGGTAAACCCTGCCCCAGTCTTGTCTTTTCACCTTTTATCTTTCTTCAAGGATTACCCTGTATTTACTGAAGCTCCGCTCATCTTTACATTTTATCTTGAAACGATGTATGTTCCCCTGGGGGGGAGCATGGCAAAAAATAATTGAGAACCACCCCTCTGAAGGCAGTTGGTTGCACTAGATTTTATTTTGTGGTATTACCATAAAGGGATCTGAATTCAAATGTACAGCGCACTTTTCAGATTTTTGTGAACAGCTTTAAAAGACATGTCATTTTTTTTCCCACATCACAATTATGCACTACTTTGAGTTGGTCCAACACATTAAAATGCTTGAACTTTTTAAAGACACTGTAGATTCTTGCTTATAACGGTGTTCTGTGTTGGCTTCTATGGAACCAGACTGATTATACTCAGGGTATAAGTATAAATACCATAGATGCTTTAGTGACTTTAGATTTGCATCTCTGCTTTTATAAAAAAAAAAAAAAAAAAGCCCTCAGGAAGTTTTCATAAGAACAGTGTGTCATTCTTAGTTTTTGTTTCTGTTTTGTTTTTTTCAGGCGCCGCTCCCTTTTTAAACGTTTCGCCATGCAGCCTTCTCCTCTGCTTCACACGAGCCGCAGTTTCTCTTCCCTGAACCACTCTCTGTCATCCGGTGAGAGTTTGCCTGGCTCTCCTACCCACAGTCTCTCCCCTCGCTCCCCCACCGCTGCCCTCCGAACTGCACCAGATTTCACCCAGTCAGGTGGAGAGTTGATCTCAACTTTGGACAAATTCATGAATCCTCTTTCAGAGTATTTTACCATGTATGCCTTTCACTTACTGAAATCTGCTGTGACTCGTGTTTGTGAATTCCAGGTGGCAATTCCTCCCAGAGCAGCTCTCCCAGCTCCAGCGCTCCAAATTCCCCCGCAGGCTCTGGCCACATCCGTCCCAGCACTCTGCATGGCCTCGGCCCCAAGCTGCCGGGTCAGAGGCTCCGACAGGGACGCCGGAAGTCTGCTGGCAGCATTCCCCTCTCTCCTTTGGCCCGTACACCTTCACCCACTCCACAACCAACATCTCCTCAGCGCTCACCCTCTCCACTTCTTAGCGGACATCCTGTAGCAATTTCCAAAGCAACGCAACCTTTTCCAACCAAAATACACTCCCCTCCCACAATTGTCCGCCATATTGCTTGCCCTAAAAATGCTGAGCCGCCTCGCTCACCTCTGCTGAAACGTGTCCAGTCTGAGGAGAAGCTGTCCCCGTCCTATGCAGGGGAGAAGAAGCACGTTTGTACCAGAAAACACAGCTTAGAGGTCACCCAGGAGGAGGTGCAGGATGAGGAGCTGAGGGCTTCTGAGCGAGAGTACACTACCTTGCAGAGTGTGGATGAAACAGCTAGTGAGCCACTGCCCATTAACCGGCTGCGGCCTGTTGAACAGGGCTGCTTAAAGAGGCCTGTTGGTCGTAAGGTTGGCCGGCAGGAGTCTGTGGAGGAGCTCGACAAAGAAAAACTGAAATTCAAGATGGTGGTTAAAAGGCAGGACTGGTCAGAGAGAAGGGAGTCTCTGCAGAAACAAGACGCTCTGCTTGAATCTGACTCATTGCCTCTGTGTGGTGATGAGAGGAATGAAAGTTTCCTTTTTCCAAATCAGAACAAACCCCAGAGCAGCCCAGAGTGTGGTCTGGAGATCAAAGCTGCAAGCACGACGCTTAAAGATGTTCTGTACAAAAAACTGTCCACACGAGTCTCTGAGGGCTTCACCGAAGCTTCCAGTGGCAGCTGTGAGAGCGAAGGAAGCACACGGTCATCTCCCTGCACTCCTCACCCAGAACGGCAGCACCCTCGGCAGGGGAAAGATGCCATGAAGCCCGACAGACTGGACTTCAAAGCTCCAAGCATGGAGTTCACCAGAAAGAGGCTGTCGTTTGAAGACAGAGAGGAGTGCATGTGTCGGCTGTCGTCCGGCCTCCATGAGAACCTTCATTTTGGATCCATGAGGTCCAAGAGCCTCCAGCTGGACACGGTCATGTCGCATGACCACATGAAGGGCAATGTTCACTCAAATCCTGAGGGTCTGACCCCCAAGCTTTACTCGGGCAGGGAGGGGAGTGCTGTGGAGAAACTCCAGCTCATTTCCTCTGTTGAGTCTCCACTGAGAAAGACTTCCTCTGAGTACAAGCTCGAAGGACGCCATGTCTCCTCACTTAAACCACTGGAGGGGACTCTGGATATTGCTCTGCTTTCAGGACCAAGGGTTTCCAAAACCGAGAGCTGCCTATCCAAGGTGACAGACCACGCAAGCGACACTCTCTCTATGAGTCCATCGGTACGGCTCAAAAGTCCAACTGAAAGACAGATCACCATCCCTCAAATGAAGGCTGATAAGATGAAAACCTCTCTGACCTGTTTACCAAGTAGTGAAACTGTTTCACCTGAACCCAGCGGAGTTGTCTCCAAAGAGCAGCTAAATACAGCAGCCGCAGACATTAAAATCAGTTCAATCAGCGAGAAGACACAGGACAGACACAGAGACTCATTAAAGCCTTCAGGAGTCAGACAAGATGGCCGTGCCAGTGTAAAGGCCCCGTCCCCTTTAGCTCATGACCTCAGAGGCCCCCGACACACCTCCCACTTCTCCTCCAGTGGGAAAACGCCCTCTATACGGGAAGTGAGCAACGAAGATCAGGAGGATGAAATGGAGCTGGAGGAAGTCTCCCCAAACACTACATCACAAAATAAAACCAGGTCAGAAACAGTGGCATCTTTGAGTTCAGCAAAGCTGGAGGTAAACAGCACAACTGCTTCACATGTAGAGACAGATGGAAATGAAATTCCACCAAGAAAGAGCACAGACTCTGGTTTGGATACAGGTCACCATCAGAGTGCTGAGAAAACAATATCTGCTGTCAGCTTCGTGCCTGATGGGCCTGTACAGAACATCTCAGCTTCTGAGCTCACTCCAGAGAATGTGCTTTCTAAACAGCAACCACTCAACATCTGCTCCTCAGACGCACAGACAAGAGTTTCTGTAACAACATCAGCAGTATCTTTTGAGTGTGATAATAAATCCAACTGTTTAAATTCTGAAGTCACCTGTGAAACATCTGTGGGTGAAGATACTGTGCTGTCTAGCAAAGGAACGGACAGAGCAGGCTCTGAGATCAATACCAGTGCCTCCAAATCAGATCAAACCGCAGACTCTTTAGTTTTAAACACAGACACTTCCTTAAGTCCTGCAACAAAAGAGAAAATAAATGTGAGCAAAAAACCTAAATCTGTGCCTGCTGGTGACTCACAGGACATGTTCCTGGACAAACAAGTTCCTATAATCTCATCAAAGAACTCTGTGTGTTTGAAAGATACTGGGCAACCCTCTAAACACTGTCCAGCTGGAAAAGCACAGCACAAACCATTTGAATCAGAGTTCAAGAAGGGAGCAAAGGAAAACACTGTGGTCCAGTCTGAAAAGTTCAAAGTTTCAGCTCCAAATGAAAATGCTTCGAGTCCTAAAGGTAAATCAAGGCCTGAACCCCAACCTGAAGGTTCCGCATCTGTGAAGGATTCAAATCCACCTGAAGTAAAATCTCACAGCACAACTCCAGTCCCAAGCTCAAAACACCCTAAAGAATCTGCAGCCACTACTACAAATGTTCAAGTAACCAAGGATATTAAACGTGGAGAGGTTTCATTGTTGTCCATCGGGTGCAGCATGAAGCAGGAGGAACCACCTCAGCCAACACAGTCACCCAAGCAAAAGGTGACTCAGCCCAACAGTTTTGTTACCATAAAAGACAGCGTCGACTCAAAGCCCAAACCCCTCCCTTCTAAAACCCCATCAACACCTCTTGTCAAGCAAAATCTAGATGCAAAACCAAAAGATCGCTCACCCAAAAACCAAGCTCATCCTGATTCTAAACCAAAAGATAGTATCTTGCCTCTCTCTTCACCTCAGCTTCAGCAGCTCAGAAAGGAGCAGTCATCAGAGGTTAGCCCTCCTCCCAATCCTCCACCAGTGCTGCCAAAGCCTGCAGTGAAAAAGGACGTGTACTTGCCGAGCCATGGAGACGTCTTAGACAAGGTCAGGTGCGAGCCTATGGTCAAGGCTCCTAAGGACACACTCAAACAGGACAGTCACAAGCCCTCAGACGCCCAAAACACAACCCTTGACAAGCAGCCCTCATCCGTCCAGAAGGAGCAGGTGGACAAGAAAAAAAAAGACACCGTACAAGAGGTCACGACTGCACAGAAAACCACAAAAAGAGACGCATCCCGGGCTTCTCCCTCTGCACTCAAAGACACTTCAGATAAGGACAGTAGCAGGTGCAAGCAGCAGAAGGATTTACCCCGTAACTCCAATAACAAGAAGTAAGAACACAAAGAAAGTTCAAATGATTTGTCAGCATTATCATGCCTTCTTTTTTGGGGTTTTGAGGACCGGCCAAGCTGTTACATACTGATATAGGTGTTAGTATCTCTTAATTTGCAATTGATGTTGGTGTTTTTCTCTCAAGTCATGTGAATGTTTGAAGGTTTGTTTCTTTTCCTCACCAAAGGCTTTGTGCAATCAATATGTCAAAGGCTGTGATATAACGAAGAGTCAGTGCCATAAAAGATTTTGAATTGCACTTTTACTTTTGGACTCGGAGGACCTGATGCCGAGGTCTTTTAATGCAGTAGCCCACATGATTTTACTAAGCAGTTTAGCTACTGGGGTTAGCTTTTCCTGCCTGGTATGATCCTCTTGATTCATGTTTGTCGATCAGTGGGTACACAGAGGGAATACATCATGTCCTGTGCTTGTTCACCTAAAACTTTAAAGTACAGAATCATGTTCTGGTTCTTAGTGAAGGGGCCTTAGACATGTGGGAAATAAAACCTCTTGCTGTTCTTAGCAAGGAGTTGTTTATTCACATTCCTTTGACATCTGTATATATAGTTCTGATTTTTATGCAATATGGTATAAATAAAACATTGTAAAACAGGGAAAACATGGGCTTACATGATTGTTTGTATTATATGTAAAGATTTTGCTGTGTCATGTTTGTATGCTCGATATGAAGACATTCTACTCTGTGGTCTAAAGTCTCATCCTCTCCGATGTCTATCATGTTGTCATATGTTCCAAAACTGACTTGAAGAGGGACAAAGTTTGAGGAGCTAACTGGGCTATTTCTTTTAAATGTAGCATTATAAATAAATATCTAAAAAAAAAAAAAAACTGTGAGGGCTATCAGCATTTCCTAAGAATGTCTCTATTGTGTGTTGGCGTGTTTGCAGGCTAACTGCAGTTTGAAGAATGATAAGTGATTGAAGAAATAAACAAGCACTTCTGCACATGTGCAGTTGATTTAAATCTTTTAGAGTCCTCATGTTAAGGACTTCCGCTCAATCACACGAGGAATGTGCCATCTTAAAGGGTTGGTGTTCAAGTGTTTCACTGTCAGGGTGTTTGTGCTGTTTTCAGTCAACCTTAAGCTTCACCTGGGTAAAGATATTACAAAGAGTGTTAGCATAGTTTATGTCCATGATGTGCAAATACTCTGTACCACACCTACAGGCTGTCATGTATGCTCATTCACTCTTCTCTTATTATTGATGCCTTTAAATTACAAACCCTGTATGGCAAACTGAAATTAGCTTAGGACATTATTTTTAGCAGTATATACTGTTTTATCTTATCTTTTAAAATCTCCTCTATGACTTGTGTGAAACCTATAAATTTACCCTGACACAAAGTATATTTAAATGTTCCACACTATCTCCAATAATTAATTGACTATAGGGATGTTATTGTGAACCAATCAGATGTTGTACTGCATTAGATATTGTAAAGCTATTGTCAGAATCTGCACCTTAATGTTTGATCACTGAGTCAATAGATTAGGAGCTAAAAGTAGAACCAACACTTCATTTTCATTTCTTAAACCCCCATTTATTTTCCCAAGATGACAGACATTTAAAAGCACATTCAGTGTTTGTTTACAAAGCCTCATGGATGTATATTTTGTATATTGTTAATTTGCCAAATCTGTATTCTGTGTCTCAAATAATGTTGCTGATAGCCATGTGAGACCTTTGCTCCCCTGCCAGCAGGATATTCGTTTGCGTGGTAATCAGTGTTCTTATATGTCAAGTTCTTCTCGTCTGCTTGTCTCTTCAGGTCTCTTAGTTTCTCTGTGCAACACTGGTATTAGGTGAACTTGCTCTCTATGGTTTGTCTTTTAGAAAATGTGCAATAAAAGTGTTTTGAGTTTTTGTATTTTGCCCAAGAAAAGCTCTATGGATGTCATAGATGTTGTATATTAACAGATATTTATACTTCTAATGTTGCGTAATACTGAAAATAAAATGAGATTCTAAGTGATCCTTTCTGTCTACTTGGTTTTGTTATGCGTCCCAATTGTTGAAAAAAGGCGTGTTTTGCTTTTATGCAAAGCTTAACAGGATAAAATAAAAGTCAACACTATCCAAGAAGCTTGTTAAAATCCTTTTTATGACTTTAGAAAGTTGTTGCCTAAGCAACAGGAAGAAAGTACCCTTGTTTTGATCACAAAAACATCCAATTAAGGGCTGATTTCAATGGTTTGCTGTAGTTTAGGTTTAAATGGAAGCCTTAAAAGGCAAGGTGGAAAAAAAAAATTTTGAAGACCCGTTTTCAAAGTTTGACAATTTTCTTTTTCTCTTGAGTCTGAAAGTTGTGCAAGTATAAAACAAATTATATATTAAAATATTTTTAATGGTTTTTTTGGGGGGGTTTCAATCATGGAACATCTCTTCATGAAGGGGAGCATAAAAATTGTGATTTACAAAATTTAACCAATTCTGATTTCTGGCTTTCTGGCTAAAAACATGTTTTTGTTTTGTTTTTTTTCTTTCTACAGCATGAACCAATAGAATGGAAAAGGGTGTTTTTTATTTTTTGCTTAGGCCCTTAAGGGCAAGTAATAAAATATTTTCTTTTCTCTCAAATCTTAAGCCTTTTTTTTCTCCTTTAAGACCTGAAGGGTGTAATTTTCTTTTTTGTCTCATTTGTCAAAGCTTTTTTTTTTTTTTTTTCTTATTTCTCATCCAATACACAGTGAAATAAAACCTATTTGGGGATTTTACCAAGTTTTTGGTTCTTTGGCCCTGAAGGGCAAGTGAAAAAAAATTTCTACAATTTTTCTAAGTGTTTTTTTTCCATCATCCAACACACAACGAAGGAAAAAAAATTTTGTATTTTATCCCACATCTTGTTGTTCTTGCTTAAGCCCTGAAGGGTAAGTGAAAAAAAAAATAGTTTCTGTCCTCTCATTTTTCTGTGCGTATTTCTGTAAAACCTTTTCGATCCACAAAAAGGGTGGTGTCACCAGCTACAGGTTCAGACAGTTAGAAATTGTTGCAGGTCCTCATTTCTTCTTGCCTTAATACACATCAACATGTGAGCCTTCAATCGGAGCTTTTAAAAACGATGACATTGTCAACAGGGCTTTCCCAAGTTGTTTGAACAGATTCTATGTATGTAAACTTCTGGATTTAAAGAAAGTGAAAAATATTTTTATTTTTATTTTTTTTATTTATTTATTTATTTATTTATTTTACATTATTCTGGCAGTTAGGAATATTTTTGGTCACATCAACTGACTAAAAAAAATTTTTTTTTAGTCTAATTTAATGTCACACTGAGGAATTCCAAGTATGATAATGCAGATTTCAGCTATATGAACATAAAATAGAAGGCCAACAGCTGTTGTGCTGTTTAGTTCTGGTCTCCCACCCTCACATATATGTCATAGATCCCATCTGACCACACTTTCTATTTCAACTGAGGGAATTTTAGTTATTTGTTATAATTTCCTCCAACAACTGTATCTTAAATGGGTCAAGTCATAACGCAGTACCAGTAGGGGGCGGTATCTCTCCACTTCTGTGTCAGGGTGGGTCAAGTTTAAGTAGGTCTCCTGTTACGCAACGTGCAGAGTGGGGCTGCAGGGAAAAGGAAGTCTTATAACGCAACATGTTCTACCAGCTGGTTTTCCTCATTTCTCAAACAGCATATAGTTTATTAAAATCGCACTAAGTTCCACATTCCTATGTTTTAAAGTCAAACATATTTTATATCAGAGTATATCAGGCCTTACTATGGAAAATAAGAACAAAAATCACATGGTGTTAACATTACCATGTCTGCATGCTTCGTCTTTACCCACACTTCCATTACGAAACACTTTGCCTTCTTCAGCAATGTTCTCGCTTCTGTTTCAATCCCAGCTGCAGCCTTCTGTCTTCAGAGGAGGAATGTCAGTAAATCAAAGTTAGCATTGTTCATTAATCAGCATGTGCCAATGCAGCAAACCGCCCCTGAACATCTCCCCAGCTTCCCTTGACGCTAAAAAATAAACCTTGTTTTATCCTCATCAGCCAGACTTCTTACTCTGGCTGCCATCTTTTGTTCTCCTAAATTTGCAAAAGCAGCTTCAGATCATTGTGTCATGTTTCATATCTCGCTTTCTTCATCAGCCTTTGCTACCCCATCCTACCACTTTAGAGGAATGAAATAATAAATTATTCAGCTGATAGTGGACCTCATGACATGGATCATCATCATAAGTCTGAACCAGTGAGTGAACCGCTGCCTGGCTCCCAATCTGGTTTCCGAAAGCGGATCGATGCTGATGATGTAACCTCACCATGTGCATTGTTATTGATATGCTGGGAAGGTAGATGGTGTGAACAGGGGACATTCATTTCTGTTTGTACTGACAGACTCAGGCTCATCATAAAGAGTAAAACAGCAAGAAAGTGTGGAGGTGAAAGCTTATAGCAGTCAGCATGTACTTACTCTGATATGAGCACACTGCTACAGTGAGGCTTAGAGATAAATCCTACCATTGTAAAACTGCTTTACAGTGTCACTGTAAGAAGGAATCTCTTTTGCATATGCTTGCAATATGTAAGAGTGGAAAATTATGCATATGTGCTTGCCCCCGTTGCTAAAACTACCTCCCGCTGCATTTATAGGAGAAAATATTTTGGGGTTTATATCAGTTTCGCATATCTAGAGACTGCAATGTTCCCCATTCTTTGCAAAACAGCTCAAGCTGAGCTGGATTTTCCCAGACGTTCTATGATGTTCACATCTGGACATTGGGTGAGCACACCTTTGCTCCTCAGCTGGTTTTCTTTCAGAATTCTCATTAACTCTTTACTCTCTCTGTCCCTGCTGCTGAAGAACCTCCCCCATAGCATGATGCTGCCACCACCATGAGTCACTCTGAGGTTGATGTGTTCAGGGTAATGTACATTGTCAATGTCCCACTGCATCGTCTAATATGAGCACACAGAAACCAGAACTCAGCACAACAATGTTGATCCTCCCACACATACTGCATACTTATACGTGGTTAACTGTTTATACAGGTTAGTTAGCACACACCCTCCAATCATAACACGAGATTCCCAGCCTACCCACCACTTCTCTCTCAAGATCAGTGGAAGTTAGTTTGACACAGTGCCTGCCCTGCCAACACACCTGGAAACATCCAAGAACAGCTGTAATGGTTGTCCAGATTTGATTCTGTTTAATCATTCATCTTACTGAGGTAAACCTAATACTATAATGACTTCACTTTTGATACTTATGTGCTTTGGTATCTTAAACATAAACCTGCAAAAAACAATGTGGTAAAAGCCTTGTGGTGTTCATGGTAAACTTCAAAGATTATGAAGCGTCAATAGATTATTTCAGACCACAGGAACCTTTTTAGAATTGTTCCATCTATCCAAGGCCATTTCTGTTCTTGTTTTGTCTGCACCGCAGAAACTGCAGCAACATTTTTTGTCTTCTACTTGGGTTGGAGCTTTTCTACCATCTATGTCACTGTTGGTCGGTGTTATCCCTATGCTGATTGGTTGAGCAAATGAGTGCAAACCCAGAGCTTGATCTTAGGAAGAAATCTGCAAAATGGTGTCTTACGCACTAAAAGGAGTCCTGCACGAACATGGACTGAAAGGCCACTCAGATGATGAAGCCATTACTCCAAACAGAAAAGGCCTTATTAAAATTTGAAAATGTACTCAGAGATGAAAACCTTTTTGGAGACAGCCAGACTATGAAGTATGGGGGAGGCAGCAATATGTTGTGTGGATTTTTTTGCTGCAGGAGGAACTGGTGCACTTCACAAAATAGATGGCATTAAAAGGCTTGAACATTATATGGAAATACTGAAGCAAGATACCTGCCAGGAAGTCAAAGCTTGGGCCCAAATGAATTTTTTTTTTTTTTTTTTTTTTTTTAAATGGAAAATTAAACCAAGCAAACATGCTTAATGACATCAAAATCAAAGTTTTTGAGTGATCATCTCAAATTTCTGATCTCAGTCCCATTAAAAAAGGTGTGTGAGAGCAAGGAAGGCTGTAAACCTGCTCAGTTAAACCAGTTCTGTCAGGACAAATGAGCCAAAAATGCAGCAAACTGTATCAGGAAGCATAAGGAAAGATAACCAAAAACATTTGTTTAAACTGTATATATTGAAAACATTTGGCATTAAGTGTACATTTTTCAATATATATAAAACTGTTTATTTTTTCCCCCTAATACTGGTGAGGCTTCCAAGTTTTAGAAGTTAACACCAACAAAACAGGCAGAAAATAACCAAACATATAAAGTTGAGATTCCTTGGGCGTCCCCTAATGGTGAGGAGGCCTGCTGCTTAATTTGTTTGTGCATTGGGATGGGTTTGTATGCAGTCCTGACTGGATGTCGAGATTTTACTTCAAATTCTATTTAAAATTCAAATGTACTTTATTGATTGAAAGGGAAATTAAGTGTTGTTGTACCTCATTTAATTAAAGAGTTATTATAGATGGAGATAGCTTTAGGCAGGAAAGCTCTCCTGTAACGGTTGGCTTTACAAACCACAAAAACAAACTTATGTGAAATAGCGTAAAGGAGAAAGTTCATAAAGTCAGCAAACTTCTGTCTCCAGGGGATAACATGTTTTGACAATATTTCTAAGTAATAGAATGTATCTGTTGTTGGACAATTAAAAAAAAAAAGTTGCAGCATTCTCAGACTCATTTTTTCTCACTGCAATACAAGAAAAGTGAGAAAAGAGGCGAGTGAGAATCATACAAATAGACGATGAAAACAGTGGTGGGAAGACTCCCTGTTCCTGTGCGCTCCTGCAATCGGAGACGCACAGATAAATCCATTCTGGCCCGTATTAACTTTGCTGCTGGAATTTGTTTGAGTACATTCTGTGACTTGGGGAGAAGCCAAAACTCCAGCCCTGCTCTCATATCTCATGTTGCAAGTGATGGCTGCTGGCCGAGCCTGAGTCCACAGCCACTGGGCTCATCATGTGCGCAGGGAGGAGTGCTGTCTTTGTGTAGGAGTTCGTCCGCTCTCACGTTAGAAAATAATGAATAAAAATGATGATGTGCTTCTGTTTGAGGAACTGCAGCATTGCTATTGGAGTTGAAGAGCTTTATTTGCATTTTAACAGGTCATATACTTCGGTTTCTGCCACATGAATTCCACTTTCTTGACTCTGCCCAATAAAGCTCTGAAGCCCTGGAGATTTAATGTAAGTTTTTCAGCTGATTAAATGCAATAGAAGAAATGTAGCAACATGGTAAACATCCTTTATGATTATGCATTAAACTCATATATGTCCTGTGCCCAACCCACATGTCATGTGATCTCTGTTTACGTACTTCTGAAACATATTTCAGTGTTGATCCAGCCCTTTGTGCATGATGCAACGTAAACACGGGAAAAATGTTTGAGTGTGTGGGTGGTGACTGGTTGACAGTGGGCGAGTAAGCACAAGAGTCAACATTCAGCAGGGTATAAACTGGGTGGGAGACCAATAAAAAGGTATTTTATTTTCAGAAATCGTGAAAGTGCAAGTGTTGCAACAATTATAGGCATAAAACCTGATTCTCATGCAACTAAGGTTTAATTGCAAGCCTCTTGAGGTGCCTGCATGTGTGGCACAAAGAAAATGAGCACAATGACTAAAACCGAAACGGCCTGTGCGGTGAAATGAGAGGATGAAGTCGGATTCAGTGATATTGTGGTTCCTTTGTAAATTCTAGATGTACTAACAAACTAAGCTGTATTGGAAGCGCAGACACAGTGTTGTTTCCCATCGATTTCATCTCAGTGTTTAAACGGAGATGATGTCAGTGGTTTTGGGGCGTGGTACTCCGTGTGTAGAAGGAAATTAGAAACCAAATCAGTGGCTCAGATATGGTTTTACTGGAGCTGTGGGGCATCTTGGTAACTGCTTTTTTATATATATATATATATATATATATATATATATATATATATATATATATATATATATATATATATATATATATATATATTTTTTTTTTTTGTGAAAGAATCTAGAGGTTTGGGAAGGTTTCATTACAAAAGACCTTAGATCCAGTAGTTGGGGTCTACCTATACCGGTCCTGTTGTTGCTCACACTGGAGCAACAAGTCTTGATAAACTAGACAAACACCAACTATTCTGCTCTGTATTTCATGAATAAAATATTTTATTTTTCTTATGTCTTTATAAAATTGAGGGTCCTGTTGTGACAATGACTTTAATAGAGGGTTTTTTTTCTGCTCGGGCTCCTTAAGATGCCAAAAATTAAAAGTTCAATTTGTGTTATTTGTTTACAAATTATTTAATTTCTATATCCAGTTTTAAATAGTTTTAAGTTAATTTTTTTTTCAACATTTAGGAACACAATTCTTTAGGTAGTTTGTCATAGTCACACATCGCAGTGTATTTTCTGCATATGTGCACTAAACCATCAATTATGAATTAAATAAACCCTTAGTCCATTAAAACATATCCCATGATAATGCAGTCTAAAAGGATATTTAAAGTAAATTATAGAAAGTAAATCATTTGATGGCAAATCCACCAGTCACAAGGCAATAATAAATGCATGGTGAAGGCAACTTGAAATTTGAACTAATCAGAATGGAGAAAAGCAGCCTTTGAATGCAACATGGTTATTGGTGGCATTTTATGTTTGTGCCACAACATCTCAAAGTAAATGCTAATAAAAAAAGTCAACCACACGGGAAAATTCATGTAATTAAATAGAAAAACAGTGTTTCACATCAATAAAACACTGGGGTATGCTAGTTGCTAAACTCTGGGACAAACTAACTATTATTAGCATTACAAGCTCGTCATGGATATACTTGCAGGTTTTGAATTCAAACAAAGAAGGCACATGTTTACTAACTAGTCTTGTGCTAAAATACCTTAAAGTGAACACTTTCATTAACAGGGTAGGGGGCTCACTTTTATGTGAACTTTAAACTGAACAATGCCATTTTTAAGATGAAAACTTGAAGAAATGCTGTGTCTTTGCATGTTCCTTAACGCTGCTCTGCACGAGTGAATGAAATATTTAAACTGCAATTTTATAGATGTGAATAATTTAGGTAGTTTATGCAAGATAGTACTGTGGCATTTCCCCCCCAAAGGTGAGAGCTTGGTGACTGCTGTGTGTGAGTGTGTGCATGATCACTGGTGTAGTTAAGCTGCTGTGCTTACGCAGGCAGTCATTGGAGCCTGGGGGATGTAATATTCATGATGCTAACCTCTTCCCTCGCTTTAAATTTGTTTATGCTTTCTTCTTTGCTTTAAATGTAACAATATAAACTGAAGGTACAATCCCTTACCGTTACATCTTTTTACATGTCAGGAGCTACAGCCGAGACGAACAGAAGAATGTGAATGAGAGCAGCTGTGTTGGTGGAATTAGGCAATAATAAAATATGGTTTATATGAGCAAAGAGAAGAGTAGGAAATAAAAGTAGTTATAAATGCTGGGTGATAACTTAGTTGATCTACAAATCAGTGACTGACATCACAACCTATGTATTATTTTTAAACATTATACAATAAATGAATGAGAAAGAGTTCATGTTGTATACTTGGTTCAGAATGAATCTCAACCTTGCCGAACTGCACTTAGACCTAGTCGTTGTTAAGGGTGAACAGACACAACAGTGACCAATAGATTTTGCAGAGTATATGTTTTAAGGGTAAGATTTAATTCTAAACAAACTGTGAACGGCACAAATAAACAGTTTTTACAGTAGATATACCTACGCTTTGATACAGGGTGGGCATATTGGATTTTGAGGTCTGGGTTGCTGAGGAACCTTTCACTTTAACTCTTGGATTTCTGACTACAGGAGACACTCCCATTTATTTTTCCATCTGGAACCTAAAAAATGCAACTTCTCATTAAAACTGGATGGAAAACTTTAACTTAAACTGCATCTGTCAACCAGATATACAGAATCAATGGATCAGAAAAACTTTTTTCTGTCTTTTGCATTATATATTATTGTCATAAAACATTTGAGAACCACAGAGTTAATCCCTTTGCATTTTTTAAAGATTCAGATGGGGGGTTTTTTTTGTTGCCACTTAGATGTCAGATGTGCTCATTTGTCTGAGATTATAAAACCAAGACTGAAACAACCAGCAGAAAGCTTGTAAAACACTCTGGAGAGCTGAAGGGAAACTCCACGGAGATAAGACTAGTGAACGGCTCCCTTTGAACAACCTCCTCTATCTTACACTTTGGCCTGATCTTAAAATCCACCCTGAAGGCTAAACGTTAAACCATCACAGACCTAGTTGATATAACAGAAGAAGCACTGTGAGTGTCTTAGTTCATGACAGAAATGGGACATACTGTTATGACAGCACATGTTGTCTGGAGGCAAAAAGAAAAACGTATATTTCCAATGTTATATGATAGTTGCTGCTGTAGGACTTTATAGTGTATATACTTGGAGAAATAAGAGGTATACATTGTAATCTTGGTACCAATGTCATATACCATTTAGATTTTTTTTAATGTTATTTAATAAAAGATAGTGGCTTCTTTATTACCACAATAGCCTGAATCCTTCAACTGTTGCTTGATACCAAGAGAAGCAATTAGAGATCCTTGGTTCAAATAGAATTGATCCTAGATTCTTTTTTGCTTTGCAGCAAACTGTGGATGTATCCTGCAATCTGGAAACAAGTGATATCAAAGAGGCTACTGATCTCTCAGAACCTATTAAGGCATTCATGACTAAGCCATGCACATGAAAAACCCAGACTCCCTCAGGATCTGGCCCAGTTCCTCTGCAAACTCAGAGTTGGTATTTAGCCCAAGCAGGATTCAGCTGAACTCCTGTGGTGCAGAGTACAAGTGCCAGCGGGGGATCTCGAGAGAGTGATCGATAATTTCTGACAAGATGTGGTCCCAAAAAAACCAGGGCGTCTCTAAATACTGCATCCTGAACCACAACAGCAGCAACATTTGCTTTGTAGAGCCTCTTGTCACATTTCACCTGCACAAAAAAAAGACTTTTGATGGTTTTTGTCACATACTAAGAAACACTGTTGTCTCAGTTTTTGTCAAATTTGAAAGAGCTCTCAGACTGGATTTGGAGACAACTATACTCATATAAAAGAGCTGGGAAAAGCTACATTAGCTTGGAGGAGTAGCCTAGATTAAACAGAAATATAGTACAGCCATTGTTTGTTTCAAATTCTACATATCATTTGTGTCAGCTATTCATGCTGGAATATCTAATTCACAAAGCAAATAGCAATAATATCATGCTGAAGTGTTTGCACAAGTTGGAGGAGTCTAAAATTTACCTTCTGTCTTAATTATAGCTAGGACCAAAGACACGAAGTGTAAAAGGAAAACACTTACTGTTACTGTTGCTCCCTTCAAAACTGTATGAATATTAACTGAGTCTCATTGGAGATGTTGTTTCCACATGATTTACTTATATAGATATTTTAAAGCTGTGATTCATCTCTTTCACTGATTTATTTGAAAGCATTTAAATTTTAGGGTTTTTTATTCATTTCGCACATAGCTAGGTTTATTGGGGAAGTATGTACTGTAGCTACTCAAAATTCTTCCATTTTGGTGTGTGTTTAATTAGTAATAACATGATGAAATTGTGTAGTTTTGAACACTTGAGGTTAGCTTTAAATAACTTTTCAGTCTGTCAAGACCAGATCATTTGTATGCTTAAAAACTGAAGTTAATGAGTGAGTACAACACAATTTTTTTCACATCTATTAGAAGAAAAATATTAACTTGTGCTTCCTATCAACTATTTTTCACCTAATTCATGAAAATGGATTCTTGTTATCCTGATCTAATGGGTGCTCCTATGTCCTTGTGTTGTGGTGTGAGTAGGGATGTAATGACATCAGTAGGCTTTTCTGCAAATACAGTAAAGGCCCCACTAATCTCAAACTGCATTTTGAACAATCTTTGTTTTGGTTTAATCAGCAAGTGTTTTAGATTTTGAACTAAAGAAAAAAAGTGAAATTATCCTTTAGTTTCAACAAAAGCCTATGAAGAAGATGCTAACTTCAGCATCATTAGCAGCTAATGGTTAGCCAGTCACTGTTTTTTTTTTTATTTCAAAGTAAGAGTCTCAAGCATAGAAACAACAAAGTTCAAATCTTTAAAAGTTTTAATCTTGTGATTTGACATTGAAGTATTATATGCATAATAGCTTGAATTTACTTCATGTCTTGTTGCATCTTACTACTACATTAGCTATGAGTGAAAGTCTCATTTACGGAAAGAATTATTTTGCGTCAGAGCTTATTTCAGTGACAACACAGGTGAGGCAATTTGGTAGATGGTGCAGTTTGGCATACATCTTCCCTTTTGGGAGCTTTATAAATTGCATAACTCCCCAGTTGTTCTTTTGCCCCAATTTAGCAAGTGCTAACCTTATGTAATCCAAAACGTAGTGAACCAGGCTCATTGTAGGGCCAGTGTAACAAGTTATTGGAAATCATTTGGTTGTGGTTTTCGTACCACAATGACGCAGAGCTCATAAAATTCTACCAAGCAGAGCTGAAACCACAGCTTCATTGTTAAAACGTCAGACTGAAACATGACACACAGGATCTTTTTTCAAATCAGGTTGTTAAGATAGCTCTGTCACCTTTTGACCCCTGTCCTTCAGCTGGCCCATCGGCACCCAGCGCACAAAGCCACTCGGCCAGCAAATCACCACAGACTGCTGACTCTAAATCCCAGAATGTCACTGCGAATTAAACCTTGTTCATCTGATATCCCATGGCTTGACTGATACTTAATCAGTAGTTTTTGCTAAAAGTTAAATGTATCAGGATACAATTCTTTATCAGTTATATAAATAAATCCAAAACAACACAGGATCCGTTTGATTGTACTATTTTAAAGAACTAACACTGTAGAAGCTTTTAAAGAGCTAAAATGTAGAAGCTGTTTGTAAAACACTAAGGCCAACTGAAGGTTCAACAGCAGGTCAAACCAACAGGAATAACTAGCTGGGATTATCTTCTGTAAGACTTAATTTGTCACACATTATAAAGGAATGATAAGAGGAATTCTATCTCACTTATCTCTACAGCATTGCTTCAGTTCATTATGGCTCAGCAAGCATGCAACTCCACAAAGACACACTACAAACACCACAGACCATAATTTGGTTAATCTGAAAATGAGATAAGGCTGGGTTTTTCTTTTTTTCAAATTTTAATAACAATCAGATTTTGTAAAAAAAAAAAAAAAAACATGCACAGGAACTTCTTTCCTAAGATCAGTGTGGAGGTTCTTCCTGCTGGGCATTGTGGTAAAACACACACACAACTGAAGTTTCTTAGAATGTCACAGAGGTCCTCTCTGGCTGATGATCAGATAATCCATAGGCCCCTGCTCCTTACCTTTTTCCTTTTTTTCATATTTTCAAAAACAGATTGAAAGATTGAACATGAAGTAGAAGTTAGACACTGGCTAACATAACTCAAGTATTTTCAAACTAATGTTTTCCCCTGTTTTGGAAAAAAAAAAACTCTGAGACTCTAGTTAAAACCCTGTAACACCTATGCTGCACCAGTAGGAAACAGTATGTAGAACTGCCCCTAACACTATTAAAACTGAAAGAAGAAGAGAGCCATTATCCACAAATAGGTAAGACATGGAACATTGGTGAACCTTCCCAGGAGAGCCCAGCCCACTAAAATTAATCCAAGAGCGTCTCTACGACTCATCCAGGAGGTCACCAAAGAACCAAGAACAACATCTAAAGCCATGCAGGGCTCACTTGCCTTGGCTGAGGCCAGAGTTCATGATTCAACAATCAAAGACACAGGGTAAAACGGGATCCATGGGAGAGTTTCAAGGCCAGAACCACAGAGGAAAAAGAACAGAAAGGCCTGTCTTACATCTTGCCTCAAAAAAACCTCTTGATGATCCCCAAGACATCTGGGAAAATATTCTGTAGACTGACGAGACAAAAGTGGAACTTTCTGGAAGATGTGTGTCCTCTTACATCTGACCTAAAACTAACACAGTATTTAGGAAAAATGAAAAAATAAACTGAGAGTCAGATATGGTGGCGGTAGTGTGATGGTCCGAGGCTCCTTGGGCACACCTGGATAGTCCAGCAAAAACAACACATTGAAAAATGATTGTTTATGAATTGCTTTTTTGTATTGAGCCATTATCTTGATGCCTGTATAAACTTTTTTTTTGCAATTTTTTCAAATGGAT
This sequence comes from Anableps anableps, assembly GCA_014839685.1. Classification (NCBI taxonomy): domain Eukaryota; kingdom Metazoa; phylum Chordata; class Actinopteri; order Cyprinodontiformes; family Anablepidae; genus Anableps; species Anableps anableps. The sequence goes on from CM026081.1 coordinate 25,203,203, forward strand.
ACGGTAATATGTTCACATATTGCCAATAAAAGTTTTCCTGTAGATGCATCCGCATGTAAATGCCGGGGGGGGCAGAGTGAAGTGAAATGTGCATATTTAGTCATCTTTTCAGAGGCCCCTTTGATCCTAATTAAATGTGATATTAGCAGGAAAAAAATGTAACTCTATAAACAGCTGATTGGTAATCCCTCGTCTGGCAGCAGAGAGGATGAGTGTTAAAGGTCAAGTGACGACCCGAGCTGAGAGTCAATGGTAAGGAAGAATTGAAAGAGAATGAAAAGGCTGATTGGGGGGGAGGGGATCCCTCTGTCAGACACCAAGCTGTGGTCTGGGCTCAGATGAGTGACATGACCCCAGTGTGGTCCCACACCGAGCGCATTACTGAGCGTCTGAGAGGGATTTAGAGTCCAGGGCTTAGCACAGATCAGGCTGCAGTTCCCTGCCTGAGGGAAAAAAAACAGGACAGGTCTCAGAGATCTGAGAGACGGATGAAAGCTGCAATCATATGAAAGCAAAACTTAAAATACTGAGAGAATATAATAAAAATATTTGGCATTATAAAGATTTACTTCAAGTGAACATATTTGAAACAGAAACGCACCAGCGCCTAGAACTTTTTCTACATTTTGTGATATTACAACCATGAACCTCAATGTATTTTATTGGGATTTTATGTAATGGCAAAAAGTGGTGCATGATTGTGAAGTGGAAGAGGTACTACAACCACCCGCAAATAGCTGAAATCTGCAAATATATGAGAAACCCTCTAAAAATGCTTTGAACTGTCTAATAGTTCACCAACTATACCATAAACTATCATCTTAAAACATTTGAATATCATTTCAAAGTCACCCTACAACATTACCCTTAAAAACATATGGCTTACAGCTACGTATGAACACTCCTACAACTGTTACTCTTACCAAGGCAACATCTAATCAAGTTACTCCAATATTCAACACAAAGATAAGCAAAGTACACAGATATGCAGTGAAACACTCGAACAACAAGAGGTCTATGCGGTAAACTGGGAGTGATGTGGCATCCTGCAGCACATCTCCAAGAGACAAAGTTTTGGGATCGAGGGGATGCAGCCAATTGGCATCAAGGAAAATAAATGGGGCTCCTGGACTGGCTGTTTCACAAACAACAGCCAACATCATGTCAAGTAGCATTGCTCCTAGGTATTTGGATTGTGAATTTTTTGCCTGTTCTTTTTTGCAAAATAGGTCCAGCCCAGTCAGACTGAATGGAGAGTGTCTGTGCACATCAGTTTTCCTATCCTGCCACAGATTCTGTTAGAATACAATAGGCTAGAATAGAATTTCCCCATTGTCCGACAATGGGGAAATTTCTGTGCAACAGAAAGTGGCAGTGAGAGGCAATAACAGAAAACAGACTCACACAAAGGATATAAGATTTTTTTTTTTTTTAAAAACCCATAAAGAATAAGAAATACTGTACAGTTAGGCAAAATTTCAACATGAATACTGTGTAGTTGTAAAAAAAATACTCCAGTCCAGAGGAATCTGCAACTGTGTTGGTTAATTAAAAATATACAAGATGTGCATGTCTCTGAGCATTAAAAATACAAACTATTTACAGTTAGTAACAACAGAACAATGATAAAGTTGTACAGATACTAGCATGGATGTAAATATTTATTTATTTTTTTGGAAGCAATGATGGTTATAGAGTCTAACAGCTGCTGGGAGGAAGGATCTCCTATTACGTTCCTTTGTGCTCCTAGGATCCAGAAGTCTGTCACTGAAGGAGCTCTCCAGCTCAGCAACAGCTTCATGTATGGGGTGAGACTTTGTCCATCAGTGATGTTATTTTAGGTAGAGTCCTTCTGTCTCCCACCACCTGCACAGAGTTGAGGAGGCATCCTAGCACAAAGCTAGCCTTCCCCTTCTTCCCACATGGTTTGTAGAAAAACTGCAAACTGGCCTTCCTATTGCTTTGTTTCTGCAATGGCTTCTTGCACCTCCTAAATAAAGTTCAGATTTGTAGACTGCATTTACTGATCACTGCTTGGTAAGTTTACAGTTGTGCCATCCTCTTTCTGTTTACAGAAAATGGGTTAAACAGTGCCCTGCATAATGTTCAAAGCTTAAGCTATTGTTTTACAACAAAACCCTGCTTTAAGCTTTCTCCCTGACCTAAGTGCTGCGTTCCTTTGACTTCCTGATGCTGTTAGATCTCTAATGTTCTCTAACAAACCTCTGAGACCTTCACAGAGCTGCTGGATTCATTCTGAGATAAAAAAAAAAAATACACACAGGTGGACTCTATTATTTAGGAAATGCAATCAGTTGGACTGGATTGTATTTAGGGGTATCAGAGCAAAAGGGATCTGAACACATATTCGTGACAAGCAGATTTTAATGACATAAAATCCCAAAACAAAGATGGAAGTTTATGGTTATAGGTGGACAAAATGTGAAAAAGACATTTACAACACACTTTATTTTTACTGAAACATCGGATTTAAATTACATTTTGATATTTCCGTACTTGAAAATGACCGTTTGAAATTATAATGACAAGCAGGAGACTTACCAGACAACAGAACTAAAATTTTTATGTACAGAAGTTAGCAAGCACTGTTTTTGTGTCATGTCACTTGGCTGGCAAGTTAAATGTTTGTGCAATAAAAAGTCTGGACTCCTGTGATGGAACACAGCGACTGTTCTGTTCCAACAGTAGCTGGAACTAGACTTTGAACTCCACAATAAAGTGCTGTCCTGCATATGTTTTGTACATCATTAATCTAAAGATAACCAAGGGAGAAAAACATATGCTCAACGGCAAACATGCACAATTTTACAATGAAGAAAAGTGCAGCTAAATCGGTTCTTATTGTACATTGAGGGAAAACTTTCTAAAGTTCAATCATTTAATGTCTGACTTTAGTTGTCAAATGCTGGATTTAAAAACCCCGCCACAGTAAATTCCTAAAACCTGTTTCATTCATTGTGAGAAGTACCAAAAATAAAAAAAGAATCCAGTCTGCTTGCTTTTTGAGTTTATTTAGGACCTGCTATGTGAGGTGAAAAAGCCCAAATGGGCGTTATGTAAACACATTCTGTGCACGCACAGCCCAGGCAGCCACAGCTGGCTGAACTTGCGTAAGAGGCCCCCGGCTCAGACTATGTATTTGCCATCCGGGTTTGTAGATCAGTGGAAATCTCCTTTAGTTCACGCCTGTGTCACAGTCACCAGCTGCATGGTACTGCAACGGATGGATTAACATAAGTGCAGGATTGAGGTTGTCCCAAATAAGTAGAGCGTTGGAAAGAGACCCTTCGGTTTGAGTGGTTTCCAGAGGTGCTCATGGAACCTTAACTAAGATTATTTTGACAGTTTTATAATCAAAAGTCCACAAGTTTGTTGGATTTAGCAACATTTTTCAAACATAGGTTTGTTTTCACTATATTTTTGTGATCAGCTACTTACATTTCAGCTCAGTCAAAGAGGAACAGGCGTATTTATGAAAAAGTAAAGCCAGAATCACTCTTTTAATATAGCTAGCAAACTACAGGAGAGCCTTATAGGCTTAAAATCATTGTGTTCTTTAGCTAGTAATGATTATATTTGAAGAAAAGGATCCAGCTACCTTCGCTTTGGATGAAAATGGTCGCATAAGAAAAGAAATTGCTGCTAGACTATAGTACAACTGCTATAAAAAGAAGGTTTCAGGACACCCAAGAGTGTTCAGCCAGGCCTGGGAATCCCCCTGAGGGTGCCACCAGTACAGAGCTTGGTTAGCACTGACAGCAGGGGTGAATGTAAATCTATGGTGTAAGGCAAGGATAATGAGCCTTTGACAAAAATGGTGGCAAGGATGCCTCTTTTGTCCCCCCCCCAAAAAAAAAAAAAAAACAAAAAAAAAACAAAACAAAACAAAACAAAAAACATCAAGGACATTGTGAACTTTTGCAGAAAAGACAAGGATGGACAGTGGAACATTGGCTCAAAGTTGCTTTTTCTAATGGACACTCTGTCTGATAACTTGGGACATCTGGAAAACCACTTTTCTGGAGAAGAAATACTTAGAGCTACCACGAGTCCCTTGTTATGCCAATAGTGAAGCACCCTGATTCAGTCCATGTATTGGATTTCTTCTCTTTGAGGAAATAAGCTTCCTTCAGATTCGTCCCAATGACACTGCCATGGATAAAGAGTGGGATGAAAAAAAAATCATCCTCCAAGAGAAACGTCTTCCAATAACCCTGGAACAGTTTGGTGATGATCTGTGGATTTTCCAGCATGATGGAGGCGTGTGTCACAATACAAAACTGACAAAGTTGCTCAAAGATCATATCTTTCACATTTTTGGAGCCCTGAGCAGGAGACTCCAAACATCTTAACCTCATAGAAAACATGTGGTTAGTTCTCAGGTGGAAAAATAGAAGCAATGTTAACATTTTTAAGACATTAACTTCTTTTTTACAGTATTCAACTGTTGTAATGCAGTTTATGTTAGCAATTATCATTAATCTGTTGTTTTTAACATTCTATTTCACAAAACAAGTAACGGTGTTGATAAAGAATTTGTCCATTTTTAAGGTTCTCCAACTGTAATGAAAAGCACAAGTTTCCACTGCCGAAGGTGTACCTGACAACTTCATGTTTGTATGTTGCCCCCAACAAGTCTGCAGCTGTGAAGCTTAATGGTGCAACAGGTAAAGTTAATGGACAATACAAGGGCTGAGGTCACTTCACAGAGTAACCAGACTGGAGACCTTTGGTAAAAATTATTTAGTTTCTGTAACTGTATTTAATGACCACAAAACTAACATAATTCATTTTGTATTAAAACCAGAAAACATAAAATAAGTCCAAGAATCTGAAGTTTTGCATGCCTGATAATGTTGACATTTTATCCCAGATCAATCAGTAGTGTAATGTGTGTATCTTACCTTGCAACAATATCCATGGTAAACATCTACCAACCCACACAATCATACACACAATTATTTTTTTTTATCACACTGCAATTTACGCATCATTGTATTTTACTGGGATTCTATGTGCTGGACCAACACAACGTAGAGTGTGATTGTGAAGTGGAAGAAAGAAAGAATACATGGTTTTCAAAATAATAATCTAAAAGAAGTGCTGTGCATTTATAGAACCACATTTCACTGCAGGTAGAGCTACAAGACATTTGGGGTCTTTAATGGTACGGATATCTCTAGACATATTTTTTCACATGTTCGTCTTTACAAAATAGCTCAAACTCAGTCAGACTGGATGGGCAACATCTGTGAAGATCAGTTTTCAAGCCTATAATTACAGCTTCCTCGTTTCGATTCAGGTCTGGACTTTGACTGGGCCATTTTAACACATGGATAAACCATCTTATTGTATCTCTGGCTGTTTAGGGTCATTGTCCTGCCTGAAGTTGAGCCTTCACCGAAGAGTCAACTCTTTTGCAGCCTCCTACCCACAGCATGATGCTGCCACCACCATGGTTCAGCGTGAAGGTTTTATAGCTGTATCGGATGATCTCTAGTTTATAATGTGAAATACACGGGCTGATAAAAGCTGAACTGGATTCTTCTAAACTTGACAGAGATCCTTTAAAGCTGCTGAAGGTTTACTCCCACTGTGAAATTGGATTCTTAATTTAAAAAAGAATTACACTAATTTATTGTGATCTTAATGCATAATTACCCCCCTCCACCCAAAAAAAAAAAAAAAAAAAAAAAAAACTTAAATACTACAGCCCTTTTTTCTAATTGCTTCCTAAAGATAAATTGGTGTTAAATTACCTTATCTGTAATCCTACCTCGCGACTAGCTCCACCTATTAGTTGGCTAATCTATTATTATAATTGCCAGATAATGTAAGATAGGCGAAACTTTGTGGTTGAATCTGTGGTTATCTCATTACCATCTGATAGTGAGAGGGATATGAGGAGCAGCTAAGGAGCCTTGTGTCCTTGAAGCTGATTTGCTGGAAGCAGAAACATAAGAATGTGAGCATTGTTGCCAAGTACCAATTAGTTTTGAATGGATGGCTGGGCAACTCTACAAGTGGAGCTTTTGTGAGATGTTTCCAGTCTGGAGTACTTAGGAAAACCAGTGAACTGCTGATAAGGTTGTGTGAAACCAAGCATATCTGATGCACATAGGGAGCTAAATCATAGAGGTTGCGTTGCTGACGTTGCTGAAAAAGTCAATGCTAATTTGTAATAGGTGCTTCAGCAAACAAATCACTGTTTGTTTCATATGATGCTGCTTAAAAGGTTTCCACAACAACCTGCATCCCCCACAAGAAGCACTTACCATAGGCAAACCTGCATCTAAATTGAACCACATAAAGTAGATTTGTGTTTCCATATGCACTGACCACATCAGGATGTGCTTCGGAGAACTGCAGCATGCCAAGAGGAGTGAGATGAAGTGAGCAACATTCTGCTGTAAAACCCAAGATCCTGTCCTTTCACCGAGACACATACCACCTACACAGCTGTTGCTGAAGCACCCCCTTTCATGGTTATTTCCTCATTTCCATCAGCTGTGCGTTTCCTGCCAACATGAAAATTAAAAAAATGGTTCAGGAACATAGGATCGAGGTCAAGGTGTTGACAAGCTCCCCAAATTCTCCAAAACTCAGTCCAAGAAAAAGTTTCATCCCTGGACAAAATGTTCCAGCTTTCACTGCTTCTAAGTTGGATCTGTGTCTAACAGCTCGGTGCCCTGATACAGCAACACATTTAAAGAGGCTTTGGAGGGAAAAGAGAAGCAGGCATTATGCTATAGCAGAGCACAGTGCATATATTTAAGTGCTTTAATGTTTCTAAGTTGGTCAAAAAGGTTAGAAAACATGAAAAAAGTACTTTGTTGAAGATAAACACCACTTTCCAGCTGAATTAGAAAATTCCTATAATTAGATCTAATTTACCAGAAGCTCTTACCTTTACTAAATATGAGCGGTCATGCACTAACAAGTACAGCCACGCACTGATTAGGGCGTAATGCACTTAAGTGGAGTAAAGTGCTCTGATTCATAATTGGAACAGACTGGATTTGCTTCACTTGAGCTGCCAGCATGGCACAGCCTTAGCAGTCACAGGAACACGGAGCTTACAGCTGCTGATTTCATCAGCTCAGGATGTGGAACCAGAACAACAATGAGCTACTGTTTCATAGAAAAAAATGCTGCAAATGTCACAACTTTACAGGATTTACAGTGGGATGTGTGGCAGGACAGATGTTTGCGGCTTGTTTAGTGGTCCACTTTTGCCAAATGTCAAGTCTGAAAAACCATGTTAACAATCAGTGGTTAAGATTTTCACACCCCTCAACCTTTTTCATATTTGTCATATTTCTAAAACTTCAGTGTATTTTCTGTGCATTTTATGATACAAAGAGGGATAGGACTGAAACTGGAAAATATTTAGCAAATAAAAATCTGAAAGATCTGGTATTCATTTGGATTTTTTTCCTTATTTTTACTGAAAGCAAAAACCCTCATGCATAAGACGTTTGGGCAATTGCTTTATGCAATATACACTGTTTTGCCCAAAGTATTTGCTTGTCTGCCTTCACATACACATAACTTGAGTGAATCTCATTCTAAATACAGGGTTTAACATGATATCAGCCCACCCTTGCGAGTATAACAGCTCCAATTATTCTGGGACACTCGAGAAAGTTGGTTACCTCAGCCCACTATGCACCGCAACAACCAATCTGCTTTGGGATTTTAAATGGCCCACTACTTCGTAGCTATATAGCTGTCATTCCCAACTGCTTTCAATTGGTTATGATACCACAAACAGTTGACTGTGGAATATTCAGTAGGGAGGACATTTCACAACTGGAAATATCACACAGGTGGCAGCCTATCACTGTACCATGTCTGAATTCATTGAGTTACAGAGAGCAACCCATTCTTTCAAAAATGTTTATAGAAACAGTCTGCATCCTGAAGGTGCTGGATTTGATACATCTGTAAAAGTAACTGGAACACCTTAAACTTTCTGCAACATAGTGGGAACAGCAGTTCTTTTAATACTTTTATTATGTTAACAACTTTGGTCAACTTTGTTTTTTGGATGTGCTGTATAAAAATTTTTAATTTGACTTGACTTTTTAAATGTCTCAGTTGAAACCATTGGGTTTGTGGTTGCTTCTCTGATCAGTGTTCTGCTAAGGTACTTTGTTGCACTAGATTATATTTAGTGATGTCAGGGTAAATGGGAATCATGTGTAATGTGCACCTCTGAATGTTTGAAACTACCTTTCATTCAAACTGGATAATTTGGAAGATGCTCTTGCAGAGCAGTTTACAATTATAGTGTAAAACACAGTTTGTGGCATGTACAGCCGTATCCTGTATGGAATAATAAATACACAAGTTTATGTTTTGTATGTAAAATGCTTCATGCTGCCTTTACCATCAGATGGAAGTTTAATGTACAAGACAGGCCTGGTGCATACAAAGATTTGTAATATCTCTTATATATGTGAACAAAACATGCTTGCATAGAGTATCTGAGGTAAATTCAAACTAAATATGATCATGATATTCCCTTGTCTACATCCTGCAATCGAGCAACGGCATGTTTGGGACTAAAGTCTTCTAAGGGGAAGTGGACAAATCTGCTGTTAGCAGATTTTCTCAAACTGCGGTGCCTGGTGGTGGCAGACTATGCAAGCTGCAGATGTTCACAGATTATAGGCTTTTGCAGTAATCAGCTGGTGTAGACGTGTTCACTCTCTCATTACCACCAGGCCTGGCGTTACAGACAAAGAGGCAAAGACGCCTGTCCTCATTTTTTGGAAACTCATATATTTTTAGACTGATGTAAAATGCCTCTGTTTGGTTACAGGATGTATTCACACCAAAGTGATCTTGCAAACATACACATAAAAGTCATGAACATTTCGAAGTATTATGCTTGAACAATTACCAAAAGCAATGTGGGTCAAGCCAGTGGTATGTTAACCCATTTGAGAAAGCTGCACTTAAAGATCCCATTTGAAGCCACGTATTGAAGCAGCGCTCCCAGGATGTCTTGTGCTTACTCAGGGTCAATAGCTCAATAATCACTCATGGCACACCCTGAAAAAGCGCTACTTTTCCACAGAGCCGGAGATGCAAGCCTTGCAACACAGAATGATGTGTAAGAGATCTCAGCTAAAGCAGTTAAAGGCAGCTCAATTTAAACCCTGACCCCCTTATGTATGAGTTTGTTTGTACTTTAGGGAAAACATGACAAAAAGTCGTGATTAATCACCAAGTCAGGGTTGTGAAGCTAGCATGTGATGCCCAAGCACTCAAATACATCTTTTGATTTGGAAGCCATGCCAGAACATTGCTTCCCCCAAATTTGCTCAGGGGGTTGTATCTAAATCTGAAAATGCAAGGCAGCTTGCCGGAGCCATCACTGTGGTGCAATGAATAGCAGCATATATGCAGTATGTCGTGGAAATTAAAACACTCTATGAGAATGGGGGAACATACACAACAGCCAGCTGTTTGTCAGATACATAACCTGATAAGTACAAAAAGTAACTTTCAAATAATGTTTTTTTTTTTTTTTTGCATAAAGTACAAACCTTATCCAAACCTTTTTTTTTGTTTGATTTCACTTGCAACACTCCGGGCTTGATTAATGCCAGACCTGAAAAATTAAGAAATAACTTTGATAGAGCGTGTTTGACAACATGAAATAGGTTAAAAGATCTCAAAAAGCAACACGCCATGCCCCCATCTGAAGAAGATAAAGAACAGATGAGAAACAAAGTGACTGGCTTCTAGAGGTCTGGAAAGGCTTACATAGTCATTTCTAAGTCTTTGGGTCTCTGGTGAACAACAGACAGATCAAGAAAACATGGTACAGTGGTGAACCTTTCAAAGATTGACTAGCCAACCAAAATTACTCTAAGATCAGACTGACAACTCATTCAGGAGGTCACAGAAGAACCCAGAACAACATCTGAAACATTTCATACTTCACTTGCCTCAATTAAGGTCAGTGGTCACGATTCAACATGAGAGAGTTCCAACGTCACTGCTGACCAAAAGCAACACAAAGGTCTGTCTCACATTTGCCTTAAAACTTCTTCACGATCCCCAAGACTTTTGGGAAAGTATTCTGTAGACTGACAAGACAAAATCTGAACTATTTTTCGAAGGTGTTTGTCCCATTACATCCAGCATGAAACTAAAGCAGCATTTTAGCCAAAGAACAGCATAACTACAGACAAATATGGGTGTGGTAGTTTAATGGTCCTGGGCTCCTTTGCTGCTTCAGGATCCTGATGACTCGCTGTAATTGATGGAAACCATTAATCTTGCCCTCCAACAGGAATGTCCAGCCATCAGTTCATGACCTTAAGCTTAAGCTCACTTTGGTTATGTAGCAAGAGAATGATCCAAAGATCCCAGCAAATCCACATCCAAATGGCTCAAAAAAAAAAAAAAAAAAAAAAAAAAAAAAAAAAAAAAAAAAAAAAAAAAATCCAAATGAAAGTTCTGGTGAGACCTACTCAAAGTGAAGACTTTAATCCAATTGAGTTGCCATGAAATAAATTTAAACAGGTCATTCAGGTTCTTCACAGCAATGTAAAGGACTCATTACCAGATCTCGCAATGGCCTGATTACTTTTTGTTTTGTTTTTTAACATAGGACCAGTTTGGTTTGGATAGCTTTTCCCTTCTTAAATGGAATCACCTTTTAAAAACTGCTACTTATATCTATTCAGACTATCTTTGTCTGACTTTTTTTTTTTTTTTTTTTTTTTTTTTGATTATCTTAAACATTTAAGTGTGATGAAAAAGTAAAAACAAACCAAAAAAACTATGAAAAAGTAAATACTTTTTCCCAGCACTGTGTATGGTCAGCAAGAAAGATCCCCGGTCAGAGTGCCAACTTGCACTGAAACATTTATTTAAATGGATGGCATTAAAAGCCTTGAATAACTGGTGAGGTGAACCGCTGTAAGAGGAGCCTATTTTGGTCTCCGATCGCAGGAAGCACTTTTCTTTAATGGATGAGTCACTGGCTGTTGACAAGAACACGATCCAATGTTCCCGGAGGATTTGTGCTGAAAAGCCTCAGACTTGCATCATCCATTTAAAGGTTCAATCAAGAACCAGATGATCAGATGAGGTAAAAGCCAAACCTAGGTTCCAGTGGACTTTTAGTTATCTTCTTTAAAGCCTTTTGGCAAAGTAGTCATGTGCAAAATCTGTCCTGTTGTCCTTTCTTGAGGAGCAGGGCAGGAAAATATGCAAGAATTTATTCTAGTCTTTTGAGGCCTATTGTAATCAGATTGTGTGACATCCTTTGTTGTCACACAATACACATTTTTCTCTGGGAATACAGGCAGCGTGTAGGGAATTAAAAGGACATGGAAAATGTAACATGCTTAATCACTTCATTCAACAAAGACATGAAGTCAGCATATTCCTTGGTACCGAGAATGCAAATGAATATCAAGATTCCAGTTTCTTGGAAAGACGCAGTTGCAGGACATAAAGACAAATTGTGAGTCCTGTGACTTCATGCTGGTGATTTATCAGATCATTTCAATTAAAAGTTCTTGTGATCATATGCTCAGCCTTATTTCATGAGCTTCTCCTGAAGAAACAAATAAAAAAACACAGCTTTGAGAATAAAAGTATGAAAAAAATCTCTTTCTGCAGTTCTCAGCGTGCAACTTGATGACTGGAAAAGTGAAAGTTTTTTATTGCCATTTTCCTACAATTTCTGACAAATGGTATGCACAAATGTTATAAGCCATCCTTGATCTGCTAGATCTTCTTTCCCTTCGAGCATCCAGACTTCCAGACTAGTTTTGACCAGTATTTCTCCAGCCTTTCTGAAGACCATTTAAAGGCTGTCTTTGGACTTTGGTTGTCTTTTTTTTAGTCATTTTCTGTCCGGTCCTGGTACTGGACCAGGAAAGCATACTGTTGGTGTTTTAAAAAAAAATGGGGAAATGAGAAGATAAATGAAGATGCGTTGCCCCTAAACAAACCATCTACAGCAGATGAATGTCACTTCATTAATAAATAGGAAAAAAAAATTCAAGACCTGATAAAGAACCTGGGAGATACAGTATCTTTCAGCAGATCATAACGATATAAAATACATTCTATTATTTTTATTATTATTATTATTATTATTATTATTATTATTATTACTTGTCATAGTAGTAGTATCAGCATTATTATTTGTATTTTATACATTTTGTATTTATTTTATTTTATTTAACCTTTTATTTCACTTATTTAAAGTGTCTCTTAACCCAAAATAGGAAGAAAGCAGACACTGCTAGTACATGAAATTTTTTGTAAATTTTAAAATGGATTTTCTTTTATTTTTCTGTCAGTTAAACTTGTTCATCTTTGGGATTTTTTTTACTTCATAGGTTTCACTCATGTATCACTAAACCACTAAATTATACATTTCTCACATTTCTGCTGTGTCCTATTTAAATACTTAAGTTCTTACTTTCTGTGCACAGTCTCTAGCTCTAGGAGTTGTTCAAAACAGCAGCCCAGCATGCAACCCAAGGTGGAAAGATAAGTGCAAAAATAATTGCTTTAATGGTACAAAAAATATAACATTTCAAAGCAAAAGACACAATATAAACTAGATGTGACCACTAATGGGATTCATTTTTTGAGCAAATGCATGTTTTACCTGAAAAACAGGCACAGGGAATTTTGAGAAGCTGTCACCAAAAGACAATTTACCTGATTTAGAAAGTGTAACAAGAATGAAAGACCTAAAAGTCACTATAATACATTTTACCTTATTTTATTAATTCAAATTTTAAACATAGTTGCATTCTAATTCCCATCAGTGGAGACATCAGTTGGAATGCAGTATTTTTATAGATTTTATTTTATCAGTTCATCTTGAGTGTCCTTCTGTGAAGCACCACAGCACACTAAGCTCTATCTAGCTGGTCCAATCTCCCGTCTGGTCTCCGCTGCTCTCATTTTCCAGTATAATTAAATGTAGCTTACTTCAAAAAGAGCAGCTTGTCAAATTCAGAGATCATCGTTCCAGAGGGAAGAGATGTTATAATGACTTTGCATTGGGGAGCTCCTCTAATGTTAGAAAGGAGTTTCCTAATGAGTTTGGCAGGGAGCTGAAGGGACAGGATGTCTGATTCTAAACATGGACTGGAACCGTCTAATATTCCTCCTCACGCTACATCTGATACGGAGCTCTCCCAAGACAGGAGTAAACCAAAGCCATTATCTCCGTTACGGGCCTTTTAAGGCAGAAAATTTAAACAGTGTTTGTAAACAAGGATGAGGCTTTAAATAGAAATCCTAGAAATGACAACATTACTTACGTCTGTAGTGATTTGGAAAACTTCTATGGCAAGAAATTAAAACATTCAGGGTGTTACATTGTGTCTCCCTTCAAAGGAACGGCACAAAAAAGCTCAAGATGCAGCAGATGTAACCTGTTTTCAGCCTGATATCCAATGTTGACAAAAAAAAATTTGTCATAAAAAATGCAATGTGAAGGATTCATGTTAACATTGCAGATATTGACATACCCAGCTGATGTTTGGCAAATATTTCAAAGTCAGCTTTTTAAACCTTGTTGTATTTTTCTAAATGCAGAGATCAGATTTGCAATCTAAATGAAAGATTACACTAAAATCAGACATCTTGATACAAGTAAGCAAGAATGATTAAAAACTGTAGGTACCAGTGTGGTGCAGTTATGTCATCAAGTAAAATAGCAAGGATTTTCACATGAAACAAGCAATGATTCAAATGGTTTCAGTATTACTCACTTGTCTGTTTTCAACCACTTTTCTATGATGTTGGATGCATCAAACACTTCCAAGCTTCTTTGTGATCCTCATTTTTTTCAGAAGCTGCAAAAAAGTCCCTCAGGATGATGGAACCACCCTCATGTTTCCCTTCTGGCTGCAGGATCAAAAGCATACAGTATTTCCAAAGCACTTTAATTTGACTTTGGAACATTATTCTAAACAGATTTTTGCTTAGTAAAAGAAAAACAAAATGCAGAACTGAAAGAGACAAAAAAAAAAAAAAAAAAAAAAAAAAAAAAAAAAAAAAAAACCCTAGCCTAATCTGTGTGTAAATGTGTGGTCATCTTCTTAAATACAGCTATGCTGCCTCAGTGTCCAAATCAATCCAGATAGTTCAATACAGTCAGATTCAGTTATTTCTAAAATCCCAACTGGTATAAAGTTATCTATCAAAAGAAGCACTCTTAATTGCATCTGGTAATTAACTTTGCACCAATCAGCTGTCTTCACCTGAGTGGAACCTTTCAATACAACCAGGCTCAGTATATTCTGGACAGGGAATTGAATCAGATCTGTTTTTCAGTGAATGTGTAAATAGAAATAGTTTCTGTAAGTGGATCAATCATATTTTGTACTTTTGTTTACAATGGACTTAACTTGTTGAAATGTTGAAATGCTGACAAACTGCAATCCTTTATGTGTTGTGCTATATTTTTTCATGGTGAAATTCTGGCAACCACAGCTGCTGGTAATTTACCGTAAAGTTGATTTTTACACTAAAATGCCATACCATATCATTCAGTTCTGACATGTTTGTCAATGAAGTAGACTAGTTACTATTATTTAACTGAGGAAGTAGACACAGCTAAATACGTAGGCACTGAGACAGGAATACTCTCTGTAGGAAAGAAAAGCAGCTTCATATATAGAATTGACAAGTACTGTCTTTAACTTTAGATGTCTTGTCTTTGGTTTGTAATTGTGATCCTTGTGGAAAAATGATGAACAGCAGGACATTAGGAGCATCCACTTGAGCTAAAAGGTTGAGCATTCCTGTTTTATTCTTTGATAAAGAATAAGACACATAATGAACGCTTATTCTCTTACCTGCAGCAGGCTTTGAGGCCTCCACTGCTGTGGAGACATGAGATTGGTTCCAGGATCAGACAGGCAGAGTAAGCTCTTGTATCATTTTTTTATTTCTCTTCCAGGAATGACAGCATGCCTCAGAGCCATGTTCATAAATGTCAGTCATGCCCTGGTGGGGAACTCGGCGGCAGAATTAATAATATATGTCAGACAATGCTCAATCCTGCTTTATTGGACTATTCTAGTTGCAGCCCTAGCCTGAGCCTGCAGCCATGCAGACCTGTCCCAGCCTGCACAGTGAAGCCAGACTAAATACTGAGCTCTCTAATATTAGACTTACTGTTGAAAGAATGTTTAATGGATGCCATCAGCAGAGCTTACTGTCTTGTCAAAAGATGGGAATGTATCCAAGTGAGACATTCTTCAGTAATTACATGTTTGGTACTTTCATATGAGATATTTTTAAGAGGGAATGATTCAGGTCCAGAGGTAAATCTGAAATAGTAATGTACTTTGCTTAATTTGTTCTGGCAAAGGATTGTATTTGAAATGGCTGGAAATAGTGACATAATTTAATCATTAAGAATAACCAATAATGGAGTTACAACGACTAATTGACATGTAGTTATTTACATTAATCATTCAGGAAATAAATAACAAAAGCAGTCACATGTATAAATCCCTTAATATTTGGGAATTATTTACTTTCTTTAAAATGAATGACCAATAACCAGTCAACAATAATTCTCTTAAGTTTTGCAAAAGGAACAGGCAGGATGCTCACAGTATGAATTTGAGTCAAAACAAGATTTGTTTTGTGTTTCTTTAGTTCATCAGATTATTTTTATGTATCACAATAAAACAGCTGATTAAGGTTTTTAAGACAAATTAAATTGTTGGACTTTGCCTTTTGCATAAATCAATAAATGTACCCACACATTTCAACTGAGCTTCTAACTCTCACGCTTCTCCGGTGACACTCTCAAGCTTTTCCTCTCTGTGTCACTCCATCTGCCCAGATAAGTCTTACTCCAAATAAGGAAAGTGGCTTTACTTAAAGAAACTTAGCTGCTTAGCTTGATCAGAGCTTATTCTCCACAATTATCTCATCCAATTTACCTGGACATCAAATTGGAAATTCAACAATGCTCATTTAAACGGCTAAAAGTAATCCCATAGTTGCGTTGTGACAAAGGTTTTCTAACTGAATAGATTAGAAAAGGAAACATGTTCAAGGCAATGCTGACAGATAAGTTAGATATTTTTATCTAGTGCTTGTGGACCTCTTTTCTATCTAGCCCATTTCCAAACCTACTTCTGGTGTGAGTGAAAGATGTTTGTGGATCTTTTCCAGGGAATTAGCTTTTAGTTTAGCAAAAGGCTTATGAGTAGTGTGTTAATATATGCACATGTTAGTCTTTCAGCCACTTTCAATATCAATGCGACAAGATTGGTACTCTTTGTTATTCACTCTTTTATGTGACATCCAGACCTATTCTATCTTAAATTTATTTTTTTCTTTTTCTTTTCACGTGTCCTGTCCGGCAGTGTGGCACTCAGAATTGACAGAATTGTCAGAATTGTGGCACTCAGGTAAGGCCCAACAGATTTGCTTTCACAAGTGGAGCATTACAGCTTCCGGCATGATGTTCCCCTTGGTATATATATAAAACTTCATTAAAAATTGCTTTGGGTTTGTTTCAAATGTAATGGACGGGAGGGCCCCAGCCCCGAAAAGCCAATCAGAACACACCCCCACAGCATGAACCCAGCACACCACCCCCAATTCAGGTGCTCTGGCTGCATCCCACCCCACAACACACAGCATGCTGCAACAGCAAGGCAATAGCCCTACACGACACCGCCCCAGCACCGCACACAAATGCAAACAAGCAGATGCCACCGAGTCACACAATCACACAGAACCCCCCTGACCCAATATCAGGACAGGGTCAACTCCCCTGCCAAGCATCCCTGGCAGGAGGCCTGCACCCAGGGCCAACAGCCCCCACAATGCCCCTTCAACCATTTAAGCAAATCCTTATCACCATCCCTGCACCTTCAGCCAATAGACAACCATCACCAAGCCCAGCCCTGTCGCCACCACCAAACCAATCAAAACCTCAGCGGCCCCAGACTCGAAAAAGGATACAACCCCTTCACAGCACACTCTACAACCGTACGCGGTACCCCCAACCAGCAGGGCAGACATCTCCCTCAATGGAGCGATGAGCAGGACAGGAAACCAGGGAACCCGCCAAGGTGCCCGATACACGCCAGCAACTCCATGAAACAATACATGAGCCTGCACCAGCCAGGAACCCGCATCCGAGCCTACCCACCGCTCCAGGTCAAGTACAACCCGCCAGCCTCCCCCGTGCCACCACAAGGCGCACTCCACTGTCCCACCCATCCGACAGCGATCGCTGGCCTACCCCAGGCCAGGGGCCAGAGCAGCAGGAAGAACCAGCTGAGGAAGGCCGGCCCACCAATCTCAACCCACAGACCCAGAGGCGTCCAAGCATGCCGGCAGCACACCCCCAACCACACAGCACACCCCCACTGCGAATTCTACCCCATCTGACCGGCCAACAGCCAGCCCGCACACCGCCAACAGTCAGGCACACACCCGTAACCAAGCTCACCCAAAGGTTCCAACCTTGGTTTCTTTATGAATCAAATAACTTTTCTGGAAGAAGTTGGTCATGATTTGTTGTGACTTTATGGCAATTTTGTCACGTAAAATGAGCATGAGGCCTTTTGTGACGTGTTTGAATCATGTGCTGGCACCATGAAAGCAATTTCACAAAAAAATACCCTCATGCATCACTTTATGCTGAAAGGACAGTTTCCTTTCCTCAATTTAAAATTTATAAGAGCTTAAAAAAAATGTGGATTTTTAACAAGCTTGTCTTATTTTTTTCTCACTTGACTCCTGCATAAACACAGCTGTCGAGTCCAGGGTGACTTCAGAGCAAGGCTTACAGTTTTTTTAAGTTCAGTTAATACTAACTGTTTTCAGTTCAATAACCAAATGCAAGAACCTCTCCTTTTTCTTTTTCAGTCAGAATGGTTAGATCCTGCTTTTGTAACTAATCTGGATTCACAAATGTATGAATCAACACATTCTCCAAACGGTCGGTTCAGAAGATGAAAAGGTAATTTGCTGGAACCTCCTGAACTCTCTTAACATCTATTGATCAGTTTGTGTTTGTCTTGTTTGATGGATGCTCTGTGTGTTCCTCCCTGTTTCCAGCTTGTCTGTATGAAGCCAGATGGTCCACCTCATACACAATGCAGAGTCGTTTCCATCATGCCCTGGACACTGATACCTAAGCCTGTAGTGAGAACTGAATGTCCAGTTGGGATAACAGGAGGAGGCTTCGGCTGGTCTCCAGAGCCAATTCCCTTTATGTTAGAGAGTTTTAATTCCCTTCAGCTCCTTCTGCCCACAACGGTTCTCTTACCATCTGCTGTTACAGTCCAGTAGGCACTGGGCTTCCCCTGTTTGTGCTGTTAATTTCAGGACTGCACGGTGAAAATAACATATCTTTCATGAGTTTAAAAATAAAGTTGTCTGGGTTCTATAGAGGGTGCTTTTGGCCTCTGACTCAATTTACAACACTCCACTTGTTTCTACGTAACTCTAGCAAGAAATCTGTATTCCTATTTTTTGTATTTCAAAATAATTTTTTTTTCATGCAGTAATATGACCTAAATTAATGTCTGGCTCAAAGTTGGACAACCAAAGGGTATTTCTTATGGCTATTTTAGCTTGGCAAGTCACTGGCCACATTTAAGCCAGAAAAATAAACTGAAAAGGGGCTTTTCTAGCCCAATAAATTTCTCCAAATGGAGCCTAAACAAAGACAGAGAAAATCAGAATTTGCAAGCTCTTTTATAAACATAGATAGTTGTCTTTAAATGAACATATTTTTACTTTCCGACTACATTCACAGATTGTTTGACAAACCGCAACCTTTTTATGAATCACTGTCATATTAAAAATAGCCTTTTTCAAAACTTTGCTGTTTCACCAGAAGGCTTCAGTAAATGTTAATCAAAGATAAGTTCTGAAGAAACCTTTGGTTATGTTTCTCTCCAGTTTTTAAAAGCCTTCTCAGGACATAGCCTAAATGTACATGGTAATACTCTTGATACATTTCTTCCTTCATTTTAAGTCATAATTTGACTTAAAATAATGTGTGTTAAATTCTTTTTTTCTTTGCATAAAAGTATCATTTAATGGGATAATCCAAGATTTTTAAAGTGAGGTTCTGTTCAGATGTCACAAGCAGTCAATATGATACATGCAGTAGATAACACTCTTGTTGTCTTCATTTAATAGAAAACCAGATTAGCTGGTATCAGCAAGCCCAAGAGGAGCCAGGATCGAAGTGGACTTCAACCACCCGAATTTATACCAGTGGGTTCCAATCTTAAAAACACATCATGTTTGTTAATGTAGATGCTGTTTCATTAATCTTTAAATGAGTCACTTGTGAATTTGCTGTTTTTTTCTGAAGCCTTATTTTTCTGTAAGGAAGTAACTTTCATGGACTACTCTATGGCTCACTGGTGATGCTCCATCAACCAAGTGACACAAAGACAACGTATGCTTACTTTTGTAAGTAAACTTTTAGCTCTGTCCTCAAATTTATGCAAACATAAAATTAGAATTTTTAAATGTAGTAAGCTAGTATCTAATATCTAGAAATATACTGGTAACTAGTAATTAATATTGTTCATATAAGCTGCTGTTACTATACTTTTACAGTTTAATTTAAAAGTTATAGTCAGTATTTACGCTGAAAATGGAGGGCGGAGGCAATGTTACAACAATAATCTTCCTGTGTAAAACACGTACTGAGAATCTCACAAGTGAATAATTTTTGTTCAAAGTAACTACAGAACCGAAAGTTAAAGAAGTGTAAAAGTGGAATTCCCTGGAACTGACACAACATTTTGGATTTTTGCACAGCTTTACTTTTATATTACACAGTTATTATGACCAGAAATCCTTTACAGACTCTGTTTTAAGTACATGTTTCATGCAGAAAGATCATTGGTGGTGCAATGCCTCCATTCTCTGTTTTCTGTATAGATAGTCTTCTGTGTAAATCACAACCCAGTATAAATGTGTTAATGGCTTAAAGGTTCATAAAATAGTGGTGGCATAAACCAATTTGATGGTTTTGAGACTGGATTTGTTTTAAGAGAAGAAAAGGCAGCTTTGGTCTTGGACTTGTTAGCCTCCAGGACAGACTCATTTGGATTTTTACTTATTTATGCTAAATAACATCACCACCAATCATATCCTGCAGGTAAGATATTAAATCCTTCTAACCTTTCAGCAGAACAACTACCCATTTTCTGTGACTGAGGTCGACAATCTTAAAATTTGTTTGAAATCTCTAAATCTCTGTTCATGCAGCAATCAGCAGTCTTATTTTGCAAATGACTGATATGCGTTTTAACACAACATACAATATGGGAGCGTCTATAAAATGGGAGCACTGAGTCTTTCCAAGAATCTTTCTTACAGTTTGTCTCAAACTACAACAGTGCCAGTTACAAGTGGATAGATGGGTGTCTCCCAGGAAATTCAATTTGCAGCCAGATCCTATAGCCTCCTTGTGTAATTCAAATTGACAGTTTGAAATCTTTGCTGTGTGTCGATGACGAATTTGGGATATAGGTGAGAAATAGCAGGACAGATCCTCAGTGTCAGCATAGAGTAGCAATAGAACAGTGTGTGTGTTTTTAAGGACTGAAGTTCTTCTCAGGACGATCCCTTGAAAACTGAATAGAGTTGAAGTATTAACTTCTGAAATATCACATTTAGAATATTTAATTCGAATACATTTGTATCTTGTCATTCAGGAGACGCTTTAATATTCTTCCTCAAATGTCCCACTTTTAATCTGTAAGATATCTTGGTGCTAAAAGCACTAATTAAAGGAAATAGAAAGAATAGTAAAGCTGTTGGAAGATATTTAATATTTAATATTTAATATTTAAAATTTGTTGTGCTAAGTTTCTGTGTGGCAACACAACAATCGGTAGGTTTGGCAGGTTTTCCATCTTGTGTTGTCAGTTTCCTTTTTGACATGGAACAGATCCATGCTGCTACTTGTCAATGAAACAAGAATTTCCAGCTGAAAAGAGAGACCAGCAGAGAAAATCAATCTGAAGTCCAAGTGTTTCATGCTAACTTCAATTCAATTGATTTTATTGCCACTCTGTAACTGTATTATCAATGTCAAAAAGGAAAAGCTCATAGTGGGCTTGCCCTCTACTCGTTCAATCTCTGTGAATGATTCCCTCCTCCATGAGGAGAGCTCTGTGGCAAACACATCAAACGAGATTACATATTTAGAGCAAGGGTATATTTACTCCCCTCTGAGACGTATTTAATTTGGTTGTTGCCTTGACAACAACTTGGGTCACACAAAGAGAGAGGCTGTGGGGTTGGCTGTAATTATAGAGGAAGGCCCCTTGATCAGAGGCTTTAATCAGAAAAAATGAATATGCTTAGGCTTTCATGAAGGCCCTGTGGCAACTCACACATGACCTTAAACACCATGTAATCACAGGCAGAAGAATTAAGATTCATTATTGCAGCTGAACTTGCAACCTCTTAAACTGGGGATCAAGTATTATTTTAAAATGACTGTAGTGCACATAAATATGTCAGAAATGACCTATCAAATACAAGAACAGCTTTTGCTCCAGGTCACTTCAAAATGTCTTTAGAGAACCATAATACAATACAATACACTAGTCAGAATAACCTCTTAAGAGGTGCCTCAAGCACAATCAGGGGTGTGGCACAAAATCTTGGGCCTTATGTATAAACCATCTTGGTGAGCATTTATGCTCACTTGATCAATATATCTCCTTCATATTTTTCCCTATGGTAAAAGACAAAGGTAATGAATAAGATCTTAGCTTAACATCTTTATTGGGAAAATCCCTTATTGCCAATATCATTCACCATCTTACTGTCTTCCTCTTTACCTTCTGTCATCACTCACTTCAAGACCTTCAGAGCAATGTTCCCTTCCCTTTCTTCTCTAAAATTTCCCTCCTTCTCAACTTCTTTCACTCTCTTTGCTTCAACAAAGACAGATCCGATAAAAGCAGCAAGAGACAAGATTAACTTAACCTACCTACCTCAAGCCTAACATACAATTCAAAATGTTATTTAATAATATCTGTAGCTGAATAAACTTTTAGTTTACTCAGCTACAGATAGTTGCTTGATAACTGAATATCTTAATACCTCGTGAAACATCCTCAGTACTATCTTCTGGACATGATGAAGGACCAGCTGATGCTGGTGTGTCTGAAACTAAAGACCAAGTCTTTTTGATGTTGAACTTTGATAATATCGGGTTAGGAGTTACTTTGGTTCAGTGGTATTGAAAGGTTGAGTATATATGTTAGCTATGTAGTAAAACATTTGGTATGCTATGAATACAAAAGCTTAATGTGTAATGTTTCGTATTGTACCACCTCTCTTAAATGTCGGGGGATTATGTATTTTCCAGGCACATAGTGCCATTTAATAGCCCAGTCAAGTAACTATGTTTCCTTCGGTTGTTATAAAGATCCAGTATTTATCAAAAATAACTTAAAAGAAATTTGACTTCACAATTTGACATGTTGAAACTGGGCTCTGTCTCTTTAAGAAGCGCCTATTCTTTCCGACACACCACTTTCAGCACATAATCACAACAATGCTCCTCTACGATACTGTTTACAACCCCTCTCGGAGCGCTGTAGTATGTATAATAAGCTCAGCAAATGCACAGATCCACCAGTTGTTTGCTAATTTCTGCTGCCACTAATCTGGAGGAGCTGTGTGGGGAAGGCGCGAGGGAAGGCTGGTCTGTAAGGTGGGAGTTCAGGTGGGAAAATAGGTGGTGCTTTGTATGATCAAGCATTTAGGCACCCCCAAATGACTGCAACAAGAGATTCAAGAATTTCTCAAACATGCATGACAGAATCAAAGCAACACTCCCTTTGATAAGGGAATAACATTATGACATAATAAAAAGCTCCAAAAAGTTGATTTTATATGATACCTCCACTTTAAAATGAACTTATTTGACTCTGTATCTAATAATCCCCCACACTTGAATTTTTGTATGGGATCAGCTTGGCCTGTACATCTATGTACATCTTAGCTGGGTCTGAAAAAATATGAAGATAATCTCTTTAGCTGTCTGGTAAATCAAAGACCGATAGGGATTTAATTTTTACTAAGAGTTGTCCAGTTTCAAACCCATAGAAGCAATGGAAATGGTGCCCCTTTTTAACCAGTGGACAATCCCATCAGGGGTCCACTTTTCAGCCCATTTTCTACCCATATAAGTATTAGCTACGTATTGATTTTTCTAATAATCTTAACCTAAGTGTCAATTTTAGTGTTGATTCTGAATGAAAACTGAGAAATATACAGAGATCACCTCATTCAAGAGATCACTCTGTGGAAAAATGATGAATTTGATAGATTATGAAACTGACTGGTAACTTTTAAGAGTTTGAGATTGGTTTCTAAACCTTAATATGACATAGCCTAATTGTGCAATGTCACAAATCAGGGAATTTCTCTTTTGTTTAGTGTACACAGAAAGGAGATGCAATCAGAAAGCGTATGAGTTAACGACTTAAAAAAGATGCCTGTTCAATT
This sequence comes from Anableps anableps, assembly GCA_014839685.1. NCBI lineage: Eukaryota > Metazoa > Chordata > Actinopteri > Cyprinodontiformes > Anablepidae > Anableps > Anableps anableps. The sequence continues at coordinate 25,226,762 of CM026081.1, forward strand.
TATCTCATGTTGGAAAAAATTCAAGTTAGTGGAGGCATACTCGCACAGGCACTTAAAAAGCTGCTTTAAAGAAACTGCATCAAACAACTATTAAATCTCTCAAAAGACAATTATTTTTTTCAAGAGTTCCTAATGCTCACCTTTGATTGGTAAGGTTTTAAATAATATACAGTTAGGGTATAAAAAGACCAACCCTTTTTCAGTTCTATGGTGTTAGATATCAGGAGATCTTTACCAGGCTCTAGAATGATTTGAATCCAACTTCAAGAATAAAAAAATAAAAATGTAATTGTTTGTCAAACCAAAATAAAGCAAAACTGAAAGGCCATGTGTGAGTACATCAAGTACATCCTTAATGCTTTCATTGATTTACCAGTGAATGTAGCAGCCAGGTCCTGCTGAGCCAATGCGATTGATTAACTGATCATAATTAGTGTGACCACCTCTTTAAAAGCAGACACTTAGCTGCTCTGGAGCCTACAGGTGTGTGTTAATAATGCTGAAAGGAAAGACATCAGCACTGACCACAAATTAGACATTTGTTGCTTCCTTTCAAACTGGTAAGAGTTGTGAGGTTAGGGTTAGGGTTTCTAAGTAATAAGAAGTCAAACATTTTAAAGATTATCCACAAGTTAGACACATTTAAAGTTCTGGAACATGTAAGGATACAGGTGTGCAAGGCTGCAGGTGTGTAAGGCTTCAAAAACCCTTCAAACAGAATCTGTGTAGTAACAGAATAGCTTGTAGACAAACTAGATAAAAGTACTGAATGACAAATTCATTTGTAAAATAATGAATTTTATAAATAATCACCATGTTAGAACTCATGATAGCTGTTCAGCAGTGCCAACAAGTCAAATTTGCTACAACACAAAATAAGCTTTGAAGATGATAGCAGCACCATTCATTCTGTTCACATGCTCAAACATCATTGTTAGACACAATTCAAGCTTTGACTGATCGTAAATGCATAAAAGGAACATTTCAAAGCCCAACACGGAATGCAAACATGTTCAACCTGTTGGCGACTGAAGACCAGGAAACAGAAAAGTTGGCAGACTAAAATGTCAGCAATCTTTAAATCTGCAAATAGGGGTGTTTAGTCTGAAAAACAAAAACAATCTACATACAGACATCTGATTTTTCATTGTGAAATATGGAAACATGAGCTGTGCCATACATGTTGACATCAAATATAAATAGCATACCATAAAAAGTATTTATGATATACGTTATTTATTTACTACATAAATGAGCTTCAAGACATCAACAGAATGTAAAGTGCGCTGCAAAATTATTCATACCTTTTTATATTTTCACATTTTATCACATTACAACTACAAACAAATCTATTTTAACTAACACAAAGTAGTGCATAACTGAGAAGTGTGAGAAAAAGAAGGTGTAGTTTTCAAAAGATTTATAGCTAAAAATCTGAAGAGATTTGGCATGAATATGTATCAACCCCCCTGAGTCAATATGACATGTTATCAACTTTTTCTGCAATTAGAGCTGCAGGTCTTTTGGCAGAATGCCTCTTCCTGCTTTGAACATTAGATTAGATGAGGAGTGTCTGTGAGCAGTAAAGTCTTCCCACAGATTGTAAATACATTTTAGGAATACTTATACTTTCCAAACCATTCCATTTTAGCTCAGGCTGTATGTTTACATTTATTGTCCTGCTGGAAGGTGAACCTCTGCCCTGTCCCTGCTAAACAAAAATGATCCCCAAAGCATGATGCAGCCATCACCATGTTTTTACTGTCAGAATGGTGCTCAGAGTAATATGCAGTTAGTTTTCCACTACACATTTGGTCTACATTTACATGTACACCAATAAGTGTGGTTTCTATTATTTCAGACCATAGCAGCTTCTTTTGTGTCCCCCCATGTAGCTTGTGACAAACTGCAAGCAGGACTTGGTGCAGTCTTCTTGCATAAAGGCAAAATGTGAAAAATCCATGACTTAAAGTTGGTAGATTACTACATTCTAACTTCAAATTGTTTTCTGGGCAAAGTTGATTTAACAAGACAAAATCGAGAGACAAATTCACTTTTAAGGTGTCCGTGCTACCCTGTGAGTCAGATATTCAGCAGGTAAAAACAGTCCTCCTGGGATCTTGAGCATAAAAGTTTCATGAAAATCGAGTGAAAAGACATTTGAATCTAGCAGGTGTTGCTCGGCTAAGTCACTCTGGTGTCATGTCAAAAATAGAAAGAGTGGTAAAGTGAGAGACACAAAAAGCAAAGAAGACACAGACGCTGACTTGACAGAGGACTTTTCAGGCTCCATCCAACAAGAGGCATGTCTCATCTCCCTGAATGATTTCAAGTCCAGGCGCTCCAAATGAGAGGGCCCTGAAGCAAGGGTGCAATCTCTGTGAGCTAAATCACTGGCCTGTGCTCATCGGCCGTAAACATGTCACTGCTGAACTAGGTCATTCCTCTCTGTGCGTGCACATCAAACAGGGGGGCCTCCGCTCCAGCACCGGCTGGCTCACTGCACCCCCACATGATGTGGTCTATTTTCTTTTTCTCTCTTTTGTCTCTGTGACATGTCACCACCTCTGGCCCTTCACGGCATGCAGCCATGCAGCAAAGGAGACATTGAACCAATGTGCTCTTCTGTCAGGGATATGTCAGCTATAGGAAGGTTGTCTATTGAGAACAGAGAACTTTTGTCAAACTGCGAGAAGTCTCATTTAAATGTAAAATAGTGTCTCTACTTCAATGGGAGTTTCACTGTAAAAAATCATCACTGTTTCTGCATTATCTTTTTCAAAACAGTTGGCTTTTCTGTCTCACTTTGAGAAAAGATAGGAGATGCATGTGTTTTTTTTCTCTCAGACACTAACACCAAATGACAGCTCAGGCTCCTATTCTGTGTCACTGATTTCCCAGAAGTCTCCACTACAGCCTGCCAACATTATCCATTAATCATCTCGCAGAGCTCTTTTCCAAGATGCCTCGTTAATGCGAGGCAGAAGTTAGAGGGTGTTTTAAATTTATTTTCAGCTCACATGTGGTGGCTGCATAAAACTTAATTTTCTTTTTCTGTTACCTTACCTTGATTTGTTCGGCTAACTACTTACTAAGACGTGTCATTTACAGCTTACCAACACAGGCTTAAAGATTTTCAGCCTTGATTTGTGGGACATGTGCAGGAATTAGGACTCAAGTTTTAGAGTGTCTTGCAAAAGTATTCAGATCACTTGATCTGTTAGAGCTACAAACTTTAATGTATTTTATTGTGGTTTTAAATGATAGATCAACTAGGGGTGCACCAATAAATCAGCTGGCCGATAAATCGGCCCCTATTTCATTAATTTTGGAAGATTGGCAATTGGCCGATATTACATATGAAACCCATCTTATCCACTGATCTCACCTACCTCCTGACACTGTCCCCTTCTTGCTCTGCCGTGAGACCTGGCCACCAGGTCACAGCTGCACTTGTGCAGTTAACAATAGTCACCCCACTGTTGCCAGCTTAGTGACTTTGTCACTATATTTAGTGACTTTTTAGACAATACAGTCAGTATCAGCCAAACTCAGAGATGACAGGTCAGACTTTTTAAAGATCATGATCGGTGATTGGCCAGAAAACTGCAATCGGTGCATCCCTAAGATCAGCACAAATTGGTGCCAATCTGAACAGTGTGGTGTGGATTTCTGTTCAGCTCCCTTTTCTGTGATACCCCTAAATGAAATCCAGTGCAACCAGTTGCTTTCAGCAGCCATCTCACTAGTAAATGTGACTTAGTATAAATCCTGTTGTTCTGTAAAGGACTCAAAGGTTAACTTGGGGGAGCAATCTGCATGACAAAGGCCAAGGAACACAGGTAAGGGAGAAAGGTCTAAAGAAGAGGAAATATACTAAGCTTTAAACATTTTACGGAGTTCAGTTCATGATCCAAAGATTGCATAGACCTACCAAAACATGGCTGTTCTCCTAGAGAGCAACATTTAGGGAAGCACTCTGGAGGAGGTACATAGATCCACAGCTCAGGTGGAAAATCTGCAACCTCTGTGACTGCCACTCATTCATGAATTTGGTCTTTATAGGAGAGTCGCCGTTGTTGAAAGGAGGCCACAAGAAGTTTGCAGGTTGTGTCAAACCATGCAGTGTGCACAGCAAACTTGTAAAACTAGATGTTTTAGGTAGATGATTCTGCTTTGAGTGGCAGACACCTAGCACTGCACATCACCCTGAACACACCATCCTAATGATGACACATGGCAGCACCATGCTGTCAGGTTGCTTTTCTTCAGCAGGGACAGCAAAACAGGTCAATAAATGTGAAGCTACTCCCTCCATCTAATCCAACTGAGCTTGAGCTCTTCTGCTCAAAGGAGCAACAGTTTCCCTCTCTAGATGTGTAACATCAGTGGAAACATCATCCAAAAGAATTTCACCTTCAGATTTGAGAAATAACAGCATTGGCATATCATTACGGCAATATTTTTCAGCCATGACAATAGCTATCTCTCCATTAACTTATTATACTCTGGGAGGCATGTCTCAGAAATTTGTTTCCTGAAAAGAAGGCCTATAGTTTAAACTACAAACATGTTAACATCAAGGTGCTAGATGCAGTTAATGTTGATTTTCTGCAAAACATCCATCAGTACTTCAGTGAACATATTTATGCTAAGGCCTGAGAACACCTGACATGTGAGCTACAATAAAAATGATTTACAAGAAAGGCTAGTGAGAAGTTTTGTGCCCATGTTGTGGGATGAGTCAATGAATAATTAGAGAGACTGCACTTTTAAAACAGAAGAGGTCCAAACCAAAGCTTGTGCTTTCATGAATTTACAGAGGAGCTGTAGAAATGGAGGGTGTATAATTAGTAACACAAATAACACTTGATGGTCTGTACATCATGAACTCGCCTGTACTGATTGATTTGAGCTTCGCAACGCTAAAGAGGCATGGCTATGGAATCACTGAGGATGAAAATGTATAGAGAAAGGCCCCTTCTAATTTTCTAGCAAACTCCTCAAGCTGTCTCAGGTTTAAAGAGTGGAGTCTCAACACTGCAGTTTTAACATATTTTCATGATGTTGAACAGATTTAAGATAATTATAGAATATCTAAAAAAAAAAATGTAAGCATTCTTGAATGCTTTTAGCTGGACTTCCTGTATCAGATGAGGCTGAGCTTTCTGACACTGGGTAATATGTTTCTGTCCAGGCTGTCTTGGTAGTTTTGAGATGTTATAATGACCTGTGCAGAGTCCATGTTTTCTCATGTCTGATGCAGCAAAACAGCTCCATAACAAAACCAAGCCCATTCCATTCCCATTAGATCTCACACTAGGGATGGTGTTCTTCACTTGGGGCGACTGACAATCTGAAAGTTGTACGTACAATTCCACATTCCTTCTGTTACCTGTCAATGTGCCCCTCGGCAAGGCAACCTCAAGTTGCGTACTGATCTGTGTATTAGTGCGTTTGTGACCTGAAACTGGATGAATGTGGCTCTAGTGTAAAGTGTGTTGAGTGGTCAGTATGACTTGAGAAGCACATTATAAATTCTGTCCACTTATCTTTATTTTGAAAGCATAATTTTTCCTCAAATAAACATAGAGCTGATGTGACCAGCGAAAAAGCTCAATTTTTCATGAGTTCAAAGAATATCCTTCCAAAAACTTTGGAGCTTATCACCATGTATTTTGGCAAATCCTAATCTCTCTTATTGTTTCTCTGTTAACCCCTCTCGGGTCTTCTTTTTCTGAGCCAAAAACTCCTTCAAAATGTGTCAGGCTGTGTACTGACTCCTGCAATCACTGGACTACATGATAGAGCTTACATTTTCAATTTGAGAGCAGGATTTCATACCTTTGCAATGTTTGTACTCAAAACATCTGCTTTCTTTCAAATACAATCTGTTATATTCCCCCATAAGCGCAGTTTTCTTATTATCTATTCAGGCAGCTGGAAAAAAAAATCTTACAGGAACTCTAAAATATACACTTATGTAAAGATATATACTTCAAACCTGAAATATGAATATTGCTGAATATTGACAACTAAAGGGGAAAAAAATCCTATTTAGGTTATATGCAGATTAAAGTTACAGACTCAGTTATCCTAATAAACAGCTGTGTGTGGTAGAAGGTAATCAGGGAAATATGTAATTTCTACACTGCTACAAGTTGAAGATTGGTTAGTGAATCATTGTCCATCTGTTTTTCTTCATCTCTTTTCTCTGTCTCTCTTCTTCATCACTCCTTTACAACTGACTCAGCTCTCACCCGTACACATAAGTCAAGTGTTTGCTGACACATCTAAATGAACACAAGTTGTTATACCAAGGTCAGAGAGAAGATTGCTGTTCTTTCAAACCTGTTTGTTTACATTTTCCAGAAGGATAGTTTTCCCATAACTTCCCTATATAAGAATGTCCGTCTGGAGCCAGTGTTTAAGTCGAGACTTGAGACTTGGGCAGGACAAAGGGGGTTGTATAAGGTTGCATTTAATTGATTGAGTGTTAACCTTGGCTAAAAAAAAACATAAACAATACCTTTAAACATAATTTGCATTTGTATTTGGATAATCCCAAACACATTCTGATTATATTCAGTTTAATGCCATTTTCAGCAGTCTTGGTGAGCGTGGTGGAAAGTTTGCATCTGTATGCAAAAAAGCACCTTTAGGGTTAGTTTTTCTGCCTTTTTAATGCTATAAATGACACACATTTCATTGCTTAACTCTTTCTGATTTCAAAACACTGCTGAATGATGCAGTGAATCAGCAGAAATATAAAGAAAGTATTCCTATGTTAAAAAGGGAACCAAAGCATGAAGAGGAAGTATCTTTTTTCCCGTTTGTGAGGGAGAGAGTGGTTTGTTTGAATAGCCGTTGTTAGGTGATATATTTCACAAGTTCATCTTATGTTGGTGAACATTATAGGGTAGTCCACGTGAAAGTTCTCAGCTTGCTCGAAAAAGTTAAATAAGCTGTGAACAGGGAATGAGAAGGGATTAATGAAACCAGAGAGGCCAACAGACTGAACTAATATCTGAAATCAAAGAACATTGGTTTAAGAAGCACAACGCAGACAGAAGGAATTGTGCAAGAGGCGCATCCAGTGTTACAACATGAAAGGAAACCACTGCCAGGCAGCCACAGCTTAACTCCACCATCTGAGAGCCCACAAAGCACTTTATTCCACAAAGCCAAAATATTTTTGATGGATTCTGGAAGAAAAGAGAAACCCAGCTGTCAAATGTTTCAGCAAAAGTATGTTGCTTTTGGTGCTAGGACAAATGGAACAAATCATTTTAGCATTAATTTGCTATCCGCCAGCTCTTGTCAGCAAAAGACAGAAGTCATTTTGCAAAGTTTAAAACATTATTTTCTGTTGACCTACTTCAGACTGTGTTGCAGAACATTCTGTTACAGCATACAGTATGATACCACTTCACACTTTATCGACCCCTACGATAAAAGCTGAGGAGCCTGAACACTTTTGTGAGGCGCTGGTAAAACATCTGCTCACTGTAAGTCCTGATCGATCTCATTGATGTTTAGCACCCTTTGGCTAAATAAAAACGTTAAATCTCAAGTTAAGTCACAGTATTTTGAAATTACAACTTAATACAATGATAATACAGACATACTAACACACCATTCAGTTCCCTATGGAGGAACAAGAAGATACTAAAGTCTATCATTTTAGAAACAAGGAGCTACTGCATTGATTTAAGGACTGGTGTAACATTTTCAGGACTCTATCAGCAGCATTTTGAATGAGCAACAGCTGCTTGACTGATTTTTTGTATTTGGAGAGACAAGTAAAGATTCCATCACAATAATCCAATCTAGTAAAAAGACTTCAATCTTTGATGGATGAATCTGGAGGAAATTCTAATTGAACTGACTAAAAGAACCGTGGTCATGTGGTAACAAAGAATGTAAAATTCTGTTATTGATATACTTATGGTAAGAAATGTTATAGTTCTCCATATTATGAGCAGGAGAGATCATAGAGTTGTTGAATAAAAGTGGCCTGAGAATGGAGCCTTGAGGAACTCCACATGAGGTCTTTGCTTAGATTTACAATTACCAAATAACACAGAGCAATCTCAATCTACCAAGTAAGATTCTTTGACATTTTTATGTTAGAGTAACCTTCTTTTAAAATTCCAAAACAATTGCAGTGTGGTTTCTCATGTTTAGTAATAGTGTGTGCTGAGTTTATGAAACACTTATCCATAATCCTGTATTTTATGGCAGACAATATTAAAAAAGGCAAATCCAATAAATGTTTTGTCTGGGAACAGAGATCACTGTTGCATTTTGTGCATCCACAGAGCAGCAGATGGGTCATCTGAGCATAATTATTTTAGGTGGGGAGGGGGTAAACTCTCACTGGCAAAAGTGGAGATTATACTGTGTGGTCTGGAGGCTAAAATAATCACTCTATCATCTGTAGCTCAGTTTATTATTCGAGAGCTATCTGCCCAAAACCTTTTGGTTTGCTATTGGAAAACCTAAGTTGTTTAATGTAGCTCATGTTTAGGAAAATACAATTTTTCTGCATTTCAAGTAAAAAAAAAAAGTTCATCTGAATGATTCAGAGAGGACATCAGAAGTGCGTTTTAGGTTTCCAAATGCACCACAGCAACAGTTTGAAGTTCCTACTTTACTGATTGTTTCAACACCATCAATACTGCTGTGTGCCATTCTTGTTCCCCTTTTTGACTGCCTGCTGAACACTTAAAGGGGCCTACTCTTGTACAAAGCTGCTCACAGTTTCTTTTAGCACAGACAGGACAGTATGGGAGATTTTCTGCAAGCAACCTCTCTCTCTCTCTCTCTCTCTCTCTCTCTTAGCCTTAATTAGGCCACCCACATTCACGGTCATGAGCCTCACATGGTTTCTCTGTAACATTTTCAGACTGTGCACACTGAAAACTTGTAATGATTGGCAGGAAAGAGTGAAAACAATAAACCTGTGAACATGCTTACGTGCCACCCCAAGTGTTTTGTTCTTTGTAGGTCGTCTTTATCAATAATAAATACAATGAAATAAGAATTGAATTGTCCAGATTTGGGGGAAAATCTAGGACAAAATGGAAAAATTTACAACGTGACTTGCTATGTCTTGTAAAAGTCACACTACAAACACAATTGTCGCTTATTGAGGTATATTATGTGGTGGAGGCGGAAGAAATACATACAGAGATCTTCTGTGATGGCCTCAGAGGTTTGTCTGAGAGCCGTCAAAGAAGGAGCTCTGGTTAAATAAGGTCTAAATTAAACTTTTTGGCTACAGGCAAAACTCTGTGTGTGAGTAGGGAATCTTATAGGCTTTAAGTTACCCTATAACTTTAAGTTACCCTGAGCACATCATGCATATATATATATATATATATATATATATATATATATATATATATATATATATATATATATATATATATATATATATATATATATATATATATATATATACCCACACGCACACATACATATGAACAGGTACTGCTACTGCATTTTAGTCCATCTCATAACTTCCAAAAGTAATAATAAGTTTACTTCATTTTCCTTGCTTAAGATTGTAATGGTGTACAACTTCGGGACTAAGAATTGTAGTTATGTAATTTCTATTGGTGTTTCTTGTTTCCTGCGCTACTAGATAGAAGGGGGCGTGTCGGCTCTTGCGGAAACCGGGTTGGTCCAATTTCAAGACACCATTGATTGACAGGAATTTTTACCAATGAGCGACAACAATTCGTCTCGCCCCTTCGTCAGCCGGAGAGGGGGGGGGGCGACGTTGAAGGGAACATTTGTTCGGGACGGGGAGCTGCGCCGTTATGTCGCCTGGCTGCGTTTGTGTCGTAACACTTTGTTCTAGTCATTAAATCGGATTTAGACCGTCACAGGAGACTCATCGCTTTCAAGCGAGCAGGTAAAGGATGTGTTTGGGGTTGCATTCGCTGATAGTTTTTCGAAGTTAAAAGCCATTTTGTGTGAAGCGAGGAGGAAGACTCACTGGAATCGTTTGGGGAGCGTTGCATACTCACTCGGTAAGTGACTGCTGTCCGAACTCCCCAAGTTAACTAGCTAAAATGTTTACGCCTAGTTCTTATGAAAGGCGAGCAAAAGTCTAATATTTAGATGGTTAAAGTTTCTTAAAATTAGGTCTTTTGAATTCCTGCTGTTTTCTGTCGTTGCTTAACTTTCCGACGTAGTTTTTTTTTCTCCATTTATTCTTCTTGTCCATTTAGCTAGCTAACTGCTCCATTAACATTTTTGCAGGCGATTTGTATCCAAAGCCACCAGTTTGCCTTCTTGTACGTTTTGCAGGCTCTGCAAAAAAACTGCTTATGGTTATATATGTGTTTAGGTTTAGGTTTGGAAAGTGATGAGGCACACGTGAGAGAGACCGTGTTGTTAAATGTTAGCTCTGCATGCCACAAACGGTAAAGAGGTGCCATTATAAACCGGTTCATAGTAATGATGCAGTCTGGGGCAGTGAATCACTCACTTTTAAGACCCTTATCTTCTTGGCAGATGACAAGGGCTGCCCTGGAGATACTTAAGTGGCACGATAAACCTGACTGCATGGAAATATGAAAGATGAAAATAACTTTTATTTCTAACTATATATATATATGCAGTTATTTTGATCCATTGTAACACAATTTAAACCAAACAAGAACTTTCTTATCCTGCTTTGTCTGTGGGAGGCTTATGTAAATTAGATGAAATCTTCATTTGTATAGAACATTTTGTACGACTTATGAATAGATTATAAAACCCCTTTGACTAGATGCTGTAATAGACTTTTTTTTTTTTTTTTTTTTTTTTTTTTTTTTTTTGTTTGTTTTTGATAGCTCTCACAGAAAATTATATATCAGCCTATGTACAAAAAAAAGTTTGTAAAAAGAAAGTAAAGAAACAAACTAAATATATTTTCTAACATATGTATTAAAAAACCCAGTCATTTATCTTGCCTCTCTGATTCTAAGTACATTCCACGTTAGGAGCCCCTCTTCGATAACAATAAGCTCATATGTAACAGTGATGTTTGCTCCAATATCTCTTACTTTATCATCCCACATGTTTTTAGTTATGTCCAAAAAGCCCTTTATTGTACTATACATATTTTAAGGAGTTGTGAATAGAAATCCTACCAACATTTTGCAAATGATAAAAATATCCAAATATAAGCAAAATTACAAAACGCAATAAACAAAATATCTCTACCCATACTCTAAAAGGCCATCATTTTCTTTTGCCACTATTAAATTATAAAGTCCTTTCAATTAGATGCCAGAGAAGGTGCTCGAGTCACCAGTGTTTTGTAATATGGCTCTAGGATGAAAACGGTAATGCAGCACTTCCCCTCCCCCACCTGTTGCTGACTGGAAGTAGGCGCCTTTCGCTTTTCAGTCATTTACAAAAATGTCAAATTTTTGTGTTTTTGTAAACGATTCTGGCTGCAGTTTGTTTATACATAATATAGATGGTACATATTAATTTATCAGCTATGCAAATGTTTTTATAATATTATATTTAAGCTAACAGCAGCTTAAAACAGAACTTACAAAACAGAAAACATAAGCAGAAAGTATAGATCAAATATACAAATAATTATATATGAGTCGTGGGAATTAAAGAGAGGTTAAGACCATCCAACTGGTCGTATATGGTTTAGTTACGCTGACCATGAAGGCATAAAACTTGAAATATATTATCCTTGTAAATATTGCAGCCAAACATTGTTTTTGCAATAACTGCGGTTAGATTTCTTTTGCAGCTCTTCTATACAATATAAACAGTAAAACAAAAATGAGTCCAGGGTTATGTGCCTGGCTCAATCATTAGCAGAGTCACCAATCAAAACTGTTATATCCAGATGTTTCAGCATTCACAATGTTTCACAGTTGTTAAAACTCACTCTTTGAGACCAGTTCCTTCACATGCTACTTATTTTGGAGCTGATTCCAAGACCAAAAGGGACAATTTTAGACTGTTTTTTTCCCCCTCGAACTCAGTACAAACCCTTGGCACAGCTAATGAAAACAGTTTATGAGACTGAGTATGGTAACTTCCTGTACTTTTTAGGATTTTTTTTTCAGGGGACTTTTTAAGCTTAAGTATAAGCTTTTCTATTCTGCAAATTTAAAACCCTTTATGCAAATACTGTAAAACAGTGGTATTTTTATTGAAGGTTATCATAGCATGAGAACCTCACACTGTATCTGCCTCTTTAACCATCAGTTTTACAGTTTCTTAGATACTTAACTAAAGATTATGCTGCATGCGTGGGAGCGTTGCACGCAGGACCTAGGCAGGAACTGTCTTGTGCAGAGTGATGAACATGGCCTCTCATCTCAACTTACAGGTCTGGATAAGCACGTTCAACATCACAGCTGCGGGCCATTTACTGATGGGTACATACTGCGGGGCGACCCACGAGGAGCGCAGCAAAGCGTTGAGACGAGACTGGAACTGTGAAAGAATGAAGACGAGCTAGACGTCTTTGTCTCCAATAAATCTTTGATCATAAAATAGTTGCTAACGGAAGCTCATCTTGGACAAAACACCCCCCAATATTTATCCTTTTCAAAATGAGTGTAGAAGGATATCAGTACAGAGCGCTTTATGAATACAAGAAAGAGAGGGAGGAAGACATTGATCTACATGTGGGAGACATCCTGCTGGTAAGCAAGGGAGCTCTGGTTGCCCTTGGCTACAGCGATGGCTTGGAACAGCAGCCGCAGAAGATTGGTTGGCTACCGGGCTTTAATGAAACCACGCAGGAAAAGGGGGACTTCCCTGGGACGTACGTAGAATACGTTGGGAAGAAATGGATCTCTCCCCCAACGCCCAAGCCGAGGCCACTCAGACCCTTACCTGTAGCTCCAGGTTCCTTCAAAGCAGAGGACTCCGACTCGGATCAAGGTGGGTTCTTTCTTTTTTTTTTTTTTTTTTTTTTTTTTTTTTTTTGTCTTAGACACAAGTGCAAACTTGAACTTAACCCTGAATGGGTATTCAGCTTCATTGAAAAAGAACGGAGCTCCGGTTCCCAGAGGACATTAGCACTGGTGTGTATACAGGGTACAGTTAAAAACAGCATGTCGATGCAGAGCATATGGAACAGTGGATATCATTTGTTCTTCTTCTCAATCTGCATCGTGGGAGTTTGGCATGTCCTTATCAGGGCAAAGAAAAATGATGAGATCTATGGATCTATACTTGTTGAGGCGAGTTGATTTTTAGATGAAAGCAAAAAAGGGAAACAGAGGTTTAGTCTTTTGTTTAAACATGTTGCCTTTTCTGTTTTGTTTTTTTTTTTTTTGGGTGAAGTATCAAGATATTCAAGCAGTCATAGGCTCTTCTCATGATTTCTGACTGCTTTTGAGTAAGATTTCACTTTTTTCTCACTTTGCAACCACAAACTTCAGTGCATTTTATTTGAATTTTATGACATCAACTGAAAATCATGAAGTATTCAGATATATTCATCTCTTTACTTTTTTAGGGCATGTTTTGCTACTATTACAGCTGTAGATTCTTTTTTTTTTTTTTTTTTTGGGGGGGGGAGGGTAAGTTCTATCAGCTATATGTAATCAGAATGGCTCAAGCTGACTCGGATAACTTCTGAACAGCAATGTTTCAAGTGTTGACACAAATTCTGACTGGAATTTAGATTTGGTAACCCGACAGCATGATGCTGCCACTACCATGTTTCACCAGAGCGATGGTTTGCCAGCGAGCTGAAAATTTTCCTTTTGGCCTCATCTCACCAGAGCACCTTCTTCCACATGACACCTTCTTAGACACCACCCTGTCTTCTGGCACACTTTAACAGAGGCTTCTTATGGCTTTCTTTGAGCAGTGGCTTCGTTTTTGCTGCTATTCCATAAAGGCCAAATCGGTAGAGTGTACGTCCAGTGCCAAGTTATGTACAGTTACAGTCACAGTGGATCTGGAGATCCCCTTCTAAACAGTAGACGGTATTTATTTCTTATGTCATCATGGGGGGGAAAAAAACCCCACACCTAACAATTCTAATGACAGAAAAATCCCATGAATGATCTAATTATATAGTAATTTTGTTTTAGCTTTCTTGACTGTGTTCGAGGTATTTAGTGTGCACAAGACTGTGAATGGTGAAGCAGTAAAACTGCAAGTGTCAAATATGAAAAGCTTGGTACTTTTTTAAAGAAAAGAAAGCAAAATGCTGCACAGAGTGTCCATTGTTATACTGAGTTAGTCCCCCTCACAATAACACAATGTCACTGATTCAGGAAAAAGCACCCAGTGTTTGCAGTCAGTCCACCAAAACCAACACAAAGGAACGTTTTCCTGTCGCTTTCTCCCCCCCGTTGTTCAGTTTCTTACCTGGTTGCTTTCAGTTTTCGGGGGCTCTATACCTGAAACCTCATGAGCATTTTTTTTAAATACAGTTTATTTGGGAACACATCTACAATGCTGAGGTTTTAGCTGAAATATTCATCCTGCAACGTGACTTGAGATTGGGTGGGTGGGGAGGGGGTTCTTGCTCATTTCAGATCCTTTTGAAATCTCGGGCCACGACTGTGAAGCGCAATTAAAAGTCACCTCTGCTTTGAAGAGGCTGCGGCCCGCGCGGACGCATACTCGAACTGCGCCGCGCAGCTAAAGAGCCGCCGGAGTTGCCAGGTTTCCAGTTTCTGCTCTTTGTGGTGCGAATGTGAAATTCTTCGCTGGGGTTCGCGGTGTGAGCGAGTAGGGGGGTCAGAGGGAGGGGGCACGGTGTTGAATGGCTGTGTCGTGGTTGAGGGGCAGCAGGGCTGAGCCTTGAGCGAGTGGGAATTTAGCGCAGGGAGAAGAAAAGTCTCTGTGTGCTGGTCTGTGGGAGATGGGTGAGAGGGGAAGGGAGGGGCGCCCTGAGGTTGTGGGGAAAAGAGCGAGAGCTCTTGTGCTCGCCGGAGAGATGGTGGAAGGGATAGTGTGCTCAGGGATCAGTGCTGGAGCAGAGCAGGGGGCTTGGCACAGGAGCTGAAGCAGGGGATAGGGTAGATGGAGGGGGCTATGGGAGGAACTTGGGCTGTCCATGCTCAAGGGGTCTTTGAAGAGGGTCTTGTTTCTCCCAGAGTGTTTGTGATTTATTACCCACCACTGAGGGATCCAACTCCCTCCTACACCAAATCTTTTTTTTTTTTTTTTCTCCTTCTACTCCCTTTTTTTTTTTTTTTTTTTTTTTTTTTTTTTTTTTTTTTTTTTTTAACTGTTTTGATAGCTCCTACAGTCAGCTCTGCGAGGGCACAGAAGGTGGAGAATTGAGGCTTAGAAAGGGGCCTCTCTTCTCTGAGCCATGGGGGGAGGAGAGAGGTTTACATGAGTGCAGCAGATGTGGAGAGAGAAGAGAAGAGGGCAGGGCTGGGAAACTATTCCGGCTCATTCCAGCTCAGTACTTCTTTTTGTCTTTTTATAAACATTAAAGTGTTGCTCCTTTGCTGGTCTCCTAAGTTAAGACAACATACATGTGTTTGGGCCCTCCAAGTGGAAGGAACACAGAATAATATTTGGGTCTCATGTTAAAACTTTTTATTTTATTATTTTTTTTTTTTTAAAGAAGCACTTTAAAATTGAATTTTGCTTTACCACCACTGAACTACATCTAAATTGTTTAGGTTTAGATGATACCCATATTTTGACTTCCTGGTACCAAGCATTGCTCTAAATGTTGGAGAAAAGTGAGAACGATCGCTTGTTGCCCTGCGTGCTCTCACAAGATTCAGCCGGCATGCTTGGTCTTGTTTGAAGAAATATTTTGCGCCACCAGTCGATCTGCTTATCTGAGCCTTATCTCGATGCATGTTACCAAAGCTTTCTGGAAAAAAAAAAAACATGCTCATTGAAGCGCATTAATTAAAAAGTTTGGGGTTTTTTTTTTTCTCACATGTAGATGAAACTGGGCGTCTCTTTCTGTGTGAGATGCTGAAAAGGGCAACTAAAGGGAACGGATGGGCCTGTGCAGTGGGGACAGATGCAGCGAAAGTACTCCACATAGCAGGAGCTTGAGATAATGCAGCTCTCCTTCTCTGGGCCTCCTTAGCATTCAGCCTGACATCTGCTCTATTGAACACTCTTCCTGTCAGTACTGTCATTTTTTTTTATTAATTTTTGTAATTTATGGTGGTTAGTGACTTTGCCAGTGGCTATATATATTTTTCCCCCGCCTAGAAAGAAAAGTCACACATTGTTACCATCATCCAAGTCAGTAGCAGACTGCGAACAGCAGACGTTTATGGTGTGATCATATTGTCTGATGGATTTTCTTTTTTTTCAGGAATGTATTGATGCGTCAGACCGCATGGTAGACTCATTTGTAGCTCTCTGAATCAGTAAATGTTGATTACAGTAACGCGGCAGAGAATGCAACCAGACAATAAAATGGTTGCATGATAACTCACGCCTCAGCGGCTGCTGCTTTACTGGTGTCTCATTTCTAATTTGGAAATATTTTATTTTTCTCAGTTTTAACGGAGAGTTTTTTTTTTTTTTTGTTTTGTTTTTTTTTTTTGTTTTTTTTTTTTGTGGCTCATATGTTAGTAAACATTAGCTGGCAGTGATAAATCCACTGGACTCGAGCTGGACATAAATGTATTTTTGGCGCATCGTTTCTGAGATTTGATTAAAACAAAGGGATATTTAATAAACGTCCATCTTACCTGTTCAGCTTTTGTTTCCACTACGGCTGGGTGATATGACTCAAAAGTCTGAGATTTTATTTATTTTATTTATTTATTTATTTAGTTATTCCATACCAGATCCAATTTTAAATTTTTAATTGTTTTTTTTCTTCCTTTATTTCTTTTCTAAAAACGAAATGAAAGAGAATATTTTCAAAAAGTGGCTTTTATTTCAGTCATCCCTTCCGTGAGTTGTACAGTGGAGTATTAGGGAATATAGTCATGTTATGAGCAGAAAAGACGGCAGAAAAAAAACATCTTTAAAATTATGACAAAAAAGTTGTTTTAATGAGGAAAAAAAAAATGTTTTGTTACCAGGAGCTGATGTGAGCAGCTCAGTTGATGTAGTTCTTTTTCTAAAATAGACAGTTGTTAGCATGATCGTTTCAAAGTCCTGCTACTGATAATAATTTGATGCTATGTTAAAAGATTAATTGTTTCTCTTAAGTATTATTGCTAAAACTTGTACCAAAGTTTGATCAACATTGTCCGTTTTAACTTTTTGTTATTTTTCATGTTGGAGTTGTCTTAAAATTACGACTTTATTCTGGTAATTTTATGACTTGATTCTGGTAATATTTCTTGTAATATATATATATATATATATATATATATATATATATATATATATATATATATATATATATATAAAATTAGTGTGTATATGTTAACCTGGCCCTAATGTTTCATCATACAGTTAACCAGAATTCAAAGTCCAAATAAATAGAAGCCGTAAAGCACACTTATCAAACAAGATAAGATGCCTTGGGCGTGCTGACATCACTCTAAACTATGGAGATCCAAGGAGTTCATTGGGGGGAATCTTCCTCAAAAACAAAAAATTGGATTAATTGATTTATTGCCTGGCCCTAATTTCCAGGGATCATATTTAAATAAGTGCAGGGAATTGCTTATTGCTAATAAAAGTGGCTTCCTCCCCTGTGCTAATGGCTTAACACACTTACACCCCCTTTTACTATGTTACGTTTGCTTCTTGGAACACTTTCACGTGGACCCATTTTGAGTCGAACTGCTGTCCTCTGCTGTAATGTAATTTTGAAGCTCAATAAGCTCACCATTGTAATTGCATTAGTGTGTAAATCCACTCAGCCATACATGGAATTGTGTGCATGAGACCATGCATGGCTGTTTCATTACCTGATTGTGTGTCTGAATTGGCAAATCTTCTTTACTGGAGTCAGTCAATGTCTGTCAGGAGGATTAAGAAGGAGAGCAAGGAAATGAAGCCTAGGGGTTCAGACTTGAAGCAATGCAACAGGACAGAGGTGAGTTTAGAGACGATGTCTGGAAGATCAGGGAAGCTACACTAAATGGTTTATGCATTACAAAAATGGCCAGATTTAAGCATGAAAAATCCTCGACTCCTTTGAAACACTTATTTTAAGCCTACATGTTTTCCTTCCTCTCTCAGCTCATAGTGCTGCACAGTTCCACTGAATGCACAGGCTTGTACCCATTAGCGTGCATGAAGTGCTCAGCAAGCAGTTACAGCATGCCCTTTCAGCACAGCTTTAAGGCAGCAGACACATATCTTTTAAAACCGTTGTGGTCAAACAAACATCTAGATTATAGCCCACTAAGTCGCTTTTGAGCTGTAAAACGAAGCTGCTATCTCATCTGCAGCTCTCTGGTATGACTGATTAACTTGTAGACCAGATGGGGTTATAAACTTGTATATAAATCTTGCAAAAGCATGCTATAATCACGTCATGTCGCTTTTTGTTAGTATCCGATCCGTTAACAGGACGCATCAGAATTAATGCACCCTGTTCGTAATCATTCTAAGATATACAGTCCTATCTTTTGGAGGTTAGTTTTTATTCTTTTGTTTTTAATTAAGGCCTTTTATGGTTGATTGTGCCCCCTCCTCCCACATGCACACACCACATAGATGGTTAATTTTCAGAAAGCCTCTAGCAACGGTCCTTTTATTGGTTCTTCCTCTACTTCTGCATTACATCTTCCTTCCAGCAGGAGGAGACATTGTCTACCTTTTCTTTCCTCCTGTGGATCATCATTGATTGATTTCTAGATCAGTGGTGTTAAAACAGGTTCTGAGTGCTGCTCGCTATGTTTTGTGTATGTTTATGTTGCCACTGGCTGCAGTACCGTTTTAGACATTTTTTTTTTTTTTTTTTTTTTTCCTATCTTCTGCTGATTTCCACTTCTGAGTCGCAACTTGACCTCTTCCAGACTAAGAGGAACGTTGCAACCTGAAAATGGTAGTTACCAGAGCAGACTCTCTAAATTTATCCAACTAGTGAGCTATCTTTAGTGAGTTCATGGTTCCCCTTGCCCACAGTCTACATTTTGTTCGTTGCAGACATACCATTTGAGCCGGTGAGATTGTCCCTCTGCAGGCACACCGCAGCTCTACCAGTGGCAGCTGCGCAGACCTCCTCAGCCCTGCGTTTCTGACTGGCTGCTGATTGACTGAGGCCTTACTGTGAGGCCTGCCAAACATACAAACTTGTAGGGGCATGTTTAGGAGGCCACTATCGCCTTGCTATTCTTTTCCAAGTTACCGCAGAAACCATCTTTCGTCAAAAAGTAAATAGATTCATGATGTGCTGCCATGCAACTATTTAAACTGTTTGAATCAATAGGAAAATTATTTAATTTAATTGAAATAACATAATTTGAGGTTAGTTGTTAGAATGTGTGAATGAAGTGGTCTGAACTAACTTTCTGTTTAGTTTGGTTACCTTCTAAAGCACCAACTATGAATAAATGTCATCTCAGCAAACTTTACAAGACAAATGGGTTTGTTAATATCCATTTTACGGAAATATAGAATCAAATTAATCCTATTTATTCTAATTGCGTAGATGAACCGAGATTCAGTTACATCAGATTATTCAGTCACATGTTATCAGTCTAAAGAAGCCCAGCTGATTGCACCGATCCCTCCTCCTGAGCAAAGATGTTTCCACTTATCTGAGCAAGCAGTCATAAAAATTATGAAACCGGTTATGTCTATATGCTGGAAGCGCTGCAGCTAAACTTATTGTGCCAGAATAATTATCAAATCCTAAACGAACACAATAGATTCATCCTTTTTTTCTTTCTTTTTTTATTACCTTTCTGTTTCTATGGTTACAAGCTGTGGCCAGCATGGGCATGTTGATCATCCGATGGCATGCCGGAGCATCTGAAGAATCGTCGCTGATTGCTCCAAGCATTGCTACCATATTTTGCCTGATACGCGATACGTTTCCATCGGCTCCAAAACTGTCACTTCGTTGACAGTACTAAGAAGCAACTCTATCTCCAGTCTGCGCCGTGTCACTCATACCCCTGCCACGGATGCAGCCAATAAACACAGGACTCTGGATCACCTTGACGATCTGTCTCGCTGTAGGAGTTATTGCCCAGGTGTTGGAGAAGCGCTGCCAGACGTACAGATCTGTGTACGGAAACATGCATGAAAACGTGTTGAATCACTCTACAAGTTTGATTAGAAAGTTTGATTTGCGCTAAGTGTTTAGTGAATCATTCTCCTGTTTGATCTGTGATTTTTATGAGTTTGATCTGTGGGAAAGCAGCTGGGTAGGGTTTCATTTGACTCCCAATTGTGAACTGAGTTTCCCAGAAACGAGGTTGGCTGCAGGAGGAGATCCGTGTTAGATGTCTTGTCTGGAAGAAAGCTTACACTTCCAAGGTGAGAGATGGTAGCATTTCATGTCTCCATCTTTATTTAGGGAAACTTTGTTCCATCTCAAAGTTTGCTGCTTCTCAGAACCCCCCATCCCTCTGGTTTTGCATTTCCAGTAATGTCTTCCAGATGACCACTTGTCCTCTGCGAAGGTTTGTTAGTTGTGTGGTCAGAAGGATTCTAGCAATCCTGTTTCCTCACACGCAACCCACCAGCCTGAGCGCCGCTCTGGTTGGAGGATGTGGATTCGGTCGAAGCCGTTCATTGTTCACCTGGTTGAACCCCTGTTTGGTGGAAGCGGGCAGCACCTCGGTGATAATTATCATGCATTTCTGAGAGCTGCACTTGTTCGTTTAATGGCAGATTTTTTTTTTTTTTTTTTTTTTTTTTTTAAATAGTATAATTTTTTATTTTTTTTTTTTTTAAGGTGGGCAGAAAGGAAAATACGTTTTGGAGAAAGGTTCCATTCATGGACCCGCAGTCCCGATGTTGAACAGTTGAGCCTTTCAGAAAAAGACCTTTTTTAAAGTACGCCTTTACAGATCCAAATAAAATGCCGGCCAAATCCTTCATCCTTTCATGTCCACACCTGGCTGCAAAGTTCTAAGGGCAAAATAAGTAAAGAAGAACAAAAATACCTAAGACCTGGCTAACCTCATGTCACAGGATATTTGCTTAGTTCCTCAACCCACCAAACCCTGACTTCAGTGCTCAGCCTCTCCTGTTCTTGAATCAGACTTTTGTTTTACCTTTGAAAGCCGCTCTCTGGTCATGTACCTGCTGCCTTTGAAGCTCTGAGTGGTTTGCTGGTCAAACACCTGAGCTAGTTCAGATGAATTGCTGCCATTGGTGATTTAGGAGTTAGTTTTTTTTTTTAAGAGTATAAAATGTCATTTTTCTTGGAGTAACCACACTGTAGCACCACAATAAAGACTTCCTTGCTTTTTGTTAGCTCAACACAGTGATGCTAAAACTCTTTCTCAAAGCGTAAGTTTGAAAGCTGCAGAAATAACCTTAATTGTGCATAAATAAGAAACAATCCATGACTCAAGAAATACTGTACTGAGTGAAATCCCCTGAGAGCTCTTGTGTTTTTAGTCAGAAAGAAACAGTGCCCTGCACTATTATTTACCCCCTTGAACTTACAACCACAAACTTTGAGGTATTTTAGGGGAATTCATGCAAGAAAGGAGAGCATTACCGAGAGAACTAGCTAAAAGGTCCTTGGTGACTTTGGAGAAGCTGCAGAGATCCACAACTCAGGTTGGGGAATCTTTCTCCAAATCTGGCCCTTATTGCTGAGAATAAAGCCATTGTTGACAGGACATCGGAAGGCCTATATGCTGGTTGTCAGAACCCACGTAGGGGACAAAGACACTGATGAGCATGTATAAAATTACTGTACTTTTAATGCATAACAATAAATTCTTGTGCATCACTGAGGAGCTAAATCGGAGCCTAATATAAAGAGTGGAGTAGTTCTATGCTTTTAATATTTAGTAATCCCAGTGAGAAATGCTTTAATGTCCACTGTATAGAGGTGGGTGATTGGTAGGGGGGCACCGATTGCAGTTTTCTAGCCGATCACCAATCTTCAAAAAGCCTGACCTGGCGATACCGATTTTTTAAAAAAAAATGTATTTATTTATTTTTTTGTCTGAGCAGTGGCTAAATACAGCAGTAAAGTTGCTAAGTTGGCAACAGTGGAGTGACTATTGTTAACTTCGAATGTGGAGATGTGACCTGGTGGGCTGTCAGTCAGCCCTTTCTCACAAGGGGACAGAGGATGGGTTTTAGATGTTTGTGGAGGTTGATAAGATCGGTGGATGCGATTGGTTTCACATGTGTTACCTGTCGGTAGAAAGTCAGTGATTTTAATGTTGACCTCTGTTGATTTTCGTCTCCTCAGGCGTCTGTTTAATGGACTTGGCAGAGCAGTTTTCCCTCCCAGAGACCGCTCCGCCCTTGCTGACCAGACTGCTGGAAGCTATCGAGAGGAAAGGTGAAGCTGACATGACAACCCATCTACAGTCATGTCCTATTTTCATTTTTAACAGAACCATACAAGGTGACGTCCGTGTGCTCCTTTTGTAGGTGTGGATAACCCAACTCTGTATCGAACGTTCACTGCTGGAGGTGGACTTGAAGTCAGACAGTATTATGATTGTGGTGAGACGCTTTTTTTTTTTTTTTTTTTTTTTTTTTTTTCCACTCCCATGTTTAAATCAGCTTTTGTGAACCTTGCAACTTTCCAGTCAGTGAGTGAGACCAGTACACACAGAGAGGAAGTTTCAGAAAATAAAAGGGTTTATGTTTGCACATACATGACGTTACCGACACAAAGCTGTGGTTTTCTCACAAACGAACACGTCTGCAGGCCGATAAAGTTGCACTGCGCTGCATTTCAGATCCTCCCGCTGCAGACCTGGACCAGCTGGAACTTTCGGCCCTGTCCGACGGTCTGCGTAGGTACCTGCAGGATCTCCCCCATCCCATCGTCCCAGTTGTCATCCACGCTCAGATGGTCCACGCGGTCAAAGGTGAGGGGCTACCAAACAGCTCTGGCGATAATTTATTTACCGTGCAGCTGGCCTTAAAACAGAAATGCTGATGTAATGCACCCCCACCCCAACTGTACACCACGTTCTGTGAGCAGAAAACCGCAAAAGCTCATCCGTGCTCTCCGCTTCTCGATTTGGATTTTTTTATTGAATCTGACTTCACGAGTACAGAGCATGCAAAAGACAAATTATGCATATGTCTTCACTACTTTTTCTTTAACTGTAACTTTTCTGGTTTTTGCAAGCTATTGGGGAGAAAAAAAAGTCACACCTCCCTGTGTTCTGTTGCTCTGCATTCTCTTGCTGTCACATGGCCAGAAACAGGATATCTGTGGTTAATAAGAACTAAAACAAGCCTGAAAGTTTATCTCTGCCATCTCCAAACAGCCAATCACCTGCTAGTGCACCTTACGCTCATTCTCAACCACATTCTCTCTCAGCGGTTTCCAAGACAAACTACACGACTTTTTTTTTTTTTTTTTTTCCATCTCTTCATTGTCTGAAGATCACACTTTCATTTCGTGCCGCTCTTCAGCCGAGGACGTTCCTTTAATGCAGCCTCCATGTTTCATGTCTCATCCAACTGACCTGAAGGCCGCGTTTCGTCTTTTCCAACAGAGGTGGTGAACCCCGAGGAATGCGCCCAGCTGCTACGCCGCATCGCCAGCTCCCCGACCCTGCCTCCCCAATACTGGCTCACCCTCCAGTGTCTGCTCAGGCACTTTGCTAGAGTGTGCCAGAACACGTCCAAGAACCAAGTCACCGCCAGATCGCTGGGCGAGATCTTCAGCCCCGTGTTTTTCAGACAGCAACCCACCAGGTGAATATCATGCAATGCTGCTAGACGCTGAGGACTGCAAACGGATGAGTGTGCAAGCTCAGTCATGTAATACTGAAACACACGCATGCATGCAGATTCAGCTGAGCTTTTCTTCTTATCACGAAGAGCTAAACTCTTGTGTAGCTAAACTTAAAGTAGCTAAACCTGAATTACTATCAGATTAAAACTCTTGCACCAGAGAGCATCCCCTAGTCTGTAAAACCTTTAACTTGCCCTTTTCTGCTCTATCTCACCTCCTACAGTTGCGAACCCAGTCTGGATGCTTTCATCAAGATCATCGAGTTGCTGGTGACCAGCGAGTGGAGTGAAAGTCAAGCTGCTCCAGGTAGTTGCTCTTATCATCCATCATTTAAAAAGTTACATCCAATGCAACTATGCTATGCTTTGCATTGCTGCTTTTAGAGGGAAACCTTAAGAGAGCTGTGCATTATTTATTAGTGGGTGCAGAACACCAATGTTAAGCTCCTGTGGGCACGAAACTTTTTCACAACTCTGACTGAGAGTTGAACTATTAATAGCACAACTCGAAGCGTTAGGACTTGCAGCTGCAGTGGTTGCAGATTGCAACATCTTGGTGCATTTGAATGGAAAGTGAAAAATATTGTACAGGATTTCAATGCGGTCTTGAAATTTTGGATAAAGGTTTGAATTGAAAGAAAAGCATCATCAGACTGCTGCTTTGGCCTCAAGACCCAATTAGGTGGTTTCTATTAGGAGTCGAGTTTAGATCCCAAAGTACTGAGATATTTTTGGAGATTATTTTCAAGCATAATATTTCTCTCTACAAAGTCTGCTTCTAGAATCTGTGTTTAATGCAAAGTAATCCATGGAAACCATAAATATTGCATGCTTTTAGTTTGATGGAATCTGAGCTGGTTCTGATGCCTAAAAAAGCTGTGAGCTAGATCACACAGATGAAACGAACTGAATCTCAGTGTTTGGAAAAATAATTTAGCAGTTGTAGATCGGGGAAAGTAACTTTGGAAATTTGTAGAAACTCTTATTTCATTCCACAGCAGAGATGAATTTTGGTGGTGCTTGAAAGTGATTTCCAAAATGCAGCATCGCCAACTTGCATTTGCTGGATGTCCGGGGGGGGGGTGTTGTTGTCTTTTTTGTTTTACTGGATTAGACCAGTTTGCAGACTGTTCTGTGATTATGTGGTTTGTCTTTCTGGGTCCATTTTCTCACGGTCGGCCTTTTTACCCCTGGAAACAGAAGTTAGTTTTAAAGTTGTTGAAGGTGGTCTGCTTGAGGGGGGTGGTTTAAATAAAAAAAAAAAAAAAAAAAAAAGAGCTGCTCTTGTTGGAGGCGGCAGTGTGTTGCGTGTGACAGTTATGTTTTTATATGGCTTGTTAAAAGCGCTGTTGTTGGCTCGCCCACGCACCATAGACTGACCATGGCTGTTTAAACATTTTTATTACCTGTTGAAGCTATTTATAACATGGCTGTGCTTAGACTGGGCTCTGCTGTCAGTAATTTGCACCTGCGAGAACACTCTGGCAGACGGATGGATGGATGGATGGAAATGCTTTTTGTTTGTTTCCTAATATAGAATTATATTTGGAAGCTTGGCGAGGGCTGTTTTTGTACAATAGCTTTCAGAAGAAACGTTTTCACTCAAAAATAATAGGAAAAAAGTGTCAACATATCAGTGTCACGATATCAAATTTAAAAGTGACAATTATTCCTGCTACTGCTAAAATAATATCATTTATGGATTATAACTGTCATAAATATGTTTTATATATATATATATATATATAAAGCAAAAAATTAGAATAAATGTCAGCTAAGTTGTTTTTTTTTTTTTTTCTGTACCTAACAATCTGGTAGCCTTTCACTATGTGCTGCTGCTTTTAGCTTGCTAGCTGTAGTTTTGAGCCAACACCTTAATGACTGAAGGAGCACCTTTAGTTCTACTCTGACTGTCCTGCTTTTTGGGACCAGATTTGTCTGTCGTGTTAGCCATCGCATCTTTCTGTGTACAGAAACAGGTGGGGGAGGGGCAGTGTCTCGTTACTCTTTGCTCCATACATCTGGATTGGAGGTGACAGAACAGTTTGAGCAGTTTAACTCGCTGTTCCTTGACGCAGCTAACCGGTCGGTCGGAAGCACATGACCTGGTCAAACACGGCCGTTCAGGTGTGCCAGGTTTCAGTCATCTGTCTCATGCTAAAGGGCGAAGATGAGGGAACCTACTTTGTAAATACACATGTTCAGATTGTGTGTGTGTGTTTTGTGAATGACCCGTGTGTGTGTGTGTTTTGTGAATGACCCGTGTGTGTGTGTGTGTGTGCGCATGCGTGCGTGCGTGCGTGTGTTTAAGGGTGTCTGCATGCCTCCTCCCAGTTACTGCAAGCCTATTTTAAGTAAGCGTCAAAAGGCCCACTTAGATTTGGTTGGCTGGAAAGTCGGCCTCGCCACAGAGCACTTCTTGTTAACTGAGGACAGCCTCCAGCCCCCCGCCCTCTGCCTGGATATCCACATGTCCTGCCCCTCAAAGGGCTCAGTCAGCAAATATTTGGAACTTTGCAAGTTAATCATAAGACTGAACGCCCACCCCATTCGTCCTTTACAAACAGGGAAAAAAAAAGAGGGAGTGACCACAGAAACCTGAGACTCAGGATTCAGAACAGACCTGAGCGACACCGGAGCAGCTCCTGCTAATCATTAACTATCCGCCTCCACGTGAGCAGGCCTCAGGCTCGTGCAGCTCAGAAAGGGAAACGGGTGGAGGGAGAGTCAGAGCAGGAGCCCAACACTCAGTCAGACTGAGCCGAGCGAGCGAGCGAGTCGGTCACACTCAACCAGTCGCACGCAGCACCTGTCTAGAGCCCAGCGGATTACCTGGATTTCATTAAGAAGTGCAACCTTTTCAAGAGTTAAAACCAACCGCATCCTCGTACTTGGGGGGGGGGGAGCCCAGACTATGAAATGGAGCTCCACTGAACGTCTTGAGTTCGTCCCCGTTGGATTTAATTTAACCTGTGGAACTGAAAGAGACACTTCAAAAAGGGGACTTTTCATCCTCCAAGACATGCACAACTTACAGCGTGAGTTTCATGCTCTTACACTGAAACTGAAGGGTGTATTCCTTTTTTTTTTTTTTTTTTTTTTTTTATCCTGCGAGCTGTTAGAAAAAAAAGAAACCGATTTTAGTTTTTTAATTTTTAAACAAGCCTCATTTTCAGTTGGAGCTGCTTAGGTTAAGTCTGCATTAACTTTAATGCACCTCTCCAGTCTACACCGACCGTTCTGGGGCTCAAAAACCCTCACATTATTTTTAGCTGCACCGTCTCAAGAGAGTCTAAATAATTGAAAACGTAAAAGGACTCTTTACCCTGCTGAACATGTGCTGGCATGAGATTCTCCCAGTATGGTAGCCTTGAGCGAAAACTGTTTAAAGTCAACAAATGTAGGACCTGATCAAATTACTTTTATTTTAAACAGGAAAGCAAAAGTTAACCCTACTGCTTCTAAACTAGATCAGTCATTATGGTAATCTATAATTATTTGCAATTGGACATATTTCCAAATTACCATTCCTTCAGCAAGCTGAGTGGCAGTGCGCAGCAACAGATAGGGAAGAGCAGCTGATCTTCCTAGAACTTTCTCTGGAAAATGTTTTTATATCTTTAAAATCTGCTGTCTTATAGCTTTTTCATACCCCTTGTATTTGTTTTTGTTTTTTTTTTTCTTTTCTTTCAGGCCCTCATTTATTAAAGTAATTAGTCTCTTCTTGAATGCTTCTTCTTCTTCTAGATAAATCAGTAGAATCTCTTCTAACAAATCTGGAAGTATGAAAACCGGCTCTCCCTTGAATCCCTAATTCTCTACCAGGAAGCCGGTTCTATTTTAACATCGCTAAGGAAACCTGGCAGGCTGTCTCCGTCACGTCCAGTGTCATGCTGTGGGATTACAGGACGTATTTCAGAGCCCCAGGTTAGCACAGGCATTATGATTCAGCTGCGTACGTGCTGCAGCAGCAGAGCCGGCTTTGTCTTGCGTGCCAGCAGTGGGACGGGCCGAGCGTTCGCGCGACACACGCAGGGAGGAGGGGCCCAGCAACCTGCAGGAGAGCAAGTGCACAGGCTCAATAGAGGGAGACGGGGATGCATGAGGGAAAGCATGAATCGAGCTGCGGGATCCTTTTTTGCCCCCCTCCTCTTCCTGCTGCTGGTTTCGCTGCTTTGAGTGGAAAACATGATCAGATTCTGCGCAGCTGCGGCGTCTTAAAGAATATCAGCAGGCGCTAAAAAGGAAATGTGATTCAAGAATGACCTCATTGGGCTCAGGAAATGAAAGATGCAGGAGCGGTTGGTGACTGACCCCCCTATGTGATTGGCTGTGGTGAGTGATGTAACACGTTACCGAGCAGGCTGCCTCTTAATGACTTTTCAGATCGCTGTTTAGTTGCTTGTGCCATGAAAGTGTTAATGTCCCTCCTCAGAGAAAACGAGGGATCTGTGTGTTTGGCTGCTGTTTTTATGAGTCTGGACTGAATTTGAGGAGGAATAATTTCCAGTAATTTCTAGATGAACTGGTAGGTGGGGAAGTAAAACCATGCGCTGGGGTTGCACTGTTCTGCTTATGCGATTTTTACTGCAGAAGGCATCGGAGAAGTTAATCCTGCTTTTAGTTTCAACCAGAGATGTTCTGAAAGGTCCGTCGCTGCAGAAGGGTTGATGCAGTGCAGATTTGGGGGTTAAAAATAGCCGACTACCTTAGCTCAATCTCTGCTAGCCTCCATTGGCTTTGACTTTCATAGATTTATCGACTCCAAATCCATAGAGCAGAATCAGGTTATCGGACTGAAGAGGGAGCCATTCGTCAGCAGCTGCAGATTTCAAATTGCGTCGCGTGTCTTTTTCATCTCCAGTCATCTGTGCGCATCATTTTCTCCGAAGGATGCTCTCTCGCATTTGCAGCGAGGAATATTTATAGGCGGCCCCCTTTCTTGAATGAAATTCATTCTGCCTGACTCACGCTCCATCTCTCCTCCCACTCTCTCGCTGTTGGAGAGGAGGCAGCGTTTCATTATCCCAGTTTGATGAATTGGGGGGGAAGGCATGAGTGAGAGCTAATAAGCCTGCAGCAAAATGCTTGATTGGTCTCGAATTGATTGTATTTCCCAGCAGAAGTTGGAAAATAAATTTTGCTCCTAAGGCTTCAGAAAATCAGCAAAACAGGAGTGTAAAGAGTCTCTGATCAAATATTTAACCTCTGCATTCGCTCTATTTTTTATTTATTTATTTATTTTTTTTATGCTCCTACAGCTCTACCTCCAAAACCACCCAAGCCCACATCTGTGACTAACAACGGTATGAACAACAACATGGCTCTGCAGGACGCCGAATGGTACTGGGGAGACATCTCTCGGGAGGAAGTCAATGAGAAACTGAGGGACACTGCGGACGGTACGTTTTTGGTGCGGGACGCCTCGACTAAAATGCACGGAGACTACACTCTGACTCTGAGGTGAGTCCACTCTCCTCCTCCCCCATCGTCCCGCTTCGTTTTCTCCGACGTTCTGCTCTTAGTTTATCTCTTTATCGCCTTTGTTTGCTTATAGGAAAGGAGGCAACAACAAGCTCATTAAGATATTCCACCGAGATGGGAAGTACGGCTTCTCGGATCCGCTGACCTTCAGCTCCGTCGTGGAGCTCATCAACCACTATAGGAATGAGTCCCTGGCTCAGTACAACCCCAAGCTAGACGTCAAGCTGCTTTACCCAGTCTCCAAACACCAGCAGGTAGGAAGCCATCTCAGCGAGGAGCAGCACTTCCTCTTTGAAGTCAGCCTTTTTTTTGTAACTTAACCGCAACTCTGAATCTGTCATCAGGATCAGGTGGTGAAAGAGGACAACATTGAAGCTGTGGGGAGGAAGCTTTGTGAATACCACCAGCAGTACCAAGAGAAGAACAAAGAGTACGACCGTCTGTACGAAGAATACACCAGAACGTCACAGGTGAGGGGCAGCTTCAATCCAACTAGCAGCAGCAGTAGTAGTCTTACTGCAGAATTTCATTTAAAACCGCGCTTCGTCCTGCAGGAAATCCAAATGAAACGCACAGCGATAGAAGCCTTTAATGAAACTATAAAGATATTTGAGGAGCAATGCCAGACGCAGGAGCGGTACAGCAAAGAGTACATCGAGAAGTTCAGGAGAGAAGGCAACGACAAGGAGATCCAGAGGTGAGGGCACCCTGAAAGAAGCTGCTTTTAATGGAGCCGAAGCATTTCGTGCTAACCCGTCGCTTTCGTTTCCAGAATCATGGGGAACTACGAAAAGTTGAAATCAAGGATTAGCGAAATCGTGGACAGCAAGCGCAGGCTGGAGGAAGACCTGAAGAAGCAGGCGGCGGACTACAGAGAGATCGACAAGAGGATGAACAGCATCAAACCCGATCTCATCCAGCTCCGCAAGACCAGAGACCAGTACCTCATGTAAGTACAGCTCATAAAGGTGCAGAAGATGTTTGGTTTTTGAAGCCGTAACCTCGACATACCTCGATGGGGGTAACCAGACCGTTTGTCTTCACATATATCACACACAAACTGTTGCTAACATCCATGGGGTTTCTGTCCGGCAGGTGGTTGACGCAGAAAGGAGTCAGACAGAAGAAGCTCAACGACTGGCTTGGAATCAAGAACGAGAACACCGAAGAGTAAGTAGAGAAGTCGGAACGCAAGCAGACGAGAACCGCAAAGCGTTTTTCCGTCACGGCTAACGTTTTGTCGCGTCTTTTTGTTTCCTTTTAGTCAATATTCTATGGTGGACGACGACGAAGATCTCCCACATCACGACGAGCGCACCTGGAGACTGGGCAACATCAACCGGGTCCAGGCCGAGGCTGTGCTCCAAGGAAAGCGAGACGGAACATTCCTGGTTCGGGACAGCAGCAAAGCGGGGTGCTACGCCTGCAGCGTTGTGTATGTATCCGTGCCATGAAGCTGAGGTTAGATTTGCGGTAAATATAGCACGGGTTGTGACGATTGTCCACTGTCTTTGCAGGGTGGAAGGCGAGGTGAAGCACTGCGTCATCAACAAGACCCCCTCAGGCTACGGCTTCGCGGAGCCGTATAACCTGTACGCCTCATTGAAAGAACTCGTACTCCACTACCAGCACACGTCTTTGGTCCAGCACAATGACTCACTGAACGTTACGCTAGCGTACCCAGTGCACGCCCAGCAGAGACGGTGAGGACCCGGACGCTCCCACACGGACAGAACGGTTTAAGAGCCTCGCAGGAGCGGGAGGAGACACGCCGTGGACTCCATGAGTAATTCTGAAAAAAATAAACCAACATAAAGGAACGAACGCGCTGTGACGCCCGGCTCGGACTTGGAAACCAGAGGAAAAGGACACAATAAAGCCTGAAACATTTCAGTGACTTTGCCGTAAAACCTGAGGCGAGTCTGAATGTAGATCTCTTTCTTTTTTTCTTTTTCTTTTTTTGTGGGAGCACAGAATCTAGCGGAAACTGCTGAACTCTCCAAAAGGAGGACGTTTGAGGCCTTTTCCTTATGGTGCTTGTCCGTTTTTTGAAGCTTTACCAGCCGGAATGTTAAACCACAATGTCAAACCCCAGAAACGGAGCCGTACTCACCGGCCACCGCATTTTGTTGTTGGTTTTTTCCTCTCGCATCATCAACATGCATTTCTTTCTTTCTTTCTTCCTCTACGTGTGTTTGTGTGGACTGTCCATGTGACCAAAACTCATAGAATCGGGAGACCGTGCGACGCTGGATGGCTGTAACACATCAGCTTGTGTTATCTGTTCAGCAGCAGACCATGGATCAGCTGAAAATGTAGCAAAATGGCACTTTTTGTTTTTTGGGGTTTTGTTTCTTTGTTTTTTTTTTTTTTTATACACTTAATTTTTGTAATGGTCTAAAAAAAACTCCTATGAACTTATAAGAGAAGAGTAAAGATGGAAAAAAAAAAAGCCTGCAGCTTTGTAGCTGTTGAGCATTAGAGTGCAGAAGCAAACTTGATCTTAAAGGGGAGGAGGTGAAACTATGAATGGACTTACTATTTCATGTACATATGTGAAATTGTCATGAAACAAAGTGCACCGTACCAAAAAGGATCAGTTCCTGTTGAGTTCTATTCTGATCAGCTATGCAATTCTTTCTCCATTTGTACTTAAGAATTGTTTAACTGTTGCAACCCACAATATAAGCTTGTTTTATTGCTTGAAAAGTATCTTTTCCTGTGTAAATATCCAAGAGGATATTTTGTTTCAAAATGCCAAGCTACAGTACAAAAAAAACGCTTCTGATTTTTAAAGATAATAATAGAAACATACACTTTATTGTAAATGACTTTAACAGCTGGTATACAGATGAAAAGATGAGTATTTTATTAGTCTTTTTTTTTTTTTTTTTTTTTTTTTTTTTTGTTTTGTTTTGTTTTGTTTTGTTTTTGCTTCAAACTAAAGTTCCTCTCAGGCAGAGCCTTTTGAGTATTTGAGCTGCTTCAGTGAAAAGTACAGAGCGACGCCCGTTTGGAGGAGCCCTCGGAGAATGGTGCTGGTTGGGATTGTACGACCCCATATCGCCACCTAAACAGCAGTAGAGATTTATTTTGTTATAAAATAGATATGTTCCCATATGAGAGAATAGAAGATCAATTTACATTTTACACTTTGAATATTTTTCTGTATCAGAAAATGTTTACATGGGTGGATCAGCTCATTTCAGAAACTATTTTTTTTTTTTTTTTTTTTTTTTTTCATATTTCAAGGGGCGCTGCGCCAAAGCGGCAGGATCCTTAACTGATGAAATAAAACAGCAACAGCTCAAATACAGTTTTCCTTCCTCGTTTTAATTTAAAATGTCTGAGAGAAACGGTACACATGCAAGCCCGAATGACCAATTGGAACGGCTGTTGGATGAAATCTCTGCCATTAGTGATGTCTATGAATCTGAACCGCATAACATGCATGCACAGCGAATCGCGGCTGTTGAGTTGAATCTAACAAAATGAGCTGGGAAACCAGAATGTGATTGTTTCTATTTTCACTAGCACGACGGAGTCGGATTAATTACCTCCCATGTTTCACAAGCGTCCAAACCGGCGGCAGCAGCATAGGATCGTTGCAAGTCTGTGTATCCCTAAGGCAGAACTGTTTCAACTACGGTACACGCAGCTCTGTTCAATGTTTTGACCAAGCTGCTCATCTGAAATTACTTTTTTTTTTTTCTTTTTTTTTTTGAAGCACATTTTGGGTTTTATCACATTTATAAAAGTAATAAAGACATCTATGTCTCATTTTATTTACCTCACAATAGCTGCTGGCACAAACGTTTTTTTTTTCTTTATTTTTATTATTCCTTAAGATCACAGACAACATGCACCTTCTCTGCCTCAGTGCCGGGTTGTATGATTGATTTCTGTTTTGTTGTTGGATTTTTTTTTTTTTTTTTTTTTTTTTTTTTTTTTCCATTTTGTGTCCCGCACATGATTGGATTGATATTTGCCAGTGTTCCTCAGTTTGGCTTTGAATCTGTATTGGGCTTTGTTAAAAAATACAACAAATAAAACACTTTTTTGTTTTTTTTTTAAAGAAACACAAGTGTTTATTTGCTTAATGAACTTTGGTGTGAATATCAGGAGCTGCATGTTGAGGGAAAAGGGCATTGTTGTTATGCATTAAAGATAAGCTGCATCTTTTTATCATACATTATCAGCATAAAATTTTGATGGCTGTTTAAAAGCTGTCGGAGTCTTGATTCAAATTACAGCCACTGGAAGTTATACATATGGCTCAAATATACAAACAGTTGAGTTCAAAAGTATTCATAGCCCTGGCAGATTTAGGTTTAAAGTGATATTTGAATAATTCATACCATATGTCTTCTGACTGGAAGTAATAGGAATGTTTTGGGGTGACCCCTGCAGAGTCCTGACTTGGGTATCATTCATTTTGATTAAGGAGACGCGAATCGGCTGGTTCTTCTCCGGACTTTAATTTGATGCATCAACACAGGTCAGATGCTCAAGCAAGGACCATCTCCAGACTGGAAAATGAAGCCTCATAACTGTCAGGTCTTAGATTTACTTCAAACAAGATAAAAATTGTGCATCCTTTCCTGCCCTAAATAGATACAATGCACATATAATCAATAGTATGACACAATTAGTGGGTGTTTCAAATGGACACTCCATCGATACACTTCATTATGAAGTTAAGCTGTCTGGACACTGTTCTGAACGATATGCGTTGAGAGTTCCATCTTCTGTCTGTGGCTGCTGGTGCATGAGGGCAGAGACAGCGACGCCGGCCAGTTATCTGCTAAAGTCCTGTC
This sequence comes from Anableps anableps, assembly GCA_014839685.1. Taxonomy (NCBI): domain Eukaryota; kingdom Metazoa; phylum Chordata; class Actinopteri; order Cyprinodontiformes; family Anablepidae; genus Anableps; species Anableps anableps. The sequence goes on from CM026081.1 coordinate 25,260,862, forward strand.
TGGTCTGACCCAGCTGGTTGTATTTATCTAAACCAATGAGTCACAGCTGAGTTTTAACGTGTTTCTGTCCTTTTAAATTGGCACAGAGGCTTAAGGCTGGGATTGACTTGAAACAGCTGAAACATGAGTGCTACTGTCCACAGTGAAGAGTTTCACTGGATGCTGTGGACTGGGAAAAGAAGTCCCTGCTCCCCAGCCAACACCGTCAAGCTCAGCTGCCACATTGGCAAGCCCCAATACCTTCAGGAGGATAAAAGTTTTATGGTCAAAGATTGAGCTATTTGGCTTCTATGACAATAAAAAATGTTTGTAGGAGTCAAAAACATTGTTCCAACAGTCGCGCATGGAGGTGGCAACATCATGATGTTCGTGTTAGCAGTGGTGTTCGTGCATTCAACAGACTGGATTACGTAATAAAAGATTACCTCTTCCTTAATCTTGAATTTAACCTCAAGTCAACATGTGGATGGTTGACATGTTGACGTTACTGGGTGTTGCAACAGAACAACAAACCCAAACACACACTGGCCTTTTGGAAAGCCCTGATCTCAACCATACTGAAAATCTGTCGACTATGAAACCTACCTGGCTGAATAATTTGACCAAGGTAGGTATCCGCAAAAGTGTACGGATATTAATATAAAACATTTTGGTAATAAAACAAAGCTACGACTGGTAAGGCAACATGAATGTGGTAACAGCCTCATAAAAATAAGGCCATATCATAAGTAATATTATACCTGTTTTAAATATATAGTCATTTATGTAAAACATATTGTAAATAGTACCACTGCCATATGAAAAGGACACCCTGTTATTTTTTTTTTATTTTTTTTTTTTGTAATAATTTCTGAAAAAGATAATTACAAATAAACTGAAAAAACAAAATCATATTTGAGGAAAAAGTTAGAACACCCTACCCCCTAATGGCTAAGCCTTGCCCCCTTTTGGCTGAGACTTTCATCTCTATGCTTCACATTATAATGTTCTTTTCATCCTGGAATCCTGTAGTTGGTTTATAAGCCAACAATTTCCTCTGTTCTGGTGTCAAAATATTTCGGTTTTACACTCATTTGACCGGGGAACAGTATTAGTTCTGGTCTTTGTCAACGTTCTCTTTGTGGCAAATTTGAAATGGCTGATTTGAAATTCATTTGAGATCTCTTGAAATCCCCTTAGACTCATAAGTTGCTACAGTCTTCTCTCTTGAGGCCTCAGGCAGCTTTTTTCATCTCACCATGGTGTTCCCTTGCACTTCAACAGGAGGAAGCCAAACTAAATATCTCAGGTTCAAACCTCAGTAATGATTGTTCTCATCATATGCATCTGATGTGGTGATTTCAGCCACTTAAGGTGGGAATAAATGTGTGGGTTTTCAAAACTGTGAACAGCAATTATAACAGCTTGAAACATTTTGATTATTTCACATCCTTAATGTATAGGTGAAAATATATTTGAAGCTGATATTGATCTTTTAGCCTCCAATTTGCCTCTAACCAATCTACATAAAAACCGTTACAGATTTTGTCAGTTTTTTTTCCCCCAGTCTTCCTCATTTTCTACTTTTGCTACCAGCACAGTGGAGTTTTACAAATATCCAAATGTTCACAAACCAGTTTTACTGACAGACACGTAGATGCCTCTCCCTTACGTTGCGAAAGTTACCATAACTGGCAATCCTGATGTGCATAGGAATGAGAACATGATGTCTGCTTTAGAAACGTGAAGAGAAAAACTAGAATGGTGTCAGTTTGGAATTTTTTTTCCCACGAGATGATGTTCAGCAGCCAGATTAACGTCATTCTTCAAAATGGAAAGGTACCTAACACTCATGGAATTATTTCAGTAGGGTTCCTGCAGTGCCTTGGAAAGCTACTCAAACAGCTTGAGCCTCACAGCTGAGATTTATTTACACACATTTACTAATTAGGAGCTTCTGAAAGCAAATTGTTGAATTTATGTAAGGTTATCGCAGTGTTGGGGGCAGAATGCAAACTTTATGATTTGGGTTTTTCACTTTTTTGAAAAACCTTTATTCTTTTTCTTCAATTTCAGTATAGTTATTGATGACTTTATGTTGGCCTGTCACATTTTAAATATATTGAATTGTGTGGAAATAATAGGAAATACAACTTTCCTATTTTAGGTCAGTTAGGATTATTACTGTTTGCTAAATACCAGAATAATGAGAGTGGTATTTTTTTTTCACGTCATTCAAATTCATTTCGTTGGTATTTGGTAGAACTGCCTTTTTCTGCTCAAATATTTTGGCTTTCCTTCCACAAGCTTCTCACAGTTGTTTGCTGGGAATTTTTGCCCATTCCTCCTGACAGAACTGGTGTAACAGAGTCAAGTATGTGGGTCCCCTCAAACTGCTTTTCAGCTCTGTCCACATATTTTCTATAGCCTGAAATCAGAGCATCACAATGGCTGCTTTGTTGTCCTTAAACCACTTTGTAAGTAATCTGATGGTATGTGGTCAAGTTTTGACCTTCTGGCAGATGTCTTGAGATACTGCTTTAGTATTTCCTCAAGATACCATCCACTTTATAAAATGCATTAGTCCCTCCTGCTTTAAAGCCCTCACACATCAAGATTATACCTCCCTTGTACTTAGTATAAAACTTAGATTTTGGTTTCATTAGACAGGATCACCGTTCATAGCCAAGGATCAGATGGCCAAGGTTCCTACCTTAGGCCTCTGCCCATCCCGCATTGCACTGACCCCTTTAGTCCTTCCCACAAGTGTACCCCCAGGATACCCCCACCTCCAGGGCTATCTCCAGAAAGAGATCACGGATACAAGTGCCCGAAATAAGTTTCTTCCACAGGGTGTCTGGGCTCTCGCTTAGAGATAGGGTGATGAACTCAGTTGTCATCCGGGAGGGTCTTAGAGCCACTGCTCTTCCGCATCAAAAGGAGCCAGTTTAGGTGGCTTGGGCATCTGGTTAGATACCTCCTGAATGCCTTCCGAGTGAGCAAAAACTGCAAGCAAAATTACTTTTGCAAAGAACTGTAGTTTGCTGTTTTTATATTCACAGTTCTTCATTACTTTGTATTATAGACAATGCTTAACCTATTGTTTTGTATATCAAACCACTTTCAACATTTAACGCGACTGCTCTTAATACCGAAAAGTACAAATGTGGTACTGTACTGTGACCGCTCATGTCAAAAGGTCACAGTTTGAAAATCTCACTGGTATTAGGCCAGAATGTCCTTAAAATTTGACAATTAGTTTTTGAAATCAGAGTACAGACAAAGCATTAACTTTGAAACCTTGCATTTATCATATACGACGAAGCAGTCTGTGGTCAGTTCAGGCAGAATGTGACATGCACGCCCTTGTGCCTGGGTTTGCTGCTCTGAACAGAAGAGTTATGCAGCATGAGGCTGAACTGAAACTTCAACTGTGTCATTTAGTTGATGACAGGCAGGGAGCTCCCAACAAGGAAGAAATATCCCTTCCTTGTGACAGAGAAAGAAACAAAGAGAAGCTTCACAGAATTCCCCCACACCCACACATATAAGCTTCACTTTCGTCATACAATCATTGTGTCTCATTGCATTGAAGAGTATGTACCGAGATGGATGCCACATTTGGCCTCATGAGTTTTCGTCACAGCCTTCTCTTTTTCGTTGAACTTTGATTGCACTACAAGCTTGTCGAGCTACATCCTGCATGTGCACCATGCTCAGTGCAGCAACAAAGACTCCTCGTAGACCACAAGCTGCTAATGTTGGTGACTTTAATTTTACTCGCTTTGAAAAGTTGAATCCATTCTCTGACAGCAGATATGGAGTAATATTAACCTGTAACAGCAATAAGTGCTCAGTGTCTGTGATAATTTAGGAGATTTTCATTCACAAAGGTACTGTTGGCCCAATTTCTCATTAGTACTTCAAAACATCGAGAAAAGCAGATCACAAACTGCTGGGCGACATCACATCAGTGGGGTCCCTCTTTATTTTCTTGAACTATTTTAGCTTTAGCAAAACTTCAAGCCAATAACAAAAAACAGACATTGTGTCAAATGCACATAAACCATGTGGCACTTTAAAAGGGCAGGTTCCAGTCAGAACAGGTGTTCCCATGGTCAACCAAAGAAGTTAAGTGCATGTGCTCAGCATCGAGAGGTTGTCTTTTGAAAACAGATGTATGAGCATCATTGTTGCAGAGGTTGAGGGGTTGTGGGTGTCAGTGCTCAGACCATATACCGCACACTGCATCAAATTGTTCCTTCAGAAGGCAGCATCTTCTAAAGATGACACACAAGAAAATCTGCAAAGAGTTTGTTGAAGACAATCCAACTGAGGACATTGATTACTGGAACTATGTCATGTGGTCTGATGACACCAAGATAAACATTTTTCTCAGATGGTGCAGCAGCAACCAGGTGAGGAGTACAAAGGCAACAGTTTTTTTGCCTACAGTGAAACACGATGGTGGGGAGCTACAGTTAACTGAGGGAACCATAAGTACCAACATGTACTGTTATATACTGAAGCAAAGCATGATCCACTCCCTTCAGAAACTGGGTCACAGGACAATACTCGAACATGATAATGACCCTAAACACACCTTCAAGATGACCGCTGCCATGGTAAAGAAGATAAGGCTAAGGACAAAGGTGCTGGACTGGTCAAGCATCTCTCCAGACCTAAACCCTATTGAACATCCATGGGGCATCCTCAAATGAAAGGTAGAGGAGCACAGGGTCTCTAACATCTACCAGCTCCTTGATGTCACCATGAAGGAGTGGAAGAGGATTCTAGGGGTCACCTGTGAAGCTCCAGTGAACATATGTCCTCCCTTCTTTTCCTCCTTTGTCTCTTCTTCAGATTTTCAAAGGCCCTCCCCTTTGTCTATCTTGCCTTCTGTTCTTTCCGCCTTTTTTCTTCATTTGTTGTGCCCCTACATTCACACATCGATTTGTCTATTCTTCCTTTCTTTTGCCTTGCATCAGTTGTTTTCCTTCCATCCTCTTTCTGTACATTTGCTTGCCTTTTTTCTTCATGTCCTCCCTCCCTCCCTTATGTTGTTCCAGCTCTCCTTGCATTTTTTTTTTCTTCCTCATGTTTTCCTTCCTCGCGTCCTCATATTCCCCTGTTTTCAATTCCTTTCTTTTTGGAAACCTTCCTTCTGTTCTTCTTTTCATCTATTTTTTCCTTGTGGTCTTTCTTCCTTCCTTTCTTGTGCCTTTACTTTGTCACACCTCTATCCTTTTTTCCTTTTATTGTGCCTGTTTTTCTGTTCCTCTTATTAATTCCATGTACTGTTCATTCATTTGTTCCTTTCTTTCTCCCTTGTACCTGAACCTTGTTTTGTATTTTCTTCTTTTCTTTTCCTTTTTCCATTTTCAAACCTTGGATCCCTACTTTTTCATTCATCCTATCCTTCCTTCCTCTGTTCCTTTCTTCCTTCCGTCATTCCTTCCTTTCTGTTTCTGGTATTTGCAGCTTCCATGTGTAAATCCTACCCATTACCTGCCATAAATCCATGGTGAACTTTTGTAATTAATATTTTAAAAGGAATCTAAAGAACTGAGAACTCTGGAAAGTTACACTTGGTAAAGTCTTTTTGTCCATGAATCATGTATAGGAATCACGCTGCTTTATTTAGTAAACTCCACTTCTGCAACCTTAAATGCCCCTTCCAGGCAGCTCGCTTTCCAACCTATCACCAGCTACATGAAGCAATGCATGTTGTGTAAGAGTGAATATGTGGACTTTTGCCATGAGTAACCCCCACCTGCTGGGGTTTCCTGTGGCAAGTGAATTGGTTTGTTGCATTGAGTTTAAAATGTAGTTTATTCAACAAATAAAAGTTGCATTTCACATGATATTTTATAAATGGCTTATTTGTCCATGTGCTTTTATCAACAGCTCTTCTGGTGTTATGTAAGAAAGGAGGTTGGGGGGGTATAAATGGACTTCTACATCTGTGATTAACAGTGTGTAAGAGTTTTAACAAGAACATATAAGAAGGGCAGAAATAGTAGATGAAATAAGAAAGGTTTTTCTTCTATATTCTTGAAGTAACTACAGTAAAAAAAAAAAAAAACAACTTGTGATAATGTTAGTTCCCATAAAAAGCCACAGTACTTAGAATTGTCAAAAGGGTTAAAATAATTTTGATTCTTTTTTCTAGCTCTGCTTCTTGAGAAAAGGACTATCTTCTCTTTTAGGTCAGGTCTTCAGACTGTAATGCAGCCACGCCAGTTACAGAGCTGTAAAGATGAGGCTGAAAGATAAGGCAATGAGTTCAGACAGTTTATCTTTAAAGCCCTGATAGTGAGAGCAGAGGCTGCTGCATTGCACTGCACTCTGTTAAATATTAACTCTTTATATCTAAAGCATTGATGAGCAACTCTTGGAAAGAGGGAAGTAATTGAAGACCGAAGTCCACCAATCGACCCCTCGCCCTGCAAAAGATTAACAAAATTATCATGATTGCTGACATACATTAGATGCCGAGGGATTGTCATTCAACTTTATTAAAATGCGGGGAATTTTCAGCCCCAAGCTTCATTTTTGCCCTAATCAGTCTGAATAATCTCCTTGTGTACTCCCCATCACTTGGCCATGATGTTTCGATCGCTTGTCATGCCTCACTGCAAACACAAAGAGCCCCACTGTCAAGTTCTGTGATAAGGCCCAATCATAACCCACAGCCGCTCAAAATGCAACATTCCAGGAAACCGCATTGCTGGGTTATCAGGATCAGTCTCAAGCACAAATGAATGGAAAATGTTAAAAATACAGAACTGATGTATAACAAGTCATGTTCTGTTTTACCAAGTAGAGATAGCTCAGGCTGTGTGGTTCCTCGTACGAGGTAAGTAACCTTTATGTAAAGACTTTAGCTTCGACTGAAGGCAATTACAGGGAAGACAATCTGGGAACGTCAGATCGTCCTTGGGGGGAAAACTGTGTATATGACTCACTCCAACACACACTGCTTCCTCCTTGGATCTGATCATGTAGCTGTGTGAGCGTCTGGCCTCAAATCTCTCTGTTGTAAACCACCTCGTCAGTGCACTTACAGGCCTCTTTCAAATAAAATAACATCAATTTACTTGTTCAAAGCCTGTGGAATGGCTGCTAAATACGAAACACTTGGGACTGTTAATTAAAATTCAGGGAAATCATCCTGACAAAACATCTTGTAGTGGAACAATATGTAGAATCTGATTGATATCCCAAAACTAGTTTTTTTATTAAACACTTTTAAAACAACAAGATTGACCAGGTGCTGTACAGTAAGAAAAGTATAAAAGATACAGATCAATTTTTAAATTTTTCTTTTTTCAAAAATTAACACAAGTAAACAAACAAAAAAAGATAGATCAATATATAAGAAGAGTTTACTCTGTGTTAAAAGCTAAGAGGATGAAGTGATCTTTTAAACAAGATTTAAAAACAATTAGTGATGGAATCTGCCATATCTGCAGTGGCAAATCATTCTAAGGTTTTGGAGCCACCTCTACAAAAGCTCTCTCACTATTGGCTTCTCGGCGCACCTTAGAGACTGTTAAAAGCATCTGATCTGCTGACACGAGCAAGCATGATGGTACATAAAGGTGCAGCAGTTCAGGAAGGTAGAATGGAGATGAGCTAATAAAATACCTAAAAACAAATAAGATCATGGTTTAGAAAATGAACTGGAAGCATGGTCAAACAAGAAGTCCATTACATTAATCGAGGCTGATTAAAAAAAAAAATAATAATAACAATAAAAAAGCCTGAATTGCATTCTTCAGACTGCTTCGTCTCAACTGGTAAAAACAGGATTTTATCTGTTGGCTGTCCAATTTTAAGAGAGGATTCATTTTAACTACTAAAAGTGTTTTTTGTTCTCTCATTGGATTCCAGGGATGTAATGCCTGTTTGTTCCAAACAGCACGACTTCTGTTTTTTTACTTAATGGTCACAAAATTCCCCATCCTCCAACTTCTGATGTTAGTCAAGCTATCAAGGAGCAACTGACGGTCATCTGCATAGAATTCAGTTCATTTCAATAGAAATTAAGTAAAAACAGGGATCCAAGAATGTTGCCATGTGGTATCTCCCAGGAGAGACCTAAGCTTGTAGACCTAAACTCTCCAAAGTTAAGTTAAGTTAACGAGGTTAGGCCGAAGGCACCGGAGAGCTTTCCACTGCTCCAGCTTCAAGATGAGGATGTCAGTCAGTGGAGTCATAGGCTGCAGTTAAGTCCAATAAAAAACGAACAACAGGGTCAGAGAGTTTCAAACCTGGACTGATATTTCTCTTGTATTCAATTTTTTTGTTTGTTTTTTTACAAAAAAAAAAAAATCTAAAAGTCTGGCATACTTTTATATTCAGCCCCCCTGTTGAGCCATGTTTCATTGCAATTACAGCTGCAGGTCTTTCAGGGTATGTCTCGATTTGCTCTGTATATTTAGAAGCTAAACATTTTTGTCCATTCTTTGTAAGTCAGCTAAAACTCATTCAGACTGGATGATGTTGTCTGTGAAAATCATTTTTAAAGTTTTTCCACAGATTCTCATTTGGAGTTTGACTAGGCCATTCTGACTTTTTTTAAACAATGCAATGAAAAAATTGACTTCTGAAAACAATAATGTGCACTAGATCATATTCAATAATTGTTTTTTGCTTTGCGAAAAAAATATGAATATACAGATAAAAAATCGTGTTAATGAAAATTTGTTTCCAGTTTGTTTTTTTTTCATAAAAAAAAGACTTCACTTTACAACAGTCTGCTACTTTATGTATTTTATTGACATTTTTATGTTAAAAAAAAACACAAAGTTATTTTGCTGTTGTAAAGTGACAAAGGTTCCAAAAATTACTCCGAGTAGGAAAAGGGGCTTCTGGATATTAGTAGTTACATTTTATACCTTTTAAAGCATCTTCTTTATCGTGTATTCTTTTTACATCATTAGCAATGTTAGTAATTATTATCCATCTTTATTAGTTTAAATGGTTAAACTCATTAAGACTGGATGCACGTTGTGTATTTTAGCTTGATTACCAGAGGGATTTGTGTATGCACTTTCCACTTTCAAGCCCCATAAGACAATCAGCTCATAATTTGGAGGAAAGAGAAATTAAATTCTCTTAGGTAAATATGGATTCCTTTTAGAAAAAGCCAAAGTGTTCATTATTCCGTCAAAGTTTCCCCAGAACCTGCGACATTCAGATTTTATTGGACTATTTCACTGGGTACCAGTCGTAGTTACAGAGAGAATCTAAAGTTCTTTCCAGGCTGTGCTCGAAGACTCTGGTTGGGTCGATTTAGGAAAACTCCAACGTTCATCACGGGTCTCTCAATTATTAACGAGACAGGGATCAACCAGCAGCAATTACATCAACTCTGGTTAGTTAAAATGTGTGAATGAAAGTCAAAGTGCTGCTGCTTGCTCTAAGCTAGCAGCAGAATAATTTATGACTCCATTATGGCTGCATGTGTTAAGTTTGAAAAAAGCCTCAGTCAATAGAACAAACTGTAAAAGTAACTAAATATCTGGTATCTTGAAAACAAAGAATTGATTTGAATTTGCAGCAAGATATGAATAACCCTGTCAATGAGATAAATCATCTTACTAAGCACACTTGCAAACTTGCAATTTTAATTCTTAAAACAGCCATTAAGACTTTTCATTCAAATGTCAACCTTCAGGCAGCTTGAGCAGAGAGCGATAAATCATCCACAAACTCCAACACCGGTCATGTATTTTTGCGAATTTATGTAGCACATGTTGAAAGATTTAAAGGGTTTTCATTCAGTTACCATAAGATTGTTGTATATTCACGGTGTGGCAACCAGTGGAACTAATTAATGAAGTGGATGTTGACAGTGTGAGTTTAAGTCAAATTCACTCTCAGAGTACATTATTTATGAAGATATATTCTCTTGGAACATACAGTCATATTAAATAAACTAAAATATGAGTTCCAACCTTTAAGCAGGTATTAAACATACTTTTCATTAAAGCTGCATTTCAGGTTTTTGTTCATGGTTTTGTTCATGTTCATGGTGATGTGCTCCATTTTCTGGGCCTTAGTGAGAACACGAGCAGCAGCATTTTGGATCAGCTGCAGCTGTCTGATTGATTTTTTAGGCAGACCTGTTAACCTCTTATTGCAGTAATCAATGTGGATAAAGATAAACATCTATCTGTGTGTAGTTAATCTATATCATGTGTTTCACTTAGTCATAAAGTTCCTGGAATAAATGGGCTTTTCAATAATATTCTAATTTATTGGACAGATCTGTAAATGTTTGGCTCTTTGCAGTTTTTTGCACATATTTAGAAGGAGATGAGATACTGAATATCAGAATGAGGTGACTATTGCAGTGCTACTACCAATGATTATACAGATTAGGTTACATGTCAGACAAAAAGAACTTAGGTTGGCTGCTCTCTTTCCTGAAACATGCAGTCTGCTCAATGGTCCATTTGAGTGGCCCGGTCAGAAACCTCCTACTGTGCTAAATCCTTGAAGTGAGAACCCATGATTTTTGACCAGTTAAACTTCCTCAGTGGTTAACATCAAGCTCACTTAATAGAGTGTCCATTTTAAGAGAAAACATTGTGGTCATTATTATGAAGCTACAGCCAACAGGAACAGTTCATTATGAGCCATTGACAGGGCACATTCCATGAACATCACTGGATTATAATTCAAGCATCCCTTTAAAGTAAAACATGTACGTGGATCATTTCTGTCAGAGCTGCTGTCAGTAGCTTACATTCTAGCTCGTTAATTATGTGAGATAAAGATTGCCTAAAATATTCATCCATGTTTTAGTCATTTGTATTTCAAGTCATTCCTTTTGTTCAGCACAGTGTGTTAGACAGTGCGTGGTGTTTATAAAGTGCTTTAAAAGTAAAGTTAGCTTGGCTTACAAGACTCGAGCAGTGGTGGAGCCAGAACATTTTCATAGGGGTGGGACCGTTGCTCACTCAGGGGTGGTCAACAACTGATCGGCACCAGAGCCACTTGGAGCACTACATCTGTATTTTAAAAATAATTCATTAAAGACAGAAAATATTTTCTTGAAGGCCTATAAAAATATAAATATAGGAATATATTGATATTATCATTGTTGCCACCACCTGCTTTGGAGGGGAATTGCTTGTTCAAGAAGTGTGCTCCATTGGTGAGTCACCTTAATAACCAATCACTTGGCACCAGACTCCGAGTCTAAGTCAAGCCTAAAGTCTTTCTTTTACTTGATTGCTGCTCAAGTCCAAGTCAGAAGCTCGACTGCCATCCTGCTTACACTAGACATTAACTTCGGCCCTGAGAGATTACCAAACCAGGACTAACACAAAAAAGTATGCTGAGATTTATTAAGTGTGGCAGATATTAGCAGCTTAAATTCTTTTTACTGTCTTGCAGAAAAACTCCTGAACTATCTTTTTAAACAAAAAAATATTTGTCATCTCAATAAGCAAACATTGACAATTTTTGATGTTTCCAGAAATGTAATATATGTATCATAATATCATTGTATTTGAATTTAGTTCCTATATTTTCTTTTGATGTACAATAATGGTTGAGAATTTAGACTGAGAACTAAGTACATCCCTATAAAACTCCTGAATCTGACGCATATAGAACATTTTAAAAAACAATATGGAAATCACCAAAGCTGGTGGGGTTTATTATTTGGGAACAAAAGTGTTCTTCTAATAAACCTTCCAACACTTTAAACATAGATGAAATACTGCTGTTGGGCTGAAAACAATAAGTGAAAACTATGCATGTCAGCATTTTAATAAGCTATGGGTAGAAGCATTTACACTGCATAAAGGGAGTATTGTACCAGACCTAGCGTTAAGCAAAATTGCACTCAACAGCAAACAGATTAAGTTAGTAGCAATGCAGTCCTCTACAGTTTCACTGCTAATATGATTATTGAGTGCTATATTTACACAATAGTAAATGACTCAGGGGGCTTTCTGGTGCAGAGCCTGAAATGACTTTGCTGCCTGCCCCTTTGCCTGTGATTAAAGATTGACTTGTCTCTACGTCTTCTCTCCTAAATATAAAAGAATGATTAATTTCTCTAATGACTGGAACCACCAAATGATAGACTGTAATTGTGTTGTAACCTTCAGTGTTACAAAGCATTCATGAGTAGCATTTACATTTTGAAAGAATTTGTGCATATTATTATGAAACATTTTATTTGATAGTGAGCTGAGGCTGTAAACTGGCAAGCTTTCTGGAGGAAACTGAGCTGCTTCATGCCAAAAACAGAAGCTGTCACTTCATTCTGGAGCTTCTAGTTTGTTGTGCATGTAGATAATGGCAAAGATATTCACATAAACATCTTTTATTTATTCTACAATAGGAGGAATGAGTTAAAGTGTTTAAATAAAATGAGGACAAGATGGTTTTTATCTACCAACATCTAACACCTTTTTCTAGAAGGCTTCCTGTTAGGGGGAGTCAATCCTTTCTGCTGCGACCACATGTTTTTCTAGGAGGAAGGACTGAATCAAAGTCAATTACTCGATGCAATCGGCTGGGTTTCATTTGATTTTTAACCAGCTGGATTTATGTGATCAACTGAATTTGATTGTTTTGTACTATGATTAGGATCTTATTGGACATGCATTCAAATCCAAATATGACTACATGATTGGGTTGATTTAAATAGTATTTGGATATATAGAAACTGGAGATAAATTGTAATGCTTTGTCTTTTAAAGTTCCTTGATATGGGATTTGCAGTTTTGTGATTAAGTAAATAATACCGAGTTAAAATTATCTGATAAAAATAAATTGAGAATGGGAGCAACATGGTCTAGTGGTAAAGTGGGTGAGCCGTACACAGAGGCTAAAGTCCTCAGTGCAGTTGCACTGGGTTCGATTCCTGATCCTGACACCTTTGCTGTATGTCTTCCCCACTTCTGTCTCTACCCAGATCCATTCTGATCACTGTCAAGGATAAAATGAATCAAAAATGCAAGTGAACCCAGAAGTTTATATACTCTGAATAAAAATACATAAACCTTCTTTTCTCACTGGCATAAGTTAAATCAGACCAAACTTCTCTTGTTTCAGGTCATTTTGAATGACCAAAATTATTTCTATTTGCTAAGAGCCATAGTAATTAGAGAAAGAATATATCAGAGACTGATTTGTCTGAAAAATCTGAAGCTTACATACATTTCCTCAGTATTTGGTAGCATTGCCTTTAAACTAAATGACTTGGCTGAAATCTTTCAGTTTCCTTTCACGAGCTTTTCACAACAGTTTGGTGGAACTGGTGGAACCGAGTCAGGTTTGTAACTCGCCTCACTCGCACACATCTTCAAGGCGTAGTGATGTTCACACTGAAACATTGACTTGGTTGTCCTGAAGCCACTTTGGAACCACTTTGGGTTTATGCTTAAAGTCATTGTCCATTTGGAAGATCAATCTGCGCCTGAGCTTTAACTTTCTGGCTGATGTCTTTAGATGTTGCTTCAATATTTCTACATAATGCTCTTTCTTCATGTTACCATCTATTTTCATCATTTCCTCCTGCAACAAAACATCCCCAAAATATGATGTTGCTACCACTGTACGTCACAGTTGGGATGGTGTTCCCAAGCTTACAAGTGTCCCCCTTTTCCTCCAGATGTAATGATGGTCATTATGGGCGAACAGTTCCACTTTAGTCTCATCAGACCACAGGACATATCTCCAAAAATGAAAGTCTCTGTCCCTGTGGTTTTTTGAAGTAGACTTCTTCCTCACTGAAAGGCCTTTGAGCCCATGTCGGTCCAGGACACATTTCACTGTGGATAATGACTCTGTCTTACCAGCTTCAGCTAGAATCTTCCTTTTGTTCTGGGGTTGATTTGCACATTTTGGACCCAAACCTGTTCATCCCTGGGACAGAGAACTCGTCTCCTTCCTGAGCGGCATGATGGTTGGACGTTCCCATCATGTCTCTACTTCCTTATAATTGTTTGAACAGATGAATGCGGCACCTTCAAGCATCTGGAAATTGTTCCCTATAATGAACCAGACTTGTGCAGCTGCTTAATTCTCTCCCTGAAATCTTGACTGATTTCTTCCGACTTTCCAATCGTGTCAAACCAGAAAGCAGTGAGTTCCAAGCGTATCCCTAAAATACATCCACAGGTGAGCCTCCAATTAACTCAAATGTGTCATTTAACCTCTCAGAACTTTCTAAAGTCAAAGCATCATCATCCAGGATTTCCCTCAGTGTTCAAAAGGACAGTGATCATTCTGTATGTAAACTTCTGATTTTGAGGACATTAATAAATAAATCTCTGACAGATTCTTTCTCTTATTGTTTTGGCATTTAGCAAGTAGAAATCATTTAGGTAATTTCAACTGACCTAAAACAAGAGAAGCTTGGCCTGATTTAACTTCGGATAGTGAGGAAAAAAGGTGTGTGTCTTTTTATTTGGTGTATGTAAGCTTCTGATTTCACCAGTAAACTCAAACTAGTTCATAGTGGGTGCTGTGAGACTATAAACATGAATTATTTAGTTTTATTTGCTATGAACTCTGTGCTGAAATAGATCGAAGGCATTTGAGGAGATCTTTTGTTGCCATTGTATGCTGATCGTTATTTCTACGTCTGCCTTTCAGTTCACATTATTTTGTCTTTTGGCTTACATTTTTTTAAAGCTGTATTTCTCCACTGATCTACATGACATACATTCCAAGGCTGTCCAGTCTATCAGAGACATACAACAGACAGCAGTGGAAATTTTTACTTTGCTCCTAGACATCATACAGTGCCTTGCAACAGTATTTATATGCATCAAACCTTTTCATATGTTGTTATGCTATAGCCCCAAACTTTAATGTATTTTGTTAGGATTTTATGTGGTAGATCAAAGTAGTACATAATTATAAAGCTGAAGAAAAAAGTATATATGGTTTTTAATTTGTTTTAAAGTAAAAAACTGAAATGTGTAGTAAATAAAATCCAGTGCAACCCACTGCCTTCAGGGCTTACCTAAATATATGAACTCACCTGTTTGTAATGTAGTCATAGCATAATTAGAGCTTTTATGTTCTGGCCTCACAGGTTTGTTGGGGAACATTGACAACAAACAGCATCGTTAAGACCAAGGAATATGGAGAAATTTTTTTTTTTCTTAAAGTCTTTACTCATATGTCAATGTCAGAAGTAGAGTGTGTGTACAACATTGTAATCAGCTCTTATTAACTTATACAGCCCCTATTAGTTACTGAAAATATAATAATAATAATAATAATAATAATAATAATAATAATAATACACTGTGTACTTAAACAGAATATCGATATGGTCAAAACAATGTGAAGAAACATTTTTCATTGTCACTGAGTATGCTACATGCTATAAAGAGATGTTCTGACACGTGATTTGGTCCAGTACCCAGTAAAACTGCAGTGAACTTAAAGTAAAGTAGTTTATGCTCTGAATATAACGTAACTACCATTTAATTCTTCACCAGAAAAGTTTTTAAACTCAGCAGTGGGGTGCTCATGGTGTTAGCAGTGAGATAGCGGTCTAACGCTATCTTCCTCGGGCCCAACAGCTCTTGGCGCGTTTCAGTTGTCTCGATAGCACCCCCTCCTATCGAGGAGGAGAATGGCTAATTCAATCCAAGGTATCACGTGACTTTTGGCAGACACTTACCGCGGAGGAGTGGAATTGTTTCGTATGCGAGGAGAGATCATTTTGTGCGTGATGTCTGAGGACAGTTTGTGAAACAGGTTTTATTTGCGTGTAGCATGTTTTATGCGCGTGCAACCTTTTGGCAGGAAATTAACTCCACAATGGTAGACAAGAATTAATGTGTTAAAAACTCAGCAAAAGTATTCATACCCTTTGAATTTAGTTTAATTTAGTCACATTACAACCACAAACTTCAGTGTATTTCAATGGGATATTATGTGACAGTCCAACACAACATAGTGCATAAATGATGATTCTTTAGTTTGCTTTACAATAAAAAGAAAAGAAAAGTGTGGCATGCTGGGTGGCTCAGTTGGTTAAGGCGTACCATGTACAGAGGCTATGGTCCTCAACACGATCCTGGGTTCAGTTCTCAGGCCATTTGCTGCATGTCTTCCCCCTCTCTCCACCCTATTTCCTTCCAATTTTCTGTACAATATAGGCCACCAGTGCCAAAAAAAATCTTTAAAATAATAATTAAAAACACTTGTGGCATGTTCATGACCCCGTGAGTCAATACATTTGCTGCAAATACAGCTGCAAGTCTTTAGGGGATATGCATCTACCAGATTTAGAGACTGAAATATTTGCCTAGAGATTCTGTAGATATCAGATTTCAAGTCTTGCCACTGATTCTTAAATTAATTTTAATCAGGACTTTAACTGGGCCATTCAAACACATGAATTTGCTTTGATCTAAACCAGTCCATTGTAGCTTTTACTCTATGTTTAGGGTCACTTTCCTGCTGGAATCTGAATCTCTGTGCCAGTCTCAATCCTTTAGCAGCCTTTAGCAGGTTTACATGAAAAGACTGACCTCCTTTTAGCTCCATCTATCTTCCTGTCAACCCTGATCAACTTCCCTTTTCTTGTTATGAATACATCCCCACAGCATGGTGCTGCCACTATCATGTGTCACTGTGGCATGGTGTGTTCAGGGTGCTGTGCATTGTATTGTTAGCATTTTACCACACATAGTGTTTTGCATGCAGGACAAAAAGTTCAATTTTGCAGCAAACTGAAAAATATACTTATCATAGCTTCTTGATTCTTTGCAGCTCTTCCATAATGCCAGGTTGTGGAGTGCACAACTGATAGTTTTCATGCTCATGGATTCTCCCTATGGGAAAGCCATGTCTTGGGAAGTTTGCAGTTGTTATTTAATAGATCTATTTTTAGATGATGCGTTAAACAGTCCTCATGACATGTTTCAAGCTTGGGATATTGTTTTATAATCTAATCATGCTTTAAACTTCTCCACATCATTCTCCCAGATCTATCGGCTGTGTTCTTTATGGAGTTCCATATACCAGCCAAAATAAGACTGAGAAGAATATGAATTGTACTGAAGAAGATATTTATGCGCTTAGATCACATATCTCAAAAGCAATGGGATAGACTCATACACATATTAATGATTCCCAGAAGATCTAATCCAGTTTCTGTATGCATCCCTTTATCCCTTCTAATCACCACAGGACTTATATATCCTTTGGGAAATTTGCAGGTTCTTGGTTTGCAGGTTACATTTAAAGAAATGTTTGAAACACTTCTAAAACACACGAATTACAACATAAGGAGTCTAACCTCTGCAGTAATGATGGCTGCAGAGGTTTCATTTGGTTCGATTTTGATGATCCATCAAATAGTTTCCTTAGAAATGAATTTTTCCCTCAAGAAAAACTGTGTCAGTGGTATCATTGCAATTCCTTAGTGAAATTCTTTGACTTATTATTAATTCCATTTTAAATCCAACTTAAGGGTTCAAAAACATTAGCATGTTAACAATCTGACTTGTGTAGTTTTTGGGGAACTGATGTTACATGCTTCCATTCAGTGTACCTCAAGGAAGGCTTATACACTTTCACACAAAGTAGCACCACCAGTCACTGATTAACCTTGACTTCCTTCAGTATCAGGGATCAGTGACCCAAAACAATGAAGCAAATGTATCAGGAAGTGCTGCAGAGTCTCACTTTTGTTTTCTGTTCATTTCAGGGAAACTAGCACCAGGCATGACTTAAATGCAGAATCAGTACTTGCTGTAGTGTAGAAAATGCACCGATAACCTTTGCTCCCAATGTGTTCTTTTTATGTTGTTGATGTAAAGCAACCTTGAGAATCTTGAAAGGCACTTGTAAATAAAATTTATTATTATTATTAATAAAATCTGTCACCACTACATAGACCAGAGGTCTTTAACTCCAGCCCATGCAAGCAGGTGCTGTGCAACTTTTAGAAGTGTCTCTGCTTTAACACCCCCAGGTCAAATAATCCAGCTATTTGATTCAGGTGTGTTGGACCAGGGGCACATCTAAAAGTTGCAGGACACTGGCTTTTAAGGACTGGAGTTGAAGACACCTGACATAGACCCAGCACTGATTAAAAAAAAAAAAAAAAAAAAAAAAAAAAAAAAAAAAAAAAAAAAAAAAAAAAAAAAAAGACACCTTTGTGGAATGACAGCTCATCAGATCTATGTTTAGCCATCATAACACAGATGGGGGGGATTAAGAAACGTTTCAGATGTCAAAGGTCACAAAGCCATTGGTCTTTGGCTCTGAATACTCACAGATTCATTGTGATGCTAATCCTGTTTTATCCACTCGAACCTTAAAATAAACCTAACGCTCTGGAGAATGAGTCATAATCCTTACTGCCATGCCTGGTGTTATGTCACCGTGCTCAGGGCTGCAGGTTTAAAATCATCATCACATAAAAGAGGGAAAATATGAGCAGGTACACCAAATCCCATTAAAGGATTTTCTGAACTGATTTGAAATGTTTTTCAAAGCCTTCAAAGAAAAAAGTAGCTATCATGCAGAGTAAGTACAAAGTCCTTGTATGCAAATACAACTGAATCAGAGTGAAATTTCATGAAAAAACGATAAATACAGTATGTTTCCAGCAGAAATTACAAACATTCAGTAGTTTTCAGGGAACATCTGTTTTCTTTTCTTTCAAGTTGTTTAATACCTTTAATATATGCATGTTTCTGGGTTGTTTTCATGCCATGCCTTGATTGTTTCTATGAATGGTTTTCCATACTTCACTGAGCTCACCCTCAATCACTAGACCATTCTTGCCTGTCATTTGTACCTGTCTATTTATCTCCACCTGTGTTCTTCAGGATAAAAGCACCTTCCAGCCACAGTACCGATCCTACACCATCTGAAGCTTCATGCAGACTAAATCCAGCATTTTCAAGCCAAGTCACTGAGAACATGACCATGTTTCTGCTATCTGAACCCCTGCTCTCTGCCTGACCCTGATTTAATGGGTTTTGACCCTTGCCTGTCTTCTGACTCCTCTCTGCCTAACCCTATGTAAACCGATCCTGGACCATTTCTTCAACCATGTCCCCTGTCGCTGTATTGTAAGAGAAGTTTTAACCATCTTTTTCTCTCTGTTCAATATTATTCAAAATTTTACTGGTTGCTCTACAAGCTTCTGAAGATCATCTGCGAGTCTTCCCCAGGTTTTTCACTTCACATTTGGAATAACCCCCAGCCTGTTGGTCAGTCCTGATCTGAACAGGTTTGTGCTATCCTGTCCTGTCATATCTCAGTTACTCACCTCTCTGCTTCAGATCTGGAAACAGTTCTTTTGATCCTGCATCCAAAGCGGCAATATTTCTTTTTGTCTCTGAACGGTCCTGTGTGTGAAACAATCCCCAGACACTTTTCTCTCTCTCACCATCAAGACTTGAAGTATTCCAAACAATTAACGTCCGAGTGTTTGAAGAGGAAAGCCTGGGAAATCATGACTTACTGTTTGACTTTACTTTCTGGTTGGCTTGCCAGTCACTCACCATCCTCTTTTTTTTTTTTTTTTTTTTTTTTTTGCAGAGTCTGACCTGAAAGTCGCCTCCAAGTAGCAGCCCCATTCCTGCTTACACATTCATACAATTACTGTCAGAAAAATGTTTAACCTTTACTGGGTTGTGGTTTCTGTTTTGGGTCCAGAATATACTACAACGGTTACAAGAAAGTAAAAGTAACATTTTGACTTTTTTGGGAGAATAATGTATCGGGTATACTATTAGTGTGCAGAATTATTATGCAACTAAATGAACAATGTCCATTTATTTTTATCCCTTAAATTCAAAGTTAAGAAGAAGAAACATTTAACATTTTTTAAAAAAAATACAGGCACCCTTCTCAGTAACAGTCACAAGCCTTCTATCCATGGAGTCTGTCATTTTCTTGATCTGTTGACGATCAGCTCTGGTGTAGTAGCAGCCATAGCCTCGTAGACATCGCAAAGTAGGATGAAAGAATGAAAAAGGCAGACAAAATTAACAGTCTTCAATGAACAGAAGTCCAAATTTACAAAAGTAAATAAAAGGGGAAGGGTAAGGGGAAAACTCGGAAACAACTCAACACTTTAACAAGAAGCATGGCAGGATCAGGATCTGACAAAGGAATCACTAAAGAATAAGTATTATATTCTAGGGAGAAGATTACTGGATGTGGAACAGGTGACTGATTAACAGGCTGCAGTTATCGGGGAAGCAGTGAGCAAGAGGGGAGTGACTGATAAAATATTCACCATAGAACACCAGGCCTGGAGACCAGGGAAAAGACTAAATACAAATAATATAACACATTTTTTTCAGTATTAGCCTAAAGGAAAAGAACTGTACTCAAACAGTAAAAAATATTACAATTAATGAAATACTTTTAAACAAGAAGACATTAAGAAAAATGCATCAATCCCCATAACATTGTGAATTTGGTAGTACAGTTTCAGTATATTTCAGCATCCTATGCTAATGATTTCAAAAGTCATAGTATGGTTAAATTAATAACTCAGCAGAAACAGTAACGTCATCAAGTAGCATCCTAAATGCAATTAAAACCTATTTTTCTTTCTTAGTGGTGCATTGAATCAGTGCTTTGGGTTTTTTCCTGTGCAACTGTATGGGAGTTTAAGCATGTCCACCTTCTCAATATGGCAATGTTGATGACGTGCAAAGCTGCTAACCACGCATCATCAGGCTATTTTTATGTCAATGCTTACCCCTTGCAATGTCACTTGACCTGACTTGTGGTGGCTTTGTTTCTTTTTCTTTTCTTTTTTTCAGCAAGTAGGAAGATGTTTGTATTCAAAAAATGTGTCCTTTACCCTTTCTCTGATTATATTTCTGACATTTTCATAACCTTGTTTCATGTTTTTGTGTTTAGTACTTCTGCAAGACTTTATTTTAATAAATGATTATGGTTTTCTTTAAACAGAAAGTGGATGTAACGCAATAAATTTTTGTAGCAGAATTACTGTAACTATTTAGGTTCTGTTGACAGACAGTTTGTAAAACCCTTATATAAATGGAGTTATTCCTAATTTGTTTTAAAGCCTTTATAGCCCTGCATACCTAAAGGTCCAGATGGCAACTTGATAAGGTTAAGAGGTCAGAGCTGTGATCTGTGTCGTATAGTATGTAGGACGAAAGCAGCTTGAGCAGGTCATATGTGATGTTCAACACGCACACTCTAAAGACAATCCTCTTAGGCTCCGGTTCAACTTTACGTGCATCTACAGAAATCTAATTAAATTTGCTTTTTCCTAATGCATGTAAAGCAAAGGGGAGTTGACAATGCACTGGTGCGGCAAAGGATTACAAGATCCCATCATTTGGACTGGGGATTGACACTAGCATGACCTCTTATTGAATAATCCAGTTTATTGTTGTTTGTCAGCTTTCATCACTTTGAATCATGGGGTCAGGCAGCTGGTCTCAGTGCCTTGCTGTCATTACTTTGATAAACTTGCCAACAAAATCAATTTTATGAGTCTGATCAAACCTTTGTGAGTGACCAAGGAAGTTCTGTTGGTAATCTGGAAAAGATAGATCCATTAGAGAGGCTCACCCCCCTGTTTATTGGTTATCACCCTTTCACAGCAGTATCGCATGTATGTGGAAGGTCACCTATACTCAAGTAGTCAAGACTCATTGTTGCTTGTATCGTGGTGTGAGCCCAGAGAAATTACATAACTTCATACAAATGACTATGATTTCCATTATTTTTACTACCTATGTGACGAATGCATCATGTGAAATTTCCACTGATGGCACAGATAACTGTTTTGATAATGAGATTCTCTTCTTTAAACACATAACCCATTTTTCTGGGGGTGTAATGGCTGAAAATATTTTTCATGGTCTACACATAGTGAGTAACTACGCTGAGAGCATTCAACCTCTGAAGATTTATTTTCTGTTAAAAAAAAAAAAAAACCCAGAATTTATTTCAGGCTTCCAAAATTCTCTCGATGAGTCAGCTGTAAACTTTTACTGCCAAATTTTTTCCAAGAAAGGCCCTCCAACTGCTATCTATTAAACACTGAGGGACACATTGACTGCTTTAGAAAACATGCTCTGACACTTGAGTAAGCTCAGAAGAAAGTGGGTCACTAAAAGGTGTTTTTAAATGCCAAATTTAAATACTTTTTGTTCAGTTAGGAAGTTAGTTAGTAGTGGTAGACAAGTTGATTATATTTTTATTGTCTTCTAGCAAGAGGCTTAAATGTATTTATATCTCTCTTTAATAACCTATTAAAAGCAGATGTTTCAATGACGGGTTTAGAATCCTGTTTTGGGATTGTTCCCTCTCTCTCTATCTTCCTTTTCTCTTGCCCTGGTTTCCTCTATTTATCAGAGCTCTGGTTGTAACTGTGATATCTTAAAACAGAGATCACCACAACTTCTTCTCCCTTGCTACCTCCTCTTGCTTTTATCAGGAGACTCCAGGGTATAGTCTTGCTAGAGGGTCTTGGGTCCTCCCTAAGGCCTCCACCCACCTCAACTAAATATTTACAATGCAGAGAAACAGCAGCTCTACTCTGGGCTTCCTCCAAATACCAGGCTCGTTGTCTTAACTCCAAGGATTCACCCACCCATTTGGAGGAAGCTAATTTCAGCTATTTATTTGCAGTCTTTTTCTTTTGTTCATTACTTATAGTTCTCCATTCTCCTGTGATTTTTTTAATTGACATGATTATGCAAATGGGATTCAAAATCAGAAAGGGTGTATAATCTGACACAAACCACTTTTTGACAAATCTGATATTAACAGATTACAACACGTTTTTACTGATGATGATATCAAGGCTATCTGATATATCATCTATCATCTTGCATGGGTTCTATTTGGAGCTGAGAGCTGGACCGTTCTTAACTTGAAATTCATCAAACGTAGTGTTTATGTCAGATTCCCCGAGTCTCTCTACATGACCAAATTAGAACTAGCACAAGCCAAAACTATCAGGATCTTGGGTTGTTTTGGGTTCATAGTTTTGAATATTTGTTATCTGTGTTTGCCTTAGTTATGTTTATTTTGGTTTCATCAGCCCTGTTCTGTTTTTCTTAGTTCAGTCTACTCTTAATTTAGTTAGATTATGTTTGTTCATTATTCCTTGTGTTTAGTTATTCTTTGTTACGGTTAGAGTCATTTTCCTAGATCCCCTGTTTGTTTACTCTTCTCACTCCCTTTTGCCATTCTCTTACTCTCCTCAGTTTGCCTTCTGCTCTCTCCTCTCACACCTGCAGCCTGTTAGCCAATCAGCCCCAGCATTCACTCTCCCAGTATTTAATCTCCTTTCCTCCGCTTACTCCTCTCTGGAGTCTCCTGTTATTCCCCATTACACTCCATGCACCTGATCCCTGGTTTTTCCCTGCTGTCGCTCCATGTGCCTCCTTATTTTTTTAAGTTCTTGTTCTTTTCATCATTTTTTCATTAAACTTTCAACTACAACTCACTGTTTTAGTCTGCTCTGCATATGGGTCCTTCACCATCTGCCATCATCATGACAGAAACAATGTCAGCAGCAACCAACTAGTAAAGAAATAGTTGAGAAACACAGGGTGAATAGGTTAGGACAGGTCTGTAGAATTAACGCTAACTGACTGCCACACTGACTCTTATGACAACAGGGACCTGCCAACTAATGGATATCAAAAAACATGGGCAAATTAAAGATGCTCAACATGTTGACCATCCTAGTTGCAGGGATCTTAAAGTGTGGGAAAAATATTGTGGACAGCATCCAAAATCAAATGGAACACAGTCCTTATCAGTCGCCAACAAGGCCCCAACCATAGGTGAAAACTAATGAGCGGTCTCACATTTTAGCTCAGGACTTTCTCATCTTGACAGACCACATTACTGCCCACAACACTGCAGGTGAAGCCCATCCATCTCCCACTCTAACCTACCATCACTTGTGAAGAACATACCAAGATACCTGAACTCCTCTTGTCGAGGCATGGAATCACCCCTAACTTTAAGTGGGCAGTCCACCAGTTTTCCAGAACTTTAAATTGCTCCTGGTAAAGTCGAAAGTTTGGTGTCCATTACAACACCTAGAAAAAAAAAGGATAATTCTCTTCATGAGTCTTTTTGTTTTTCACCTCAATACAGTCCACTTCACATGCACACTTAAAGATTTCTGCAGATATTTCATTGAGATGACAGGAAATTAAAACATTTATTACATTCATTCACATATTTCACAGGATTTGCTCCTGCCAGACATACACAATCCATGAACAGTTTTGGAATGTAATTCCAAACACCTTTCACCAGTATTTAGTAAAGGAGCAAAATGTTTACAATATTAACATTGATCATCTTACTTCTGAAGTGGTAGCTTTCAGAAACATGAGTATCCGTACTGACAATGTTTGTAACAGATTTAAGTTCTAAAAATAAACATTTGGCAACAAGAACACGAAGCCAACACATTCCAGGAGAAGATTTTATTCAGGTCAGTTACACAATGTCACTCCTCAGGATAAAGCTGTGATAATTATTCTAGTCTAGGCTTTCTCTCTGCAGGGCTGCTTTATCCTCCTGCTTGATTGCAGCACACTGAAGCTCAGATGTATACTGAGCAATATGCAGTGTCTACTAACGTTTGTTTAAGATTACAGAGCTCTGTTCATGTGATCTCTTTGTGCTACAAAAAGGCTTTATATCAAACACTTGGGAACACTCCCAGCTGCTTTCATATTTTTGAGGATTGAAGATGGAAAACATTAAATATTCATTTGAATAATTCAAATCTGTTGGCTCCGCTGTCCTCTTTAAACAAATGAACACACATGAGTTCACTGAGCGTATATAACAAACAGAGGAGGAAACTAGCTCTTTTTTTAGTTGCATGTCTCCAGTGTAGGAGTGGAAAAATATTTTTTGGGTGCACTGACAAGGCCATGGTAGATGATTTAGATACATATTCGAACACTGCCAGGGACCCTCCATTGAGACGAGAGCCAATTCAAATATAGCACAGACTCTTGGGAAAAACTTTCCTTGAAAATCATGATTAATGGCTCTTCAGTGTGTTTCTCTCGGGTCACATGGCGTGACTAATGCAAACAGGTTTTCTTAGGCAACACAGCAACCTTTGCTCAACTGGCAGATGCAGAAATCACATTATTATTTTGGCTTCCATTTAACCTCATGCAGAAGGAGCTCTGAATTCATATTACTCCAAGAAAACATTTTACATCAGGACATATCATTGGTATAAAATCAGAATTACAGACTCCTCACATGTCACAACATGTAACCTAATGGCGTGTCAGTTACATTTAAATGAGTACAAACCAAATGTTCTGTCATTGCGTCAGCTAGATAGAGTAGACTGTGTCAATATGAGGCAGCGCTTTGAGCAAACAGTGATATAACCCTGTACAAATAGAAAGAGTCTCACAATGTGCAGCAACTCGATGACACTTCAGAGAACTGTTTGCTAATTTAGGTTCACATGTACTGAGGTAAGGGGCTGTTGAACTGCAGCATTGCAGGAGATATATACATTACCCTGCAGGAAGTATGCACACTTCCTGGGGTCCTTACTCTTAAAGTTGGCACCAAACACAACTTTCTGTGCACAGTCTTCTCTATGTCTGGTCTCAGTGGATTTTCTATTACCTAGCTTGGGAGCAAGTGCATCAAACATTTCTGTTAAACACAAAGCTAACTCTGCCAGGTAATTACATGTTATGGAGAAGTGATTCTTAAACTTTTTATAATAAACTCAGAAAAATACTAATATGCCTGTCACACTGTTATGTTTCAGGCTTTGGTTTCCTTGCCTTTTTAAGAAATGATGCCATAGGAACATAACCTCCCCACATCCCCTTCCTTCACATTTAACACTGTGGGATTGAGAATCTGAATAACAGTTAAACCAGCCTTCCACAGACTTTTTGGAGTTGTCGGAAAATTCTGCCAAATGGGTGCCACAGCTCTCACACATAATATATGCCACTGCCACAGAAACAAGGCAACAGCGATAAGTTATAGCAATGAACCAGTAATAACATTGCTTAATCTCACGCTATGCTGTGTTGACACTTTACTCACTGGATTACATGGAAGCACAATTTAAGCCATTATTTTCCATCTGATGAGGTTATCCAATAATTATTTGACCATTTGGGGAGAGTCATAGAACACTGAAATTTTGTTCACACATAGTCAGTTGGTTCTTTAATGTAGGAAAAAAAAACAAGACTGTGACATCAATACGATGTAACGTACCTGGTCAGAATCCAGTGGGACACTATGAATTTCCCCCTTTTGATCTTTCGTATACACAACCTATTCACAAAAAGATTACATCAAAACACATGATAGAACTCTATTTTATAAAAATCTGTTTCATTTTCTCATCTTAAGGCCCACATAATGTGTTTTTCAAAACGACAGTAAAGTTGACAAGATAGGAAGCAGTGTAACAGCAGCCTTAAATTTTCAAGTGGGAGTAAATCAAGTCAAAAAAGAGGAAAAAGAGTCTGTTTCCATCCATTGGATTTGCATGTATGGTTGAATTGTGCATCCTAATCTTATTCAGAAATTCAGGTTTTATGAACAAGTCTAAAACATAAATAGGATGGTCCCATTTACTCAAAATTACAAGTGGGAAAATCTGATGTTTCTCACCAACTCTGATCTCAAACTCAAATATGGTTGCCCTTTGTTTAAAACAAAGTCAAAAGCTACAGTCCTAAAGTATGTATTTTCCATTCTGACAGTTTGTATCACAGTAAAACCTTTCACACAGGTTGTCCTGTTCAATCTCAATTAATGAACATCTTCCTTTAGGGTTAAACATATGAAATGCAACTTATATACAGTGCTATTAGCTTGCATTGCTAAAAGTAGTCAGCAAAACAAGCTAACAGCAGTAGTTGGCGAGTAAATAAGTAAGAAAAACATTGTGGGGAGATTTAGTGTTTTCCCAATTTGGATGTTTTGTCTTGCAGGGACCACAAGGCCAAAAATACATCCATATACTAGTGAGAAATCACTTCATCCACTTTTTCTAGTTCTTCTCATCTGAGAAAACAGAATAAAATGACTTTTGGCCAACCAGCAAATTATCTCCCTCATGAGGCTGTAGAAAAAAAAATGTTTATCACTACATGAAATGAAACGCTGAAAAGTACCCAACAGTAAATATCATTCTTACCACCAGTTTCAAGCATTTTCCATTTTATCAATTGTTTTCTCTCAAGTCCAACATCAAAGTCTAATAATAAATATGACACCAAACCCTTACCCATTCTCCTAACCCTAAAATCCATATTTAAAGCATTTTAGATGTAATATTTGCATTGGTCTATTACTCAGAAACACACCTCTAACCAAAAAGATAGAGCTAACCCTAACCTCAGTGAACTATAAACAGCCACTTGGGGGTTGCATTCTTGTTCAATCTAAACCATTTCCTCCCACCATATTAGCTCTATTTTATGCGTTTTAGATTTGATACTTATGAGAGATTATCACCCAGAAACATATATCCAACCAAGAAAATAAATCCTAAACCTAGTCTTGGATTAGAACTACACTATTCCTCAAAACCAGACATTAGACCCAGAACCCATCCCTCACCACGTCCCTTATCCATCTGTGATTCCTCCCTAGCACTCACTATTTTCTCCTCATTCTCTCCTTCTCTGGTTTCTTCGTCCTCCCTTCTAAGCACAGCACATGACAAACACTCAATGGACTGTTTGAATTCTACCCAAGCTATATGCCTGCACCCACAGGAACATGCCAGTCATGTCACATAGCAACTTACACAGCACATCCCAAATCAAAAGACTGTCTCAAATGTCCTCTTGAAACAGCCGACTACAACATACACTTTACATAAAAAATAGGACCCAGCTGCTCAAGAATGGGTCAGATCTTGAGCAAACCCACTGAGATTATTTTCACCTAACCCAACCTTAAACCCAAACTACATTGATAAGTTGTTAGATAAAATAATTTTTTCTACCCTGTTTACACTGCCAAAAAAGAATGCATCAACTCGTGAGGGTCTAGATATTATTGGGAATGCTGTAGTTCAACGAGGCCAAAACCAAGGTTATGGAGGTCCAAAACTCCTTAATGCTTCTTCATTTCTGCTATTGTAGATTGTTCAAATGTTCAATTCAATTCAGTTTATTTATATAACACCAATTCATAACAAATGTCGTCCCAAGGCACTTTACAAGAAAAAAAAAAGATCAGTGCAATCGTACATACATTCCAATTGATCCTACTTATCAAACAGTACGGTAAGCTCAATTAATTATTCAAAGTAGTTCAAAAAGTTTCTAAGGAAACCCAGCAGATTGCTTTGAGTCATTGACTTGCAGCATTCACTCCTCCTGGATGAGCAGGTAGCAACCGGATGGCATTGTGTTGTTGACTTTACGGCAATCCCTCATACTGAGCATGCATGTAGCGACAGCGGAGAGGAAAAACTCCCCTTTAACAGGAAGAAGCCTCCAGCAGAACCTGGCTCAGTACAAGCGGCCATCTGCCACGACCGACTGGAGGTTCTCATCTGTCGGTTGAATGACCCTGACTTTAATGTGGCAATGCATTGTCAATGATTGAAAAATATATGTAAATTGTTAAAAAAAACATCAGTGAAACACAAGGAGTGCAGATCACAAGCGCTGCATGGTACCTTTCCGCAGGTTTTCAAGAAAACAACCAATCAGGAGAGTTTTTAGGTAGGGGCCTTTAAAGAGGCAGGAGTTCAAAACCTTTAATAATGTCTATGTGAAATGGAGGAAAAGTAATTAATTAGTCAAGGCGTTCCAATGCTAGTAAGCAAACAGGGAATACCTACAGATGTCCCACTGCGGTAGATTCTGGGATAGTGGTTACTACCTCTCTGCTCTGCTGTAAGGGCAGTGGTTGGAAAGAGACATAGCAACAGAAACAGAATCTGAAAAAGGACAAAATAGAGTTAAAAGGAAAAGAAGGAAGGCTCTGTTTATACTGAGCAAAGCTAAGGCCCATTATCATGGCAAAGTGAGGTTTTTAGATGGACTGAATCCGTATCTGATTCTGGATAAAGAGGGAACTAAAGATTCCGACTTGTTTTGGCAGGTTTTATGGTTTTGCTGACATTCTTAAAAAGTTAGCGCTTGTCTACAAACACATAAAAATATCCAACCCACTGTGTTTCATCTCTGGTTACAGTGCTAATGAGAACGTCGAGAAAAAAAAAAAAAAAAAAAAAAAAAAGAAACTTAGCTTGTCTCATTTCAAATTTAGTGGATTTTTAGAATATCCTCAAGTCATTTGTTGGTCAAAACATAAAACAGTAATAATTAATTGGGGTAATATAATTTCTTCACTATTACACTGAAGCACTATAGTGACGGAAAACCTGCGTAACTAACAAGGTGTGCGTCAATGTGTACACTACCGATTAAAGTCTAAAATAAGTAATCAGTGATTCCCTCATATATCCTTTATCTAACTGATAATGTTCTTTGATTACAGGAATCTTACCCTTAACACAGGTAAGTCTTACACGTTATCTATTTCGGAGCCTGGATCCGGCATAGTAGCAGCTAATGTAGCTACAAATTGAGAAAGGCATTGTGGTTTGACATAACGAGACAACCCAAAGTGCCTGCTTAGACACAAAGACAAAAAAAAAAAAAAAGAAAGAAACCAACTGTTTGCCCAAAGGCAGTCGGCTTTGCTGGAGATTATTCAGGTTATGGTGCAAGGTTGACGGAAGCAGGAAGTTGACATATTTTTTTATTTTTTTATCTCCAGGAGAGACCGTAGCGGACCCTATCACCACCAAAACAGAACTGGAATCAAGCGGTTCTTTACCTGCTCCATACATTTCAGGAACTGGAGTTTATCTACCACTTCCCTGAAGCAATGGCGCATTATGCAAAAGAAACAAGCTGGTTTTTTCGCTCAAGAAAATTTCAGCTGATACTCAGTGACAATGGCTGACATCCAGGAAAGGAGTTTGAGTAAGACTTGTGGAAAATGTAAATATGAAAGCCACCTTTCACCTTTTGCACTTATTTGTTGCCTATAGAAACTGAAACCTACAGCCATGCAAACCAACTTGAGGTAAATACTTAAGCCAACAAGCTGGCATTTATAGGGTATATAATCCTTACCAATGAGTTTATTAAGGACCTGGAGACTCTCAGCTGTGCTGCCAGTTTTTCCTAGAGGCCACATAATCCCTTATATATTCATGTTTTATCCACCAGTCTCGTGAACTGACCAAAGAACTTGATAATTTACAGCTTTGGATGTGATGCAGAATGAGAGGAAACATCACATTTGGGCTAACAGACGTTTTTTGAGCAAAATGCACAAATCATAAAGTCTGACAGATGTTCTGGTAAAATTTGACAGTTATGTCAAAACTTTATGGTCCTTATGCAAATCACAGGGGTGGCATCTATGGTTAGATCCCTAGCTCCTTGCAAGACACTAAACCTCACATTACTGCTGATATGCTCACTGTTGTAGAGAAAAAGAGCTGCAAATACAGAAGGTAGAGCTTTAATAGGAAATTTTGTATGACTGTTTCGACAAGAAAGAAACCTTGAAGATACAATTAAAAATAAGTTTAAAGATGCCTCATAAGTGCAGAGTTGTAGCAACAATGTAGTGATATAAACAAGAAAATCTTCATGTTTTATAAACCATGAAAGTCACAAATTATGTCTCATGTGATCCTCCCAGCTCCAGAAAGTGAGAAGAAAACTGAGTTGGTGTAAATAAAGTCCTGACCGTGACAAATTTGTGCCAGATTTCCTGAAAAGATGTACAGAATTTACTTGAGAGCTCTGATTGCCATTACAGCTGAGCTCTATTAGGACACTTGACTCCCACAGCCTGTATTTAGAAACATCTCTGGATTAAATTAGACCAGAGTGGAATGCACTGGTAGAAATCCAGGTCAGAAGTTATTTCTACACCTTGAAGTTAATATGGAAAATTCCCTGCTCTGAGCCGGCACACATCTAATGTCTCATCATTCCTCTTTGTCGTATTCAAACACAATGTCCTGAAAACCAAAACCATCTGACAGCTGAACCTCCTGGGTTTCTGTGAACATGTGAAGGCTGATAACTAGCTCCGCCACGCAGAAGCTGTTCATCTGGTGGTGACTAAGCAGTGACAGTTTCTCAGAAGGATCAAATGAGAAAAACAGTTTCTTGCAAAACTATCAGAATCCTTTGAACTAATTCACATCTTGTCACATTATGACAACAAAGTTCAATAGTAATCACTTCATCTGAAAATAGGAAGAGTATGGCTCAATGGCAAACCTGCCAAAACATGGCTGTCCACCTTAACAGACTGGGCAAGGAGAAGATTAATCTGAGAAACGGTCAAGAGGCCCATGGTAACTCTGGATGAGCTGCAGAGATCCACAGCTCAGGTGAGAACCATTAGTCGTGCACTCAACAAATCTTGATTTCATGGAAGAATGGCTGGCAGATTGAGAAGAAGCCGTTTTTTGCAATTTGTCACAAGAGGGTGTAGTGCACACAGCATGTGAGAAGAGGAACTCTGGTTACAGGTGACCAAAATTGTAATATTTACCACCATGAAACATGGCTGTAGCAATGTGTTTGCATCATGCTGTGGGACCATGTGATGAAATGGAACTTAACAGACAGAACTACAACAGAATGTTTTAGATTAAAGTATTTTCATGTGCTACAAAGGCCCACTCAAAGTTCAGCCCTAATTCTAATTGAGAATCTGTGGCAAGATTTGAGAATTCCTGTTCACTGGCTGTGTTTCCATCAAGGTTTTTTTAATGATCATTTTGAAGTTTTGCATATGAAAAATTTTGATGGAAATGGTAAAATTAAAAAAACTTCCTAAATTTTGCAAAAAAAATTTTTTTACACTCGCCTGAGGTGGTTTTTTGATTTTCCAAAAAATAATGAATGCACAAAAGAGGAGATTGAAACACACTTGCTGAATAAGTTCTGATGTAGTGAATTTTCCCATCCACCTGTGGGTCTGTGCATGAAAAATTTCAAAGTCCAAACCTCCAGCACAGAGGGGAGGACTGTCAGCCTGGAGTGTCCAGCTGGAGGTTTGATGTGTGATGGCATAATGTGGATTCTCTGTTAAGCTTGCTGGATATTAATTAAACCAAATGAAGATGAAAAGCACTTGACTATGTCATTATTGTCATTTTTAAAACTGATGGGTAAAAATAGATTATGATGGATTTCTTTTTCTGTCAAAATGATGGACAACAAAAAAGTCTAGCACAACCTCTGGGTGGGATGCTCTCATCCACTGGTGGGTTTGTGCCTTACTACAGGCATGGAAATCGGAAAAATTTCTACATCTTTCTACATCGTGCTTTTTCAACAGCCATGCATAGCGTCAACATCTGACATTATTCTTGGCGTGGCCTGGTTGATTCGCTTCAAACCAGTAGATGGAAACACACCTAATTTTCTTTTTTTGGGATATTTTAAAAATTCACATCACAGTTGGATGGAAACATGGCTACAGATGCTCTCAATCCAGTCTGACAGAGCTTGAGCCATTTTGCAAAAAAGAAGGCATGTCATGAAACCAGGAAGTTTTCTGACCCAAAAACAGAAATACATATGGCACTTGGAAGAAAAAGAATAAAATTAGCTATAATTACAAAAGCAAATATATACAAGAGAAGCTTTGAAGTTCCGGGTTTCTGCAGCGTTTGGGAGAGAGAGGCAATGATTAGAATGGTGAAACAGGACTATGGATGAATTTTGTGGGAAAATAAGAAAAAGAGCTCGTATGGTAGCAGGACTGGTGGCTGATGTGGAGGAGAGTTATAGGTCCAGGTAGGTGGAGGATGTTGGCGTTAGACAATGGGTTATTTTCAGAGGGAGTCCTTTTTTGCAATTGGAAATGGTGAGATCCAGCAGGTTTTTGCAGAGGGTTTTGGAGAGCAGGCAGGCAGAGGTAGGAGACAAAGGAGCAGTAGGAGGAGAATGGATCTGTGGCTCAACATGGGAGGTACGGAAAAGGACAGGAGTAAACTGGAGCAAGGTAAGCCTGTAGAACAGGGGTCTCCGATGCTAGTCCTTAAGATCTACTATCCAGCATTCATTTGATTGAGCTCTGTTGGAGCATGGATGCATCTAAAACCTGCAGGGCAGTTGATCTTTAGGACTAGGGTTGGAAACACCTGCTGTAGAATACAAACTGCTTTCATTAGAGCTACTTGGAGGACTAAGGCCATGTTCCCACTGCAGGCAAATGTTGCCCAAATATGATTTTTTTTCAGCGTCAACTGACCAGGTCAGACTTTGTGAATGCTTGGATCTGGCCCATACCCGATTTTTTTGAGTCATATTTGAGCCACTTCAATGTGTCGTCCTCGATCTAACTCATATACAATATTTTCAAATGTGATTCCAATGTGAACAACCAAAGCGATTTTGATCCAACTTCACTTTCCATCCACAGCAACTGGCGGGCAGTGTTAGCAAGATGGGGGACATCTGCAACGGTTTTGCACACTGGAGGGACAACGAGATGTTACACCTAATATATAGGGTGGTACTATATGAAAGTAACTTTCTTCCATGTTTTCTGTGACATTGTTATTGTTGTTTTGCGCATGCAGATCAGTTTGGAACCAGTATAGACCACATTTTAAGAGTAATGTGAATGACAACGCAAAAAAAACCCCAGATCTGACATCAAGCTCTGCAGTGGTGATATAACCTAGTACTAGTACCCAGAGGGTTAACACTACCAAGAGCAGTTGCCCATCAGGCTCCTTATATCCCCTGAAGTCAGATGAGATAATTGCATCCAGGTGTGTGTTCTGCAACAGAATGGCCACGCCCTCTGGTAGAGAGCCTCTGTTCAGGAAAGAATCTCACATGGGCAGGCAAAAACACACCCTCACACCCAGATCCTGACAGGGCAGAACATTCAAAAGGTTTGAAACTTCAGGTGCAGCAAATTATGTTTTGATAAAGAATTGACACAGAGGGGCAAAATAGATAGGCTTGTTTCACTTTTTAGATTTTTATTTCCAAAAACCATTTTTTCCACACAGTCATGCACTGTGTTCTGTTGATCAATCACATAACTCAGTAA
This sequence comes from Anableps anableps, assembly GCA_014839685.1. Taxonomy (NCBI): domain Eukaryota; kingdom Metazoa; phylum Chordata; class Actinopteri; order Cyprinodontiformes; family Anablepidae; genus Anableps; species Anableps anableps. Next base: position 25,294,966 of record CM026081.1, read on the forward strand.
AACACACAGTAGTTTGTGGTTGTAATATGAAAAATGTGGAAAATATTCTGTACTGAAACATAAACATTTAAACAGGCTAGAGGGGGAAAAAAAACAAACAGCACCATATAGTTCATTAAGGTGGTAGTTTGAACTCTAACACCTGACCAAAGCTGAAAACCTGAAACAACCTACTTTTAAATAGAAGTAGGACACAAATTAATCACTTTTAACCAAACTGTGTCACAAAGAGTGATTTGAATAGATTGGCCAACACCAAATCTTCACATTGTTCCAATTTTCTGCAGGACAGATTCAATGGAATCAGCAGAAAATGTATTGATTTAGCAAAACCTTGAGTGGTTTGCTAAAACAGGCTCCTGTTGCAAAAGAGAAAAGATAAACTTCAAACTTTGGAATGGGGATGAGAACCTGCTGCACCTCTAATCTTATTCACCGAGCCAGAAGCTTCATTAGTAATATACCTAGCAATTTTCATACATTTAATGTGAAGCAAAACAGCCTCTGTTATGAAAAAAATGTTTAAACTTGAGTTTTGAGCTTTTTAAAATACCAAATAGAAGGAAACTTTTTAATTCAAATGTATGCATTCCAATGTTCTCTGCAGTGGTTAAGCATTTGTCTTGAAGCATCTACATTTATGTGACCTGGATCATCATGGTGGAAAACAATTTTACCAGTCTGCACACTGGCGGATCAATAATGCATTAAATTAACATTAAACTCCAGAGCTTTTTAAAACTTTAAGCCCTCTTATTACGCTGAATAAGAAATGCTACTTTACGCAGGCTGGTGTGTAAAAATGCTTTTCAACATCTGTACCATAAGGAGGTTTTTTGTACACAGAGCAAACACTGCCATCTGCTGGGGCAGATGCAGCTTGTACAGGAACAACAAGAGCTCACTCCCCGCATATCAAACCAACCTTTTTATTTGTATACAGAGCACCACATGCAACTTTCTTTCCAATCAAAAAAGCAAATCAGAATTTAAATATGAACAGCAAACACATGGGTGAGAGTTTTTAGAATAAACATTTAATTTATGCTCATCAAAATGATTTTTTTTGTGCTAATTTTCTTGAAAATTAATTCAACATACAATGTCACTGGGATACAGCAGGGGATGTAAAGTGTCACAGACTCAGTGGATCCCTTTCTGAGGGTTTATACTCTTTATACACTTTTGCTCCTTAGCATTTGCTTGTTCCCCAAAAGACATTATTGTTCATTTACAAGACTCTTAAAAAGACAACATATCAATAACTACTTTGTTTGGGAGTAAATCACATGACAGTGCCACATTAAGGGAACTAGAAAAGGCTTACTGCCATCTGGGTCCTTGATGTGATTTTACCAGGTTATTATGAAAAAAGTCAGAACTGGATTCCAGTAAGTTGCACTGTGCTGGTTTGTTTCTATTTTAGAGAGTGATTCTAAAAGCCAGGGGGGTGCTCATCAGAGACGATAAGGTGCAGGAGTAGAAGGGTATGGAGTGGTAGCTTCAGGAGTTTATGATCGCTTTTTTCGGCTCTTCAAGTTATTGAAGTTGGCTGGCCTAATCTTCATTTCTGCAAATTCGATTGAGTGTTCATGGCCCTTCCAATGGAACCAGTTTATCCCCTGTGGAGAAAAAAAACATAAATACAGCTGCAACCACAATATTAAATACACTGCATCTTACTGGTTTGTATTAAATCATACTAAATATGTCTTTTTGGGGGTCTGGTGAGGATTAACTGACCTAAAAAAAGCCAGAATATTAGGAAAGATATATTTTTAGATCAGCTATATTCTTTCTTTATATTCAAAAATTTACATACACTAATATTACTATACTTTTAAGCAATTTGAGGAAGCCCAGAATGATGATGTCATGGATTTGTGAGCTCCTGATAAGTTAATTCATAAAATTAATGGCAACACTTCAAACACTCTTCCTCCTTGTGTAATATCATGGACTTTAAGTCTGGTTCATCCTTGGGTATAATTTCCAGATACTTGAAGGTGTGACATACATCGGTTCAAACCTTTATATGAAACTGCACAGGAATTATCAACCATCGGGTTACTTGCCCATGAAATTAACGTTTTTTTGGTGCAAACTGTGTGCATCAACCACAGAACAGCAGCAAAAGACCTTGTGAAGATGCTGATGGAAGATGGTAAGAGAGTGGTATTATCTATGGTGAAATGAGCCCTATAATGAAAGCGCAGTCACCATCCCAACTGTGAAATACAGAGGTGGCAGCATCATGTAAGGAAGCCGATAATCCCAACCCCGTTCTGTCAGGAGGAATGGGCCAAAATACCAGCAAACTATTACGATAAGCCTGATGTAATTTTGGCCCATTTCTCTTGACCTTTAAGAAATGGTTGATCAAAATCATAGTTTAAAAGGTACATCTACCAAATACTGAGGAAATATACATAATACTGTGACTTTAAGAAAGTTAAAAAAATGCCATTATTCTGGCATTTAGAAATCCTAACTAACCTGAAACAAGAGATGTTTAGTTAATTTGATTTCAGTTAGGAAAAAAAATGTTAATAATTTTTTTATACAGTGTATGCAAATATCTGGTTTCACCCAGGCTTTCAAAAAGTAAAAAAGAAAAAAAAAACATATTACATACCTTACTGTGACTGCTGTCACCATATTTTCCCATGAGGTTTACACGATGGCAGTTTTTATACCAGAAGGCACCTTTGTAGGACAAGGCGCAGTTGGTCACAGCAATATCATTATCATTGTCGTAGGTAGAGAAGGGCCGGCCCTGATGGTAGGACATGGAGTCACCTGGTAACACATGAAATAGAAGAGGTTAATACACATTCAGCACCAAAACTATGATTTGTTTAATTTATTTTTATTTTTTTTTTTTTTTTATGGAAGAGCTCAACATTCTTGGAAATATTTTACTTTTCTTACCAAGGTGCCTTTGCATGACTCAGAGGCCCTAATTCATGGTATTAGCTCCCTTATGTTTACACTTCTTTTGGGCCCAATATCAGCTATTTGTAAGCATCTAATTTACAAGGTAAACAGCACTAAAGACATGTTGGTGCTAACATTCCCATCCACTTTCTGCATCTGATCACTGCTCAGTCTATTGTTAATATGACCTTCTGCTGAAACACACCAAAAGACTAAACTTAGAAAAAAAGAAATGTTTCCTGTTTCCAGCAACCTCTGATTTCAACAAATGAAGAACCCAGGCAAACCCTAAGATCAAACTCTCTCTCCATAAATGGGAGAAGCATGTTTAGGATCAATCCATCTGTCTACTATGACATTGTGTTCCACTTATCCGGAATTGGGTTGTGAAGATAACAGGTCCAGGAGAGAAATCCAGAATTCTTCTCTATTGAGGAAGTTCATTTAAGCAGTTTGTACCCAAAATCAAGCTCTTTTTTGACTGTGACCAGAACAGTACCCACATTACTGTAGACAATGCCCTATATCTGTCTTTCCATCTTCCACCCCACCCTACCTTCATTTGCAAACATGACACTAAGTCATGTTCAGGCATAGACTGACCGCTGACCTGTAGAAAGCATCTTTTTTTTGGTTGAGGACCATGGATTGAGACAAAAGCTGACTTTTATTCTGGCTTCATTTGGCTGCAAAATACCCCAGTGATCATTGAAGGTCATAGCTTATGGAAACCAATAAAACCATAAAAAACAGAGTTTAGACAACAAGGTTTTCAAACCAGACACCCTCGTCTTAACGACATGATGTTCATTGACAACTGGCAGCCCTGGCAAAGTCCAACCCACACTGGGAACTAGCTTGACTTTGTGCTGAAAATGCAGACACAACTTCTGCTTTGAGGATACAAGGATTGGATAGATCCATCCCTGGCACCTCAAAACTCTTACAGTACCCTCCACACAAAGCTTCAGGAAACACAGCTGTTCGCTCTCTTCAGATCCACAAAACACATGATTTGGACCAGATAATCAGACTTCCATGCATCTCCTCAGCAAACATTTGATCCACTGATCCACGACCACACCGTGTTCCTTCTTGACATTACATGTTGCCATTCAAAACACCAGTATCAAGGAGGTAGTACTTTTAAAAATTTCCACACTGTTTAGAGTAGTGGTAAATTCTATAGACTGATTCGAAATTTTCCGGATCATCTGCCTGTCTCAATCATCAGTGAAAATGCAAAAGATTTGAAGCTGAAAGATCCCTTAAGCTCTTTAAAAGACCTTAGGCCATCAAGTTTCCAGTGCTGCTGGTTAAAATGAGCTTCAGGAAGATGATTTGTTCTGACTTCAAACCATCAGAGTTCTCCTGTAGCTTTTATGCAGTTACAAAGTATTTTCCTTTTAAATTGAATTTAGCCCATAGCTTGTTTAGTCATCATCAGGAATTACAATTTGAACTTGAAGCAAAAACTGAAAGTCCACAATGAAAAGCTAAAAAAGTCTCCATTTTTTTAATCAAGCTTAACCTTTGCGAGATTCGTCTTTCCTGCCTCAGTGCTAAAAGAATCAAATCAATTTATAGCTGCTTCTCTAACTCTCAGTTTATAAGTGACATCATATATGTTGAAGTAGTCAACTCTTAATGCTTAACTGACTCACTGGTGACCTCTGCATGATGGAAAGACTTTGAGCGAAAAGTGAACCTATCTGCAAACCTCTCCCTGAAGGTACACTTTATTGCTCTTTATTGCTCAATCTACTGTGACAAAATGTGAAAAGTTCAAATGGAAGGATTATTTCAGCAATCCACTGTAAATGATAAGGATTTAAGCTTCAGATCAACTTTGGACAATTGCATACCTGCTGTTCCATTATAGGCTCCTAAGTACACTTTGTATCGTGTTCTCGGCTCTGCAAGTGTGAACTTGTCATACTGCGCGTAGGCTGATTCTCCGTTATCTCTCAAGTCCACCCTCAGCTCGTAATGTCCCGAAGATGTGATTTTATGGAGGTTGGAGAGACCTATAGGCGAAGTTTAAAGAGAGTGTGTCAGAAGGCATATGAGGGAGGGAGAGTTTGAATGATGCCAGAAGAGGAGTTCTCATACCCAGCCAGAACTCATCATTCATGTTCCCAAAGCCAGCTGTGTAGTTCTTCCAGTTCCTGAAGAATTCCAGCTTTCCATTCTGGCGCCTGAGGAAAACCTGAGGAGTACTGGCTTTCATGAGTGTCACAACAACAGCTAAGGTCTCTGTGGGTCTGTCTATCATTTATAATCAGAAAAACAGGTGCTGCATAGCAGCTAGCCTATTCTGTGTGATTGTAGTGTGAAACTGCTTTCTTACCACCCATCCTCCACCATCTGTGGTCATGTCACAGTAAACCTGAACGGGCTGGCTCTCCTCTCCTCCGATATAGATGGTGTACAGACCAGAGGTGGTCTCCCCATTCAACAGAATCTGAGCACAGTCCCGGGGGAAAGTGTACAACTGTCCAACTGGAACACCACATGTTAGAAAGACATCAAGGATACAAGCCCTTTATCTTCATTGTTAACTAAAGAAATCCATCCCACAATCTTCAGTCATGAGTGGGAAGGACTTTAGGAAAGAAAGCAAAGAAGGTTTAAAAAACAAAAGTTTTTCCATCTGAGCAGTTTGGGGAAAAGGAAAAATAAGCACAAGTAATATGCTTTTGCTGGAATTAGAAACACATCTGGAATATTGTGTAACCAGTAATCAGACCCTTCAGTGCTGACAAAATCACATTAAAAGGTGAATTTTAGTGACGGATGCAAATACTGAGAGATTTTCTTACCTTTACTGGTGGAAAAGGTAGTGGTTATGTGGCGACTCCTCTGAGCTCCAGAGATGGCCTGGAGGCGGACATGGTACTCTGTAGAGCCAGAAAGCTGAGCCATGCTGTAAGAGGATGCTGTCGGGCTTAGCATTACCTCCTGCATCAACAAAAAAACAAAATGAAGAAAAAGTAGATGTTGCAGCTGTGGCCAAATGTTTTCACATTTAGAGTTTCCTGGCTGTAAAATCTGAATGGTTACCGCCTAGGCTGGTTTCACACCAGGAGAGTTTGAGGAAGTTCATTTAAGCAGTTTGGCTTGGTTTACTTTCACATTATGTTTTTTAAAGTGATTCAAGCCCCTCAAAACTTTGTCATGCAGCTTTAACAGCTGCTAGCATGGGGAGCTATCAGAAGAAGCTGTCCAGGATGAACAGGAGGCAAGACAGTGAGCAGTAAGGGTTTAAATGTTTTCAGATCACATAGACAATAAAACATGTCCTTTGCCCTTGCTAGTTCAGTTTCTCTTTTTATAATTTACCTTAATTTCACTAGGGAACAATCACTAAAATAAAAAAAATCTTACTTAATGCAATAATAAAAGTTTTAGAAGCATCGACAACAAGATGTACTTATTTCCAAGACCTTTAAAACCCCTTTTAAGATGTTGAGAGAGACCAGCTCCTAGAGAACTGAGACATTCTGTATCTGATTTTAAGGAGATATTGAAAATAGTTCTTCAATTCAGTTGAGACCCCTAAGACCTTGAGACATTAAGTGTTCTGTGAGTGAAGATAGTAAAAACCCACAGTCTTTTGGCTGATATACCTTAGCTGGTAGAATTCCAGTAACTGCTTAATAGATGAGACCATATCAGTGGTTTAGTCTTCTGGTGGAGAGAGGAGACCAGCCCAACCTCTTGCATAAAAGATACTGTTGTGTAAGGACTTTGAGATTTATTATAAATCAAAGAGCACCATTACAGACTGAGTCTAACATATGCAGACACTGAGAGGAAGTGCACATATATACACAATGTCACCATAATCCGGAACAGATATAAAAGTTGCAGAACTCTTTTCCTGGCTTAAAAAAAAAGAAACAGATGCAAGTAAAAGACACATTTTAATTTAGGTTTCTTCACTAGTTGCTGAATGTGAGACCTTCGTTGGTGAGAATACTAGTGTGTTTTTACTGAGAGACAAGTTCAATCTCTTAGCCTGCACGATTCAAAACAAATTTTGAGTCATCGAGTGAGTCCTGAATAGCATTGAAGGCATTTAGAAGTTTACTCAATGCCTCTTCTTTTGTCCTCCCAGAACAGTATTGGGGACATTAAGTGAGATCGTTAATGCAGATGATAAGTCCAAAGACCTACCCTTAGGAACACCTTTTTAAGATATTCAGCACCCTAGAAATGAAAACATCTGCCTGTTATACATGCTGAGAATTGTTAGAAAGACAGCTGTGAAACAAAGACATAGAACTTTTTGTAACTCCTACATCAAAGAGTCTCTGTATCAAGAAGATGTGGTGTACAGTGTACAATGTGGTCTACAGTGTCAAAGGCCTATGACAAGGGTGGCAAAGTGTTGCTTCCTCTCAAGAGGCTAAATAAAGCCATCAACAACCTTCACTGCTGCTGTTTTGCTGTGATATTTTCTAAAACCAGATTGAAAACTAGATAAAAATTTTGTGTAAGATAAAGCACTCTTTCAATTGCTTTTGATGCACGGGTTATTTGTTATATTCATTCAAAAGAAAGCAACCCACACCAGGGTTTACTTGCAAGCATACCAAGACCAATGTTTTTAGGGGTCCAGAGTTTTATTGTTTGGGTCACACCAAGATCATATGAATTGTCTCACCTGTCCAAGTGGCGTAAACTATCTGATGACAAAAACTCTGGTTTGTTTGAATTAGTCAAAACAGCTCTGGTGTGAAAGCACCATTAGTTTTGCCTCCTGACACTTCCTTCATCTTGCTGGCAAAAGCATTGCTCATCAAACAGCTGGTGGATTATTGGAAAAAGTTGTTTTTGGAAGATTTGACACCATTCATTATTCATTCTTCACTTGTATTTTTTTGGGAAAATTGTGAGTGAGCCAAATATCTTGGATGAGGGGCTACCCCAACAACTAACTGTCTCTCCTAGAAGTTCTTGATGGTTTGACAATTTATTGCTTTGGGTGCAGTCTTACTATGAGAGATCCTCACATGTGGAATCTTTCTTATGCAAAACAAAGATGACACCTCTTGTTTCCTTGGAGGTAAACATGGTTGACAAAAAAAAGAACAATTACCTGAATTAATCTCTTCTAGATCAACCATTTTGCTGTTCTTGTTAGCACTTTCCTCTGACATAACTATGTGTTTTTTGAAATTGTGCCTACATATCATTTGGCTAAAATGTGGTCTGAATCAGATTTTTGTGATTAAGTTAATTTTTTGTAATTTAAATTAACCTTGCAATTATTTGCATCCTAGATTCAAAACAAATTTCCAGCATAAAAAACAGAGGCAGTAATATAAGTGAAACACTTTTGGCTCATGACTGTACAAAACCATAACTGGGTATCATATGCTATAGGCGGTAGCGTCTTTGAGATTGCAAAATATATAAGGAGGAATTATGTTTGTTTATACTGACTAAAGTGATTTAAAAGTGTACGTACTCTGATTCCACCATCAGCAGAAAAGAAGGTGAGCATATAGCCAGTGACCGCAGCAGTAGGGGGTTTCCACGTCAGAGTGGCGCTGTCAGTTTGAATGTTTAAAGCCATCAGGTCGCGAGGAGGGTCCATGTCTAAAAAAAAAACACACAGTCAAGTTTTAAATTTAACATTCTGGAAAGCTATTGTGCACGAAAAGTCAGCATATTTCTTCCTCAGTGTTGTCTGACCTACCTGTGGTGAATTTAGTAACAGTAGAAGTACTCCTCTGAGCTTCTTTCATACCATAAACCCCAACCGTATAGAGAGATCCTGGAACCAAGGTGTTCATCTGGAATTCCACTGTGTTCCCAGAAACACGCTCCACCACTGGGGATACTGGGGCACAATTCAAATGACACAATCCAATCAAAGAGATCAAATTTACATATCAATCAGGAAGGTTTTCAGTTGATTTTTGAGAGAGAAAAGCACCTGTATCAGCACTGTAGGTGACGACATAGCCATCAACAGTGGCTATGGATGGCTGCCACAGCAGCAGAGCTGATGTGTCTGTGACATTGACGGCAGTCAAACCCCGGGGACTGTCCAAAGCTGAGGTACACAAACAGGAAGAATTGTTTTTTCTAATGTCTCGACACAGATGGGAAGTTTCGTGTAAGAACAGAACATCCAGAATGTCCAACCTGTGGTTACTGTGCCTGTGCTGGGCTCACTCTCCTCTAGACCCTTCAGAGAACTCACAGTCACTTGGTAGGTCTTTCCAGGAAACATATTGATCAGCACTGTCTCAGACACGCTGCCATCTGCCGTCACAATCAATGGGCTTCCTGTGAAAGAGAGAGAACAAACAAACAGTGGTGCCATGGTGACAGATCACACCATCCTTATTATTTGCACTTTCATCACTATATGTGCTTCAGCTCACTTTAAAGAGTCTGGAACATTAAAAACGTCACACCTTTGAGGAGATACTCCTAGAAACTAAAACACATCACTGTGCATAGTGGGTATGACAAATGAGATACAATTTACTTCTCCTAACCTGAAACTGGTAAGGATTAAAAGATGTAGTCCAAGCAGTCTGGGGGTGAGTATAACGTCTGCATCAAACTACATGACAATCTGTCCAAATATTATTCACATTTACCAAAAAAAATCTAAAACTATTAAGCCTACAGTAACATGACAGCACTCGTAGTTATCAGAATGACTGGGCTTTTCTAGAAAGCTTTACGTATTTACATATATCATAGCAATATCTCAGTTTCCTTCGAGAAAAAAATCTGTTGTATAAAGGAATAAAAAAATGTCAGACTTAAAAAATGAGCACAGGTCCACATCATGAGAAGCACATTAAAGATGTAACAATGCTTCTTGTCATTAACTTTGTACAGCTGGAAAGCCTGCTTATTTATCTTTAAATAGTTGTAGAGGAAATATGAGCACATATGTAGAGGAAATATATTTGAGTTGAACAGCAGAAATGAGTATGTTGGTTGTTCCAATGAAAAACCTGCTAAATTATCTCTACCAATGACAAAAAGAATATTCTGCTTTTGACTTTTTGTTTGGCATGATTTAGTGTCCTGTGTTCCAAACCAGGATCTTTCTGCATGCACCTAACTGGTTCTCCCTACATGCATGGGCTCTTTCCAGGTACTTTAACCATAGTCCAAAATTAAGCATTTTTACATTATGGCCCATGGTTGTTTGTCCTTTGTTGCAATTTGTTAACAATGTAACCCACCAGACTATTTTATCCTCTTGTCTCTGATGAACCCCTCTCTAATTGGTGTGAGCTTTGAGATTTTGGAGGATAAAGTTTGGTCTCTAAGAGAGTGAAGATAAAAGTTCTCCACTGGTTGCAGAATCTCATCTCAATATCAAAATTGCCTCCTATGATGAGGGAGATGGTGCCCTGCACCATCTCACCTCCTCCACAAAAAGCAATTTGTCAGTGGCATAGAGAACTTTGACAAATTTTTCATGCAGACAACCCACATATGTAACTCTGCCAATGCATTTTCCTTAAAAATGCAATTCCATTTAAGGTGAAATAATCAGGTTATCCAAAGGTGTAACATTTATTGCCATGAAGTATTATCAAAACAAAGAAATAATTGACTAAACCAAAATTCTCCAACATTTTGTACTAAGCATAGATTATTCAAAGAAAAATATGATCTAAAATATACAGTAACTACATCAAAAATGGGTAAATCTTCGAATTGTCTCTTACAGGAAAGTATCACTGTTTGTATACTAGAAATACCACAGTTGTTGGAAAAATGTTTATAGGAGAAACATGTCTTAATCAGAACTTAAAACATACAAAAACGTAACACCATGTATGACACATGAAGATATAGCATCATGGTTTGGGCCCATGCTATACCATTCAAGCAAAACTTTAAAGGGGCAGTGTATTTGTGTTTTCCAGGCACATAGAGTCATTAGCACAATCAAGTAACTATGTTACCTTCCATTGTTACAAAAATGCTGTATATATCAAATATGACTTAAAGAACTTTGACTTCGTAATTTAATGCCTTGAAAATGGGCCTCTGTCTATTTAAGAAAACCATGCTCTTTCTGAAACGCTGCCTTCAGGAAGTCATCACAACAGCTAACCCTTAAAGAACGGTTTTACCAGCGTTGCACTAAGAAGGAGCTGGTATTATGAGCTCAATAGGTGCACAGTTCCACCAGGTGTTTGCTAATTGCTGCTGGCTAGTCTGAAGGGGCTGAGTGGGGAAGTCGCAAGGGAGGGTAGCTCTGTGAGGCAGAAGCTCGCGAGCTTTGAAACTGCAGCTCTTAGGAGGAGCTGGGTCTCAAAGATGGCGCTAGATACATCCAGGCATTTTGCACTGCTGAATGGTTGCCACAGGAGATTAAAGGATTTCTCAAACATGCATGAAAGAATCAAGGCAACACTCCAGGTGTTTTTGAAAAGGGAATAAAATTATAACATGATGTAAAGCTCAAAAAAGTTTATTTTACATAATACTGCCCCTTAAAGTAATATGTAAAATATGTAAAATATGTAAAATATGTTAAAAGCATCTGTCAGCGACTCAAGAAAAGATACAAGACTAAAGAAAAGAAACTATCACAGAAAAACCACAGAAGCATACAGGTTATGTGACCAAGTCACATTTCTAACCCTGAACTATTATAAATGTTGGTGAAGGATCAAAACCAAGTAGTGCATGTTGTTTAACCCAACTTCACCTCAGGAGAATGCTGGTGGGTTCTGGTGCTGTTCTGCAAAAGAAACTTTTATCTGTACAGATAAGCTAAATATCTGAGTTAAACTATATTAGAACTTATTGTATATATAATATATAAAGACAGAAAACATAGGTCTAGAAAGTTTTAAGTCATTTCTGCAGTAAAAATATACTATATTTTGTTTTTGGCTAATCTGTGTGACTGAACTAGTTCTTACAATGGAATAACATTTTTGCTGTACATTTATGCAGAAACACAACTAACGACCACTGTGTAATTAACTGAAATCAGCAAAGAACTACAGAAATGCAACAACCTTGACTTAGTTTTACCTCCTTCAAAGGGCATATAGGTGATCCTGTAATTATCCACCGGAAAGCGTGGAATGGACCAGTGAACTACAGCTGTGGAGTCCGTCACCTCGGTAAAATGCAGTTCTTTCGGAGCACTCAGACCTAGCAGAAAGCAAATGTAAATGCACAGATATAAAGAAGGTGAATCTCTGTGAGGAAAATCTCAAAAATCCATTAGATCTAATTCCACTTGACATGATTGGCCTAAACCAGAGGATAAAAGATGATTAGTGGAGTTCTCATATCATCACACTAAAAGCACACTAGGAAAGAGAGGAAAGTTATTTTGAAAATGTGACACTGCAGCATTTGTCATATACCTGTCTGAGCAACCCCTGTTATAGGCTGGGATCGCTGGTCCAATGTGAGGCCATACAGCTCAAATTCATACTCAGTGCCACTCATGAGCCCAGTTATGACCTTTGTTCTCTCACTGCCATGGACGCTGTACTCCTGCGGATGAGCTAATCTTTTACTGTCTCTTACTTTGATCACAAATCTATCAAACTGGTCTTCGTCAGCCGTCCATGACAGGCGGAAACCATCAGCTGTGATGTCTGAAACGAAGAGATGATCCACTTCTGGCTCTGCCTCTGGTTAGACAAGGAAACAGGAACGGAGCAGTGGGTTTTGGAAACACTGGTCATTGTGGAAGAGGATATCAGATTTAAGGAGAAAAGAAGGTTTATAATCCAGCCTGCTCAAGTATCCATTAAGTGCCAATCAGTCCGAAGACGACTCAGGAAGCACATACAAGAAAAAGATGATGAGAGGATTTTTGCAGTTGTTTATTGGCGTCAGTGTGTTGGTAGAGATGAGTTCCCCATGCATCTTCAAGCTCAAACTGGATGCATTCAGTGCACATCAAAAATAAGACACAAAGTTTAAAAAAAAATTCAATCAACAGACATTTCATGCTCAGAGTGTCTATTGATTTATTAGTGTTTTCCTGCATAAAAAAGTGCTTTCAACCTGAGCTATAAAACTGTACCACAAGTTAACAGCAACATAGTGCAATGGTGAGTCGTGTCCACCAAGATTTGTCAGTGAATTTACAATGTGAAGAAAAACACATGACAAAATATGAAACCAAACAAATGTGTTTGCTCATATTTTGAAGGAAAAAAGAAGAAACCCAAAGGAGTTCTATGTCTCTTCTTTATGTTGATGCAGCTGCATACTGATAGAATGCTTAAAATAAAGGAAAAGTGAGATTGCGAGGGTTGAATTATAAATGAGAGCTGGGGTTAAAAAAAGACTGAAGGTGAAGTTTCACCATAAAAACATGATGCACCCCTGATTGAAGTCTTCCAACATGTGAAAGAGTTACAGGTGTCCACATTTCACACTGGTGGATTGTAGCGATGAAGTATGTTGAACTTCAAAATAGAGCAAGAGACCACATAAGTAAGACAGGCAATTGATTGAAAGTGACATTTAAACTAAAAAGGTTAGCTCATAAGCCAAAGTATCAAAGATACAATAGCCAAAATTTTCAAAATTAGTTTAAACTTGGTTGATGCAAGTGTTTCCAGTAAGCTGCTGGGATAGTTGCTGTATGTAGTGAAGATGGCTTCATGGAGGACATCTATGGTCTGGAAGTGACATTTTAAACCTTCCTTGTCATACATCTCCAAACATTTTCATTGAGATTTAGATCAGAGGATATGCAGGAGGGTCCGAAAGGGACGTTATTCTCCTGGAAGAAGTCCTTTATCAGACAGCTATTGTGAACTCCAACATTGTCCCTTTTCCAGTTCCAGTCATCACCACAGAGATGTTAAGAGAGATCTCTGCTGCAGGGTCTATGCAAAGCCAGTCATGGTTCGACACTCCTGCACAACCTCAAGCTCAACTTTTTGACTGAAGAAAAAAGTTCTCAAACTAAAAACTTTTTTCACCGTGCTAGGTACAAAACATCTCTAGTGAGAGCTCTGTGTTATATCAGTAACTGTTAAAGCCATTAGGACCAGATTATGTTTCTTTCTCCTTTTCAATCCACCATTTTTAGTGTTCCCTTGTAAAGTAGAGCAAACATAGAATTTTCTGGGATGGGAGGGGATGAAGCCTTTGAAGTTAACTTGTTCTTTAAATCTTTCTTTCACAAATACCATTGTCTGGTTGTTGGGCTGCAGTCAGCATCAAGGGTCTGGGCCTTAACTTGGCTTGAGAATTTGACTCTTTATTCCACCAGCTCCTCCACCTCAGAGCATGATGGGAAACTGTTTAGGGTCAGACCCAAAACAGTAGATGAGAGGAGCATTACGAGAAGTTTTGCTGCTGCCATGTTCAAAGACAGAAAGCCCTTTTCTCTTTCCCATCAGGGGGTTATAACATTGTGATGTTTGACAGAAAATGACATGAAAGCCATATCAGAATTGATGAGATGATGGACAGCTTGTTCAAATGAGTTTTAATACTGTTTCCAATAATTTGGTTCCTCAATTTCTTAATTATTATTTTTGTGTTTGTTTGTCTTTTGCTTCTTTTTCTTTTCATTGCATTCAAAGCTGTACTTACAACCTGGCTACAATCCACCAGCACGAAATGTCAGCACTTGGAATTTATTCCTCAGTTCTAAGATTTTAATTAGTAGTACATTTCTTCTAGATGCATGCATCATGTTGCAACAGTGAAACTTCCTAATTGGATCTTGAGCAATAACAAATTTATACGGACACATCCAGCAGCTGCAACAATACAAGAAACAGAAGTGTTTAGTAAAACGAAGGACCTCTCAGCGTACAGTAAGCGGTACCTGTCACAGCCACTGTAGTCAGGGGCCGAGAGAGAAGCCCCGACTCAGACACCCCGGTTAGCTTGACCTCATAGCCAATGCCGGTGATGAGGCCCCAGATGTCCAGGTGACTCTGGTCTCCTGGCACGGTGAACTCCTGAGGCTCCAAAAGCCAGCCTGAGTCTGTCACCACTATGTGAAAGTGGCTAAAACCACCACCAGAGGGGGATAACTCCTCCTGCTGCTGCTGCCTCACTTCCCAGGACACTCTGAAACCGTAGGGGGTTACGTTGGATATGGTCAAGTTTTCCACTTTAGGTAAAGGAGCTGGGAAGGAAGGGGGCGGGGGGAAGGATTGATTGGAGGCGAAATGACATTTCATTTAGGGAGTATGATGTATGCAGTGGTTGCAAAAGCAAATACATAGTCAGTTCTTCCAGGTGCATGCCAAAGTATCTAAAAAAAAACCTAAGGGTCAAAGATACATTAAAAGTGCAATATTTCCACTATCTATAGGTCAACAATACCCTAAAAGAAAATGTGACATGCATCATATCATTTAATTTTAAGGAAATGCATAAAAGTTTTATTAAAATTCACATCTGGACATACAATTTGAAAAAGCTAAAGGCATTACAAAGTGTGCAAAATGAAGTCCGATATCAACACTGTAGATTAAACACAAAAATGGCTTCTCATAATCACGTTATTTTAAAGCAAATGGTAACATTTGACGCCCCTGTCCTGCTGACCTATCACTGTAAACCTGAAGTCATTAAGCAATCTACAGTTTAAAAAACATATGTGTCAGTGGGTCTTCAGCTTCCTGCTAATCAAATTTATTTGCCATTTATGCATTTGTTTGGTTTGGAGTGCTTTACATAGTAGTTTAATATGCTTATTTTCTTCTAGAGAACCTTCAAGTTGATAAAACAAGGTAGTGTATGTTCAGCTACCTTGTGATTGTCCAGTTGCAACTATGGACACTAATGAGTGTTCTAGGATGCTTAGTCAGGTGTTCATTCGCGGAAAACCTGCCTATCTTTGGATTTGTTTGTAAAGCATATCTAAAATATTCAAGGGGAAATTCAGATTAGGAGGCTGAAATGCGTCGGAGCAATACTCCCTGACATGCTATTGACTTGCGTTTGCAAAGCAGACAATACAGAAGTGCCATTTATTTTTCTTGGCTCTGATTGGCTGTACCCCCAAAAGTGGCGATATGGTAGACTGTAAATATTAGCTGCTGCAGTAGTGCTAAGATGGTTTCCACTGTGTAGATTAATGCACATTAAAGTATATTTGGTGAGTGAACCAATAAAATAGGCAGTTATAAGTATTTTTAGGGGTTTCTCCAGTATTCACGGATTTTAGGTCCACTATATTGCAAAGCTGTGCCAGCCTTCATGATGGCAGCAAGTAATACCTAAAGCTAATATCTATGTATAAGAAGAAATAAACTGCTGCTGGTGATGCATGCCCATTTGGCTCTGAGTGCATTTTTGGATTCCACCAAACTGTAGAAAAATTCTTTAAGAAATGGATATCAGTAAAATACGTAGTACCTGTGAGAGCATGGACGAATATAGACGGAGTGCGACGGCCATGAGAAATACCATATACTTCGATATCATAGCCCGTGTCATCCATCAGGTTAGGGACTGTAATGTTACGGGCTTCACCAGGTAGCCTGAACTCCAGCGTGTCAGACTGCTTCTCCGAGTCACTAACCTGGATAACAAAGCCATCAAAGTGGCCAGACAACGTGTTCCAATACAAGTTGAGGTAATGGGGGCTAGCAGACGAAGCAACTATTAGCCCCAACTGCGGGATGTCCTCTGAGCAAGAGAAGAATGAGTTTTGAGTTACTTTGTCCTGAGCACACATATTGTCCAATACATGCAGTGTTACAAGGATACCTGTAGTA
Source organism: Anableps anableps (assembly GCA_014839685.1). Lineage (NCBI taxonomy): Eukaryota > Metazoa > Chordata > Actinopteri > Cyprinodontiformes > Anablepidae > Anableps > Anableps anableps. The sequence continues at coordinate 25,311,627 of CM026081.1, forward strand.
ACTACAGCCAGGAGAGGCTGTGTGTTCTGCCTGCCACCTTTATTGGCGTAAAGCTTTATATTGTAGCTCGTGTTCGCTTTGAGCCCCGCCATTACTGTGGAGCGAACATCTCCTGGAAGAGTGCGCCCCATCGCCTGCGACGGCAAAGCAGACTCTCTGATTTCGACTATAAACGTATCAAATTCCTTCTCTCTTGTTTGCCATGACAGAGAGAATCTGTCTGAGGTAATGTTGGAAACAACTAGATTGGACAAATTGGGCTCCTCAGCTATAAGGGAGAAAAAAAATATAGTATACATTCAATGAAGTTAAAGGCTTGTACGTGTCTCTTTCTTAAAATTTCATGCCTAAAAAAAACTACTCAACCACTTAGACTTCTACTAAACTTAGTAAAATACAGCACAAACAACTTTGGAAAATACAGTCACAGTTTCCCTTGATTGTCAATACACAAGAAAAAACTAAGCACACAACACAATTTGGATTCTTGTAAAACCATCTTTACGAGCTTGAAAGAGTTGTTTTTATATGAAGCTCTTTGACATGCCTTACTCTTCTGTGAAACATAGCCTCAGTTCATTGAGGACTACTGGTATTCAAATCTACATAGCGCTCTTCATATTCTACCACATATTTCAATCTGATTGAGGACTGGACTTAGACTAGACCATTGGTACATCTTTATACCTTTTTTTCTCAACCATCCTTGAATTTGCTGGAAACTTTGGGATCATAGCCGTGTCGATGACCCAGTTTTACCCAAGCTTTAGCTTCCAGATAGTCTCACATTTTTCTCTAAGTACTTGAGTACAAAGGGAAGTTTATGGTTCTACTAAATGACTGCAAGGTGCCCGAGCCCTTTGACTGCAAAACAAGCCCAACTCATTTGTGCTAATGCATAATCGTGAGTTTATTGCAAATTTTCAGCAAAAATAGTCATAAACATTGGATTTCAGTGACTCCCACCTGCAGGTGGCAGTATTTCTTACTTCTACTACACTGATGCCTCAGCCTTACCCTGATCAATATGGAAAATAACATGTCACATTTACCATCATGGATGGAGGGAAATATTTTGCACACCTTGCAATAAGGTACTTTTGAAAGGTGTTTAATGAGGAAAAAGTATCACAAAAATCCTTGTGAATATTTCTAAAGTAGCACCACAACATCTGTGATTTTGATAGCACAGAATCACAAAACAACTGTGAAATCCTGGAGGAACCAGCTAAAGACTGTTTAGAAATGGCATTATAACCCTTACCAGATTGCTGGGCAGAAACCATTTCTTCTTTGAGGTTACTGGTGATCTCTTTTCACCTCACCAAAATTACTCATTTATACAGAGGTGATCACATTAAACATAACTGATTAATCAAATGTTTAAATACCAGCTTTCCCCACTTGAAGAGGGAACAAGGGTGTACTTAGTTTTCACATTACTGTTTTGACAGTGAGGGAAACTTGATTTTTCCTAAAGTTGTATATTATTTTGATACTAAAGCAAAAAAACTAACTTTCTGTGACATTTTAAAGTACTAAAAGTCAAAATACCTGTTGATGCAACAATACTGACAGCTCCAGTTCGAGATCCCTTGTATGTCCCATAGAGGTAGGCTATGTAATCAGTGCTGGGCCTGAGCCCTGTGACATCATGGGATGTTACATTATGAGATATGTTATACTCCTTGAGCTCCATGAGCCAGTCTGAGTCAATTATCTCCAGGACAAAACCATCAAACTGCCTTTCAGTGCTGTTCCAGTGGATCGTAAAGCTTTCGGGTGTTAAGTTTGAGACATACATTTTGCCAACCACTGGTTGAATAACTGAAGGAAAAAACCATAGTTAGAAATATGTCAGTCATTCTGTAAAACAAATATATCAGAAATACATCTACTGAGGTGTTATTAGCAATTGCTTCTATTGACTTATTGTTAAAAGGAAAAAAAGGTGTATATACATGCATATATCTGCACAGATGCTAACTAAAAATCCTGCACCAGTAGTTAAATGGCAGCTTGACATGAACATAAAATACACCTATTTGCTCTTTCAAAAAGGATTAATACTTACAAGCGTCAATTAATTTCAGGACAAGTATTTTGGAAAGCCTTTGCTTACATTGCTGAAAACTACTGCTCTAAAAGTTTAATCAAAGTATTTGTTTTTAATGCTGTAAATGTGGTTAAGAAGGGCCCATGCCTATGGAGCACTCCTTGATCATGCAGTACACCATTTATGTTATGGACATATTGTTGCACCATGCAGAACAATTGTTTCAGCTACTAAAAATATCTATATTTTACATGCAGCGATGCAGGTAGACAATTTAGTGCAAACATGCACTTGATGTAAAACAAGGTGGCAGAATATGGTTAACCTCTTTAGCTTTTTACCTTGATAATAGAAAGAAGATTTAATCATTTGCCACCTAGTGGTTCAAAAGGAAATGAGGATATTTACATTGATGTTCTGGGACAATAAACAACTATCTCACTTTCATTTCTACAAACTCACAGAGTTCAGTTGAGATGAATACTCACACATGCCGTGAGCACTGGAGCACATAATTGCTCAAGGTTAATCAATGACACACTGAATGAAGGTTGATGGACGGATTGAAATGGTAATGGCGTCAGGGTAAAACGAGCGGGGGAGAGTGAGTTACTGGTTTTGCTTTTGCAATCACTGCAGCACATCAGCGACAGACTTGACCATGATGCAAGGATGGTAGGGGAAAGGGACTTCATGCACTTTGGAAACTGGGATGGGAGTAAGGACAAATGTTTGCTCTGCTCGATGATGCGGTTCAAATGCCCAGTAGCCTTTCCCTTCCCTTTCTCAATGAAACAGAAACAGTGACTTGAGGGTGAAACAGGTAATGCTGGTTAGGATGCAGCAGTTCAATGCACTGAGGCCATGGTGTCAGAATGTTATACCAAAACACAAACCAGGTTATTACGATTGACTCGGTTCATGCAGCCAAGAATTCACGCTCCACTGCGTTGGACATACGTGATATGAATTTGGGTGCTTAAAAAAATGTTGACTTAAGTAGGAAGAATATAATGGAAAGTTTAACTGCAACACAGCAAGTTGTGGGTACCTGTTGTTGCTTCACTGTACAGGGGTTCAAGGAAAGAGCCCTGATGCATCCCATACAAGCCAACCATGTAGTTGGTATTGGGGTTGAGTCCAGAGATGACCAGAGTTGAAGCGTCTCCAGACAGAGTGAGGTTCTGTCTCTCTGTAAAATCCTCCATGTTTGTTACCTCAATGACAAAGCTGTCAAAGTCTCCCCCTGTGGGGCTCCAGGATGCTGTGAAGCTGTCCCATGTAATGTCAGATATGATGAGGTTTCCTAGCGCTGGCTCCAACCCCGCTGGTAGATAGACAAATCAAATTGGGATCAGTTGGGTTGTAGGAAAGATTATTCTTTTTTTTTTTTTTTTTTTTTTTTTTTTTTTGCAAAATCCCACTATAAATCACAGACAGACAGCTACAGTCATGTGAAAAAATTAGAACCACCCATTAAATACAACCTTTTTTTTTTTCAAAAGAAATGTTAACATATTGACATCTATTCTTGTATTTACTTATCTTTGGAAAATAAAATTATTTAAGTACAGGTAAGCAATGAAACTTAACTTTGTTTTACTTATTAAACAAAAGATACTAATAAGAATGAATATTCTAACCAAAGTTAGGACACCCTAGTAGCTGGTGTCACCCTGTTTAGCTCAAACAACTTAATGAGTCCCTTCTTGTAACCATCTACCAGTCTCTGCTGTACTCCTCACTTTCAGCTCTGAGATGTTTGAAGAGGTTCTTACATGAACAACGTACTTCAAGTCACCCAACAGCATCTCTATGAGATTAAAACCTGGGATTTGACTTAGCCCAAGGATTTTTATTTCTTAACTCTCAACCAGTCATTGGTAGGCTTCCCCAGGTTTGTTTTGGGTCATTGTCATGTTGCAGGATCCATTTAAGCTTTTATTTATTTATTTATTTATTTTTTACAAATGTTCTCACATTTTACTCAGGTACCCTCTGGTACAAAGGAAAATTCATGATTGATTCTTTGAAGGTTAGCTGGCCAGGCATGAGCTTGTAGGTTTATGCCAAACATGTCTTATGTTCCAGTGTCCAAACTTTAGACTCATCAATCAAAAAGAATGCTATTCTAAAAGTTCTGCTCTTACAGAGCCAATGTTTCATTCTTGCACACCTCACATGAAAGTTAAACTTGCACAGTCTCTTCTGATTGTATAAACATGGACATTTATATCAACACAAGGAAGATCCTTCTGTAGGTCCTGTGATGACAACTTAAGATTTTGTAGACTTTTAGCTTCTTATGGTCTACTCTCAGGGTGAAATTGCTTAGACCTGAGCATGCTGGCTGTTTTTTTGAAATGTCAGTTTTTTGTAGACAGTTTTCAGGACTGTGGAATGGCTGGTTTCAGATTATTTTGAGACCTCTTTCAGCTGCTTTCTGAAGACCTCAGACAGGTCATTGGATTCCACCATGGTGTTCACTCTGTTTTCAACAGTCAAGAGCACACCAGACTTAATATCAGAGGTTTAAAAATGGCAAGCTTTAAATATTCTAAGCAACAGTGCTCTAACGATGAGCAGCTGACGTGACATGCCTATGTGTAACTTCAGCCATTTTACGTGGAAATAAATGTGGAGGTATCCTAATTTAATCCTCTATAGAGATGCCCATTTGTAAATTACATTTTATAGAACGTATTATATATAAAGTTTTATTTGCTTAGATTTAATCTTTGATTTTTTTTTCAATATCATTAAAATTGATCTGAGATATTCATATCTCAAAAGACACAGGCTTCCATAGAGTGTCCTAATGTTTTCACATGACTGTAAATATACAAAACAGACATATATCTTTGAGGTTTTATTTCTCTTTAGCTTGTCACCTCAATTTAAAAAAAAAAAAAAAAAAAAAAAAAAAAAAAAAAAAAAAAAAAAAGCTTAAAAAATATTTATTGTTTCAGACCAATTTTAGGGCCCACTGGTCAAAAATTCAAAAAGCACTATTTTTAGCTGTTCTAGTTTTAAATTAAAAATTGAAGTAACTTGCCATAAAGCTTTGAAAAGGTAACATTTTCACAACTTTTACCACCAAAATCACTTCCAGTACCAAACCAGATCCTAAAACAGTACCAGCAAACACAAGGGGAGCTTGAAGAACTCCTTTTATTGGAGGCTAGGTGTGGGTTTATGGAGATCAATATGTTATGAGTTCCATGTTTAAAACATCTAATTTACTTTTTTGTTTTTAGCTTTAGCTTAAGACAAAAATAATAAAAATACTGATCTCTAATATTAATAAAATCAGACTAAAATAACCCTCCCACTGTTTGTTTTAATGTGTGTAGTGTGTATTAAATGCTGGTAATTGCATCACATAAATATGGTTTCACAATAGCCATTTTTAACTGAATTAAAGAAAATGGTATTTATAAAAATTTTTCTCTATCAAAGATAATAAAGAAATGCCAACTGTTGTTTTTAAATAGCTTTTAAAAACAAGATTGGTGACAATAGGCATCTGCTTGCATTAATAATGAGACAAAATATATGATGTGTCGTTAAACTATCTCATCTACAGGAATTCAAAATACAACAGCATGAGGAGGAAATACACTAAAAGAAATGATGTTTTGTAACAGCATAATGACATGGTTGATATCAGCCCTTTGTCTGTGGAAAACCAGCCAAGTTCCAAATTGTTTAATTTATTCATTCATTCTGGGTTTCTACTGGAACTGGATCTGATTTAGCACCAGAACTGCTTTTAGTGGAAAAATCCTTTCAGTGACAATTTTTTTTGTTGAGTGTCAATGGATTTTGGAAAATATTTTTATTTCTGTGTGAAAGTCTGCCAGTTATTTTCATGTTAGGACTATTAACCCAGTTACAGATTGAGTGGTGGGATTAAAATTCTTAGACTCACACTTTCTTTTCTACTGCTCTGATTAACCCTCATTTATTTGAATCCTCCTTTGCTCTTCAAATTTTATGTTAGCTGTGCCTCAGACAGACTTTACCAAACATTTTCAGAACTGTATGCACAACCTTCTGAATCTCAACCCTGTAATGAGAACTAGGTAATCGGTATCTGTGTCAGGATTGCTGCACAGTAGAACATTGTGCACCTCCATGGGCTCCTGATGTTTTTTTAGAAATCATACTTTGTGCCGTTTGATAGATGGCTAATTTAGTTCATGTTAATACTTTCTAAATTCTGGTCAATAGAACAGAAACAACCAAAGAATGCTCTTTACTGAGCAGGAATACTGAACTGTAGCACAAAGTTCAGTTCTACCAGACTTAATAATCGGTAAAATGGTTCTATGGGATTAATTCAGCTCAGTCATACCATTGTGATTCCCCAGTGCATGCAACACAATAATAACTGGGGCTTAAAGATATTTTTATGTCTGTAATAATGAAAACAACAGTTATAAATCTGATCAGCTCTTTACTGGCTCTTTTTTTAGAGCCAAAATCAAATTATTCATAGACTGAAAGACATTTTCATGTTTATCTGAGAGGAGCCTACAGCATTACCCATACATATTTACATCAAAATTAAATTGTTTTTGTTACTGTTTTGTAAAACTTGTTACTTTATTGAATCCCACTTTTATTTACAATATTTAGAAAATAATGTCAAAAGAATTTATTTGAAAATAAATTGATATATGAGTCTATTTATTTTATATATATATATATATATATATATATATATATGTATATATATATATATATAGCCAGCCGCTATATATATATATATAGCGGCTGGGTAGCTCAATGGGTAAGTCACCCGACCTTCACCCGGGAGACCGGGGTTCGAATCCAGGCCGGGTCGCTTGGTTGAGATATCCAGTGTGGGTCCTTAGGCAAGATCCTTCGCGCTACTGCCTACCTCATGATGAGTGATAAAGGAATACACGCCATGCCGGCTCAGACGTCGCCCGGCCAAACAAGGTCTGCGTCAGGTGCTGGGGAACCAGGGCACCTTCACGAAAAATGGGTTACTGGAACAAGACGGAATTGGGCGAGAGGTGAAAACTTGGATCTGTTGGAATGCTACTACTCAAGTAACCCTAGTCAGAGGGGTTACATGCAAAGAATGCGGGAGGAATGGTTACGTCGACATCCCCATTCAACACTAACTGCCAAACAACTAGTAGCTCAGTGTTCCAACATCCGCAAACGGCGAATGCTGTCACAACTTGAGATAGACGAGGTACAACACAAATGCTACGGCAAGGGGGAGCCAGGACGCCAGGTCAGAGGGGAGTTAGCTTCAACTCCCCACCCGCAGATTGGGTATGCAGCCCCAATAATGAACGAACCATCACAGCTGAACGAGGCAGCAACTGACCTGAGAGGTAGGATCGTGGCCCGAATGAACACCAGGCAATCCCGATGCCAATTACAACGGCTGAGTGAAGTACCATCAGAAAGTCTCATTGAAGATGTGAATGCAGCATTGAGAACGATCCCTACCAACACCATAACGGAAACCAATGAGCTGGTGTACAACTCAGCATCAGTGATCCTTGAGATGCTCGGCTATAGGAGCAACCATGAGATTCAATACCCACCATGGAAAAGACGGTTAGAGGCTAAAATCAAGGTAACAAGGAGGGAAGTGAGCCAATTGTCAGAGCTCCAAAGAGGTGCAATCAAAAGACCGGTACCCAAGCGGTACAGCCAGATGCCCATACCTGAAGCGCTCGAAACTGCCAAACAAAGGCTCCAAGCCTTGGCCAGTCGCCTAAAGAGGTACACGAGAGAAAATGAAGCCAGGAGGATTAACCGGCTCTTCTCCACCCAACCAGCTAAAGTGTACTCTCAATGGCAGGGTAATAACAACAGAGCAGACCCACCAAGGCTGGAGACCCAACAGTACTGGAAAGGCATATGGGAAAGGGAGGCGACCCACAACAGCAATGCACAGTGGCTAATCTCTCTACGAGATGACCACAGCAACCTCCCTGAGCAAGCCCCAGTAACTATCACAGTGGCAGATGTCCAAGAAAGAGTCTCAGGTATGAAAAACTGGACAGCACCAGGTCCTGACATGATCCATGCCTACTGGCTAAAGAAACTCACTGCCCTCCATGAGCGACTGGCAGCTCAAATGAACCAGCTGCTACAAAGTGGGACTCACCCTGAATGGTTAACTGAAGGGCGCACAATCCTGATCCAGAAGGATCCCTCAAAGGGTTCGATCCCATCCAACTATCGGCCAATAACCTGTCTCTCTACAACATGGAAGCTCATGTCAGGCATCATAGCAGCTAAGATAAGTGGGCACATGGATAAATACATGAGTACAGCACAGAAGGGCATCGGCATAAATACCAGAGGAGCCAAACACCAACTCCTGGTAGACCAAACAGTCGCCCGAGACTGCAAAACCCGACACACCAACCTGTGCACGGCTTGGATTGATTACAAGAAAGCCTATGACTCAATGCCACACACTTGGATCATTGAATGCTTAGAGATGTACAACATCAACAGGACTCTAAGAGCCTTCATTGCAGCCTCGATGGGGATGTGGAAAACCACCCTTGAAGCCAACTACAAGCCAATTGCACAAGTGTCCATCAAATGTGGCATATACCAAGGAGACGCTCTGTCCCCACTGCTGTTCTGCATAGGTCTGAACCCCCTCAGCCAAGTCATCAACAAGACTGGCTACGGATACCGACTCAAGAACGGAGCCACCATCAGTCACCTCCTCTACATGGATGACATCAAGCTGTACGCTAAGAGCAAACGAGACATCGACTCACTGATCCACACCACCAGGATCTACAGCACTGACATTGGGATGTCATTCGGACTAGAGAAGTGTGGTCGGATGGTTACACAGAGAGGGAAGGTCATCCACACAGAAGGGGTCTCACTCCCAGAGGGAACAATAGCAGACATTGAGGACAGTTACAAGTACCTGGGAATACCACAAGCAAATGGCAGCCTCGATGAGGTCACAAGGAAAGGAGCCACGGCCAAATACCTCCAACGAGTAAGGCAAGTCCTGAGAAGCCAGCTCAACGGCAAGAACAAGATCCGTGCGATAAACAGCTATGCCTTGCCAGTAATCAGATACCCTGCAGGAATAATAAGCTGGCCAAAGGAAGAGATAAAGACCCTGGATGTTAAAACTCGGAAACTACTAACCATGCATGGAGGGTTCCACCCTAAATCCAGCATCCTGAGACTATACGCGAGCCGTAAGGATGGAGGCAGAGGACTAGTGAGTGTGAGAGCCACTGTCCAGGATGAAACATCCAAGATCCATAAATACATCAAGGTCAAAGCCTCAACCGACGATGTGCTCAGCGAATGTCTCAAACAATGGGGACCAGAGGATGAGGTGCTGGAGGAACCATCATGGGAGGATAAGCCCCTACATGGGATGTACCACCGACAAATAACTGAAGTGGCTGATATCAGGAAATCCTACCAATGGCTGGAAAAAGCTGGACTCAAGGACAGCACAGAGGCACTCATCCTGGCTGCACAGGAACAGGCCCTAAACACCAGAGCAATAGAGGCTCAGATCTACCACACCAGACAAGATCCAAGGTGTAGATTGTGCAAGGAGGCCCCTGAGACAGTCCAACACATAACAGCAGGGTGCAAGATGCTGGCAGGGAAAGAGTACATGGAACGTCATAACCAAGTGGCGGGCATAGTGTACAGAAACATCTGTGCAGGATATGGACTGGAAGCCCCGAGATCTAAGTGGGGCACACCCCCAAAGGTGGTGGAGAATGACCGAGCTAAGATCCTGTGGGACTTCCAGATCCAGACAGACAAAATGGTAATGGCGAACCAACCGGACATCGTGGTGGTGGATAAACAACAGAGGAAAGCCGTTGTGGTGGATGTAGCAATACCAAGCGATTGCAACATCAGGAAAAAGGAACACGAGAAACTGGAGAAATACCAGGGCCTCAGAGAGGAACTGGAGAAGGCCTGGAAGGTGAAGACCACAGTGGTGCCTGTGGTCATCGGGGCCCTTGGGGCAGTCACCCCCAAACTGGAGCAGTGGCTAAAACAGATCCCAGGAACAACGTCAGACATCTCAGTCCAGAAATGCGCAGTTCTCGGCACAGCCAAGATACTACGCAGAACCCTCAAGCTCCCAGGCCTCTGGTAGAGGACCCGAGCTCAGAGGTTGAGAAAGACCACCCGTGGAGGGTGAGAAGGGAAATTTTTATATATATATATATATATATAACTAATAATAATCTCGAGGAACTATTTCCTATTCATATGTTTTCTAACTGTTCAGATTAATTACTTAATCTAAGCTTTATAAACACAAAAATGGATAGTGATGTTTCTTTGCTGTGCTAAAAAAGATTATTATTGTGTTACTGAATCTTGTGAGTTCTTTTTTTTACCCAGTGGTGTGGGTTTAGTTTAATTTGTGAGATATGAAAATGTGTTTTTTGGAAGTTGTGATTTAAATTACACTTGCTATTTTGTTTTGTTTGTTTTACTTAGTTTAGTTTTTTGGTTTTTTGTGTATAAAATTCCAACATATTTCAAGGCAATTTTTTATGTATTTTCCATAAAGCTTTGGATGTAATATAACTCTTTCTAGTTTTTTGATCCCAATACTGGTCAGTATCTATTCAATGGTAAGGAAAAGAAAGCATGTCATAGAGAAATATGAACCATCTGTAGAAGGCAAGCAACACTTCACCCAGTATGAGCTCCTTACATAACAGACAATAAATAATAAGATGAGGATGATGGGTTGGGATGATGCCAGTGGCAAGAGACATTTGCTCAGTGTACCTGTTGCAGTAAAAACTCTGAGAGGTACAGATCGCCTCCCTTCCATCAGCCCTTGCAGTGTTATTTCATAGAGGGTCGAAGGCAACAACCCCTCTATTTTGGCCTTCCTAAAACTTCCAGGTAATGTGGTCACTTGTGGCTGCGCTGTTGCAGCTGATGGAGCAACGAGCTCCACCAAAAAGCTGTCAAACGCTTCATCAGGTGCAGACCACATCAGGCTCACGCTTGTGGCAGTAACATTGACCGCGAGGTTGCTTATCAGTTCCATGCCTGAGCTTTCAGGCTCGGCCCCAGAGATCATCACATCGTTATCAGAAGGTGCTTCATTGTGAACATTGTAGACACGTTCAAGGTTCTCTTCCTCCTTAGCAGACTCTGAGGGTGTTGGGGCTTCTTTGATGCTCAATGCGAGTACATCTGGGGATGCTACAGTGGATAAAAGCTGATTAAACTGTGAATTTCCTACTAGATTGGATGATAACTGAAAAAAACCTTGGAGGAAAAAAATGAGAACAACTTAAATAAACAATTCTGCACAGACTTTTCTCCAAGCTGAATGATCAAGCCCAATCTAAGCCATTAATGACACTTGAGTCAGTACCATTAACTTCTTGAAGGCGCTGAGTAGCCCACTGCAGTGGAAGTACACAGCTCTCTTCAACTAGTGAAGCCGTGCACAGCCATTTAGGTTCCTGCTGCTCCAAACAAAGACTAAGAGTCAGTTTGATAGATGACTTGCAAGTCACAATTGTTGTCTTTTCTTCTGACTGCAAGAGAATTATTACATTGTGTGAAGGGAACTAAAGAGATGAATCAAGTAGTTGGAAGTATAGTGAACTGGAAAAGTATTCACACCCCTTGAACTCTTTCACATTTAGTCACATCACAGCAACAAACTTCAGAGAACTTTAGTTGGGTTTTATGTAGATCAACAAAAAATAGTGCAAAAACTATTAAGTTTAATGAAAATTATTTACAAAAATTTTCACAGCAAAAAAAAAAAATCAGAAAAATGTGGCATGCACTTGCAATCAGCCGTCACAAGTCAATACTTTGTAGAAGCACCATCCACTGGATTACTGCTGCCAGTCATATTGGGTATGCCTATTGGCACTCCACATCCAGAGACAATTTTCCCCAACTCTCCTGTGCAAAATAGCTCAGTCAGATTGGATGGAGAGAGTCTGTGAACATTAATTTTCAAGTCATGCCACTGATTCCCAATTTTATTTAGGTATCAACCATTCTAACACATGTTTTGAGCTAATCAGAACATGTTATTCTGCTTTGTCTCCTACGTTGCTTTTGGCAAACTGCAATTGGGACTTCCTCTGGCTTTTCAGTATAGGCCAGATTCGTGGAGTCCATAACAAACAAAAAAAATTTAAAAAGTTCAGGTGGTGTGAATATTTTAGCAACGTACAGTAGGAAGTAAGATAGTTGCATGAGCAAAAGCCTCAGACAGCAACATCCTGCCTCGATATGGAAGCCCTGGCAGATGAAAAACAGGATGAGTTCTTTGGCCTTTTGGAAAAACATGTCAAAGTGGATGCAGTATATTCTGTTCTTATAAACGCATGCAAAAATTATTGAGACCACATAGCTTGCCTATAAAACACAGGGGTCTGTTTTCTAATGAGAAACTGTGAAAAATTGTTCACTTAAGCAAACCCTTGTACCTGTAACTGCAAAAGCTTCATGTAGTGCAGATCCCTGGCTACTCTTTATTCCAAACTCAGTTTGATATTTTCCTGATGGCTTCAGGCCACTGACTCTAGCCCCATGGGAATCTCCAGGGAGTTGGATCTCTCTCCCATCCCACAATCTCTCAGTGTCCTTATATTGTACAGCAACATTGTCAGAGGCACTGTGAGTTTTTAGCATCCGAGAGAGGTCAAATCCATCAGAGACAGTCTGCTTTCCATGCTCATCCTCAGGCTTTGTCTCAGTAATCTGGGACGGTGACGGGTCTAAAATTACTGAGCTAGTGACATTGTCCTCTGAGCCTGTAGGAGTCCTTTGTTCACGGTCGTCTGAGGCAGCTAAATAAAAAGTGAAAGTGGCTACAAAGAAAAACAAAAAGGCACAAATCCAGACAGAATGACATCTTATCTTTGGTTCATCTGGTGCATTTACTCACTGTTTTTTTTTTTTATGGTTTAAGATGTGAACCATAAAAAAATCTGTCTGTCTGTCATTTGCAAATTATTCAAGCTCTTTATTACATCAAAAAAAGCATTAAGATAGCATGTTTACCTTAAGTGTGATAACTAGATTTTTATGGTTTCAGATTTAAACTGCTTTCTCACTGTTGCATAATATGATCCTTTGCAAAAGTATTCATACTGCATAAACTTTTTCATGTTGTCATGCTACAACCACAAACAAAACAAGAATTTTATTGGGATTTTATAGACCAACACAAAGTGATGAATAGTTTTGGATGTGGAATAGGACCGTTAAGTACATTACAGAGGACCATTCAGTTCATCATCCAAAAACAGAAAGAGTAAACCACGAATGCAAACCTGTGTCCATTTAACTGACCCCATCCTCATAAGGAGGAGCTGCAGAGATCAACAGCTCAGGTTGAAGAATCTGTTGACGTGAAAATTATTGGTTGTGAACTCGACTAATTTGGCCTTTAAAGCTGAGTCGAAGGAAGAAAGCTACAGTTGAAGGAAAGACACAAGAAGTTATTTTGCTATTATGTCATGCAGGGAATGTAGCAAACATATAGAAAAAGGTGCTCTTGTCAGAGGAGACCAAAATAAATTTATATGGCCTGCATGCAAGACTTCATGTAGCAGAAAATGCTGCATATCACCCTGAACACATGGTGGTGGCAGCATTATGCTGTGGGGATGCATTCTACTTTTCTTCAGCATGGAAAGAGGAGGTGGTCACAGTTGATTGAAATATGGATGAAGATTAATATAGGGTAATCCTGGATAAAACCTATAGGACGCTTCAAATGATTTTTCAGACAGGCATTTTAAGTGCCAGGTATCATTTTTCATCCACTTTACAACTATGCCTCAAGTTAGTCTACTTTGTGTTGGTCTATCACCAAAAATCCCACAATAATGCACTGAGGTGAAAAAGATTGCTAAATACTTTTGCAAGGCCCCACAGGGTCTAATTTAGATGATGGAGTATTAGGGCCAGGCTAAGAAAAAAAAAAACTTTTACAAAAATAAAGTCATAATATTACGAGAAAAAAGTCATGTGAGAATAAAGTCGTAATAATGAGAGTAAAGTCCTGATATTGTGAGAATAAAGTCATAAAATTATCAGAATAAAGTCGTAATAATAAGAGAATAAAGCTGTAATATTACGAGAAAAAAGTCGTAATGATAAAAGAATAAAGTCATAATATTATGAGAATAAAGTCATAATATTACGAGAAAAATGTTGTACAATGATAATGTCTAAATAATATGAGAATGAAGTCTTAACAACATGAGAATAAAGTCATAATATTACAAGAATAGTCATAAGACTACAAGAATTAAATCGTATTATTACCAAAATAAAGTCATAATATTAGGAGAAGGAAATAGTCATCTTATGAGAACTCCTCCATGAAAAATAATTGAAAACAAATATGAAGAATGTTTAGCATCTTATGATGATATATGTTGGTATTGGTTTTACAAATAAAGAAATGCTTAACCTTTTAACACGATCGTGCAAACAACTGTGTCTATTTCGAAGAAAACCACAAGGACTTGCCATTCTGGTCACGTCACATTTGATAACTATCAAAGCTTTTTACTCATTAAAATGACTTTTTTTTCTCATAATTTGACGACATTCTACTGGTAATATTGAATCTTTATTCTGCTAACATTATGACTTTATTCTTGTACACAAAAAAATAAAATTCTCTTAGTCTGGCCCTAATACTTCGTCATGAATTTACAATCTTTGTACCAGTTTACTGACTAGTTTTATATGCTCTTCTGTTGATAAATTTCTTCAAAAACAAAAAATTTTAAACAGGTATTTTTGACTACACTTTTCCTTGATCTTCAATAGGTTGCATATTTTATTAAACTACCTCAAAAAACCTGCTTGGTGTTATTTTTAACTGTGCAACTAACTGAACCTAATTTGTCTGAAATTAAAATTAAAAACTTAAAAAGATGAAATTGTCACCTTCTACCTGTAAAATCTACCGGCCTGTGTTTTCGTGTATTCGGATAACCCACCTGTGGACGCTGTCAGGGAGATGGGTTTGCTTCTCTTGCGTCCCCTCTCTGCAGTCAAAGTCAGCGTGTAGCTCATACCAGGAATCAGGTTGGACAGCACGTATGTGGTTTCAGAGGCTGGGATCTCCACCTGTTCCGCCTGGCCATCTTTGGACATGTACACCAGCCTGTAGCCACTGACCTTAGCCTGAGGTTTCTTCCAGCTGACGGTGAGAGACGTCTCTGTGGATCTGACCTCTTTGAGATCTCTGGGGGGATCGAGGTCTGTCAGAAGGCACACACACCAGCTCAAATAAGAAACAAAGCTCATCATTTCTGACATTTCCTGATGTTCTCAACACATAATCATGGATTATTGGTGCTTACAAAAATTTTATCTCCACTTGTATCAACGGAACATTCTGTGTATTCGTGAAGGAAGAGTGTTTGGACAGCTGTGTGGCTTCATCTCTCACCAGTTGCTGCATTTGTAGTAGCAGGGAGGCTCTCTCTTTCATTTTTCACAGCTGTCACTCCCATTCCGTACTCTGTCCCTGGCTTCAGTCCTGCAACACAAACAGATGGAGGGTAAGTGACTACATGGTGAGAGAAAGGAAACTCTGGAGGGTCACACTTATGCACAAATTCTTTTTTTTTTTCCATACTGACCAGTGATGGTAGCCTGCGTGGTGTCTCCTGATCCTCGTGGGAAGACTTTCTCACCATGAGTGGAACCAGAGATGGGGCTGTATTTCACTCGATAACTGCTGACATCAGCTTGACTGTTGGTCCACGCCAGAGTGATGCTGTCATCGGTCTGAGACACAGCCTGTGCATCTGTAGGGGGATCCAGAGCTGAGGGAAGAAAAATGTAAATGATTACAAAAGTAGAGCAGTTTCCTTCTGATACTTTGGTCTTCTCAGTCGAACAGAATAAAATTAATGAGTTCAAATGTGTTCCAGTTGGTCATTGTCCATAACAGATATCTTACTTTCCAAGTTTTGAAAGCATCATCTTTGCTTTTTTTTATTTTTTTATTTAGCAGTAGCTAATAAACCAAACTGAAAGTAAAACCTAGAGGACTACCCATGTGTCTAATGTCTGTTGGACTTCACTCTCTGTTTTGACTGATCATTGGACGCTCCAGTCATGATGCCCCCATCTTTCCGCTCTACTAGAAATAAAGACTCCTTGCAAATCAAATCATTCAAAAACTCATCATGATATATGTGTTTGTGCTGAATTACATTTAAACAGGATCCTTGTTTTGTGTGTTTTGTCTATCACAGAGGTTGCACTAGACCTTTTCATTGCCTGTCATTTTGTTATTTTTGACTGACAGGGTCAAAAGAATCCAGTCATAATCTATTTCTACCCATCAATTTTTAAGATGATAATAGTTATATTCACTTGCGTTTGATATTCATTTGGTTTAATCAATATTCAATCTGAATAAGCTGTACAGAAAATCTGTCTTGTGCCATCACAAATCAAGCAGATGAATACATATAACTTTCTTCTTCAGTAACAAAAGTCACTGACTGTGGCCCCAGTAACTACATATAAGCAATGAAATTAAACGATTGCACTTAAAATATGAATGACTCAACTGGTGTGACCTGAACACACAGTCTCACACCTTCCTCCTGGTCTGCATGGACTTGAATTGCACACCCGCTTGTGGGTAATCAAATGTCTCACGGGGGATTGCTGCAGAGACTGTCATCATGAAGATTCAGACTTTTGCCTCGTATAGATGGCTTCTCATAGATATTTTGATGTTGATCTGGAGGCTGAGTGCATGCTCTGCTGCCACACTGGAGATTGGAATTACAAGCCCCACTTTAGCCAAAATTTGCAGTCAGGGAATATTTCTCAAGACTCTCTGAATGAGGAGCTTTCTGATCCTGCAAGTGGGAGGAAATCCCACAGCATGCGCTCCTTCTGCACCAGTGGTTCAATTGCACTGGTCTATGACCTGTAGTGGTCCACAGTCCTCCCGTCCACAACTCTTTAACGTATTGTCAGCTCTCGGATAGCGAGATGCATTGGGTTTAGTGTCCAGGTAAGAGATGATGCTCTGATGGGTTTTTTGTTTTTTTTTTTTTTGGTTTGATTTAGTTACCCCTGAAATGTACTCTGTGCGTAAAGTTGAAAATGTCTGTGCGTCTGCACCAAGTGGTCAGTTGTGTGAATCACAATTTGTCAAAGTGACAGATGGCCTTCAGATTTTTCCATCACCATTTAAAATAAAACAAAACAAAGCAAATTTTAAAAAACGGTCAAAGATGGCAAATATTTGGTTAATGCAACCCCTGGTCTATCATTAACATCTGTCATAGATCATTTACACAACTGTTTGACCAAATGTAGAAATTATAAATATGATAAAGACATTTTGTCCCAAATTACTTAATGACTCAGATCTGCACAACTGGGCACTTATATAAAGTTGAATTATTTTCTGCTTGATGATAGTTTAGTTTTCTGATTTCTGTGTTTTAGTTTCCATTCAGTTTTTTTTTTTTTTTTTTTTTTTTTTTTGTCTTTTGCTTGTTAGGTATTCTCATCTGGTCAGTAATTATCCTCCCACAGTATACAGTGTATTCCTCCCTGGTTCAGTCCATTATTGCTGTTCCTTCAGTAACCTTTCCCCATGCTATTTATTCTTGCATTTTTTCTGAGATTTGAGTCCTTGCTCTCAATGCACAATTTTTAAAACCTGCCTATTAAGTTTGACATTTTTCCAGTAGGACTTTCACCAGACTATCTCCATTTTTCAGCACATACTGTATAAGGTGTTTGCAATTGGATGTCAGCTAACTTCCTGTCTGCCGCTCTGGAGGAAATGCAGAGAAATGCAGACACTGCTTCTGGAGCAATGCCACAAAATTAATTTTCTGAGCCGTTGTACACTGTGGCAATCAGAGACAAAAATATTAGATAAAAATGTTATCATTTACCAATCACAATCACAAATTGAGATAAATGAGAAGCAGTAATTAAGACCATGATGATGTGGTTGTCATAAAATGGAAAGAGAGGAATAGGAGGGTGTATGTGATCAAACACTACACCCCATCCTCATCTGCTCAAATCATTTCCCATCTGGTTAGTCTTTGTTACTGTGATATTTCCTGAAGGAAGAGTGGTTCATTGCCAAAGTAATTATAGTTCAAGGGAACATTTACTCTGTTATAAGTCTAGACCATAGATTAAATGTCCTACTTTATTTGAAAATCTTCCTTTATTTATTGTTTTAACATTTGTTTTTCCAGTATTAGTGCATGTGTTTCCATGACTATGCTCAATTTGTTCTTCAAGAAGACCAATGGTTGTGTTTAGGCCCGTCACAAGAACAAATTTTGCTGAACAATAAATTGTCCCAATAATTATTGCGATAGACGATAATATTGTTGTTTTGAGATCATTTTCAAGTAACATATTAAAGGTGCAGTATGTGACTTTTACAAAAATATGTTTTTTGCATATTTGTTAAAACTGTCACCATGTTGTGACAGTATGGTATGAGACAGATAATCTGTGAAAAGATCAAGCTCATCCACTTTGGAATATTGCTGTCTGAAGAAATGCACTGCTTCCAACCAAAAAACAACCAATCAGAGCCAGGAGGAAGGTGTTAGTGTTGTCAATCAACCTCGTGTACGCGCTACTAAATGTGTTAATGTTGAAGAAACAACTTATGTGCTAGGAAATCTGTTTATTCACCATTATCGGTGGCCATGCTAACTAGCCTTAGCATTTGTGGCAGGCTATGTCGTGGTGAACCAGCTGTGGCATAGCAGAGAGCAAGGAGGAGAGTGTAAGCATTGCTTACACCAGGTGATTGACAGTGCTAAGACGCCTCTGTTAAGACGTGATGCCTCTGTTAACAAAATTGCCCTTCAGAAAATATTAATCATCAGAATGGAAATTAATGAGCTAATTTTAATTTATCATGCAATTAACTGATTACTGAAATGCTGAAATGGTAAGATCATGGTCACAACCTTATTTTCTGTGTTGAATGTGTGGGAATTAGTCTTGTTATCCAAATATATTTAAAAAATAGGATTTTTAAAAATTTGCCTCCACATGGCTTGATGTGGTTGTTGATAACCCAACAACAGGTATCAAGAGTGAAGTTTTGTCATGGACCATGATACTGGTCATTTTAGTATGCCACCACCAGGACCCTAATCCAATATCTGGGATCTGATTGGTACCAAGTATAAATTAAAATATTTTGGTTGTTATTACTAAACTCTCACCTGTAGTAAACGTGGTGGTGACAGGGTCACTGGTTGCCTCTCCATGCCTTGAGATGATCGACACAGTATACTCGGTGTCTGGTTTCAGATTGTCGGTGTTGTATTGTTTGTCTGGTGGGGAAACATCCACTGTGGTTTCATCTGAGGGGTTGGAGCTGGGCATGTAAAACATGGTGACCTTGTCCACCGGCGCCACCGGCAGATACCAGCTGATCAGCGCCGAGGAGTCTGTGACATCCTTCACCTCCACTTGCCTTGGACCATCAATCTCTGTGTCAGAAAAGCATTTTAAATAATGTTGCAAACATTAGCTATGTTTCCATCCAATTGTCATGTGAATTTTGAGTGAACTTTTAAAATCTTTCAAAAAAAAGAAAAAAAAAGGAAATGCAAATTAACGTGTTTCCATCTAGTGGTTTGGAGGAATTTAACCAGACTACAAAGTGTAATTTTGTCAAATATTGACGTTACATGTGGCTGTAACCTGATCAGTTATGTGAGGAAATTATTCACGTCAGAACTTATTCAGCAAATGTGTTTCCCATCTCGCCTGTAGTGCATTAGCTCTTTGCTAATGCGCTACAGGCGAAGCGCATTAGCAAAGAGCAAAAAGAACAAAAACCACGTCACGCGAACGTAAAAACATTTTTGAGAAATTGTGGAAGAAGTTATTCGAATTTTGCCATTTCCATCAACCTTTTCTAATGCAATACTTCAAAATGCACATAAAAATCGTTGATGGAAACACAGTTAGTCTCAAAGTGATAATCAAGAAAAGTTGGAGGAAAGTAAATCATTGAAATAAGACTGAACTTGACTTCTGACAGTCAAAGGAAAAACTTTGATACAAAAAGGACTTGCTGTTAGAAATATAACATGATTCCCTTTCACTCTAGCCTCATATTTACTACTTGCAAATCTCCTGTGTTAACATGTAGAGGAAACCTCTGTCCTTCCTGTTTTAGATCCAGGTTAAAAAGAACCTCTGGGAGGTTGACGTTCTGAAAGCTTTGAGCTCTCTTTTATCAGTCTTTTCTGGGAGTTGTGTCAAGTTTCAACCTACCCAAATAAATTACATCAGTAATGAAATGTAGGGGTCCATAAATCCAGGAGGCTCCCTCACCACAGACCTTAAAACTAAATGACTTTGCCAGACACACATCTGAAGATGTTTGGCCTGGCAGGCTGCAGCTATTGCATAAGGGTCTTGGAAGGATTTCATAACATCTAGTATCGGGTATTGGAGCAATAAAAAATGTCACTAAGCAGAGGACAGGGGCTAAAAGCAAGAATAATTACAACTATAATGTAGACTTGTGAACTAATCAGAACCAGCAGGGATTTCCTGTTGTAATTCTTCTCATCATTATGGAATTTCACTCAGCAACATTAATTTATTTTATCAGTCTGTAAAGAATACTGGTAATATAAAATTTAAATAAGTGACAGAGATCTTTTTATTATACTAAACTACTTTCACAGAATGATTAAAACCTTGCACTGAGGATCTTAGTCTTGCTGTTTGCTAGAAACCTACTGGTGGTGACAGTTTTGGATGTTTGGGGCCCTCTGGTGTTGTTCTTCACGATGTTGATGGAGACTTCATACTCCTGTCCTGGTCCAAGCCCAGACTGGAGGAACTCGTTTTGGGAGGGTGGAAGGGTGCTCACGACTTTCCCATTTTCTTCTTTCTGCAGAGACACAAGGTTGAGAATAAAAGAAAAATATGCTGCAAAGAGAGCACACCTGAGAACACACCAGAGCCTAAAATCATGACTTCAATAGGTACTTAATAGTTCATATCAGAGTTTACCATCTGATGCCTACTAAGTACTCTTTCATCTTGAGAACATTTCTGAGTATGGCAGGAGAATTATTTGTGTTTTTTTTTTGTTGTTGTTTTTTTGTTTTTATTGTTCTGTACAAAGGACCTTTAAGAGACCTGTTTGACAGGAAAGGGGAAGCATTAAAAGAAATAGACATCCATACATGGGTACCCCTACACAACTTGTTTTTTCACTTATACACATTTTTGCATTTGTAAATTAGAATCATGTTGTGTCTGTCCAGTCTGCTCTTTTAGTGTTTTTATATGGAGCTGCATCAATTTTTACTAATGGTTCAAAGTGAAAGGTGCTGATGCTGATTTCTATAACGTACATCTAAACACACATTTAACAGCAAGGCAGCAGAAGAAACTTAAAGGTCAGTAAAAGGACAGCCTATTTAAAGTGGAATACAAGTCAACAGAGGATAGAAAATCAAAAGCTCTGACTTATCAGCGAGCACAGTCATTTTCCTTCAAAGCATGTCTAGCTCAGATTCCTTGCAGCGGGCTTAGCTGCAGCTCTCTGACATCCAGATTTGCCCTCAGTGAGTTTTTTTTTATGTCAAAGCAAATTTAATGGTTAGCACTGAAATGAATCTTTTGTGCTGAAGTTTTGAAAAAGCTGGCACAGCTTATCGCCTCTCACTTTTTCCATGATGGTTATTAAACAGGAAGGAAAGTCTTATGAGAAGTGACGGGCACACTCACCGTGTTGCGGAAATAAATCTCCCAGCTGTCAAAGGAAATGTCCAGCTGGTCCCACACAACTTCTACAGAGGTTTCTCTCACTGATTTGAATCTTAAACCTTCTGGCTGTGGGAGATCTGCCACGATGGAGGAAAAATAATTAAGTTCTTTTTTCCAGAGGTTTGTCTCAGTCAGGTAATACTGCTAAAAGTGTGACATACCTGTAACTACTCTCGCACTGACAGGAATGCTCCTCTTGTTGCTCAGGACTGCGTAGACGCTGATCAGGTATTCAATCCCAGGTTCTAGCTCTTTAACGGTGGCAGCAGTTTTATCTCCAGGAACAGTGAACTCCATCAGAAGACCCCCTGGACTGGTGGGGACATATGTGATGAGGTACTCTGTAACCAGCATCTCATTGTTCCAGGACAGGTCCACGGTGTCGGTGCTGACTTCTCCAACAGTCAGGTGCTTTGGAGGAGACACTGGGAAAAAAAGGATGTTGTGGTTTTATTTTCAGATGGTTTCTCATGCTCTTTGTCGGTGAATATTTTCTATGCGGCAGTAACGGAAACTCCAGAGCTACATCTGGCTGTGATGTTAAAAAAAAAAATATTAACATATCCAGAGCAGACAACTGCTGCTCACAAACCAAAAACTTCTTCTATATTCACCAAAAGAGTTTATCCCTAAATTAGTGGGTAGTGACTTTGAGAATAGAAGGAAATTACATCATTCTGAATTTGCTTTTATATTCTGTTCAATTTAACACATGGAAACTCTCAGAAACTAAACAGCTGAATCTTTCTGTGTGTATGTTAATATTGAGCGCTTCTTACCTTCAGAGCAGTCCTCTCCGATGTACCCCTCGTCACAGAAACACTGACCATTCACACAGCGACCCTTGTCCTGACAGTTGTTGATGCAGGTCAGGTCTGCACAGCTCTCCCCTTCATATCCACTCTCACATGTGCACCTCCCATTGATGCAGCGCCCCCTGTTGTTGCAATTATCTGGACAAGCAAGCACAGAGCAGTCATCTCCTGTGTACCCCTCTTGACAGAAGCAGCTGCCGTCTAGACAGTGACCCCGTGCCAGGCAGTCATTGGGACAAGCTTTCTGACCACAGTCTTCCCCACTAAACCCGTCATCACAAACGCATTGCCCATCGACACACCGACCACGGTTCCTGCAGTTGTTTGGGCAGCTCAGCTGACTGCAGTCCTCACCGACGAACCCTACGTGGCACACACAGCGTCCTTCAACGCACTCTCCACGCCCGTAGCAGTTTGATGGGCAGGTGCGTATGCTGCAGTCTTCACCGGCAAAGTCTTCATCGCAGACACACTGCCCATTAACACAGCGCCCCTTCAGCCGGCAGTTGTTCGGACAGGAAAGCTCAGAGCAGTCATCTCCATAGAAGCCGACATCACAAGAACACCTTCCATTGATGCACTGGCCTCTGTTGTTACAGTTATTCAGACATGCAAGCTGACTGCAGTCTTCACCTTGATACCCTGAGTCACAGATGCAAAGCCCATTGAAGCATGTTCCTCTGCCATTACAGTCATTTAGGCAGGTGAGCTGAGAACAGTCTTCACCACTGTACCCCACAGTGCAAATACATTTACCATCAACACAGAAACCATTGCCACGGCAGTTATTGGGGCAAGAACGTTTGCCACAATCCTTCCCACTAAAGCCCTCCTCACAGTAGCAGGTGCCATTCACACAGCGTCCGCGGTCATAGCAGTCTTTGGGACAGATAAGTTCAGAGCAGTCAAAGCCAGTCCAAGGTTCATCACACACGCAGTCTCCCTCATCACAGCGACCGCGGCCCAGGCAGTTGTTCAAGCACCGGCTTTGAGAGCAGTCTTCGCCAAAGAAACCATCCAGACAGACACAAATGCCTCCCACACAGTGGCCGTGGGCTCCGCAATTCACAGGGCAGTTCTCAAGGGCACAATCTTCTCCGGCAAAGCCCTTGAAGCACACACATTTTCCGTCCACACAGCGGCCGCGGTCCTGGCATCTCTCCGGACACTCGGCCTCAGTGCAGTTGGGTCCCCTCCAGCCAGGATCACATATGCAACCACAGGTTTCAGTGCTGTAGTTTCCATGGCCATTGCAGTACGGTTTTGTTCCTAACTCACCTATAAAGAAAAAAAAAAGATGAAGGAATTGATGCTTTGCTGAGTATCTCGTCACCTTGGCACAACATTTCACCACAAAGTTTATTAAAAAGGTAATTCATGAGATGTTGGGATGTACTTTGGAGAAAAAGTTACACTCCCACAATAAAATCCAAAGCATTTCAAATTAATGAATCAAACAGATGTAATTCATACTGAGGGAGACTCAAGGGATTAAGTGGTATTATAACAAAGCCCTTCTCAGTGTGAAAATTCAACAAATACAGGATTCTATTTCTTTGTCCTACCTGTAAGCTGTTCACTGCTGCATTGATCCCTCAAAGCTGAAACTTCTCCTTCAAGCATCTCCAGCCGGCTAATGAGATCCTTAAGGGCTGGAAAGTCATTGGTACAACCACAGGCCTGCCGAGGTATATTAATGCGGTGGGTGAACACAATCTGGTTTTCCCCATTAAATGTATGTTCAGTGACATGATGGTTTGGAGGGACTGCCTCTACGTCTTTGGGATGGAGCTGTGTACCCTCTGGTGCCTCCAGGTCCACTGAGCACAGGGAACTTGCAGGAACATTGATGTTATAAACATGGCTGAAAACCACAGGATGGCTTGCACTAGGAAGGGTGACATTGTGATCTGTATGAGGAGAAAGAGTCTGTCGTCGATGGCGAATGATTTTCTTGACAAGCCCAGCAGTTGATAAACTAATCAAAGTAAACAAAAGAAGGTAGCCCACAAGACTTTGTGTGCCCATGCTAGACGTGGGGCAAGGTACTGGTGAAAAAATATCTCTTTGGACCTCTGGCTTGAAGGGCAATCCTGGTTCCAGTGGACACTCTGAAAAGACCAAGGGTAAGGTGCAATTAAGGTGGAATTAAGTACATGTTTAGTATAATGTAAGCATTATGACATATTTGCATAGCAGAGACTAATAGCAGCCTTGCTGTATAAGGATAAGTGGCTTTTACTGTAAAAATGATGGTTGTAATTCCTTAATATTTATTTTTAAATACTGCAAAAAAGTGACTTTTTATTTTTTAGGGAATGATCATTCAGCATGTATAAGTAAGTTGGCTGAAATGACACAAGTATATGATAATGTCATAGAACAGCAGAGAATTGTATGGAAGCAATTGATGCATGTCCAAGAGGATTTCCAATTTGTTGAAAAGCATGTGAAATGGCTACTACGATGAACACAAAGGACTAAATGTTGTGGAGGCTGAACTAACACTAAAGAGAATGAATGAATTCTGATCAGAGAAATGCACTAAAGCAATCGAAAAAACTGTAATTATAATTTTCTTGAAAGACAAAGATCCTCCTCTTTTCCAGTTTTCAAAACCTACAGTGAAGCAGCAAATCTTTTTTGCTGAAATATGCTGGGGAAAATTGTTTAGCTTGACAAATATGTCTTTTTAAAAAGTTTCTGAATTCTTGGAGGTAAAATTTCAGAGGTCGAAGCAAAACAGAAAATCAGAGAAGTTCAAACAGTATAGCAGTATGGAAAACAACTCAAAAGGCAGAGTAAAGTTTTAATAGAAGGTTTTATTTTTTGCAACATGTGACAGCCATAAACCAGTAAGTTGGGAAGGAAAAGGTTTTCAGTTCACCACAAGGTTTTTATCTGCAAACAATCTCTGTCTAGTAGTTTCTTAGACATCTTTTGTCTTGTATTTGAAAGACTGCTTGGACCAGTAAACCAACAGCGAATGTTTCCCATCTCGCAATAGTGGTGAACTAAGCAGAGACCTCCCCAAAAATGTGCATATCATATAGTCTGCATTTTTAAAAGTATGTTTTAATGACACTTTCTGCTCTCTGCCACTGTGTTCACTTATGAATTCAAACTCACTTTAAACTTTATTACTGTGAAACAGTTATGACTTAACGGTTTTGCTGTAAGTTACGAATCACAATGAAAATCATTCCTTTCCTCAGGCCATAAGAAATACAGTATATGGCTGTGAGTATTAAAAACATTGTTTTTAATGATCAACATTCAGCTTTTACATATTAGTATTTGTTTTTAAGCCTATTATCATAGCATAGATGCTAATGGTTAGCAATAAATAGGATTATCCAAAGATGTTAGCATCAACATAGAATTGTTGGTGCTAACCCTTTGTAGCTTTATATGAAACATGCTAGCTATGTTGGGATAGCTAGATAAAAATAGACTGTATCATGTGGCTGTGAATACCTGCATGTATAATATGAAATATGTTTATTTTGTTCTTTTTTGTGTTATACAGTGTTTATATTTAAAAGCAAGTTTTTTTTCTTTCACTGCAATACTGTTTATCAGCCAAACTGTACAAGAACATTCATGAAGGGCAGAATGAGAACCTTAGTTGTCTGTCATTAGGTGATTTAGGGATTATATTTGTGGATTATGTTACGCATTATGTTTCTGAGATTGCTATTAGTGACATAAAATCATTAGGTGATTTAATGATTATATTTGTGGATTATGTTACGCATTAGGTTTCTGAGATTGCCATTAGTGACATAAAATGATATTCTTCAATTCTTCATTTATCCGTCCTTCAGCTATAAAGCTTTCCCCAACTGACAAATAATATAAAAATCGCTTGGTCTGTTTAGTGACACCAGTCACTGTAAAACAGAATCTGAGTTCTTCTCGTAGATGCTATTCGTTTTTCGGAATGATTCAGTAGATTTCTATTGTCTATAGGCTACAGTTTGTGTACATGTCTACAGACTGACATGAAGTGAACTATGTTTGAGGCTTTCAATGTCAAAACAAACCACAGATATACTACTTATAAAAAATACCTTTCAAGCATGCTTGAAAATGTTAATCATCCTTAAAAATGTCTCAAGACGAAAGAATCCACAGCTGTGCTGGCATGTCAGTGTCTTTTATGGATTTCATGCATGAATATAGAAATATCTCAGCTGTTTTGAAAAAAATTCCACTGATGCACCCACAAGTTTTTCACATTTTTAACACCTGGACGACAACACCCTTATTTTTAGGAGTCAAACAGCAAGCTTCTGCTTCAGCATGGGAAACCCTCCTCATCTTAGCTTGCAATGGGCTTCTTCAGCATTTGAGTAATGACAGATGACTGAGAATGGATAGAAAAGCCTATTGTGGTGACTGATGTCTTCTGCATGACTAAAAACAGCTTCCCTCAGTTTTTTAGGTTACATGAGAACTAATGATGATGCTGTGTGAAACAGTTTATCCCAAATCTGCCTGCAAATATCATTGAGACTGGTTCTTACAGTCTGCGGTTGTGTCTGGTAGACATGATACTCCTTTACAGCAAAGCTGCATCTTGGCAGCACTCAAGGATTTTGTCATGTTTTTTTTCTTATTAGTAGCATCTGCTCAGGCACACCAATAAAAAAATCACTTGCAGACAGAGGACCAGTACCTGCACTTTGAAAAAAAAAAGAAAAAAGTGCATGATGTGCACCTGGGTTTATTTGCATGAGTACATTTGGAAACTTTAACAAAGAAAAAGGTTTTCAGAGGATTTAAGTGAATGTTTGTTGCATCTCTGTTACCATGACAGTGAACTTATATTTCTTGCCTCTTATGAATTTAAAAAGGACATTATTATACCACAGGGATACAAAACATCCAAACAATTCCACATGAATCAAAGGTTTAAGTCTTTTCCCCATCATTTTTATGAGAAACCCAAGAAAGCCAAAACCATGCTATTCCTAAGGCTTCAGCATGAAATGCAAAGTTAGAACGAGTAAAAATCCACCCTTAAGATATAAATATTTTAAATAAAAAATGAAACATCCCTCATAAAGTCAAATAAACCTGCACAATCTCAGCTTTGGTCTACCTATAAAAACCCATCCCATTATTAGCGTCGCCCCTGACCCTTAATCTGAGAATAAAATATGAATATATTTCTTCCAAAATATGAGGAGCACAAACAGGTTGTGCTGAATTTTCCTGTGAGGACTGCCAAAGATTTACTGTTGAGGAAAGCCAATAAAGCAGAGGAAGAAAAGTTTCAGGCAATGGAGATCTTTGAATTTACCTTGTGTCCTGTAAACCAATCCCACCATGATAAGTAAAGAATGTTTTCCTATACTGATTTCTTTAAATAAAACCACTTTCTTGGTGCCTTGAAAAACCCCTCCTCAGTCTCATCTTATTCTTTTACTGTACTCACCTTTGGCCTCAGCTCCTTTTCATTTTGACACCATTGTCAGCATTTATGCTATTGTTTACATTTAAGAACAGATATAAAACAGAGTTGGAGTTTCACAAGTTCTCACACATCTGGTGAGTGGGTTGGGATGTGACTGAAAGTTGTAAATCTAAAAACTTGGTTCTGGAGTATACATTTTTGATCCCCTTCTAGAAAACGTTACAGCAACAAAGATAATTTGTGATCCTCAAGGTAAAGAACAAATCCCATAAAGTCCCCAAGAGGACTTTCATTGCATGAGATTGGATGCTGTTCATTCCTGGTTTTAGACTAGCTTGCACAACACAAAAACATGTTTTATTAGTTTATTGGCCAAATATAAAAAGAAGAAAATCATCACGAATACCTTGCATGTAAGAACTGAATATTTATTGTATTGCAATCATGATGAATTTAAATTTTTGTGTAAAGGGCTTTCAAACAAGTTAAAAGTAAAGTTATTTAATAAGAATGAGATAATAAATAAACAAAATATTGACATTATAAGAAAACAACCTATAGGTAGTTCTAACCTGATGTTCTATAAAATATTGCTGTTTTTGCAACAAAAAATGCCAGCAACAGAAGTAGAGGTTTTATTTTTTGTGCCACTACCATATGTGGTACTAAATCAAATACGAATCCAGTAGTTTTCAAAGTGTATGCAGTCTGAATGGTCATGTCGTATTTCATCCAACTTTTACATCACTGAGGTGAGACATGCGTCATAATTCTGCACAAGAAGAAGCTAGATTCTGTAAATCTTGACATAAATAATGGCTGAAACAAGCAGTACTGACACTTAACTTTCTATTTCTTAGCTTCCTTAGACTTGTTATGATCTTCTGACAATACTTTTGGCTCCCATTGCTCAACAACTTTAAAATCTATCCATAGACAGCAGCATTCATTATTACAGTACTTCTGAAAACAGTGCACTGTGGTCACAGTATGTAGAACTACGCAAAAAAAAAAAAAATAAATAAATCTGATTTCAGCAAAAAATTGGAATTGCTGGAACAGCTATCAAATCTGCTGTGTGAATGTAGTCAGATAATGTCCTTCCACAAGCTTCTTAATAGTTTACTGAAATTTTGGCCCATTCCTCCTAACAGAACTTTGTAGGTCACCTTGCTGCCAGAAGTCTTTTCATCTCTGCCCACAATCTTTCTGTTGACCAAGATCAGGGGTTTGTAATGGCCACTCCCCAACACTGACTTCTCATTACCCACTTTGTAAATAATTTAATAATATAATTAGGGCCATCTGGATACCCCACAAGGTGAGCAAGTTGAAACTTTCGGGGTAAGGTCTAGAGATTGTGTCTCAATATTTCCACAAAATGCTCTTTCCATATGTGAAGTGCATCGTCCCTCCTTCAGGACATGTCGCTGAGTGCATTTGCAAACTGTAACCTGGCTTTTCATGTTGTTGTTAGAATATTAGCTTCTTCTCTAAGTGCTCTTTTAGCCCATTTCACAAGACTCCTTTGTTTGTGCTTACATATAGCTGCTCAAACAGATGAAGGTGGCACCTCCAGACATCTTGAAATGTATCGAATGATGAATCAGACTTGTGGAGGTTCACACAACAAAGCAGTGAGTTTGAGGTGTCACCTTAACACACATCTGCGTTTGTACCCCCAATTAAGCAAACTATCACAATCTTGCAAAGTCCTTACAACACAGGTGGGCTTTCTCTGATTGTATAAAAGTTAGGGTTGCAACTAACGTTTATTTTAGTAATGATTATTTTATCGATTTTTCTGACAATTAATCGAATAAAAAAATTGCCACACTCTGCAAAATGTGCCACCTAAGCCTTTTTATATAATATCAAAAATACATTGAAAAATACAAATAAAAAAATAGTTTAATTCCTTTTTAAAATAATAACATTTTATTGCCTAAAATTCAATAACACAGTTTTCCTTTAGTGTATCCTTGATCATTTGTAGCAAAGGTTTCCTCTGCAGCTACAAAAATACTTCTAACGTCGTGTTAAAAGCTCAGTCCTTTCTGCTTGACTTCACATCAATACAGCGTAGGGCTGATCTGTTGATTATTTTTTCCATTAACAGAATAATAATTGGATTGCAAGAGGTGCTTTATAGGAGTTTTTTTTTTTTTTTTCAGAATTTGAAGCAGGTGAAGCTAAAACTAGGTCACTTAAGGAGTTCTTGGTAGAACATATTTACAGACAAAGAAGGTTTTTTTTATCTTCAGTGCAAAATGTATATATTTTTTGTACAGTTATGGCTTAATTACTGCTCAGAGTATGTTGTTTTTTCAGCAAATGGCCTTTTTTTAGTCTGAATACTCCAGTTAGTGATTAATCGATTCATCACGATTAATCCAATTAATCGTTTCAGCCCTGGTGTTATTCAAATATTAGTGCATGTAAACTTCTGAAGAAAGACAAATTAACCTAACAGGCATGTTTTTGGACTGTAGGATGAAGTTGGAGTACCCAGAGAGCACCCACGCATCCACAGAGAGGACATGCAAACTGGATGCAGAATGACCCCAGGCCGGGATTTAAACTCAGTGCTTATCAGGTTTCAGCTAAATGTATAGATTTATATAGATGCCTACTTCCTGCTGCCACATGTCAAGATTCTTGGGAGACAATGAACCCCAAGCTGCTTACTGTTACTGTCCATCGGTGTACAAACATGTGAGCAGTTGTGTGCACAAGTGGGTGAATTCAACTAAGTAAAAGCGCTTCAAGTGGATGGTAAGAATAGCAAAGAGCTTTCTAAATGTGCTGCATTTCCACTTTAGTTCTTCCCATGTCAGTCTGCACAGTCATGGGAAGTTTCTTTCTTCCGTGACTGCAGCTCCGGCTCCTTGGTGAAGTTCCTGCAGCTCATATAGCAGACCAGCCGGAAAGCCTACCCTGACCACAACACATATGTAGAAAGCATGTGGGCAGAAGCACAAATGTTTTCCATCCATTTGACCCGTAACAGTATTAGAACTGCATGACAGTGAATAATCACAGCCTTTTTAGTTGCCTGGTGGTGCTCAGTAAACTTCTAAAGTGGCACGATTTTCACTTTTCCAACAATTCTTCTTAGCTTACAGCTTTAAAATGTTTTAAAAACATCATCTAAGTTTACAGTCTGCAGAAAGAGAGAAAAAAAAGTAATTGATATTATTAGAATTTAAATTTAAGAGAATCTCTTGGTTGTTTTATAAAGCAACTACCACTTTTCAGAGACGTGCAGACACTGTGTTTACGTGACATTTCTGCACAGTGTATGCAAACAGCAGTCCTTACAGTAAAAAGCCCAGAATACATCATTCAGAGCAGGACTGAGGTGAACCAAGGACATCTTATTGTGACGCTCAGACATGAGAAGACAATTTTAGGAAAAACTGAAACTCTAATATAACTTACTCAGTAAGCTATAATCCATTCGCCCTAGCTTTAATGCCTTTTTCCCCACGTTGGCAATGAGAAAAAAACTTTCCCACGTGGAAAAAAAAGAAAATGGGAATTTTGGCCCTGGACTGACAACATCTGTTTTGCAAAGTCAAGGAAAAGGAAAAGAAAAACGCCATGAAGGTGCTTGTCATGTATCCAGACAGTGAAAAGATACTTAGACACAAAGTACAACTGCACGAGTGATTTAGTCACGTCTATTCAATCAGTTCTGATGAGCTCCTCTGTGGTGACGAAGCATTGACACACACCCTGCAGTGCAGCATATCTGAACACACTCCTCATTGGAAACACTGAGTGTTGGGACTCAGTGGGCAGCATAAAACAAGTACTCCAGTTGGTGTTTGTGAACATATTTCTAGTTTCCATGCATTCTGAAATCCACATCCTTTTAACATCTGGCACAGCTGGAAATGATCTTGCACGACTTAACAGGAGCAGTCACTGTAGCTGATATAATGATAAAGCAATTCAGCAGCTGATTAACTGATAATCAGCTGTTGTTTTGCTGGATGCCAGACATTCTCAGAGGAGGTGTAAAGTTTTACACTCAAATCAGGAGAGTTTTTCAGTAAAATTTGCTGGTTTTAGAAAGTGGTATATAACATTTGTTTTTGAGCCTTTTTCACGTTTTGTAACATTACAACCACAAACTTTACTGGATTTACTGGGATTTTATGTGACACATCAGCACAAAGGAGTTTCTAATTTTTCCTACAAGTCTGAAAAGTGTGTTGTGCATTTCTCTTCAGCTTTCTAGACACACTTTTTGCTGTATTTACAGTACTTTTAAGTCCTTTTTGGTCTGTCTCTACCAGCTTTGCACATCTAAAAGTTGCCAGCTCTTCTTTTCAAACTACCTTAATCTCAGTCAAATTGGATGGAGAGGATGTATAAAAAGGTCATTTTTTTATTCACCGCAGTTTCTCAAATGGATTTAGGTCTGGACTTTGTCCGGAACACTCAAATAAGTGAATCGGCTTTGATTTAAACCATTTGATTACAGCTCTAACTGTATGTTTATGGCTGTTTTGCTATGGGAAGGTGAACCTCCACCCCAGTAACAGGTCTTTTTCAGCCTCAAACAGGTTTTCATCCAGGATCGCCCTGTATTTGTCGTGCTGTGTGGGACTTTGATGTGCTTAATGTTCTGTGGATGGTTTATTTTTCAGTTTAGATTTTCCTTGTGTTTAATTATGTTCAATGTTTTGGTTTTCCTGTGCTTTGATATATTTCTGTTTCCCTTGTGCTCAATTATGTTCATTCTGTGCACATTTCTCCCTCAGTTGCCTCAGCCCACATCACCACCCACCAGCAGTGATTTCTGTTTATTGTACTCACCTTGGTTCCCATGTTGCTAATTACTAATTGCATTACAGCTGATATGAGATTATTGCTCAGTCCATCATTCCTCATTGTTCCCTATTGTTCCTGCCATACCTGCTGTTCTCCCTTCATGTTTTTGCAAGTGTTTTGCTTTTCCTTCCCAAGCATCATTTTCACCATTCACCTGCCTATGTCCTGTTTGCATTCGAGTCCTACATCGACACCTCAAAACTTGACATTGTTTAGTTCCATCTATCGTACAATTAGGTCCTAACAGCTTCTCTGTCTTGACTCAGAAAAAGAATCCCCAGAGCATAATGGGGCCACTATTATGTTTCACAGTGTGGATGGTGTGTTCATAGTGCCGTGCAGATTTATTCTTCATCCAGACAAAGCAATTTGCCTCTGGGGTAAAAAAAAAAGTTTAATTTTTGCACCATCAGACCAGAGCACTTTCTCCCTGACCCGTCTGTTGTATTCCTTGATCTTCATGAAGCTGTTCACTATTGTTCTCTGACAAACCTTCACAGAGCAGCTGCGGTAAACTCTATTTGCAAGTTGCACTAGATTTTATTTGGGGTGTCAGAATAAAGGGAGCTGAATTCAATTGAATTGCAAATATTTCTGATTTTCATTTCTAAAAATTGTTGAAAACCATGTATGTTTTTTATTTCAGTTCAAAATTATGCGCTACTTTGTATAGGACTCTCACTCAAAATTATTTTCTTGGAATGAATGAAAATCCACTAAAAATCAGAAGAAATGCTTGAAAAGCGGAAGGTCTTCCATGCTGAAACAGATCCTGGTATTACGTAACATGGCGGGCTCTGTTAAAAGTGCTCTGCAGAAAAAAAATATGGTTTAACTTCTAAAAAGAAACAGATACACTAAAAAAAACCTTATGATGGCTACAGCAATGTTCACCTTTTTCAGGCTAAAAGTCTGTTGTGGTCACTTCTAACCAGAAGCTGAGAAATAACCAAACACCATTTAACAGGAAAAAATGAGGTGTGCGAAGCTGAGTTACGATTAACCCCTGGCCCTTTGTGTCTGGGTCATGCAGCAGGAATCTGTTGAGGAGCTGAAACTCAGCTGTCCATCAAGGGGTGGTGTGCTCACTGGGAGCACATCTTGAAGAGTCCAGCTCACACCGCAGCAGGGAGGCTGCAAAAAAAACCCTCCTCAGTGGCAGACAAAATGCACGCTATCGACAGGGCTTCAAGAAATGTGGGAAGGACAAATGATTGCATTCCTCATCAGCTGAGTGTGAAGTGGAACCTTTGACTCAAATTTTCCACAAAAAAAAAAAAAAAAAAAAAAAAAAAAAAAAAAAAAAAGGAAAGAATTTCAACTTCAAATCTCTGCAGCCAGATTTAAACTTCAATTAAGCTCAACTAATGGACTGAATGGGCAAAGTATTTTTCCTCTGATTGCTGCCGAATCCTGGCCCCCACTTTTCTTTTCATTTCAGGGTCATGGTGGAAAAATGACTTCTCTGTAAAACCTGAATTGCTCAGCCTAAGGTAATTTGGTGAATCATGGAGCTGCAAAACCTCAGCAGACAGACAGATGCATGTAAATTTCATGACACCCATGCAGCAATGGACTCAGTTGGACTGATTTTATTAAATCTTTTCAAGAACTGAAGTCAAACTTGACAACTTGTGCAAACATCGTTATAGGAATACACCACAGAAACCCACCTACACAGGGGATCAGAAAGCTTCCACATTGGTCAGTTCCTTTAAAGAGTAATCACTTCTACACATCTGCAGCATCAAAACAATAGAAAGCTTTCTCGTATACATGAATGTCTCTTCTTACCTGTGTTAGTGTGATCAAATCTCCTGTGTTCAACACGTGGAGCTCTTCCAATTCCTTCCAAATTCAGCTCAGCTTCGAAAAGGATGCTTCGCTCTGTCTTCCGTCACTGCTCCGAGCAAGGTGGCAGACAGCTCTGTCAATCCTCCCTCAGCCAGGCTCCTTATCTTTCCTCACCGTTCACAGCTCAGGCAGGGGCTCAGCTCCGTTTCTGACAGAGAGAGTGAGTCAAAAAAAAAAAAAAAGCAGAGAGAAGGAGAGAGAAAGAGAGAGAGTCGGTGTGGGAGGAAATGTCTTTTAAAGCCTGAGGAGTGTTTAGGTCAGACACCCATTGCTTTTTAAACTCCAGCCCTTAAATAGCCGTCATTCTCCCTCCCTTCCTGCTTTTCGCAGCCCCGTCCGCCCTCCCTCTGCTGCAGCTAATGGATGCAGAGCTGGCCTGCTGCCTTTAAATGAGATGCCACTGTTACCGAGAGTCATGACAGAAAAGAGCGGACCTTGTGGTTGTGTAGGAAAATTAGAAGGGGGAAAGGCGAGCAATGAGAGGAAAGGCGAGCAATGAGAGGAAAGTCGAGGAAGACTTCAGATGGCAGGCAGACATTTACCTTTAGCCAATTTAACTTTATTATAATGATTTCTGATAGTCTACTTCATGATAGAAGCAGGAAAAAGAAGCATAATGTTTGCAAAGTTTACTTAAACTTTTGTGTCTTCACTGAAGACCTACAGCGGATCTGAGAAGTTTGCACGTCCCTGTGAAAATCTACAGGTTTTTAATGATGATTTAACGAGACCAAGATAACTTTTCCCACCTTTAACATTCACTAAAATTGAAAAACAAATTGAAAACTTTTAATCTTTTATTTATCAATTTTCTGTGTGAAAGATTTTCATTTGTTTTACAAATTCCAGAGAACACCCTCCACATTGGCTCTCCTCATCATTCTCAACAACACTGCGTCTACTGTGAATCACTTCCAGTTTCCAGTTTCTTGAAACCACCCCTTTCTCAGCGCCTCACACTTTCAGATGCTGTTTGGAAGAAGGCCCAGCAGAGACCGTACTTCCTGCAACAATTCAAGAAGTGTAACCTGTCACAGGAGCTCCTGGTCATCTTCTACACAGCCATTATTCAGTTTGTCCTGTGTTCGTCCATCACGGTATGGTTTGGTTCATTCACAAAACAGGACAGATCCAGACTGCTATCTGCAATCAGGTCTGTGAGGAGGGTCATCAGGATTTATCCTTCCACCATACAAGACTTGTACAGGTCTAGAGTCAGGAAAAGAGCAACTAACATCTCTGCAGACCACACACATGCTGGACACAAACCATCTAGACTTCTACCATCAGGTTGGTGCTACACAACCTATTCTATTATTATTCAAGGATAGGTGGTGGAGTGCATGTACAACGTCAAATTCCTGGGTATCCACATCACCTCAGACCTGACCTGGCCGCTGAACACCTCTTTTCTGATGAGGAAGGCCCAACAAAGACTTCCTCAGGAAACTAAAAAGGCCTGGACTCTCAGTTCAGTTGCTCAGGAACTTCTATAGAGCCGTGATTGAACGCATTCTCTGCCTCAGTATGACTGTATGTAACTGCACAGTCCTGGGCAAAAAGGACTTAGCCCAGGTGATGAAAACTGCCCAGTGGATTGTGGGGGGTCAGTTACCGAACCTGGACTTAATATACGCTGCCAGACTCCAAAGGAAGGCCAGTCATATTGTTGCTGATCCCACCCACCCAGGACACATACTGTTTGTACTGTTGCCATCTGGGACACAGTACAGGTACATAAAGACTAAAACCACACAGGTAAGGAACAGCTTTTTCCCAAGAACTGTGAAATACATCTGTTGACTTTCCATCCCCTCTGTCCCCATGCAGATACACTTACACCCATTTGCTAGACCTTAAGGACTGATTGAGACTTCAGCAACAGATATATGCTTTATTATTTTATTTATTTATTACTGAGGGTAACATTACAATTTTGTTATGTTCTAGAAACATAATGACAAATAAAAATATTATTCTTATTCTCCACAGCGCTATTTGCTAAAACCAGCCACCATGTTCTTTGATGAACACTGAACAGCCACAGTGCCCAGATCGATGTTTGCGCTACCTCAACCATGACTTTCGCTTTTGTAAAAAACACTGTATACATGCATGTTTCCAAGAAAGGAAAAACTTTAATAAAAAAAAAAAAAAAAAAAAAAAAAAGGATTTTCCCTTTTTGTAAATGTTTATATTTTAAATGTCTTCCTTAAGAGCAAAGCTCAACCGAAGTCAGATTGCTTGGTTGCGTGCACAACTGATCTTAATTGTAAAACAAGCAAAAAATTCAGAAATTATTCAGCTTAGTCCTATTTATTTACAACTCAAAAACCTGGTCTTTTTATTTGGAGGTGTAGACTTTTTATGTATACACACCCCACAGAATCCCACCAAAAAGACAGCAGTTACTCTCCAGCTCTGTTACAAAAGGTGAAGCTAAGGAATTGTTCATTCTTAAAATATGTAGCGTGCCTCCTCCTGGTTGCACTGTTTTTGTTTAATCTGATAAATCACTGACAGACTGAAATCCATCTCTGGCTCCTCAAGGAAACATTTTTTCCCCTTACTTGGACACTTTTTTTCTCTCATGGACACATCTAATTTAACAGATGGGCTGAGCAGAGAGAGCGGACACATTCTTTATGTTGAACACCCCAGCCATGTCAGTTCTTGGAATAAAAAAAACAAAACAAAACAGCAAGATGCTCCATGGTCTGTAATGATATCATTGTATGTGAATCTGAATGTGAATAATAAATCATAAAGCTTTTTGAAGCTCAGTTGAGGTAAACAGACAACGCTCCTCTACGCAAAGATGCTGCATTCACAGTTTACTCCTAACGCTGTTAGAAAAGAATGAGAAGCAAGAATTGGCTCAGCCATGTGAGTGTGGTTAAGTTCTGCCGCTTTTAGAAACATACACTCACTCATTTGCATGTTATCTATTATTTATATTAATTCTGACACTAAACAAGGCCTCTCTGTGAGATAAAGTTGGAAAAAAATCATGTCTGCTGCTTTCTCAGAGCAAAAATGTAGAAAATCTGAAATGACAAACCTGAGAGAAAGAGGCAAGCAGACGTGGAATAAATCCAGATTAGTCAAATAGCACACAGGAGCTAAGAAGCTTTGTCAATTTGCATTGCAAGAAAGACGAGAAACACTACAAACGTTTGTAGTGAAAATTAAACAAAATACAGCACATTCCAAAGGTTCATCCTTTATAGCTATCTTCACTAACTCTTTACCCTCCTCCTTTAGAAGTAGATGAAAGAAAGAAGAGCGAAAATTTGGTTTTAAAATATTCTTAAAAATAACAGTTGGAAAACTGTGGTGTGCATTTCTGTTTAGCCCCCTTTACTCCGATGCCCTAAATGAAATCTAATAGGACCAGTTCTGTGAAGTCCTCAGAAGTCATCCACCTAAACTGGCCAAAAGGGTAAAATCTGTTTGTTTCTGTTGACAGGGCCATTAATTTAAGAAGAGTGGTATGATGTTCCGTTTTACTTCATAGTCCCCCAAACATACAGAAGATTGTGATTGTAACATGACAAATATAAAAAAGTTCAAGGGGTTGGAATACGTTTTAGAGCTATTGAATGCACAGCTGAAGCTGAATTCAAGCACTTCCTTTCAAATGAGGATAAATTTCTCAATCCTGACACCCTTCGTCAAATGAAACTGTCTCCTTAACTTGACAAGATCTCAGGAAGTTGTCTGAAGAAGAACAATGCAAGAATAAGAAAATGTGGTTGGAACAAAGTAAACAGGTCACGCTGTGCTCTAATTTAAGTCTTTACATGTTTTTCAGATGTATTACACTCTGCAAAAAAAACATATATATAAATATATATACAGTAGTTGGGGACATATCAATGCACATTTGGACACCACTGCCCCTTAAATTATAAACAGAGGACATCTAAGATTACACCCACAGTCTTTTGGATGTCTGCAACGAATGGATTAAAACACTATATAGCAAGTCTTTTTCTGTGCCCATAACATACTTCTTCTCCACTGTAGCATTTAGCATGAATGTTTCTGTCATATTCAGATTCATTTGTGCTCTGAGATGTATTATTAAATCTGTAAACATATTGCAATATTAAAATAAAAGACACAGAAATCTTTTAACGTCTTGTTATTCATCCTGGAGGGAACACAGACATCTGTCTCAAATTTCATGGGAATTCATTTCATGCTTTGGGCTCAAAGCAACAAATGCCAGCCTTCTAGTGGCACTAAAGGAAAGGTCAATCGGTCAGAAAAGTCTTAAAATCACACACTGAGTACCATGACTTACTTAATCTTTCTTATCCCCTGAGAACCAACTGACTATATCTGTGCTGTGGGTTGACTATGTCACATTTTCAACATAAGCACCACATCATTTTGTGCTCTGACTACAAAAGCATCAGTTTTTCAAAACTTTGAAGAAGTAGCAGAGTAAGTCACTAAATAAGCTAATTAAAAACCATGGTGGACATTGCTGATTAATCATTTTTGTTCTGTCATGCTCATAATTTGACTCCAGACAATGGAATTTACAGACAATTTATCTGAAACTTAAAAGGAAGTTGTTAAACCGTACAAGTTACTTTCTGAAACTTGCAGAGTACTTTCCTGGAAATTACAAGCTACTTTTTGAGGTTTACAGATTACTTTCTGGGAATTTAATGTCTTGGTATCTACATATATCACATTCCCAGGACTTACGGGTTACTTTCCCAGACCTTACAGATGCCTGTCCCAGAACTTCCAGGTGATTCTCCGAAACGTACTTTTCAGGTATTTACAGGCTACTTTTCCAGAAAACTTTCTGAAATGTACACATTACTTTTACTGAACATACAGATGAATTTCTGAAATTTACAGATTGGTTTCCTAGAATTTATTGATTAATTTGCTGGAATATACAGCCTACTATCCTGGAATGTACAATGTGTATTTTGAAATTTTCAGATTATTTTCTGGAATCTGCAGGGGGGTTTTTGTTTTGTTTTTTGTTTTTTTTTTTTTGTTTTGTTTTTTAGAATTCACAGTTTACTCTCCAAGAACCTACAGTTTACCTTCTGGAATGTCCAAATTCATCTCCTTTTTGTACTTTTGGTGGGTGGCCTAGATTATGAGGTGATTTATAATCTATCACTTTCCAGGACATGCAGGGTATTTTCTGGAAACTGGGTGTACAAAAAGAGATGTTAAAGAATAAGCATATGTACTTGTATAATATTTTCTAATGAAACAGTATTACCATGTTTTATTTGTGCCTTTTTTGGAAGTGTTGAATGAGGCCAATAATTTTTTTCCCTTTTTATGTTTCACTGTCAGGTTGAGGACTCAGGGTAACTGGTCTCCTGCTAAATCTCCATATAGGCAGATTGGTCATCATCAGCAGTGATGTGATTGCTGTACCAGTCTATCTGAGTTCCCACCTTTATCTTTGGTTATGAGATCTGGGTCATGACCGAAAGAACGAGATTATGTATGATAAAAGCGGCTGAAACGAGTTTCCCTCCACAGGGTGTCTGGTCTCTACCTTAGAGATAGGGTGAGAATCTCGGTCATCCATGAGGGGCTCAGAGTAGAGCGGCTACTCCACATTGAGAGGAGCCAGTTGAGGTGGCTTGGGCATCCTGGACACCTCCTTAGTGAGGTTTTCTGAGCATTTCCAAGCAGGAGGAGACCTGGAGGAAGACCCAGGACCCGCTGGAGGATTATGTTTCTCAGCTGGCCTGGGAGGATCTGGCCCAAATGGCTGGGGAGAGGAAAGTCTAAACCTTTTTGCTTAGACTGATGCCTCTGAGGATTAAGATAATGGATGGATGGAAGTTTTCGGGGGGATGGGGGGGAGTCTATTGCTAATAAAAGAAGACTGTCTTAATAAAAAAAACAAAGGTGCTTGGTAGTCAAATTTCAACACCTTGAACAAGTGAGAAAGTTGCAGTTAACAGTGGTGATTATTGCACAAATAGTGCCTCTGCAAGTTCTTCCTTCTACTGTCTCCCAACTAGGGATGGGATTCGAGAACTGGTTCAATTCCTAAGAATCGTTTGCCTGCCTGCTTAACGATTCTGCTTGTTGGTTCCAGTAACGTGTGACATATTTGTGTGGTGACATATTGTACACACTCTGTATGCTGATTTAGAAAATATCCAAGATGGCATTGCAGCAGAAGCACTCCAAAGTCTGGTTATATTTCACAAACAGACAATACTAGGTCCGGTTGCAACGTGTGCAGAGCTTTAATCATAATAAACTGATGAAATACCTCCAACATCCTCAAACAGTTCACCACACAGCATGCAACTGATTTGTACAAAGGTAAAGTGTTTGATACGTTGCTTAGCAACAGTGGTGACTCTTGATGGGGGGAGCTTCCAGCACAGCGTCTCTTGCCATGAATGTCCCAGGTAAAGTTAAACTCCTCCACATCCTGGTTATTGTATTAATGTTAGCTACTATATGAATAATCTCCATCTCATATTAACATTTACTGTCATATTCAATAAATTAGAATATGGGTTCCGATGAGGCTCGTTTGTCAGATTAAAAGCACCTTTTGAAAACAACCTTTAAGTCTTGAAAGATCCTTTCTGAAAAGACAAACATGCAGATTCATCTGCATAAAAACTGTTGATGTGCAAAAAGTTGCATTTCATGTTAAAATGTTAATTTGACAGAGGGAGACTTATTTTTAAAGCCAGCTTTAATTCTGTTTGAATCTTATACAACATGGTGCATATATTGAATTAAAGAGTTTATTTCCTAACTCAATGAGAATCAATAAGAGAATCAATAAGGAATAGAATCGATAAGTGAGATCGACAATGGAATCGATATCAATAAATTCTTATCATTTCCCATCCCTACTCCCAACCCTTCAGAATACAGCAAATCATCAAAATTCTGGGGATGATAAAATGCAGTGCAGTTCCACAAACAATATAAAAGTAGTCTCCCTATTCTCAGAAATATGCAGAGGGTCCATACACCCTATTGATGGTGCCTGCATAAAAGCAATAGAGGATTTCAGCAAGGCATACCTGAGAGATAAGCTATATTTTCTTGTGGTGTTGTGCACCCCCTTTGCAATACCTCCCTGGGCAACAACCCATATTGTCCATATCCAAAACCGCCACTGGTTACTAGAATTAACACTGCTGACATGAAGGTGACCTAAATGACAACAGAAGTTGTTCTTGAAACTTCGAAGTAATATATCAATGCAAGCATATAGTTGAGAATGTTAGAGAAGTTGTTCTTTTTTTTTGTTTGTTTGTTTCATCGACTTTAGAGTTAAAAAAGGCAGAGACACAGCTCTGAAACTTTCTTAGACTCTCTGATTTAGATTGCTGTTAGCTTTAAATTTGATCCACTAATAAACTTGGGAATAAATTTCTGTTTTTATCTTTCTATGGAAACACATCTGTTTATTTGGTGGTTAAATTTCCCGGGTTTTTTTTTTTTTTTTTTTTTTTTTTTCCAGAGTATTTAACCGATTTATTATCAGCAAACTGCTAGCATTTTGTAAACAGAGCAGACCAGAGGGGTTTGCTTCTGAATGGCCTCATTAGTTTTTAGGACCCAACATAAATCTTATAAACTTGTGATACTTTGTGTTTGATGGTTGCAGCCAGTTCACTGCTGGAATGCATCAGGGAAAAACCTCTCATCCAATTTAATAAGGGCATTTAATGAGGGCAAGTAAATTATTAAGGTAAAGAATAACCCAAATTCTCTAAGATAACAAAACACTGTCAGTAAAAGCCCTCCAAAATAAAGTTAGAAGGTATCATCATCCTAATGCTGGTTAGCTTGGGGACATCCAGTTACAGTGGCACAGACAAGACAGAGCCCTACATCCTCAAGTGTGACATTACATCTACACATTCTAACTTGGAGTCAACCACAGGCCACACAATGATACTAACCAGATCGGAGATGTTGCAGCTCCCACAAACATGAGCTAATAAGGCTCTGAAGGCATCTCAAACCTTCTTGTGGCCATTCCTAAGGCTTGCCATCACATTTGGTGAAAGCTTTTGATTGTATTTGAGAGCAGCTTGGATCGAAAAGCTGCAGATGCCACGGAGATAACTTCCCTTTGTTGACTCGCTGTGGCAGCTCTAATGAGCTTGTACGCTTTAGGGATTACAGGATTGATGAATCAAGGTAGAAGTTTCGGGTTTAGCGTGACATTCGTGAATGATCTGTACTTACTGTCAACCTTTACAAACAGCTGAGATCAAAATATATATTATTGCTGTTGGTAAACAGAATAAAGCCACTATTTAAATCATTCATTTCTATGAAGGATTCTTTTATTTTATGCCACAGTAAAGCTAAAATCCTACCATCAAAAAATGAACATAAAAGAAGGCAAAAGACACACACACACACACACACACACACACACACATATATATATATATATATATATATATATATATA
Source organism: Anableps anableps (assembly GCA_014839685.1). NCBI lineage: Eukaryota > Metazoa > Chordata > Actinopteri > Cyprinodontiformes > Anablepidae > Anableps > Anableps anableps. The sequence goes on from CM026081.1 coordinate 25,354,927, forward strand.
TATATATATATATATATATATATATATATATATATATATATATATATATATATATGAGATATGGCTAAACTGTCTAAAAACACCATTCTGCATTTTTGTATAGTGTACAGGAAATCCACTTAGAGTACCCTGTTCTAACTTGTCCTTTTCCTTTTGGATCACACTCTTTTGATCTCTTGCCACATGCTTCTTCTGGAGCCCCAGTTTGCCAGTAAAGCAGCTAAGCAGCTGTTACTGCGTTTACTTTGGCCTTGTGACACAGAAAACAAGTTCTGATCCCCAAACATTTACATCTTTACAATATAAGGGTATTTCTATTCTATCTAAATTTAAACTGTGGTCCATAAGTGGGTTGCAATAGGAAAAGTGATATCTAAATCATATCTAGGGAAAATACAGATAACAATTACAAACAGGCAGAAAGCCTTCTCTTGTGTCTATTAATTTAATTAATTTCTTGGGCTGAAATGCATCAAAAATAGCTGGAGTGATTACAATTAACATTTGTTTAATGACAGACTGATCAAAAATCTCATTCCAAGACCCCCAAGAACAGCAACACCATCCCTATTAACTATGTATAATTTCTTTCAGTAATAAAATATAAAGCAGTGAAACATAGGGATGTGTAGTAGGTAATGTAGACAATGCTATCCCATTAAATCAATGGTGCTTCATTCTCTCTATCTCTTCATTTCATTTCCTGAGTTAATAGACTTGGCCACTTGAGAAAGAAATCATCATTTCCAATTAAAAAGACACAAAGAACTAAAATGAGAACTGGTGATAATAGGATAATAGGTTTCGAATTTTTGTCATTCCTGCATGCCCCAGTGATTGCTGCACTTTAACATCTGAAATTGTTGGGATAGTGGGAGGATTAACTGCACAAAGGTTTTTGAAACCCTTTAAAAATACAAAACCATTTAATCTTTTGAGCCAAATTTTTAAATATACTAATCACAATGACTGCTATGGTTTACTGACTTTGAAATTATGTTCAAATGCAAGCAGTAAAAAAGTAAAAAAAAAATAATCTTGTCTTTCCTTGCAAATCTAATTTTTAAAAAAAAGCACTTTGTACTTTTTATAAAACCAAAAAGAACTCTGCACACAAGAGATGACATAAAATGAACCACAACCAGCTAATGATTCTAGGGGAATTGTGAATAGTTAGATTTGGTACATGAAAGATTTAGGAAGGTGTTTTGGAAAATTTTGTGAACTTTTATATATCAGTTGGTGGTAATCTATTGAGGTCTGTCACAATCAAATATTACAGATGAGCTATACAGTTCTAAAATAAGGAGAATGCTGGGGGATGACTTGAAAAAGTAAATATTTAAATTATGAAAAAGTACAGAGCCTTGAGGTATGCATTGGGTGCCCAGGTCTTGGGGAGAGAGGAGCCGGTGTCAGTCTAAGATGGTTCAGTCATTTTGTAAATAACTATTAAGCTAAAAAAAATCTTCATATCCTTTGTTTAAAGTAATATTTTAATTTTACCAACATATTTCTTCTGACCGGAAGCAATATTAATCTTCTGCCCACCCAGTGTTCCAACTAGAATCTAATGGAGAATCTGTGAAGGGAGCTCAATATGATAGATTTTAAATATGTTTTGGAATCCACATCTAAACGTAACTTGTGATACCAGTTGTTGCTATACTATCTGGGATTTTATATCTCTCAAAGTGTTAGCCAACAGCGATGTGTAAAAACCGCTCACTATTTTCACAAACAGCTTGCAAATCTGTATTATAGGCTGTACACATTACTTTGTTCAGCTATTAATGGCTTTCAGAGTGAATGAAAGACTGTATTGGCTGCTGCAGCTTGCGTTCTGATTTTGTGATGTCACCTGCTCTGTGTTTTGGGTTCAGATGTCCAGACAGCAGTTTGTGCAGAAGAGAGAACTATTCAGAGAGTAGATGAAACACTAGTCATTACATTTTATGATGCCCCTTCTAATTTAACTAGAGCCATATTGAAATATGAACTGATCTAGCAACCAGCTGTATCTAAGACAACAGAAAACATGGTCGTGTCAGCCTATGATGTGAGCAAACTGCTCTGCTTGAAAACATTATTAACAGGAAGAAGACATCAGTTTATTTTAGATGGCAGCTGTATATGTTGAGCCAGGTATCTTTAAAACATTTCAGGCAACATATCTGATTATTATTGTAGCTGTATTAACCAAGTCCACTCCTGTTAGGGCTGGAGTGTCCTGATTGTGATTGGTAATTTAGTTAACTGGGACACAATCAATAATAATGTAGCTCGTGCAGTGCTGATGTCATCTGTTTTATTTTATTGCACTTTAAAGCTATTGATCTTAAAGCATATACATGGCATTGGTTTCATTAACTTTAATGTAATATCAGACTGGGACTCTAATCTGTAAGGAGTCTGGTCTGTATCAAAGACAAAAAAAAAGTCTTGGTTTAGACATCCAAACTATTTAAATCAATGAAACATTGCAAGATAGCTGCAAGTGGTGTCATTTATTTATTTTATTTTTTTAATTCAGAAGTTTTGAACACTGAATCATTCCCACCACACCACTGGCCTATGGAAACCTTTGTTTTAGTTCATTTATTATGTGTTTTCTGCTTATTATTGTGGATGAAAGAAAATACCATTTGGGGTACAAATCATGACTCCCTGCTAGAACAGCCTTTGTGCCTGCACCAAGGTTCTCCTCGGTTTGCAGACCTGCCTAATTCCATCCAGCTGACATTTTGCCACCGTGGGAGATGGATGGTCTTCACAGAGTCTGCTCAGTCTGGCCTCTGTTAGCAACTACTCTGTGTTTTTATATGCACGGCTGAGGGATCTCTGTGGCATCCGCTTTGACAAGAACTTATGGAAAAAAAGACTCAGGGGGAGCTTGAATTATTCTCACACTGTGGCAACGCCTTCCTCATTGGCAGCTACGGTCTCTTGAATACAAGAGGAATAATCAAACACAAATCTACATGGCTAGTTGAGCAGAAAGAAACTAAATTTGATGTAAGGCTAAACTGCAAAAAAACCAAAACACCTGCATTACAAACTCTCGCAAATTAAATCTCTTTACACTGTAAATCCTGTGGTTAAACACTGAGAGATGAAGAAGAAATGAGCCCCATATTCAGTCTTTTGCTAACTGATGTGGAAATGAACCAGTTCACAATTTACAGCTATGACTACATCATCAGATGCACAAAGGGGGAATTGGGGTACTACCAGAACATTAGCATTTTTACTTCAGATTTGTAGAGGCCACAAAGAAGGGACTTTTCATACTTTTAAAACATTTACTTTTACAAAGTAAAACAAAATAGTAAATATAATAAAAATAGTCAATAGTATATGAATAAAATGATAATATTTAGACATTTCAGTGAACTATACATGGCTTTAAGTGAAAACGTAATTTCCCTTAAACCTAATAACTATTTGTCCCAAAAAACGTCTTTTGCATTAATCTGTCCCACTCTTCCTAGTCAAGTTTCAAGTCTATTTGTACAGCACATTTCAGCAACAAGGCAGTTCAAAGTGCTTTACACTATAAAACATAATATAGTAACCAGTTATATAACAATTAATAAAATTGCATTTTATGAAATGTCATCATCAAAATCATCAAGCAAATATACATCAAATATATTGATCGATGTTCCAGTTATTATAAATCAAAGGCAACTTTAAACAGGTGGGTTTTTAGCCTTGATTTAAAGGAACATGTTTTGCAGTTTTCTGGAAGTTTGGTCTGGATTAGAGAAGCATATAAACTGAATGCTGCGTCTCCATGTTTGGTTCTGGGGATGCAGAGTAGACCAGAACCAGAAGACCTGAGTGGTCTGGAAGGTTGATATAACGACTACAGGTCTTTCGTGTATTTTAGTGCTAAGCAGAATATGTATTCAGAATCCTAGCAGAATAGTTTTATTTCATTTACACTGTAAGGGTTCTAAGTTTTAACCTATTTAAGTTAACAGCACATCTGAAACTGACTTTAATAAGGCCACTCCAAAACCTTCTGCTTGAGCTTAAGGTCACGAACCGACAGCCAGACATTCTCTGTCTAGATTTTCCGCTATAGAGCAGAATTCATAGTTGCATTACTTACAGCAAGTTGTCTAGGTCTTAAACCTGGAAGACCCAGTGTTGTAACATTACAACATCTCTAAAGTACAAATGTTGACTATTCTTCTGGTGTTTTACCCAAACTTTGAGATTTAACCCTATTTTTCTGTCTTGGAATTATATTGGATAGGAAATTTGCATACAAATCCCCCCACCCCCACCCCACCGGGTCACAAATCTGTGTAAATACCTCTGAAAATATCTCTGATTTACTGTACCAGATTATTTAAAAAAAAATAAGTGTTTTGGGTGAGCGTTACAATGTCTATAACATGTTTACATATGTAATTTTGTTCAACAGTTGTTCAAAATGCAAAATCATTTTATATATTTAGTGTTAAATTTTCATAAAACCGCACAAAAACAATGAAAACTCTGACATCATATTGTCGTCTTCAAAGTACTCCTACAAAACCATCTAAAAGGTTGAGCTTTTTTTTATGTTTTCCTATGTCTGGGTCCTGCAGGGCTTAGGAGCACTTTAGTTGCAGACCATCACACTACCACCACCATCTTTGACTGGACTTATGGTGTTCCTTAGTTTATTTACACCAGATATAAACAGCAAGGACACCAGTCTTGGGATGCATTAAGATATTTTTGGTGAATATGAGATAAGCCTATAGATTTTTTTTTTGGGTGGGGGGAGAAGTATAACAAAAAAAGATTAAAAAAAAAATCTGTAAGGGGGGCAAACACTTTTTCATAGCATAATCTTTTTTTCCCATTGGTAAGGTTTTTTAGTTTCTAAATTATGTTTGACCCACCAAACAGACAACTGTTGGGGTAAACTGGTGGAATACCAGCACAGCAGTTTCATGAAAACCTATTAACATTTTATTTCTGTGATGCCATAGGAACACTTTAACTCAAGGAGCCCTCATCTTTTCAAGAGTGAGTCAGCAAAGGGACAATTGTATGCAGCTGCTCATAGTTATAGCATCTCCAGAGGTCATATTTTGACTAAATGTTTACCTTCGTAGTGGATTGATAGAGGAAAGATTCTGACGTCGATAGAAAAGAATGAAAGTAACACTCCAGCCTTCAGAATATCCCTCTTACTTATTCTAAACAGTAGTTTCATCCTTCAAAGTCAGATTTAATGGGGACACTTAGCAAAACAACACATCTCAGTGTTATACTTTGGATTTAAAGATTTTCTTTGTTTTGTTTGTAAAGGAGATCAATCTCTGGCTATCGTCACCCACTGAGTTGAGTGATACTGAGCTGTCAGCTTTACCAAAACATTCAAAACACCTCCAAAGAAGTGGCGACTCAGTGCGGTGGGTACAACCAGGAAGTCTGAAGTAAATGCTGAACAAGCTACTTGAAAAGTCAGTTCAGCTGAAGTGACTGGATAAATAGTTCACATTAAGTTAAACAACATTGTACCTAGTGTCTGCTTGCACAATTCATTACTGGAACTTACCTGAAATGTAATCAAGAAAACATTGGGTTTGCTCCAGCTGTTTGGTGAAGGCAGACAGGAGCTCCAACACCATCTTTGTAATATTTTTATTTTCTAAAGTAAAAAACAAACAAAGAAACAAACAAAAAACTGAATATAAAACCAATTGAAATATAGAACTTTTAAGAGAGAGGCATATTTACTAAAATCTCAATGCACACTGTTTACTGGATGACTATAGAAAATTTCATTTTGGTTCAACTCCAGAAAAGGCAAGTAGTGATGTAAAATCAGATACTGGCCAATAAGTGTTGAAGCCATGCTTTATCCTCTCCAACTTAAAGCTGCAGTTTGTAACTTTTATGAAAAATATATTTTTTAGATATTTGTTAAAATAATCATTATGTCGCGACAGTAACAGACATAATCTGTGAAAAAAAATCAAGCTCCTCTGCCTTCCCCCAGTGCTCCCAGTACTAACTGCAGAAATACCCCACTCAGTCAGAAACAAACAATCAGAGCCAGTAGGAGGGTTTTAGTGCTGTCTATCATCCTCATGTATGCACCACTCACAGACTCCCCCAACTCTCTGCTAAGTTGCAGCTGGTCCACCACAACATAGCCTACTAGGAATGCTAAGGCTAGTTAGCATGGCTACCATGTGGTGTACATCTAGAAACTGACATATTTGCCCATTTGTCTTTTTAATATAGCTCCAACAGAGAGCAACTGTGAACATCAATTACCAAGTCTTGCAACAGATTCTTGATTGGATTCAGTTCTAGACTTTCTTTTGGTCTTTGTTAACACACACACACACACACACACACACACACACACACACACACACACACACACACACATACATACATACTTTGATTTAAACAATTCTATTGTAGCCCTGACCATGTTTTTCCTCCAGCTAGAAGGTGAACCTCTAACAGATTTTCTAGTGAAGGTACACACGGAAGAACTCTATTTAATCATTAGATGACTTCTGAATGCAACTGGTCACACTGGACTTTGTTTAGGGGTGATAGAGTATTGTGACTTTACACTTTTTAACATGTGGTAAGTAATGTATTGTATTTTTTCCACTTCAGTGTTAAGCTCTACTTTAAGTTCTCTTTTAATTTTATTGAACTTTCTTGTTTTCATTTTAAAATGCTAAGTTTTAAAGTGGTGTAGATATTTTTGCAAGATACTGTAGTGGTACTCTTTACAGTGTGGATTGCCATAAAACATGTGGATATCATTAAAGCTGCAGTATGTAACTTTTATTAAAAAAAAATAAAAAAAAATATGTTATGTTATGTTACAGTATGTTATGAGACAGATAATCTGTGAAAAAAATTAGCTCCTCTGCCTTCTCCCAGTGTTCCCTATACTATAGAAACAACCAATCAGAGCCAGGCAGCGGGTCTTAGCACTGTCAATCACCGTGCCTGTGGCGCTGTTCATCCCCTCCCTCTCTCTTGCAGCTCGCAGAGGCTAGGCTTGTTAGCATGGCCACCGATGACAACGAATAAACGCTTTTCCTTGTTTCTCTACCATTAGCACATTTAGCAGTGAGTAAATGAGTTTGTGTGACAGCGCTAAGACACTCCTAGCTCTGATTGGTTGGTTTTGGTTGGGAGTGATACATGTCTTCAGATGGCAAAAGAAGCTCAGGGAGGAAGTGGAGGAGATCAATCTTTTCACAGATTATCTGTCTCATAACATACTGTCACAACATGGTGACAGTTATAACAAATATGTAAAAAACATATTTTTGTAAAAGTTACATACTGCAGCTTTAAGAGGAAATGCAATTCAGTTTTCACTTCGTTCATTGAAAAGAGCTAAATTTAACCCTTCTCAGTGGTTACGCAAAATGTTTTATTGCACCTCCGGTGAAGTAACCTTTGCACTGAAAAAGATGGTGGGAGAATCAAAATGTTAATGTTCCCGTTTACACTTATCTGGGTGCCAAATCATGTCTTGCCATAAGAAAGGGAACACAGTCATCCACACAATGCATATGCCAGAAATGTGTCAGGCAGAAAACCCACCGCCTTCCTGCTGCACATGAGTGAATCACTTCCAAGTTTGATGTCAGGCATTTCGTGGTTGGAAATCCTCGTGGAAAAAGTCTCCACCCCCGTCACATCTGTCTGCACTGGTAGGCCTGCTATAAAGGCGAACTCTCTACTGAACTGAACTTCACAGAACCTCTACTGTGATGTTTATTGATGCTCTAAGAAACAATCTCATTGGTGAGCTCACATTTTAATCTGACCTGTAACTTGACAATTTCATAGTATGTCAACCTAAAATAACTAACTGTATATCAATATTTTAAATGTGTTTTCAAATGAAACCAATGTTGCTCTTCAAAAAATTAATGAATTTATTTATTAAAAAGTTGCATTCAAACCAAATTCTGTGCAGATTTGCTCAACATTAAATCCACATGCAAAGCAAGACAATTTTCAACTTAGAAATCTCTGCTCAGCTGAGAAACATTTCCCCAGTCATTCAAAATATTTAAAAGTAAGTACAATGTTGAATATTATATGAGAACAGAAGTACACACATATAATAGATTTGTGCCCTAAAATCCATAAGATACCCTTTACTAGTGTAATCTTGTTTAAGATATCCTTTCTCAGCAAGTTGTATTGCTGTATTTGGAAAATAAGCAGAAAATTCAGAATTTACTACTACATACATACATACGTACATACATACATACATACATACATACATACATACATACATACATACATATTATCCACAAGACTGTGGAATAGGTGGAAGGTGGTGGTCCTGCTTCTTTTGGACTCTTGCTTTTGTTATTTTTTAGTGTTGAATTCTTATTTTTACTTATCCCAGTTTATTTCTTGTTTGTCAGTTCTTATGTTAAGTATTTCAGTTTATTTTAGATCGTTTATTCTCCTGCATTTTGATTAGATCAATCTTGTTTCTGTTTTACTTAGTACACTCTTTAGTCATCCTCTGCTTTTATTAGATTTTAGTTCTGTCATTTCTTTGTATTGGTTTTTATTTTCCCCAGTCTAGTTTATTCCTTTTGTTTGTCCAGCGCTTAGTTTGAGTATTTCAGTTACTTTTAGATTGTTTGTTACTCCTTGTTTTATTTATTTCAGTCTTTTCTTAGTTATTCTAATTATTTCCTTATGTATAGTTTTTCTCAGTTACATTTAGATCCTTTTCATTGCTTCCCTGTTGCTCTCCCTCACCCCCTGTTGCCATTCTCTCTCTCTCCTCAGCTCCCCTCTAGCTAATTCCCCACACCTGCGAACGTTTAGTTAATCAACCCCAGTCATTGTTCCAGCATTCAGCCCCCCCCCATGCTCCCCTCTTTCTCCCACTCCTTGATGGTTCCTCTGTTTGCCACATGTTATTCTGAACGTTATCTTCCTGTTTTCTCCCTGTTATCACATCCCGTTTTGCTGCTTGTGATCTTCCTGTTAGGCCTCCTGGTTTCTCCTTGATATGCTCTATGGCTTCATGTTTCTGTAGGTTTTTGTTTTTTTTTTTTTTTTTGGTTTTTTTTTGTATTCTTTAATCAAATCTTCAATGACTACTCACTGGCTCTGACTATCTGCATTTTGGTCTAACATAACCAACCACATATCATAACAGAAGGAACCAGTCAAAGTAAGGACAAAGCAGAGATGCTTATGGAAGTAATGGGGGGCAAGTTGACACAGCAGTTCCAGCATCCCCACTCCAACTCTGTTTTACCACCATCTGTTTTTAGTTCTGCCACCTCACTCCCTGTTGATTTGGTCACGGATTCTAACTTTCTGGTTTCCATGTCTGAAGCTGAGATCTAGTGCCTTTTTGATCAGTTCAAAGATGATTCTACATTTTTGGAGGCTGCCTTTGATCTTTATTAGTTCCTTCGGCGAAAACGGTCAGACAAACACTCAATACCCACTGTTTTTCTGACTTCACAAGCATCATCTTTGTCATCATCCACAGCTTCTCCGGGGGGTCAGGCTGGAGTCTTCACTGTTCTTCGTCGACTTTTCCACCATCTCCATGATCCACAGCTTGAACCACATTTAAGAACTTTAATACCACTTCCCTGCCTCAGACACACTGTTGCCCTGATCACGCCTCCAGCAGCCTCTCCGTCTGCTCCAGCAGCCTCTCCATCTGCTCCAGCGGAACTATCAGTTGTCTCTCAGTCAGCTGTAGTAGAGCCAATAGCTTCTCTCCCTACAGCAGAACCAGTAGTTTCTCCCCCTGCAGCACAGCCAGTGCTGTCTGCAGAGTCTCCTTGCGGGTTCCAGGCTGCAAGGCCTGAGCTCCTCCATGGGCCATCACCCTCAGCGCGCCTCCAGAGACTCCATTCAGCTGCAGCGCTGTGGTTTCTAAGATCTACCATCACCGCGGACCTGCAGACTCATGCTCTCCAAGCTCCATTGCAGCTCAGTGGTTTCCAAGCTCCATCTTCACCGCATGGTAACATCATCCATCCAGGCACATGCAGACGAGGGGGCTTGAGCACCTACCCCTTTTATCATTGATGCTCAGAGTGCCCCTTTTGAGTTTCTTTTTTGTGTCGGGAGGTCTGTCTGTGCCCCTTAACAATATTTTACTAACAATAACAATTTGGCTAAATAAATTGATCTGGTTGCCCTCAGTCAAATGACTATTAATTATTTTCATCCTTTATGTGCCTCTGCCTCCATGTCCTCAGTTGTTCCAGACCAATTGTGGGGGGAGGGGTGGAACTGGGGCCCTCAAACTATCCAATTATGGGCAAGAATATTTTTTTTCAACATAGATCTGTTTGTAAAGAAAAATGTAGGTCTGATATTTAAGTTGTGTATTTTCCAGTTGTCCTTGCAGTAGTCTGGAAAACTGCTCCTCACCCCTTCTCCTGAAACACAAAAATGGTTCGGCCATTTCTGTGTTTAAAAAGTGTCAAAACTCGAAGTTAGAAAACTTCTAACTTTGAGTTTGTCAAGCTTTCCCTGCACTGGACTAAATGTCCGGTGCGCTACAGGAGAAGAAAATACGCAGCCTCAGTCGGTCCCTCTGCTCTGGGTCAGGCAGAGTCCAACACTTTAATACAAAGGAACGATACTGCGTCACCTCAACGCACCTCAAAGCCCAGGTAGACTACAGCCTGCTTTTGGTTTGCTCTCCACTCCTCCATCACCTGACATCACTACCAGGTGCATCCTGACCACAACAATCAGGATCTGGGCTGGAGGTGAGTGACTGTAAATAGAATGAAGTCACTTTTTTTTTTTTTTTTTTTTTAACTCAATCAGATAACATACATTCTTTTTGTATAGCTCAAAATAAACCAATAAGCTGCTGTAGAACCTCAGCTGCTAAGGAAAGGTTTGACCTATAGCATTTAGAGCTCATATCTAAAAATGTCACACAATCAATAGCGAAAATACTATACCAATAATTTGGACCTCAGAATAAAGCCAAATGTGTGACAATTAAGTAAATCAAGATCTTCCAAAAATTGGTCCCGATAGGCTACATGAGAAATGTTAATAAAAGCTCTGATTCATTTGTCAAACAAATTAATCTATCTTTACCCTAATAAACAGCAGCAACCCCTCAACAGCAACATTGTATACATATTATACATTAGCTTTGCATTGTTCCTGCATGATGACAGTGAAATAGTAAGATATGATTCTAATTAGATTCCTGATGAATATCGGTTGTTATGTTTTTGGAATGTGTTTTAAGATCTTGTTCTATGTGCCCCTTTAATGTTGAGCACCTGCCCCTCCAAAGGTCTTTGGACAGCCTTGCATCCGTCGGTTGTCTTTCATTCATCTGAGATCAAATTCAGAAAGAACATCACTTTTTTAAGCAAACCTGTCCGGCTCTTTCTGAGGGAGCCAAAGGTGTGTCCTAGCTAAAAGGAATTTATCCTCCCTCCAGGTAATTCTTGGTCTACATCAAAGCCTCTCCTCAGTTGGAAGTACTCAGGAGGCATTTACTTTAAATTTTGCTAAATGACAGAACTCTTCATCTTATCTTCAGGATTTAGCCCAGCCTTCCTGCAGACGAAGCAAATTTAGGTCATTTGCATCCAAGATCTTGACATTTTTGGTCTTAAACTATTTGATCTAAAGTGAAGGTTGGAATGTGATGGAAAAGGCTGCAATCAGCCTGTCTCACGCTCCATCTTGATATTACTGAACAACATGAACAACACACCAAGATACTAAATCCCCTCTGTTTAAAGTAGTAACAGACCTTTAATGTGAAGGATGCAGTCCACCTATTTCAAACTCCACAATTACACCTTCAGATCTTATTCCCAAACACCACGAAAAAGATCAATAACAAGGGGCATCCTTGATGGAGTACAACCCACTTAACTGGCACCTTAACGTGGAGACTCTTGAGTATCTCTTGGGGATATGTTATTCATACATTTAACCACTTGCATAGCCTTCCATTGCTAACTGGTTTCAGGGGAGGGGTCAGATAAAGAGCGATTTGAGGATCTTGAGGATTAAGGACAACAGAAAATGTTGAACCTTGCCTGGATTAGCGAGCTCAAGGCAACCTCATGGAGGAAGGCCTTGAAGGGAAGCTCACCAGTTGGTGATTGCACCCTTTCTAAAAGCCCCCACACATGCACTCACCACCTGCAGGGAAGCTCATCAAAGTTGAGTGTCATGTGAGCCAGGTGGCAAGCAAAGATAAGTTCCTGAACCTGCCAATTCCTCAGGTCATAATCTGGCTCCAGGTACATGGAATACCAAATGTAGTAGTCTGTTCCTTTATACTCATGCTTAAATAAGGTATTATTTTTGCTGAAATGCATTTAAGCTGATAAATACTTTATCTATATTTGAGATACTGGTCTATTGAGACACCACCCACTCACATCCTATTTGTCACATCCTTCTTTCTTTATTTCAATCTGACATCTTTATCTGAATCTGGTTGCTCAAACTGAAACCAACATCTTAAACAAGGATATCAAGGAACGCTTACCCAAGGTAATGTTGCATCATCGCTCTCAACCAAATTTGCCGATAAAGGAACCATGACCTGTTTTCAACCATTCATTAGTGGTTTGTTTTTCAGGATGGATGAGATTCTTTCCTGTTATTCTATACAGTGGACCATGGTGTCGATTCATGATGCAGTATTCGCGAATTCACTTTTTTTTTTCTTTTTTTTTTTTTCCATGGATTTTTATGTGGAACCCAACTCAAGATTATTCACAAAAAAATCACCTCTACACACAATTTTGTAGGGCATATCTAAAAAGGAGAGAAAGAAAATGCAGTTTGGAAAGCTGAAATACCTAGCCACAATGCTACTTGGCACGCTATTAGCTTGTGTTTGCAAACCAGCCAATCCAAGTGCACCAATTATTTTCCTTGGTGCTGATTGGCTGTACCCCCAAGAGCAGAAATGATAAGACCAGGGATGTTAGATTTTGTGGCAGTGGCAAGACACTTTGTACTGTGTACGAACGTATATTTGGTGTTTGAAATATTAAAATCGGCAGTTATGAGCATTTTTAGAGGCGGTCTCAGGTATTCTGGAATTTCAGCTTGTCCTGGCCAGTTGTAGTCCCTAATACCAGCGAATACCAGGGGTCCACCGTAGCAGTAATATTGCCCACAAATAAAAGGTGACACATTTGCAATGTCCATGAAAAATGAAACTAGTTACTTACACGGGAATTAATTATGCCGCTTAAAAATAATTGAAAGGTAGGATTACTCTATGAATATATGTATATGTTGTTTTTTAAACAAGATAACGATGCGGAAAAAATCTATCCACCAAAAGATTTTCATGCTTATAACTCAATATAATATGATTTTCAAAAGTTGCTGTATGCAAACAAGGTTTTTTTCTATATAAAACGTACTTACAGCAGTACTTCCAGCTATGTGTCCCTGGTCCAACGGTTGCAAAAACAAAAAAGTCCTCTAGAAGAAGCTTCCGTAAATGAGATAACCAAAGTTGGTCACACGCTAGCCACTATTTTAACAATGTTCATCTAACCCAGCCCTTTCTTGAGATAAAAAAAAAAAAATCTCTACTGTAAATTTAACTGGAGCTGCCTGACTTGATGTTCTTTGTGACCTACAGTAGCTGATATGTGCACAGAGGATTTGCCTCCCTGCAGGAAGTATGCAACATAAAGAAGCCAAAATCAATACCGCTAATAAGCCATCAGATGAACAAAAGAGGTCAGCGCCTCCAGACAGTGAGAGATTAGAGTTGGCATGCGTGTCTGGCTTCAGTAGTCTGGATGGTTCCATCCTACACTTCACCACAAAATTTACAGGCTAAATGCTTAAGTATTTACTGCATATAGTGTAAAATATGGTTTAACTTTGGTCAGATATGAATGCTGGTGATAATGAACAAGAAAGAGGAAAACAGACTTTAAAACTAACTTCTTTATCGATTATAAAATGTTATATTTTAATACATAGTTATACTGAAATTTGTTTTGGCAAAGAGAAAATATTTATTTCTCTATTTTTAACATTTGTTATCAACATCAAGTGTACTTATTCCAACAAGAACACTAAGTTCATTTTAGCACCATTTACAAAAGAGATTTTACTAGTCACTGACATTTAAGCATGTTTGGGTTTCAATTAAGTAGTGGCAGAAAGCAAAGTAATGAAAAAAAAATTCTCTTTTTCAGTATTTTTTCAAGTTATGGTCCCATTTTCTTCTAATTCCATATTTTTTAACAAATCATTTAAGTTAAACTGTTTTGGTACTGCATTTAATACAAATATTTCTACCATTTGTGTTCTGTAAAACATACTGCATTTAGATGTACTGAACATACATTGTTTAACAGGTCTTTGTGTGACAGTAACAATTAGAAAAAGTGGAAGATCTAGCAGATCTAGCAGATCTAGATCTAGCAGATCTAGCAGATCTAGATCTAGCAGATCCACGGGATCTAGCAGATCCCTCCACGGTTTCTTGTTCGTAACTTTGACCACTGTTTCATTGCTCCAACAAACACCTTTGTTGTCTTTCAATGCATTTGGTTTTACTATACAAGAAATTAGGTCACTGAAGGAGAATATACTGAAATGTAATACTGTAATTTAGACCACTTTTTTATACAGAACAACAGATATTAATTGGACAAATATAACCAAAATCAGCTCAAATAAATCCAGTCACATTATGTAAAGTTGTGGTCAGAAGAATAAAAAAAAGTTACTGATGTTTTGAAAAGTTGCAACAAACATTTAACTTTTCCGTTATAGTGTTTGTTTTTTGTCAGATCAAATAAGGATAACTTGAGTAAATGCAAAATGCAGCTTTTAAAGATTTCATTTTAATTAAGGGAAAACCTATCCAGACCAATCCGGCATTAAGTGAAGAGTAATTGCCCACAAAACCTAATAACTGCTTGTGCCAGCCTTGGTGGAAAATGCTTCTGTGCTTCCTCAAAACTGCTGTGTCTGGCTCACTCTTCCATTAAGAAAAAAAATGCCCTAATTATGCCACGTTGAAGGGTTTTCAAACATATCTGTTCAGCTTGTTTAAGATCATCCCACAACCTATCAAGCAGATTTAAGAATTGACTATGACTTGGTAAACCTGGAAAGTTCACTTTGTTTGGGGAGTGAAGTGTTGCCATTTATAGGTGAACTGGATGTACTTTCAGGTGTTCCTTTAGAATTTACTGGTGCGGGACAAAATTTCATCAATCACAGGTCCATGTTCTGAAGCAGCAAAGCATCCCCAGACCATTAAATTACCACCACCATTTAATTGGAACTGCAGAAATAATGTTCTCCTTCTAAACTGCTGTGATAGTTTTACTCCTGTCGCAACGGGACACACACCTTCCCAAGGGTTTCGCTTTTGTCTTGTCAGTCCACAGAAAATTTACCCAAAACTTTTGAGGATCTTCCATATATTGCTTTGGCAAATTTAATACGGGCCTTTGTGTTCTTTTTGGTCAATGGTAGTTTTAACCTGTGAACTCTCCCATGACGCCATTTTTTCCCAGTCCTGCTGCTGAATCTTGATCGCTGACCTTTACATGAGGCCTACAGTGCTTTAGATGTTGTTTTGGGTTCCTCTGTGACCTCCAGGATGAGTTGTTGATGCCCTCGACTTTGGTTGGCCATCCACTCCCAGAAAGGTTTACCACCGTTCCATGTTTTCTCAGTTTGTGAATAATGACTCACTGTGGTTCACTGGAGACACAAAACCTTAGGAATGACTTATCTGTTTTTGGATTTCTTTAGATTTAGGCATGATGTGTTGCTTTTTGACATCTTTTATCCTACTTCATGAAGATAGATTCTGTTTAGGTGATTTCTTGATTCTCGTGGTAAGGCAGAAATCAGGTTGATTTGGACAGCTCATTCCCTATATATAAAGGTTATCCTTGTCTGGTAACAGAATTTGATTATCTGAAACATTTAAATAAGACAAAAAAAGCAAAAGCAGATGAAATCCAAAAGGGGGTAAACACTTTTTGACAACTGTCCAGGGTTGTTTGAATATGCAGTTGGATATTATTTGTTTTATCAAACAGCAAAAGACTTGTCTTTGACGTAAGGCATAGCAACCAAGTAAGTAAACTGTGAGTTAACTCTCTGTTGAAATGTTTTGGAACAATTACTCCTCAAATGCGAAACAAGTTAATCAATTCTGAACATATTTAAAATGACAAATCCTTCAAATAATCCAGTTCTATAAGGTGGGGCACCATTACCTCTCTAAGTCTGAAGTTGTGTTAAAATTCTACAGTTCTCCACACTATGCATTTTTCTTACTGGCTTAGTTTTTTCCATATAGTATGCATTTTGATAACAAGATCCTGTTTAACAACCTTTTACATAAGCAGATGGAAATTAGTTCCATCTTTGATGAATAACTTCAGTATAAACATTAAAGGAGGTTAAAATGATCCAGCGCTGGCTGCTCATTTCTAGGCCCCTATTAAGTTATGATCAGCTTCATCTGGAATCATTAGCATGTAAGAAACTGCTGTGGTTATGGAAATTAAACCATTAAATCTTCAGGTCACAGAAGGAGGTATGCATATTTCAGCATGATGAGAGCTTTCTTTGTGTATATCATGTAGAAACCTCGTGGTGTGATAAATAAAAATATTCCCCTGTTTTCCCAAGAAGTCTTTCTAAAAATAAGAAAGACTCCAGGAGGGCCTGGAAGTCCTCATACTATGAGAGGAATTTGAACAAGAACACTGGATGACAAGACGAGTAAACGCCGTTCTGGTTGGAGAGGATGTTAGAGCGAGCCCAGATTTTACAAAAATAAAAGCAAGCGTGCGGACCAACACTATTTGCTGGTGCATCAAGTCACATGTTTGAATCTTTATCAGGTTGACTTTTTAGTTGTCAAGCATACAATAGTTTCACTTCTGATTTTATAAGTTATGCACAACAGATTCAGGCAAAGCATCTTTCCATCCAGTCGTCTATATCCCCGCTTGTCTTTGCAGGGTTGCTGGGGGCCCATCTCCGGAGGTCACCGGGTGAGAGGCGGAGTACAACCTGGACGGGTCGCCAGTCCATCACATCACAACACAAACACACACACAGCCATGCATCCACACACTCATACCTCATGGTAATTTAGAGTATTCAATTACCCTAATGGCCATTTTTTGGGACTGTGAAAGAAAGATGGAGTACTCGGAGAGAACATCAAAACTCCATGCAGATGGAATCCTGGCTGGGATTCAAACTCTTCAAGGCAAGAGTGCTACCACCTGCAAAACATGATACATAGTATTCAAGAAAAGGCTATTATTTCAATGGAGTAGCCAAAACAAACTGGCAACGCAGCTGCTTTCTGAAACTCAATTACTCATCAACTTAGTTCTGATAGCCCTGTTAGGAATTTGAAACTAATACTGGAAGAAATACTATTAGAAAGAAGAACTTGCTGAGTGATACAAGAAAGAGGGACTCAGAAAATGTCAAGTCACTGGTTGCTATAGGGATTCCCTCCTTTTCTGGGGAGCAAAGGAGCAGGAGCAGCCATCAGTAGCACTCTTATCAAACAGACAAGCAGAAACACAAATACACATTCTGTCTCCAACAGACACTGTGCAAAGCTACAAGATGTACTGAAAAAAAAAATCTTCACTTGGCAGCTACATGTGTGAAAGGATTTTCTGTTTCTGGAGTGTTTTATGCAGAAGATATGACAAAATAAAGAGACCACTCAGTTCAAGTTTTGGTCGAAAATTTTGCTGTAAAACATGTTGAAATGAATTAAAGTGTAGATGTGCACATTCTAATCTATGAGATTTAAGAGAAACATCATGTTGCAATGGAAGACAAGTTGGATGAATGTAGCCAGTAGAAGCAACTTTTAATGCAGAAATCTGCATGTTTTAAAGTGAGTGTGGTAATGAAATACATTTTAAATAAAAAACAAGGTCAAAATTCAGAGTGCATAACATCATTAAAGTGAAAGCAGAAATAATTTATTGTAAAGTCTTAAAGTATGCATGAGTTTAAAAATTGCTTGAGTAAAAACTGTAAAAAAAAATGCAAATAGAGCCAGATAAAATCCAATGTTCTGTGACGAGTTTAAACTTAGATTGATGTGTCTGCTGTACAGTATGACTAAATTGTGCAGCTCCAGAGGGTTAGGTTTTCTAGTATCTGTTTTACGGTTTAGTCATATTCCGTATCATGTAGCACTCTTAAAAGTCCATTTTTTCAACATTGTGGTAAATCTTAATGACCAAAACCAGTTTGATATGAAACTTCATAAGGAAGTAAGGAATAGGCAAAAAGCACTAAAAGCAATTGCCCGATAGTGTGAATCTTAATCATCTTTTATATAATTGTATAGTAAAAACTTGGCCTTAAATTGTTTTTTTTTTTTGTTGTTGTTGTTTTTTTTAAGAGCTGCTTTCTTTGTGCATCTTCCCAGCCAATGAGTTATACTATGAATCCAAATGTCCAACAGGTGGAGAAAGCTGGAATACGGTATGGTGAAATATATTTTCCAACACTAAAGAGAAAAACAAGCAAAAAAAAAAACTTTGTTTTCAGCTCAGGACAACAGAAATCCAGATTCAGACGCACAAGTGGTTCATTGTGCAAAGGAAGCCATGTCTGTATCCTGTTTTAATTATATATTGACAAGACCCCGAGGACTGACCTAATTTTAATGACAACTTCATTTGCTCTGCTAATGTGGGACATGAGAAATGTGTAGAGAACACAACATTTCCCTCTTAATGTAATGGCTTCTTCAGTATCAACTGTTCTTAATCTGAGTTTGGGCTGTTTGCAACCTAATTTCCTCTATTAGGTTGACTGAAACACACTGGCACTCATGAGCAAAGTGATTTCAGTTAGGATGCAGGGGCAAAAAAAAAAAAAAAATAAGAATGAAACAGAAATAAAGCAGTAGTTAAAGGGTACCGGGGATGTTGTGTAATTTTGGCTTGCATAAAGTTTAGTTTGTCTTAAGTTGGGCTTGGGTGGTGCTGAAGCTGTTACAGAAACCAGATATTTACATTTACTTATTGCTTTTCTTTCTGTCTGAGATTAAATCAGACTAAAATGGTTCCTATTTTAAGTCAGTTAGGATATTCTTTTGCACCATCAAAGACAGCTAGAAGCCGGTCTCCATCCTAACTGGTCTCCCATAACCTGGTAAAAACCAGCCCCTCGTTCTATGCTTTGCTTCATACAGAAGGTTTAAACCTTCAGCTACTGATAAACAATTGCTTGCTGGAGGTGTGGACTCTGTTTAAGTTTTAAAACTACTGCATCCAATTTTACCCAATCGCTAATGTTTGGCCATGACGTATGTAATACGCTATCTTGACTGTGAATGAAGCTCCGCTATGAAGCATACCAGAAATTGGGTGCACTGTAAACAACCATTCCCTCCTGCAAAGAGAGAAGGGCCGCACCGAACGAGACGGCCGTTAATGAGAGGGGCCACAACATCTTTGCCTGCAATAAAATGTCTTAAGCATTCCTCTTGCTCCGACTTTATTGCTCAATATTTAGAAGCATGGCCCACACAGACTGAATGGCTTCACTCTGTTCCTCCGCTGCCATTGCTAAACTGCAACCAAAGGCAGACTACAATTCAAAGCCTCCTTGTTGCAAATCCATCTTCTGTTCGTTGATTGGCCCGGTTGAAATTCTACAGAAGAAATCAAGCTCAATGAGAGAAATCCCAGATAGAGCACTAAAGGGAGATGAGAATCGAGCTGAATTGCGTAGGAAGGCAATGGCCAGGCTAGGTCTCCCAGCCTGTTCTGTGAAATCTATGCAGGTGATCCAGAAGACGGAAGTGTGTCTGATATTCAATCAACCTAAAAGAGCAACCGTCACTTTCTGTTCATTGAACTCCATTGTCTGCCCTTAGTCTCATGCATCAAATTAATGTCACAGATGTTGGCATACACATTGCTTAATGGAACGTCTCACATCTACCTCAATGCTGTCGTCAAGACTTATGTCAGTTCGCAATGTGACCTAGCAGTAACCGTAACACTGAAAGGAAAGGAGGGCAGGAATTAATGTATCCCTAAAGGCTCTGAGTATAATTGTTCTGATCACAACTTTATAAGTTATGGACAGAGCAATCAAACTAATACATAAATACTTCCAACCCATGTTCACAACTGAAGTATTTTTTAGATGATATTTAAAACATATTCAAGAAGCAAGAGAATTAACCCAGTTGCTTGGGTTTTAAAATGGTTTACAGACAAAGTTAATGTCTTTCAGTTCCCATCACAATCCCCCAACCTTAGGCCCATAAAAATGGTATATTTCTATTATAAGGCGGCTTACAAACCTGACTTGGTTACACCAGTTCTGTCAGGAGAGATGGGCCAAAATTCCAGCAAATTACTGTGAAAAGCTTGAGAAAAGACACCTAAAACATTTGCCGAAGTCACAGCCTTGAAAGGCCAGTTCTACCAAATACCAAAGAAATGCATTTAACCTTCTGAAATTTAATCTCTCATTTGATATGGATTTAGCAGATAAAATACATTTGGTAAGCCTAACTGACCTGACCCAGGTTATTATGATTTAATATAACTAAAAGAAAGGTTACATGTTTTTTTTTAAACAGTGAATATTTCACTCTCTTGTTTCAACTGTTTATTTCCTTCCATTTCTTCTTTGATCCACTATATGCAATCAGTCATCTTCATTAAACAAGTAGAACTTTGTAAAAGAGAAGCTGCTCTTTGCAAATTTAACAGAACCATTTCATCAGCCTGCCCACGTGTGGTGTGCATGAGTCTCAGAGACCAAAGTCTCTCTTTAAATAATCCCTCTCAAACTAAGCTGCATCTCATTGGGGTAAATCTCCTGCACAAAAAAAAGCATTCAGGAACTGGTAATGGTTGTTCCTGTAAAATTCTTGCGGTAGAGCAACCTTTAATTGTTTGCAGCTTGCTCGTCTTTATCCAAGCAGAAAACAAATCTATGGATCCAAATGCAACAGTGCTCACTCTACTGCTGCTATATTGGCCTGATTTGTTTTTTTTTTTTTTTTTTTTTTTTTTTTTTTTCCAAAAGTGTCTTACGGACTTTGTTATGACTGCAAGACATTTTCCAGTCTGTTTTCTGATGACGATGCAACTTCCTGGCAGAAAGAACGTGTTCTGTGCTCTCACTTCAGCGCCTTAGGACATTAATTATAAACGCTAAATAAACATAAGAATTGGAGGGGGCTTCTTGCACTTAGCTGACAACAACAGAGGAGGCAGGCTTTGACAATAGACATTATTAAGATCTGTTTCTATTAAGTGAGACTGGGAAAGCAGGATTCAAGATGTGACAGTGCAAGTAAATATTTAAATTGCAATGATGCAAAAAAAAAAATGTTTAAAGAACTGCACAACTTTTCAGCAGTTCATAAATGTTCAAAGTATTTTGAGGAGAATACAGTTGTGTATGCAATATAATGCTTTGCAAAAACATTCATCTCTCTTCAACCTTTCCCATTTCATCATATTACAGTATATCCACACATGTCTATGTATTTAATAGAATTATGTTTCACAGGTCAAGACAAAGTAGCACATTGTGAAGTGGAAGGAAAATTATACAGGTTTTTCTTCTTTTACAAATAAAAACTAAAACGCATTCATATGTATCCAGTTGCCTTTGTTCTTCTAGGGCTTTAAATGATATTATTTAGGTCACTAATACAGCACAACTTTGAATGAGCAACAAGAGTTTGGTTTCTCAGAAAGAAATCACTCTGATGTAAGATGAAGAATTCATGTTCTATCAGACGTCCATGAATGTGATCAGAGTTGATGGAAAGCTAGATGGAGCTAAATGCATGGGAGTCCTGGAAGACAAAACTATTAGATGTTGCAAAAGACTTGAGACAAAGGCAGAGGTTCAACCTTCAGCAGGACATCAACTCCAAACACAAAAGAATGCCCCAGTCAAATTCTAGAACTAAATCCAATAGATACTTTATGATAAGACTTTAACACTGATGTTCATGGATGCTCTCCATGTAATCTCCTATATTTAGCCTGTAAGTGTGTTTTTTGTTTTTTTTTTTTTTTGTTTGTTTTGGTTTTTTATGTGTCTTTTTCCTTCCGCTTTACAATTGTGTGGCATTTTGTGTTGGTCACATAAAATCCCAATAAACAAAACAAAACAAAATTAAATTTGTGGTTGCAATGTAACAGATTATCTACCTCATCAGATTGTCATGGCATAGTGACAGTTTTAACAAATATGTAAAAACCATATTTATTTTCATAAAAGTTACATACCACAGTTTAAAATTTCTTGAAATAAGCAAAAGGCACTTTAAGTTTTAGAATCCTATTAGTCTCAATTTAAAGTAGCAAATTATTGAATTTACCTTTCATTGTGGGATTTTTAAACTGATTCATGACATACTTGTTCTTATTTTGGAGAATTATTTATTTTAATGGGGATGAAAAACAAGGCAGATGTGCTTTCTTCCAGTACACTACAAATCTTATGAGTGAATAATAATAATAATCGAGAAGTTAAAATAAATTAAATAGTTTCTGTTTTCATTGCTTTAATGTTGCCTGTTATAATTGTTATGAATAATTTTATAAATGTTATAATATTAATAAAATTATATATATTTTTAGATATAAGTAATCACTACTGGTAACTGTTTGAGTTAATTGTACTCAGAAAACAACCTATATGTTACACTAGGTCAACACATTTGAGTGACTAGAAATTAAAAATATTGATTTTTATACCACTCAGTCTGATTAATTACTTTCAGCGTTAGGGTTTACAGTGTAATTAACTGGTTCCATTCAATTTAGTTCAGTTCACTGCCACCCTTGCTCCCCAGTGCATCATACTGATGCATCGATTGAGGCGGCCAACTCACACATCAGGTGTGAAGCTCTCACATTTACCATTGCTCATTCTGTTAACACTGTAGCACAAAAAGGCAAGTGCCTGCTTTTAGACAGCCAATATAGGAGGAAACCTGTATGTTTTTAGACCAGTAAGAAAAAAACTGAAATTCATCAGAAGTCTAATATGGTAAAAACAGGGGCAGGTTGGCCATAGGGAGGTTCGGGAGATTTCCCGAACGGCTGATCGGTTCCGGGCCGAACCAGCCAGTGGTCAGAATCTGTTTTTTGTTTTGATTTTTGTTTTTTCCACCCCACAAAGCGCATCAGTGCGGCTGAGTCGGCCTCTCTGTGGCAGGCCATTTCAACATCAAATCGGCTTCACCACACTTACATTCCAGATATCTGAAATTAGTTTATGACTAGACATATTACTTAATTAAGATATCTCTAATTACATTCTGGCTATTATAAATGACATCAGAATCACCATTAAGTTGTATGGAGGTTTCAATTAAAATATTTACAATGAATTCTGACTATCTGAAACATATATTTCAGATCTCAATAATTAAATTATGACTAGTCATAAAGTATATTTGAAATATCTCGCTTTTTGTTCAAGAAGTTTTTAATTCCAATTAAAGATATTTTAAATAGCATCAATATTCAAAATATCTTTAATGTATTTTTACGTAGGAGATATGTAGATTCAACTAGTGCTAATTAAATTGCAGACATCTTGAAAGCAAATAACGGCGAGGTAAAACTAACTTAGAGATATCTAGAACTGTAATTTTGAGTAATCAAAATTCCTTTTAAGAGATCTCTAAATGAAGAGATGTTTAATTAGACGAATTTTCTATTTCCGATATCTTGAATTAACATTCAAGTCACTGATATCTTGAATAATTATTCTGCCTTGTCAAATTGCCCCAGATTTATGTAGCATTTTGAAATTTTAATGAAACAAAAAAAAATTTTAAATGAACGATTTTTGAAAATGCTCCATTTTCAGCTTGTAAATTGGTTGACAGTAGCCCTTTTAGCTTTTCAAAGCCATTTTTAAGTGCAACGTGTTTATGTTGGTTGTGTATGTGTGTGAATAAATAAGACATTCTTTGCATTGTCCACACATACTGCGGAGCTCTTTCTACATTGTGGCATTTTCTGACAATTTTGTGCAGAATACCCAAAATTCTGCAGGCAACTGTTTGGACAGCTCAATGGCAGCTGAAGGGGGGCTTACGCACGATCTCTTAATTCAGATATCTTAAAATGTAAGTTCGACAAGTCAGAATTAAGTTTGAGATATCTTGAATTGTATTTATGGATGTGTGACCATTAAAGATTAATTTGGGGGTGTTATTGGAGATATCTTGAAACGCATTTTGACTCGTCAAAATGTAATTGAAGATATCTTGAATTATTCTTCTTATTAGTCAGAATGTGAATGCAGATATCTTAAATTACCATTCAGGATAGTTAAAATGTAGCTGTGTCAAGATAAAACTAATTTTTAAATATCTAAAATGTAATTACGGATAGTCAGACGAAACCGGTTTTATATTAAAATGGCTGCCCTACCCTCGCGGCCATTTTGGCGCTTCATACACATACACAGTCAGACTGGGTCAGTCTGATATTTTGCAGACTACGAGGAGATGCGAGCGGCCCCTCTCAATTTGAAAAAGAACAGAAGAGAGAGGAGCGGGTTAGATAAGGGAGGGAATGAAAAACTTAGGACAAAAATAGTAAAAGTTAGTGCAGGTTGCAAATTAACCGCTATTTTCCGTGGTGGAGGGGACAGAATCAGTGACGACACGGGACCAAGCAGCACGACTATGACCAAGCACCGCCTATATGCGTTTGTGTTTTGGGGTGTGTTCAGGGCACACAGAACATTAAAGGGAGCCTATCAGCAATGTTACACCGTAGATGCATAAATATTTAATCTGCTTGGTCAATTAAAATCAGTCCATACTGGCTAACCAGAAAAAGGCACATATTTCTTTATTGCAAAAGAAAACATTTTGGAGAAAGTCTGAGTTCAAAGTAAAAAGATCATATCTGAATATACAGACTAAATCGAGTTGTCCTGTTGTGTTTTTTCATTAATTTTCATTTTCAGCTTTATTTATTTATTTATTTATTTTTTTACCAGCTCAAGAAAGATACAAATAACGTCAGTGATTAACTTCCTGTGTGTTTAGGGCTTCTCTCCAGTTGATTGAATTCTCACACTGAATTCTTTGCAAAAGCGCTAAAGTTTATCAGTGTTGCTGCTAAGCAGCAGACGAAGACGGTGTCAGCTGTGGTCGAGGAGTTGTAAAAGAGGGATGCCATAATGCCAGTGTGTGCAGGAGTGAGGAGAAAAAGATGGATGCGGAGGGACAGGAGAAGGAGGAGATAGAAGAGGAGGAGGAGGAGAAGCAGGAGAGTAGAGCAGGAACCACTAAAAAAGAACCAGGTGCAGGTGCAGTGAGTGGGATTCAGTTTCTCAACTCAAAGGACTGTGGTCCAAATCACGGCTATTTGACATCTGAAGACAATCTAAAAAAATGATTAATTTCCCATAATGATTTATAGGTCTGTTTAGCTTTGATGGTTGTTTTTTGTTCCAATATTTCATTGATATTTATAAGCTGCTTTAATATATTTTTGACTGATTTTGATTTTTTTTATTGTGTCATTAAATACATTCACACAGTAGTTTTGATTGTTGAAAAAACATAGTGTTTTCATAATAAAGTTCTTTTGTTTTCAAATTATGGTTCCACTTTTCGTCCATTGAGTGACCGGATAAAAGGCCTCTCCAAACCAAACTCCCAGGCTGAACTTCAACCCCAGCCCACCCCTGGTTAAAAATGACTAATGTCGGCCGGTACCGATGTTAGTGTTGATATGTCGTGCATCTCTGCTTTTTATGGCTTTTATTTATTTTGTTTTTCTTTACTAACCACATTAGTGCATTAGTAAATTTGACATTCCTGTAAAATATAAATGCCAGATTCTTATCATTTAGTGCAGAAATAATTTGAACAAATTTACCGTATGATGATATACATTTTCAGAGTTTTTATTTATGTTAGCACAAATCTAAAGAGTGCATTGAGCATCAAAACTGTCTGACTTGACCTTCAGAAGAGCATCAGACAACAGAAAGACAAGTCTTTTTAAATAAAAGGGCTTATTTGAGCTGACTTGCCCGACCACATCCTGTGGAAGTAACCACTTCTTCGTCTGTTCACTTCCTTCATTTTGTGACTCAGAGATCTAATCAGCCCTTTCAAATATCAAGGTGAATGTAATCTGACATTTCTATGAATAATAAATCCCACGCATTTAAATATTGTTTGGTATTTTTGCCTCAAAAGGTTAAATAATTTTATTAATGCGCAAGAATGACGAGAGTACGGTTTCCTTCTACATGAACTTTTAGACATGTTTAATGGGCTGACCTGTCCTGCTGCAGACGTCCCTTCTGTTCAAGTCCCAGCTCCCCCTAAAAACCGTGTTTTCTGCTATGTTTCATTATTTTATACATGCCTGTTGGTGTTCTACACAAACAGAACAGATGCATAGTAATTATTCTACAGATAAATAGTGCCCTCTGGTGAACACAGACATAAGCTTCATGCACTAAATTTAATGGGGTAGAAATATTTCAGAACCTCATTCCTCTCTGGATTGTCTTTTTGTGGAAACATAAAAAAACATACAGGACAAACTTCAGTCACACAACCAAAGGTGAATTTTACAATTTTGTGTTTGTGGATAAACACAAAATACAATGACAAACATGATCTAATTTTAGTGAAAAACATAGAAAGCGTTTTTGGTAACTCAGCTGACTTTAAATGCAGCAACAGAAGAGATCTCAAGGCTCTCTACATGGCCTTAAAAAACAACAGGCCCAATTCAGACTTTTTTTAATTCATTTCTAGCATAATCCTGTTCCTCTTTCATCCAAATACTCCCAATTTACTACAACTGAAATTCTATTAGAAAAATCTAAATAATTTAATATAAAAAGTTTCTTCTGCTGAGAGCTGCATTGCTTCTGACAGGAAAAGCAGAAAAAGGTCAGAGAATAAGTGAATGTTAAGGCCTGGGACTGTATGTTTATTGCTTAAAGGCAGGTTTTTAGAGCAGATGCTGTGGGAAGATTTTGTTGACGCTTTTCCAGCTGCTACTCCTGCTTAATACGCCAATAATAAAGCAGCATTTAGTATAACCCAGACACAGAGCATGAGGATTTGCCAATTTTTACTCTTCTGGAGTGAGACTGAAGTTTTTCCCTTTTTTTTCCTTCACACTCCAAATAAGGAGGAAAAAATGCTGTTTGTGATTGTGAAAACGCACCAATACTGGACTTCTCTGAGGTCCAGTTGGTTCAGAATGCTCTGGAACAAGCAGCTGCAGAATTTGGCAAGCATGATTTGGTCCAGGTCAAACTGTCTCACTGTCTTTTTAAAAACTGTTAGTCACCTCTACTTCATCTCGCGGATGGTTACGGTATGACAAAAGTCCAAAATTATTCGCTTGGGTGTTAAAAAGTTAAAAGGGAAGGAGAGAGATGAGAAAACTCTAGAAGAATGCTTCTACACCTGCAAAAAGAGCAAAAACGAGAACTGAGAAACCACAGGGACAAACAACATCTGCACGTCTAACAACAACTTCACTGAAAAGCACATTGTACTAATTAATGCTAGACCAGTGCTTTAACTGGGCAGGTGCACACCAGTATGCAGTACCACCACTTCTAAATTTGACCCCTCAGCGTACAGTTCTGGTACTTCTTTTGCAACAGGTATTACGTCAGTCTGTTTCCCAGGGAGGTGTCAGTACAGGTCATTTACAGACATTTCAAAATAACTCTTGTTCACATGCCAAAATATTTTTTGAGTGCATTATAGGTAGGACAGGGAGGCCATGTGTAGTTAGCATTTAGACATTTTTTTTTTTCCAGACATTATTTGACTGCTGGATTATTGGTGTCCAAAAAGGCAGCAGATATAGGTCATTCTGTTTTTATTTATCATGAATAATTTTGCACATCTGTGCTGTCACATTTGCCAGTGTGTTTCATGTTCTGTTCAATCAATTTTCATACCATCACATTAAAATATGAGGCTTATTACCATGCCACCTGTCATTTCCATTCCACTTTGTGTGCCAAGTTATAATTTGCATACAGGAACGGTGTTTTACTGAACATTTCATGTTCAGTGTTGCCATTTGGCATTTAATGATCTGGTTACTTACCCTGTAGATGTCCGAGGCTAATTGTGTCAGCTCAACCAGAGCTTGGCAGCTAAAACTTTAGATTTTGTTATAGTTTAAAGAACTAAAGTCTGGTTGCTGTGCTGTGGCTGTTAGTGACTATGTGTTTTCAGGCACTAAGGGGAGGTGTGGCTGAATGCAAGAGAATGATAAATCACTCAATAGACCTCTGAAAAATGTGTCTCCCTCACTTCTAAGATGATGGTTACGCTCCTGTGTACATATGTATGTTGTAACAGGTTAAAGTACTTCCAGTGACAATATTTAGTGTTTACTTTATCTTTTTGACCTTCAAATGTCTCAGCAGATTGAAACTAACATCAGATCAACAAAGCTTGTGTACAAACAAGAATTCTCACTTTAACATATAAATCACTGTGCTAGACATATTTAGTCTAGTACAGTGACTAGGCTGCAGTTATTTAGTGGTAACTGCAGCCTAAGATAGTGTATCTGTAAACCCCTGAATCCTAACATCAGTGTGTGTGTGTGTGTGAACTCACTTTGGAACTTAATCTGGTTTGAATTTAATTCAATTCCATTTTGAAGTTTTACGTTTTATTGATTGCCATATGGGTTCGCAGTTTGTACATGCTATATTCAGCTGCTTTCGTCTCAAATATGTGACACTGCAGCACGACAGTCGTAGTCACATTGATGACACACAAACCACTGTTATAAACAAGCGCTCTATGTAGGACATACACAAAACAGAAGACTTCCAAAAACAATGCTATTAATTTTTTAAAATAAACTACAATGCCTGGGATACACAGCTTATTCAATTTTTCATTTTCATGGCAGAATATTACTGACCAAAATTTATATTTACTTGTTTCTTACAGTTGTTTCTTTTTTTTTCATGCTGACTCCACCCTTACCTCCATCTCACTCCATACTGTACTGTACTCAAAGGCTGCACACTCAGATCTGCAAATAGATCTGAATTTTTATAATTGCAAGCAAATTAATTTCTAAATCAAAGAGACTTTAAACACTCAAGCGGCAAAACCCAACAAACTTTATTACAGACTGCAAGAGCTGTTTTAGCACATCAATTATCAACATCAGAATATATATATATATATATATATATATATATATATATATATATATATATATATATATATATATATATATATATATATATATATATATATATATATATATATATGGCTCTGATTTCAAGATACATAAATCACTCAACAAAATATATACCCTGCTTAAACAAATGGTACAAAGTGCACAAATAAAGTTTGTTCTGGTCAGTTGCATCACATGACAGAACAACTTGTTTAAGAAAAAAATGCAGAATTAAAGCTTACATTCACAAACCTCTGCCATGTGAGGACCAATTTATGGACTTGAAATAATTACTTCTGTTAGTAATGATCCCATGCATCGTATCAAAAAAAGACCCATGCTTGCCAACACCCATACACATAGAAATCTAAACTCAAATAGAAACATATTTGGCACCATATTTTAGCATAGAACATAAAATAAATCTTGCAGTATAACACTGTTAGCATGTAGAGGTAATAGATTTTGGCACGGTACAAGCACACTCATGGTTTAAAAAGTGAATGTAAATCTGACTTCTTACATCCTTAAGACATTATTAAAAAGGTTTTAAAGTTCTGAACAAAAACTCAGTCAGTGTATCTCACAACAATTTCAAACAGTTAAATGGTTCTCCTTGCTAGCTAGGTGCTAACTAGCTAGCTTCACAAACAAGTGACTAAAAAGAGTCTCGTATTGATGAAATTGTGTGTTTTATGGTCAGAAAAGCACCACATTTCCTTAGAAAGTTCAAAACTGGTTGCAACTCATCAGCTCCAAAATGACAAATGTAAACAAATGGCAACAAATAGTGTGACCTGTTTAAACCCTTTCAGCTAAGCTGGCTAAAGGATGTGATCATATATTGCACTCTACAAGTCCTCACTCCACAAAAAGGTTGTCCTGGCCTGTTCAAACCATCAAACAAAAAGTTGCTCTATAGATATAGAATTAATAAGGTATTCAGTAATACTATGTTTATTATAACATCTTGTGTATATTAACATCAATATATAGATTATTTCAACATTATGATATGAAAGATACATATTTATACATTACTATGAATATAGGCCTCTGCCAGTGTTGAGCAGTGCCGGATATAACATAATAACTATTCTATGTTCACGTATTCTCATCCAAACAAATACAAATAAAGGCTTCCGTGCACAGCTCACGGAGTTAACCGGCTCGAAATTCCATAGCAAAAATGAATTGAAGCCTCCCATGCACAGAGAGGTTTCAATACAGGTCAAAACTGGTTTCCAAACAGGCCAGCATGAACCTTAACACCTCAGCATGCGAAACACACAACAACAGCGACCTCTAGTGGTCGAATTGAAAAAAACGATAGCATAAGTAGGTATGTCGAATGTGTGTTACTGCAAAATGGGGGAAAGCACTGTTAAGATTTATCAGCATTAAACATCAATCAGTAATAAATATCGTCAGAAATAGTCTGAGACCTACAACAATGCTTTACAATCTCTTGCAGTTTATTTGCACTGACATACATTAGTTTCACATCAGTATTCTGTCTCAGAGCAGCAGAAACACATACAGTATGCACTGGAAACTATGAGTACAGACAAACAATTCCTTAACTTCTGTGAATCTGTGTTCACCTCAGTCTGTGGTGGGGCACAGTACTATGTGTTGAGTTGTGAGCGAGTGAGCAAATCCTGCAGGAGAACTCCATGCAAGTGTTATGCCTCAGGCTTGACTGGCAAGCTGCCCTGACTCCTTGGTAACTCCGCTGTATCTTCCACAGATGTACCAAACCACCGAACCCTAAACAGCAACAAACACGCAACTCTACATGTAAATAGCCTGGCTCCAAAGACATGCAGGCAATGTCCACCATCACGGATAGCTAAATCACTGATGGGTTTAATGACTAACTTTCGTGATGCTAGGTTGAGAAAAGGAGTTGTTAATTTAAAATAATCTCCAGCAGCATGCAGTTTGCTAAGAAAACCAAAAAGCAAAGAAGCCGGTTATCTTATTCATAACGTAACTCCACGTTTGTCTATGCAAATTCACTCAACACAAGCAAGCTCACAATATCCATGATGACCTTTGAGAAGAAGGAAAAACTGCATCAAGCTCTACCTCTATAGCACGCCAGGTTTATCAGAATAACCACACAAACTATTAGTAATCTACAATCCTCTTCTAAAACAATCTGCACAAGCTGAAAGCCCACAAGTTCAGAAGATTAAAAATATTCCTTCTCTTCACACCACTGCAACATACCTCCCTCTTCTAACACCATGATAACCACGCCACACTGCTGCTCAACCAGGAATCCTAAAAAAGGATGTTCTCCCGATTGGGGAAGGTGTTAAAAGAAAACAAATGTACATCAATGATGATGGCTCTCACACAGATATCACCTGATACGACAATGCCAGCACCATCTGGACTGAGCAGCCACGTACAGGATACGGCCACACGCACGTCCTTCTCCTATGAGGGGTGAGGGACGGTACCGTGCCCCGAACAGAGCCCTAGCGGGACCACGACTGACCAAAAAAGAAGCCTTGAATGGTCAGTGAGCTGCCTGGTCGTCAAACCGTAACATGGAGACGTCTAGAGGCCGGTGAGGTCCACGATGGCTTTGATGAATATTGTGTCGTCACGAATGTATGAGTTCTTTCCATCTAGCTTGGAGAGCGGGCAGAAGAGCGGACAGCCGCTGGCAATGTTCATCTCGCTCACAGGTCTTTGAAAGGAAGAGGAAGTGACATCAGGTCGAAATGCATCGATGATGTGCTCCCTGTTGCTCTGGTCCAGTAGCATCAGTGTTACCTGGGGTTAAAATTGTGAAAGATCCACATTAAATGGTCATATCAATTTCATTATCTAAAGCTATTGTCACACTGTCTCCTATCTTGCCATGAATACTGGCTTAATAAAAAACACATTACACAGGTCTAAATGTAAGTAAATGATGGGAATTTTGTGCAAGTTCTGTCACATCTTTTGAAGTTTGTGTTATTTAGGTGTGCTCCTGTTCTGTATCGTATACACGTGTTGGGATCAAGGGTGTGGACAGTTCAGGACGGGATATGTCACTTCTGCTGTCACATCTTTATCTTGTTTTATTTATTTTTGGGGTTTTCCTGCTTATAGTTATCCTGACTCTCTGGGAATTAAATTTCAGTTTTCTTTGAGTACCCCCCCCAAATGGCTAGATAATTATCAGTGGAATTAATCAAAATGTAGAACAAGCTGTCAGTTTCACTTTCAGCTTCACGCACCTGGCATACCAGGTAACAGAATCTCCAACAGTGAAGCATAAGCAGCAGGAAATTCAGCACTGTCATTTGGTCATCGCTGCAATATTTGAATCACAGATGCATCAATTCTAAAGGTTTGGCGCACATGTGAGGTATATGAGGTGTGTAAGATTTGAAAAGTTCCAGAAGCTACTATCTCTAATCATTAATTTTAAATTAGCTATCCTCCTTAGACCTCATTAATTATATTTATTATTACCATACTATAGGATTTAGGGCCTTAGTCCTTTACCAAAGGCTGTTTGGAGTCTAAAGTTTTTGAATTTTGTAAAGTTGAGCTAAATTTCAACCAATACTTTAGTAAATATGAAAAAGGTGCATCCATAAAAGTTTTTCTCCCCCCTATTTTGGTTCTATTTTGGTAAGATACAGTTCTTTTTACACTTATTAGCAGTCCTGGTAAAGAGAGAAAGGCCATAAATAAATTGACTGCAGTAGCATAGTCTCACATTGAGATTAAAAATGCATGCAGAAAAATAATGATGATTAAATAATGATGATTAAAAAATGATTTTAACAAAATCACCAGTATAGTTATTGGCACCCCTTACAAACCCTACAAAAAAATTCAATGATTTAAAAAATTATAATTTTAGGTTTTTAAGTTTACCTTTGTGCACTTTTCCACAACTGCAGCCAAGTATGGCCTTATTAGAACACCAAGTCACCATAACAACCATTTGATACTACCTGCATCTATGTTGTTATGCAAATAATCCATTTTTACCAGATTAAAACGTCCACAGGGACCTTTAAGTAAAAACAAACTGAGAAACATTTAAAATCCATTTGCACTCTAAAGATGCCTCTTCATGTGTTTTACCTTCTGGTTGAACGGCCATTTGAGTAGCGCGTCACTCAGTCCTCTCATCACCACAAAGAACAGGGACAGGTGGCTGCCACGCCCCGTCCCATCTCCATTCAGATAGATCCGCAGGCACATCTTATAGCCATACTTGCTAGTATAGAAAGCTGGAAAAAGAAAAAGGCACATTCAGCAGGAAGTCTTCGAGGAAACTGGCTTTAGGGCTTCTAACTCAAGGTTACATTTAATCTTTTCTGTAAAAACTGGTGCATTTTTCACCAGAGCAAAGATGACTCTCTATTAGAACCTGTTAGTTGATTAATAAAAGCATTTATTTTGCAAAGAAATATTGTTACCTGGTGAGAACATGGCAGGAGCCCGACCTGCAATGGCATCTTGCCGTTTTTTGGCAAAGTCTGAGATCCTCCAGATGAAGATGCCATCAAAGGTGGTGGCAGACATTTCCCTCAGTCGGCCCTCCATCTCCACCACTGTGAGGTCCTTCAGTCCCACGGTCCTCTCAAGCTGTCGCACCTGGAAGGCAAACACATGCATTCTGATGACCTCAAACTCGCTAATAATGGCAAAAGCAAGCCAGCCAAGTTTTAAATATAAATGCTAGAAAGTTTCAATTAGTTGTAATAATATAGTTGTAATAATATATGGCTACAGCAGCTCCCTGTCCTCTGAAGCCGTTCAGACATATGTACCTTATATGTGCCTCAGTAGGGTGCTTTGTTTTCGAGGGGCTTTATAGTACTGAACTATAAAGCAAAACACAAAAATAATAAAGTCTGTTTAAAGTAGCGTTTGCAAACTTTAGGACGTTAATTTTGTGAACAATTATTATTAAAGAGTCAAATTACAGACAGGTAACAATTATTCTCTCTGACTTGTGTTTCATGAACTATAAAATTAAGAAACACGGAAACTGCCTAAAAAGTTAAATCTATAAACATATGAGTTAATCTACTAAATACATCTCTAATAAGCATCAGGTTAAAACTTATCAAACTTCAACCTTAAAAAAAAAATACATGCTCCTGTGTTGACTGTATATTACTTTCTATTTCTAAACTAATTTTCCCTGTTTTTGGTAACCTGCTTTGGTCATTATTGACCAACTTTTTCCTGTATTAGTCCAATTTAAGGTGAGCAACACATGAATATTCTGGTCAACTGATATTTGGAGAAGAATCAATTGGTTCGTTCTATTTTTACTCGGGGTACACCGGTTTCAGTTTTCTAGATGATCACCGATCTTTAAAAGCCTGCCCTGCCGATTCCGATTTTGGCTGATTCCCATTGTTCCAGTCTTATTTTATTGAAAAATAGTGAACAATACCTGTGAAACAATACAAACTTGATTTAAGGTGGTGGTGCTCTCAAATATAAATGAAAAGTTTAGAGCATAGCTGTCCAAACTACTAATTTAACAAAACTAAATTAAGAAAAAAATCAGTCTTTTGGTTTTTCATTTTTTACATTTTGTAGCGATAGATAAGATGTGTGGATAAGATCAGTTTCACATGTAAGCATCGGCTGATCGTCTATCATCTAAAATTAAGGAAATCGGGGCCGATCAATCGGTGCACCCCTAATTTTTATTTAAAAGTCCAAATTTCTAGTTCAGTGGTGGGAAACTCTTAAATTCCTCCTGATGATGAAATTCTAATTCAGACAGTTTTTCCAGACATATTTCTTAAAAAAACTGTTCTCTAAATCCAATATGGTTGCCATGCATATACAATATTAGAAGTTGCAGTAATAAAAATCTTATTTTCACATCCAGCACTTTTTATTTACTGTACTGTATAACAGTACATTACACATTAGATCTCCACAAATAAAATTTATGAACAAATTTTTGATTTTAGGATCTAATCTAACAAAGTCTGAGAAAAATCAAGGTAGAGGTTGATTAGTTTAAAAATGAATAGTTTTTTATGATGTAAGAAAGGAGGAACATAGAAGCTGGGGGGGGTCGCAATACTTTGACTGAACCGTAAGATGAACAGTTAATCCCATTTATTAGACTCTGAGGGAGGAGAGTTCCTGTAAGTTTAGTGCAAACCTGAATTACACTAACATTTTTCAAAACATCCCAAAATGTTGGAATGATTGACTGGAGCAGATTGTTTTCTTAAGCCTTTCCTCAGGTTGCTTACAATAAAAGGATCTAATAAATACATCATTGTTGTTTACTGGCTAAGTTGGGTGTTATCCAGTCGCTATCTGTCAGTGCCTTCAAGGTATTCACTGAAGGTTATGAGTGGGCTCATAAATGTTCAACAGTTCATTTAATTATTTTTTTTCGATGGAAAATGATTAAAAGTGCTACTTCTCTATACTATAACAATATCTTTCTGAGCGTTGCAGCTTAGGGTTAGAGAACTTTGACAGGAACAATTCACCATTGATGTGACTTCAACCCCTGAAAGGAGAGTCAATGTCTGAAGAAAACAAAACGCACCGATAGTCTGATGTCATACCTTATTACTAAGAGCTTCAATCTTGTCTTGGTCCAGTTTATGCTGCCGGTTGCTGGCCTCCATGGTTGTGGCAAACCTCTCCACCTCCCTGTTAAGAACGCACACCACATTTTCAAACGTCCCTGCTTTGACCTCAAGTTCTGTGCATCTGCGGCCAAGCTCGGCCACCTTGGTCTTCTCGCTGTGGAGCTGGAGTTCCAGCGCTGCGCCCACTGAGCTGGGCAGGGGTGTGAACGAGGTAGACACAGAGAGAGTTGGAGGAAGAGTGGGAGGTGGAGGGAGAGGAGCTGATCCGGGTGGGCCGGGCGGGCCGGTGCTGCAGGAAGAGGAGGAGGAGGAGGCGGCAGCTCCCTGCACGGGAGGCCCAGAAGAGGTGGTGCTGAGCTGGGAGACTCTGGCCTCGAGTTCCCTGAGGGATTGTTGGAGTTCTAATAGTTTGTGTCCGGCTATTTCCAGTCCCTGGGGCTGCAGGCCCTCCATGCTCACTTTCATACCCATGATGTAGTGCAGGAGCAGGTTAAGGTGCTCATAGGCGTAAGCGCGCTCATGATCATGAATCTTCTCTTTCTCTACCTATAAAAAATAATGTGACAACATTAAAGCAAGAAATAACCATGAGAGTTCTGCCAGTAACAGGAACAGATCATGTGTGAATAAATTCATAGTTTACCCAATTATGCTACAGTTTAAGATAAGTTCAGTTAGATTAAACATCAACATCCTGATATTGACTGGAAAACTGAGCAGGATTGTCTAGTACAGTGCTAAATTGGTTTATTATTATTATTATTATTATTATTATTATTATTATTATTATTATTATTTGACTTTTAGCTATACACAACTCTAAGTAAACAGCAATCACATGTGGAGTTCTTCAAGGCTTTGTTCTCAGTTCTCTTTTATTCAACATTTACCTGATCCCATTTGCTGAGATTATGGAGTAATTCAACATCTCTAACAATATCTATGCTGATGCCATACAACTTTATGTTACTGTGTTACCCCTTGACCTTAGTCCAGTACAGTCACTGAGTCAGTGTGTCCAAACAAGAGAAGGCAACATTTATTTTCTATGCTCCTCAGCTGTGGAATCAATTCCTGAAAATCTGAGATAAACAAAAACTGTAGGCTCATTCATATTAAGGAATAAATTAGTTTTTTTATGTGTTCCTTTGTTTTCCAATAAAGCACACTGAATTACCCTGAGTATGAACTGAGCTATGCAAACAAATTTGCCTTACCATTAAGAGGTAAGGAAACTCATGTGTGAGAGAAAGAAACTTTTGCAGAGAAAAGTAATAAATATGAAAGCAAAACTTTCTTTGTGCTGTAGTTTGTGGCATAGTTCAATAGCTCATGCTAAGTCAGATTGGATGGAGAGTGTGTTTAAATGTAAATGTGTAAGTTTTGCCCCAGTTTCTTAATTACATTTAGGTATGCATTTTGACTATGTATATCTAATGCATAAAATTTGCTTTGACCTAAGCCATCCATTGTAGCTCTGACTATATGTTTAGGGTTAGTGTCTGGCTGAAAGACGAACCTCCACCTTCTCTCACTGGTCTTGAATCAGAGATTCAGGCCTGTATTTAGCTCCATCCATCTTCCCATCTTCTCTGATCAACCTCCCAGTCTCGGACCACGTTTTATAGTGGTGTTGGTTGTTCAGGGGTACTTGTAGTGTTATTTTTGTGCCACACATTGCTTTTTTTTTTATTAAGGTCAAAAGGTTCCATTTTGGTTTCAACTGACCCGAGCACCATTTTCAACATATTTGCTCTGTCCCCCACATGGCCTGTGGGAAACTGTGAAAAACGGCTTTCTTTTTGCCACATTTTCATAAAAGGGTAGATTTGTGTTGTGCCCATTGGCTGTGGATGTCTGCAGCTCACCCTGAGGTAACAAAGACACCTCGACTGCTGCTTTTCTTTTGCCATTTTAAGTGGACTGCCATGTCAACTTTGTAAGACATTCAGAGGTTAAGATGTTGTTTTATGATCTAACCCGGCTTCAAACGTCTCCACAACCTTACCTCTGACCTGTCTGTTGTGTTCCTTGGTGTTCACGATGCTGTTTGTTCACTGATGTTCTCTAACAAACCTCTAAGGCCTTTGCCAAACAGCTGTATTTATACTGACATTAAACCACACATAGGTGGACTGTTTGCTTATTAAATTATTTCTAAAGGAACTGGTTGCAGTGGATCATATTTAGGGGTCTCAGAATAAGGAAACACAAAACTCCAATAAAATGCAATTTTACAACTGTTTTTGTAACATGCCAAAACTGAAAGTTAAACAGGTATAAAAACATTGTGCAAATAAGCGCACGAGTACGCAATCTCAACATTAAACCCAGAGAAGTGATTAATATTTGGGCTACTTACAGACATGTCACATCCAACGACATGAAATCGACATGGAGTTCGGAACTTGCTGCAGAGTTTAATATGGTCCACATACTAAAATAAAAAACAAAGTCAACTGACTCAGACAGTTCAAAACAGTTAAGATATACAGCAACATTTAAGACAATTAACAATAAATAACCAACATACTGTTGTATATTATTGGGCAAAGAATTTTACAAAAAAAAAAGGAGATAAAAAAGACTTTTACTGACTAAAATTCTTCCTTTCTCCACCTTTCCTATGTGATTCCTTCACAACGTTCCTAAAGACTTCAAATGTCAGAATTCCACTCTTTTCACTGTTTGCTAAAATTTCCAGACTGTCTGACAGGGATGGGAGGGGATGGGAGGAAGGGAGAGAGGGTGGGATGGTTGCTTAAAATAGAATAGGGATTGAGGTCTGGAAAAACTTCATTTTCTATACTTATCCATACCTGGAAAATATTTAAACATTGATAATTATTGTTATTATATTGATAATTATTAAGATAATATTGTATTTTACACAGGTACCTTCTCTCTGGGTATTTTCTTCTTGGCACAGCCTTCACAGATCATTGGATACTTGGGGCAGATCTCATCATGTGCCTAAAAGAAGTAACAACACTTTTAATGCCAAACAAACTAGCTGACAAACCGAGCTGGAAGCCCCCCAATTTAAATAAATGATTTCTAACCTTAATGTTTTTGAAGTGAAATGGCTCTTTGCAGTACTTGCAATTGAGCGTCCTCTCCGGGCACTCCCGCTCATTGTGGCGCTCCTGTTCGTTGAAGCGGATTCGTTCTTTGCAGGAGGGGCAGGGGATGATCATAAACTCACACTTCCCCTCGTGATTCAGCTGTGGGAAGAGGAGATCACGCTGAAGAGAAGTGGCAGATCGGCAACACCCTCGGCTGTGCAAACACATGAAGGAACTGTGCAAACACATCAGCTACTTTAAAGGTTTCGATTCTGATCCCTCTGCAACAGTCCAAACAAACAGCACGGAGTCATTTAGCAGAAGATTAAGCCCCCACTGTAACCTGCATGCATAAAAGGTATGCACATGGAAATTCTCCCCATATAAACTGTTGTTTACAGTATAAACACGGTGTGCTTTTCAATTCCAGAAGCACGAGGGCTGTCTGCACAATAAAGCTGTGGCACAACCACTTTTGACTGGACAAGAAAAATAAGTGATTGAAAATCTTGTTTGGGGCTCAACTAATAGAAGTATTTCTTTATTCCGAGTGCTCGTACCACCCTCTGACAGCAGATATAACAAAACTGCAAATATAAAGCTGAAACCAGATGTTTACGTGCAATGTATAAAAATACACACACTTTTTTCTCATTATTCTGACATCAGCTAGCATAACTGATTTCTGCTAGCTAAAAGCTAGGATAATAAAAGAGTTCAGAAATTCCAAGAACAGCTTGTATTTTGTGGAATTTCCTTCAAACTTTGAGACTTGGGTCAAAAATGATGGGTATCCTTTTACAAGCTTCTCACTGTAGCTTGCTACAATTTTGGCCTTTTCCTTCGAACAAAACTGGTGTAACTTACTCAGGCTAGAAAGCTGTAATGCTTACACAAGACAGCTGAGTGTTTGAGGTGTTGCTTTGAAATACCTTTGTAGGCGTGCCTCCAATGAGCGCTAAATCTTACGAATGAACCTATCAGAAGCTTAACAAGCCACGACATCATCATCTGGACTCTTCCAAATTGTTTAAAGGCACAGTAGGCAGACATTTAAACATACGAAAAAAAAAAAAAACAAAAACAAAAAAAAAAAAAAAAAAAAAAAAAAAAAAACTAGATTTGTACAGTTTCACTTTATCTTAATATAATTATATATTTTAGGATCTACATCTGCTTTTCATTAAAAACTGTATAGGTATTTCTGTATATCCTTCATACTACACAAACATATAGCTTCCATCTCTATTTTTAACATTATGGCTTATTTTTAATTTGTGTATCTGTGTGCTTTTAAGTGCCTATAGCTTTACTGCTGATACACTGCAACTGAGAGATGATTCTATTTTATTCAATTCTATGTGAACTTCACTGGAAAAACAATGAATATTTACATAACATACTTTTGATAGAATTACAATCAAATAAACAAACAAAATAGGAGTAAAACAGGCCAAGATGACCTCACCTCATACTCTTTAATAGTGCCTTTCCAAGTACAGTCCTCATTGATACAAACTGCAGACAGGCTTTCAACTTCCCTTCGAACGGCATTGTCAGGAAATGCCTGGAAAAGACAAGAAAAATAAAATAAAATAAAAAACAAAAAATGTTGTCAAATTTGATCCTTTAAAATGATCAGAAAAACTAAACTAATACAACGAATACAACAAATTCCGCAGAATATTCGGAAAACAAAAAAAGACGAACTAAACCAACATTTACAACTATCGTCTGAAAAATGCCACAAATCCAACTTTAAGCAACAAGTCAGCTCTTCTTAAAGACTCAGCTCAACGTAATCTCAACGTGCAGTCGTACTCACACATCCTTGCTTCAAAACTGATGTAGGCTCCTCAAAAAGATCTTCTTTAATGCAAGCATTGCATTTCTGGGGTCCATTACTGCAATGGAATAAAATAAAAACCACACAAGAGGGAAATATGGTGGGTTTTATTTCAGCTTTGTCGGCTTAAAATAGCAGATACATTAATAACAATTATAATGCACATTCAGAGCCGGCCCTAGATATTGTGGGGACATTCTGGTTTTGCTTCAGCCTCACATAAGTTACTTCAACCGATTTATTAACTATAGAGAAAAGAACAATAAATTGAAGAAGAAGAAGAGGAATACCTTTATTAGTCCCCCAGGGGGGGAAATTACATTCCAGTACAGCCCATTCAAGGGTAGACAGGTGCCTGAGGCTGCAGCCATTTGGAGGCACTGCAGACAAGTTTATTTTTCTGACTTCTTCATTAGGTCTGGAATCATGTTCAATGTGCAGCTTTTAAATACAGACTCTGTGAAGTTGAGTAAGAGGGGGGCAGGTATAATTGGTTGTTGTTACAAGGAGGAATGGAAAATTGAGACTTCAGGAGTTGATTTAAAAAAGCTTATTCCTGATAAATGCCCATAAAAAAAAACAACGTTTTGAGATTGTTATTCTATTTAAAAATTCGAGCGCGTCTGGCTGCCTCCTGCTGGGCACAGCTCAGCGCTCGTTATATGTTATCATATGTTAAGATGATTAAAAAAAAAAAAAAAAAAAAGTTCATCAATACAAAGACAAAAACAGTAGAATCTTTCCCCAGTAGCATATCGCCCACAGCCACTACAGCTTCTTTTTAGATTTTTAGTAGGCATGGGATTGACACCAGCATGAAGGTATACAGAGTTTTAAAAACGTATGATTTCAAAATAATACATTTAATGTTTTGTTATTAAGATGCCAAAGAAGGTGCTAGAGTGATTGGAGCTCACAGAGCAACACAGCGCTGCACCTCCCCCAAATGCTGCTGCACACTGTCAGTCAGGAGGCTGAAAAAAGGCTACCACATTTTTACCTTACAAGAATATAATTTCAGCTGTTTAGAAATATTTCTAGTTATATTTACAGTTGGACAGCTGCAGGCAGCTTGTCTTTTTCGCAGATGACTATAGGCTGGCTACCTGAGCCCATAGCTCAACTAAAAATAAAACTATGGTCAACAGATCATATTGAACATTTTTGGTTTAATTTTTAGTGTGAGTACAGTGAAACTGTTGCTGCTTACTTACTTTATTGTATTATAAACATAAAAATTTAGTGTCATATTTTGGTTTCATGCCAAAGATGGCCTGTCCAACCTGTCGTATTTGTTCCACCAGGAAAGCTAATCAATCTAAAATCAGCTTTGGAGACGTGCTTATATTAGGCTTTCCAAGTTGTCTTTCACACTTTAAAAACAAGTCAGGAAGCACCGCTGTGATTTGTTTAGCTTTATTATTACTAAGTTCCAAGAAAAAAAAATTATTTGGAATGTCTGTCTTAATTTGTTTTTGTCAATATCATAAAACACGCATGTGGGTTTATTTTGAAATGACCTTCATATTCAGTGCTTTTATTTTGTCGATCCGGACATACTTACATATTTTGTTGCAATTTTTCAGCTTGACTGTGAACAGTGTGTCTGAGAAGAAACGTTTATGTACTGAAATGACTTAAAAACTGCAACTGAACTGTTCAGTTAGAGAAAGCCATCTGGCGGTCAGGACTGAGAAGCTCCATCTACACTACAGTGAAGAAGCTGCACTACGAATATAAAGCTCATGAGACAGAATATTTTCAGATGACAAACACAGAATAACGTGAAAAAGGTAACATTCTATCATATTTATCTGAGCAAAACATAAAAGTACGAAAAGGAAACCTGAAATTATTCTCGTTTGTTGCAGCCATTTCTTCATTATGGATCACAGTCATAAAACAAACCTGTGACTTGTCTCAATGAAATGCAGCCCCAGAATCAAAGTTATTACTTTCTGTTTTTGGGCTCCACCACCTCCTGAGGGAAATATCTGGCTCTGTATTCACCAGTAAGTTTGTCGGTGAGCTGCTTGCTGCCTTAGCTTAGAGTTTTGTAGGTTCCAAATGATGCTGTGAGATGTAATCAAAAGTTATCTTGAGGTAATTTATAAACATAGCATTGCTAATTTTATTTTTAAAACACACAAACTCAGTACAATCACAAAGACAATTACATGGTCCCCATGTGACTGGCCTCAGCCAATCCGACTCTGACCTCACAGTCCTATTGAAGCAGTAGGAGCAGAAGCGATGTCCACACTGGGCTTGAAAGGGCCGTCTGAGGATATTGTGGCAGCAGTTGCACAGGTGTTTGTCCTCCAGCTTGTTGCCCAGGATCTTCTTGGGGAAGCCGGGTTTATTGCTCTCCATGGACGACGGAGGGGATGGTTCCTGTGTGGCCATGGCGTCTGTTTACACGTCACACCTGGAAAAGACGGCAAAAGGTCAGGATTCACAACAGAGAAACCAGATTCCCAGGGGCTTTAAAAGAGAAACTGGCCCACAGCATCACCAAACCTACACCATACTTTACAGTTATCATACGGTGCTTTTCCGGGTAGTTTTTGTTCTCCATGTGGCAGTGATCTCTTTTTGTATGGAGGGAAGTTCAAGGTCTCTCTGCTCGCTTCACTCTGAGCAGCGCCAGCCCCACTCCACAGTAAAAACTCCGCCCACTC
Source organism: Anableps anableps (assembly GCA_014839685.1). Classification (NCBI taxonomy): domain Eukaryota; kingdom Metazoa; phylum Chordata; class Actinopteri; order Cyprinodontiformes; family Anablepidae; genus Anableps; species Anableps anableps. The sequence goes on from CM026081.1 coordinate 25,398,388, forward strand.
GTTTGAATGTAAGAGCATGAAATAAAAAGAGCCTGAAATAAAAACGGAGCTAAAAAATAAAAGTTCATGAAACACATAAAGTAGCTTTACAAAATAAAAGTGTCATAAAATAAAACACCATTGTGAAATGAATAAACAAACAAATAAATAAATCTTGGAATAAATAAATACATTTTGAAATAAATAAATAAGGCAAAGATTTTTTTTTAAATATTCATTTTGTTTTATTTCATGGGGATATTTCTTTATTTAATGGAATATTTATTAATAAGTAATTAATAACAGTATTTATTTATTAATTTAATTTTGAATGAAGCAGCTCTCCATATTTTTGTTGTTCGTAAGTCTGGACTATTGCGGTATGAATTATTTTCTTCCAAAGAAAACATCAAGGCTTTACATAAATCTGACAAAGCATGAGGGAGCATGTTTCATGGTCTAAAGGAACGAAATGTGAGGCCAGGTAATTTTGGAACGAGAAGGTCACCACAGATCACCAAAATATCACCCACAGTGAGATACGGTGGTATCAGCATCATGATGTGGGGTTACCTGTCTTCAGATGGAACTAGACTTTGTCCAGATGGACAAAATAATAATCCCAAAAGCGAAAATCTGTGGGGTTACAAATGAAGAACGCAGTGGTTGCAACCACAGAAGACAGAATGTTAACATCAGCTCAAAGGGTGCTTCAACAAAGTGTTAGTTTAGGGACGGGCACACTTATACGGGCTTGTTTTTTTTGTTTGTTTGTTTTGTTTTTCTAAATATTTCATTTGTGCAACATAAATATCACCTTCTTGGTGGACAAAATTTGGACATTATTTATCATGATCACATTTTTGTAAATTACAAAAACTTGACATTTTAACAGGGGTGTGAATACTTTTGGGAGCCACTGTAATTGGCATCTAGTGATTGTTATGGAGACCAAGACTCCAGTCTTTGCTTCAGTTCTGCAACAGTGAGCTTTTGGATTTTTTTTTTTTTATGTCCCTTACCATCCTTCTCACTGTGCATGGTGTTATTATTATTATTAGTGTTTTATTTTAAATGTTGGGGTCATTTCATTAAGTTAAAAGAAAAAATAATGTGGATTTCTATCCATTGGTAACTCTAGCATATGTTAATCTACATGCAAGTGTGCTGATTTGATTGTAGTTATTTATTCTGCATTATTCAATCAACACTTCTCTAAATAATATATATTTTCATTGTATTTACTAACCCTTCTTTGTAGCACCCTCCGGTGTGTGGATCCCAGATTTTATAGTTTGTCTATGTCTAAAACTAGTTGGTTACTGAACAAAAGGTCTGTATGATTCTAATATTAATCCAAATCGCTGCATACTCATCAGTTGATAATATAATTTTATTTTACAAATTATATCTTTGTTCACAGAAATGTAGAGTTCAACTGACTATATTATGACCTTTTATCACAATCTCTATGTTCTTCTTTTTGCTAAGAGAATCCTAGTTTTCTGTTCTTTTCTTTTTTTTTATTTAATATAAGTGTGTGGTATAGCAATAAAGGGTTCCATCCTGGTAAAAAAGGAAAAGGTGAAAGAGATTAAACAGAAAATGAGTTAATATCCACAGAAGGTTTGATCAGGTTGTTTATATTTAGGGTCAGAAACGAATAAAATATTAGTTAACTTTAGTTAATGTTTTCCTTCGAGCTGCAGATATTGTAACATGTCTTTTAGATGATCAATGAAATAAATCTGTTTGTTATTTCTCTTCGAGGATAAACAAAAGCAACAGTATTTAGGCTCAGGGAAGGTAATAACCCATCACTGATGTGCCTTTAGATGTGTTTCCATGGAGCGTGTAAAACCTTCCCATGATGTACAGTAGTAAGAGGTGGTGTGTATTGGTGTGTGTGTGTGTGCGTGTGTGCGTGACAGAGCATCACAGGCCAGCTGAGAGGCCCACACCCTTTGTTTACATTTCCACTCTGCATCCATGGCTCCTTCCTCTTCACCAGGAACAGACTGCTGGGGATCTCCCTCGTTTTTCCTCTCAGTCTGCCCAGAAACGGTGCCGCCAGGCAGCACATCCATTGTCTCTATTCTCCTCTCTTCTTGCTTCTCCTTCCTTGTCGCTGTTGCTGAGCTATCAGCATCCTTTAGTGAGTGGTACCCTCAGACGTCAGCCACGCCCCTTTGAAATGTGAAGCTTGCTGTCTGTAACAAACTATTTAGTGGAAAAGCCTTTTCTTTGTGAAGGCTGTAGCAAGCGATGGAGTTCGCACTTACCAGCGGTTTTAGTCTAAACTGTCATCCCGCGCAGAGGCTGTGAAATCCCTTTCCCCGCTCGCAGACTCCCGCTCGTGCGCTGTGCCGATATTATATGTGGTGTCGCAGCCGGCTCGAGGTGTTTTCTTCAATGTTAGCCACATAATACAGATGTGGTCCCCCAACGCGATGGCTGTTATTGTCCAATATCGCCATTGCACTTTCAGACTGGGCGTTACGTCATGCAGTGGGCTGAACGTGGGTTGACAGGCAGACCAGCTGGGAAGGCGGCCCGCTCATTGGCTGAGAACCGAGAGAGGAGGCGGGCCGGCTGAGGCGGAGGAGCCTGTAAACAGCCACATCCCTGACTTCGTACAAAAGCGTCACACACGGTTGTGTTTTTAATAGCTCCAATGTTTGCACCTGTTTTTTTTTTTTTTTTATGCCGTTCTAATACACACAGGTGCTTCTTTGAGTCACTTTTCCTTAAGGAAAAATATTCTTTCTTCTGTCCAGAACGGGCTTTATTCCATTTTGAGCTCTATACGCCTTGAAATAGTTAATCCGACAATTATTTATACCTCCTGGCAGATTAATAGGAAAAATCTCTGAAATCAGAAATATTTACAACGTTCTCAAATGGATATATATATATATATATATATATATATATATATATATATACAACTTTCTCAGAAGCCAGAAGCCAATGGGAAAATCTTTACTGACATTACAGCCCTGGTGAGCTTTTTGCGTGTTTTTACTGATGTTTTGAGGATTTATATTCAGTATTGAGCTCTTTACCTTTAACTTAGCTCCCTTCACAGATTTTCGATCAGATAATATAGACAATGTAAAAGGGATATCATTTTTAAAAATAGATTTTTAAAAATTAGATTTGAAGAAAATTGTTCAAATATCCAGACTTACTCTTATGCTTCCCAGTTATCAATGGAAAAACCTGTATTGGCTATTACAGAAACCAAAAGATTGTCCCCATTGGTATATTTGACCATTCATATTTTGGAATAAGCTCAAACTCTTTGATGTTTGATGGTTTCCTTCCCATTACCTTAATCTTTAGCTTTCTCCACAGATTGTCTATAGGATTCAAGTCCAGACTGTAACTGGGACTCTTAAAAATGTCTTTTTTTTTCCTTAGTTATACACTTTACCACTTTAGCTGTGTGTTGTAGGCCATTGGAATGTCCAGTGTTGCTTAAAATCAAGTTTCTCTGTAGACTGCCTGATGTTGTTGTTGAGAATCTTGATTTAGTGTTCTTTTTTCATGATGCCATTTACATTGATTAGCCTGCCTGTCCCAGTGGCTAAAAAACACCAAAGCATTATGTTCTTACCACTATGCAGGATTAAGGGCATGGTGTTCTTGGGATTGAATGCTCTTCCTTTTTTACACTAACTGAAGGCTACATTATTGTAGCTAAACAATTTTTTTTTCATTTGACCACAAAACAGAAGACCAGAAGTTGTCTTCTTTGCTCAGATGAGATCTTGCAAAATCCACAGAGCCTGTTGTGTGCCTTACTCTAAGAAAAGCCTTCCTCTGTGGTCTGCATCCATGAACCCCAACAGTATACATTGTCTGTTGGACTGTGTGCCTTGAGATGTTGTTGTCTGCTTAGCTTATATTTTTTAGGATTGCCTTGATGCTTGGATTCTTTTTTACATCTCACACCATCAGTATTGCCAGCACAGGTGTCACTTTTGACTTCTTACCACGTTCTCTGAGATTCTCCACAGTGTGAATATTAAAACCTTGTACTGTGGCCCCTGCAACTTGAAGCATGGGGTCGATGCGAGAGGCAAGGTACACGGTGGATGAATCACCATTGATTATTCTGTTTTAACTTAGTATGTAAATGTGTGCGTGAATGGATGAATGACGGAATGTAGTGGAAAGCACTTTGGGCTCCTCTGGACTTGATAAAGCGCTATATTAGTACAGGCCATTTACTATTTAATAGACTTAAGAATATTTTTCACAGGTCTGATTTAGGGAAATTTTACATTTTAACACCTATTATTGTAATTTTATCCATATGTGGCTAACATTTTTTTTTAATCTTGTATAACAAGACCAAATTATGCGATTTGTAACCACTTTAAATTGTCTTTGATTACCTCAACATCCTTCATTTGGTGTTTCACAGCCTAGAGTTGGATCATACCTCCAGCTTTGGGAACCACTGATTCAGACAATAGATGATCTAACTGATATCTTTACTTTTTTTATTTCCATCAAATTCTTTGTAAATACATACTTTAAACGTTAGACTACTGTTGTGTTCAGTAGTAAAATGAGTGTTTGTTCCACAACAACCAGCAGGCATTCAATCAAACAGTGCTGTTATCAAGTTACTTCATGCATGCACTCATTTGTCTGCGGTCTGCAGGTGTCATCTAACTGCCAGACCAACCTAATGTAACCTGGTGTCTCCCAGTGAGAGAGGATCCTGTTGAGGCAAAGTTCAGCTGATTCTGGAAGGGGACACCAATAATTTAGGACACTGATACCAGCACAGCCAAACACATAATGTCTGCAGTCTAGACATAAACACTGGTCTTTAAATACATGTCAGTTAAATGAAAGCTTGAGGAACTTTTTTTTTTAAAGTTTATTCTCATAAACATAATTTATCTGATTAGAAAATTGAAGCAACTGATTATCAATGTTAATTCATTTAGTCTTTTGACATATCCAGGATAAATATACATTTAAGCTTATCTACTATTCAAGTATGTTAGATAATTATTTACAATAGCACTATAAGAAAGTATGTGGCTCTTGTGTAAAGATCTCCAGCTGAGTGATTTATATGCATGATATAAAAAAAATCTATTGCCATTTCACTTCTAAGAAAAACAAAGCACTATTTGACTTTTGACCTTTTAAGAAATGTTTCCAAACACTGATATTGCACCTTTGAACCTAACCTAACCTATATATATATATATATATATATATGTTTGCATTATCATGACAATGATGATAGTTTTTTAACATATGTACATACTTCTCTCTCTCTCTCTCTCTCTCTCTCTCTCTCTCTCTCTCTCTCTCTCTATATATATATATATATATATATATATATATATATATATATATATATATATATATATATATATAAGAAAATTAGATAGATAGATAGATAGATAGATAGATAGACAGATAGATAGATAGATAGAAAGAAAATAAAAGTATGTGCATATGTTAAAAAACTATCATCATTGTCTTGATAACGCAAACTAAAATACAGTACATAAATATGCTGCCGTAAAGCTGCAGCTCTGCTTTGTTTGAAATGAGAGATAGAAAAGTCCTGAGGGAAACACAGAGAGAGGCTATTATTGCACAGCAAATGTTCACACAGCTTTTAAGATAGAGCTCTCAGTATGAGCTGTCCATGCTTTGGCAACAGAGCCACCAAATGTGCTCATTGCTGCTCTGCACAGCTCCCACTGCCTCTCTAATTACCAGCCAAGCCTCCTTCTGGACAGAAAAGCAGACACAAGTCTTCTTTTAAGTCTCCTCCAGGAGCTTCCTGAGGTTTCTTTGAATCTATGATGAAACAGAAAGAGGAGAGACAAGATGAAAGAATATAAATGTGCCATTTACAATAAACTGCTGTATATTTGCTCAAATAAAACTATGTTCTTGTGCTGGATGGTTTTATTATAGTGGTTGTCATGTTTATGGGTTGAATACATAGTTACGGAGAGTTATCTTGGCACACATTTGGAGACAAACCAGTCTTTAAATGATCTGCAGTCAAAGTTCTCAAACTGTGGTACAACTACCACTGATGGTCTGTCTGTTGCCTTCAGTGGTACTCAAATATTGATATCAGTCATTTACAAAGTAAATAGAAATCCAATTAACTGTGATGTAGAGCCAGTAGCAGTTTTTAATAAGGGTGATTTGGCTCACCACCCAGGATACCATTGTGTCAGGGGGTGGCAGGAGAGCTTGCAAAAAGGCCAACAAGTTCTCTACTGATTTTGATCTTTAACCTTTTTTGCACTTTATGTATTCAAGTAAAACATAAAATGTTTGTGAACAGAGGTTGAAAAATGTTATGAGATCCAAACAGTAAAAAGTGCAAATTAACAGTTAAGTTACTACACCTTTCAATATGTTCCAGACGTGTGACTGCCATACTAGATTTTGATTTCAGAGTTGCTGTAAAACAAACTTCCTCATTTGGAATTCTGACTTAATGGGACCTTCCTGTTTATTTAGAACTTGGACATTTTGATTTTTGAGCAAAACTAAAATGCACAATTAAAGAGCAGCCTTTTACCAAATATATACAGTGGACCACCATGTTCGCAGGTATTAGTGACCACAGCCACATGCAATTAGCTAAAATCCAGACATACTTGAGGACTCCTCTAAGAACACTTATAACTGCCTATTTTAACACCAGATATAAGTTAATATACATTAATACGCACAGTGAGAACTGTCTTAGCCTTACCACAGAAGCTAACCTCTACAGTCTTTTATATTTCCGCTCTTAGGGGTACAGCCAATCAGTGTCAAGGAAGATAAATTGGATTGGCTGGTTTACAAATGCCATCCAATAGCATGTCAACAGCTTCCTCTGCTGTATTTTCTTTAAAATACTTTAGATATCCTCTATGGAAACATCTAGGAAGAGATGGATTTTCCACATGTAATTTGCAGCTCCATTCCATGCATAAATCTGCAAATAGGTGAATCCATGAATACTGAATCGGCAATATGCAGGGGTCCACTGTGGTGTCGATAGATAAGAATTGAGGATTTTTTTAAATGTTGTTTGTCATCTAAAGAAAAAAAACTCAACAAACTAGTCAAGTCCAAGTCCTGTTGTATTCTTGTTTGGTGGTACTGGGAAAAGTATTCAGTGTAGAATAAACAAGTGCAAAAATAGAGCGTATCCAACTATGCAGCAGAGTCAACAATATAACACAGACAGCATAAAACCGCGAACGTCACCAGCATTAGGAACGGTTTGTATCAAAAATTCTCTCTTTTTTTTAAAGCTAACTTTTCATTTTCTTTGGCATTTATGTCCGTCCCCACCTGAATCCTAAGTTTAAGCTAATATGCTTGAATGTCACCTTAGTCAATAGCTTGTAAGCAGCTGTTTTCTGTATGAGTTTATCAGTTATATTGTTGTGGAGGAATTTTGGTCCACTCGCCATTATTTAATAAAACTGATGGTTTTCAGATTGTTTGGAAAAGGTCTCATAACCTGTCCCAAAACAAGAAAGACACTTCAGTACAGTTCACTACAATTACTTCTCTAATGACTTTCTGCTGTAGCAATGTGTTAATGTCATTTTTCATTTTGTTGTTGATTTTTATTAGATAATCATCCTGTTATCAGTTAATAACTGAGTGTCAGACTTAAAGTATTTCTAAGCTTCACTAATACCTTGTAGTCCATTGTATAGGAGTCACACACAACCTTACCCCTGCAGTATAAATGCAACACACTGCTATTTGGTGACTTGACCCTAAGAACCAGCTGGTCAGCTCAACTTGTGATTTATAAACGGGTAAAGGCAGTTTATAAAGGGGTACATCTTTGCAGCTAAGTCACAGAACTGTTTGTGAAAGAGTCTGTTGACCAAGATCTCATGGCACAAGATCTCTGCAAATATCTTCTGAAAGTTAAGTGTGTCCTATGAAGCGCTAGCTAGCTGCAGTCAAAAGGGATTTTCTGTGCTGAACCATGTTTAAGCTATTATTTTATGTCCAGGGTATGAAGGGATTCCCTAAAAAAAGGTCACTCAAAAAAGCCATTCAAGAACCTTACTGATGCATTAAAACTATGTTTATTTCAAATAGGTAAAAAATATTAAAAACTATAGAATTTCCCTCCAAATTCCAGCAAACTATTAGGAGAAGCTTGTGAAATTCCCAAAACCTTTGACCCCATCTGATTTAAAGGTAATTTTACAGAATACAAAGGAAATGTTTGTAAACTGCTGAATTTAAAGAAAACTGGAAGGAAAAAAAAATCAAAAACTTTTACTCTTAACATGCTAGCATTTAGCAAACACAAATAATTTTAGATAACCCTAACTGACTTAAGCAGAAGGAAAGGTCCAGAATGATTTCATGTCAGAAAGTGAGTCTTTTTAAACCATTTATATTCCTATAGCTGGTCCCAGATGTACATAATACACAAAGTGGGCTTATGTTTTCTCTGGACAGAACCAGGTAAAAGCTTTTCCTATTGTTTCCAGTCATTCTACCCTAGGCCACTCTGCTGCGGGAGGTTGGTTCATGTTTACTGTGCAAACATGAACAGATTGTGTTTTACATTTATAGTAACTCTGCAATATGATTTTCCTAATCTTAAAATTGATTCAGTGAAAAGGTCATTTTGCTATCTTTATGCAAAGCAATAGTGCGTTAATATGCGGTAAGATGTAGATTAGTTCCAGGTTCAGATGTGCAGCCAGTAAATGAATAGAGCAAACCTTCTCTAACTTGAACAGGTTAGTAGAGAGCTCCCCGTAGATCTCAGCGTTCACTTCGACCTGTGACCTTTGGCTCCCAGTATTTCTGCAATAAGACACATTTTAATTTATTCAACAGATCACGAAAGTAAGGCAGTAGTTAATCACAAAAATGATCTGAAAACATGGTGTTAAAATTCTCTGGCTCTTACTCGTTATCAATGAGTTCGCCCATCGACAACAAGGAGTTCAGCCGGTGCTCAAGAGCCACAATCTTGAAGGCCATGTAACAAGAGGACAACACAAGAATGCTGACTCTGTGGAGATGGGGGAAAAAAAAACAGTAACATGTGTTGCAATCCTCTGCTACACACAGCACAGTCATTACCATGCATAAATGATGTCACAGAAAGAGAGCAGCTGGGGTGTTTACATTAGTGTGACTCCTCATACATTCAAGCGATCACTCACAAAAACAGATAGATGAAGAGGATGATGTGTAAGGACTTTGGATGTGAGGATGTGTCTTTTAGTGTATTTCCCTGTGGTGGCTTGCTTTGGCCTACAAAGACAAAAAGAGGGAAAATGAGAGGTAGATGAATGCATTTTGGGGTTTCCACACTTTTTTCATTACAAAAATCCACAATTTTCCAACTTGATGCATTTTTTAAAATAAGATTCTGGACAGTTGGGTAAAAAGGATTTAGTCTGAACTTGCTTAAATAGTAGGCGGGCCTTACATAGCGTGGTAAAAGGGCACTGCTTCTCTCTGACATGTCAAAGAAAGGAATTTTAGACTACATGCAGGTTCTTTAAATCTAAGTTTGTGAACTTTGATAGCCTTTATTTTGTTTGTAAATGTTCCTAAATAGCAGTTTTAACGCTGACTGTGGCATTTTAGAATCAGTCTCAGAACCACAGGTCCAGTTAAACACAAATTTAAAATTGTCTAGAGTTCAAATAAGTAGTGTACTGGCCCACTTTAAATTTTTTGAATGAATGCATTCAGTTAAGTCAAAATCCCAAAATGTGTAAATTGTTAAAATCAATGTCTAATGTGGCAAATTAAGGTAAATCTATGTAAAATCTCTGCCATTATTAAACACTGGTAGACTTTTGTCCTTTGGAAAATGGAAGGACCAAAAATGAGAAAATCAAACATTTTTCATACTTTTCCCATACTTATCCAGACCTGGAAAACAATGAAAGACTTTTCAGCATTGCAAGGGAATTCTGACATTTACAGCAACCTTTTGACTGGTCGCGGTCCAGCTGGAACATTGAGCTGAACTTTGGAAACCGTTAGCTTCCCATAAATAAAGACCACCTTGGGCTGCCTTCTAAGATCCAACATCAGGCCTATTTACACGCAGGGTTCTGATTTATAGCTTCTGACCCAAACAATGTGCCAAGAATGTATTTACTGTCTATCTCCTCTCTCTCCAGCTGTAAAGACATGGATCAGTAGCATCTGTGAGGTGCCTGCATATGCTCAGTGCTGTTCTTGCAGTGAAGTCAGGAGGGGCTTGAATTGTGTGAGAAATGATGTAAAAGCATTGTTTAATCCATCATCCGAAAATGGAAAGAGTATGGCAAAACTGCAAACATAAAAAGATATGACGGTCTCCCTAAACCAAGTAAGGACAAAAGAAGTCAAGAGGTTCATGGTGACTCTGGAGGAGCTGCAGAGAGCCATATAAGATCAGATTTATTAGATATGTACTCCACAAATCTTGGCTTTATGGAAGAGTTGTTGACTGTGGCGGCAGCATCATGCTGTTTTCTTCAGCTGAGACGGAAGTTGAGAAGTTGATGGGAAGATGGGTGAGGCTAAATACCCTGCAGTCCTGGGGCTGAAAAAATGCTAAGAGGCGGCAAAAGACCTACAGCTAGGTTTCACCGACCTCAAACATTAAAGCATATTAGGGTGTTAGGATGGCCCAGTCAAAGTTCAGGTCTAAAACAAACTGAGAATCAGAGGCATAGCTTGATAACTGACACATATGATATGTTCCTTCCACTTTGTGATGATCTTACGCGTCACGTCCTAATAAGACGCTGTGGAGAACGGACAACAAATGGAAAGCAGAGCGAAATCTGCATGTCAACATGGAGCAGGACGTGGAAGAATGTGAAGAAGCGACACCTTGTGTAGTTTTCTTTAAACAGATATTCAAAATCAACAAATTCACTTTGAACAACGTCTTCTGTGCTGCAGAGCCAAACTGTATTCATGGGACACATATTGTCCTCAAAACTATCAGGACAAAATGAAGCAACATTAGTTAAAATGATGAACTGGATAAACAGTGGCGTGGTTTACACATGATAATTCACAGTGGCACTAAGACTGAAGCCTACAGAGATGTTGAGACAGCTTTTTTTTTTTTTTTTTTTACTCAGACAGCTCCAGGATTAAAATACCATTCTTGAGGGTGGCGCTGTGCTTTTGGCTTGGGCTCTGGAGGTGAATGTCTGCGTTGACCGAAACCTCTCTGGTCTTCGCTGCACTCAGAAATGTGTCTGGGAGGCTGCTGAAGTCTGTGGACATTAACAGAAAGAAGCTGTCAGCCCAGTTACTTGAGTAAATATTAACATTACCCTAAAATACTTCACAAATCAACAAGTGCTCTTGCAACTTAAGGCCAGAGAAAGCAGGATGGGAGTTTGGATAGTAATAGACTATTAGCTAAAGATAATTTTATCAATACAGAAGATCAGTAAGGTTTTCTGCAAACTGTTATCATTGTAGAAAGAAGCAAAGCCTACATGGCTTTTGTTGCCCTAAACAAAGACTATGACATCTGAAACCCTTCAAAACAAGGACTCCATACCTGTGAGCAGAGTATATCATGGTGGCGTCCATGTTATTTTAATTATAAAAACAGAACACACACCGCTTATTTTTTCATAATCTGGAGTCTGCGATCCAGAGCTGCTGCTCTCCATCATGTCCTGCCGTCTCTGGTGAACAACTCCATCCAGGTCAGAAAAGTTTCCAGAAAAGTCCTGCGGCGCACACACAGCAAAGCACACAACAAGCCCAGTGGGTGTTGAATTACATGACAACAATGCACGTCCACATTCCATCACAATGGATCAGATACAATGAATTCATCCTGAACAAACATGGCAAAAAATAGAAGGACAGACCCCTTACTGACCAGAGGAAGCGACGTAGGGCAGCTAGCTCTGAAGCTGTTTTCACAGGAGGAAGCTACAGGGCTGCTACTAATCTTATCCACCTGCAACGACAACATGCACGCTTTTAGAAAAATAACTGAAAATATTTGTGGAAATTTCTACAAACCCCAAAACCAGACAGCATGTTTGGAACTGATACTTTTTTAGTTTGAACTACTGATTTTTATTTTAATATTGGTTCCATAAAAGATCAGTTAACATCAGAATATTTAAATATATGGTTTAATGCAATTATTGTATTCTGTAGCAGCACAATAGCACCGCTTTATGTAACTGATGTATGAAACTAGCCTATTTGCTAATGAGTGTGCTTTATTTTTGTAGTATCTGTATTTGTTAGGCACTAACTACATGTCACCTATTTCCAAAACGATGATGATTATTATAATTATTTTTTAAAATATTGTCCCTTTTATTCTTATCGACATAAATGTCACAAATTATTGCAATAAATGTCTGTATCGCCCATTGCTATTAAAAATATAGAAAATTACCCAAGGCTAATATAGCTAGAAATGCACTCCTTATTAGGTTATGCTAACTTAGCTTAATGCTAAACAATGTTTGGTAGCTAGGTTGATTGTTGCTAAAAATGCTTTTGAACATGTTATGAAGCAATATTGTTTTAAGGTACCTACAAGTAAAAGTTTTTCTGTTTAACAAATTATCTGTTTTTTATGGTGGCCCAGAGGGGTCAACAAAATGCAAAAGCCATAACACGACGACAAAAAACCTCGACACAACAACAAAAGCCACAACGCAACAGCAAAAGCCATGTCACTACACGATCCGTACCGTTCAGCTCATTTGGAAATGTGTTAAAAGAAATACTTCTGGGAAGGCTTTTATTGTCTTTTTGTATTTCATGGTAATTATATAAATAGTATATAATTTAAAGAGAATAGGATAACCTCCATCTTAGAATAACTGCTGTTATGGCTGTTCCATTGTGGCTTTTGCATTTTTTTGCCCCTTCTGGGCCACTGTAGTTTTTAGTCCTTAACAGCATCTGAAACCTTGAAGCTAATACCAGCTAATGTAACAGTAGCTGCTAACTTCTAATTACCCCTCCTCTTATGAGGTATCTGCCTAAGGCTTGTTGTAGTCCTTACAAAAAGATATGAAAAACAAACAACTAGTTCTTTGACAACATTACAAGAGGATGTTATTTACCTCCAAGTGTGGGCAGATGGATTTCAGAAATTTAAAGGTGTTGTTTCGAGAGAGAAATGATACAAAGACGTGCTAAAAAACACAAAAAAAAAAAAAAAAAAAAAAAAGTTACTTTTAGGTTTATGTTCTAAGAACAACACCAGTTGTACATTTTACTTACCTCTAGGTCTTTAGTTCCAATTACAAGAGCGTTTGGCACCAATAATGCAGTTTTAGTTTTTTTGATTAACTTCACAGACATCACTGGGATGGAAATCTGGCAATGAGGAAGCACAATTAATCCTAACTAATCAATACTGGAAAATTCAAATTATTTCCCTGATTGCAGTTTGTCTGTAGCATACCTTGATATCTTTGCCAAAGACTTTGGAGTGGAAACAGATCCAGTTTTGCGAGACAAACATTTTGCCCTGATATAACATGTCTCTCTGCAGGGCACAGGTGTAACCTGATGGCAAACATATATTCAGTTTCCAAAATTAAACAATCCAACATGTCTTTGTTATCCAAACAGAAGAATGTGACGCTTACTCTGTTTGAGCAGTTCATCTTTGCTGACTACTTTGAATAACTTGTGGTACTGCGCGTTCGTCTTTGATAACTGCGAAAAATAAATAAAAAACACAGAATCAGTAAAGAACAACATGCATGTGGAAAAGCTTGGTTTGATTCGCTGTGGATGAAAAGACATTGATACCTGGTTGGTCTGGGATTTCTTCCGGTCAAACTTGGTTTCAAAGTCGCTCAGACTCAGCATTGGTGAAAGCGGCTCCACGGGTTTCTGTCTGCTGGATAAAAAAGTCAGAGTTTATGGCTGGGCAGCCTGGTAACAGCCGCTGGAGAAGGAGAGCTATACATCATATTACCAGTCAAACGTAAACGTCAAATCCTGAATGTGTGTTTACTTTAAAACTGCTTAGTACAAGGCAATCAAGGAAATCTGTAAACAGTACTTTGGTCATGCAGGTATAGAGTGGGGCAGGAAATGCGGCTGATTTCAGCAAATTCTATAAACTATATGATCATTTTTTAAACTATTTTTAATAAATATTCTTTGTAACATTTAACATCCAATAAACAGTAAACATACACATTAGGAAAAGGCCAGTATGAGATTCTCATAGTCTGATAACCTTGAGCATAAAGAAAATCGTATCAGCCTTCCTTCAGCTAGCTTACCCCAGTGTGCAACAACCGAAGGTTTTGGAAACTTTTTAAAACGGCGGCATACGTTGATGCTTAAACAAACATCATTTCGGATATGAAACATCCCAAAAATTAAAATAGTCTAATATATTTCTAGATATAAAAAATCTACACACCCCTGTTAAAATCCCTGGGTTTTGCTATGTAAAAAAAATGAGATCAAAATAAAAAAAACTTCAAAACCTTTTTTTCCATGTTTAACGTGATGTTTATCCTGAGTTTTTAGTTAAAAGGGAAAAAAAGATGTAAACATTTAAAAAGCTGTAGTATGCTTGCAAAAACTGTACACCCCCTTACACCAATACTTTGATGAATCTTTTGGATTAATCAGTTAATTTTCTTGAGCTCATCCATGCTATTAATTGTGAAGACTCTCATTAAACGTATGAATCTAAAATAAAGTTCAGCGGTCCTGGTAGGGTTTTTTTTTTGTTTTTTTTTGTTTTGTTACTTTTGCACATTTATAACCTTGTGTTCAAGCCAAAGTTTGCAGAGAGATTACAAAGGATCAAAACGATGTAATTGTACAACAGAAAAACACAGTTCCACCATGGCTACATTACATACAGTTGAAAAAACTCTCGGACTTTGTCTTCCATTTCATTAAACTAGCTTTAATCCATACTATGACACATATGATGTAAAGTTGTTGAAACTGCAACTTTTTAAAGCCCTTTTTTTTAAACCTTACTGGCCCATGCCTGCTTAGTGCTGCAGCTGTAAATATGTAATGCTACACTGAAGCTTTTGAAATAAGAGATAATAAGTCGTGACATTGTTACCCAGGTAATTTTGAACTCACAGATGCATAATAAGACATGGGACATCTAATATAGAGCTATTCAGTGCTAAGCATGAGGATTAATAGTAAAATAAAAAATAAAAAATAAAAAAAAAGCAGTGATGTATTGGTGATCACCTGATGCTGGCTGGTTTCTTCCTGCTCTCTGACGGTTCTGACTCTGAGTCCAGCAGGAGCTGGAGGTCTGCAGGTGCAAGTCCACGCCTCTTCTGCCTCCTGTCCTCCTCATTGTTCCCCTCAGAAGACCTGAGAAGAGATGAGAACATGCTCGGAGAGTCAAACATGCGAGAAGGTGTTCAGTTACACTTTGTATGCAGTCTGTTTACACCTGGGTGAAGCCACCATACATCATCTACTGCAGGTTTTAACTCGTCCCTTTCCCCTCCTCCTCCCTTGCTGCGGTTGTTGTTTTAATGGTTAACTGAACATGTAGCCAGGAGGCAATAATAAGACAAGCCTTTTTTTTTTTTTAAAGTCCTGTACGTAAATTGGGCCCTAGGGGGCGCCACCACCAGGGCTGACATATTACACTTAAAGTAATGCATAGAGAAGCCAACTATCCAACATTTGCAAGCAAGTTTGGCCATCTAGGATTTCTGAATGCAAATGAACCCACTCTGGCCTACGCCACGTCCACGCCGCATCCGACTATTTAAAGTCACCACATCCACTTCATTTAAATACAAAGTATGGAGCAGGATGTGAATGCAAATAGCGGTTATCCATCATGTCTAGATCGTTTTCATTTCAGGAAAAAAAAAAAAAAAAAAAAAAAAAAAATAGGGGGAAAAATGCAAGGCCTGCCCTTCTGCCTGGCATCTTTATCCAAACTCACGTCAGGCTTTTCCCCCGGGACTCCTTGCAGGGAAGTTGGTCTGGGGCAGACAGCGGGGTCAGAGGGGCGTCCGCCTGCTCGCTCATCGGGACCATACTTTACGGTTCATCTCTCCTTGTCCTCCACCATCGGTTTCCCCCTGCTCTCACAATCGGAGGACTTCAGGAAGTCTGGAAAGTTTTGTTTTTTTTTCGTGTGGTTTAGGACGGCGGCTCGATGGATAGAGAAGCAGCACAGAGGAGGAGCCGGGAAGAAGGGGGAGGGAGCAGCTGGAAACAACGTCAGGAGAAACGGGGAAGAACGGAGTCCTCCCGCTGCTGCATGGGGCGGTTTGGTGTCTGAGCTGCTGGACTAATAACACCAACTTATAAAATCTAACACTCAGGAATGTAATCATTCCGTGCTAAACATTAGTGTAAGATTTGAATGAGTATTTTTACTCGCGTCATTGAAAGTTTTTTAAAGTTTAAATCTTCTAAAACGTCAGGCAGGGATGTATTTCAGATAAAGTTCCAGCAGGGGGCAGCAGAATCTAACTAATTTAAGATGTGTTCCTGGTGGAGCATTTGTACTCCCTTTTCGTTCTTGCCGTACCCATAATCAAACCATTTTGTACCCACGCAGGTAAGCCGTTGTATATCAGTAGATTTTTTTTTTTTTTTTAGAATATTACTTTTATGAATTATGCAGAGAATTTTTTTTTTTTATCAAAGTCCACACATCGTGTTTTTATTAAATTTATTCTGGTCCCCGTTTACAACAGTTGACTCCTATGAAAAATGACCTCTGATTCAGATCAAAATAAGCGATCTCCTACTACTAGAAATATTTATATTATTTTGAGTCACAAAACCACATTTCCTTACTATTTTATAGAAAAAAAATTATAGAAAACTTTAAGTTTTGCATCATTTTAAGTTATTAAAGCAGATATGATCCCCTGGTGGGAACAAACTGATGCATGGTCTAATGCTGCATGCTATATAAAAATGCATCACTATCACAATATTACTGGATACAGTAGGCATATTTTAAAGAACTGATTGGACTGCTATAAATATTAATGTCAGTATGCATTCAGGCTTTCCATGATTGTACTGTATTTGATGAAACTGTTTGTTTATTGCAGGATAAAACATTTTAGAAGGAAAAAGGTGATGAAGATGCTGAGTTATTAAGAAACGACAACTTGTTTCATTACCGAAACAGCAGACACCAGCCAGAAGCAACTTTTTCCAATAAAACCTTGTTGTTGAGATGGAAACAATGCTATTTTTATTTCCAGTAGATATTATTTGCCATTGATCTATGTTTGGCATGCACCCATAGCAGAGAGACATTAACAGTGTTCAGTTGTTTGTTTATTTATTTGCCAATCGTATCATTACCACAACCTTTATTTGCATTATCATATGGTTCCCAACATCATGCAGCCCTAGCATTGTGAATTTAAAAAGTCCTGTGGCAGACAGCTCCATTTTTTACAAAAAAAAAAAAAAAAAAAAAAGTGTGGTACAGACAAGCAAAACAGCAAAGTTTTCAAAGTCATTCCTCCCTGTTTTGTACCCCGGTTCGGGTTGTTTTGTACCTAACTCACTGAGGTGTAAAAGGCCGCTGTCCACTTTTATTCTACTCACAATTTGCTGTAAGGAAACGTGCTTCTATAATTCCAATAGTATTCTCTACCCACTGGAGGTAACTTTTAAAAAGCTTAGATTTGAGCATATGTATAATTTTTATCTTAGTTCATGGAAATACCCAACTATAAGGAGAAATCAATGAGCATGCCCTGATTTAACTTAGGGTTGCATGATACATTGGCATTAATATCGGGATCGACTGATGTTAGTCATTTTTTCACATATCAGTAAGTAAAGTTGGGCCATTATCACTAACATATTTGAATTTCCATCTTGTTGCTGTTTGTTTATGTGTTTCAGATGGGGGAGTGGAGGGGGCTAGCCATGTCTTATTTGTTTGGCTATGTGACAGTGATAGCAATACAGTGCTAGATTGTGAGGTGTTTAACTGAAGCAGAGAAGCAATGTCAACAGTGTGGTCATTTTATTCACGGTGTCAAAAGGGTTGGAAAATATGTATAATATTAGTAAATATTAGTTATCCAACATCAATACGAATATAATATTTCAATATCAGCTGAAATTTTCATGTCAGTGCATCCCTAGTTTAAGTATGTGGGTACAAAATAATTTGTTTAAAAGCAAGGGACAAAATGTCAACATGGGGGGAGGGCAGGTTGCAAGTTTATCAAGGGTCACCTTTTGAAATGTGACAGGTTAGGATCCCAAATAAAAGAAAATAACTAAATGAGCTCATGCATGTGTATTAGAGTCACATATCCACAGTGGACTTCTTTTTTTAGTTAAAATGTTAGTTTCTATGAAGTTGTCGTTGTGAGATTGTTGAAAGGTATAAATCCTTGGCACGGTGAAAGCTATGAAGCGATTAAGTTGTGTTCTGTGTCAACCCGCCACATTTGCTGATTTGAAGTCTGTCAGAATGGTTTTCAACAACTGCAATACCTGGGAAGCACAGAGACATACTATCTTGGTTGCTATTGGACAATTAGAACAAAATCCAAAAGTTTACTCCATCCATGGCAGAGCTAGGGAGGACTGACAAGTCAGAGGATCTGACCGATTGACAAAGCAAGCGTAACCAACAAAATTCCACACAGTAACATGGGCTAAACAAACATCATGCCTGATGTGATTTAGTCGAGTGGCAGACAGCTCCATGCTCCATTTTGTACCAAAAATGTCAAGTAGCCACAAGCAGACCAAGCAAAGCATTTGGTCTCTTGGGAAATTGTTGAACGCTAGCATAGTGTTTTCTCCCATCAATATGAATGTTTTCAGTCTTAGTTGTTTCAAACTGCTGATGTCAGCTAAAACATACAGAGTACATCTGAACAGCCATTAGCTTCCCACCACCCAGAAGATATTTTTACCTGTTCAACAAGCTTGTGATGATATGATAAGAGTGAGCAAAATGAACTTAAGGGGATTATCATGATATTTTGTGGAATTTATTGTGATAACATTAAAAGTGATGATAAAATTTTTTTTTACAATTTCTTTTCAGTCTTTTTTTAGTCAACTGTATGGATGTGACTGCAGAGACAAGCACAAATACTGCTTTTAAAAACATACGCATTTTAAAATAGGCTTCTTCAGGGCACTAGTTACATAAAGAAGTGTGATTATGTCACTATACTGCATACAATAAATCACATCTTTAAATTTCTCGATATTTATTGATGCTCTCATGAGACCAACAGTGGAGAAAATTGTACAAAAAAAAAAAAAAATTCTGACAGTGCAGTCAGTTTTGGGGGTTTTCAAGTGTCATTTATTGGAATTTGAGAAGGTGAATTCCCCCCCCCCCAAAAAAAAAAAAAAAAAAAAAAAAAAAATGTCATGATCACGATAAATGATACTACAGATACCCAGCCCTAATGTCCAGTAATATTATCAAGAACCTCTCTAAAAAACAACTAACCATATGAGGTAAGGATCTACATTAGGGGTTTGTCTGAGAATTTAGATGTGTACCTCCTTTAACACACCTGAATCAAATAATGAGATTATTAGCAAGACTGCGTAGAGCTAGTGAGGAGGTAATTCTGCCGTTTGATTAATCTGAGGTGGACTAGTTGCAGAAAGACTGGTATATGAGACTCTCTGTCTACTTTCTCTATCAAATGTACACAATTTCTAAGCTAACTCCACTAACTGGTAATAAAAAATGCTAAAGCTAATTCAGAGTATCTGCTATGTAATCCTTTTGTCTTTTTAAATAATAATAATAAAATAGTGATTTTGGTTGGTCCATCTAACAATCTATGCTTTAAAGAAACAATTATTGTTGCATTCTCCTTTAAACCCAGTTTTGATACCCTCACTTGTCACCTGACTATACAGTCTAACAGCAGAGCAAAACATATTTTACACATTTTACATTTTTTCCACATTTTCAATAACTTATTTATTTTTTACATTTGTTTATAATGGATAAATACAAATTAGCCAATGAAAGACCTGAAAATTATTTGAATTTTACTTGGGTTCATTTTTCACATTTATAAATTTTGTCTTTTTAATCATCAAACAATAAATTTTTTTAGGGCGGACTATCCAAATAAATTTTAGCAATAGATTGAATGACAATGTACTTTTTTTTTTACATAACTTTATTTGGGCACCATAAATAGTCCAGAGTTCAGGCATTTACCTTTCCTAAACAAAAAAAAAACTGAAAGTGTTGCTCCTTGTTTCCCTTCTCATGACTCCAGGAGTCGCTGTTGCACCATTTAATGACAGCATCACTTCATCAACCGAGGGCAGTCAGGACTCACTAAGTATCCAGGAGACAATGGCACTG
Organism: Anableps anableps; assembly: GCA_014839685.1. NCBI lineage: Eukaryota > Metazoa > Chordata > Actinopteri > Cyprinodontiformes > Anablepidae > Anableps > Anableps anableps. Next base: position 25,418,729 of record CM026081.1, read on the forward strand.
CCTGCAATGCAATGCAAGTTAGCACCCAGTGAGGCTGCCATTAATCATGCTGACAGGGAACACTGGGTTATAGGTGGGAAAGCTGCCACAAACTCTGTGACTGATTTTATATTGAAGTAGAACTGGGATGCATTGAGACTGAGGCTGTTTAGTCAATGCAATTAAATCTGATTTACTCTCTATCGTTTAATAGAGGCGTTTCAATCCATATGTCCTTCTAAGGCTTTTACTTGATTATGATACATGTCACAAATGCAAATTTGTTTGTCTGTTCACCTGATAAACATTTGTCCTCAACTTAAATTTTAAAATTAGTTTCAACACCCTGAAGAAAAATTTGACTTTTACTCCCCTAATGGAGTTGGGAGTTGAGCCATTAAGTTTACCACCAACTCTGAGTAGCAGAGTGTGGGGGTGGGCGTGGCATTCTGACAGCTCAAAAATGATTAATGCATGGTATAACAAAATACCCCTTGCTAAAATACTTACATCAGTGTAAAGTGTTTAACTACAATCAAATTCTATTATTTCATAAATCAACGATGAAAAATCCAAAGACCTTTTTATATAAGAGGTAGAACAACACAACAGCAACAACAAAAAACCCCTGAATGAATAATAAATATGACTTCAGGTGACTTGAAGGCTGTCAGAAACATCATTTGAACTAAAGAGCACCCTCTCCAGAGGGGTGGAAAATGGCAAAAAAAAAAAAAAAAAAAAAAAAAAAAAAAAAAAAAAAAAAAAAACAAAACAGAAAGCAGTGTTTTTATGAATTTAAGTTATATATTCAAGTCAGTTCAAATTTGTGGCTTAAACATGTGTCCAAAAAAGTAAGAGGTGCTGAAAAGTTTCCGGCTATGCATAATTATTATGCCTGCCAGCTCTTCCTTCCCTTAGCCAAGAGTTTTTCCCACTGCTCTTTGATTTCATTACAAAATCGTTCTGTGGCCCTAAGACCCAAACATGCTTTCAGAAAGCTAACATCTAGAAATCTGTGCCTTAAATTTGAGATTTTTTTCAAAGTAATGAGATTATTAGTAACTTTTTTAGGTGGTCATGGAATTGCCACATTAATTTACAGTTTTAAGTTACTTTTTGTTTCCACAATTGTGTGAAACACATAGACTTCTTCAGTATTGCACCACGGTGGCTGTTGAAAAATATTGTAAAGCCTAGGGGGAGTTTGTTTCAAATGTTAATGCTTTTAAAGTTTGAAGTTTTTTTTGCATTTCATCACTTTGCAATCACAAACTTCAGTGTACTTCATTTGGGTTTTATGTGGCAGACCAACCAATAAATTGTTTTCAACATTTTTTGTAATTAAGATTCTAAAATGAGTGTCATACATTTCTATTGAGCTCAAATTGTATTGCACCTAGGTATTTCAGCTTCCCGAGATGCATTTTCTTTTGAAAATTTTGCTCCTCTACAAAAAAAAAATCTGTGAATAGGTGGGTTTTCTGCAAATAATTAGGAGTTATGTTCCATGGGAAAGCCTTGGCTAAAGATGTACATCCTTGATTATACATTCAAGGATTTTTGATTGCATTCCATTCAAGAGTCGTCGTACTCTTGAATGGAATGTGAACCACCACCTCAGTCTGAAGTCTTTTTGAAGCCTCTAGCAGCATACTGTTAACACTGCCATGTTTCACTGTGGGAATGGTTTGTTCTGGTTGTTGTGCTGTGTTAATTTTCCCCCACCCATACAGCAGTTTTTTTTGGTCTCATCTGACCAATGCAATTTCATCCACATGTTTGCTGTTTCCCCTACATGGCCTGTGGCAAACTGCAAACACGAGTTCTAATGGCTCTCTTTCAACATTTTAATCATCTTGTCACTTCCAGAAGTCCAGATTTGAGGAGATATTTTGTCAGCAGATTCCCCATCTAACCAGAGGATCTCTGCTCTGGAGATGCAATGGGCTTCTTGGCTGCTTCTCTGAATAATGCTCTCCTTTACAGGCCTTTCAGTTTAAGTGGACAGCCATGTCTTGGTAGGTTTGCAGATGCGCCATATTCATTTTATTTTCAGATTATGAAATGAACAGTGCTCTGTGAGATGTTCAGATATTGGAATATTGAATCAAGAATTACAAAGTTAAAAAGGGTACTAAAATCCAGTGAAACAGGAGTTGATAATTCGGTTATACAAATCACTAGCTATTATGTTAGAGGGAGAACAGTGAAACTTCTGCTGCCATTTCACTCTGAGAAACATCTCCTTCTGTCAGCAGAGGCCTTTTCAGTTCCTGTCATATGCTGCAACGTGGAAAGACAGAGAACAAGGAAGGCATAGAGAAAGGAGGCTGTTGTGTGAAGGAGTGTGTGCAAAAAATGGTACTTGTGACGGGGGAAGATTGAAGTCCTGTTAAGTGCTCTGCTTGAAAGCATGTCTGGCCTCATTAGCTGTCAGTTGTAACAATACCGAACTGGCAGTGAAGACAGGTTGGAGTCTAGTGGTCATAAATCACTCCTCGACAGCTGCCTGACAAGCTGGGAACCAGTACACAGTCACAGGCGCCCTCTCAGCCTCGACACTGCACAGGGCCCACAGTAATCTAAGAAATCATCGTTCTGAAACCCTGAAATTACATAGGGCTTGCAAAGGTGGAATGCAGTGTTTTGTGTGGAGAGAAATTGGTTTTCATTTCACGTCTTCTCGCATAAACTGTGCATGTATTCGTCTCCAGTGCCTGTCCAACCCTGGCTATGTCCATTAGCTAAACGAGAAGTGGCTTCAGTGACTTCTGTGGGGCAGCAACGGGGAGGGGGTTAAGAGCAAGGCCTGCAGGTCATTAATCACGGCCCCTGACATGCAGAGCAGGAGGACAGGGCTCCCCTATGCATACAGCTGCTGGGCCACACTCATTGCACAGGCGATGTGTTGACCCTCATACGCCCCCTCTCCCACCGCCTTTGGCTCTCATCTGTCCAAGTCCCTCACTGTTTGTGTCAGTCATTGTTGCTGTCAGACACAAGCTCCCCCTGACCATATACAATACTTTTTACCTTGATTCCTTTAACCAATAAGACAGTCTGAGTAAAAGTTTGTAGTGTAGCTGGATGAGAATAATCTGACATTTTAGATGGTTAAAATATATAAAAACCTAGGATGTCCCAGTTTTGCTAATGCATTTACCAATATCAAGTCCCGGTCTGATACCTCTTTAAAATCAGTATCATTTGTTTGCACGAAAACTCTGTAGTTTTAAAGTGTAGTAAAACAACAGTTCCTCTCTTCAGATCAGTATAACCTTTCTCACCTATGGCATTAATACACACTACACTTTTTTTCATTCCTCTCAGCTCCCCACAGGTGTTTCTGTAGGTTAGCCTCCTTTGTAAAAGTCCACATATACACCTAAAGTTTCCAATTAACTCAAGTCTTGCTCCTTCCAATGATTTTTATAATTCTTACTGTGCTAAAATGCTGAGCTAACACTAGCATGTATACGCTCCATTTCGATATTGTTAGTGATAGGTTGTAACATAATCAATTTAAGATTCCATTTAATCACTTGCAAATGAAACTTCCAGAAAACAGTCTCTTGTCCAATAAACTTGTTTTGCTTTAAACGTTGTAACATTTAATCTGTAGTATTTCAGCTGCTCTCTCTTCAGCTCTCCACCACACTGGCAGCTACCCAAGTACAGCGCACACAGCTGGTCACATGACTCAAACAAACAGAGAGCTGCAGCAGCCGACGCAGTCTCTCTCTCATTGTGAACATCACTGTAAAGGAAGAAAGATGCAAATTGTAAGGGAAAATCAAGCCCTGTTATGGATCCAAAAAATCACATGCAAAATGTATAATGTAGTTTTGCCAGCCACTGACACTAAAATAAGTGACAATTTTCTAAAATTATCCCTACAAATTGTAGCCTCGAGTTTGAGGGGGCCAGAAAACAGTAGAACAACAACGTGTCGGGAGTGGAGTTTAGTCAGGGACTTCAATACTCATCGTTTAAAAATGCCTTTACAAAGATCTCTTGTATGTCCTGTTGCAACTTAAGTTTTATGCACTTTAAAAAAAAAGATAAATAAAAAGATAAATATATAAATAAGTTTTTTGCACTTTGAAGGAAAAAATTAAATTTTTATGAGCACACATGATATCCTGAAAATTAACTCAAAGAACTTTACAAAACTGAAGACCAGCTTATACCTGTGGTCCGACCAAATTTTCTTTTAGAATTTTCTAACCACATTGATCTGGACATGGTCCTAGTTTGACTGTTGTACATATAATTTGTTTGTTTGTTTTAATATTTCATATATTGGTATTATTATAACAGTTTCTTATAAGGATGCGACCAACATCCTTCAAATAGGTTGATGTGGTGGCAGATAAAAGTAGAATATGATGTCAGGCAGCATGTGTATGTATTGCACAAAAGCAAGGCACAACTGGCTAAGTTGAACTTAAAGGCACAACTTTTCCACAGTGTTGAAAACTTGACCCAAAGGTCTCAGACTCTATAGACACTATAACAATTTAGTAATTATCTTGCTCTTCAAGAACATTAGATGACATGCCATAAGTTATACTCAAATATTAAATTGCTTCAGCTCTGCTATTAATACATGCATTTTTTTTGCAATAAATCTCAATATTTATTGTGTTTTTCAAATGTTAAGTCTAAAAGAATTGTTTGCAGACTCAAAATGCTCTCTGCTGAGGGCTGTACTTTCAACCTAACCATTTACTGACATGAAAACTCAGTTGCAATGAAGTAAGACCTTGGGTCAGGAGGATTTTGTCAAAATGATCATTTTCAACATTTAGTTGAAAACAACAGCTGCAACACAACTTTTCTGCTGCTTCAGCTCCACATTCCCCTTATTTCACATCATACTTCAGCCAAAAGCGACTTGTTCACCTCAGATCCACTACATTTACAAAGACAAAAAAAATGTGAAAAGCTAAGTTGCCATCTTATTCTCGCACCCATCCGTTGACGTGATGTCACCCAGATTCACAGCTGCTTGCATAATGATAAAAGCCAGTCGGGCTGCAAGACACTGGAACACTGTCTCATCATTCATAGCTAATAAATCATTGAGTCCAGGCACAAGACATCTGTTGAAAGCAGATTTCTTATCTGCCTTCCAGCATGATTTAGGGAACATCTGGAGATTCTGAGGCCTTTGGCACTAGGCAGGCTGGAAAACACACAGAAGAAGGCCAATTTTTTTAGAATTCACAGAGACTTAAGCAATAGTCCAGGTGATCTATTGCAGGATAACATGCGCTTTGAATGGATGCGTTGCTGATGAGCGAAACCAGAGAAATATGTCTCAAGATTGTTTTTCATCAGGAATTGACATATTTGAAAAGCATTTTGCTCTAGTAATCACATTTGGATGAATGTATTAGTTTTAAATTGTCTGTTGGCCGGGCCTTGTCCAAGTCTATGTTTCGTTTTTCTTTACACAGCATCCAATCTGTCACAAAGCTTAAATGATTTCAGTTTAGAAAACGACAAACAGATGGTTTCTTAGTGTTGTGTTCTTGTCTCTCTAGGTCAAATATATAGCAATTATTGGCACCCCAGGTAAAAATAAAGCCTTTAAATAAATTCCCTTATTTGAGTAGCATGATCTCCCACTGACAAAATGGAAAAATAAATTTGAGTTCATTTATTCCAAGGGGGAATACAATTCCATATTAATGTTTTGGGGTTTTTTTTTTCACAAAATCACTGGTGCCACCCTTATTGGCAAATCTAGCAATTCCTTTAAAAAAAATAACTAAAGCTTTTTTAAATGTTTACCTTTCTACATTTTTCAAAGTGTTTGGGAACTTTACAGTAGTAATTTATGACTCCCTGTTTCCCTGTGGTATAAATATGATGAGTAACAGTGGCCAATTTCTCTTATGGCCATTTTCCACTAGCATCTACTCAGTTCAGCTTGACCTGGTTCTAATAACTTCACTGAGGTTCCAAGCGTGCAAAGTTGGGCTGACAATGCAACATCAGAAAATTGTTGCTCACTGATTGGCCAGTGGGAGAGCCACTGGTTGCGTCACAAGAGCGACTCTCTTACAATAATCCAACCCGCCATTTGTAAAAACTCACAACATTGAATGAGTCTGACAAAAAGCCACAGACTGAGTAGAATGTTTAACATAGCTTCCATGTTGTGTTGTGTACAGATCATGTCATACTACTTTTTGAACTCTGGGACCTACCAACTATGACAACCCTACCCACTAGAGCTGTTACTCAACTGCAATTGAAAACCACCCGAACTGTGTAGAGTAGAGTTGAGCCAAGTTGAGCCACACTGCTAGGTGCTAGAGGAAAAGGGCCATTAGCACCTCTACAGCATGGGAAAAACAAGAGAACATGCTGATGCTGGTGATGGAGGTAGAAATTCCCCCTACAATCAATGGGTCACTGGTTTGAGCCCCCACCCCGTCCATCTCTGTTGTTGTGTCCTTAGGCAAGACACTTCACCCGCCTTGCCTGCTGGTGGTGGTCAGTCGAGCCAGTGGCACTGGTGTGTGGCAGCCTCGCTTCTGTCAGACTGTCCCCAGGGTAGCTGTGGCTACAATCCAGTAGCTTGCCATCATCAGGATGTGAATGTGTGCGTGAATGGGAATGACTAATTTCATTGTAAAGCGACTTTGAGAGTTCTGAAAAGTGCTCTAGAAGTCTGAAGTCAGTCAACTTCATTACATTCATGCAAGACAGGAAATGGCTTCAAGAAAACAAGTAAACTTGTCCATATTTACAGTCTGGCAATAATGGCAAAGTTTAAAACAAATGTAATCACAACAAACAAAGTTTGATGAGAAACTAAATATATCTTGCCTCCATACACACTGAGGATCATGGTAAAGGAGGTAAATAAAACACCAGAACTCACTATATGAATAAAAACCCATTAATGTTAAGGATTTTTCACATATATTTACCAAAAGTGCCAATCTAAATAATGTTAGCTAACTTGGAGGACTAAATAATTAAGATGTCCAAGGCAAAAAAAAATCGGTTAACAGCTATTTATACACACACCACTCTGTTTATATACTATGCCTGTTCAGTTGCTTGTTACAATAATTTTAAATAAGCATGTCCTCAGTGCATTTAGGTATCTAGATGAAGGAGAAGTTGACAAGAAGTTGACATTTGAACTGAACAGAATGGGAAAGAAAAGGGGTTTAATTGACAACGTGGCATAGTTGTTAGTGTTAGACTGGTTTGAGTATTTTAGAAACCACTGAGCTTCTGGGATTTTCCATCTCTCGGCTTTACAGAGAGTGGTGTAAAAGGGGGAAAACATCCCCTGGCAACATTTATGTTGATAAAAATGCCTTCATGAGATTAAAAGTCAGAGAATGAAGGTATGCAGAATACCAATCTTTGAACGTAGAACACCTCAAAACTTGAAGTATGGACTACAGCAGCAGATGACCACACCCGCTGCCACTCCTGTCAGGTAAGAACAGGAAACTGAAGCAGCTCACCAAAGCTGGACAATAACAGATTTTGAAAATGTTAACTGGTCTGATGAGTCCCCATGTCAGCTGCAACATTCAGGTGCTATGAACCCAATTTGGTATAAACAACATGAAACCATTGACTCATCCTGCATCAGTATATCAGGCTGTTGGTGATGAGGTAATAGTGTGGGAGGATTTTTTTTTTTTTCTTGGCACACTTTGGACCTCTTATTACCAAGTGAGCATTGTTTAAACCCAACAACCAACCTGAGTATTGTTTGTGACCAATTTCATCTCTTTATGACCATAGTGTGCGCCCAGCTCCTAATGGCTGGTTCTAGCAGGATAATACACATTACAACACCTTTGGAATCTGGTGGAACAACACATTTGGATCATGGAGGTGTAGCCGACAAATCATCACACAATTGTGTGATGCTGTCTTCTCAATATGGACCAAGATCTCTGGACAGTGAGTATATATTGTCATATACTGCTATCACTGATGACTTACATATATGACTATCGGCACCAACATCGATATCGGCTGATATTAGTCATTTTTTTTACAGATTAGTATCGGTCTAATAAATAAAACTGGGCAGATGTTAACAACCGGTGTTTATTTCCATCTTGTTGCCATTTGTTCCTGGAGGATGAGATAATGATGCAGCGCAGGATTATGGCGAGTTTAACTGAAGCAGAGAAGCAGTGGTGAAGTTAGCAGTGTGGTTGTTTTTTTTTAAAGGGGTCATGACAACAAACTTCATTTTTCTGTGGTTCTGGGGGTATAATATAATCTGTTGTGCACTGATGAGGCCGTTTGAATGTCAAGAGTTGGTATCAAAAGCCCTGCTCATAGGCGGTCAGCTTTGTTTGCTCAAAAAAGGACTAATCAGAATTTATCTTTCTACATAATTCATATTCTCTAATTAGAGCATACCATCAAGCAAGCAGCTCTCCCCTTCCCCTTCCCCTTCCCCTTCCCTTTCCCTCCTCCCTATGGTTGATACACCGGCCAATTTAAGTCGTGCTAGCATGTCTGGCTACTCCACTTGAGAAGAGCATGGCTTCTAAAAAGCAGAGCTGTTATGTCTGAGGGTGCTCAAAAACGGCTGGAAGTTTCCACTTACTCCGAAGGAAGAGAGAATCAGAGAACAGTGGGTGAAGTTCATTTATTGGGAAGTACCACACAATTATAATCTCAGTTTGAGACGATGTTCAGCACATTTTACTGTAGAGTTTCCCAAATATGGTTGTAGCCAATCAGAGTGAAGTCAACTAGGTAGAACCACATATCATTACTGTACCCAAACCTTTTACTGAGGAGGGAAATCTGGCCTGTCAACACAACCCCCTACAAAGAGGTGATGTTATTTTTTAATGAAATTCTTTAGAGAATTTACATATGCAGCAATATCAACTACATGAAATAGTAGTAGATACAGTGATGTCACTTCTCCTTTAAGGTTTTGAAAGGGTAGTGAAATATATATATATATATATATATATATATATATATATATATATATATATATATATATATATATATATATATATATATATATATATATATATATATATATATTATTGGTTATAGGTCATAACAGCAATATATGTCAGATATCATTATTGGCTCAATTTTTCATATCGGTGCATCCCTAATTTTGATTATTTTTTTCTCCGGTGAAGAATTCCAACATATCAGATGGCCTCTTTATCATCGCCCTAATCTTTAGCTCCCCTCCACAGATACTCTATTGGAGTTGAGAATCCAAAACATTGATATTCTACACAAGGACTTTCTTTTCAACATAAAGAAGCAGAGAAATTGGAGGCAAAACCTATAGTTAATTAATATTAACGGTGAAAGTTCCATAAAACCCAACTTTGAATGCAAATTATCTTATTTTATTTCAAACATCATTTTAAGATGTCCAAAGGGATTGAAATCTACTTTATTCCAAACTTAGAAATGGCTCTACATGGCCACCATAACCAAGCTGAAACGTGTTTAAGCGCCTATCTATTTGACTACCAAGTACAGACTATTTATAGAATGACAGTTTAGTGTCCACATCTACATCACCTTCGAAAGCATCTTTTATCTGTTGTGTTTCTGCAGCTTTAGCGTACTGCATCACGAAATGCACCCACACATCCTGTCTGTTGTAAGTTAGTGGCAGAGATCAGGTCTGCTGGTTAGACTAAACAACAGCGTTTGAGCGGATTTGCTCTCCCTCATTAATCATCCTGACAGCTTGAAAAACAACATTTCCTCCTTAATGACTGTATTTGAGTAATCATGCCTGCTCATTTCCATGCAAGCTTTCCTCTCCCCGGCCACCGTGGGCTCTCCCCCACTCTGTCTTTCATTATTCCCTCAGCCATCCATATGTGCGCGTGTATTTTGGAGCATTTTCTCTGACCTCCCAAGTCTGCGGCGTGGCATCTGCTCTGGGTCACGCTGGCCAATAGAAGAAGACCTAACGCTTGTGAAGAGAGTGAAAAACCATAAGGAATGACTGGATGTGGTCTCGGGGTATCCAGATGCAGAAAACAGAGGATGGTGTCACCCCCCTCCCCGAATGTGGTTAACCCACCGGCAGCCACTGCTGGCCTCCAGGCCTCCGCTGGTCACTGCCAAAGCACGTTTCTCTGTTAAGCGCCGGCTCTGTGATGCATGAGAGCTGACAACTGAGCTTGGAACCTTCAGAGTACAACCAGATCAAAACCAGCTGCACATTAGAAGAGAAACCATAATTACACGTGCCTTCTTGTACACCACTAAAATCCCTCTTTTGACTGTATTTTCCTTCAAAATGGCACAAAGAAGAAGAAGTAAGAACAAATTGATTGGTTGTATTTTTTTTTATTGTTTTTTTTTTTTTTTTTGAAATAAAGATACCTGCTCAAATCCTTGCTAATTTAAGTGTGTGGGCAGTTTATTATATGAACAATAGCAGGATGAGCTCAGTTCAACAGTGGCTTTGTGGAGTGTATTTTCAACATTTCTCCCTGCCTGTGGGTGGACGTAAGTGAAGGGTTTCTGGTGGTTTAGAAACATCAGTATAGCATGGCTGACATCTGCGTCCTCTTTATTTTTGGACCACTTGAAAAGCACTCATAGTAGGATGATGGATGAAGTGATAAAGTTGGGGAGAGGACAAAATGAAAGCAGAGGAGTCCATTTCTGGGAAGCAGTTTGCAGGCCGTAACTCAGAGACATGTCACAGAAAATATCAAGGCAGATGTTTGTAATCTCTGAGCACGCCTAATGATTTTGATCATCTCTAAGAGTGAAAGTGGGAGGAAATAAAACCCCTCAGATATGTTTCCTAGGCTGGAATTATAGCCAATGCAAACGATTTCTCTCTGGACATTTTTTAAATTCAACCTCTTTTTTCATTTGCACGGGTTCAAGCTAATTGAGAGGTTAAGGGCTTGTCATGAAATGAAGGAGCAGCTCCGCAGTCTGTCATCATTAATCATCTGGGCTGTCAGGCTGTACCGACAACTCACTCAGCCAACCAGGCAGGAGGCAGATAATACCGACGGGCTTCAACCTCCATTTCCTCCCTTATTAAATGCTGGCTTTGCCTTTGAGTAGAACATTTTGGGTCAAACAAAGGAAAGTGATGGTGGACAAAAAAAACCCGGCAGAAAAAGATGACTTGCTGTATATAGTTCACAAAAATAGTTTGAGGAATATAAAAAATACCATATGCACAAATCTTCAAAAAATATTCTTTTTAGAAACAGCTTCAGTGCCCTGCCATATCATACCTCTTAAACTTTTTCATATTTCTCAAATTACAACCACAAACATATATGCATTATATTTGGATTTCATGTTTTAGACCATCACAAAGTAGAGAAGTGGAGGGAAAAGGATTTGTGGTTTTTGAAAAAAAAAATCTGAAAGGTGTGGCATGCATACGTATGAGCTCAGCCCTCTTTACACTGATATCTCTTAATAAAATCCCCTGAAAGCAGTTAAAAGAGTCCTATGTCATTTTTTCATTAAATTATCAAATCTACTCACCGCTTCTGCCTCTCTGCATTTGGGTCCTCCATAACCACTAGCTCATCATGACAAAACCAAGTGTTTGACATCATTGGACAACTTAGAATCCCCACTTTCAGAATCTGTAAATAACTCGAAACGCCTCCGGGGAGACTTGTTCCTGGTTTTGCCATGGCCAGTCACATTTGTGAAGTGGCCACAGCACAAATGACAATCTAAAAATAAAACTGTGGTGCGCATTTGTATTCAACCCGCTTTACACTGATACTCCTTAATAAACAGAATTAAGCTACAAATGATTTAATTAATTCAAAATAAATACATGTCCATGCAATTAGCGGAACATCTTGTTTCTAGTGTCAAAATCATAAAAAATGTTAAGATTGTCAGGGGCTCCCCAACTCCCTGGCCCACCCTTGTTGGTACCCCTGTTTCCAGCTCTCATACAGCAGAAAGAACCACAAAATCTTTGATTTGTTATAGTTGATTAATTAAAAGCAAAAATCTGTGTTTCAAAAAGATGATGTCATACACAACAAGGGGCTTTTGTTTTGATTCAGATTTGACCTAAAATAAACATATATCAGTGGTCACCAATAGGTGGCATCACAGTCCAGCTCTACTGTTGTTGTAACAGTAAATACAGAGACAGAAACAACCTGAAGAGTTGAAGTGCAATGAAACGCAAGAAAAGCCCCTCACTGTGTATCAAAACTTCAAGTTTGGTAGAGACTTAGGGGAGGAACACAGTGTTGGCAGCTGTCAGCTCATCCGTAACAGTTATTAAACTAAGTGCATCTGGTTTCAGGATATTTTGCAACGTGAAACCTACAACATGAGTCTAGAAGATCTGGTGCCCCTGGGATGAACCCAGACAGCTGACAGCTACGTCTCAGACCACGGTAACTGAAGCAGGCTCTCTTGTTACAGCGGCGATAGGCTGTTTTTGACCTTGTCAGAGTCGTGAGTGACCAGCTTGGCTCATCTATACTTCACCAAGGGTGTCACAGTGTCATGTTGCAAGGAAATTGTTATATCACTGGTGCCAATCATGAACTAGACGTGGCAACTTCAGTGTCTGTCAGGACTTTGCCTTGGACACCTAGAGGAGGTAGCTCTGATCCTTATCGGGACCTTGCAGTATGTATGTGTTACATCCTTGTGGGTCTGCCTGTCACACTCGATCTGTGCGCGTTACATCTGGATGCGTTCGCCTCAAGGTGACACTGCTGCAGCTCAGAGGTGCACTCACTGCTGTCAGTCAAGCACACTTAAAGTCATCCATCATAGGGATCCTTCATGGTAAAAATAGCAGCTTGAACATACCCGGATCTCAGTGACAGCTCAGCTCATAAAGATTTACATCTTCCCAGGAGTCATTTAAATGGTTCTCTTTTAAAAGCATTTAAACTAGTTGAACAGGCATAAATATTTTCGAACAGGTTTATGTACATTTCCTGACATTATGTGGATTGGCTGTGGTTGTAAATCAAGTTGTGTGTGTTTCGGTGCTTTCACAGCCTTAATAAATCAGAGATAATTACCTTGATCTAATCACAGAAGAATGAACATATTCAAACCAGCAATCTTTTCTCTGGGGATCTTTATTTCGCATAAATCCAGATCCAGTCCAAGAAGGCCAAGACGGAAGTGGACTTCTACTCAAATCTCAAAAACTTGATCAATTTAAATTTGATAAAACAGTTTTCATGTTTGTCTTGGATTAGTTTTTTTTCAGTTGGGGGATTATTTACACAGGAAATTAAGATTGAAGAGGTGCAACACCAATGATCATCCTGAGTCAAACACGTACTGAGATCGCAATACAGTCAAGGAAACTATCCAATAGAGTTACTTGAACCACTAAAATCTGTAGCAGGTAGGTAATCAGTAATCAGGTAGTCACTGAATTAAAAATACCTTAGATGGTCCATTGTCAGTATGTGTTTCACACAGGATAACTGATGTTGTACCCCCTCCAATCTTAATTTCCTATGAAAATCATTTCCAGCTTTTATGTAACAACCTTTAAATGCAAACATGCAAGCAGTTTAAAGGTTTATAAAATAGCATTTCCTTAAACTGCTGCAATGATTTTGAGACTGGATTTTAGTCTTTGCCCCTTTGAGACTATCCATTAGTTTTAAAGTCGAGTTCTAACTAATCCAGATTCATACTAATTGAGGATGGCAAAAGTTGCTTATAACCTTTTACGAGAATTAGTTCAAAGCCCCTGAACTATCCTTTTAACACTGTCAGTTCCACTGTATCCAAACCAGAAAGAAAAACAACAGAATACACGCCATCAGTGTGATTTATTTACCAAAATATGAGCTCCCATTTCACTGCATCCCCCCTCCCCCCACAGGGTGTTTCAATATTACAAAAAAATATCACATCTCAGTTTTATACATTTTGCCGTGGAAATAAAAAAAAAACCAAATAAAAAGCTGAGAAAGTGATTTTAACATTCATTCAATACAAAGTGTTGAGACAGTTTAAACACCTTTCCAACATGTCTGCTCACATTACTGTAAAAGGAGAATATATAGACAGTATTAAAGCCAGGTATCCTGTTGGAAATAAATAAACATCAGTGGGACGAAGCATGAAGAATCAAAGCAAATCACAAATATTGGGCCAGTTAAATGTGTATGCTGTTTCAAGCTTTCATGCACCTCCTGTAGGGAAAAGGCAACTGAGGCCAGTGGCCGCAGCCAACAGCCATCCCTCACACACTAGCTTTTTTCTTTACTAAATCATCACTGTTTGCTGAGAGCTTTTATGCACAACCCTCAATTTCCAGAACAGCACAGGGCGGTAGTAGATCACCTCAGGGCAGTCAAGTCTCTTGCAATGTGCAGAAACAGAAGGTCCACATGCCCTTTGAATTTAGAAGAGGAGCCTTATTAGAAATCTTGTGGATAAAAGTTCAAACAGGAAGTGGAGATACTTTTAAGTATAGAAAAAAATGTTTCTTTAAGTTATTTCTGAATTCAGAAGAAGCAGCAAGTTGCCACAATTAATTTTAAAGTAACAGTAAAACATTTTGGGGAATGTAGTTAATAACTTTCTGGCAGAGCAAGGCGTTGTTGTCTTCCCACCAGTTACAAAGCTGCAACCAGTTAGCTCAAACAGAGGCAAACAACTAGCCTGATTATGCAAAGAAGTAACAACGTAACACTTTAAAAACAGCACAGGACTGCTGAATGCACCAAATATGTTTTTTTAACTGACAAAATGGGTGAAATAAACAGAAATTAGTCATTTTACAAGTCAAATTAGATACATGTTAGCTAGAGCTTCCGTCAATTTTTTCACAACTCCTTCCCAAAGTTATTTGAAAACTAAAAATTCCTGCTTCAGCTTGATTATTCCTTTCAAACATTTAACATGAGCTTCAGAGATGGTGGTAGCTGAAGCCAGAACAGCTATTGTACCAGCTTTTCCAGCTGCTGTGCTAAGCTAATAGCCCATAGGTTTGCATTTAAGAGGTTCATGGGAGCTATTTTAAGCTTCTCACCCAAGCTCTCTGCAAGAAAGCAAACATGAATAATTCCCAAAATGTCAAACTATTCTGAGAAACGCAAAAGTACATGGTGTTCTATTGGTATCCAAGAGCTGATGCAGATCCAAGTCTTTGACTGTAGAGAGTGTAATGAGGATAGTATGGGCCTGTGGTGGGCAGAGAGTGCAGGGAGATGGAGGAAGGCCCAGAGGGGAGATGGACCTTACTGTACGGGTGATAACGAGCTAAACCCAAGCTTGGGGGAGCCCTGAGCGACAGAGAGCTGGGGAGGGAGCCGGGGCTACTCTGGTGTGGGAGGTGTAAGTGGCAGGATGCGGGTCCAGAAGAGGAAACGGAGAGCAACTTACTGTCCATCCCCACAGGCAGAGCTGTGTGGGTGCGAAGATGAGCCAAGAGTTCATCTGAGGTGGCGAAACGCTTGTCGCATGGCCCTCCAGCTGACACCCAGTTGCAGGCATGGGGAAGGGGGTCATTGGGCAGCATAAAGCCGTATGTATAAAGGGGATGAGACAGGGATGGGGAAACGCTGGATGACAAGGAGCTTTGGTGGAGGGAGTGAAGCGGGTGGGAGGGGTACACCATAGGAAAGCTTGATTTTAGGGTGGAGGAAGGGTCGTGGATGCAGGAGTTGCAGTTGCTACTGCCAAGATGAGACACACCAGGGTAACTTAGACAGTAAGGGTCCCTGCAAAGGCCCTGCATGAAAGAGGGAGGGGAGGTGCCTGTCAGAGGGCTAGAACTTGCATGTTTTCCTCCCATGCTTAGGCTCGATTTGGACGGGTCCAACCCTGGAATGAACTGGGATGGGTAACCTGCATAACCCCCCATGACAGATCCGTGATAACCCATATTAGAGGAGGGTAGGGGGAAGAGTGGCTGGCTGTTTTTGTAAGGAGAGATGGGCGTAATATGTCCAGGTCCGAGATTAGGCTGGGTGCTCTCGGCTCTACCACCGTCCTGGTTGGAACCCCCATCAGAGCTGCTGTTGCTGCAGTTTGTGCTCGCCCGAACGTGGCTGGAGTTCGCATGGTGCGGGCTGTCTGAGCTTGCCTTGTTTACATCAACGTCTTTTTTTGGATTACTATGATTATTAATACTGGAAGTGCTGGTAGGACTGCTCTGCTCACGTCCAGGTTCAGAGCTAAGAGTTTGGGACTGTGAAGTGGGCTGTCCACCAGGAGACTGGCTCTGTTTGTGATGCTGCTGCTGAGCCTGTCCTGGAGGGGTGCTGGTGCCTCTGGAGCCAGGTGAGGAAGCGTGGGATGGATGGGACTGCTGGCCACTGGTTGAATTCCCATTAGTAGTTGAGCTACTGCTGCTTGGTACCCTGAATCCAACTTTATCATTGCTGGAGCTGCTGGTAACACCATCCCTGCGACAGTCTACACTGCTTTTGTTGTAGGGCTTAAAGCTGGATTTGTCCTCAAGAGACGGGCGGTGATCCCCCAGCTTCAGGCTGGAGGCCGATGACCGACTGCTGGGTTCCTTGTCCCCCGGGCTGCAGGAAGAACCAAGCTTGGAGGAGGAAGGAGGGTCCGGTTTGCCAATCTGAGAGCAGGTCTGAGCCAGCAGAGCAAGGGGACTCTTCTTAGCATCCAGCTACAAAAAAGCAAGAGATTTGGGGTATTATGAATAGGAGAGCTTTAGTTTTATTTAAAATATTGTGGTAAAATATTGTGGTTTAAATCCCTTAAAAATATGTTCGTAGTCCTCTGTGGTTACAAATATAGCTGTAGCTATTAGCATGCAATTAATGACTTATTGATCTTTATAAAAGAAAATATCAGTTAATAGAGAAGTAACAGATTTAGTTTCCTAGAAGGCAGAGGATATCCTAAAGCTTCGAACAACACATTTCTGTGCAGATGTCTTCTGCACAGAAATGTTAATTCAAATACAAGCTGACATTTGAAGAGTTCTCTGCTCACTGTGTAAAGCCATGTTCTGGTCCAGACTTTAGCAAAACCTTACTGGGCCCCTAGGTTTTTGAGGCCTCTGATTATTTTAATTTTTTTTTTTTTTATTTTTGATGAATAAAATTGTTGCAAATGCAGAATTTTTTATAATTTTCCAGAAATAATCTCAAGGCAAGATCAATATGAGGTGTTTTAATATGTGGAATGTTCATGTAGATAACCATTGTGCAACATTTAGAAAATCATGATGTCATAGCAACATCAATCTTTTGGTACATGCTCCATGTGTTTTTATTTCTTTTGTTGTTGTTGTTTTTGCCGCTACACATTCAAGCCTGGCACAGCAACTGAAAATATTTGGATCACTTCATTGGATACATTTCTAGACCTGATGTCGTGTTTATAACAAACTTTTAGAAAGAACAAACACAAAAATTTGGACACACTCAAAGGAAAAAAGAACCTTAAAGTTGATCGATCTAAAGTAATTTATATGAGTGTGTAGGGCACCAAAAGCGGATGTTGCCCAGGGGCCCACGTTATCTTGAATCAAGCCCTGGCTGTGATGTTTATTTTGTTTCAGCACTGACCCAGACCCCCTCCTCCAAGCATTATTTTATTTAAATGAGACACAAAAAGACTCGACCCGCCATCTAAACAACATGAACATGTTGCTGAAAAGCAAAAGAGAAAAAGACGCCAATATAAAGACGTCTAATGTGGTTGAAAGCTGGATGGGATTGATCAAAAGATTAATCTATTGTCTGACTGCTTGGGCGATACTTGGACAGGGGCATTGGACTAAAAAAAAATCCCGTTAACGATGTCTTTTTTTGGACTGAGTAAATACAAAGAGGTTAAGTAGACCTCCCGTGTTTGGAGGTAAAAGTGGATTTGCATCAGCTGCAGAACAGCAGACAGCCTATTAATCTGGTGAGTTTTATTTGCTTTTTCAAGATAGGCCTATATAAACTTTTAGTTATCTTCAAAACCACGGAAGCTTTTTCGTATATATATATTTAATCATTTTTTTATTATTATTGTTTTTACTGTAACTCAGTCACAATAAAAATATGCATTCCATGTAAAACTAAAAAAAAAAAAGGACTATTTCTCAATTTCCGTCTCCTAAATCAATTTCCTCATCAAACCACAAAGGCTGCAGTTCAAAGCAACCATCTGTAAATCATAAAAGTCAATAAATACCTCGATGCTCACTGGCGCGGACGTTAGAGGCTGTAAATATTCCGGGTGGAGCAAGTGTCCAGTGTGCGCTGTCAACATCTTGATCAGTCGGATAGGAAGCCGCTTCGCCTGCCGAAGAGGGTCCAGAGGGGTCAGCAGTGAGACCGCGGCGCCGGAGCGAGACTTCTTAGAGTCGGTGGTGTCGCTGAGTTCGATCCTCTCACTAACTCGATCCGCAGCTGGTCCCGATAGGGGATATTTCATTGGAGATAAAGCCAGAGCTTTCGGGAGGTGACGTGCGTAATAGTTCCCCCCTCGAGATGGTTTGTAAATGTAATCCAAGCAGACAGGAAGACAGCGGAGGAGTCCCTAAAATGTCCCGGAGGACAGAGAAAAGACGCCCCGGTCCCGGTGCGCTACTTAGTAGGAAGCATCTTCATGTATCCAACTTTAAATACAGATCCGTCAAAAAACACAAGTCCAAAAAACATGTAACACACTGTTTTTCTAAGAGTGAAAAAGATCGTAGAATCCAAGACTAGAGAAGACCTGGTCCAGTGCATGCGCTCAGGCCGGACTTCTGCGGCTCTCTGATCACGACAGGCGCACTTGGAAGCGCAGCAGCCGCGGTCTGCCCGCATCAGCAATGAGCTGGGCGGGGAGACCGTGCGTAAAAGGCGGAGCCAGGTCCGCATGCATGGTGACAAGCCTTAGTCGTTTGATTTGTTTCATTTATCATAATAATCTGCGAGAGAAAGAAAGAAGGATCAGTTCAACAGGCTGGCCTTTCTATATATAAAATATTTGTACAATAAAAAAAAAAAAAAAAAAAAAAAAAAAAAAAATCACTGAACTAGAACCTGTCTGACCACAAGAAGCAGGCCAAGAGATCTTGATGAACTGATGGACGGTTTGTTTCAGTATAAGCCCCCATGTTTGGATTCCTAAATCAGGATGTGATGCAAACACAAAACTTATAACTGGTAAGGCTAGCCAAGTTTTAAGAATGACAAATATATCAAAAACATGAAATACACCTTAAAAACCCAAAGAACCACAAAAAATGTTAAAATCCAATTATATGATGATAAATGTTGCGATAAAGCTTTTTTTTTTGGCCTTTATGGTAAAGCTGCAGTTATTAAGAATATTTTCAGTTCTGATTTAAAAGAGCAATTTTCTGCACATCTTAAGTTGTCAGGGAGTTGCTTCCAGAGCTGAGGAGCATAGAAACTAAATGCTGCCTCACCTCATTCAGTTGTTCTGGAAACACTGACTTAAAAGACGTCTGATGACTTAAGGGGTCTAAATGGTTCATACCTGACTATCAGCTCTGTAATGAATTTAGATCCTACACAATTCAGTACCATCAACAAGATTTAAATCCTTTAAAAAGCCAGTGCAGTGATCAAGGAATGGTGTAATGTGATGACATGATTACAATAATCTAACCTACTGAATATGAGTTATTGACAACACCTAGGGGTTTTTTTTTGTTTGTTTGTTTTTTGTTTCCCTGCTTTATGGCCTGTAGCTCCATAGGATATAGTTGAGTTATAATTGCAAACATAAAATTTTTAGAACCAAAAACAATGACTTCTATCTTACCTGAATCATGCTGGAAGAAATTCTGGCCCATCCAATCATGGACATTTTTGACACATTGCGTCAGTAACTGTAGTGGACTATGGTCAGATGGTGACAAGAATATAAACTTGTATGTCATCAACATAGATATTATATGAGATGTTGTAGTACTCTAGTAGCTAAGCTAGTGGTATCATATGAATGTTGAATAAAAGTGGCCCGAGAACAAAGCCTTGAGGTACCCCACATGTGACGATGGGACGATTATGATCAACTATATCAAACACATCACTGAGATCCAGTAAAACTGACACAAATTTCTGATGCATCTTTAAGACATGTCATTCAAAACCTTTACCAATGCAAGTGTCGGTGCTTTGGTGTGGTCAAACACCTTACTGGAAAGCATTAAATAGATATTAAATTTGTTGACATACTACCTTTTAAATATAATTGTTTATTCTTGGAGTATCCAGAGTAGGTTTCTTCAAAGAGTTTTGAACAATGCAATTTCAAAGGCCTGTGAAACCAAACCTATCTCCAATGTCTTTTGGAATTAAACCTTTTACATATCAAAGAGGAGGTAGAATGCCAGGAATTTTACCAGCATGTCGAGTGTGTTCCGATGCAGTTTCCAAACCTCTTATTAAACAAAAATACTTCTTTGTGAGCCTAACTGTGCGGAGAACACAGTGAGCTGTGGAAACAAGTCACATGAGTCATCTTGCAGTGTTTTCAGCAAGCAGATCGGGTCCTTGATGGGCAAACACCAATAAACTTTACAAGGCCAGATGCTCGTATTTTATTACAAACGGTCACAATAGTTGTGTTACAGCTCAGAATGTGAGCTGTAGCCTCTGTTGTATTTTTTTTGTCTGTTTAAATTCTAAACATATAGAATCAAACTTTTTCTCCTCATCTTCAACACAAATGTGTTGTTATTGTGTGTAAATCCATGGTTGTATAAGCGTAAATTGTGCAAATGTGTTGCTAGGAGAACAGTGACAACCAAACAGGTTAAGGGGAAGTATAGTTGCTAGAAATAAAGGCAAGAAGAAGTCCCATTTACAGTTTGCCATAAACCGTGGGTAGTGGCTCACAGCCCTGATCCTCAGGGTCCACTATCCGTTAAATTGTTTTCTTGCTGCCAAACACCTGATTTGGATAAAAAGATACTATGTGTGATGGAAAATAGCACTGCACATCACCCTGAACACACCATTTCCACAGTGAAACATGATGGTGGCAGTATCGTGCTGTGGGGATGTTTCTCTTTGGGAAAAGAAGGCTGAAGAAGAGTTGGTGAGAAGACTGATGAAGCTGAATACAGGGAATCATGGAAGAAGACCTGTTGGAGGCTCAAATAAATTTTAGTCTAGGATGGAGTTTCAGTGTCCAACAGGACGACACCCCTAAACATGCAGCCCGAGCTACAATGGAATGGTTACGCTTTAAGTAGATTTAAATTCATGTGTTAGAATGACCCAGTCAAATTTCAGGACTAAATTAAATTGAGAATCTATGGCAAGACTTGAAAATTTATGTTCATACATGCTTTCCATCAAATAAGACTGATTGGCCATCAATCAATTGGAGTTCTTTCCAGAAAATGGACAAAAATATCTGCCTCTGGATCTGCAAATATGGTTCAGATATTCCCCAAAGCAGTAGCTGCAGCCAGATATGGTTCTACAGGAGTTATAACGTTTTGACTTATTTCCAAGCAGAAGCAATCCTGGGTTCAATAAAAATTATTTTAAATTCAAATCTGCCACGAATAATTTTGGGACTAACTATATGCACAAAACACTTTTCAATTTCTTATTTGTAAATAAAATAAAATAAAAAAAATAAAAATTAAAAGCATGTGACGTTTGCTACTTTGTGTTGGTCTGTCACATAAAATCCAAATAAAATACATTGAGATTTATGCCTATAATCTAACAAAATGAAACAAAGTACAAGGAGTATGAAAACTTTTACAAGACACTAAAACCTTTAAAGTTCTGTTTTGTACAAGCTGCTTTTGCTTCTAACAGTTTGCTAAAAGTTGTAAATAAGCTTTTATTTGATGTGCTTTTTTTCTCCTCAGAACTGATTTAAACTGCAAAGAAAAAAAATTAAGCAACCAGAACAAGTCAGAGAAGACTCAAATTTTTTTTCATTAATTTATGCCCTTTTTACCAGTAAAGAAAAATGTGATAAAGACAGATCACCTCTATATTAATGGTTACATGAATCTGGAATGTTAATAACTTTATTGCATTACCGGCTGCTGACTGACTTTGCAATGAGCTAATTTTGCTAACCTAATTATACAATGAATTGGTTAAAGTACTTAAAAATTACGCCTGACAAGAACTATTAGTGGCAGCCCAAAATAGCCAGAGTCTGCGGGGCTTTGATTCTCTCAAGCCTTCTGCGGCATCAATTGAGTGCGAAATCAGTCCTAATCCTTCATAACCTGTGGGCAAACGGCTGCATAATGTGAGTTAGCTGGCAGATGTTTGTGCGTGTCTTGCATGGTTTTCCCTAATCTTCAAAAGCAATGACTTGTAAGCATAAAGAGAGGGAGATAAGTAAATACTTATATAAAAGCAGAATTCCTTCTTTGGATGATGCTTATTCGAAGAATTGCCTTCCCCAACTCATTGCAGATCTTGTTAATGAGCTGAAATAAGCTTTAGGTCAGTGGAAAAAAAACAACATTACGTTAGTGTAACTGGTGCCTTGACCTCTAGTCCCAAACAGCAGAGCAGCTACTTACAGCCATCCATCAATGTCGTATGTGTGATAAGAGGCAGGGAGTGGGAGCAGCATCTAATCAGAAAACAAGGTCACAGTCTGCAGCTCTGAGGAGACAGCAGAGACAATGGCGGCTGGGGTGCAAGAAAACAGGACAGTGCAATACTTCGACAGGAGATATGAATGGAAAGTCAGAATTGTTCCCCTTGTAATTAACTGTGATTATCTATTTTACCAAGAAACACCCAGGCCTGATTCCTTCCTGACATGTAGTATCTAGAAATTACCTAAACAGAACCAGTCTGATAACATGAAGTAGCCAAAAAGATATCAAAAAACAAAACATTGTGCTCCAATTTAAAGAAATTGAAGAACAGATGAAAAACAGTCATTAATACTTTTTAAAATGGAAAAAGTTACAAAGCCATATCCAGGGCTTCGGTACTCTGGTGAGCAACAGCTAGAGCCATTTTTCACAAATCCAGAAAGCATGGAGCACAAGGGAACCTTCCCAGGGTGGCCAGCGTACCAACATTAATCCAAGAGCTCATCGACAACTCATCCAGGGAGTCACAGGAGAACCAAGAACCAGAGCAACACCTGTAGCATTGCAGACCTCACTTGCAGCAGTCTAGGCAAAAATGGCATCCATGGGAGACTTCCAAGGTGAAAACCACTGCTGACTGCTGCTGATGGTTCTTGAGACTTTTAGTAAAATATTTTTGTGGACGCAAAGAGACAAAATGGAATTTTTTGGAAACTGAACTTCCTGATATATGTCATATAAAGCCAGCTCAGCATTTTAAAAAACCCCAAAACATATTCATGATGGTGGTGGTAGTGTGATGGTCTTTGGTTGCTGCAGTCTGTCTGCAGTTGATGGAACCATAAATTCTGCTCTCTAGCAGAAAGTCCTTCAGAAGAATATTTGGCCATCAGTTTGTGAAGTCTAGCTTAGTCAAACTTGAGTTAAGCAACGGAACAATGATCCAAAGCAGTACATCAAGTCCACCTCTTTGTTTGGGAGATGCCTCAAAAATAAAATAAAAAATAAATCAATAAAAAAAGGGCTTTAGAGTGGCCAAGTCAGAGACCAGACTGATTGAGATGCTGCTGAATGACCTTAAACAGGCCTCACATGATCCAAAACCCTCCGCCATGAATGAAATAGAGCAATTCTGAAAAGAAGAGCGGGCTAAAATTCCTCTGCCATTTAAAGGACTCATTTTCAGGTATCTCAAACACTTGTTGGCAGTTGTTGCTGCTAAGGGGGCACAACCAGTTATTGTATTCAGAGGGGGATTCCGTTTTCCAATTGGAAAAGTGGATTTGAATAGATTTTTTTTACTTAATAAATGAAATCATTCTTTCAAAACTGCCAAATGTATTTCATCTGATTATATTTGATAATAAATTATCTTGAAACAGTGAAGTACAAAACACAAAAAAAAGGAAAGAAGGAAATCTAGGAGGCAGAAGTTTAGTATTATAGCTGAAGTTTCATGTTATTTACTGCAAAGTTGTAGTTTGGGAACTCCTTGAAATGGCACACAGTGGGCAGGTGTGGATTCCTTCAGAATGAAGGATTATAGCCGGAGAAAGGAAAGAGGGGGAGTACATGAAAAGCCAGGGAAGGTCAAACACAAAGAAAGAGGCCACAATAAACAATAGAGCTCTTGTCTTTAACTTTTCATGACTTGCCTTGAAGTTGGTCATTAACAAGCACCGGCAAAGTGGCTGTGAGTGATCACTGCTTCCTGTTGTTGCTCAATTTGAGGCAGGTTTCCTTTTATTCCCTTATCGACACATGACAAAACAATAAAACCAAATTTAAGACGTCGTTCTTAACCACTCCCGCTGTAACAATATGTCACTGTTTGCTCTCAGCAGATGGACACTGTGTTCCTTTTTTACTTTTGGCTTTTAAAATGCTGTTAAAATAAAGCATTATATAGAAGGAGCTCATAACAGCTTGTTCTGATTTGATTGCTTTCCCCAAAGTGAGGCAAAAACATGGAAGTACTTTCAAATCATATAGTACTGCTCTATAGTAAAAGTTAGTAAGAAGCTATGTGATGTACAACAGAAACTAGGCGAGCTATTCCCTAGAATTTGTTTTGGCATATCTGAATATCGATGGATATTCTCTTTCAAACACTAAATAACCAACTCTAGCTCTTTTTTTTTTTTTTTTTTTTTTTTTAACTGCTATCTCAAAGTCAGCCGGTTAGTACAATGGGCAGTAAACAATTATGTTTGCCAGTGGTAAATATTTTCTAGGGCTGACAAAAATTTATGAACACACAAGTTGTATAGGAATGATAAAGTTTTAAAAAAAGATTTAAAAAAATAGTTGTTGGTAAAACGTAGGCTATGTACAATAATATTCAAGGAAAGCTCAAATTGGCTATCTAATTATCTAGCCATCATCTATAGGCACTTAGCCTTTCAGGGCTGGTGCCATGGGACCACCTAGACAGGTCCCCAATCCATCAAAGACAAACATACGTAACAAGTATCCAGTCATGTTTCTGGGCTGTAGGAGGAAGCTGGAGTACCCGGAGAGAATCCACACATGAACAGGGAGAACAGGTAAACTCCATACGGAAAGACCCCTGGCTGAGATTTGAACCAAGTACCTTCTTGCTCTTGGTTCTTACACCGTATCTAATTATGTATTCCTTCATATTTTAATCTACAAACAATTAACTATTCTTATGTCTATATTGTCTCTTCCGGACAGATTTTACCCACAGCTAACACAAAGATAGCTTATGATTACTATGAGGCCTGATAGAAAATTTATGTTTCTAGCTCAGTTTTTAAAGTTTTTTCATAATTTGTGTTAAATATGATCTTTATTGATAAAATGACTGATGAATGATATGAGCATAAAACATTTTCCAGTCAAGCAAAGGCTACACACCATCATTTAGGGAAACATCAAGATATACCCTGCTAATCTAATGGAGAATGTTTTTTTTTTTAAAAAGAGAGAGAACAAAAGTGCTGATAAAAGGAGCATAGCAGTATAGCTAGCCCAAATTTCTATTTAACATAACTTGTCTACCAAACACTGATTATCTACCCCAATATTATGAAATTTCCACAAAACTAAATTATGTTAATAACATAAATAACTCATACAGCACAGCCTCAAATAGCTATTCAACTGGCTACCTCTTCAGCCTTGAACCTTCAAATGCAAGGGTACCTAACTCCAGCCCTGGAGAGCTACTGTCCTGCAGTGTTAAGATGCGTTCCTTCCCGAACACACCTGAATCAAATGAAAGGCTTGGTACCAGGCCTCTGCAGAGCTGAATGACATGTTGATCGGGGAATTCGGCCATTCGATTTAGGTGTGTTGGAGCAAGGATGCATCTAAAAGTTGTGGGACAGGAGCTCGTGAAGACTGAAGCTGGGCACCCCTGCTCTGTTGTATGTGTTACATTAAAATTAACTCTGAACGATCTCTATCTAATTAACAATCTGGGGCAAGACTTAAATAAAATATGTTCATAAATGTTGTCTATGTATTCAGGTTAGCTGAATGCTTATGCAGGCCACACTTTTCATTTTAATTTAAACCCTTTTATCATTTTCTTCCATTTCACAATTAAATACAGCTTTGTCTTGCTCAATGAATAAAAAACCTAAGATAATATGCATGAGGTAATGTAGCAATATATGAAAACCTTCAAAATTCAAATTATTATTTAGCACATCATCAGTGAAGAGGAGGTCACTACAATGATCTCAATAGAAAACAGAGACAGTTAGGATCATCAATACAGGAAATCCACCTGTTTAATGAACAAAAACCCCTAATATTAGTAAATAAATCTGTCCATACCACACGTTTTGATTACACTAACTTGCAAATATAGCATTCAAAATAATTGCAAAAGACAATTTATTTGAATAGCACCCTGCTCTTCTTCGTCCTTGAGATTTGTTTAATGATCATGTGCATTCACCTGTTGGATCAGTCGTCCTCTGAAGAAAGCCTTTTGCACACACCGCAGAGGTAGTTTGCATGTCGTGTGGGTAGAAAGATCCAGAGAAATCAGGCTGCCAGAGGAAGCCATACTGCAATCAGAATGAACTATGTGGCTCAATGAAAATTCATCTGACATCAAAGATGCTTTTTCATACTCTTTAGGATTTTTTTTTTTTCTTTTTCCCAGAGGATCTTACACCAACAAGCCACAGGTGCCTGCTGATGGCAAGTAAAAACGCTGCAGCAGCAACAATTTTCTGTCGTAACAGTTTAAAATTAAATTAACTCATTTTTGAAGCACACAATATTTCATTGTCAAACTGTTTCACTTAATGTCAGGTTGTTGTTTTTTTGTTTATTTGTTTTATTTTTTGGTCACTGAAATGTCTAATGTACATCATAATTCATATAGCTCCTCACAAAAATATTCAAACCACAAATTTCAACTATAAACTTTAATTATCGTATTTGGATTTTATGTGATGGATCAACACCATGGGTCCCATATTGTTAAAGTAGAAAAGAAGGCTACATGTTTTTTTTGTTTGTTTGTTTGTTTTTTTACTTTTTTGTTTTTACAGATAAAAATCTGACAAGTGTGGTGGGTATTTGTATTCAGCCCACATGACACAGTACTTTATAACTTTATAGAATTACCTTTGGCTGCAATACCAGCTAAAAGTCCAGTCATATACTAGAATAGCTCAAGCACTCAGTGGATGGAGAGCATCTGTGAACATCAGTTTTCAAGTCTTCTAACAGATCCTCATTTGGATTTAGATCTAAACTTTGGCTAGGCCATTCTATAATATGCCTATGTTTTGATCTTTGATCCATTGTAGCTTTGGCTATATGTTTAGGGTCATTATCCTACAAACCTCTGCCCCAGACTCAAGTCTTTTGCAGCATCTAGCAGGTTCATATTCATAATATTGCAAAATAAAATAATAATAAAATCCCCCTCCCCCCACAAATACATTGAAGTTACAGTTTAAAGGGTTTAAATACTTTTGTAAGGCTCTGTATCTTTACATGCAGGGTCGAACATATCTGTCTGAACAGACAGTTAGGAGATGTATGCAGGTATTCTGGTATGTACATAACTGAAATCCTTCATTCACACAGACTTTTCCAGGTTTGTTGCCTTAAGGAGAGTTTTCATATATGTGCTGAATTGATGTTTGGGAGAGCAAACTTATTACCCACACTTATCCCTCATCCTTGACATTCTTGCTGTCCTAAATGTTAAAGGCAAAACCATCGGTGACTAAGTACAATCACTCTTAAAGCTGACAAATGAGTTGCTTGGGCAACATAGCTTCCAGGAAGGACACCAATGTTTTTTTAAGTGGACATAACTTTTTTTACAGCATCCTCAGCTTTTGGATGTTCAGCCCAATACCAATCTGATTAAAATCTGCTCCAAACAGCTGAAATTTTAGCCAAAAGGATGTTACAATCTGTTTTTGAGTTTTGCTTGTGATTTTAAAAACTGTCTTTAGGCTTGAAATTCTGTCAAACTGCTCATTTTTGCTGCATTTGAACTTGTTGGGTGTTTCTTTTGTTTAAATCTTTTAACACTAAACCAGCTGGGTTGGATTGTCCTCATCAAAGCCAACAATGCATTGAAAGATTTGACAATCGCTCTTTTAAAGCGGCTGTTTGACATGCACTCCTAAGGCAATGTTAGCGATCTCAAGGACCTTTACTTGACGTTTTCAGGGAAATTGATTGTGACTGTGGAGCCCTGGAGGCACTAAACAAACCTTCCCGTTGCTCCCTTATGCCATGTAATCATTTACCATCGATCTTCCTTTGTGTTTGCAACAGTTCTAAAATGGATGTCAAGCTTCTCACATTTCTCAGGGTATTTATCTGGTGATCTTATTCATTTGTACAAAACTGTTTCTACGTGGATTAGAATGACCCAGCTAACATTGTGATTGATTGTTCCTGGACGTTTCCTGGTAGAAACTACAATTAAGAATAAGGTCAGCAACTAACACTCACTTAGAATTATTAAATTGATTCTTTATTTAATGGTGGGAAATGGATATTGATCCAGCTGTTCTTGCAGTGACATTTTATTGTTCCATTAAGTTTTAATATCTAAGCAGAGGGAGCAAATTTAAAAAACAGCTTGGAAATTTCAAATAGCATTTCTGCACATTTCCTAAGTAAAAGAAAAAGCACGTACACTAACATGGTGAATTCTAAACTGTTGCCATTAAAACAATCCTCCTGAAGTGGAAAGTCAGGTTATAAAGTTATTTATTAGAACAAGCACGAAAGGCACAGCTATATATAACATTTTTTTGTAAAACTAGCTGTTGCCAATAGTCACTCAGGATTTACGTCTGGGGACGGATGTCATGGAAAAAAGCTGATTTTGTCTGATGAACCATTTCTGGGTTGATTTGCTCGTACGTTTGGGATAATTTTCTAATGTATGCTGACATGAACTGCACGATTGATTATTGTAGGTATACTAGGTAGTTTTGACCATCAAGCATACCATTTGACCATCAATGGCATGCTTTCCACCACTATACTTGTATCACGCTTTATCTAGTCCCCAAAGTGAAAAAAACACGGGAGACTTGACAGGTATGATTACTACACACTAGCAGATAATTAATAAGCTTCATCTGTGGTTTACCAGGATATTTTAGATTTGGCTGTGTTAAGGTCAAGAAATACCACTTGCGTCCATTTCTTCACAACCCGATTTTTTCCTGATATACAGACTCCGACTCAATGGTTCCACTGGACTCGTGAGCTCGAGTATTCACGCAAGAGTATGCATTGAAAATTCCGCCAGCATAAACACAATCAAACACTGCTGGAACAAGCTCAAACAAGATCACCGCTTCACTCTTTCATTTTTTCTGTTCTTCTGAGCTCCTACTATGTGTAAGTACACTGCTTTGTTTGCGAGTAAAAGATTTTAGTTTGTATTTTCCCCCCAAGAGGATGTGTTTTGCTTTGCCACCATGTCTCACTTCTTGTCTCACTCATGACATTCCCATCAAATTGCTGCGTAGTTCCGATCAAGATGGATCTGGGGTCAATTGGCAATGCAGTTACAGGGAATCTGTAGCAGTCTGCAAGGCCTCATTAACTTTTACAAGTTCTAGTTGCTGCACACATCATGCGACCCGATTTTCTGTCAGATAGGATGCCAAATCAGATCCGTGTGTCTTGGCCTTAAAGAACTCAAGGACTATGTGTAGCTTCACATACTTGACTGTAATACTTGAGACCAAAGAAACTGGTAATACAACTCCAGATCTGAGCATTCACAGGATGTCCAACCCGGGTGTGAATTAAACCCCTATGGCCGAGGGTGGCCCTAAACAGCAGGGATCTCTGTGGCATTATAAAGCTATCCCCTCTTTTCCCAGTGATAGTTCACTGGAACCACACAAAGTGGTATAGAATTGTGAAAAGTCACTACTCTATGTCTGTATAGATCTTGCTTGCTTAGAAACAGGAAGAGGCTATCCTCAAACTAGTCCCACAGGGATGATAGCATGAAATTGTCCAAAATGTCTTGAGATGCTGAAGCATTGGGGGTGGAGGGGTATTATGTAAAATCAACTTTTTTGTGCATTATGTCATGTTATAATATTATTCCCTCATCTACTTCACAGAACACCCCTCTTCCGCACCTTCCCCACAAAGCTCCACCAGACTAGTGGCAGCAGCAATTAGGAAACACCTGGCGGAACTGTGCATCTGCTGAGCTTATCATGCCAACTACTTCTTAGTCCAGCACTCCTAAGAACAATTGTAAACATCATAGTAGATGAAGATGCTGAAGGTGGAGTGTCTGAAAGGGTAGGATTTTCTTAAAGAGACAGAGGCTAATTTCAAGATGTTAAATTGCAAAGTCAGATTTGTTTGTTAGTTATGTTTAATATATACAGCATTTTTATAACAACTGAAGATGACAGTTACTTGAATGTGCTATAAAATGGCACAATGTGCCTGGAAAATACACAATACCCCAACTTTAAGAGTCTGTTTGACTGGAATAAAGGGCTGAGCCCAATTCCTGAAAATCACCCCCACACCATTATCCCTTCTTTATCAAACTAATATGAGACCATGAAATATTTAGCTGCAAGAAAACTTCATGTCTGCAGTTTTTTGTGGAAGTGGTATCCTTTCATGGCACCACAGTGGAATTAACTGAGTTTCTGGGGGTGATCCATTCTTCCACAATTGTTTGTAGAAGCAGTCTGCATCTCAAGGTGCTGGATTCCATACACCTGTGGCCATGGAAGTGATTAGAACGGTTAAATTCAATGACTTGGAGGGGTGATCCAATACTTTTGCCAATACAGAAAAGCTTTACTGGGGGAACAACAAATGTGGCCCACATAGCAAAAAATATTTTTTAACATGAAATAGAAACTTTTTTCCTGAAGCTGTTAAAATATTACATGTATTGTAATATTATCTGTGATGTTAAGGTCTGCTGAGTGCTTTCTATGTGTTCTCTTAGCCTTTAAATAATGAGTACAAATTCCTTGTGTTAATAAGGAGAAGGAGGGTGATGCAGGAGTCAATTGCTCTGAACCTGGATCCCCATTAATCCTGAAGCTGTCTATAAAATCAAAGAAAAAGCAGTTAGCTGTAACAGGGCACTGGACCTGCGTCACATATTGATTTGCTCTGTTCGATGAGTTACTTTGATAGAAAACCCTTCTGGTTGTTTTGACATAGCAACAATGGGGAGGGGAAGGAAGATGAAGGAATGGGAGGAAGGCGACTCTTTGGCCTCCACATGCTCCAAACTTTGATGACTTTATTTACCTAACCCGCAGCACAAACATCATCCATAAATGTCAGAAACAAATCCACGCTCCATTTAGAAACCCAAATGTGAGCTGAGCCAAACATAGGGCTGCGCTCTTCGGTGCTCCTCGGAGCCGCATAATCACCGGTCAGCAGCGACAAGCTCAGTCCAAAACACACCATTACAGACGAGAGATGCATTACAGTGCTCGTCCCACATCTGTCATCGCTCAGCATATGCCGCGCGCCCCCTACGCTCCCCCTCAAGACATGGCAGCCACGCAGACAGGGCCTGTCATAACACTTGACTTGTGGTTTAACACACTGTGGCAACACTGGGAGCTGGTAAATGAGATTGCTTTCTTTATTTGTATTTCTGTCTTTGGGAATAAATCAAACCAGCGGCGTGCACGTTGCATGGGGATGAATGATGTGGAGCCAAATAAAATCAAACTGCCCTGCAGTTACGCATCAATTTCTTGACAGGATAAGTGGTTTAATTTCAAATTCTTTTGGACTCAGAACTTGTCCCGCAGGCACAGGTGTCCAGTTTCAAGATTCGTGACAGTTGCAGGATGCTGACTTGGGACGGTGGTGACCATATTGCACCTGTCAGTCACAGAGGAGTTGGGGGTGAGGAACAGTGCTGCTGTCAAACCCCTTGTCAAGCTTTCATGTTACAAAGGGCAGAAGAGCTCAATTAAAAGGCCATTATTGCATAAGTAAATCAAGGCCTATCAGCCTTGTCACTTCAAACAAATGATCTTTACCCAGCTTCACTGCTCCTCTTTATTTTCTGCATCTGAGCCCAACATAAAGGATGCACTCCATGTTGCTGCTCAGCTGGAACGCTGAAGAAGATGAGAAATGATTTCAAATTAAAGCAGTGCTTTGTCTTCACGTGGCGTTCAGGGATTATCGCCAGTTTAATTGATGACTAATTCAAATGATCACATCACGCCCTAGCCTGTTCCTGATGCACAGAATGTAAAGAATCCCAACACCACCCCCGTTCGTTAGTGATGACAAAGTACTCTATTTAGGAAGTTAGATTGAAATGTCTGGGGCCTAATTTATCTCTGCAGGATGAATACATGAATGAGAAGTAGTGCAATTTTTCACACACACACACACACACACACACACACACACACACACACACACACCCCACCACAGGATGGAATATTGTTACCGCTGGCCCAGAAAGTTGCAGGGAGAACCGTTTTTCACCTGAACAAGCATTACGGTGTCATGTTGAGGCATTATTCACAGTGTGCTGAGCGGTCTGACAACGCCCATGAAATATTTTCTGCGCTGACCTCGGATTTCTGCAAGTAGGACAGTTTCCCCTCCAGCTTGAGATGTGCGCCGAGCTTTTGGAAGGTGAAATAATGTCATGATTTTCCGCAGCATCATAAATACAGATTAGGCCCGATATCTATGAGGTATCGCTCATCTTCCCCTGCTTTTTTGCTCCTACTTGCTGTCTGTTATTCATATCCATACAGGATGTTGACTCAGTTATTTTCCTCCTCAGCGTCACTTGGCTTGGCTGGCAGAGGCGACGATAACTGCTCCTCAAAGACACATCTGGTAAGAAATGTGCAGTTTTGAGGTGTCTTATAGGATGTAGCAAAGGAAGGAAATGGTTTTCCCAATTTTTCTTTTGTATTCAGCCCCTATAATCTCATACTCATAAATAAAGAAACATATTAAAATTTAAGTTTTTCAGAAGTCAGCTTCGATATTGAATAGAGTTTGCCTGCATATCATTAAATCTCTCAAGGTGTTCTGTGAAGGCCTCTGAGGTTTGTTAGAGAACATTATTGAACAAACAGTGTCATGAACACCAAGCAACACACCAGAGAGCTTAGGGTTAACATCATGAAGACACAAACTACAAGTAAAACCCTGAACACTGAACTTCACTCCACAAAAACAGTTCTCATGGTAAAACATGGTGGTGGCAGCAATGTGCATGGGGATACTTTTGTTCAACAGGGACAGGAAAGCTAGTCTAAGCTGAGCGGAGGCTGGAAGAAAACCAGATAGGGACTGGGGCGAACATTAAACAGCCAGCAAGAGCTACAACACAATGTGCTAAATCATGTCATTATGTGTAAGAATGGTAACTTTCTATTTATTCTATCAGCTGTTTCTCTCAAAAGTAATTTTTTGGTTTATGTTTAGGCATAAGAGGTACTTGGTTAGGGTGAAGCAAACTTTGTGTGTTTAAACTGTATTCTGGATGTGTTGCCTAGAATTGATTTTCCTCCAAAACCCTACTTTGTATGAATGTTTTACATCAGAAGCCTTTCTGGAGGGATTTTATGCCAGCACTACTTGCCTCTACCTAAAAATATTTCTTTGGAGGGTCATTGTCCTACTTCACTAGCTTGAGATCGACAGCAACCAGTAAAAGTCTTTTTAGAGAGGAAAAAAACCCATCTTGCTGGCAAAAGGTCTGACACATCTGGCAAGAAACACTTAGACTTTAAGGTGTTATTTTGTGGGTAAAAGTGCAAGTTTTCTCCTCTCTTCCTGCCACATGCTGCTGTAAATTACTCACAGCATGGCCGCAACCGGCCTGCATGGGTTTTAGCGGTGTCTCATGTATCCATGTACATTTGTATATATATGTGGGTGGTGCTGGCGAGAGGGATACAGCGGATTGTCACGGGGATAACACAACTAGCATTTTTCTCTGCTGTCGGGGATGATAAATGGGTTTCAGAACCATGCTGAGCGTATATTATATCACCTGTACAGTGTATACACCTCTGAGACTATAACTCTGCTTCTTTACCAGAGAAAACCTGAAGTATGGCATTGTATATTTCCCTGCTTGACATATTTATGAGTCCTCCCTGTTGTATAAACTCTGTGATTGGTATTTCAAAGCAGCTTGTCAGGCTGAGTACAGAGTCCTGCCAGCTGCCTCAGCTACCTCAGCAAACAGAGGGAGCTTTTAAGAGCAAAGTAAGACCGAGTGAGAGTTATTACCTTTGCAAAGTTGAATGCCTATTACAAAATCTCTCTGGTGGCTGTAAATTTATTGTGTTTGTGCTTTCTGCTGTAAAAATCAAAACCACAGCCTGGCCACAGTTGTTCATTCAACTGAATAAAAAATAATAGATGCATTCTTAGTGGAAAGGACTGATTGTTTTTAAAGAGTGGTAATACATTCAAAAGGAATGTGTGTTTTCTAAATGAGAACACTTTTTCAAATAAAATGCAGTTAGACTCATCACATGAGAATTTTTTTTATTTGAGTATGTTATTGTTTTCCATTGACATGTCACATTTAAATTTTAACAGTCTATTTAAATACTTATTTTTAAGGTGACAAAAAGAGTCATTTGCTCTGCTAAACCCATGTATAAGTGATAACCAGTGTGTTAAGATAAAATCTGAAGCTTGCAAAGTTTACAGTAGCTTAGTGTGTTACTGCTGGATGGTTTTGTTCAGACAGGTCGCCACTTTGTGATTTTCTACATTAGTTTGGGTTGTTTCATACTAGACCTTTTCAGGTACGAAACTGAGCAATGAATCACAGGACATTTCGTGCAACTATGTGTCAGTTTGTACATGTTGAAAAACCACTGACTCAAAGTAGTTTCATTCTCCTCGTAATTCTTGTTCACAAAACAGTTCCATCATAAACTCTCAAAGACAAACCCCTCTCTGATCAAGCACTGAGCTTAAAAAAAGAAAAAAAAAAAAAAAAAAAAAAAAAAAAAAAAAAAAAAAAAAAAAAAAAAAAAAAAAAAAATCAAACCAGCATCCTGGAACCAAAGAGGAAAGGAGTGGAATTCCAAATTGTCTATTGTGCTCCACATGATATAAAACTCCTAGAAAGTTAAACACATCTGTGGTGCGTGACTCCTTTTAGTTTTCTTTTATTTTTGAAGCAGAAGCACCCGAAGAAATGTTACTCAGCTGATTCAGTCTTGCACTTTAGCTCGATTTGTCCAGCGTTGTCGATCACAACAACTGATGTGTGTTACAGTGGCTTGCAAAAGTATTCACACCGCTTGAACTTTTCCATATCTTGTCACATTACAACCACAAACATAGACATATTTCCTTGGAATTTTATATGAAAGACCAACACAAAGTGGTATACAATTGTGAAGTAGAAAGAAAATTATACATGATTTAAAACATTTTTATACAAATAAAAAACTGAAAAGTGCGGTGTTAGATGGTCTCTGTGTTATTGTTAAAACCAGATGGTTGCACAGACCATCTGTCATCTCTACATCAAACACTCGTAGAAATCACCTGAAATGGGGCTCTGACTACCTTGCTTGGCGGCTTAAGGTCATAACCTCTTGGCAGGTCGACTTCAACCCCCCCTTACTACCTCAGTCACAAAACACAGATTCAGTTTTGATACTGCCTCTAAGTATTTTGTGAAAGGGTTCACAGTCTTCTGTGAGGAAATGTGGTTATATGACTAAAATAAATAATATCAAAAAGCAAGAGGTGACTTTAAGTTATTTTGATCTGATCAGGGGTCCACGAGTCCAAATGGGGCATAGAACCAAAACAAATGAAAGTGAGTTGTAATACAAAGTCTTCATAATGTAATAATTTACAATTAAACTAAATAAAACATAAAATTCGACAATTTGTTTTACTATTCATCTCAAAAGTTAATGAAAACACAAAATCAAAAACAAAATTCAACTGACAAGCAATAGTGTAAGTACATGGGTATGAAATGGGTGGTGTCCAGGCAATGCATAGGCACAAAAAATTATGGTATGAACAGATAAAGAGGGCAAAATGAGCTACCCCACACCAGCACCAAACTATCAGTTCCCAGGTCAGTCAGGGCTGACCCTCACCCCTTACCTCACTCTGAGGGTCTTCCACATTGACCAAGACTTGACTTCATTCAACTGGCCTCCCACCTTTTGGCCCCTGTAATCAGGGCATCACAAGTTACCCTTAGTCAGGGTCTGGCTACCAACTAACTCATCTCTTAATGCTTCTATTCCAAAGTGCTCTGCCTGTTGTATTATTTGTATGTTGATGAGCTAAAGGTGGCAGGGCAACTGAAATCTTACGACTTCCTAATGTCATATGAATACCTCCATCGCTGCTTGGTCCTCGATAGAAACCTGATTTAATACTGCTACACTGAAAAACACCTTTCACACTGTATGTCATACCTTTTTATGTAGAAATGCGAATCTCCAAAGCTGATATCCTATTGCCATGGTGCTGACATGGTGTACATGCCCAACATCTAAGACATCCCTTATCTAAAATATAATGTGGATGTTAAGATACAGAGTTGTTATGATGCTTGTTGAACATTTATGATTCAATTTTGTTACCAATTTCAACTAAGGATGCCTCACTGTGTTGCCCGTGATCTATATGATGCTTTAAAACCTAGTTTGATTGCAACAAACTTGGAAAAACCTCCTCAGAGGCAATTATGAGTAACCACACATCTCCCATGAGCCAGATCCAGATCGACCATGTGCATCCAGGATTACTCCATGCGCAGTGCCAGACTCTGATGTAACTCGACTGCATTAGGATGCAACTACACATCAGAAGATCACATTACACAGACACAACATTATTGCCATGGGTATTACATAGCTTAGGTAATGACTATCATGTAGTGATGGTAGTGTGGCTAGTCTCGCATCAAAATCTGACACTGTTGCCACAGCAAACCCCATGCTCCACCTATGACCCCTATGCCCTGCCACAAGAACAATAAACCAACACAACCCTGAGACAGAGGTTTCCTGCACGTTGAAAGCTCTGAAACTCTCGTTGTTCTATCAGTCTCTGACACATGTAATGGGAGGCACACTTCATTCTTGATCTCCACCTCATGAGGACCTTACCAGGACTGTGCAAAATCCATCTCCACCCTGGTAATAGAGATCCTGGAGACCATGTGGCAGTCTTAATCTGGTGTAAAGAGAGCCTGATTAAAATGTTGTTATTCTTATGTTTTCAGTATTGGCCAGAATTGGACTTCCAATTTCATACAAAATGTTAATAGCTCTTCTGACTCTTTTCTGACATTTCATCTTTTCTTTGATTTAAATTAAATTGTTGTGTTTAACAAAACAGTCATGATAAAAGTTCATATTTAAAATTTTAGACCCTTAGAATCCAGGTGTTCTTTACAGAGTGAAAATAACTTACTTTTTAATGTTTTCATTTCATTTTAATCTTGCAAGATTTTAGTTTTAACGTACGTTTTTCCTGTAACAGCTCCATAAAGTACTGTAAATTATGATTTTTTTCCCCCTTTGATATTCAGTGTAATATTTATTTTTACAATGAAATCATTTTTTGGGGGGATTATTTCTTATTGATAACTTTAAATTCTATAATTCTAAAAACTACAGTCCAGAAATCCAGACATCACTGTTAGCCCAGAGCAAAATGTAAATAACTACAATCACCAAATGAAGTTTTTAAATTAGGCTGCCACCCAGAGCACACAGAGGAGTATTATTTTGACACTCTGTCCCCCTCTGGGTGGAAACCGACCTTTTTGATGTGTGATCCGCCAAGGCTTGCATCGGTTGGCAGATTTTATCAGCAAACACGACAGGCAAGCACAGCAAAGACTAAATAAAAGGGGGGTGAATGATAAAAATGTCAAGGATTATCTTCACTTTGTGGGGAGCTGTGATGTCGTATCAAAACGGATTTGGTGGAAATGATTTGGCAGGAGGAGAAGAGATGATGGGAGGAGGGTGGAGGAGGCAAGACACAAAAAGAGAGGATTGTGCTGTTCGTGTTTCTGAGTACATTTTGCATGTTTAACTATTCAAATTGTTCCGCTCCCGACAATTTTTGTTTTCCTATTCTGACAATAATCTCATTATTTGGAAATTATATTCAGAGACAGAAAACATTCAGCATAAATACATGGTGCTACATCCACTTAATTCAGTCTGTATTACACAGAAGAAAAAGACAAAAAACTGATTGTAGACAAAATTTAAAAAAAAAAAAAAAAAAAATTAGGTTCCACTTTCCCAAGTCTATTAAGAGTCAGTCTTGGTTTTGATCCCTAAGCTTGTTCATTTACATTCTACCAAACTTAAAAGCTGTGGTAAAATCAAAGCCACTTCTCCGCTTATTTAAAGAGGCACCGATTGTTCCTGACTGCTCCATCCAGGGATCTAACTTGCTTTTATATTCCAGGACTGCAGCCATCTTCCTGGCAGAGTGACAAATGAGGTTGTTGCCTCTGGCACTTTAGCCCATGCAGGATATTAGGGAGCTATGGCTCCCAGCACTGGTACTTCACTGAAACTGTTATGGGTTTTATCATTCCCAGTTCGCTACTGGTTCCAGGGAACAACCTGCAGTCAGGTGAGGACAACAGCATTCCTAAAAAGTAGTTGTCTGAGGAAAGTTGAGGTTTTTATGAAAGTTTTCTTTCTCTGGTTTAGAATAATTAAAATGGCTGAAAGCAAATTAAATGGGAGAAAATAATAACAAGGGGTTTTTCTGTCTTGATTGATAAAAATTAAGATTGAAGAACAAAATAAAAATGGTTAAAAAAAAATGAGTATAAAGTTTTTGGATAAGACACAGTTCTGCTATATGACTGAAAAGAAAGATATACCAAGATACTTGGTATATCTAGGAAGTAATTACAAGGAAGTAATTCTTGAGTTGCCTTGTTATGTTGATAAGAGTGCACTTTATAATCTTAATCTGTCTGACAACTCGCCTTTATAAAGTCCTCAGTAGCTTTAAATCATTTGAATTTTACCAGTTTGGGTACGTGGTATGTAAAAGATACTTCAACCTGGAGAGACTCACACAAAGACAAAGTAGCAATTAGAAAGTTTTATTGACATGAATGAATAAAACTTATTTCTCTTCAGAAACACACTGCAATAAAGCAATTTCAAATCAAAATCGGTTCTATAAATAATTCTGGGCTTAATATCTTTCAGGACATTAAGAATGATTATCTTAGTCTGTATCACCTCACCAACAGCTGCGAATGAATTTGAGATGTTAATTTTTTGCTGAGAAGTTATTAGTAAATCATTAAAGGACTGGCATAGTATTGTTTTGCTGTTGCACTTCCTTCCATTGCTTCACAATCATTTAACCTTTCACCCCACCACATACCACTAAACAGTCCTTTCCCACTGCCTCCATCTGTCCATCATGTTGTCATAAAGTCTGACAGTGAGGGTTAGATTTGCCAGCTCTGTTTTGTGTGTGTGCGTGTGTGTGTCTATGTGTGTGTAGCAGCAGCAGCTGTGAAATAGGCCTTACAGAGTTCACCCGTGGCCCCCCCCCCATTTTTTTCAAACAGGAGGCCTGAGGCAAGCAGGAGGGTTTCAGGTAATGTGTGCCAATGTGTGTCAGTGTGTCACTCCAAGCTTGTCATCTATGCTCGACTGAGTCTGGACAACGTGAGGATTATCGTTGTCATCACCTAAGAGGAATGCAGCTCGTTCTGTTGTGTTCACTGTTTTGATCTTTCAAGTGTGGCAGAGGCATGCACACACACACACACACACACACACACACACACACACACACACACACACACACACACACACACACACACACACAGTAGCTTGAGCAGAGCACCAAAGGTAAAACATTAAAAATAAAACGGAGAAGAGCTCGATGATTCATAGAGGGAAAAGTATTGCTGAAAACTGAAAGAGTTCTTCTTTGTTTTTGATGTCGCTGAGAAGAAGGCATGAAAGGTTAGTCACGTCTTTGCCTCATCGGGGTGAAATAATGCGTGCACTTTTAATCACTGGAAAAGAGATCCTTTTGACATGATCCTGAAGATCATGTCACACATTGACAGCAAATATTTAGCTGAAACTCTCTCAGGTAATTAACATAAAACAGAAGAACAATAAAGTGATGACAAAACGGGATGCACATGTTCGAAGAGAAGAAAGGCATCAAATAAAGTCAGTAAAAATAAAATTTCACTTTCATTATTTGTATTTTCAAGACAAGACGAGAATTTATTAATCCCAGCAGGGAAAATATATTTGCCACAGCAGCCACTCACATGCAGTCATGTGCTTTGTGTTTTTCTAACACATTTGGACAGATGGATATTTAATATAATTTTAGCAACATAGGAATTTACGTAACATAAAAACGTTAACTGAAGAAAGAAAATGTAAAAATGTTTTGTAAAATGTAATTAAAAAATGTCTGGATCTCCTAGAAAGCAGACCGCAAGATGCTAAAAGAAGTCTTCAAAAACCCTCAAATGTACCTGAGTGATTAGGAAGAGACTGCACAAGTTTAACTTTCATGTGAGGTATGCTAGGAAAAACTTTTGCTAAAAAAAAAAAAAAAAAAAAAAAAAAAAAAAGCTATGTTTGGAATACATTTGGCATAAACCAAATACAGCATTTAAGGAAACCTGGAAGCTCATACCAACTGTGAAGCATGAAGTTGGAGGTGTCATGGTTTGGGATGTTTTGAAGCAGCAGGACCTGGTCCTAGTTCGTCATCATGAATGCAGCAACAATTCTATTCTTTATCAGAGGGAGATTTAGGAAAATTTGAAACCATCTGTGTAAATTAAAACAAGTTTAGATATTAATATGTGGGCTTTAATAAAAACATGTGTCCTAATTTTCTCACATGTAAAAAACATAGTAAAGAACAATATGACATCCAATTATAAGTAGAAAATGTGTGCAGAGTTAAAAAGAGAAAAAAATATAAAGCCATGTATTCAAACATAATATTTAAAAATCACTTAAAAAAAACAAGAACTGAAAACCATGTCATTGTAGAACATAAATAATCAGTGAAAAAGGCTCTACAGCAGATCTCCGCCTCAGTAGTCACTGATTTTTCTGTGGAAGGTAACTCCAAATTTTTCATGGGAAATCTGCTGAAACACCTCAGTGCAACGCCACTGAACACGGTATTGGCTGGTATTTGCAGAGTGGCCAATCAAGGAGCACCATTTATTTCCGTTGGTGCTGATTGGCTGTACTCCCAAGAGCGGAAATAGGGAAGACAGCAGATGTTAGCTTCTGCGGTAGAGCTAAGACGGTTTCCAGTGTGTGTATTAATGTATATAAAGGTGTCTTAGGCATTTGAACTATTAAAATAAGCAGAAGTGCTTTTAGAGGGAGTCTCGAGTATTTGTGGATTTTAGATTTTCGTGGGCAGCTGTGGTCCCTAACCCCTGTATAATTGTTGTGCTTTCGAGCATAGACTACTGCATCATTGTTACTCAAAATCTCTGTTATTTAGGTGTTCATAACTACCCAAAAATAGTCATTTAAAAAAAAAAAAAATCTTGACTTAAGAAAGCATTTTCTCAAATTTGTCTGAACATGAGCTCAATTTGCATGTGGATGATAGCTGTAAATATTAATAATCATCAGTGTTCTTGTGGACAGGGCCTTATGCTTCCCCATTACGTAGTCTTTACCTTTACTCCTTTGCTCTTTTGAGTCTTTTTCCTCACACTGCCCTGCTGTCCAGGCAGCACATCAATAAACAAAGCCCAGGCAGCAAACTGCTTTTGAATGGATGCATCCTGCTGGCAGGATCTGAGTGGGCTGTTTATAGAGGAGCTTGTCAGCTGTTACCACTGGGACGTTGTGGCATGTGGAAACAGTGGGGAGAACCGGCCTTTGATGCCTTCCCTACTTGGTTTTCCCTCTCTGCTCTTCTGTTCTTCTGCTTTCTCTTTGATGGAGCTCTGTGAAGTGTTTGTTAGCGACAGGAGGGCAATGTATTGACACCCACACACACACACAAGAGGAGCAGAGTTGAACACACATGGGCCCTACAGTCTGAAGCCAGACACGTTTATTTCAGGGCACACCTGCACAACTTCAGCATGTTTTTCCCCCTTCAGGTACGTTTTGCCAGACTTGAACAGTGCTGTTCAAGTGCTTTAAAGGGGAATGGGAATTATGAATTTATTCTGTGGGTCTAAAGCCTCTGAACACTTGGAATAACATGTTTTTAATTTAAGCTGTTTGTCTGCCACTATCATTTTACTAACACTACTTCAAGGCAGTGCAAAGAAAATCTGAAAATGAGGTGTTTATTTGCTTAGCCCCCTTTATTCTGAAACCCCAAAATGAAATTTAACATAAGACATCATTAAGACCAATGATACAGCAGACAGGTCGGCATAAGTTTAAAGCAGGTTAGGTCATGAAATACGACAGAAAAGGGCAGCTAAGATCTCTACAGACCCCACATACCCTGGAGACAAATTGTTTAAGACTTTTACCTTCAGGTTGGTGCTACAGAGTGCCTTTTGCAAAAAAAAAAAAAAAAAAACACAAAAAAATAGCTGCCCCAGAGATGGTATTTTCCCCCCCTTGCTGTCCCTGATTAACACAATGAGCACTGCACAGTCTGGGTCGTCAGCAACTCTACTGTGAAACAAACTCAACTGTCCCAACTGGCCTTTCTTTTTGTCTTTTCTTCATAGAAAAAAACAAACTTGAATACCCGTACATGTACACGGTGTTCCTTTTATCCTTATTTTCATTCAGATACTATTGGTGGGACTGGATTAAAATTTTTAATAGAGTCAGTTGCAGGGTTGGTAATTAATGAGTCGCAATCAATCCCCTTTTTGCTGCCAAATTATTGAATAAATAGAATGAGATCAACAAAGTTGTTTTAAATTGGTTTAATCTATTCTTTAGGTTTGACCATACCCATTCAGCTTTCAAGTGTTTCAGGAACCCCTGATCATTCATGTTACTCATTTGAAAAAATATTTCATTTGAAATGTGGACAGTGGATGCCGACATTAGCACTGTGCTTTAGCGTCTGTGCACAACTTGCACACAATAGCCTTTTCCAGCGTCAAATCAGATCGTTTAAGCAAAAATTAACCCTCAGTGGGCCGAGAGAAGAAGCTTTGTCATCTATCACTGTTATGTGCAGATGTCACTTGTGCGTACCAGAAATACAATACAAAGGTTTCTGCTTATGTGTTAAAAAAAAAAAAAAAAAAAAAAAAAAAGCAATTAATTGCAGTAAAATTTTTAACACGTCTAAATGTATGTAATTAATTAATCGAAATGAACACATTAAAGTCCCTGCCCTAATTTATACTTAATGTCTGTATTCTGTGAATGCTGGAAACCTGAAGTCAGATTCTTTATCTGTGCACACAATCTTGGTCAAGAAAACTGATTCTGAACAACCTGCAAACCTAACAAGACTTGGCCATCTGCTTCAACTGACAGCCTGGGTGAGTATTTATCAGAGAAGCAGCCAAGAGGCCCATGGCAACTGTAGAGGAGCTGTGGAGATCCCCAGCTCAGGTGAAAGAATCTGTTGATGGGTCAACTGTTAGCTGTGAACTGCACCATGCTGCCCCTAATGAAAGAAGATAGCCACTGTGTGTGTGGGGGGTGGAGGGCATAAGAAGTCTCACTTGCAGTTTGTTTCAGGCCAGGTAGCAGAGACATCAAATGTGTAGAAGAAGGTTCTCTGGACAGAGGAGTCAAAAAATGCAACTTTTTGGAATATTTTTGAACTGAAAAGACCTGAGAAAAAGCTAATAAGCTATATAAACATGACAATTTTAAAATGACCTTTTAATAAATCTGATTAACTACAAGACTTGATAAGATGCTTCAGTGTTTCAATAAGGTGAATTCGTTGAAAGCACAGAACCAAACAGTTAGACCCTTCAGGGTAAATATCTTGACAGCATTATTTCATTTCAATGCCTTAGAAGCTATATGGCTTGCTTTTTCAATCCTGGCTATTTTCCAGGGCAGGTGACAACATGCTGCCAGAAAGTAAGCATTATTCAGAGAAGCAAAGCGAG
This sequence comes from Anableps anableps, assembly GCA_014839685.1. Classification (NCBI taxonomy): domain Eukaryota; kingdom Metazoa; phylum Chordata; class Actinopteri; order Cyprinodontiformes; family Anablepidae; genus Anableps; species Anableps anableps. Next base: position 25,462,804 of record CM026081.1, read on the forward strand.
GTAGAAGAGCAGGACGTTTTAAGGTACTCTTAGTCTTATCACAGAGCAGAAAGCAATGCTTTCCAAGTCAGAGGTCAATATTGTTCTGTCAACAACACTGCTGGTCTAATTTGACTTATTAAGGCGAGCTACTGGTGCCAATACCTGAGGTCAGCTTGCAGTTTTACAAAACTAGGAACACATGACAGCTCAACATGCTGCCATATGTTCTCACTTCTGTAAGAGTTCATAACTTCAGCCCTCCTCATAAAAGCTTTAATGGGAACACTACTGATGCTGTTTAAAAACACAAAGAGACCAAGTGTTTTCATCTCCTTGTAAAGGTGTAAATTACACATCTGAGGGCAACAAGTGCTTATATCAGCACTGTTCCACACAAGCGGACATCTGCACTCTGAAAAGGTCATCTTTACACAGGAAGTTTTTAAAACTCCTGATTTTGGATGAAGTTTTTGATTAAGTTTGATTTAAAAGGGGGAAAACAGAGTTTGCAAAAGGTGTTGCTTACATGAACAGCCCAACTGGTGAGTGTACTTTCATTTTCATTTCTAATTTTGGCACCAGAGCTACATATGAAACAAGTAAAAGGAATTGCTGCATAAACATAGCCGAGTTGAAAGACACCAATTTAGTTTCTTTCAGGTCATGTGGGGAAGTCTCTGCAGAGTTTTTTTTAAGTCTGCAGAGATCATCAAACTTCTTTGCTTTGAAGAAACAATTCATGCATGTTCAAGCCAAGCCCACCATCGATGCACCCAGAAAGTTATTATTTTCCATGTAATTTACTTATTTTGGCATATTTTATGAAAAAAGCACTTTATTCTTGTTAAATAACAAATTTAATAAAAACTTCTGAGTTATTTTCTTTCCATCTCCAGATCATATTCCACAACTTCATGTTTCATATCAAATATATACTGTCCATCTAACTCTTGTTTACTTAATATAGTTAGAATATTTTTTTCTTATCTATGCAGATATTTTAATGATTTTAAGATCTTAATAAAAACTCTTGTTTCTGCAGGGATACAACCTGCGTGCACATGTTTTTGGAAATACAGACTGTGCTGCTTTCCCACGTGGATTTATGATACTTAGGAAGTGAACTTTTCACCCAGAGACAAGCACAGCACCGCTCAGTTGCGCCTAGAATAGCTGTTTCATCTGACAGATGAGTATGGTGGAAGCTCTTGGTTTTTATTACCAAAGTAAAGTCTGACTCAAATCTGAACACGTTCAACTTTTGCCCTTTTAATAAACTTCAAACAGTCCAAATTTCAACCAGTGAAAGGTTTTTGTGTCAGTTTGTTGTTTCTAAGTGTTGAAGGACGTCATCTGGATGTTTATCTTCACTGGAGCTGTTGAGTGTTATTGCACTTGAAACACAAAGCAATGACATCCACAAATTATAAATACTGCAAGCAAAATGATCTGGTGTTTTATATAGAGCAGCTACAGTGACTCTCAAGATCTCTGTAAAGAACCAGTTTTTATGAAAATAAAACATGAAGTCATCATAGATCAATTTAAAACTTTTTCCATATATAATGTGACATTTATCCTGTTCAGTTCAACTGAAAATAAGCAAATGTAGATGGAAATAAAAGCTGCAATGACTCAACTGAGTGTGCTGAAACTGACACTGTGTAAAAGCACCTTTTTATTCATCTTCAACATTCGGTCTTCGTCTATCAGCAGGCCACATCTTGATCTGGCAATATTTGCTCCCCTGGCTTGCAAAAGTTGTCTAAATCAATCAGATTGTGAGGACATCAGTTGTCCACAGCCCTCCTCAGATTACCTCACAGATTATCTGTCAGATTTAGATTTAGTTTTTGACTCAGAGCTTTAGTCATATTCAATAAATTATGAGTCTTGTTTGTCAGATTAAAAGTACCTTTTGAAAATAACAACCGTTATGCCAGGTATTAAACATACGTTTCATTAAACCCACATTTCTCTTTTTAAAAATAGTTTATTGATCTGATATGAGATTCTAATTTTAAATGATATGTTTTCATTAACTGTAAGTAGAAAGTCATCACATTACCAGCAACATCCTTCTGTGTGTCATTAATCTATATAATATGTCTCACTAAAATAAATGAGCTTTTTAATAATATTCCAGTTCGTTGAATAGGTCTGTATACTGTAATAGAGTAATTCTTTTGTTGATCTGGATGTATACTTGGACTCACAGTAATGGTAAAAACAGAACTTTTGGGACTGCAGTTTTATCAGAACATACAGGGGCTTCGGAGATTTTAGCTAGGCCCGGCTGTTCTGTGTGGGAAAAAAAAAGACATCTGTCTTTTTAATTGTTTTGGAGAAACAGACCCTGTTGTCCCATATTTTCTTCAGTTATGATTGACTGTATTTATCGCACCAAGTTATATAAATAATCCTGTAGAAGATCCTTCTGACTGTTACCTTTGTATAGTAAGTTTCTTCTAAACCCCTTTTAACCTCTCTGCTATGGCAGCACAGTATATCAGAACTATATTGGTGTGCATTAAATCATGTAATATTACAAAGCACTATTTGAAATGCCTTTTTTTTTTTTTTTTTTAGCTAATACAGTCCAACATTTCATGCCAATGTAATATTTAGCCATTTTTACAGAGTCTTTTTGTTAAACGCTTTTACCTGACATGTATGCTAGTGTCCAAGATGCAAATGACCCCCAAGGAGTTTGGAAAAACCGAACTGATCTCAATAACACTGTCATTGAAATATTTATCAATAATACATTACCACTGAAAGATTTTCTAATTTTCTAAAGATTCTCAGCCCTATTCTGTGCAAACTATAGCTTTAGCTAAAGGATGCAAAGGTGGAAAAGTCAGGAAAATCCAAGAAGAGCAGCTGATCTTTATATCGGATTGGTCAGATTCACTCTGACAGCAGGTGTGAACACACAACGACTGAATGCTGGAACTGAATCAAATGATGTCAAGGCACCTTGAATGGCTGCCACGGGAGAATGAGGGATTTCTCAAACATGCATGAATGAGTCAAAGCAAAATTCCAGGTAAGTGTTTGATGAGTGGATGATATTACAACATGATATAAAGCTTTAAAAAAAAGTTGATGGTACATAAGACCCCCCCTCTTTTAAAGGAAAATCATGAGGGCAACTCAGGAGATAGGAATCAGGATGAGAACAGTAGAAACTAGCAACAAGCCAAGGAAATCAGGGAGCTTAAATACTGAGCAGGTTGATTTATGACATGGAAACCAGGTGAGAACAAGCAACAAAATGACTGGAAGTTGAGTGGGAAGCAATGCTAAGGAGCCGAGGAGATTAGTCTAATGACAGCACAGCAGCACAAGCAAACACTTAGAAAAGAAGCAAAAGTTAGGAGATGTTGAGGATAAATGCTACATGGTATTTGGTTTTGAAATGATTGATCATGGTCTTGTTTTTTACATGATAAAACCTGGCATTTTTTAACAGAGGCGTGTACACTGTTGAAATTCACTGTAACTATCATGGCTCTTTTTCCCCCAATCATTACTAATCTCTATAGTTATCCACATGTTTACACCAACAATTTGTCACTAATTATGCTTGACTCTAAACATGTCAGCTGGGCTCTGAGAAGGAGGTTGAAACGGAGGAAGACTCCAGGCTAATTCATGAGGACAGAGCTGTGCTCAACAAACCCTTGAAGCATTGTTGTGATGAGAGCACAGCTCAACACCTGACACATGATTTACTTCAGATTAAAGAACAACCCACACATTGTTCTCTCATCTTTCTGCCTCCTTTCTCTCACCTCATTTATCCCCCTGAGCGAACCATTGATGCCATTCATGCCCCTGAAACGCTACGCTGCTCTGAACCCCCCACCCCTTTCTTTCTCCTCCCCCTTTGTTTCTTTTCTCTTCTCCTCTTTTCTAACCCAAACCATTCCAAGAGCACTGAGGGTTCTCCTCTTAAGTTTTTCTTTCCGCTCAGATTAAGTGTGACAGATTGGCAAAGGGAGCACATGACAGGAGTTCAGATGGCAGACAAGAATAAGATCAGACATGTGATGTGATATTAAGAGGTCACAAGAGCTGACGCACAGACAGACAGACCCTTTCTGTCCACACACTGATTTTAACCATATGATCCACAGCCACGCTATCAAAGAGCACGTCCTCACGTACATGCTTCTTATCGCGGTTCTATTGCAATAAAAAGAGGGTGCATGAAATGTCTGCAGTGAGACATTTAAAGTGAAGGGTTGACACTTGCCTTAACAGCCATAATTTGATTAGATTTGGGTGACATTCTTTCACATGAATCAGAGCCGAGAACGTCATCCGCTGCTGCCAAATGCATTAACTCCTGTGAACTTGCAGACAAGAAGAGTGAAGTATTGTTTGAATCCACTCTCTTTCCATTTGGTCAAACAACAGGCATGTTAATGCCTTCAAGACTCTCGCGACAGCTTCGCCAAAGATTCATAAAGCATAAGAGCTGCGAACACATGTAACTAAGGGGAGTTAAATAATATGACCCAAAGGAGAAAAGGATGGGTAATAGGAACCTTTCTAGGAGTTAATATGCAGGGGATTTTCCTTCATGCTCTGCACACGGTTTCAGTTTTTACAAGATACGGTGTTAACAATGAAATGCTGTGTGCTTTAAAAATGAGTTAAAAAGAGAACAAAATGAAAAAAGGTAGTTAAACAGCTCAACAAAAAGCTGTTTCTCCTTTTTGCTGAAGAAGTCAAATTATTCCATTGTTGAAAAAAAAAAACAAAAACGAAGGGTAAAGAAAGGGATTAGTTACTGTGTTTGGCACATGAATGTGGAGAAAAATGGCCTACGGCCGCCACGTCAGCAATACCATCACTGACTTAAAAAGTTCAGCTTTGTGGTGATTAAATATAGGCCTCCAGCAGGCAGGTAGACATGTTTGTGCACAGGCAGTAAAAACAAGGAGCAGGAGACAAGAGAGTGAAAAACAGGCGATTGATATCTCAACCAGAATTACAGGGAACACGATGCACCTCTGCAAGATGTAGGCATTGGCTGGGATAAAAGTGTCCAAAGGTTTTAAAAAGTTCCAGTTTTAAAATGTTCTGTGATACTATTTCTGTGGCACAATGAGGCTAATAGGCAATAGACAAATGTTGTTGCTGTGCATTGATGCTCAGCTGGCTGACAAGAGGCCTACTTCTTTTGTCTCACTTGCGGGAAAGACAAATGTGGTTATTGGAATTATTTCGTTTTGAAAAAAAGACACAGTAATAAGGTACTAAAGTAGTGCCACCCATTGCTCCTATTAAAGACTCTACATTGTCATCACATTAAGAACTAGAAAACATCTGAAAATTGGTATGAAATATAATAAATCAGAATATACATTGTTTTTTATCATACATATCTAAAAAATGCCCTTCTCTAAAACAAGAAGAGCCTTTTGAGTTGGGCCCGCTAAAAACAGGAAGCACTTCCATATATGGATCATGACCTTGTATTATGGCAGTCTATCAGGCCTGTCTTGAGGCTGTCAATGAAAAACAGATTTTCTTGATTTTAAAAAAAGACCTTTTTTCCCTGGAATATGTCGAATGCATGTGTGGCCACTTCTTGGTGACACCAAAGAAGCATATGGTATACACTTTCAGTACAAAGATTACCAAGTCAAGGTGCCTGTGGTGTTACACACTGATGCTAGAATACAGTGATATGTAGTCACTATTCATTCACGTTAACCTGTGATTTAAGCTGCCTTGAGTTCACATTTCCTTTCTTTCACACTTTTTTTTCCTTTTAAGATTTTTTGCAGCATGAGGGGCCTCTACCTACAGTAATCAAACAAGAAATTAATGGAGAGAGAAGAGGGGAAGATATACAGTAAAGGTCCAGAGGTCAAGAATCAAACTTTGGGCACCTTTATTGAGATCCAAAGGCCTGTTTACTTTAAGTGCCTGCGCTATTACTACTGTACGTGCCGCCCATTCACACTTTTTACATTGTCTGAATGTGGAAATGCATGTAATTATTCTGATCTAAAAGAATGAACACTACTGGAAAGAAAAAGTTGCAAATAAAAAATGATTTAGGAACTTTAACATAATGCTGTTTTGAAACAACTGTTAGCAAGCTATGAGCACCATATCTGTAAAGCAGTAAACTACAGGCTACGTGGGCCTAACAAATGAACCAACTATGATAGATATTATTATTATTATTATTATTATTATTATTATTATTATTATTATTATTGATATTATGTGCAAAAACTACTTGAAAACTCCTGAATGGAGTGAGTGTTTATATTTTTGATTCAGTCTATGTATTTGAATAAAAATAAGACAATGTATTATTTAAGCAACAGCAGGGCCCATTGTTGCTTTTCTGTTTAAAAGTAATGAGATCATTTAATAAATTTTGATTGAAAATTTTTCAGTCAGTACCATGATACTTTGAAATGGTACCATGGTAGACTAGAAACTTATACCAGCCCATGCCTAACAGGAAGTGAAAAAAGTACAACTATAAAAACAATAGTTTGATCTTCGAGGAATAAATTCAGAGTGAACTTTGCAAACCTAATAAACTCCATTAAGAAAAAAGAAAGAAGTTTGTCACATTGGATTAGCTTGTTTCACTGTTTCTCTGTGACAAGTTTTGATTCTTATCCAGCTACCCCATTTTCATCTTACTGAAGTGAGTTTCCAGTAATAATCAAATAAAACAACGTATTCAAGCAGACAATAGCTGTTATGTGAATAACAAGCCTTTCTTCTGCAGTGCAGTTTTCTCTTTGGGCATTGGTTGCCTCTTTCTAAACAAATGAAATGCCCTCCTTAGCAGTTTCCTCTGAAATTTAAAATCTCACATAATAAAAAAACTGTAATAGGCTTCAAACTTTGTATGTGTTCCCCTTTTGTCTACAGTCATTTAGCTAATGGATTGAATTCCTTGATACCACACATATACAAGTCTGAAAGATATGTGAATATCTACCTCCAGGACTTAGTCTGACTCCATTGTGAAGCAATATCTGCAGCTAAACATTTGCAGTTGCTGCTGATACATCTTACGTGTCAACTTGAATTCAATTTTCTCTATTTTCCTTGCATGGACTTCTCAGTTTTGGCCTCTAGATCAGTGATTTTCAACCACTGTGCCACGGCACACAAGTGTGCCATGAGAGATTGTCAAGTGTACTACGGGAAATTACCCAATTTCACTTAATTAGTCCTAAAACATTTGAAAATTAATAAATCATGGTCTGTCACCATTGCTGGGTGTCTGCTGTACTACAGACGGGCAGAATAATGTAATACTCTTTCATGTCAGCAGTTGGCAGCATGTAGCTAATTGCGGTATTCCTTATTATTAGACGAGCGAGTCAGTGGTGCATGAGACAGGTAGTGGTGACAGCAATGGAAAAGATTTTGAAAAGGAAAAGTTCTAACCCCGAACTTGGCCCTGGACAAAATTTGGATCCAGATGACGGCCCGAGTATGAGAGACGGCCAAAAAAAAAGCAAAGACGTTGAGCTTGAAGCAATACAGCAAAAGTTATATTTCCTTCGGATTTACTTTCACCGGTGATCCAGTGGCCCCTATTCTGTTGTGCCTCATCTGTGGCGAAAAGCTATCTAACACCGCCATGGTTCCAAGTAAGCTTAAACGGTATCTCCAAATGAAACACCCATCGATTTAGAACAACTCTATCTTGTTCGCCTACGTGAAAACACGGAGAAACAGGCAAGTCTTATGATAAAAACCACAAAGGTGAATGAAAGAACCTTTAAAGCTTGCTACCTTGTTGCTGAGCTAATAGCTAAGTCAAAAAAGTTCCACACAGTGGCAGAGACATTAATACTACCAGCCTGCAAAGCAATTGTAAATGAGATGCTCGGCCCTGAAGCAGTTCAATTTTCAGACTACTAAAGTTCCTCTCTCAGATAATGCAATTACTCGACATATTGATGACATGTCTGCAGACATCGAAAGTGTTGTTCTGGAAAAAATATGCATCAGTCAGAAGTTTGCATTGCAGCTTGGAGTCTGTGAATATTAGTGGACATTCTCAGCTCTTAGACAACGTGCATCATGTGGATGGAGATGACATAAGAGAAAACTTTCTATTTTGCAAGGTAATGCCAGTAAAAAGAACAGGAGAGGAAATTTTTAGGGTCACATCATAGTATCTTGACCGAGGAGGACTTACATGGGAAAACTGCATAAGTGTTAGCACTGATGGAGCCGCAGCCATGGTCAGGCACACCAAAAGTTTCGCTATCAGAGTGAAGGAAAAAAAAAACAGATGTCATTATTACGCATTGTTTTTTGCACCATGAAGCTCTCGCTGTCAAGTCTTTACCTGCAGAACTAGTTCCTGTGATGGAAGATGTTGTGTGCATTGTGAACTTCATTAAGACCCGACCTGTGAAAACTTGCATATTTGCATCCTTGTGTGAGGAAATAGGAGCAGAGCATAAAGCCTTGTTGCTCCATACAGAGGTTTGTTGGTTGTTGTGCAGCAAGATGACGCACAGACGGACACCTTGCTGCAGGAGGAACTTTAAGTTCCTCCTGCATTGCGTATATGAGCTGCAAGAGGAACTTAAAGTATTTCTTACAAATGAAAAGTCGGAATACTCAAATTTCCTTGCTATTGATGAGTGGTGTGAAAGATTGGCATATCTGGCAGATACATTTCATCATCTGAATGAACTGAACACACAAATGCAAAGCAGAAATGAAAACTTGCTTACAAGCACAGAGAAAATAAATGGATTCTGTTTTAAGGTTTATCTCTGGCAATAACATGTGCAAAGAGCCAACCTTGAGATCTTTCCACTTACGGAAAAACCGCAAGATGCCAACCCTGCTGCACTGTGTGAGGTAATACCTAAACATCTGAAGACCCTGGAAGAGAAGTTATCATTTTATTTCTCTTCATCCTTCACTGAATGCCTTGACTGGATTAGGGACCCATTTAGCTCAGCATCAGTTCTTGGAAAGGACATGACTATACAGGAGCAGGAGGAACTAACTGAACTGAAACAAGACCATGGTTTATGGCTAAGGTTTGCTGATCTACCTTTGGACAGTTTTTGGTTAAATGCTGCCAAGGAGTTCCCCATTCTGGCCAACAAAGCTGTCTCAATGTTGCTCCCATTTTCCACAACATATTTGTGTGAGCTGTTGAGGAAGAGCTTCATGTTTATCTTTCTTCAATTCCTGCCAGGATATCGACTTTGTGTTCATCTAAACAGGGCCAGGTTTCACACTGAGTATAAATAAATTAAGACTATTGTCATTATATATGCTGTATTACTTCGGTATGGAGTGTCATTTCATACCTTTTGGTTGGTGGTGTGCTGCAGGATTTTTTTAACATAAGAAGTGTGCCATGACTCAAAAAAGGTTGAAAAACACTGCTCTAGACAACATTTCTACTGGTTTTAGCTTGGAATGTTGCTGGTGCTTTTGCTGGTCAAACATTTCTGTTCACTTTAGCTCTCTTGCATATTATTAGATAATCTTTTTTAATAAGTGATGACTTCCATGTTATTCTATGCCAGATGTTCTAATGATTTTTGATTGTTGCCATCTCTTAAAAGAAAAAGTTGCCAACAACTTACTGCAAAGACAGGATTCAGAGTGTTGTCACACCTGATAGTCTGGTGAACTTGTTTCGATTGGGGATCCAAAGTTCCAACATTTGTTACATTTTCAGCTGGTGTGGTTAACTTTCACAATGCACTGTGCCAAACGAACCAAACCCTTTGAAAAACCTGTTTCCCCCCTTGCCTGTGGTGGAGCTGCACCAAGAACCACTGAAGGAAATGACATGAAAACTTCTGAAGAAGATATGAGCACAATGTTCCTTCTTCACAAAATGTAAACAAAAATGAAGTGGCGCCAGATTTTAGTAGTTGTAGGATTTCTCTTTGTCTTGGGTAAAAGACCATGAGCCATTTCTCCCGCTAGCACTAGACTTGCATGTTTGTTTTGGTTGTATTTACCCAGAATTGCCTGCGGTATAGTCCGCTTCCTGGTTTTGGAGTGGTCGCCAGTCTAATTGCATTCACATATGCATTCCAACCAACCAGTTCAAATCAACCAAGACCAACCAAGTTTTTAGGTGGACGAAAGTTCACTTTTCTGGTCCACATCAGAGTTCGAGTGCGCATTCACACCTCCACAAACAAATCAGACTTTCTAGGCAAACCAGCTAGAGTTTGATTAAAGCGGATTAAACAGGGCTGGACCCTAGATGCACCCTAGAGTCTCCGAAATGTGAGTGCAAAGTCAGAAATGATCTTTGTTTTTTGCTGCATTGCTAAAAAATATATTGTTTTCCCCAGCAGTTGAAACAACACAACAGCAACCAAGCTGCTTCTGAATTTGTCTGGCTCTGGGCATGCAAGCATGCAAGTCAGGAGGAAGTGGAGCAACAGTCAAAAGAAAGTCCTTAAGAAATTTTGCCTCATCTACGGGTCTTTTTGACAGATCATTATAAATGACAATATGGTCTGTATCACAGCACAGTTGGTGTTTGTGAAGTACATTCTGGTTTGTCAAAGAGTTCTGTTTTGAAAAAAAAAATAGTATCTAATAAGCATGGGGTCATAACACTAGCCAAGGTAGGTGCACTAAAATAATAAACATTGTTCCAGTCCCTTTAATGAGATGCCAGAGAAAGTTCTGAAGTGACTGACTGGAGTTTTTTGATGGAGTAAAAAACAATGCAGTGCTGCCCCTCCTCCACCTGTTGCTGCAGCTGGTGTTTCTCTTCTTGGTTACAAGACAAAAACTTTGCTGTTTGGAAATGTTTCCAGTCTCAAAAAAAAATTCAAATGCTCATGGTTTGGAAACTAAAGGAGCATCGTCCCCCTCACTCAGGGTTCGTTTGGATTATCAGATGTGAGGTTTTCTGGAATAATCAGTAGTAGTTTGCTTAACTGTAGAGGAAATAAGTCATGAACTTTTTAAAAATAAAAATAAATGATCAGAGTGGTGGAAGATAGCAACAAATCAGACATACCCCATCTGTTTTACCTAATTTTGCACAAGCAATGTAAAATGAAAACATTACTTTCCGTGGGAAATAGCACTTTTTTAACATAGAAAGACTCTACAATTTCACAACAGATTGTTATGTTTTGTGCAGTTTTGTTCAACCGAACATCATTGATATAAGTGAAGTTACCTTGGGTAGGCCTGGAGGTTGTATCAGCTCGCTTCATATGCTGATTGTAAGTCCACCAGGATCATTTTCAGACTACTATTAGATTTGAAAAGCACAGGAATATAGGATCAACAATTGTGTCTAGCTTGAGGAGACAAGCCCAAGGAGACTATTGGCTGTGAATGGTTGCGAATACTTAAAAAAACACTATACTAACAAGATTTTAGCAATAAAAACATGTTTTGCACACGTTCTAAAAAGCTGTTTTTGTCTTTTCATTATCAGTCACTGTATTACGTAGATCTTTGAGAACAAAAAAAAATGCAGATTGATTTTAGAATCAATCTATAATGTAGTAAAAGATGGAAAAGTGAAGAGGTATGAATACTCTCGAGACCCTATATTATTTATTGTGTTATAATTGGAAGTATTTTTTGGGCATGCAGTATAAAACCCCTCTCACATTCAATCTGAACCTTCAGTGCAGAGAACTTGTGTGGACTTTGAGTAACTTTATCAATTTCAAGTACTGTAATGGTGCAAAGAATAATGTCAAACCCACCTACTGTGATGAAAATCTAATTCGGAGAAGAATTATTTCAAATCTGACGGCCAGTCACTTCAAACAACATCAGCTCCAGACTGTCACCATCAATCGCCTCTCTACTTTCTGTCTCAGTTTCTTCACCTCTCTTGCTGTTTTTTTTTTTTCCCTGTGGCTCACGGTCTTTCTGACAAGACGTTACCGGATCCTGAGTCTCTAAACTGTACCTGACAGGGTGTCGCTCCGAGCAACACGGCTAATCTTACAGCAGCACTCAGGAGCCAGACAAAAAGCGGTGGTGAAAATAATAAAATCTCACATCTTCTGTGTTTGACATTAAAGATGACATCTTACTTATTTCCCCTCTCCTTTTATCACTTCTCCACATCTCTCTGTATTAAGTTGCTGTAGGGGTTTGTTATCCCGGCTCTGGCCTCCACACACGAAGTCAACTGCAGATGTTTCCTGAAAATCGGGCAGAGAAGGCGAAACAAAGAGAGACAGGCGTGCAGTGCTGTACAAGAAATCTGCCAGAACACCAGTCTGAGTTCATCGCTCAAAGCTTAAGCACAACACAAGCAATATGGGAGCTCGGCTAATCTTTGAGGATGACAAGGAGGGACAGGAAGCAAAAGAACAGGAGCGAAGAGGCCTTTTGTGCTTTGAAAGCCTCTTTCATGGTAAACCTCTGTCATCAACGCTCTTTAGATCTATTTTATCCTCCTCGTCACTCTAAATCCTGTCTTGGAGTTTTGATTGATGACCTTTGAAGTACATGTTGAAGGCAAGAAAGAGAAACATCTCTATGTCAGTAGTTACATGACATTAAATGCACTAGCCGACCCGCTGGCGGTTCCTGTGGTGTAATTAATTCACAGTGTTCATATGAGCTGGAAAATAATGCCGTGCAACACAGACAGAAGGCGAGGTGAATGATGCCATCAGCGTCTCACGACGGCATGTCTGGACCAGCTTATCTATCCATCTGTCAGAGGGCACTGAACGGTGATTGTTTGGATGATTTGAGCCAGATGATCCTCATTGTCACACCCTAAACTGAGTCCTCACACGAACATGGCCGGAGGGGGAAGGAGCTATTTCGAGGCCGTGGCCTGTCTCTCAACTCAGGAAAGGCTGCAGATACTGATGGGAGAAGAAAATGTCAAGGAGGATGGGCCCAAGAAAGGCATTCATAACAGTTGAGTATGTCATAAATCTTGGTGTAGTTATGAACCCTTGGATACAACACGACGCAAAGGTTTAGGGCAATCAGAATCTCCACTACTTGAAATAGTGAAGTGACTTGAAAATAGACTTACCTAAAAAAAGATATGTTATTCCTTTTTAAGTATTTTCTTAAAAAATAGCCATATGCAAGGCCTTGGGCACTCCTTAGGGCTAAGACTTGGCTGCAGGCAACATTTGAAGAGGTAACCCCTGAAAAACTTGTACTCATTAGCTACTTTATCAGTTCATGTTGAGTTGGATGTACTACTGCCTTCAGAACTGCTTTAATTTTTGATTGCATGGATTTTGCAGGGTGTCAGAAACATTCCTAAAAGACGCATCGATACTGACATGATAGCAACACTCAGCTGCTGCACATTCGTTGGTTGGGCATCCATGATGTGAATCTCCCATCCCACCACATCCCAAAGCTGCCCTGAAAAATTAGGATCTGGTGACTGAGGAGGCCATTGGACTACAGTGTACTCATTGTCATGCTCAAGAAGCTAGTTTAGTTGATCTGAGCTTTTTGGCATGGTATAAATAATTATAAAGTGAGTAAAGAAAACATACCCTACACATTACACCTCCACTACCAACCTGAACTGTTGATACTACTAATATAAGGCAGGATGGAGCCATGCTTTCTTGTTGTTTTCATCACATTCTGATCCCACCATCTAAATTCCGCTACCAAACTTGGGATTTATCAGACCAGGTAACACTTTTTCCAATCTGTTACTGTCAAATTTTGATGAACCTATGCATTGTAGCCAGTTCTTATCTGACAGAAGGGTCACTGATGTGGATTTCTGCAGGTCATCTGAATTGTGCACACACTTAAATTACCATGCTTTGCTGTCAGCCTCTTGGTAACCTCATTGACCAGGTTCTGTCTCATGTTTTCATCAATATTGGAGAAAGATCCCATTTTCCTTAATGTTGATGTTGTCCCATATCTTTTTTTTTTTTTTTTTTTTTTTTTTTTATAATTGCTGTCTTAACTTTTTTTTTCATAGCATTTCAAATGTTTTAGGATTTTTCTGCACCATATCCCAACTGATACCTTAGTGCAATGAGTTTTCCATGTACTGTTTGCGATTCCATCTGCAAATTATATCTTTCCTGGAAATGGAAACTAGCCTCTCTCGGTCTCTCAGATAGATAGATAGATAGATAGATAGATAGATAGATAGATAGATAGATAGATAGATAGATAGATAGATAGATAGGCCCTTTTCACAGATTTGTGTGGATAAATGTAATTCTGAAGGCAGGAAAAAGGTGATAGATTATTTATGATTATATATGACCCCATGTTTAACACCAAAGAAGCCTGACATTGTGTGCAAAAGAGTCTACAAGTGTGTTGACTTTTATGAGTCACATCCACATTGCTCTCATTGGATCCTGGTTGGATAATGAAATCAAACATCAACAACCAATAGTTTGGTCTTTTTTGTCCTGAGACCATTAGGCAGATGAATTACCCCCTTCAGCATTTTTTGTGTTGAGGGAAATATCAAGTAACTCGTGTGTCTAGACTCTCTACATGCAAATCTTATCAAGTAAGACGAACCACTTAGCATCAACATGCAAATTGTAGGTTGTGGTTGGGTCAGGTCTCAGTTGGACCAACGCCGCCCAACGACCACAAACAGACTACTCCTAAATTTGCTTGAGACTGGGCTGAGGACGCACCTTTCAGGGGGTATCTCACTGAGGCTGTTTTTGCTCTGGGTTAGGATGAGAAAACAACCCACTAGGATGGTTTAGAAACATCTATGTTTACTTTGTTTTCATATAAAAATTAAACCCTGATAAGAAACGATAAAAATGCCTTCATGAAAGGATCATGTGCTGCAAATTCTAAAAGGGTTGGAAAAGTTTTAATTATATCCAGAATTTTGTTGTCCTTCTTATTTTATTTTATTAGGGTTTTTTTTTTTTTTTGGGGGGGGGGTGGCTTTCCTGGCATCTAAATCAAGAAAAGCTGAACAGAAGAGCTGCTGTTTTCTGCTTTACTTTAATCAGCTTATGGGTTTCAGGACAGATCGCAATAAATTACAGTTTGCAAAAGCTGCGCGTCACTCGTAAATCACTCACGATTGCATGGGAGCGTTTTGACAAAGGAGTGGTTAACACAGATTATCACGGTTCTTTCAGATGGTCAAAGGTGGGATGAAATCCAAGAGACCTCACAGCCAGTCTGCAGGTGTTGTCTCAGAGCAGGAGAGGCAGATGTGGAAAATGTAATTTTTGACCATGTCCATTTTGACACAGAATGAGGATTTTTCTAAACTGCCTTGGAAATGTATTAGAAGTAAAAGAAAGTATCTTTTCACTTTATAACCAGAAACTTCAGTGTGTTTTTTATGGGAAAACCCAACACTAAGTAATGCATAATTGTGATCTGGAGAGAAAATGACACTTGGTTTAAAAAACAAAACAAAAAAACCCTGTAAAATCTGAAAAGCGTGGCATGCACTTGTATCCAGCCCCTTTTACTCTGATACCCCTATATAAAGAGAATAGCACAACTGCTAATATACCAAGACATGACTGTCCACCTATACTGACAGGACAGACACTGCAGGAAGAAGCCCAATAATTCCATTGGTCAGATGAGAACAAAGTTGAACTTTTTGGCCAACATGCAAAGTTATGTGTTGCAGAAAACTTACATTGAGCATTATCTTCAACGCACAACCGGTGGTGTAAGCATCATGTTGTGGGGATGCTTCTCCTTAGCAGAGACATGGAAGCTGGTCAGAGCCAATGGGAAGATAGATGGAGCAAAATGCAGGGTAATCCTGGAAGAACAACTGTTGGCTGCTGCAAACAACTTCAGTTCACTATAATAAGTCAAACTCTAAATATAAATCCAATTGGGAATCTGTAGTAAGACTTTTCTGTTTACAAACATTCTCCAGGCACAGCAATAAGTCTCTAGATGTGCAAATCTGGTAAAAACCCTGAAAAATTTGCTGCTGTAATTAGAATTTTTAACTTTTCATATTTTTATTTGTGAAAAAAATTGAAAGCCATGTATTATTTCCATTCTGCCAAACAATTATGCACCACATTGTGTCGGTCTATCACATAAAATCCCAAGAAAATATATTTAGGTTTGTGGTTCTAATGTTTTGGGGAAGTTTTTGCTGCCTTTTGTCCTTAATATTTTCAGCAGTATTGAGCTGGGGTTTGAGTAAAAATCCACCAAAATCAGGTGTTCACAGAGCAAAATTTGATTTGAAATGTTCCATCAGATTATCTTGAGTGTCTCAAACATCACCTTGTTTTTCTGGTTTGAAGACTTAGCAGTGACCTTTTCATGAAGCGGCTCCCTGCCAATCTGAAGCATCATGTAAAGTTTCTGTAGCTGCTTTTGTCTTCAGGTTGTTCTCAGGTAATTTATGGCCCTTAGTTCAACACATATCCATGAACTCCA
Source organism: Anableps anableps (assembly GCA_014839685.1). Classification (NCBI taxonomy): domain Eukaryota; kingdom Metazoa; phylum Chordata; class Actinopteri; order Cyprinodontiformes; family Anablepidae; genus Anableps; species Anableps anableps. The sequence goes on from CM026081.1 coordinate 25,479,181, forward strand.
CAGGAATTCTGCTCACATATGCAAGGAGGGTGTGTTAAGAAGCTAAATGGTGAAATCTTGGTATTTCCATCTCAAACACAGAAACTTTTTTTAGATTCTTTCCCCTCTCTAACCATAAATAATTAGAGACACAGTCGCAAACTTGTGGACAGCTCGAGACCCGAAGCATTGGCAATAGCATTGAAACCATGTGTTTCCACTCCTCATTTTGACCCCGCCGGGAGAGCTCCCAAAATCCCCGGCACAAGCCCCTGGTGGCTGCCACCAAACAGTCAGCAGAGAGTTGATTGCCCCGTTTCAAAGTAGATTTTCTGCCTCCATGGCCAAACAGCTGTCATATCTTATTTCATATCAGACCTTGATGGACCTAATGTGGGAATCCATTATCACACTTGCGCTCTTTGCCACTTCATTTTTTTTCATCCCTATTGGGTGTCATGGATCCAGAGCATATGCCTCTAGGGGCCCCCGGGCACCCGGTCTTGTCTGTACTGGCCCGGCTATGGGTCATCCTCCGCTTTAGTCCACCCTTGTCAAAAGACATTCTCGTAGAGCCAGGGCATGGAATAAGAGACAGTTGGTCCAATGTGACGGGTATGGACTGAAATAAAAGAAGTTTTGTTGAATAGAAACTCTTGTTTTTTTGAGGTCTTTGAATAGATATACTTGACCTTTCTGTGCCAAAGCCTGAACAATCAAACCTCTGTTTTGCAAATTGTCAAACTCTGATATGCATCCTTTGCTGTAGTCACAGACTTTTACCACCATACATAAATGTGCCCTATATACAGTAACTCAGACTGCCGCTGCATGTGTGTAGTCTTTGTCTGTTCCACACACACAGCGTCTGCTTCTCTCCATGAACTCTTCACCCCAGCTGCCACCAGAAGGCTGTCATGCTAAATTATACCCATGTTGTTTTTTTGGCAGCCCTTCACATCAATTGACGGGCGGCCGGTGAGTTCAGAGATAGAGATTAACTCGCTGTTTATGCCTTCAAAGTTTTTCCTTCCACACTTTTACAATCAGATTACAGCGCGAGGGTTCAGGGGAGCTGGCAAAAAGCATGAAAACTGCACTGCCTCAATCATAGACTCCATCTGCAATGTGTTTATCGAGTAAGTATTTCCAGGTTGGGATTTCTTTCTATGATCCATTAAAAGTTTTATTTGTGGATGAAGTGCAAAAAAAAAACTTTTCTTAGGGAAAATTGAAGCACACAACTTACTTGTATAAGTGTTGAACAGCCATATAAAACACAAATACAGTTGAAACCAGAAGTTTAAATACATTCTATTAAAACATTTGTTTGCTGGAACTTAGGCCCATTCCTCCTGAAATAACTGGTCCAACTGATTTAATTTTGTAGGCCGGCTTGCTTGTACACACGTTTTCAGCTTTTCTCACAAATTTTCCATTAGACTGAAGATCAGGGTTTTGATATAGCCACTCCAAAACATTGACTTTTTCGTCTTAAGCCACACTGCAAAAAATTTAAAGCTACATTAATGGTCATTATTCTTTTGGAAGGCCCACTTCTGCCCAAGTTTTAACTTTCTGGTTAATGTCTGAGGTTTTGCACCTAACAGTCTTTACTAACAATGCAATTTATTTTGTGAAGTGTACCAGTCTCCTTTCAATTCAATTCAAATTCAAAAATACTTTATTGATCCCAAAAGGAAATTAAATGTGGCTGTAACTCAAATTATTCAAGATTCTTCCAAGAATTATTGTAGATGGGGATGGCTGTGGGCAGGAAGGATCTCCTGTAGCAGTCTGTATTACAGCAAATTTGAAAAAGCCTCTGACTGAAGACACTCTATGACAGTCTCATGAAGAAGATGTTCAGGGTTGCCCAAAATTTTCTTGACTTTATGTAAAATCTTCCTTTGCACCATCATCTCCAGTGGTTCCACAGTAGTCCCCAGAATAGAACCAGGTTGTTGAGCCTTTTTAAATCCTTTGTTCTGATGCTGCAAAATCCTAGTTAACAATCGTACTTCACATTTGGGATGGTGTTTGCGAGCGTCTCCCGTTTACGAAATTTAACAGTAAGCATTACAGTCAAGCATTTCAATTTCAGCCTCATCAGACCACAGGACATCTCTCCAAATATTAAGATTTTTGTCCCGAGTGTTTTTGCAAACTTTAATCTGGCTTTTTATATAGCTTTTTTGGAATACTGACTTCTTCCTGTCTAACTGGCTTTTCACCCCAAGTATCATTTCACTGTGGATAATAACCTTCTTCTACCAGCTTCAGACAGGATCTTAAAATGTGGTGTTAGGCCTATTTACTCCATAGCAGAAATCATTGATCAATTTAAACACATTAAGATGCTTGAAGAGGTCATGTTGCTTGATTCCAAACAGGAAAGGCCCTTGAAGCACATGTTTCAACAAGACAACATCTCCAAACTAGTAAGTGAGCAATATATTGGTTCTAGTCCAATGACACAAACATTATGGAGTGGCCAACCCAATGCCTGGAGCTTAATCTAATAGAAAACACATGAGGTGACATTTGATATTTTGCAGGCAAACACCCACTAATATAAAGAAATTATGGAATGAAGTCCAATCATTCTAGTCAGGGATACCTGTACTCAAGTTGCAGAAGTCGATGCAACACAGATGAGAGGCAGTTCTTAGAAACAATCTTTATATGACTGAATATTAGTTTGGAAAGCAGAATCTTCAAGCAGACAGTGCCATTTTTTAGCCTATTGTTACTTTCTCCTTGCTTTCATCTGCTTTCAGTAGATTAAACAAAGTTAGTAAATTCTTCTTTTAATGTTTTCATTTATTTGCTTTTTTAACACACTGCTATCATATAAAATTCAACTGTAAAGTGTTCACACATATTTTCACACTGGGAAATCCATGTGAGACCCAAGAGCATAGCCGCCGAGGGAAACTGAAAAGGTGAAAACAAGACTCAGCTCACACAAACACACAACCCTTAAGACCAGGGTGAAGAAAGCGTGACCTTTGACTCTGTTTGTTGATCTAGACCCAGGCGCGAACCTTAAGCCTCAGGCCATGCCGGGAGTTGAACCAGGGGCCAGAGGTGTCTGAGTTGGGCAGTGAAGTGACAGAAAGGCTAAAGAAGGGTAATGGAGAAGCAGAGCTCTTTTATTTCTCATTATGATGTGATTATCATATTCTTGAGAACCCCTCTTAAATTTCTAGTCTTTTTTTTTTTTTTTGGAACAGACTGAAATGTTACATTGCTATCTAATTGGTCAGAGAAATTTGATATTGGTCAATTGTTCATGGTCCCATGAAGAACAGTCATACAACTATTTTCCAACTTTACCTCAAGGGCTATTGTGACTTTTGTACTTTCATCAACATGTTCTCAGAGATTACCATGAAATTTGGTGGAAATATTTATCATCCCCAGATAATGAATCTGCATGACTTGAAGTGTTGGGTTTGATCTGGGATACCTCAGGCAAAGGTTATTATTAATCAAGAGAAATATCTGAACATTCAATTGATAGATTGGAACAGAGTGTTTCTCAGATTATGTACCACGTCATAATTAGTGATCCTTTAAACTTTTTTTTTTAGATTTATTACAAACTCTTGTGGTTTTGTGAGGCATGATTTAAAATGTCTCCAAGGGTTAGCAATATTGGTTCAAACCCTGGGAAAATGTGTCCTGCTGAGTTTAAAGATTCATTTTGGATTTTTGAAGTCATGGTCTATAAAGTTATTATCTTTGGTAGTTATACATATCCTTTTCTGTGGTATAAAGATTTTTAATTGCAGTAAATTCTTAGAAAACTGTAGAAATCCTCAAAGCATTGGAATGCTCTCAGCTTGTCAGGCAGACCCCTGGTTTTCACAGATTTTAGCTTTTAAGAAAACCCCCAAAATGTTCATATTCAAGGGATAAAAGACTTTATTGGCAGATATTTAACATTTTACTTTCACAGGAATAACCAGATAATGTCTAAACGTCAATGAATCTGGAAAAGTGGAGGAATGTTTATTGTGCACAATGTGCAAAATCTAATAGTTTACCCTTGGTAGACTGAGAACAGTCTGGCCAGTTTCAGCCTGATCAGTGGTAATGCAAGATTTTGTGTGTCTGCTGTGTGTTTTACACAATACGGGTGCCCCCAAGTGATCATATATTTCATATAATCCATCAGAAAATGGGTCAGACTGGCATCAGCTGTAGGTTCTTCAAGCGTTCACCATGTAGAGGTAAGTTAATCTTCATCACTACAGACAGAGCACCTGCATAGTGTAACATGAGATTTAATAAGGCCATTGTTAGGTCATAGATTTCAGTTGTATGAATTTCTTAGTAGTCAAGTGCACAAAAATGATTGACAAATCAGAAAAATCATGGCCTGGCTTAGCTGGAGGTGACACTGAGCATGCTACATCATCTGATGCAATACAAAGGCAAAGGCTTGACGGTTATTTCCTTCTGTGTGCTCCACTAAATTGCAAAACAGATATGTAACAGTGTAACAGGGGTATAACCTACCACACATCTCAAAATCAAAGCTAAATAAACTAATTATTTTCATGTAGTTTTTGTGGCTCTAAACACATTTTGTTTAGCTGGACCAAAGGCAAAAATGCCTCTCTGGGTTGTAAAAGTTGCTGACCCCTGCTCTAGATTCTAGAGGGTCAAATAAAAATAACTTCAAGATAACAGTTGTGTGCGTACATATTTTTTTATCAGTCAAATCAGTTTTTATTTGTATAGTACCAAATTGCTTCAGTGTAAAAAGATCTTATTATTAAACCTTTTAGAAGTACTCGTCGAATGCAGAAAAAGCTATAATATTATACATTCTGCCACAACTGGCCCTTTAAGGACGTTTATGGTCTTGATGTAGTCCCAAATGAAAAGGAGTTTGACACCTCTGACTTACAGTGTTCAGTAAATCTCCAGGTTTCTTAGATTAAAAATACAATTCATTTACATTGTATGTTTATTTGATTAGCAAACTGATGTCGAGTAAGGACAGTGGCTGGCCTTATGGAACCTGTGTGCATGAGATGAGTCAATACACAGACTGAACAAGATTCTCACAGCACACACCCATAAATCTACTTTATGACAGATTAGAGAGAGCAATGGCTTTTCCACTCGTTTACCCATAAATACAGCAACACGCTCAGCTGTTTTATGCCTCTCTCTTCAGATGATGGAATGGGTGAACTGATGTTTATAGCTGTCATGGACCCGCAGTGAATATGTCTCTCACTGGCTGAACTTCAAAGCGACAATAAAAATCGAGCTGCTCTGTGATGAAAAGGCAAAACAGCTGTGTGCTTTATGATTTAGCTTTGTTTCAGCCTTTGGCTCTGCTGTGAGAAGGAACAAAAAAAACTGTTCAGAAAATGTCCTGCTGCACATAGGAGAGATATTATTATTTCCCACGCCACTTTTTGAAAGTTCATCTCTTGCATAGTCAAAGTGTGAAGAATCGAGCTAAAAAAAGACACACAAGCTCTCTGAGCAAGAGCACAGGTTGTAAGAGGAGCCAGCAGAGCCATCAGATCTGATGTAGGCGTTTTTTCCTGACAGCTGTAATTCTCCGACCTACAGAATTTCATCACCAGCAGTTGCATTTAAGCTGTGCCGCAGGGCAGCGGCCCTTTCAAGTCTCCTTCCTCTGACAGGTAGATTTATTAGTCCTGAAATTTGTACAGCTCACATGTCACTTATGGCAGACTGTCAGCATGTCAGAGGGGCCTTCTGGCAGTTTTCTTTTTAAGGTGGATCTGCCTGGAAGAGGTTTACCCATCACCTCCTTCCCTCTGTCCCAACCCTGGAGTTTAAAAAAGAGGAGCACAGAAGGAAGAAGGGAGAAGACTAAAAACTGTCATTTGTTTTTTTTTTTCTGAGTGAAGATTAACATCAAAGAGCAGCTTTGCTGACAGGTGAACAGATACTGACTGATAAGTAGGAAAAATGAAGGCAATGGGGAAAGCATTTAAGGGAAATTCCCCAACTAGAAATTAAGAAGATGGTGTAAGTGATTTGTTTGTTCTGCTGCTTTTGTCAACAAATAAATGAAAAACTGGACCACTATTCATACAGATGTAAGCATACTGACTTATTAAACAGGGAAGGGGACATGTCAGCGAGAAGCCCAAGGTTCCTACACCTGAAAAGTGTCCCGTACCTATCCATTCAGCGCCTTTTTACTCTGATAACCAAAGACCAGACCAAGGAACACAGCAGACGGGTCGGGGATGAAGTCGTAGAGAAGTTTAAAGCAGGGTTAGGTTAAAAAACAAAATCCAAAGATTTAAATCTCATTCTCTGAAGGAACTGCAGCAATCCACTGCTCAGGTGAGGGAATTTGTTGACAGGACAAGTAGGTGTCCTCTTCATAGATATCTATGGAGAAAACATTATAAAGACATTATGGCATTCTTTGGAAAAGTGGTTAGATTGCTGAATTTTTAAGAAAAACCCAAACAAATTCCTCCTCTGTGGTGCCATGTAGGTAACACGAAGAAAATGTGATAGAATGGTCTGATGACATCAAAACTGAAACTTTTGACCTTGCAAGATCAAATGAGTGATGGGAAACTAGCACACCACATCATCATGAGAACACTACATCAACATAAAAAAGGTGGTGGCAGCATCATACTGCAGGAATCCTTATTTTCAGCAGAGTTACAGGGTAATCCTTGAATAAAATCTGTTAGAGGCTGCAAAAGGCTTGAGATTCCTGTTAGATTAGCCTAGACCTAAATCTAACAATGAATATTTGATAAAACCTGAAAATTATTCTTCACAGATGCTCTCTCTCAAATTTGACCAAACTTAAGATATTTTCAAAAGAAGAACAGGAAAAAGTTTCAGTCTCAAGCAGAGATGCGACCCACACTGATAGAATTTTATGAAGTGAAGGTGTCACAGACAACAAACAGGGATGTGTAGCATTTGAATTTAATCTGGGATAAATGATGTGTGTCCAGTTGCCACAAAGGTGAAACAGCCTTTTACCACACTGTCAGATGGAAGCCAGCTTTGCCATTTTAATGTTTTAGGACTTGCCAAAAAAAAAAGAAAATCCAAACTAGGAAAATTATGTGTCATTTTACAGTAAGCGATTGTTTCAGCTTGTCCATTCTAGGTCACATATGTAGAAATCTAATTAGAATCTTAGGTTTTCCTTCCAAATAGGTTTAAGTTCATTTTATTGCCACATTATTGCATTTAGACGTTTTAAAGTGATTTCAGGGCTTCATGGTGGATGTTATTGGTTCAGATTTCAGCTGGTGTTTCTCTGGGTAGACTTTTCATGTTCACTAAACACACGTGTTGGTTTTCTGCGGTTTCTTGCGCAGTTTAAAAAGAAGCATGTTAGATGAAAAGGTGACTCTAGATTGGCCTTAATGTCTGTTTATTTTTCTCTGCACTGGTCCACTGTTGGACTATAACCAATCCAGGGTGTAGCCTGCTTCTGCCTGCTGACTAAGAGAGGCTACAAATTCAAACAAATTCAAACTGACAGTTTTACAGACTCTTTGATTTAAACATATTTGTCACACATTGTGTTTTTAATTAAAACAAACAAAAGCCAATAATGTGGAAGTTTATGGATTCTGTCATTTTGATTAGTGCATGTGGTAAAATGAGGCAGCAATGTTGGAAGGATTACTAGTGGGTATTGAAGACATTATTGAAAGAAGCAGAACTGCTTTGCAAAGCAATGTTCCTGTGTTTTGTAGACCACCTGATCTCTTTGCCAATGAAAGTTATTATCTAGAGTTGGCACCGCAGACAAAACCAGAAACCTCAGCAAATTATTTACTCTGTTTTATCACTAATGTACCTGCCAGTATTTTGCAAAGTAGTACAGTGATGTAAGTAACTTTAAGAATATTTACAAAGACAGGGTGCAAAGAGTCAGCTCTATGTGCAGGAATATCCACCACTGCTCGTTGCTTCAGGCTGCAGTTTGGATTTCTGCAGCAAATAATTACAGACTTGTGGATTTTTTTGTGCTTTCTGCTCGAACATGTTATGTTGCGAAAATTTGTAAAGTCTCTTTTGTCTGACTTACAAGGTATGAGACATGGTAGAGCTAGTTTTAACCATTTAAAGCACTGTCTGATTCAATGTTTTTACCACTGCCCATAATCTTTACAGTTGTGTAGTGTCTGACAAGTGAGCTAACACCAAGATTTAGGTTCAGCACAGTTGGATTGAAAGGCTGACAGAACGATTAACTCATAAAACAGATCATCGAAGTAGGCTAAGAGGCACAGTTTCATTAAATCCACTCAAATGTTGAGTTTCATTAGAATTAGTGTTAACCTGAAAACATTTACAACAATAAAGACACATATTAAAATCTTATGCTAATTCTCCCACATTTTGGGAAAAACTAAAAAAAAAAATAAAAAAAATTAAGTATTTCCAAACAGTTTTGCTATCTGTTGTTAATAGTTCATTTGTTTACCCTATTGGAAATTTATAGATGTGTGACTATTCACAGCTTTCTTAAAGGGATAGTTCAGGATTTTGGAAGTGAGATTCTGTTAAACAATAACTAGCACCTAATATTTTACCAGTAGTTAATAAAGTTTGTCCTGCGAAGGACTGGCGACCTGTCTAGGGTGTACCCCATCTCTCGCTCTATGAACGCTGAAGATAGGCACCAGCCCCCTGACCCTGCAAAGATAAGCATGCTAGATAATGGATGGATGGATAGTTAATAAAGTTATGGTTTCTTTATTTAGTATAAATCCAGATTAGCTGGGATTGGGAGGCTCACGGTAATAATTAGTCTGAGAGAACCTAAGGCCAAAGCAGAGTTCTACCATTTTAAAACAACTCATATCCTAAAAACATGACTAAAGTTTGTGTAAATGTCATGTTTTAAAATGTTTAATATTATGATGTTTGTTTTTGGTAGTAATGTTACCAGAAGCTGTAATTTCTTACACATAAAAATTAAAATAAGAGGTGGTACACCACCAGTGATCTTCCTGTGTGAAACAAGTATTGAAAACGGCCTATGCAGAGCAGTTTTGGTCAGAGTAACTCTAAAACAGTGTAAAAATCAATAAAATAGCATTAATATAGATCTTGATACTAGTTCTACTTTTACATCAGCACAGAGACACACAGGACTGACAATCATGCTTACATTCAATGAGACATAAAGACAATTTAGAATATTCACTTGATATCCTTTAAAATAATCTCATTCAAAAATCATAAACTATGCCTGTAAGGTCCAACCAGAACATTTAAATCAGACCAAGGTCTGAACTTTGACCAGACCATTGCATAAATTTATCTTTTCTTTTTCGCCACTTTGTTGTAAATTTGTTGCTGTAGTTGCAAATATTTTATGTTGATGGCCAGTTCTTTAAGGTGGAGACACTGTGTCTTATTTTATTACGAAATAAGACAGGAAGCGGTTGTTGAGTTACCATGCTGTGTCGATAAATGGCCAACACAACTTGGTGACAGAAACACTGAAGAAGCTTCGCTACTTTTAAATAGTTTGTGAAGCAGCACTTTTAGGTACTTGAAAAAAAGAACAGGTGAAAGACAAGTTAGGAACTGATTTGTATATGCAGCAAGAATAGCACAGATGGCTAACACTTAGCAGCTAGCAAAGCTAAACTCAGCCTCCAATTGGTGCTAAAGAGGTTTTTCACAATTTATTTAATCATCTTTGGTTCAAGATCTAATATATTTGGACTGATCATATTTGAGCTGTTTGATTTTACACTGAAAAGGGATTTTTTTTACAATGCCATTTGAGTTTGATGGAGCATTTAGTCTATAGGTCAAAACATTTTTAATGCTATTTTGGCTATCATAAATATAACGTAGTACACTGAACTAACTAATTAGGTCTGCTAGCATTATTCTATGCTGACTGAAGATTTTTTCAATTCAATTTGTGAAATATTTTCAACATTTTTGAAACAGAAAACGACTATTTTTCAAAAAACATAGCTAAGTCTTTCTCGTTTTTCTTGAACTAAATATCGCGTATGGTTTTGTTTCATGAGCTGGATGTTTTGTTAAATTCCTACAGGTTCCTGTTTCTATTTGTTTTGTCTTGCATTTACAACTGTTTTCATCTTTTCACTCTGATTTTGTATTGAAGCTTATTGTTTTATTGGTCTGGAGGTTGTAGAAATTCTTGTGGAATCGGTTTTAATTAGAGCTCACTTCTAGTTTTTCCAACCTGGCTGTAGTTTTTTGCGTTGTGTTTTCTTATAATCTTTGCTATTATACACCCATTGTATTATACTAACATCAGTTTTTAGTTTTTTTAGCATCCATAAAAAGAACAGTGGTAAAACAATGTAACCCAGGAACAGGCTCGATACTTTACTTGAATGCCTTTGTAGTTAAAAGACCATTTGGAAATTTCTTTGGGTTTCGGTCAAAGCTGCCATAACTTAGCTGTAAAGAGGTGTAAAACAAGTCCAGACAGTAAAAGAAAATCTATTTATTTGAACTGTCTTCTAAATCAAAACCATCAACTGAGTAAATTCGCTTGCTTCAATCTGTACAACATTTACATTCTCCCCTCAAACACGTTGTCATATTATCAGATGAATTATAGCTGAGTGTTGAGAAGGGGCGAAATAAGAAGAAAAATCCCAAGCAACAGTTAGAAAAACGAATGAGTCAGGCCAAGCGGGAGAGAAAGCATACTCTGGGGCCTGTCTTTTAGCTCCACATCTGGCCCTGATATTTCAAAGTTAATTAGTCATGCAGGGGTTGTGTGTAGATAAATCTATCATCCCACGGAGTACAAACCATTTGAGAAATGAAAGGAAGTGAGGAGATATACACAGCCCTGGCTCCTTCATAAATCACTGTCCCAGATTAAAAACAGACACTGCCGTGATGAGAGCGAGGGATAGTGAAAGGGTTGGCCCTGGACAAAAGGACACTTCCATGCATGCACATACTTCACAGGATATACTGCTTGGTGATACACATTTAACCGCAGGGATTATAAACACTAAACAATCCAAGGATGGCTTAAAGTGTAAAAATAGCAGGACAATGAAAAGGCTTGAAAAGTCAACAACGTACTGAGGCAGCCATGAGGCTAAATTAAAATTGATTTCAACATACAGTATGCGGAATGATTATTTACAATGCAAACAGATGTTTATCAACAAACAGACAGACATTTAAGACAACAAAGGTTCATTTGCATTTATTCATAGTAATAATAAATGTGGGTTTCATTGTCACATGTCCAGTGAAAAGTATTAAAAAGAGCATGTAACGCTGACAAAACAGTATGGATTTCCATTTAGAAAAACAATTTTTTTCCCCTTTCCTTCCATTTCTCATATATATAGGGTTTCTGTCTGACAACAGAAAATATAATGCTATATATAAATTTAATTTTATAATTTTAGCATAAAAAAAATCAGGTATTCTTGTTGCTTGATCTGCCCAAGGCACCTGTCAGCTGATGCATTGCAAACACAATTGTGCAGTTATACTAATAGCCAGTATATTAGTAACATTGGCTGTGAAGGTACTATCATAGGGTTTTCCACTTAGTTTTTTTTCCCATTTGATGTTCAAAAGCTGGTAGGGGACTGCCCCTATGGAAGCTATTTCAGTCCCAGAGTCTGATGCTAACACTAAACTAGCATGTTCAGCAGCGAGACAGCGAACTATGTAGACACTCTGAGGGTAAAATGAGGCAAATCCAACCATGTGACAGCATGAGCACATTTATTGTTTACAGAGTTGCAAAAACAATTTCATTCACACAGAGGGATTAGGGTTTCCACTTACATGCTTTTCACTTATGCTTTGGTTCTATTATTAACACCTTTTCTGATTTTGTTTTTTTTTTATTTAATATGAAAATCCAGATTTGAATATTTGATTTCATTTTTGTAGCCCAAAACTTCACTCGAAAGTGTGCTGAAAGCATTGTATTACTTTTCTGTTGCCTTTTCTCTTAACTTCATGGAGTCATAAACTATTGATAAAAAGTCTGAACACTAAATTCTTGGAAATATTACAGACTAGATCGCTTTAAATAAACTTAAAAATATCTTCACGTAGCAGGGGTCTTTTCATGTGTCAACAAAATTTATTTGGGTGTCAAACTTTGTGAGTTGAGGAGAGGAGAACTAAAAACAAACTGCTGCACATATATATGTTTTCTCCAAATGGTAATTTATTTCATATTTTTGTCCCTTTCCTCATGATTTTCAACATCTCCTCTTGCTGTAATAAAGATTGCTAAAGGTACATTTAATTTTGAGGTGATGATGAATTGATTTATCTCAAACTTTAAGAACTTTCCAAAAAAAACTGATTCACCTCAGAAGAGCTGACATCTGAGAACGGAACTCTCAATAAGATATGGGATCAAGTTTTATCCTATACAGTGATGAATACAATAGGAACATCTAATTAAAAAAAAAAAAGCTATACAATTTGAGGATGTAGTGATGGAATGAAAAGTATATTATGAAATAATTACGTAAACATGAGAAGTACAATAAATCTAGTGTGTAAGGGGGCTGAACTTTAAATCACCTCAACCTTTATGTAAGGTTAGTTTGGGATTTATAGTTTTAGAAGAATTACGACAGGGTTCAGGATGAGGTTGAAGGTTAGGAAAGGGATGAGGTCAAAGGTCAGAGTGGGGAAAGTGCTGAGTATTAACAGGAACATCTGTGTGACAAAAGTTGCAGTGAAATGATGAGAAGCACTCTAAATTCTTTTGGTATACTGAAACATTCCAACCTATTAAAGAAAGTTTTTTTGTTCAGTAAATGCTACCTGGGAATAAAAATGTTTGCAGTATGAGACAATGGTTAAAAGCTGTAAACTATTAGAGGGACAAAAGTGTCATGCAAAGTTAATTTTGTGTTATGAAACTAGCTTGTGTCATTTTATTTCCATGTGGCGTCCTGCAGGACCAGAGCGGACATGTAAGGCTGCTGATAGCCATCTGACCAGGAAACATTAAATCATAGATGAAACAGCGAGGGGGAAGCTGTAAATCAGACATTACAAAGACCCTGGTGAAAGCGCAGGAACGCTGCACTGCCGTGGGATCGTCCCTCATGCGCTGCCTTCAAAGCTGGCTCAGGCAGGAAGCAGTCATTCCCATTTCCTGTCTGCGTCACCCTGGGGAACGTGACTGAAACTGAGGTGTGAAGGAAAAAAATTTTTTCTTGGCTGGCATTATTCTCCCTCCCAAGGACATTCAAGTGTGTGGTGATTGTCCTCATGATTGTTTCTCTGAAGCGATGAAAACAGATTCCAATGGCACAGGAATCACATTTGTATGAACATGAACTCTGACCATGTTAAGGCTGTTGTCGTGGAAACACTGATGATGGGTTTGTTGGTGTCAGGGTTGGTTTGGTTGAAATGTGAAACAAAACAAGACAAAGGTCTTTTCCAAACCTTAAACTCCCTTCATGTCACTTGGGTGTGTGTTTGCAAGTAAGAACAGTTTTATTTCCAAATGTCTAAAGGGAGAAGGGGAAAAAAGAAACAAGAGTGTGACTTTATGCAGAACGCAAAATAATTCAGAACCCCATGAGTAGAGATGAAAAGAAGAACCTTCCAGAAGAAATAAGTCTTCAGCTGTAATTCCACTGTAAGACAAGGCCAGCCCAAGGCAAAGCAAACTAGACAAGGCAGGATTATTTGTGATGCACATTTTCAGCAACAAGGCAATTCAAAGTACTTTACAAGATGAAACCAGAACATCAGACAAACATTCCATTTCAGTGTTATAACAAAATTAAGCAATAAAAAATTGGAATACAGATTAATGATGTTGCAGTTATTATAAATCAAAGGTAACTGAAAACAAATGAGTTCTTAGCCTTGATTTAAAGGAACTCATAACCTCCTTAGGGCCCCTAAATCAACAGGAGGGCCCCAAGATCACTTGAATTCTCACACAGATCAGGTTTACAAATCCACACTTTTGTATGTGTAATATATTAGTTTTAATCGTGCCAACAAATCTTGTGATTCTTAACATTTAATGTGTTATATGTAAATCGTTGTTGCCAGATTGTAAAGACTTTTCTGTTGACTATAGCTGTGTTCGACTTGTTTCAGAAGTTGGGAGTTTGTTGCTGGGAATGATATTTTACACCATCAATACATTCTAGATGTGCAGCAACCACATTGGATATTAATCTTGGAGTTAATCAGTGAACTTTCCCAGTCGTAATTTCTGATCCAGGAGGCGTTCCTGTAGTTTATTTGACTGGGAACTATGAAACTATGAAAATCCAACTTCTATATTCAAAGTAAGGATACACTGTCTAACCCTGTGTCAACATCAGGAAAAATCATTGGTTTCCAGAAAATTATCTGAATTTTTGTTGTTTTAAGAACACATGAAGATTAGAATTCATTAGATCCTTTAGAGCTTCTATTCGGTCAGCTCTGGGGAGCAACTTAACTTCTCTAAGAATCAAAATAACATAATAATATAATACTATATAATAGAGATGAGACAATTAGAGCTTCGAGACTGATTTCCAGTCTGCGGTTTTTCTAAAGCTTTGACCTGATCATAAAAGAGTTGGCCAATTCTGATTTCCCCTAAAGAATTGTAATTCAAAGCATTCAAAACATTTTTTCCCAGCCTTACTGGCACAGGCAGTGATTAAATATTTGAATTTGAAACAGTAGTGAAGACACACTGCATGTGTGTGAGAGAGCAGGTACTTTTAAAACATAGAGAAGTGGCTTGGAGTTGACGTTTTAAGCTATCTTTAGTATGTTTTATTAGCAATAAGCCTGTTTAATATGAATGCGACTTCTAACTGTAAAAATTAATCTTTGTGTTTGTTTCCTAGATTATAAAGACCCTCAACCTACTATAATTCTGAAATTTCCAAAAGGAAATTGCCAAATTGCCAGCATTTTTTTATCCACCATGTCCCAAGATAGTGTGAAGTTCAAAGTTCAGAAGGATAAATCAAGCTTGTCATAGATTTACGTTCAGCCATCCTAATATCTGTTGAATCTGGTGAATTTGTTCCTTCATCAGTTTGATGAAACATCACCAAGGCAGGTATAAATTGACATCCCTTGTAAAAAGACTCATTTTGTACCTTAACAAGTTGGATATGAAGCAACCAACACTTCATTTGAATACCAAACCAACAATTGATTTTGAGTTTTCTTCCTTCAATAAGAACGTTCACACTGAAGGCTGACCTGGAAGTACTTTTGTAGGTGTGGAATTTATGGGTTGGATAACGAACAGATTTCTTAAGAGCCCAGGATGGTTGGACCAACATGCTGAAATCGGCCCTCACTCACAGCTGCATGATGAAAATCACATGGCTCTCAGCTTCTTGTTGTCCACCCTATCTTGTCACAACTCCCCTGGCAAACTTTTCAGCACCCTCTGCATGCGAAACTATTGTGTGATTAGGCTATTAGTGGATTTCGGCCCAACCATGCTGGTTCCTTTAGTTTTTGACCACCCAGTTACCAGTCAGACCCTGTTAACCATTTCTGGATGCATCTCTAATTTATAAACATACAGTATTTATTCCCAGAGTTATCAGTATATAAATCATGTGAAGTATCCCTAACACACATTTAGTTGTAAAGTCAATTAATGTACTGTATAATATTTTGTTGTTGTATTCCTTTTAAACTGTAAACTAAAACAGTAGTTGTGAGAAATGCTTAATTCATAAACATTTGAATATGGAGGATAGAATAGGATGTTAATTAACTATTGGAGATTTTAATGAAAACTTAACAGCAAGAATACAAACTTACCCTTTCTTACCAGTGAATTAATTCTAATGTTTCTCAAGTAAGAAAAAAAATCAGTCAGTGAGTCCAATTTTAAAAAAAGTATTTGCTTCAAGATTTACAGTAGGAATGTGTGTTGCATTTGTAGACATGAAACTAGGAATAAATGAGTTCTGCATGTTGGTTCTCAGTGCATTCAAAAGCTCAAGAGACATTATAAAAACCAGAAACATCAACAGCTTTCATTTGTAAGACTCACATTTTCACAGATTATGCACAGTAACACACCACACTGTCATTTTCTCATGCTGTGGAAAGCAGATGATGTTGTCGCTAAAATGGATACTGACTTTGTATATACCAGCAGGACAGAATAAGATTCAGCAACAGTCTACAGGGTTCAGTATGTTTTAATAGGCTTTTATGTGACAGACCAACACAAAATTGAACAGAATTGTGAAGTGGAAGAAAAATGACACATGGTTTTCAAAAGTACGGCATCCAAACATCAATTGTTAAGCCCCTGGATTTTAGTTAGATTTAAGTTTGGACTTGAACTGAGCCATTTTAACATGTAGAGTATTCTTTTATCTAAACCAAACCAGAGTTTTTTTTTATAGGATTTTTAGGGTCTAGTGGCCTTTATTTGACAGGAAAGTGGGTTGTGAATGAAGGGGAAGACAGGCGGCAAAGGTCACTGGGCCAGGTCTCGAACCTGTGACATTGAGGACTGACGCCACCGTACCTTGGTTGTACGCTTTACACCTGCGCCACTACCACGCCCATACCAAAGTTATTTTTAAAGATAATAGACGTAAATCAAGCATTTTCCATAAATCAAAATGAACGTGTGTAGCCAAATTTTCCGCAATTTCTTTCCCTCCATGTAAATATCACTAAATGCTAAAAGTTTGTTGTTGCTGTACCAGCCATGCCTGTACATGAGCACAGCATGAATAAGTGTCTCTGTCGAAGCAAATGGCGGTCAGAGTTTGAGAGGTAAAGGGTAAGAGCATAGCAGAAAAGGAATTCAGTAATCCGGTTTTGGCTGGAGGGAAATGAAAGATGAGAGTCGACGTTTAATTACAAGGTTCGGAATAGGCTGCTGATGGAAAAAAACTGGGTGGGGCTGGTTGTGGAGTCAGGCCCAACAACTATGATTCATCCCGGTTGGGTTTTAGAACAGTTACATTCAGGGGATTTCTTAGTCATGCTGCAGCCATCTTGGTGCTTCTCGAATGACTGAAATTACTAAAAGTTGGTCAAATGGAACATCTATAACTTTTTCTTGATTATAAGACATAACTGGGATTGCTGTTCTGAAGTAGGAGTTCAAGGGATAGTTCGGGATTTTTGAAGTAAAGGTTCTGTAGTTAGTAATTTTCCTGCTGTATTTACCACTCTTAGCATCTTCATTTGGCATAAATCCAGATTAGTTGGTCCAGAAGGCTGAAGCTAAAGGCTAGTCTGAGACAGGTTAACACCAGAGTAGACTTCTAAACTCAACTGTAAACTCAAGTGAAAAAAGTGGATGATTTCTCATTTGATTTTCTGCTGCTTAAAGGCCAAAACACACCACTTGCATCTGACTCTTCATTCTCCGATCCAATATTTTCCTGACATACAGGCCCGGGCAAAACAGTCCCTCTACAGACCATCGGAACAGCGAGATTAAGTATTCATGCACGAGTATGTACCGGAAATCCCAACAGCATAAACACAAGCCTGTCCGGCAGTAAAGTTTTGAAGTACATCATTCAGCTTTTTTGCCTCTCTCTCTGTTGGGTTGTCAGTATGGGTGTTGAAGTCTCCTACAATTATTAAACAATCATAATCTGTGACAAAATATGTGGCAAGAAATTTGCCACATATTTTGGGGTTTTGTATAAAGTTAGTGTCAGAGTTTGTTTGTGGCTTTTTACCTCAATTCCCAAATATTCAAGAGTCAAATTTGCCGAGGAAAACCTTTTTACAGTTTAGTGGATCATGAAATATTGTAGCAACCCCTCTGTAATTAGGAGGCGCTGATTCCATAAGTACAGGTGTTTCATTGTTTTCATCCAACCATGTTTCTGCAAGAAACATAACATCAATATTATCCTCAGTGAGGAAGTCATTAACTAAAAGTCCTTTTGCTGATAGGGATCTTATATCTAGTAGAGCCAGTTTAAGTGACTTGGAAGTAGATAATTCTGCAATTTGTGGTTGCTTTAGACAAGGGATAAATCTGAGGTTTGATTTTAGACCACTGCATTTCCTTGCTTTTTCTCCATTAGTAATTCTGACAGGAGGACAGGTGTAGAACTAACGTCTGGACCCCTGTCTCAGACTTCAGATATACAGAGTGGATATTGTTCTGATGGGCCAGAACCTGGTGGTGCTGATAAAGTAAAGCATGCTTTTTGGTAGAGCCAGATATCATTACCGTACCCAACCCTTTTACCGAGGAAGGAAATCTGGCACGCCAAAACAACCCACTACAAAAAGGTGCCCTAATTTTTTTTTTTTTTTTTTTTTTTTTTAATTTTTTTTTTATGAAATTCTTTGGAGAATTGATATATGCAGCAATACCAACTAGACAAAATAGTTTACACATTGATGTCACCACTTCTTTAACTTCTGGGTCCAGCTAATCCAGATTTATACTATGACAATGATAACTACCTCCAGCTATTACCTGGTTTTAACAGAACTGCACTTCAAAAACCTTTGCATCAATTTAATGTGTCTCATCTGTTCCTTTGTGAACAAGTATTTTACCCCATTTCCATCAGCCTCATCAATACTTTGTCCAACATGCAGCAACATCCTGATCCCACACCAGCCAAATGTGGATTGATGCAGAAATTGAAGGCCACCACGCTGTGATGACAACCGCGGTGATGACAACTGTGGTGATGATGATGCCCATTTGAGCGGCTTTGATTTGTCACATAGTCAAGATGCAGTTAGCAAATGTGCACCTCATTAGCCCCGGATCACCAGACTTGTTAGCAGTGACTCTGTCTGCAATAATTCACAAGCCTTTCATCTCAACAGAATGTGTTTCTTGGACAATATAATGGAAGCAATCCATTCTCCCTGTCAATGCCGGGAAACACTTTGTTTTTTGGGACAAATTGTGTTTTGGTGGAAAAGGTTCATTGTGGAGAACATGGAGGGAGTGCCAGAGAAAGTTTAGCTATTGGTTTGTCACAAATTCACATTTTAAGGGTATGAGTAGATCTATTTTTGTGCAAAGATCACATCGTGTATGCATTGCAATACACAAATTGTGCTCTATATTCTGACCTAGTCTTAAGAAGAAGAAACCTCACAGTGTGCCCTGTTAAAAAATTTGGACATTTGTATAAATTTGTGGTTTAAAGACCCTTTGATGGATATTTTCAATAAATTATGCATTACTTCTTAATAAAAAAAATAATTCCCTTCTCACCCTCCACGGGTGGTCTTTCTCAACCTCTGAGCTCGGGTCCTCTACCAGAGGCCTGGGAGCTTGAGGGTTCTGCGTAGTATCTTGGCTGTGCCGAGAACTGCGCATTTCTGGACTGAGATGTCTGACGTTGTTCCTGGGATCTGTTTTAGCCACTGCTCCAGTTTGGGGGTGACTGCCCCGAGGGCCCCGATGACCACAGGCACCACTGTGGTCTTCACCTTCCAGGCCTTCTCCAGTTCCTCTCTGAGGCCCTGGTATTTCTCCAGTTTCTCGTGTTCCTTTTTCCTGATGTTGCAATCGCTTGGTATTGCTACATCCACCACAACGGCTTTCCTCTGTTGTTTATCCACCACCACGATGTCCGGTTGGTTCGCCATTACCATTTTGTCTTACTTCTTATATATATATATATATATATATATATATATATATATATATATATATATATATATATATATATATATATATATATATTTCAGGTTTTATCATGATCTATAACCTCTAAATGAAATATTTCTTTAACTTCCATACTTTTACTTTAAGCATTCTCAGTTCACTTTATTTTCATCTGATGTTTTAACCAAAGTGCACCAAAAACAACTATCCATCTTTGCTCCTGCTCACCCTCCTCTTCCTTCTCCACCTCCTTCATCATCACTCTCTTCTCCCTATTCCTCTCTAACTCCATCCAGCCCCCATAGCCCCCTCCATAAATCTTGGGACAGCAGCGCTTTAATGGATAATTAATTGATGCCGCTGCAGCACTGTAATAAGACAATAAATTACGACACAGGCTGGGCTGCTGTGTCAGTGTGTGTTGCTAATGGCCCTTCAGGGCTGGGGCAGGAGGCTAATAAATTAGACAGGTATTAACTGTTGTGTGCTAAGTAGCCCTCCACCATGAGAGCAGAGCAGGGACCAAGGAGGGAGATGCATCAGGCTATAGAGAAAGAGAGGTGGAAAAGTAGCCATAAATACACTGGAAACCAAACTGGAAAAGGAACCAAGGGACTCCAAAAAAAGTTTTCTGTTTTTGGCTAAAGTTCTACAAATCAAATCTAGCCAAGGATTTCATAAAAATTTATTTTCACATTTTACTGCCAAAAAGTATTAAATCAAATCCAAAGCTCCAACATGATCTATAATATTTATTTTAGTTAATGTTTATTCAAAATTTAGATAATTAGTTAATAAAGACATTCATTATGTCATGCAGTATTTTTGATTTAGTTCCTTTCTGTGCTAACGCATACTGCCTGTCTCCAGCAGTTCCTGGTCTGGATGGATGGATGGATGGATGGATGGATGGATATACAAAATGGCCAAATGAAAGGAAGTACAAATCCATGGATAAATGAATAGATAGACAGGTGAACAGACAGACATACAGACAGGTGGATACACTTTTTAGGTAATAAGAAATACAATGAAAATATACATTTATACATCAAACTCAGTTTTTATTCTTATACTTATCTATACTACAAATTCCACAGTTTTTCATATTTCTAATGAACCCATGAATATGTTTTGAAATTTAGATAGAAGCATGGCTAACTAAGACAATTTTGATGGTAATTTCTGACTTTTGACTTTAAAAATACCATGAGCCTGATGTTCTGCTTTAATAAAATTTAGATTAATCTAGGGGAAACGTCAGCTGTCAAAACTTCTACTAAAATAATTTTTTTTTAAATTGTCAACGAGCAATGGCAGGATGACAACAGTACTACACTGATATGTATGTAACAGCCTAACTTCAGGGTGCCGACACAGCGAACAACCACGTCCAGCTCTCTTTTCTGCATGAGATAGCTAAAGTTCATCCCTCAGAAAACAAAACAGTATTGTTAAGTTCAGAGTTCTTGAAAATTTCTAAAACACAAAGTACAACATACTCAAGTAACACGGGATATAAACACCAGTCTTTTGATGTATGCAATCAGCAAGCAATAAAGAAACCAGTTGTCCTATATGTTGTAAATTCATTGTTCTCTTTGATGGATGGAAAATATTCCCCACATGACTAGAATTAAGAAAATGCTCCATCAAATCATGGTGGTATTCTTATCCAGAGCTTATTTTCTCCCTTCTTCTCCAGAAAACGTGAGAACAATTCCACCATTAGGTAATCTTAAAGCAACATTTCATTGATAATTCAACAAGAGACACTGATTGTATGCTTATACAATGCAAAGCTTTATTATTTTATGCTTACAGTATGGAAACTATAGAGACCGTATTTAGATACACTGGATTCTGGGATGTGTCTTCAGTTTCAAATCTAAAGGATTTTGTTGCTTCCCAAAGAGGAAAATCACAGCTTTGTAAACAAGGACAGCATCTCCTGCTTGGAAATGTGGAATTTCAGCAGATAGTCTCTAATCCAATTTTAATGCTTGTCTGATTAAGAGGTGAGAAGGATTAGGGTGTAAGTGTTCATGTGTGGTGTGATCCATACAGGCACGCATCCTCAAGTGAAATGTGTCCTTTAACGCAAGTGCCTGTTAAGGGGGTGAAAAAAAACCCAATACAGGCGAAACAAAGCGAAAAATTTCAGAGATTAGTCTTGCACAAGAGAAGAAGAAAAATGTCTGTTCAGTCACGTCGTTCCAATTAAAAATGCTGCAAATCTTTCATTTCCCACTGTTATGCCTAACGAGCGCAGCGCAGTGGCAGTTATGTAGATAAAAAGTCTTTCTGATTGATTCCAATGGCCCATTGAAATTTGTTTCACTCCACCTTATTGATCGTACCCCACTGGTTGAAAACTGCTAATTAATAATGATAATAAAAGTGCCACAGCTCATTAAAATCAACCACACCAGGCTGAACTCCTTTTCCTTAATCTTCCACGTCTTTTATTTTATCAGTCTTTTTTTACACTTGTGCTTTATTTTTTTCTGCCCTGTGTGTGCAGAGTTTAAATCATCAGTTTTCATTTCTGTTCTGGTTAAGCTTCCCAGCTGACATGTGAAACATCAATGTTTTTGGTCATGCACATGCTATTATTCTTGTTTTAATTTTTTTTGTAATTGAGTCAGATGCTACCAGATAAGTGTCCGCCCCCACACGCTGAAATCCATAATGAGAAGATGTTTATTTTCTACCCACAGTAAATCTTCTGATTGCTAAATCTTTGCATGTTTGGATTTCTTCCTGACTACCATGTTTCACATTCTCTTTGCTTTGCATCTTATTGAAAATATTGTTTTTTCTCATTTCACTTTTTAATAATATTTATCCATGCTGATTTATTTATAGGGTGTGGATGAAATAGCAGACTTTATCTTGTTTCATTAAAACATTTGTAATTGTCTTCAGTGGCATTAATTCAGGAGAAAGCAATGTTTAAAGTGTGGCTATTAAACAGCAAAGGTTGTAAATTTAAAGAACCAGGCAGGCCTGCTAGGATGACCTTTGTAACGGGTTTAAAAAGGAATGTTGGATTAGTTCTAGTAGCGGTCCGCTGAGTTATCAGCAGTCAGCATCTTATCAATCTGAGTGATCTCAATTTGGAGGATCGGAGGAGTTAAGTGGTTGGTTCAAGACCAGCAATAGTGGAAAAGGAGTTTTCAAATTTTCAGGTAATAATTAGATTTTATCAATATATTGCAGCATTTTCAAAAAATGGAAAGTATAGAACTGAGTGGAGATGTATCAATAATAAAATCCTTCTACAACGATAAAACTACTCAAAAATGGTCAATGTTGTTTATCAAAATTTTTTAACAAGACTGTGCTGACATTTAGAAATAAAACATATTTGAGATTGTTTTGATATATAAATCTAGCTGCCTGTCATAGCTAGATTTGGACTTTAACCTGTTTTTCTCCATACCACAGCAATGTGTGCTTTTCGCTGAGTGTTGTTTCAGGTTGGTAATTAAATTCTGTGTTGAAAAATGGTGACATAAATCATTGGCTCTGTGTACTTTTGTTTCTCCATTGTCACTGCAGCTGAATGAGAACCCTACAATCCACAGTGTTCCCAAACAGCAGAATTTAGCGATACGGCGGGGACTTCACACTCTGCTTTGCTTTGAAACAGAAATAGAAATAGCCTTTATTGTCCCACTGAAGGGAAATTCAGGTGTAACATCAGCATCAGGATATGTAGGGTCACACAAAAGTTCCAAAAGTGTCAAAAATATATAAAAAACAAGGTCAACAATAACATTAATAATGATAATATGTTGTGCAACATAACAGAAATATTATATAAAAAATATATTAACATAGTGTGCAGTTATCAGAAATAGAAATGTGATACAATCCAAGGAACGTGCAACTAAATAGGATGACTTTTTTTAAAATGTGCATAATGTGCACAGACAACAATATAGCATATCAGCTCAGTGCAGAAAAACAAATGTGCAATAACAGCAGAAATGTTTAAAAATGGAGTAAATGATTATGCAAATGCCAGCAGGGACGTAAACACATTGTCTTTGTTAGGAGCAGTGATGGTTATAGAGTCTGACAGATGCTGAGAGGAAAGATCTCCTATAATGCTCCTTTGTGCATCTAGGATGCAACAGTCTGTCTCTGAAAGAGCTCAAGAGTTCAGTAACAGTTTCATGCATGCCAGTTCTACTTTTTAAATTTGCACAGTGAAACATAGAAGTCCACACTTCAGTCCCACTCATAAGGTTTAAAACAAAGCTGCAATTGTTCAGTACACATCAGGTATGGAGGTCTTGAGACCAAGATCTGTTTTTCCCAGTCTTGGGTTCAGTCTTGGATTGTTTTGCCTCGGTCTTGGTCTCGTTCACCAAACTGGGTCAAGACTGGTTCGAGACTCAGTAGTTTTTGTCAAAATTACAAAAACTCAGTTTTGTCTTCACCTGCAGATGCACAACAATGTGTATTAAAAGCAGTGACCAGATCACAGCTGCATTCCACCATCTCAGAAAAAATACAGTGTTATTATTGCTGTTGACAGCGTAATCGTGTTGCATGTGAATGTTTACAAAACCAGACGGCATTTGGACATTTGATTTAAAAGAGCGCGTCTGCATGTTCACATGCAGTGCAGTCTAGCTTTTGCTGAACAAACACCTGCATCTGACTGCAGAAAATTATTAAATTTGCTTTTTAAAAACGTATATATATTTTATGATTTTTTTTTTCTTTCTTTTTCCTTACGCATGCATTTTTTTCAAAAATGTATATTGGCATCGAATGTATATTGGTCAGCTGAAAACTTACCGCCTTCCAACTCGTCCAGTCTATTTGCAGCTCCCCTTAGCAACTCTGACACAGACAGTCTTTCTGCTCCCCCCATAACTATACTTCAGTTGCTAAACTGAAGCCAAAGGTGCAGGTATGCGCAATAGAGCTGCACATGGATCCTGTTCCTTCCTGTTTATTGACCAATTGTAGAGGAGCTGGACCAAGACGATGGCCTCATTTGCATAATGAGGCAGAAATGCATACAGTAAAGTAAAAAGAGGAGACGAGGAAATGTAAAAAGAACAAACACTTGTATAAGTAAAAGGCAAAACAAAGTATATACATTTCTTGATGAAAACGCATCTGTGAGGAAAAGGAAAAACAAAATATATATATTTCTGCTTTTATTTTTAATTATGTCAGTTTCGGTCCTCCATATTTTTTTAACATCTAATACTCTGATGAATTGTTGTTATTCAGATGATGATAAGAGGAACAATTTTTTAAAAATATGAAAACCTTTATCAGCTGAATCTGCCACTGTTTTTTAAATTTATCATACAACTATTGTGCCATGTAAGCTGATTATTTCAGTTTAGAGAGTGTGTATCAATGTATGGTTGCATTTAATAACACTCGGTATTTAGGTTTATTATGACCATTATTAATTTAATACTAAGAACTGTCATGATCTGTTTCTTTTGGACTTTTGCTTCTGTTATTCCTTTGTATTGATGTCTTATTTTCCCACATCCTAGTTTATTTCTTGTTTGTCCAGTCCTGAGTTGAGTATTCAGTTATTTTTTGATTATGTTTGTTACTCCTTGTTGTTTTGTTTATTTCAGTCTTTTCTTAGTTATTCTAGTTTTCCTTATGTCTAGTTATTCTCAGTTATGTTTAGATTCTTTTCCTTGCTTCCTTGTTGCTCTCCCTCACCCCCTGTTGCTATTCTCTCTCTCTCCTCAGCTCCCCTCTAGTTAATTGCCCACACCTGCATACGTTTAGTTAATCAGACCCAGCCATTGTTCCAGTATTCACTCCCTTGGTATTTAAGCTCTTCTCCTTCAACCACTCCTTGCTGGTTCCTTCTGTTCGCTTCATGGCATTCTTCCTGGTGTGCTCTCCTGCATCTTCCCGTTTTCTCCTTGTTGTGCTCCTCTTTGTTCCCTGGATTTGCGTCTTTGGTTTAACTCTGGCTCCCTGTGTCCTTCAGTGTTTTTGTTAAATCTTCAAGTGCTATTCACTGCCGCTGCCTCTCTGCATTTGTGTCCTCAAACAACCACCATGAAACATGACAAGAACCGGTTTTGGTTGCGTAATTAACCGTTTTTCTATTTTTGTATTTTGTGGTGTACAAAAAGCAATGTCCAGAAGTATTTGTTGACGTTCTAAATATTCGGTCTCAGTCTGATCTTGGTCTTAGAAGAACCGGCCTTAACGCCATCCCTGGTGCATGCATAACTGAAAGGGATGTGCTGAAAATCTTTGGTATGAATAAATGTACCATGACTCCCCAGTAAACTGTATTTGACCAGGGCCTGTAAAACAACTGCATCATCCACCAAAGCAACCAAGAATAAGCAGCAAGTAGACAGCCAGATGATGGGGTCTAATTTAGTCCCAACATGTTTGCACGTAAAACATGATCCAAGGTACATTTTTAATTACAGCAAAAAGACTAACGTGCTGTAGCGAAAAGAGCATTTGATTTAGTTATGCACATGTTGGAAAATTAGGTCTGCCGCTGTGCTTTAATGTCACATAATTGAGGCAACAGCAGGAAAATATGTTATTACTGGAATGCATGGAAAAAAAACATCAGGAGAATGAATAGAGTCATTGCAGATTAAGTTCTGAAGACAATTATCCCAATTATCCCATCACTGCATGTTTCAGCCTCTGCTTCACTTTAGCATCTATCCTTGCAACTATCCTTGCAACTATGATGACCCATGGGTCATCATAGTTGCACTCTAGCTCAAATAAAGTTGAACTGCATGCAGCAGGAACACTTGCTCTGTTGGAGCTGTCTTTCTCAAGTCAAAAATCCATCTGTATGAAAATTCTTCAAGATACACATCAGAATCTGTTAAAAGTTGCTTTTTTTTTCCCCCACATTTTATTTTGGCATAATCAAGAGTAAAACTAGTTTCCTTCCTCAAACCCTCTCGTATAACATAACATTGGTAGCTAACAACAATATGCATCTAACTAAAGAGGGAACAAGGCTCCCTTCCTCCACATTTATTGTTATTGAAAGTATCCAAAGTGTCCTACTGAGGTGAATGGGGACAAATGTCTCTGAGGTGATATGGCAGCAGTGCTAAAGTGACTGTGGAGATAAACCCTGTTGTCTGCACCATAAGCAGTCCTGCTTCTACCCTGCTCTGCAGAGTAGTGGAGTGCTACATAAATTATCAGTGGACACCACTGTCACCACCAAAGACAGAGTACCCAGCTCAGAGCTTTTGCAGCTCGAGACCTGAAACATTCCCCCATATTTTTCGCCAGCTGTCAAGACGTCTAATAAAGCAGGGCCGAATGGAGGGACGATGCAGGAGCTGAGGGTGGATGAAGTATCTTGCACTGATGTAATATGGCTTATAAATCTAATTTAATTACCCTGTGTGGGGACGGGCTGTAGAAGCCATGACTGGATTTATTGTGCCTTAACTTGGCATCTTAACGACTTTGTGCTTTTAATATCATTACCCTGTAATTTATTCCCTTTTCGTGCGTGCGCACTAACACTCTTTAAGTGCTTGCAGCCCAACACCCACAGTGCAGTCATAATCTTTTTAAGCAGGCTGCTTTACAGATAACGGCAGGCCTGAGCTTTGTCAGGTATTGATCCATAAACTTTCCATTTGACTGTGCCCTACTCACTGTATGTCATCAAGGTGATACTGGCATCATTTAGGGCCAAAAGTTGTAAAATACAGTGGGCTCTAAATAATTTTTTTTTTTTTTTTTTTTTTTTTTTTTTAAATCGCGGTTGGAACAGCCACCTATTATTCCTTCTCTCTACTGGGCAAAACCCATTAGTTGTTTCCGTCAATATTTTTTTATGCATATTTTGAAGTATCACATTAGAAAAGGTCAATGGACATGGCAAAATTCAAAATAGCTTTCTCAATTTCGCAAAAAAGTTTTTACACTCACTTGAAGTAGTTTTTCGCTTTTCCGAAAAAGAGTTAATGTGCTATTGATGCGCTTATTTGCTGGATAAGTTCTGATGTAGCAAATGCTCCCATCCACTGGTGGGTCCGTGCCTTACCAGAGACACAAAACTCAGAAAAATTTCAAAGTCTGAATCTCCAGCATGGTGGGGAAGGTGGGGGACTATCAGCCTTCAATGGCTGGCTAGAGGTATTCCAGGCTGAGATGGGAAAGGTAAAAATCTCCCAGACACTGGTGGTGATGGGAGGCTTGGAAGATTTCTAAGTCCAAACCTCCAGCATGGAGGGAACGACTCTCTCCATTTTTTTTTTTGAGATGTGTGGTCCATGTTAGTTTTCAACCTCTACATCTTGTTTAGCACAGCCATGCTTAATGTCATTGTCTAACGACAATATGCTTTGCGTAGCCTGGTTGATTCACTCCAAACCAGTAGATGGAAACACGAGTAATTCACATATTCTTTTTTTTTTTTTTTTTTTTTTTTGCAACATTTTAAAAGTTTGCTCAAAATTCGCATGACAGTTGGAAGGAAACATAGCTAAAGCCTACATCAAAAAATATCACTGTATTGATTTCAATACTTACAATTAGTGATTTCTCAATTAAGATTTATCTTGCCCAATACCAGCCCTATTTCATGCTACGGATGTTTTAAGGGGAAAAAGCTTGCTAAAGTGACATGCTATAAGCACGTTTACTCCCTATTTTGGTATGACTTCTTGAGATTTAGGTTCATTCCATATTTCAGTACAGTTTTAGTTAATCATCTGCAGGTAAAACTTAATGACAAAGCTGTTCTCATGATTCAAAAATTTTGCCAGTCATGTACACAGAAATTAGCCATGGTTTAATAAAAAAAAAAAAAAAAAAAAAAAAAAGTCGCACGAGACAGCTGTAAACTTGCTGGCTACGGGTGTTGGCATAAAATCACAAAAGGGATCTGATACAATCTGAGTCATGCCTAATCACAGCCCATAAAGACAGTGTCTGACTATGGAGTTCTAATAAAATTAAACCATTAATGAAATCAATACCTTTTTAAAGCAAAGCTTCAGCTTTAAAGCTTCCTATGTGTTATAATGGCACAAATAATTTACACTGATTAACCTTTACTATTGTTTTCAACAGGTGTTTGCTTATTTATGTGCCGTATTAAACACTATTGTATATTTTCAAAATCAGTAAATTAGTCTTTGTTTAGTTGATTTGCATGTTTGTAATCTTATCTATGTTTCAACTTAAGTCACTTTCCCTGACACCAGGGAATAAAAGTGCTAAATAAAAAGGCTTGTCTCTGTGTATCTAAGCCACTCCAACTTATACAGCATTCAATGGTGCATGAATACCAAACTAAATGATGTGTATGTTATTAGTTTTTCTTTCATTCAGACTTGGCTAAGCATTTAAGTTGAAGCTAACATGCCAGCTGCTTCAGACAACAGTTAGTGAAGTTAGCACAAATACTGGCCAAAGAAAACCTAATTTTTACATTTAGTTTATCACCAAGCAATGAAATCTGTTAGTTTTCTCTAATAAGCATGTTATCCTTCTGATTTCATTCCTTACAGGTCATCTTTAACATATTTCATCTTTCTCTATCCATTTTTTCTTTCATCCTCATTTGTCTCACTTGCCATCCTACAAACCTTCAGATCAGTCTCTCTGCTTAAATGAAAAGACAAAGTTGTGAGAAAAAATTAAAAATGAAGGATGAGAGTATAAAAGCTGCTTACTTCCCGCCCTGTCACACAAAGTTTCCAGAGGCCCTGTTCCACATTAGCTTAGCTTGCTATTCAGCTCAGCCATCAACTTAATGCAATCTTCTAAATGCCTGCTGTATGGCCTAACTGACAGTGACATATTTGTTTTGCAGCCTTCTGCAATCTGATGTCTGCCACCATACTAAGGATTTGATTCATATTTCCCCCTTTTCAAGCCTATAATTGGCTGAAACTGCACAGGCAAACAGTTATAAACTCCTTCCTGTCTGTTATTGGTTAGCGAGGGGTTGTGGAAATTAATGAACCAAAAACTTAATTTAGCTGTCCATGGCGACATGTTTGACAACAAACAACAAATCAGTCAAATATAATTTGTGGCTGATTTATTTGACTGATCTAGTTTGATCTGTTTTTGTATTCATCATCTTTGTCTAAAGATTTTTTGTTCGTTTTTAGCATCAATTAGTTAAAGCGTGTCTTGCAAACTTAAGCCAAAATAACACAACTAACTTTCAGCACTTAAGGTTAAAATTTGAAGTAATAATAATCATATTTTGAGACCTAAGAGGAAACTAGAGTACCCCAAAAAACCCATCTATGCATGAAAGAACATGAATATGAGGAAGTAAAGCGGAGAATAGCTGCTCATCTCCAAAGTGTGGCCAAAACAGATGGCGGGAGTGAGGGTGAGGTGGTTCAAGTTTTACATGTGTTTATTGACATGACTGGTGTAAACACAGATGCTTAGAATGCTCTGAAACTTCAGTTTAACCAGCAAAAAACAGCAAGTCGCTTACTTGGGGTCTTCAATAATTGTTTTCAAATAATTAAGTTTCCCAGCATACCCTCAAAGTATGGCCAACGGTCCATTAACTGTGGAATAACTATGTCAGTCATGATGTTAGCATGGGACTGTCGAATTTTCAAGATCATTACTGATACAGCTGAAATTTTGCATAGAAAAGCGCATACGCCATGGGTCCCTGGTATATGAGGCCCAGTTCTTTAACAGTTAAAAATGAACAATGTGGCACCTTCCTCAGAGTTGTTGAGAATTTGCTGTTTTTATAGAAGACAAAATAAACTCAGTACTGTGAAACAAATTAATTCAGTAGCTTGTTTTATGTTATCCTTTTTGATTACGATGATCACAACTCCTTTTTCTGACTCATGTTCCGGGTTTCTCTTGTGTACAATTATCTTTGCAGAAGGAGCTGACTCAATGTTTCATGCAAACACCTTGTCACTTATATTCAGTGACACAAACAACTTTTATTCCTTTGGAATAGCTTGAAGGTAACCAACCATCTTTTAAACCTAATCTGAGTTATTGTAATACTTGTTTAATTAATTGGGCTGGTAAAGACCTGAAAACGGTTGTAATTCTGTATTTAAATGTAGCAGTTAGAGCTGATGGCAATGACCTGAGATTGGACAACCTGTCACATCATTCACTTAGTTATTTAAGGGTGCATTCACACCAGCCCTGTTTATTCCATTTAAATTGAACTCTAGTTCATTTGCCTAGAAAGTCTTGTTCGTTTGGGGAGGTGTGAATGCGCAATCGAACTCTGAAAAAAAAAAAAAAAAAGCAAACTCTGGTCCGCCTGAAAACCTAGGTCTCAGTTCAGTTGAAGTGAACTCTGGTGAGATTCGAATACATAATGCCAAGTGTAACATAGACCTCTAAAAGCAGGAAGCAGACCATAGCACAGGGCATTCTGGGTAAATACAACCAAAACAAACCCATGAGTCTATCACTAGTGGGAGAAATGGCTCGTGGTGTTTTGCCAAAGACAAGAGAAATCCTACAACCGCTACAACCATTTTTATTTACATTTCGTGAAGATTGAAGTTGCGCTCTTTGTCTTCGTCAGAGGTTTTCGTGTCATTTTCTTCAGTGGCTCTAAGTGCGGTACTGCCACAGGTGAGGGGGTAAACAGGTTTTTTAAAGGGTTTGGTTTGTTTGACACAATGGAGTGTGAAAACAAACTACACCAGCTAAAAATGTAACAAATGTTGATATTTTAGTCCCCAACTGAACTGAGTCTACAGGCCTATCAGGAATGAAAACACCCTAAATGTCAAAGGCCTCTGAAGAGAGATCAACAATTGTCAAACTAATGCAAAATGTGGAAAAGAAAGGGAAAGGCAAAGACATTTAAAAGTGGTTATTTAAAAACTGGCTCCAACATGACTTCTGGGTTTTAATTACACAATCTGTCCTCATTTGAAGGCTTTTAATACACAAAATCTATACATCATCTCCACATAATGACACACATACAATATTTCCTTTGTTCATTTTGCTTAAGTACTCCCTTTGTGTGCACAAGAAGCGGAACAGCAAAGATAGATCATATGAAACTCAATTTTTAAATCTCTGCTATTTTTGAAGACCTTCAGGCCTTAATGAGATTTATAGGTTTTGTACAATTATTGTTTTCAGTTCCCTCGAGAGACTTGTTGTTTAGAATACAAGGGAATAAATCGTGGCTAGAAGATTTTATACAACTTTTTGGAAAAGTAACATGCCTTAAACTTGTCCATATTTCTACAAACTTCAGTGTATTTTATTGGGATTTTACATGACAGACTAACATAAAGCAGTGTATAATTTTGGGATGGATGGAAAATAACACATTTTTATTTATAATTACTAATCTGGAAAGTTGGGCATGTATTTGCATTGAGCCCCTCTGATACTTTGTAGAACCACCTTAGGTGAATCCCCACAGCATGATGCTGCGGCGACCATGTTTCATGGTAGGTCAAAGAGAGTGATGTACAGGGTTAGTTTTCTATTACAATAAGTGATTTTGTTTTCTCTTACTTTTCATTCGTTTGATTGAACAGCGCTCAACTTACATCTTGTTTTACAACCTAACCCTGCTGTACACATTTATGGAGCTCAATTGGGGCCATAAAGTTTGTTTGAACAAAATGAAACTGAAAAGATGATTTGACACTGAAAAATAAGTTTGAAACAGAAAAAAAATAAAAAGATTTCAAACTAAATCATTATTTTGAAACTGGAAAAAAATTGTTAAAAAGCACTTTTCAGATTCAGATTTTATTTTATTTTTTTATTTTTTTTTTTTTTTTATTTATTTTTTTTTTTTTTTTCAAATTTAGCTCCATACATCTCTCCATGACTTCACCCTGCACCTCTTTGCTCACTAATTTTCATCCAGCAGGCCTTTAATGGTCTTCACAGAAACATCAAATTACACTTCTTCATACTCTATGGGTCAGGTGAGCTTTGAAAGCAGCTGGTTGAACAGGATTTTATTTAATGATGTCAGAGAAGAGATATCCTGAATGATACATTTGAATCCAAATGCACTAAAAGACTACTTTTTGGGTTAAAAAAAAAAAAAAAAAAAAAAAAAAAAAAAAAAAAAAAAAAAAAACCTGACCACTACCTTGTGTTGGTCTATCACATAAAATCCCAATAAAACACATTGACGTTTGTTGATGTAATGTGAATAAATTCAGCGGGTATGAACATTTTTGTTCGTCAAAGTAACTTCCTGTGTTTATTGCGGTGCAGGACTGATACGGCACGCTGCACATTTAACACAATGTCCTCTACTGTTTGCAAGGCTGCAAATGTGATTCACATTTACTCCCCACGCTGCTGCCAGTGGAGAAGTTGTTTCAAGGTTACATACAGCATGACCTGGGTCACGTGGAGGTTTTAATGTTTGTTGTAAACAAACTGCTCACATACAGACCTACTCACATTAAATTTTAGCCAAGTACAAGGTGTTAAAATCACGTCTGCATTTAATGCCCTGGACACAACTGTTTATTGAGACAGGAAACAAAACATTCCTCACTTTCCAAATTAATTTATCCAATCACATTTCCATATGTTCCTAGTTTTATTTCCTGCTTGGACAGGTCAACAACAGAGAGCACAAAACGTGATAACAACCATATCAAATCTTTCTGTGCATGCATGTTCTTCTCTGGGCATGTGTGGGTGCTCCAGTTTCCTCCCACAGTCAGCAAACATGCATGTTCCTTGATGGAAAGTGAATGGAGAAACCTCTGAGGCCTGGATTTAATCTTGGTTTGAATTCAGTTGTTCTGTGACGGCCTCAGAGGTTTGTTAGAGAATGTTTGTGAACAAACAGCATCATGGAGACCTAGGAACACAGCAGAGTGGTCAGGGAGAAAGTTGAGGGGAGGTTCAAAGCAGGGTTAGGTTACAAAACAATATCCCAACCTTTATACATCTCCTGGAGCGCTGATCATTCCATCAACTGAAAATGGAAATAGTAACGCACTACTGCAAAACTACCTGGTCATCGACCTAAACTGACAAGGAGAGCATTAACGAGAGAAGCAAGCATGAGGTAGTAACTCTGGAGGAGCTGTAGATATAATCCTGCACAAATCTGGCATTTATGGACAAATCACCCATAGAAAGTCCCCTTTATAGTTTACCAAAAGCCATGCAGGGAAAAACACAGCAAACATATAGATGAAGTTGCTCTGGTCAGAGGAGACCAAATGTTAAAGTTTTTGACCTACATGCAAAACACACTTTGTGCTGAAACACTGAATAAACCACCCCTAGAATGAAACATGATGGTGGCAGTATGATGCCATGGGGATGCTTTTCTTTAACAGAACAGTCAAGTTGCTCAGAGCTGATGAGAAGATGGATAGAGCTAAATACAGGAAGACCTGTGGGAAAACCTGTTGGAGGCTGCAAAAGTGGAAAAATTAGAGTGGTTTTGTCAAAGTCCAGGCTTAAATCTAGTTGAAAGAAGAATAGGTAAAAAGTTGACTTCATAAATGTCCAAATCTGGAAGAGACTTGCAGCTGTTATAGCATTTGTCACATGGTATCCCAGTTAAATATATAGCGGTTTATGGCTATAATTGACAAATTGTGGAAACATTCAAGATGTATGATAACTTTCAGCTAGACACTGTGTGTCTTCAAAATAATGTAAAAATTCATCTATATCCAGAGCTTCGTCCCGACATTAACAATCAATAAATTTGCCTCAATTAATCTTGGTTGAATTTAAAAAAAAAAAAAAAAAAAAAAAAACTTGAATAAGTTTCCAGAAAAATCCAAATGTACTTTACAGCAGATCAGACGCAGGTTTTTGTTCTGCCTCTAAATGAACCACATCCTTATCCTATTTAATTAATTGTTCCTGAAAGGAATGAGCTCAATAACCACTGGAATAACAACAAAGTGAATATCCCCCCCCCACCCATCCCCCACAGTGAAAACACGAGGGGAGCCACTCCCTGACCTGACCTACCGGCGTGTTCAGCGTGTGGCTCGCTGTCAAAACACACTGTGTGTGTCAGCACAGGGGTCAAGGCTAGGCTAGGCGAAGAGGAACTGGCACTCCTCACCATCAGTGGGCGGAGGAGGGAAGCGGGAGGTTTGAGACAGGCAGAACCCACACACAGTGAGTGGATCGCTCGGAGCTGCCAGCTATGGCCACAGAGAGACGGAGGGAATGAGCGCCAACCGCCAGCAAAGTATCGCCGGACTCTGAGTGGAAAATTCAAAGGTTACATACATTCCTATCTGACAGAAATAGAGCTGCAAAAACAGTAAAAGAACATTTATTTTACTTGCAAAAACACTAACAAAACTAACTGTAGCAAGTGAATATAAATTGCGTATAGAAACAGCATTATTTTAACAAATAATTCAGTAATACATTTTTGAACATGATATGGACTTCACCAGAGAGGCTATGCTCATCCTTAAGAACAGAAAAGGATGATGAATGTGAGATTGGTTTTTGGACTATATCAGGCTACACCAAACTGCAATTGGTGTTTTTGCAGGAAATTGCTTTAGGACACAAAAACAGAAAAACAAGCAGGTTTAAAATAAAAGAAATACCTGTAATTGCTCACTGAAAACAACAAAGAAGCCCCCGGAGCTGGTAATTGGAAAAAATCTGTAAAAAAAAAAACAAAAAAAAAAACCACAAACCAGAGGAACAAAGATTTAGCATCAAAGAGCAAAACCTGAAAATGAACAGAGAGTAAAACTTAGTAGACTCTGAAAAGAAAATCAAAACCCAAAGAAAACAAAAATACATCTAGAAAAATAAAAATGAAGGTCCTCGTGAAATCCAAGAAACCTAAAGTCATCTCCATGTACCATCACTGCTGGCCACATTTTTCGGCACCTCAGGTAAAGATGTGTCAAAACCTTTCAAAAATATTCAGTAATATTGCTGTTGCATAACTGATCAATTTGGAGAAATCCAGCCTTCAATATGAGTATATATGTTACACGGAGGAGGAAAAAGCCCAAATAAAGAAATGACTGATTAAAAACTTTTGGTAACCCTAACAATCCCTTTTTAAAAAAAATACAAATAAAGCATTTTTTAAATTCACACTTCTCTGTTTTGAACTGGATCAGAGTTTCTTGGAACTTCTACAATCATTTGTTTCCCTGGGGTATAAACATGACATAGACACAGAGGTCCATTATTTAAGTTGCAGGACAGCATGGATCTTATAAACAAGTAAGATGTGTCCAAATTCAGGGGCTGCATCCTTCGAAGGACCTGGCCTATGTAGACCAGTGGACGTAGGCCGGATCCCTAGTCAACTGAACACTGGAAGTGAACGGCTGTGAAACTGGACAGTCTAGCCTTCATATTTATTCCCGTCCTTATGTCCTGTTGCTTAGTAACCGTGATGGTGCTAAACATAAGATGGTGAAAACAGAGCTCTAAATCTTGCTATTTGTTTACTGCATGAATACCATATGAAATAACAATAAAAAAAAAAACCAAAATCTCATTTTAAAAAATTGTAGCCTAGTATTTGGAATTAACCTATATTCATTTTCTCCATAGTAATGTAGTAATGTTTCTTATTGCATGGTGTGGTTTGATGTATTTTTCACGCAAAAGCTCAATTATTCTGCTACAAGACATGGCACTGTAGAGTCACCAAGTCTCCATAACAGCCATTACAAGCTATCTATATGCCAACCATGTGTTTGGGAGTGATGCCAGAAAACATCCTTTTCTGTCCTACCAACACAAAAGTAAATGTCAGAGGTTTGCTCATATCTGATAGGACTTTAACTGAAACTGTGTACTTTGGTTTAGATGAGCTTTTCCAAAACAAGCGCTATAGAGTAGAATGACTACGTGGAAAAGTACCTCACCCCCACAGCTAAATGTGGTGGAGGATCTGGGATGATGTGGGTCTGTTTTCTTAGAGTTCAGTCATCATGAAAGCATCATGAACTCTGTGAAAAACCAGGACAGTTTAATCAAAAATCTGGTGGACTCTACCGGAAAACTAAAAATAGGTCATCATTAAGTTTATAACAGAATACCTAAAAGAAGAAGATCCAAATGTCCAAATCAACACAGAAGTGTTTTAGCACTCACAAAATCAACCTTCCACGGCCATCTCAGTTTCTAGACCTAAATTTAAAAGAAAACCTGTGGACTGCTTTTTTTTTTTTTTTTTTTTTTTTTTTTTTTTTTTTTTTTTTTTTTTTCTGTCTTTCTCTGTATGGAACATTCTTTACATGGGAGATAAATGAACTAAATGTTGAATTTTTCTGGGTTTTACACATTGGATATATGAAATATTTATACACTGGATAAGAAACAATACAGATTGTTAATTATTAAAGGGCAGAGATTCTAGCGGATATATTGAGTCAGTCTGTTTACCATATACCCAGTTCTAAAACTATCTCAAACTGAATTTAGGAGCAGAGTCCTGCGGATAGAAACACATCCAGAGAGTAAAAGGAGAACCTGGCCTGGCCAAAATAAGCTGTAGGAGATGTGTACTTTTAGTTCTCGTGGGTGTGTGTGTGTGGTCATGGATGTGTTTTAGTGTGTGTGTGTGTGTGTGAATGAATATGTGTGAGTGTGCTCCAGAGTGATTTATGGGGCCTGTCCTCCTCTGCCAGCAGTTTGTCTCCTCTAGCATGGAGGATGAATGGCCCACTGTCAGCCCTGCCTCAACCTCCTCTACTGCGCTCTCTCAAATTACCTTTCTTCTTCTCCATCCTCCCCTTCTGGTTTCATCTGCACTATCTTATCTCCCCACATGCTCTCCCTCTGCATGCACCTTGTCATCCTCACTTCCTTCTACCCCGGCCCGTCCTCTCCCATGCTCACTTAGTTGATTTGATCCTTCTCTGCCTCTCTTGTGCGACCCTGCCTCTTGTTCGCTCCCCCTCATCTGTCACAGCTAACAGCTGTCTCCTCTGCGGATCTGGGTTGTGCTCTGACCAAATCCTGACCTCTAATCTGATCTCTGATTGCAGGGAGGCTTCATTTGAATGCGATGCATCCATTCGGGCAAGTCCCTATCTCCTGTCTGTTTCAGTGGTTGGATGTTGAAAGAACTGAGAGCAATAAGTGACAGTTAAAAGATCCAAAAGACAAAAAGATTTGGAGCAAAGCAAGGATTAAATCAAAATTATTATACACATAGTGGTGGTTCTTGAAAGAATGGTGCCCCAGGTGGGCCCCTCCTTCCTTCACACCCATAACTTTTTTTCTCCCCTTCGTGGCTGCTTCCATGACAGAAATTTCCACAGAAACAGTCCCAGTCTGTGAAGACGTAATTTCTTCATGTTTCCCAGCAGCTAAAGGTGGCGCGCAGTCATGTTAGCTAAAGGAAAAGAGAATGCCAACGAATAGCTAGCACTGTTGTGATTGAGAGCAAGCACAGCCTGAGCTCTTTCCATTTTCAGCAGCAAATTGGAGGCTGGCTTCACAATACTCAGGAATGCCTCCACCCCATTGAGTGTGCAAGCAGAAAAGCAACAGAAACTTGCCCCTTCTCCCGTCTGTCAGTGCCACCCTTGGTAACTTTCTGTACGACCCAAATCAAAAACCGCCACCGACTATACATCATTAATGTTCCACTACAAAGTTAATGCATCATGGTAGCAGTGATGTATAGGTAACATTAGAAAACTGCAACAATACTTAACACAAACACAAGGTACATCTTTGACCACAAATAACATTGCTGAATTTCATTGACTGTCATTTTGTTAGCACTGTTAGCTATTGGTAAAAAAAAAAAAAAAAATAGATGTAGGCTCTATATCCCAGAAATGAAGATAAGTTGGTATGGTTGCTATGGGAAAATTACTCTGCTTAGGCTTTAAAAAACCTTCTCTCAATGCGTTTATAGCTCTAATGACTACTTACAGATCTGATCTAATGGAGTATGAGATATGAGGTTATTAGGCTTTCATTTAGTTTAAAATAGACCATCATGCAGTCTGCGAGCCCTTTGAGTCCATTGTTTCAGATCAGACTAACTGTTCATAAATTCAAGTTATGGACCACCTTTGTGACATTCCTATGGGAGTTTTCCCTTAAAGTATGGGTGTCCAAAGTGTAGTCTGGGGGCCATTTGCTGTCCCTCGAACTACTCTGACCACAATTCAACAATGAGACATGTTGAACTGTGGTCACAACATTGTTGAGCAGGTAAATGTATAGTGTCATAGCAAAATAGATATTGTAATTTTGATTTTTAAAAATGTTATTTTTTGTGGCCTGCAATTACATTGGCAAAAAAATTGGACATTACTGTCTTAAAGTATTGCTAGTGCTACTTTAAAACCAGTGCTGGACATAACTCCAGCACTCTTTCTATTTAATTTTAAAAAACAATTGCCTTTCAAAGTATCAAATCCAGATATAAAAAAGGGTGCCAATGAGACACAAATGCTGATAGCTACTATATACGTTATAGTACCCTACAAAAGTATTTAATGTATTTTATTGGGATTTGATGAGATAGACAAATTTTTTTGTATAATTGTGAAGTTTTTTAGAGTTTGTATCTACCAACTTCGCACATCTAGAGACTGACATTTTTACTCATTTATCTTTGCAAAAAAGCTTAAGATAAGTCAGGCTGAATGGAGAGCATCTTGTAATTTTCAAGTCTTGTCTCTGATATTTAATAAAATTTAGCCCTAGACTTTGATTGGACCGATCTAACACATTCAGTTGTATCTGTGACTATCCACCTAATTCCTGTAACCAATGAAGCTTTGTGTGAATTATATGTACAATGTCTGGACCAGTACTCTCACATGTGACATCTACCAGCCTTGTAGCTTCCATAGTATCAATGTAAAAATACAATTTAATTCAATACGGATCTGCTTTTGTCTTTAAAATCTGTTGAGACTGAGATTTGTGGTTTTGACTATTTTTGAGAGAAAATTTGTTTTTCATTAAGGTTAAGGATAGAGAGACCAACATATCAGGGACTGATGAGATGTTCACCGCCATAAAAGGACATTAGTACATTGCACTTTTTTTCCTTGGACCTAAAATCACACCTGATCATCTATCACCAGTACTGCTAATCCTGAAGAATAACCTGGTGAGTAATCTCTAGAGGTTGGTCATAGCCCAACCATAAATTAGAGATTTTCATCCATAAGTTTTGTGTTGATAAAGTGATTGGAGCAAACATCCAGAAGTTTTTTGTGTTCATTTCAAATTTAGATTGTTCAACCACATTCGTCTTGCTTCCTCAGCTGTTTGTAATCAATAGAAAATAAGCTGTTGATCCCAGGAATGATCTCTTTCAGTCTGAGTGCAGGTTCAACAGATGTTGCATCCACAAGCTAAGCCTTGTGTGATTCCAGGTTCAGTTGCCAACAGCCCAAAAACTACCAGAGCTTCACAAGGACATGTGAGTGAGTGTGCAGTTATCGAACCACACAAAGCTCAAGAAATTCAGCTAAACGGCTAATCTAAAAATTATTCCTGTGTCCTGAAAACAAACCGCTTTACCGTTACTTCAGCTATTCTACAGGATATTGCACACAGTCAATCCTACAGTCTCGCCGCTGGGAATGTGGTGTATATCCTGTATGTTTAGGGTCAATTTCCTGCTGGAAGATTAATCTCTGCACCAGAAAGCCACTTATTTAGCTCAGTCCATCTTTCCATCAATGAGCAGAAGAATATCATCGCCACAGCATCATACTGCCACCACCATGTTCACAGTGAGGATTGTGTCTTCAGGATCATGTGCAGGGTTAGTTTTCTACTACACAGAGTTTTGCATGTAGGCCAAGAAGTTTCATTTTGCTCTCATCCCCACAGCTATAATTCTGACCTGTCTCCTTTATGATCCTGTTTGTTCACTAACAAACATTCTCTAACAAACCTCTGAGGCCTTCACAGAAATTAAAACATACACAAAGACTGGACAAAATGATTTCAGAAGACAAATGGATTTTATTACAGCTGATGAATGCACCACAATGAGTTGCGTACTGTTTTAAAGTAAAATGAGGAGTGGCGTTTTGAATTTCATTTATTTAAACTGCCAGCTTTAATATCACCAGCTGACTGTTGCAATAGACTGGTTAAAACAGCAAGAACCTGTGGTGCCGCTCCTTTTTAAATTCCTCTCAGCGTTTTGAAGAGCCAGCAAACATTGTAAAAACTATTAACAAAAAGCAACTGTCATTCAATAAAACCCACTGATTATATTTACTTGGAAAATTGGAAAAAAAATCAGCAACCTGAAAAGATTCTGTGGTCGGACCAAATCTTTAAAATGACAAATGACAGTTAAGACTATATTAACCCCTACTTTCCCTGTTTTTATAGGAAAGCATAGTTTATCTTGCTGTTTTTGAATCCTTTGAAGGATTCTTTCTGGTATTTCACCAAATAAACGGACAAATTTTCTTCAGTTTTTCTGAATTAAATTGGGTAAAACTTGTCAATATTTAAAGATTTTAAGCAGAATACAATGATACTTTTATAGTTTTCAGAAAAAGCTTTCTGGTATTCACCTCTAGCTGCATTATGTTCCTGTAGGTTACTGACATCACCAGCAGCCGAATGCTAGAGAATAATGTGCTCTAGTGTCATTAATTGTGTGTCATTATCATAATTTAACATCCTGCTCCACCCTCTTCATCTTTATCACTGGCTGTACAGTACAGTCATTAATCAGGCTGAGGCAAGAAGGAGGGAGGAAGGCGACCAGGCAGACAAATTAAATCAAAAAATGACCTCTCTATCAATCCCATTTTCAACACATTAGAGAGGAAGCACTTTTTCTTCCTCCAACTCCTATTCCTCCCTTTAGCACTCAGCCTTCCTGGACTAATGGTAGATATACAGTGACATGGTAATGATCCAGCCACGGCTGCAGAGCACCAGCAGTATTGATCAGCTGGCTGATTTATTGCAGGTTACGGCTGATTATTGGGCCATTAATCAGTCTGGGATTACACTATCAATAAAAGTGCTTACGTTTGTTTGTAAAGTGCTTGCCCGGCCGTAGGAAAGGGCGGTGTGTGACCAAGCTCCAGAGACACACAGCTCAAAATGGAGTTATTTCAAGAGAAATAATCCTCAGTGTTCTCACAGAATGTTCAGAGTGGTCACATATCGTGTACTTATTCAAGGAAAAAGATTCACTACTCAGTGAATTGCTTTGCTGTTTAAGTCATAGTTGAAAAAGAGCTGCCTGACTATTAAAAAAAAAGAAAACTGTTCAAAATAATCAGGCCTATCTAGAACAGTTTTGTGTGATTTTTTTTTTTTTTTTTTTTTATCTGTTTGTTTGATGGTTTTCTCCAAACTTCGTACTGCATTCCACTGTGTAGCTTTTTTCTCCATCTCCAATGGTATACACTGTCAGGCGTTTAAAGGACTGAATGCAAGCTTGCTTTTTACAGTGGGTATGACCACAGAAGATATCCTCTTATCACAACAGTTGGAGACCTGATGTACAAGAACAGTACACTAGTTGTTGATATCTAGGTGATCCTGTATTGACTGATTACAGTGGACCCCTGCCTATTAGTGGTTTTTCCTGGTTGGGGATTATTTCGTAGAGCATATCTAAAATATTTGAAACAAAACACAGCTTGGGAAGCTAAAACACCTACATGCAATGTGACTTGACAGGCTATTGGCTGGTATTTGCAAAGCAGCCAATCTAGGAGTGCCATTCCAATGCCATTTTCCAATGTGGTGATTGGCTGAACTCCCAAGAAGAGAGAGAAGGAAGACTGTGTGTATTAATGCATACTAAGGTACATTTGGCAAAACTTAAATACTGCTTACATGCTTATGTTAATGCTGTTTAAATGTAAAAATTAGCATTAGCACCTGCTAGTCCAAGTTAATTATTCTATAAAATAGAACTAGAGTACTTTTTCTTGGATGCTAAGCTCTTTACAGTTGCACATGTGTTAGCTTGTATGATACAACTTCTAACATCTTGCTTTGTGAGAGAAAGAGGTTGCACTAGACTTTTTTGTCATTTTGACTTACAGGGTCTATTTTTAAAATGATAATAATGATTCATTAATCAATAATAATTCTATCAACATTGAACAAGCTGAACAGGGAGTCCACACCGTGCCATCACACATCAAGCAGATGAATACATGTTACATTTTTCTTCTCAGTGACAAAAACTAATGACTGTGGCCCCAGTAACTTCATATAAACAATGATAAACGATTCCATCCATTCAGTTGTCCATTCCTTCATCAATCTATCCATCCGTTCATGAGTATTTAAGTGCCACCAAGATGTACCTTCCCACATCAGATCATTTGGTCATCCATCCAAAAGAAGATTCCATACTTATTCACACTTCCAGAGTTCTCAATCCTTACTAGTCCTTTCTTAGAGAGGATGAAGTGATGCATGGATGAATATCAAAAATATAGTTGTTGTTATCTGTACCTTAGTTCAATCAAATCTCAGTATTTTAGACTAAATAATTGGAGTTTTGCATCCTAATTTACAGTTTTTGGTTTATTTTTTCAAAATAAAGAACAGGCTATAAATATATCAACAATGTGAGTCTTGTTACTGGCATGCAGTTTGAGATGATGAACAATGAAGAGTCATATAGTTCAGTGTGAGTGCTATGACCATAATGGCAAACTGCACAGGGAATGTCAAAGAACTGGTAATATTTTTGATGCAAAAGTAGCTCATGAAGGTAGTAAGTGTTTTAGTGACAAATCTGGTACTTTTTTAGAAGCAATAATTCTGTAACCTAATTAGTTACATTACTCAGTACAGTGCATGAATTAGGTAAAAAAAAAAAAAAAAAAAAAGGCCTATGAAGTCTTATTAAAATGCTGTGCACAGATTGAAAAATAGGTACAAATGCATGCTCTGACTAAATGTAATTAATTATGTGAAGCTATTTAACCTTAAAGTGAGAAAAGCACAGCTGGCATAAAACGAGAACATTGCTTAAGTGTTCCATGTGTTTCACATGCCTCCAACCAAACCCTTTGTCATCATCAACAAACACAAAAAGCCAGTGCTATTAATGTAATTCACAACCTTAATCCCGTTCCTTAAATTAGCAGCCGGATAAAAAGATACTGCTGCTGTCGGCCTGCCAGCAGCTTTACAACATGCCATAAAACAGGAGGAAGGAAAGGGGGTGTGGGGGGGCTGTTGCTTAAACCCCTGCCGAACCCACAACCACTGCCTGGGACACACTTTTACAGCAGGCAGCAAATTGAGAGTAGTGATTTTCCTATAAAAGCCCTCAAGAACAGCAAAGCTCGGAGCCTGTTGAGTTTAATGAGAAGGTTTGATGGCTGCCCCTGTCAAACACTGTTGCTTTCATTTTATTTGCGAGTGTGTTCAGGTAACTGATTAAACATCCCAGGACCTTCTCGGATGCGCTGCCAGGAGTCCCCTCGCCTGCCTCCCAGTGCCGCGGCTGTAAAACCCGACCTGACAGGGGTCTCATAAAGCAGACATAATGCTGTCATAAACATGTCACAACACCTGTCGTAAACATTAATGACTGTTTATGAACGACGATGATGAATCTGAGAGCTCGGGCTCCTCTGGAAGCCATTCAACAGGATACGGCTGGAGAAACACAAATCCCAGCTCTGGTAAGGGAGGGAATGGAAGGGGGTGGGGGGCTCCAAAATAACTGGTCTTTGCAGTGAGGAGTCAAAACAAAGTTATCTGAACTGAGGAGTTGTTCTTTAAAAGTATTTTAATCTCCAGCCTATTCATCATTCATGTCACAGCTCACTAACATCTTCCTGTCACTTGTTCCAACTCATCATCATCAACTTCTTTCGATCGCTTGACCCGCTGTGGAGCAGGGGTCAAACGTCTTCTCACAAGCATGCATCAGGCAACATGTGTGCAGCTGATGGAAACATGCTCTGCAAAACTCACAAGCTTGGCGCAGAGCTGGGGGAACAGATAGCTGTAATCCCATTTTCCCAGCAGGCAGGCCAACATGCCTGTCTGTGGTACTTAGAGATA
Source organism: Anableps anableps (assembly GCA_014839685.1). Taxonomy (NCBI): domain Eukaryota; kingdom Metazoa; phylum Chordata; class Actinopteri; order Cyprinodontiformes; family Anablepidae; genus Anableps; species Anableps anableps. The sequence continues at coordinate 25,523,768 of CM026081.1, forward strand.
AACATCGTGGTGCACTCTTGGTGACCCGGCGCACACCTGCTGAGGCAGGCTTGCTTAGAAACACACACACACACACACACACACACACACACACACACACACACACACACACACACACACACACACACACACACACATATATGCAGGTGCAAAGACGGCAAAGACTGTTTTATGCGCTTTGTCAATGTATGAATTATGGAGCATGGCGTGACAGTTTGCATTTAAGTGATGTCAGCAGATCCAATAAGGCTATGAGGAACAGATGTATGTGAGCTTTATATAGTTTGTGTGCAGCGCTGTCAGACTTCCCTGAGGGGACAGCCTAAGACAAATGTGTTGGTAATTTACAAGTGTGCTTAAATACCCATTATTCTTTCCTCTGCGAGCTCTCTCAAGATCCGCTGTGCTCGTTCATCATCGGCTACACAGCAGCATGCACACATAAAAGCAGAAAGAAAAATGAGGAGCTCTCTCTGCCGCGATTGCATCAGTCCGGAAGCTTTAAAGAACTTGCTGGGACTTCTGCATTGCTTTGGAGGCTTGTCAGCATCAGTGCTATTGCTGGTTACAGCCGAGACGTGTGAACATGAGGTAGTTTTTAACAGGCAGAAGTTAGACGATGTTTAGGAAGAAACTGAAACAGTTGCAGCACTAAAATCAGTGGGGGGGGGAATACAGGACGATACAGAGAAATCTAGCTGACTAGCAGCAGAGACTGCGTATGGTTAGGTTTGGTAGTATAAATACGTGCTTATACCTTGCAACTTCACACTGCCTTGCCTTGCATATTTCCTGAAGTTTTCAAGGACTTCAATGTATTTATTTAGGTTTTTATTGGATAGACCAACATCAAGTAGCACATAATTGTAAAAAAAAAAGTGGGAAAAAAATGAAACATAGTTTTCATAATAATTTGTTTTCAGTCCTCTTGACTCAGTACTTTACAGGATTTTTGCTCCAATTACAGTCAAGTATTTTAGGGCACTTTTATACAGCCTTTGCATAGCTAGAGACAAAAAAGTTTCTTCTTTGCAAAATAGCTTATGCTCAGTCAGATTGGAGGCAGAGTGTCTGAAGAACAAACACGCTTTTTTCACATAAAAACGGACCTCCACATTATAAAGCTGTCTCCAGGATCTGATGTGGGTGATATGCAGCAGTTGTTTTCCTCTATACATAGCATGTACGCTGAAAAGTTCCATTTGGGCCCCATCTGACCAAGTTACCTTTTTCCACATTTTCTGTGACCCCTATATGGCTTATGGCAAGATGCACATATGGAGTTCCTTGGCTTTCTCACGTATTGTGACTTTTCCATGAAGCCAAGACTGGTGCTGTCTGTCTCTGGAGCTCCTCCAGAGTGACCATGGAGCTCTTGGCTGGTTCTGTAGTCAATGCTCACCTTGTCTAACTTGTCAGTTTAGGTGGATGAGCTTCTCTTACAGTTGTATCAAACTATCTCCATTTTCAGATTATGATTTAAACAGAGCTCTGTTCAAAGCTTGGAATATTGTTTTCTAAGTTAATACTTTTCAGCTTCTCCACAACTTAATCCCCGAACTGTGTGTTGTGTCCCTCGGTGTTTATGATACTGTTTGTTCTCTAAGAAACCTCTGAAGCCTCCACCAAAGAGTTGGACTTGTACTGAGATTAAATTACGCAGAGCTGAAGTATTAGAGTAACCAGGTTGAATTTTCAACACACTTTAGAGATAATGTTTCATGATCATGTATCATTTTCCTTCCACTTCACAATTATGCACCGTGTTGGTCTATTACAATAAAATCCCAATAAAATATATTGACGTCAGTTGCTGTAAATCGAACAAAATGTGAAAAAAAGAGGTATGAATACTGCAACGCATTATGTTTCATGGCATGACATGGTTCCTAACAACCTTTTAGTTGGAATCAGTTGTTTATAGGTACCAAAATACAGGACAAAAATAAAATCCATTGGTTTACCATAACATCCTATAGTAAATCTGCCTCATATGGACAAAACTAATAAAAACAGAAAAGGTGCGAAAAACTTTTTTTCTGAATTTTTAAAACAACAGTAGCAAAATTCTTCAGAGAAGCGCCAAAAGGTAACACAAGCTAGTTAAGGTTTCTTTCAGGAAAAACAGGGGAGGTCAGTCTAATTTTTTAAAAGAACTATGTTAGAGATGTCCCAGTCAGGATTTGTTTTGCTCCCCAATACAGCTCCTGCTTATTTCAGAACAGGCATATGCAGATCCCATGCTGCAGTATGTTATTTGACAGCAATAGAGCAGTTTTTGTAGGATAGCCTCATGTTTTTAAAAGATATATCTGACTTCACATATACAGCTCTTGTCTTCAGATAACTCATATCATGCTCAAGCTAATGATGCTTTATACTGAGGTTTTTGCTATAGTGCAAGGCTAATATTAGCACTTTTACTCTATTTTGATGTGACTCGTTAACAATTCGGCTAGTAACAGATTTCAGTCTTGTTTCAGTTCTTTGTGCTCCATGAGACAGAGAGAGACCCACTTAGTCAACACGGCCAGAAGGGTGAAATCCACCAGAGCTTCTGCCTTTTCACAGCAGCAGGGGTTCTGTGGGAAAGGACACTGAGGTAGCGCAAGGAGAACAGGGAAGCGAAAAGCACAAGGCTGCAAGGCCTGATCACCATTCAGCATGAACAAACAATCTGCTGTCCATCTGAGGGATCCAGCTCCTTTTTTAAGCTCCTCCTTGATGTGCCTGATGAGCTGCAGCTGATGGGACTCCGCCTGCCAGTCACACCCTGGAGAGAAAAAACAGCCAAACAACCTGCACACAACTCAGTGCATATGACTGGGCTGGGTTCTACCTGTTAAAAGGGTTAGTTCTTTCCAAATGAACTGAATCTCACTGCATTAATAACTGGATCAAACTGGAATGTATGTCATTGAATTTGTCTGTATGACTGGACTGACTTGATTACTTATTTATCCATTACTTATCTAGTTATGGGCTGGATGGTTTTGTTACATAAACTGCCTTGAGAAGACATTAATGTCAGTTTACATTACATAAATAAACTGAAATGAATTGATATTTTCTAATATAGCATTGTGTTCCACAGATAAAAAAAAAAATTCTAGTATAAGTTGATTTAAATTCTTAAAATCTGCTTGTTGACGCTTAGATTTCCACCACTCAGTAGGTGTGCTGTCCTATACTATACTATACTATATTTTTAGTATCAGTCTGATTCCAAATAACTACAAGCCCAGCATCGCCGATACCGATACCAATACCTAATGTTTTAGAATGATATATCATCACACTTCTGACCTTTAGGTGTTTTTGCAGTTTTTTCCTTTGAATTATTTTGTTAAAACCTAGGAGAAAAATTAGGTAAAGTTTATAGGCGTCTAAAATTCTTTTTGTTCATTCTTTTCTAAATGAACAAAGTGAGCAATCATTTCAAAGCAAATCAAAGCATAATCTTTTTTTACGGTACAGTTGAGAAACTGCAATACAAAAATAAAATCAAATTTCAAGAGGGAATCGGAAATTAAAGTATCGATCTTATCATGCTAGCATCGATCCGATACTAATATTGATATTTTGGATTGATCCGGAGACCTTTACCACTCAAAGAATCTCCTTTTTCTACAAAAAAAAGGAACTGTTAAGACTTTCACAAGAACATCAAAAAACTCCTCTCACATCTCCATCCATCTTTGATCCTTATTATCTAAATGTCTCTACATTGCAAATCTCACCTCATGAGGCTCAGAGCTGTTGTAATTGTGCAGCGAGCAAAATGAAATATCTGACAGTGTGAAAATGCTGCAACGCGAAGCTCTCACCGTAGCATCAATCATGACTCCAGCAATGGCTCTGCTCGTAGCAGGGTTACAGTAAATCACACGGTGACGGTTTAATCCCGGGGAGAGTTTTACAGGAAGAGAGGGAATTCAATTTCCTTGCAAAGGTATGCAAATTCTATACAGGCCGCGATTCACCGAAAGCCTGCACAGATGCAGCGGAGGCGGGAGGGGGGGCCGTTTTTTATTCCTCTGGGGTCTCACACCTTTCATGCTGCTCAGAGAGATTACATTTCAGAAAAACATAGCACAGACAAGACAGACAGGATAATCAATCACGTGAGTTCAAAACACACACACACACAAAGAAGTGTGCACTCTCATCATGTCTGCTGGCTGTGTCTGTTTGCAGGAGTCATAAATCAATGCTGTGCTGTCAGACAGCCTAACACGAGCTGAAGAGAGAAATGGAGCAGTGGTACAATCTCCTCCATGCTCTGCTACACTTTTTCTTCAGCTCCATCTGAGTGCCAGGCCAAGTGACAGAGGACAGATAATGCTAGGGGATCCTCTGTGTTTGTGTGTGTCCTTGTCGCTGTGGCAAACAGAACCCCATTAATGTAACACAGCAGTGCTGCATCATGTGTGACCTCATTATTCCCCCCTCCCCTGCCTCCAATCACACAGATAACAAAGTGGTGTCTGTATCTTCCGCACCTGCCTGCTGTTCGAGTTTGTGAGTCTGCCATTTTCACAGCCATGAATCAGCGCCACAATCCAGCGTCACACCGCTCTGATAGCAGCTGTCCAGTTTACCTCAGTAATTATAACACCCAGGCTCATATTGCTCCAATAAATCACTCAGAAAAATTCCAGCTAATGTGCGTCACAGCTCCAGGAAGAGCTTGGGAAACACAGGTAAACAACAAGGAGGAGGAGGGTTAAAATTTATGCTATGAAAGAACATGAAAATTATTATTAACTCAGTGATACTTATTTGGGGTTTTCCCATCAATTAAAACGTCAAAAGCTGCTTCTTCTTCTGACAAAAAGAAAGAATTTATTTTGTTATCTTTAATGTCAAGGTTCGGGAAGTCCTTGGAAAAAGGCTGCAGTGCCTTCAAAAACATCTTGTGCTTTTACAGCCACAAACATCAATATGATTTATTTGGATTTTATGCAGTAGATTGACATACAGTAGTGCATGATTGGGAAGTGGACAAAAACGAGGCATGGTTTTTTTTGTTTTTTTTTTTTTTTTTTTTTTTTTTTTTTTTTTTTTTTTACAAATAGCAAGCATCTCTATTCCAACAACCGTTACTAAAGTCCAGTGCAACCAGTTACCAGCAGAAATCATCTTTTGGTAAATAAATGTTTTTAATGTCATCTCAATGTAAATACAGCTGCTCTGTGAAGGCCTTGAGGCTTGTTAGAGAGCCTTAGCAAACGGGTCAGGGATGAAAGTTTGGAGAACTTTAAAGCTGTGTTAGCTTCAATTTCTGAACATCTCAAAGAGGACTGGTCCAGCCAACACCTTAAAATGGAAAGAGTATGGTATCACTGCAGATCTACCAGGAAATAGCTACTGTACTGTATGGGTGTAGGTAGCTATACCTATAGGCCAGGCAAGGAGAGTGTTTTTCAGAGAAGCACCCAAGAACCTCATGGTAACTCTGGAGGAGCTGCAGAGACCTACTTCTCAAGTTGGAGAATCTGTCAACAGCCTGACTACAAGTTGTGCACTCCACAAATCTGGCCTTCATGAAAGAGTGATGAGAAGAAAGACATTAGAAAGAAAATTATGAAAAGTTATTTGTTGTTTTCTGCAAGCCATGTAGGCAACAAAACAAACATGTGGAAAGCTCTGGCCTTCAAACAAAAACCTGTGTGAAGGAAAATTAACCCTGCACATTACAATGAACACACCATCCCAAATATGACACATGGCAGTGCAGTGGCAGCATCATGCTGTGAGGATGCTTTTCTTTTGCAGGAACCTGGAAGCTGGTCAGAGATACTGGGAAAATGAATACAGCTAAATATAGGGCAGTCTCAGAAGAAAAACTGTTAGAGGCTGAAAAAGACTTGAGACTGAGGTGGAGTTCACCCTCTTACAGGACAAAGACATTCAACATAAAGTAAGAGCTACAGAAAAAGGTTTAGATCAAAGTATATCCAGAATGTTAAAATTGCCCAGTCAAAGTCCAGACCTAAATCTAAAGTAGAATTTTAACATCATTATCCTTATAAGAACTGTTTTAATAGTATCAAACTGTGGATTTTCTCAAGATAGAAACCCTAATTTTTCCCCCTGAGAGCTGAATACCAGAAATCAACCCATATCTTGGTGTACTGGGCTCTACCATCCAACCAAACCTCTAAAACATTGGCGTTATCTTCAAATCTACCATGTTCTTGGAATGTCACTCTCATGCACTAACCAGAAACTGTTCTTTTTTTTTTAGCTAAAACATTTCTAAACTTTGAACTTTGGTGTCAAACAGGGCATGGCTATGGGTGGAGCTAGGTCCACCCACTTTGTACCAGGGCCCACCCTGGTACAAAGACTTTCTCGGTCTCCATTATTTTGACAGATGGCGTCAAAAAAATTCAATCAAGATCCATTTTTTGCCTGTCAGATATTAAAAGACAATAATGACATTAAACTGCATTTCATTTTCATTTGGTTTAATAATTATTCAACAAGCTGAATGAAAAATCCACATTGTGCCATCACACATCAAGCATATAAATATATGTAACTTTTTCTCCTAAGTGACTGAAACCACTGACTGACCCCAATGAAATGAAACGGTTGCATTTAAATTATAAACATGGACCTACTTGTGTGTTATCAAAATGTCTCAATGAGAAATATCGTATATGACACCACTCATCCCTTCTATCACTGGCTTTTTCTGTGATTTATCATTTTTGTTTCTCGGAGCACTTCTGGAGTGCAGCCGTACATAGAGATTAGGGTGATCAGGAACAGCTTCGCTACGCTAGCTAAGTGCGCAGCCCAGCACAGTGGAGCGGGGCAGAGATGTGTGCAGTGTAAATAACTCGCTGTCAGCTCCTGGAGAGTAAGATGCATTTAGTTCATTGTCCGGATCAGCAGTGATATTCCAATGTAAATTTTTCTTTTATTGATTGAATTAATTACCTCTGCGATGTACTCTGTGCGTAAAGTTGAACCTGCGCATCTGCACCAAGTGGTCAGGTCAAATGACGGATGGCCGTCGGATTTTTCCGTCACTCTTTAAAAGAACCTGTCAAAGCAGCCTTTTTAATGCGTTTGAATAAGAAAGATCAGGACCATCTTCCACTGGTACTGAATGCTGCTGCAAGGCTTTTAACCAGTGCATGAAGGAGACAGTGCATTACTCCAGTTTTAATCTCTTTGCATTGGCTACAGGTATATTTTAGAGTTCATTTAAATTTGTTATTAGTCCTCACTTTTAGAACATTATGTGGTCAAGCCCCAGCCTATATTTCTGACCTTTTAGAACCCTACACTTCTTCTCACAGTCTCATATCTTCTGGTCAAAGGCTGTTGGTGGTTCCAGCAACATTCAAAGGGAACACATCTCTTAGGCTGTGTTTACTTGACAATGTGAGGACAGTTGCCCTCTTGTTTATGTGGTAACATCGTTTTGGCCAGACAAAAATGTAATGGTGTGACAATGGGCTCTAGAGTGAAACTTTTTAGAAATGCAGTGTGAATCATGTAAATGCATACCCAAAACACATGGAAATGATAACATCAGCTCCATCATCTTACGCTTGCGCACTCAGGCCTGGTTTTCACCAACGCACAGCACCAACAATACAAGACCTCAGTGTGCTGCTACATCTCTTCAGACTATTTGCCATCTTAAAGCAAAATCTGTTCAATGTGAAACATTTATGCCATCAGCGAAGATGGATTGATTACATGCACCAGATGATATGCGGTCCTCTGTATAAACAAAGGGTTACGAAAACACGCCTCTGAATCAGAAAGTTCACAAAGTTTCACCACCTCCTACAGTCCTGGTTTATGCGCTACATGGTTTTCACTGCTATTTGCATTTTCATCTGCATTTTATTTCAGAGAGAAAAGGAAAGCATTCTCAGAAATGTCATATAAACAGGGCCTTAGAATGGTGGCCTCCAGGTTGTTGAACGCGTTGCCTCCATCTTTCCACTGTCTTGGTTCTGTTGAGTCTTATAAGAAGCATCTGAAGACTCATTTATTAGGCTTGGCTCTTAATTAGTCTTTGGCTGTATGATTTTTTTTCATGTCAGGTATATGTTGTTTTATTTGTTCTGTTTTATCTTCTGTGTTTTTACTTTTATGCCTGCTTTAATTGTAAAGCACTTTGTGGGTTTTTTGGCCCATGAAAGGTGCTCTATAATGTTTTCTTACTTACCCATTCAAAACAATGCATACTATTTTCCTTCTACTTTTGTTTTGCCTTATCACATAAAACTCCAATTGAATACATTGAGGTCTTTTGTTAAAATGGTGAAAAGGTCAAAGTGTATTAATGCTGAATGAATAGCAGTGAGTGGCTGACATAAATATATACTTAGTTTCAGTCAGTAAAACTAATTTTGCTTATGACATGTTGGTTAAACAGTTTATTTTTGACAGTAGAAAAGAAAATCTCTGTGTGATTAATAAAACACCAGGTAACAGATGATTTTCTGTTCAAATGCACAAATTTCAGTAGGGTGTCAACTTCAGATAGTGTGAGGCTTCTACTCTGCACATGGCTTTGAAGGAGTAAATGTGTGAAATCAAGGTGTTTTTTTTCTAATTGTGTTGAACTGGCCTCTAAGTGCATTGTTTCATCTAATGCATACCATTCAAGAGCAGAGCTGTCTGGAGAAGTGCGTGTCTGAGCTGTCAGGTCTGAGATGTGCACAGCTGAGAGCTGTTGTAAGGAGATCTGCTGCTGATGATGGTGATGATAGTGCGGCTTATTGGCCTGTAACTCTGCTGTCTGCTGTAATAGCGCCGCTGACAGATACAGACCACCCACTTTCCTCTGGTCTGAACGCATTCATCAAACTCTTAACTTATTTTTTCCAGCCCAGCATTTTCAGGCCTGAGGCAGGAAAAATGTATACAGAACACTGAATATGCACGTTGGACTTCTGAAGCAAAGGGATGTTATGGATTTGCTGGAAGGCCAGAATAATAACAGATCGTGATTTCAATGATCTGGTTCGCATTGAGAAGTCGACCACAGTGCAGCAGGCCAAGCTGTGGGATGAAATGTGGGCAGGAGAAAAGTATTACCATCACTCTTAGTCCACATCGTTCCCTTTATTTAAATTTTTGCTTTTTTTCCTCTTATTGTTTTAAAATGCAACTCAAATTCAATTTCTGGAGCTTGCTGAAAAAAAATTGGATTTGAAAATATTTTTTCCTGTGTTTCCATTTCAAAATAAACCACCAAATAAACCGATAATGAAGAAATGAGTTCTGTTCACGTTTACAATGGTTACGTAGTTTGTCAGCTGCAGTACATTAAGCAGCATATGCCAGTCAGTGTCAGGTTAGATGATTATCCATGACCAGTCAAAGGCTAATGAACCCCAAGGCAGCCTCCAAGCCACTGATGTATAATAGGACTTAGCATGATTAAAAACAGGTGAAACTATTTGCACAGTATAAAACCAAAGCTTTTTCTGTAGCTGACTCATCTAACACAAAGCAGTCCATAATTGTGAGGTGAAAGGAAATTTTGTATTTAACTCCAATTACTCTCATACCCCTAAAATAAAACCCAGCACAACAATTTGCCTTCACAGTTTATTAAACAGACCAGTTACAGTTAAATCTGCTTTCTGAATACAGTGGACCCCCACCTATTCACAGTTCAGTTTTCATGGATTCACCTATTTGTGGTGAAACTCCAAAATATTCATGGAAAATCCATCTATTTGCAAATTTTTCATATCTAAAATATTTTTTGTGCTTTAGTAGGAGTCACGTTTGGCTATGAGTAATTATTACAGTTGCTTATGGCAATTATTAATAAAACTAGACAACAGAAACACATAACTGAGCATCCTCAGCCATTATTACTACCCAGGTACCACACCCACTGTGAACAGAGTTCAGATGGATGCATGAGATGAGATTGGAGATCTGGCTAGTGGTGTCTGTAGCTGCTGTGCTGCTAGCGTCCAACAATGGTAAACAGCCTCGGAGCGTTGCATCTTCAGCTCCGGTCCTAGAATGGCTGGAGTGCTTGATTAGGAGCATGTTTAATGTTAGAGGCTGGTGATGGCAATAGCTGCATCCAGAATCTCCTCCTCCAATCAGGACCTATAAATGGAACAGTTAACAACAGCTATACAGGAAGGTTGACCCTCTGAGCTCTGAATAGGCTGCTTCCTCTTCTTTTTCTTGGGGGAACCAGCTGGCGTCAGGTTGTTGACGTTGGTCTCGGAGAACCAGCCTTTTGGATCGAAAGCTTCTGGAGTTTCAGAAGCGGCCTTCCTCTGCCAGCGACAGATTTGCTCTGATCTCGCCTATGTGACCCTCCTGGGTGGCAGGCCAGAAAGAGACAATTTTTCCTTTGTCCTGGGGAGTTAAGGGTCCCATGACATCACAGAGTTTCCATCTGAAACTCCTCCTCTTCCTACTGCTGGGACCAAAGCTAATGCAGTATTGCTAAATCAATAGTTATCATACCAGCTTTAAGTCCATTTCAGTCCTTCATGGCTGGAAGTCCAATATTCTAAAGAAAAAGCAGAGTGGAAAGCTGAAATACCTAGGTATTGCAATCCTACTACATATGCTATTGGATGGTATTTGCAAAGCAGCCAGTCCAGCCATTTATTTTCCATTGCACTGATTGGCTGTACACCCAAGAATAGAGAAAAGAAAGTCAGTCAATGTTGGTGGATTCAGCGGAACTATAGGATGTAAAAATTCAGATTCTGGTCAGGAATCAGCTTAAGAAACATGTTCTTGCAGTATTTCAGTCTTGGAGGGCAGTGTATATACATTCACATGTCAAAGTTGGGTCAGATAAAAAGCTTCCTTCCTCCCTGGAATATTTTCATGATCCATAGGTTGGCTATCTTCATGAAATATTCCACACCTCTGGGAGCTAGCTAGACTGGCAGTAATTCAATGCGCTACCCATATGCTTTTGTCGTCCTGACTGTGATGTATTCACTTCCCTCTTGCTTCGCTGACTTTGAGCATTTCAGCACTCGAGCAGGATGTGATGTCAGAGTCTCATATCAACAACAAAGTGAAGGGCGCTGAATGGGCTGATTCATCTGATCTCTGGAGAGAGATTCCTGCCAGAGATTCCTGTCCGTTGCGCTCCAGCTCTCATGTCTTTCATCCTCCATCTCTCACAGTCATGACAGTGATTAATGACCCTCAGCTGCCGTGTGCTTCCTCGCTGACACCACCATCTTTCTTCCTCTCCTATTTGTACGGCGTCTCACCAAAAAGAAAAAGAGTGAAGGCAAAAAGACGACTGATGCCACATGAGGTGAAAAGTAGAAAACCTCTGATAGCCTACCGGTCAGAGTGGAGAAAAAAGGACTTCCAAGACGTAAAAACTACGTCCCAGCATAGTGTGGGATGTCTGTGTGCTTTGTTTGGACCAAGTGAAGATCAACAGGTCAAACAGGGTGCTGCATCACTGGTAGTGTGTGACTTAAAATATCAGGAAGCAGGGGCTGCTGCTGATAAGAACAACACTTCAGTAAAAGAGCTTTGTCACAGCAGAAGCTGTAATTCATGTTCATACATTCTAGACGTACTATGGTTATCTGGATCAAGGTACAGTGGACACCTGCCTATTCGTGGTTCAGTACTCGACAGTACTTGACACGCTATTGGCTGATGCTTGCAAAGTAGCCAATTAGGGAGCGCCATTTATTTTCCTTGGCGCTGATTGCCTGAACTTCCAAAAGCAGCGATAAGGAAGATTGCAGACTTTAGCTTCTGCCATAGTGCAAAGACAGTTTCCACTGTGCATAATAATGCATATTAAGGTATATTTGAGAGCAGAGCAAAATGCAGAAGAAAACCAAATGAACTGATGTAAGATTATTTTTGATGTTCATGAAAGTAAAAAGTTAATAGAAGGAGAATGATTAGTTGATGGCAGCATTATCTCAGCTGAACCCTCCTCTAGGAAGGCATCACAGCCAAACAGAACGCCAGACCAGGTGTAGCTTCTATGGTGAGAAAATAACTGAGAGAAAATAAAAAGTTAACTGTTGACCTAACAGCAAACAATGCAAACTGGAGAGTAGTAGAAGAAGAAAGTGAGAAATAGTTCTCAGTTTTTCCTCCAGTAGCCTCAGTTTTTCCTCCAGTAGCCTATGGCAGCACAGCTACAGAAATAGCTCAGGATAAGCTAAGCCAGTTTAAATATAAGCTTTATCAAAAAGGAAAGTTTTAAGCCTAGTCTTAAAAGTAGACAGTGTGGCTATCTCATGGACTAAAACTGGGAGCTGGTTCCACAGGAGAGGAGCCTGATAACTAAAGGATCTGCCTCCCATTCTACTTTAAGAAATTCTCGGAACCACCAGTAAACCTGCAGTCTGAGAGCGAAATGCTCTGTTAGGAACATATGGAACAATCAGATCTCTGATGTATGATGGAGCTGATTATTAAGGGCTTTATATGTGAGAAGGAGAATCTTAAATGTCCTGAAGAACATTTCCAGGATTAAAGCACTAACGTTTCAACAAAATCTAGAGAAACTCATCCATGTGTTTATCTTTAGTCACATTGATTATTGCAAAAGTGTCATCACACGTCTGCTCAAAAAGAAAAAAATAAGACAGCTGCAGCTGATCAGGAAAGCTGCTGCTCATGTTCTCACTAAGACCAGGATAATAGAGCGCATCACCCCTGTTCTAAAGTCCTTCCACTGACTCCCTGTAGCTCAGAGAATACACTCTAAAATACTTCTGTTAGTTTATAAATCACTAAATAGTTTAGCACCAAAATACATTCAAGACCTGTTGTCATTGTATCAACCTTCCAGACCACTCAGGTCTTCTGGTTCTAGCCTACTCTGCATCCCCAGAACCAGAACCAAACATGGAGAAGCAGCTTTCAGTTTTTATGCACCACAAATCTGGAACAAACTTCTAGAGAACTGCAAAACAGCTGAAACACTGATTTCCTTTAAATCAAGGCTAAAACCCACCTGTTTAGAGCTGCCATTGATTAATAGAAAGTGGAACATTGATCAGTATTTTTTAATTATATTTGCTTGATGATATTTGCTTGATGATCTTTATTATTTTGATGCATTGATATTTGCTCGATGATTTTGATGATTTTCATGCGTATTTGCTTGATGATTTTGTTGTATATTTCATTGATGATTTTATGATATGAAGCACTTTGAACTGCTTTGCGGTGGAAATGTGATATACAAATAAGCTTGAACTTGAACAGATAGCCTGATTAATTAACCAAGTTGTAAGACTTGTGTTGTTTCATAAAGTATAGAATAGTAAAAGGGTAAAATATTTGGCACAATAATCATATTTTCTTGAAGACTAGAAAAATTAGCAGGTTATTTTGCTTTTTTTGAGAATTTATTTGTACCCAAACTAGAAAAACAAAATTTAAATGTTAAAGACCCCATAAATAGGTGGAATATGGAAATGGAATAATGGTTGCTTTTCTGTTTTAAATTAAAAGCAATTAGATCAAGTGAAACAGCTATATTATTCTAAAGCCTATGATAATGTAAGAATCTCACAGCACCAGGTTTAATACATACAAGAGTTGCTTATTAAGCTCTGCAGGAGCCATGCACCTGTCCCATGTATATATCAGTGCTTTTATTAGAGACATTAAAGCTGCAGTATGTGACTTTTATTATTATTATTTTGTTATTATTTTAGGAATAGGAGCTCCATGTTGTGCTCAGGAACCTTTGCATTTTCATATATCTTGTTTGGAGGTCATATAGCTGAAAGCCCCTAGCTACATTAATTATGCATTTTAACAAATCACGGAATTGTATGAATGTTACTTAAATACATGAATCCAAAGTAGCCATGTTTAGCTACAAATAAGTAAAAAGTAAGGAGGATATCCTCTTACCTAACTACTATAATCAATCAACCCAACTGTTAACATTTTAAAGCCGGTTGAATATTAAAAATATTGCAAAGCATTAAAGCTGAACTTTTGCAGTTTGTGAAACTATGCTAGCCCTGTGCTATCACAGCTGCTTGATGCTAGCAGCACAGTCACACCTCGCTGAGTGACATTCCTCATTCCCACCTCCAACATCTAACACTTCAACTCAGAAACCTCTCTCATCCCAGGTGTCACTTCCTGTGTCTCTGTCACCATGTTTCTTCACTTCTGCTGATGTGTGTCTCTCCACCTGATCCCCAGGTGCCAGATGCGAGTGTCCCTCCGCACTCGGCGTCCTGACAGCTGACAGACAGCAGAGGCCAAGGGCAGCCAGCTGACACAGCTGATGCTTCTCTCTGTTTATCCTCGTCATTCTGACGCTCCTCGTATTTAAGGGAGTGGCAACACATGCAACCAGGGTGCTTCCCATGATTAACGTTATTGCTTAATAACTGCCAAGCTACACACCACACCAATGTCGTTAAGGGTTGTGAATACTTTTGCATTATCGGACTTTGACCTTTTTCCACATACCATCACATTACAAACACAAACTTCAATGTATTTTATTGAGATTAGACCAACTCAAAGTAGTGTACAACGTAAAGTGAAAGAAAATCATTCATTGGTTTTTGGTAGAAATCTGAAAAGTGTGGCCTGCGCTTGTAGACAATATAGAGCCATTTTTTGCTGTAATTCCAGTTGCATCCAGTTCTTTGGGTATGTCTCCATCAGTTCTTGCCACATATCATTTGGACTTAGGCTTTGATTGGTCCTTTCTAGCATAGTGTATGTTTACGGTCATTGTTCTCCAGGAAGATGAGCCTCTCCCAATGTCTCAAATCTTTCCAGTCTCTAACAGTTTGTTTTTTTCAGGACTGCCTTGTACAGGTTCTGTTGGAGTTACTACATGTTAAGAAGAGGAGTTTTCCTTTCCACTGTCGCCACATGTATGCTCAGTATGAGAGACAGCTGCAAAGTTAATGACTTGATGCAATCGACTGTCCACTGTCACTAAGTGCTCATTCAGCAGGACGAATTGCTGCAAAGTCAGTGCAGTTTATGGGCAAACTGAAATCTGCCACATTGTTTTATAACTAGGATCGAATTGGAATGCTTGTAATTGACTTTGAAACAGTCTATCAGTCTAATTGGATTGACTATATATTTCTGTTTAGATATTATTTTCATTCATTCCTATTAATATTACTGTTTTTTGTTTGTTTTAATTTTTTTCCCATGAGCACTGAACAGCCACTGGCATGTTTTATGTTGAGAATGGTAAGCTCTGCACTTTCTTCCACCTGAGCTGTGGATCTCTGCAGCTCCTATAGAGATACCATGGGCCTGCTTGTCTGTTGAATGCTCTCCCAGCCCTGGCCTGTCAATTAAAGTAAATGGAAAATTCTGTGTAGTTCTGGAGTAGTTACCAACCCTTTTAAATTTCCAGATGATGGATAGTAAGATTTAACAAAACTCTGTGAGATTGTCAAAACTTGAGATATTGTTTTAGTACCTGACTTAGCTTTAAACATTCCTTGCTTTTCATGATGCTGGTTGTTCACTAATGTAGCAAACTGCTGAGGCCTTCACAGAACTGCTGCATTTAAACTAAAATTAAAAGTACAAACAGGTAAACTATATCAACTAATAAAGTGACTTCTGAAAGCAACTAGTTACACTGAGTTCTTTAGAGGTAGTAGTGTACAGGGGTCTGAATGCAAATACACATCACAATTCACATTTTCATTTACCACAGTGAAACATGGTGGTGGAAGCTTCATGCTGTGGGGATGCTTTTCATGAGTAGAAATAGGGAAGCTGGTCAGAGTTGAGAGGAAGATGAAAGAATCTAAAAAGACCCATTGCGTTGTGACATTTTCTGCGCTAGCTTCAGTCCTCGGTTTCCTCTGGTTGGCAAAAGAAACCCACGGTTGTATTGAAGCAGGCCATAAACTCATAGAAAATCTGTGAAATGATTTAATTTGTTTACTTTGATAATTTTATTTAACGATGAGTAAGCCATGGAACAGTTAGCATAGAGCTGGAGCTGCTTCCTGCCTCCTGTCCATTTCTGCTCACTGAAATAGCCCCTTCAACAGTGTGATGTTGGTTGGAGACAAAATAATAACTGTTAATCATTCATAAATTAGGATGTAAAATATCCCCTCTAATTGTATTTAAAGCAGACAATATAGCTGTTGCTATTGCTACATAGCTAATACATATTTAGCTAGCTGCATCTGTAGATTTACATATTTGTAAGTCATGGTAATTATTAAGGCTTTGTTTGTCATGAAATTCATTAACAATGAAAACCACAACCTAAGTTACATTTTAAATAATTACTAGTTAAATACTTTGGCAACCTACTGCACCTCATGAATTCAAAGGTGTAATTCATTAGACGAAGGCTGTGAAACTGATAAATGTGCTGCAGTTTCATCAGACAAAACATTAATATGGTGGTTAAATAAAGGCTGTATAAAAGCTGTATTCCTACTTGTTTTATATGTTTAAAAAAAGTCCTTTTTACATGGATTTGGTAAAAAGATTCAGTATTTGGTCAATAAATCTGCTTTGGCTCTCTTCTGTCATATATAAGAGTATAGTGGGTAGGTACTAATGTCTGTATCTGCCTGTTCTTATTGTGCTCTATTCAGAGACAAATCATTAATAAATTACTGACAGATAAAGCTGCAGAAACAGGCAAAGGCTGTGACCTTGTGATTTTTTTTCTATTCAAAAAGCTCCCAGTCATTGTGAGCAAGCACTTATCTTCAAAAAGAGACGAGCTCTACATCCCCTCAGCCAGAATATATAACAGATTATAAAAATCCTTTTACTTCTATCTCACTGGGCCTTCACGTTCTCTCAGCTGTTCAAACACATCTCTTCTATTTATATGCATTACCCTGAGAATATATTTACTCAGGTCCACTGGAGCAGTCCTGCCCTGATGAGCATCGGTTTAGCTTGTCAAATTACCCTTGGTCTGTGCTGCATTGCCTGCTAACGACAGATAATTGAGCTGCTGGCAGGTTCGCCAGCTTGGTTTAATGTTGAGATCTGATTCTTCTATTGGGTCTTTGAGATTCAAGGAACTTTACTTTTGATGTGTGTCAGTTGGCTAAATCCTGCTGGATTACATGTGCCTAGAAATGCTACCTTTAGACTGAATCGAAAGAGCTACAGTTCCTCCAGTGTACATCCTGATCTGTTTCACATTTTGGCAGTTTGTAACAGCAAAATTTAGTGTGTTTTATTAAAAATGTATGTGATGTGTTTAATACAATTCAGCACATTAGGTGGAAGATTTATTTTTTTTTAATCTAAATAAAAATCTTATTGTGGCTAATAATTATCTGACCACTTGGTGGCACTTATCTCTATAAGGTCTATAGGTATTACATACCTAGATGATCACTTGATCCCTTAATATAGGGGAAAAAAATTAAAAGGATGGTGACTCACAGGAAAGTAATGTATCCCATTATGACACAGCAAAACATTGAATTTCATGCCATCGATCCCAGTATACATGCAGTATTCAGAGTGAGAGCACATCAAAAGTGACACACATACTTCCTCACAATTAGACCCATGTAACTCTCATTTTTCAAAACATCATCATACATGAGAAAACAAGAATACAAGATAGATAACAGTGCGACAGCTGCTCAAATGTGAAAATGTTCCTTTGTAAGATAAAGCATTTTTTTCATTTGTTTCCAGAAATTTCAGTTTTTATCTTATGCAAACTGTGAAAACTTATTCAGTTTTAGTGGATAAAACAGGGGTCCTCAACCCTAGTCCTCAGAACCCACTGTCCTGCTTAGATGTTTCCTCACTCCAGCACAACTAATTCAAATGATTGCATTACCTCCAATTTGCCTCCAATTGCTGCAGAAGCCTGTTAATATCCCTTTCATTTAAGGCGGGTGTGCAGCAACAAGAAAACACCTAAAATATGCAGAGAAATACCTAAAACATGCAGGACAGTGGGCCCTGAGGACCAGGGTTGGGGACCTTTGGTTATAAAGACAGGCTCAAGTACTTTAAAACATGCACAGGGATGCTTTTAATTTAAGGGAATCATAGCAAATTATAGCAGGTACAAACTGATTTAAAGGAAACTGAAGTGTTCCAGCATTTTCCTGCATTTGCGTTTGCTGTGCAGCCGCAGCCAGTTATCCACCATCAGCTTTCCACCTATGCCAGCGAAGGCAACAAAGGCCAATTTATGGTTAGTTTGCTCAATATATCCAGAGTAATTTAATTCATCGCCAAGAGCCTGTGAAAAAGTTTAATGGCGGTATAGAACGTAAAGAATTAGCGACACCCAAGAAGATTAGAGAGGCATTAGGTTCTGGGAGGCTCGGCTGCGGTGCTTAACGACTCCTCTGTCCTGAGCAAATCAGTTTTACTAAGCAAGGCTGTTCTCAGCAGAATTATAGCCACTGTTAGCTTCTCTTATTGCCTGCCCCCATTAACTGAGCCCTACCTGAGGAGGGGGGGGTTTGTGCAATAACACTATCAATTCAGGCCAGTTTAACAAGTTGGCCCCTGGAAAACTTTTTTTATGCAATAAAACAATTGCACTCGTGGTTACAACTAAAAGGGTTTTTTCTCCATTATTGTTGCACAGAGAATTATTACATCATTGTTCTGTGGATGAGGTCAGTCGGTGGGGAGCATAAATGAGGTCAAAAATAACTACAAAATAAACAGTCAAGTTGGTACAGGAATTTATACTAACTATGTACTGAATTCCTTTTTAAAAAGCTCCTCCAGTGAAATTAGATTTACTTAAACACGTATCGGTCCGAAACTTGACTTTAATGCCTTCAAGACATCATTAGTGTCCCACATTTTCCGCACTCATTTGGTTTCCACATTGCTATTACACATTTTTAGCCTTCAGACAAATCTAATACTCTGGACTGGCTTAAGACATCAATCTGGACCAAATAGTTTTGGGTATCATTACTTTTATATGTAGAATCTATGTTACCATTGCCATTAAATTCATAATGTCAGATTTGTCCTGATCATGGGTTTTTTTGTTTATTGTATGGTGTTAGATTTTGTGTGTGTGTGTGTGTGTGTGTGTGTGTGTGTGTGTGTGTGTGTGTGTGTGTGTGTGTGTGTTCTATTTTAGGGTTAGGTTCCTTTTGAGGGTTAGGGTTAAGGGATAAACACCAACTCAGGATGAGACTAAATGGAAATAACTCAAAAAGTACAAGTCCTAGATGGATAAACTTGGTGCCTATGGGGGGGCAGTTGGACATGCTGACAAAGACCCTGTTTTGATAGGACATATGGATCTCAAGATACTTCAAAATCAGCCAAAAAGGAGGAGACTAAATGATGATAAGTCCCCGTAGGAACACACACGCATGCACACACACCTGCTCACCAGATTTGGTGGCTCTCGCTCACTCCTTTCACATAACTGGGGATTAGGGGTAGGGTTAGTGAGATTAGTGAGATTTCCTTTGTATCCTATTGCATCCTCTTGCATTTCTGTGTTATTAGAGATTTATTAAATATCTCATGTCAAAGCTTTCAAGATCTACAAAAAGGCCTCCTGTAGCCTTACTCTTAACCTTATATAGAATTTTTCCCTTTTAGATTATTGTTCTTGCCAATCAATTGCCATCAAACAAGAAGTTGGAGCAACTCTCAAGTACAAGATCCGTTTTTACTCAACTTTTGCTGCTGGAACAGGTCACTGAATGTGTTGGAATGTAATTTTTAGGGCAAGCAAATAGTTCTACCCCAAGGCCACATACGTTTAAGAGGAAACTGGATGTGAACGCAGCAGGGTAGCTCAGTTGCAACACACTTCAGAATGCAAGTACCGCTTGCAGCTTTGAATGACTTTTTTTGTCAAGCTTGTCAATACATCCCCAATACACTTTGATGTCAATAAAAATTAAATACTTCACAGTATTTTAATTTGTTAAATTATCTGCAGCCACTACACTGCCCCATAAAATGTAGTGTCTGATTTGATTCAAGACATTCTCCATCTGAATTGATGTCAAGAGCGATTTCTGAATTACACGTCCATGTCAAAGAGGATTGCTATTGACATTTTACTCTTGTGTTGTTCCACATTTCAGGTGCCTAAAGGGTCTGACAGGTTTGGTTTTCTCACATAAGCCAAGGCAGCAAAGAGCCATATGTGAAAGAAATCCACTGCAGAGTGAAGAAGATGAAGTCAGGGCAAAGAAGGGGTAGTGAGGGGAGGGAAGGAGCAGAGGGGAAGGGTTTGTATTGATCTCCCGCCAGGTGTGATGGATAGTGCAATAAGTGGCAGCAGCCAGTGGAGGAGAGGAGAGAGTGATTTCAGCTTTTCAAAGTCCTGATGAATGAGAGCGTCAGAGGAAGGCCGGCGTCCAGAGGCCAGCACATGATGGACTGCTGTGTCAGGCCGAGAGAAATTGAAGAAGAAAGGAGAGGTTAGGGGGATGGAGGAAAGACAAGAGCTTTTTACGGAGGGCAGGTTTAGAGGAAGAGAGTGAACTCGAGGCATGAGCGGGGAGATAAGAGACAATGTACAGGGTAAAGAAGGTATGTGAGATGAGGGGGCGTTTAAAGAAGAGGGTCAATAAAAAGTAGAGAGAAAGAGGACAACTGAGATAGAGAGAAAGATGAGAGCAGGAGGTGACAGCAGAGTGAGTTCATCTTTATTAATGGCCAAAGAGCAGAGAGGGAGTTATTAAAAAGGAAAAAGATGAATGAAAGAATGAGTATAAACGAGGGGAGGGGTGACAAAGGGAGATGTGATGTATGCTCCCTCCCGGCTTTCTGAAATCCAATAATAACACTGAGGAATGGGCCAGCTGGTGGACTGAGGGGAGCAGAGGAGAGAAGGGAAGGAGAATTTCCAGGGAGTCGCCAATGAGGACCAGTTAGGGGCAGCAGAGACTCAGCTGCACTGCAAAGATACTTTGAGGAAAAGAAGTTCCATGGATAGTATTATTTATTAGTGAAATCAAATCAACATGGAGGTAAATTGAACGACTGCTCTTGGCAACTGTTCGTTGTGATCTTTATTTACCCAGATAATATGCTAATGATGTAGTTGCATCAACAAGTCCCTCCCCTTACTATGGAAGTTACCCCAGTGTAGCTAGCCTTACGTAGCTATGTTTAAAATCTTCATGTTGCTTGTGAAAAGAAGAGTTTGATATTTTTTCGACATTGTAACTTAGAACAGTAAAGTAAAAAACAGCATTTAGACTGATCTTATTTTAAAGAATCAGCTCTTGGGGACTTTACGCTAACCACTAGCAAGAGCAAGACCTATTCAAGGGAGCAATCACCAGTATTGTACATTTTTACACCTTTTCAAGGTTGATTCCAGTTTTATGTCAGAATTTCCCAAACAGAACAATGTTCAATATGCTATACAAATGTATTGTGTCAGGTAATATCGATGCCTTGTGCTTATGCGGTCCAACGTGTAACAGAGGATCTTTCAAATGACTGAGGAAACACAAGAGTCTATGTACTGGGGGCGTGATTAGTGAAGAGAAACAGGTGAGCTGATTAAGAATAAGCAGCAGGTGGTGAAATGGTGAAAATAATGGAAGAGCAACTAAGAATAATTGAAAAACAAGAAGCACATATCAAAATAAAGGACAAGTTTGATGTAAAACATGAAAAATGTTATTGTGCATTGTATGTGTTTAAGTTAGAAAATCAGTGAGAAATTTCTTCTTAGATTCATACATTGGGACATTCAGTTTCTATACAAAGCTATATTTAGGCTTCCCACCTACAATCTCGAAGAAAGTAAAGAAGCTTTTGTGTTTTCATGTTACTTTTTTCTACAGTCCTCTGCTGATAACTTCCAATTTAATACATTAATTTCTCTTATCAGCTTATCAGTTTTTCTTGACTTTGACAGATATTTTGGATTGACAGCTTTAATGTTATGCTCCAGATTAGTTAGTTAGTTAGCGTCTAAAGAAACCATGCCTTTCTCGGTACATACCACTACTTTCTTCAATAAACTTATGTCTTGCTTTTGCTGATGACATTGTCATGTAGCCCTTTGTTGAGGTGCTAAGCTACTGTTAACATATCTTCTACCTGTTTTTATAAGACCCATCAATAATGTGACTCATAATATGTTTACATAATATGTAGCACCAGTTAATTGTGTGTAGACAGTCTGACAAAATTTCAGCTTCATATATTTAACACTTTACTTTGAATATCATAAAATGTATTGACTAATGTTTTAAGCTGCATTCTCCATTGCCATTTATGCTAAAAGCTATCAGGGGATATCTGAGCACTGCATGTGGAACAGACCACATGACCCAGGCAGAAGGGAAGTTATAGCAGCCAATACAGTTTTTCTTTCAACTGGGAACAACATTGTAAAAGGTATTCATGAATTCATGAAGCAGTACAAGCTTCCTTATTTTTCCAACTCTTTAAATCCTTTTATTTCTGCACTGGATTCACAGTGCACCTTGTATAAAAGGACACACAGGAAAAGAGATTTTAAATAAGAATCCTTTAAAAATGTTACGTTTGTGCATCATAGAAGATGTTTGATTGTCTGCTTTGTTCCTAGAAACCTCTAAAAAAAAAATTTAAAAAAAAAACTCTTATTTATAGATTTCATAGGTCTTTTAAAAAAATATCACAGGGTGTGAGCAGTGCAGCTTTTCAGACGGCAGTAGCATCACTTCTATAACTCAAAGGTGACTTGTATTTTTTCACACTAGATAGCCACAAGACACAATGTGATGAGTGTTGCTGCTCTGAATCTGACCTAAGGGTAGAGAACCTCTCGTTCCTTTGAAACACTTAAGGAGAAGCTGATGGAAGATTTCATGTGTATTCTACAAAACCAGAAATGGATCCTGAGACTGAATATCTATAAAATTTATTTTTCTTTAGAAAGAAAAATGAGTAACCAAGGAAAGGATTAAAAACACCATCTTTGAGTATGAAACATGTTTTTTTTTTTCATCACAATGTAAAGATAATTTCACCTAACATTTGAGGATGGTGAAAAGCATTTATCAAATACAACAAAACACATCAACAGATCAAAAATTACCTGTTATAAATAAAAAGCAGAAATCCTGCATTGGCCTCTTCTTGAAAAATGGCCTCTCTCTCTTACAGTAGAGTCAATAAAACATGACAGCTTGTCCTCACATCGGCAAGTACTGACACACAGTCCTATATCACCTTCAATGTGATGTGACTCAGTCTGGCAACAAAAGAGTGCTTAGTTTGGCACATCACAGGTTCTCCTGGCAGTTCACTGAAAGAAAACTGGAGCGGCTCATTCAGCAAGAGATGACAGACACGCTTAATTAAGGAAATCTGGGGATAAAAAAAAAAATGCTAAAGTCCTTTCCTGAATCTACAATCCCGCCCCCTCTCCTCCCAGCAGAAGGCGTTCTTTGCTCTAAAACTCAGCTGGAAAAATTTCAGTGTGACAAATACGCACTGTGGGCCGCTCGGAGGAGTTAGATACATGAATATGAATTAAGATGATTCCAATAAAAACAAGTTAAACCACCAAAGGTCTCATTTTTTTTAAGATGTAGCATGTGATGTATTTGCTCTAAATCCTTTCTTTAAGTCTCTCCTCTGCAGTGAATGAATTTGGCAACCTGTTGTGTTGCTTTCTATGCATCTGCTTCAATTTTGGCTGTAGTTCTCAGGCTTTGAATCAGTCGTATGTATCATAAATCATTACCTCGAAGCTAAAATAACAGTAATGTTTCACTGAAAGGCTCTGGATCTCAGGAATTCCTCTAGAGTTCTTGGTTTAACAGTGCTCGGTGTAACTTAGCTGAATTGTCTTTTAACTTTCACACTGTGATCGAGCTAGAAAACCAAGTACCATCTCTTTGAAACACCTATTCGAGGATTCACCTATTTGTAGATTTTTTCATAGCGTATATCTAAAATATTTGTGTGAATCTAATCCATTCAATTGTAACTCTGGCCATTTTTTGCTCATTATCCTGCTGGAAGATCACACTCCATCCCAGTTTCAAGTCTTGTATAGCCACTAACAGGTTTTCTTCCAGGATTTTCTCAAATTCCCTTGCTAAAGAAAGGATAGCCCTACTGCATGATGCTGCCACTACCATTTTTCACTCTGGAGATAATCTATATAGGGTGATGAACAGTGTCAGCTTTCCATACAGTGCTTTGCATGTAGGTCCAGGAGCAGAGCTGGTGGGGTGGCCAGAGAAGCATTGGCTGAATCTGAAAACACATGAATGAAGGGGTATGAAGGGGGTGAATACAAAAAGATCTCTGAGAGTAACAAATTAACTTTAATTTGCAACTCTCTAAATGCAAGTAAAAAAAAAGAAGTTGAGGAAAATCAAAGCTATATAAAAATGTAGAGGTGCTACTTTTAACTAGAACTCATAATATTGCACAGAAGGTTAATCAGGATTCGGAAACATGACAATAAGGGTAATTTTTTGACCATTTGGATCAAATTGCAAAGCATGACCCCTGTGACTGAGACAAGGCTAGATGCACATATGTAGCCTGCCACATCTTCTATATTTTTTTTATTTGCAAAATAAAATATAAAAAGTACATAAAAAGTTGTGGTTGTAAAGTCACAAAACATTAAAAAGTTCAAAAAGTATGACTAATTTTGCCAGACCATGGAGCTGCAACATGAAATCGGACCAGTTGTGTGGCTCTTTTTTTTCTTTGTTGCAATGCCATTATTCTGCATGCCAGCATCTTTGCTCAGCTGCAAAGAGCAAACAAACCTTCATTAGTGATTTAAATAGAGCTCTTATTGAGTGGACAAAAAGCTCTACAAATTCACTGAAAACTACGTGCTAGATCACAAGACAAAGGTTAGCCCCACACAAAGTGATCAAGTAAAAGTTTGATCTGCGCAGATTAGTCTGCTGTATGTGTGAAATGATAACTTAGACAACTTTGTACACACCTGCTAATTCATATTTGTTTGTATCCACTTATGTTGTGCAAATTATTATAACCAGATATGACAACCACCATTTTATTAAATAAGTGAGCTTCCATGAGGCCTTTTGTGATTTCTATCTTAAAATCTCTGCAGTATTTTGGAATATTTTGTACATACCATTAGCTGACTTGTGGCCTTACCCTGGTCCAGAAGTTCTTCTGTTCTGACAAATTATCCTTTGCTGGCCTTTCATTAACAAGCAACAACATCACAACATATTGTCTGCATTCACAGTATTGCAACAACATAACCATGGTGACTTTATGTACATTAATGCAGTAGGAATGTCAACATTTGCAATGCAGTGGCTTTTTGAAGAGGCATCCCATTACAAATGGTGACAATCACTTCTCTGACTGAAAATCAAGGGACCATGGAATAAACCTAGACATTGGGGCAGCACTACAAGAGGAGTTTCAGTTAAAGTGTCCCTAAACTCCATAGTTTCAAATGTTTTTTGCATTCACAAATATGAAGGAAGGATAAGATTTAACTGCTTGACATTTTGGCCAGCAGAGGGCCTTTTCGAAACAATCTGAGTTATTATCTCAAACACACAACTGGATTCTAATTGAGGCCCTTAAGAAGGATGGGGGTGGCAGCATGAAGGCCCCAATATACTTCATCCAAACCCAAACAGTCGATATGCAGTCGTGTGGTTGCGAACTGTTCGTGTTCGCACACACCTTTTATACAACGATGCAGACCACCTGGGGTGCAGACCACCTGGGGGACACCCCTCCCAGCCAGTGTTCCCCCTCCCTCCCTGCATCCTTTGTTTTGCTTTTACGAAACATTCACAGAAAGAGCGACACACTTTTGTGCAATTTCCATCCAGGAGTTATTAACCATTTGCTAGTCTTCTTATTATAGTAGTTATTTAGTGAAGAACCATACAAGTATACATAGTTCCTCACCATGTCAGATAAGCTTTCCTCAAAAGTTTTCATGTCTCCTGCAGATACAATATCTGAATAGTGGAAGCGGACTAGTTGAAGAGAAACATCAACACTGTGTATGAGCGCATTTCCACATAAAACACAGGAAACAAACTTCTGGCAATCAGACAACACTTCACACAGAGCCCGGTGGAAATAGTTCGACCCGGGCCTGGTGTCGAATTCGGCAGGCGGATGGCTCTCTGCGAACAAAATGACGCAGTTTTCGTTGCGCGTCTACGTCAGTGAGAATCACTTCAGATGAAGTATGTTTGGGCCTTTTGTGCTGTGTGGATGTCTTTCTTTGATAGGGAAGCTGGTTTGAGTAAATGGGATGGTGTTAAATTATTACTTCAAATTGAACTGAATCGAAAATACATGGACTCCGGGAAGAAAACCTGTTAGAGGCTGTGAAAGACTTGAGGTTGAACCAGAGGTTCCCCCTCCAGCAGGACAACAACCCTAAATGTACAGCCAAAGCTACAATGGACTGGGATAAACACAAAGTACACACAAAATATCCAAACAATAAAGATGGCCAGCCTGAATGGGGAAGGAACAAGTTTGGAGAGAACTGGCTCTGCAAGGGATGAGATCAGTGGATTAAAAACAGGAAGATGGAAAAAGAAGGAGGAGCCAAAGCTGGACAAGCTCATTAAAGGAAGGGCAGCGGTGTGACAAATGATACTCGGAGCTGGTAGCATTGATCTCCTTGCTCACAAGGCAAGCCGGGTGTCTGGGCAAGGAGATGCATGGAGAAGTGTGTGTGTATGTGTGTGTTAGCTGGACTGAGAAATACTCAGGTGCCACAGCACTAATGGAGAGGCCAGCGCCATCATCCTGTTGACGAATGACTTGTCAGTGGAGGGGAGGAGAAAGAGTAGGAGAAGAGGAAAGAGGAGCAAAGCCAAATGATTGAATAGTTGTACTAATGTTTGACCTCCTCTGTGCCAGTGCATGTCCTTCACTGAGACTAAAGACAAAGGTGGACAAGAGGAGAAAGGAAGACGAGAAGGGGTGAGAGGGTGAAAACCAGAAAGATGGACAGATTTTCAGGTGGGAGGTTCTTAGACCTGAATCAGCGCTTAATTTAGGTCAAGAGGGCTCAAGTTTTAATGCCTAAACAGTTTACCTCTTCAGAAATGATGAGAATATGGCGCATTACAAACCAAAAAGAAAACAGTTTGCAAAGATCTAGCAATAACAACAAAAAAAAAAGGACAGAGAGGAAGAGGAAGAGCTCGAACAAATGAGCGGGTTTGTTGCGATTCAGGCAGCCTTGCGGGACTATCATTACCATATATCAGGACAATGAATGAGGCTTTCAGCAAGCGGTAATAAGAATTTGATAAATCATGAGCCGGGAATTAACTAGATGTCAAAACAATGAGAGCGCTCTGATAGATGCGGAGAGGATGATGGCATCAATTAGTCAGGGTGACGGAGACAAGGAGGGGAGAAGGGGAGTCAATACAGGACCAGGTGAGGTGGGGTTAAGGAAATGGCCAGCAGGGGAGCAGTAGAAGATAGTGAATAGGCTAATAGAAGTAGAAGAAGAAAGCTAGAAGGCGTAAAAGTACAGAAAAGGCGAACTGAATGTGTAAAATAAACAAGCAAATCAAGCTCCTATGGAAACATAATGACTATATTAGCAGTGTTCTGCTGGGAAAGCCTCCATTTTGACTTGGACTTGGATGCTACCATATCACCATCCACCTAGATATTGTTTTGCAGATCAACCTCCACCCACCCATGCTCACCTATACAGAAACAGCCAAGATGCAAGATGATTTCACTGCATACAAGAAGCTCCTTGTTTCTATCTGTTCTTTAAATAAATCAATGGTAAACGCAGCAGAAAAACACAACATATTGTTCCAGTATGAAGTTTACATACACTCACTATGGGCATGAATGTTTTTATTTTGGACTTTTAATGACACATTTGAATGGCTGACTTCTAAAAACTACACTTGGGTATATAAGTTTAAATTTTCTCCAACCCCTTTATGGTTATCTACAAGGTCCTGCATGGCTTCTTCTTTCAAGAAGCGGAAAAGCTTATATAAATCGTGAGGCTTTGTGGTACAGACACAGCTTTCAAGAATAACCCACAAATGTATACTGTCTTAGTCATTCAGGAAGCTTTTTTAAAAAAATATAACTAAATCGGGGCTGTAAGATGGCACAGTTGGTAGCACTGTTGAATGTCCTAGGTTCAAATTCCAGCCTGGAATCTTTCAGCATGGAGTTTGCATGTTCTCCCTGTGCTTGTGTGGTTTCTTTCCAGGTACTCTGCTTTCCTCCCACAGTCTAAAAATATGACTATTAGATTAATTGGTGTCTCTAAACCACATGCGTCAAACTCAAGGCCTAGGGGCCAAATCTGGCCTGCCATAAATTTTTATGTGGCTTTTCTGTAGGTATACATAAATAGAGCCTTCAAAATGAAAGTTATGTGCTTAAAAAATATTTTATCAATCAAATCAAAGCAGTTTTTATGTGTTTACTGCAAAAATACATCAATGTGAAAAGATGTTCAATATTATTTAATTTTAAGAAGGACTCATCAAATGCAGACGGCTATGTATTAATGTTTGTTAACGGGCAGTTTTATCAATACATTCTGCCACAATCGATCCTTTGAGGACATTTGTGATCTTGATATGGCCCACAACCAAAATGAGTTTGACACCCCTGCTCTAAAGCATACCTCTTAGGTATTAGTGTGTATGTGCAGCAGTTGTAACTGGAAACCAACCAGTTCAAATGAGCACTTCTGGCTCTGGTCAAATGTCCAGGACCTTGATGATGGCAACAATAAGAGTGTGGTTTTTGAGCAACTTGGAAAAGGCAGCTTAATCAAATATCAATGGGAATGTATGTATATAACAGAGATTTTATTGGTCTTTTTCCAACAGTACCTGCTCAACACAGTTCGATTCTGCTGCTACTCAACTTTCAATTACTGTTGAATATCAGCTCTACATGGGTGGGGTTGTCACAGCAGAGTGGCACCAGGGTCCAACAAGCAATGCAACGTGATCAAACACAACGCAACAAGTGCAACTTCGTTGTTAGACCACAGTGTCGTTTTCAGAGTTGCCATTTCCCTTAAGATGCCAAATACACTTTTGTGGGTTTTTAAAAATGGCAGAACTGATTCTTGTAAGGGAATCACTCTTGTGACTCAACCAGTAACTCAATCCCCTAGTCAATCAGTGACTGGCAGTCATTTTCAGCCCGACTTGGTACACTAAGAAGCCCAATGGAGTAAGTGCCAAAACAGAGGCTGATACTATGTAACTGTTTCTAGTGAAATACCCTTATAACAGAGTAGAGCCGAGTTGAGCCGAGTCGAGCCGAATCAAGCCGCGCTGACTAGGTTTAATCTGGGTGGATTCGAGTAAACTCAGAAATTCAGACTGGCACACCTAATTCTTGTCTTTAAACTTCACTGAAGTTGTTAACTGAAAAATGACTTGCAATAATATGACATTAATGCTGATGGGGTGTGGATGTATACCTCTCACTGGGAGCATAATTTAAAAAAGAAAGTATAAGTCAAAGGTCAAAAGATGTTGACTGTTCATAATATCAGAATGTTATATTAGGGTCAAAAAAAGAGAAACATTGAATAGTTGTACAATACACCATTTTCTTATGTTGTAAGTTGATCTTTACCATAAAATCTTTTGGAGGGGTACGTTTGTGTGAATATGCATGTTCCCACTTAGCTTAACTTGCTGCTGTGACACCTGATTTTCTCCACTGTGGGACAAGAAAGCATATTACTATTCTGTTTCTGTGAAAAAACAGAGAGCTCAGCAGTCAGATATGAAAGAACGTCATCAGTGATTTGTGTTGTTCCTTTAAAAATGTTAAAGTGAAAGATATTGCTTTTGAGACTTAGTGGACTTGCCTTTGGCTGCTTTTCTAACTTCCTGTGGCACCAAGCTGCACTGCAGTACGAATACTATCCTTCTTGCAAACAGGAAATGTAAATTCAGTTTTACTTGTTATATTTATTTCTATCCTCCTCTCTAACAATGCTACATATAAAAAACGTTTTTGTCTCTGCATTTATTAAGAGATATGTTTTTTGCTGTTGCTGGAGTTAAGTTGCTATTTCTCTTAGTCACCACAACAGGGATACTGTCGCCATCACTTTACATGCCAGTCATGACTGTTATAACCTTTGAGTTAATAGTTGTACTCAATGTTTCTGTACAAGAATGCATGTGGTGTATCTGGGAACTCTCTGGCTACATAACTGTTAGCATGGCTAAAATCTTACAGCCTGGATTCCTACACAGTCTTGAAAAGTACGGAATTTGATTTCAGAATTTTTTCCATGTCTGAATATGTATGAATAGACAAACTAAGAGTATGGAGAAGTATTTGTATTTTGAGACTTTATTATCTGTTGTATAATTGCTGTGGCCTTCCTCCTGTCCTGTCATGTTCAACTGTATTATTTTAGATTTTATGACATGAAAGACTGAGATTTTTTTTGGAAAGATGAGTCTAGAAAAGTAAAGAATTTTTACAGGAAAAATGTGACGGAACCAACAAAGAAGATTTTACAACTGGTGCAACTTTGACTGACAAGTTTTTCATTAAACTTTAACTGGATTGTCTGTCTGAGTCGTACCTCCCTTCCCTCACTCCTCTGGCCTCCTCCACTCCGAGGGTGAGGGATGTGACAGGAGGATGTTTATTTAATGAGAGCAGTCTGGAGGGGGTAATGAAACCTACCCTAACACCATTAACAACCAGGCTTATCAGCTCCTGGGACACACGTCAGCGTGCTGCGGGCTTTTGTTCTTTGGCTCGAGGCTGCGCACCGACCCAAAGGGCAGATTAAAGATCCTCCGTGCAATGCTGACTCCTGTGTTGAGAAATTAAAAACTCGCCACCAATCTGTGCTGTGAAGTGCCTCTATCAGCTTTCACTCTGCTCTTTAGAAAATGGCATGAAGGAAGAAGGTTAGGTAGCCAGGCGTCCTACAGGCACATGTAAGGAATCTGTATTGCATGTGTGTGTGTGTGTGTGTGTGTGTGTGTGTGTGTGTGTGTGTGTGTGTGTGTGTGTGTGTGTGTGTGTGTGTGTGTGTGTTGGTGTGTGAGCTGCTGGGTTTGTTACCTGACCACACAGTCACCATCAATCTCCCTTTATGTCAGGGTAATTGATGCTGATGGATGAACTACTCTTTGTCTAACACAAGCACAGACAGGCCACAAGCTTCCACGCATGCAGGAAGTCCGCGTCCATGTATGGCAACATCAAAAAGGAACAATTAAGATCTCTTTCTGTTCTGTCTATGCATGTTTCCTGTCCATGCCCAAACTGAAGTTTCACCCCGCTGCCGTTTTTCCCTCCATTGAATCCCACAATGTTCTCTGAAAGGCTCATTTTCCGAGCATTACACCAAAGCAAAGCTGCTGATGGCCACACAAAAGCCATGTAAATGAGCTGTGAGAGGGGCCATCAGTCATAATGCCAGATGCGCTCGCCCTTTATTATTTATGGCCATAATTGGCCCATGTTTCCTCAGGCAATGACTGTGCCCTGATGGATCTGATGATGACTCCGCTCAGCCCGACCATTAGGAAGCAGTCTGAAGGCAGGCAGGAAGGGAGGGGATGAGGTTGGGGGATGGGGGGTATCATTAAACAAGAAAGGCCATGTTAAATGATGCAGTGTAGCAGCTGAGCTGCACAAAATGAGATCCATCGAAACAGGATACGAAGATTATGAAAGTGCCACTTTGCTGATTCAACCTGTTTCTATGAGCTCAGGACAGAGATTTTCCAGATGTCAACTTTTTACTCATTTACCAGCATTCAACAAATCTGAGTTTACAGACATTTCCACCGACTTGAGGATATCACGAGTTTGGACAAACGAGATTACAGATAGTTTGTTTTCAGGGAAGCCCGTTTTACAGCAACTAAATCTCTCACTTTGAAGTTTGACATGATCCTGAAAGTCCTGAAAGTATTCTTGGCAGCAGTGTCTGTAAGTGTGAGTCCATTTTGATGCAAAATGCATTGCTAATAATTCCAAACACAACTACCTATCTTTTACAGCAGGGGTGCCCAAGTCCAGTCCTTGAGAGCTACCACCCTGCAACTTTTAGATGCATCCCTGCTCCAACACGCCTGAGTCAAAAGGCCAAATTCCCAAACCAGCAGTAACTCAGCTCTGCAGAGGCCAGGTAACAAGTCATTCATTCGATTTAGGTGTGTTAGAGACGGGATGCATCTAAAAGTTGCAGGGTGGTGGCTCTCAAGGACTAGACTTGGGCACCCCTGTTTTACAGCAACCAGTCTCCTAACCAGATTTATTGGGTGATTTCAGCTAGACTGAGAAACATGGTGGTGGCAGCATCATAATTTGAGGATGTTAGTCAGAGTTGACAAAACTGGAAGAAAATTGTTCACCTTCCAGTAACACTGTCCATATAAGCATGCAGCCAGAGCTCAAATGGAATTACGTAGATCAAAGCAAATTCACCTGTTAAAATGGCTTTGTCAACGTCCAGACTTAAATCTAATTGAGAAGCTGTGGCAAGACTTGAAAACTGATGCTAACAAACTTGTTCCATTTAACCTGACCGAGTTTTAATGATTTAGCAAAAGAGAATGTGCAACCATTTCTGCCCGAAGGTGTCCAAAGACAGAAGGCTCGAAGACTACCAGCTGTGATTGCGGCAACGTATTGACTTAGGGGGAATGACTACATATGCATCATAACAAAACATGCTAAAGTTTGTTGTGGGAATGTGACAAAATGTGAAAAAGTTCCAAATACTTTTGCAAGGTACTGTTCAAACAGTAAGCCTGCATATAAGTAAAAAGAAAATGGTCAAACATTAAATAAAAAAGGCTGTGTACTATCTAGACAAATTTTCAGAAAATTAAAATTGCAAATCAAGAAATTAATGTTTTATGTTTGCAAAAATATTATAGTTTCTGTCAAATCTGAACTTAAATGTACTGCAAGTCCCATTTTGCAGAAACCTCAGCTGATGGCTAAATAAACTAGATTCCTTAACTGAAGACCTCTGCTTGGCCGTGATTCATCCATCATTCAGTGCTGATTTGACCCTCCTTTTTATGAGTCAACATCAGTTCTGTGAAGTCATGAAGAACAGCGGAGGTATCGGGATCCAAAGCGTGATCAGCTTTGGATCTGTGATGGATGACTCAAGGTCTGACAGATGCAGCTCGGGTGTCCTTCAGCGGCCGCTCTCTGATGGACGGTGATGTCTCTGTCTGATTAATGACCTCCAGCAGATGCAGGCTGAGTAGAACTTGTTTTCCAGGCGGTGAAAATGTTTCATTTCACTATTTGTTGTCAGCCATCAGGAATGTGTTGAGCAGTCCAGTCAGTCTGCCCGGTCCAGTTGGCAGGTACGCTACGTGTTGGCAGGTCTGTTTCCCTCTTGTCTTGCAAGTCTAATCGCTGCACGTTGTTGTTGGAGGTGTAAAATATTTCAAACGTGAGACTCCCGACAGGTTCAGAGAATGCAGAATTTTGCAACTGATGATCGGCATTTCCCCCGGTTTGCTTTTCCAGATATGCAAAGTTTTTGTTTCCAGTGATGGCGTGCAGTGGGTTCTGACCTCGGAGTCACCTGATAAGAGCCATGAGGATGCTGAACCTACAAGCTGCCAGAGTGAGAATAGATTTGTAGCTCGTAGACTTGGAAGCATCCTGTCGACATTCCTAGCTGGGGGAAAAAGGCACAACATCTCTCTATGTAATGTTTAGGCTATTAATAGCATTTTATAATTTTAAAAATAAAATTGATAATTATTTGAATCATTTGCATCAAGATGCTTTTTTTTAAGACTACATATTAGTTTTGTAATGCATTTTGTCCAATTCCACATGCTTCCTCTCTTCATGCCTCCTCCTCCTCTCCCAGGCCTTTGCCAGCACATCTTTCAGTTGGTGAAGGACTTCTCGGTGCCAGAATGTGCACGCTTTTCCTTCCAGGAGAGGATTGATGCGTCTTCCATCGCTGTGACTGACAAGCTATACAAACAGCTAACTGATCTGTCTGGGAGCCGGGTCTCCTCCACAGGCAGAGGCTGTACTCACACTGATGTCCTGGGGCCCTTGCAAGGGAAGAAGGGGCCATGAGCTGGCACTGTGTGTGCATGTGTGTGTGTATGTGTTTTGTAACACCCACACCCCTCATATAAAGACGCAGTGTGTGAGCTGCTATTCTGAGCTGTGCATCTAATTTGTTGTTCTGTGCTCATGGTAATAACTTGTAATCTTAATTAACTTATGAACATTTGAGCACATTTTGGAAGCATGTGATGTTTTCAGTGATGTTTTATGATGTCCCAAAGGGGGGGGTCCAAATTCAGCCAATTCACTCTATATTGAAATTATGTGAGGAAGTTTATTCTGTAGTTACCCATTTCTAAATGTTGATGAACCATAATTTCTTATTTGATCTACTCTCTCTGTCTGTGCTTTGGTTTAGTCGTTAGTCAGCCCTCAACTGTTGGAGGAGCAGCCGTCTGCTGCCATCTGCTGGTAAAAAGTATCACTCCCGCTGAATCCCTGGTCAAAGCTTTTTAATCCAAAAGAGGCATTATTAGGTAGTTACGTATTCTAAAGGCCAATGAAAGGAGCCTGTGCCATGATAGAAGTATTTCCATACTGTACATAACTGTACTTTATGCAAATAAATATGAAAAACTATATATTTATAATCGACATATAAGCAGTATATTCAGAACAAAATACATATTGTGTTGTATTTCAACTAGAAAAGGGATAACATTTTAGTGTTTGTCTGCCAAGAAATGTCCATTTAATCTTTTAGTCTTTAATTTTTTTAACATCTTAATTTAGTATTAGTTTTTTTTAATCCTTAAAAATATATTTTATTTTTTATAGTTGTTTTCATTATATATGAATATATTTATTCATTTAAAAATCATTTTTAGTATTTTTTGTGTCTATTTCCAAGTCATTAATTTAGGGCTTTTTTCAGATATAACTAATTTGTGCAGATATGAAAAACTGTATTTTTTTAATAAAAAAGGAATTTTGTTTCATTATATACAAATACAAAGCAAATATGTTAATCTATTTTTACATTTTTTTAATAATCCATTTTTAATTATTTATTCTATATATTTCATATCAATGAATAACTATTTATTCAGTGCTTTTTCATTTTTGCATTTATTTTTTAATAAGAAACATGTTTGTGCAGATAAACATATTTAAAATAAATCAAACTATATACATTTGAGTTTTGAGCTAATAAATGTATTACTGTGTTATAAAATACTAAATGAAAGACTAACCCTCCGGTGCATAGTGGTCACTGTCGTGGACTGCTATTCAAAAGGCATTTTCTTCTAAATGACAGGCTTTCTGTGGTGGAACTTCATATCAGCCACTTGATTGCTCTCTACTGCCTCCCTGCATTGAGGTCAATTCAGTGGCCAGTCATTGTAACTGCAAGTAAATTTCTTCTGAATCCAAGATGGCCAATAAACAGCCACACCTGTTGAGCACTCGAGGAATATCTTGTCAATCTTTTTCTAGAAGAACCCAAGAGCTGAAAAATATGATGGCATACAGTGACATCTAATTAATAGTTTCATTTGTCTAGTTTTTAAAAAAATCTAGTTTGAATAAGTAGTCATTTGGAGTTAACCAAGTGTCCACTGAAGTGGACGTCATGTATCAAGTATATTTATGACTCCAGTCACATAAGTGGTTAATCTCTTCTTGTGACTGTTTTGTTTGTAAAACCAGTGTATTTTTTGCTTTATTGTATAGGATATTTATTTAAAAGTAGATAGTGGTGTGTAGGTTAGTTGCATTTTATTAACACTTTCAATTTTGTTATATTTTGTAGACTACCCAGTGCAGCACAAAATAGGGAAACATATAATAGTCCAGGATATTTCTTCCAACTTCAGTGATGATTATAGCAGCAACAGTGATAAGTGGCTGCCAGAAAATCTGGCTGTGACAGGAAAGGAAATGCAAATATTTAGGGATCAACATGGTTGCGGGACACATTTGTTGTCCTAGGATGTGATCATACTAGTCAAGTGAGGATGGCTTTCGTCTCATATTAATTGCAAACACCCTTACTGTGAACAGATATAAATCTGCTGTTGTTGATGAAAACACATTACATTAGTCTAATTAAATAGTAATGCCAGTCCTGCACCCAAAGAGAAATAAGAAGACTCAAAATATTGTTCTTCATAGTGGAGATATTTGAAATATAGTGTACATAAAAATGTATGTGTAAGTTGTGAGCATTTTGTGTTTTTGTTATTCAGGCCTTAATCATAAGCCATACCAATCATAACTATGCATGGCTTTACCATGAAACATTATCAACTAAGCTTTTATATTCAGTTCATATTATTTTTTGTTGCGTGCTCAGGCGCATGTAGTCCACTGGCATGGACACATTTGTAACTTCCTAAAAAAACACATTTTTGAAAAAAAAAATTGAAAATTTGTTTTTTTTTCATGCCCTCGTAAGAATAAAAACACTGAAGAAAAATTTAACTCAGGCTTTCAGAATTCATACATCAGAGGGCTAGACTTTCAAAATGTTTAAATATCTTTCTCATTTTTTTGTCACTAGCCTTAAATTATTAGCCCAGGTAATTATACTTTTACTATGCTAACCATAAAGCCATGAAACAACTCTGCAAGAGCGAGAAGGAGCTTCTATTGTGTTTCTATCCTTGGAGACCCAGTAGATGAACAGCAGCAGACCCTGCTGTCATCTCAGATGGCCTGTTTTGGTTTAATACACAGTCGTTGCAGAAAGTAACAGAAATAAACGTGCACCTCATGATTTCCTGCAGAGAAAAAGCTCGGAGGCCTCTTATATCATCAGGATTCTGGATTGACCAGAGAGTTATTCTAAAGCTACAGAAAAAACATATTTCCATTTGGACCAAAATTCTGGTCTGGATTGTAATGGTGTTGAGTGTTGAAATAGTCACCCTAAAAACATTTTTGAAACAGACTATTTCGCTCGTAAAAATACATTCCTTTCCTGTTTAATTGTTTTGATTAGTTTGAACAGTTAAACTGTGAAACTAAATGTTTTGTTATACATGCCAGTATACAGTGGATCAAATGTGTAAACATTCCTTTATAGGTTATTATGATAATAAATGAGACAGTAAGTCATTTCATAACTTTTTTCCACCTTTAAATTTGACATATTCCTACTATTTAACTGAAATGCAATCTAATCTGAAGAAATAGTGCGCACACCCTGAAACACTTCCCTTTATGCATCTTCTTGCCCACGCACCTAACACCTTTTCAATTCAACTCAAAAATGCTTTCATAATTCCAGAGGGAAATTAAATGTTGTTGTAGCTAATAGTTTCCTTCAGAGTTGCTGTAGATACTGACGGCTGTAGGCAGGAAGGCTCTCCTGTAGCGATCTGTATTATAGCAAATATGAAGAAGCCTGTTTTGCTAAGATCTTTCTGACATTTGCATCCTTTACCTAAAGTCAGTTTGCAGAAAGACTTTGGAGTCGGTGATTTGATCATTTATGATCAATTGAAGAGCTGGTTTGAACTTCCTCCTCCTCTCTCTGCTCTTTGGTCCTGCTCTGAATCCATTTAGTCTCCTTTTCAACTTCTCTGGGATTTGGGGTCATAGTTCAGGTATTATTTGAGCTTTGAGATGCTAATCAGTTGCTCCAAGTAGTAAAAGAGAATACCTTCTTGCCATTAACACCAATCTTAACAACCGTCCGAAGGCCAAAAAAAAGGAGCAAAAAATCCTTCCAGCTGCACAGCATCCAAAGTCAGAAAGAATAACTGTCGAAACACGGAACGCCTTAACCAGAACAACTATGAACAAAAGTCTACAAAGAGAATAAATCAGAACTAACGTAACAGAGCTACTTCAACATCCTGCTAGCATGAGCGGCACAATTCTAGAATCCCCTTCATTATTTGTCCAAAAAGGACTGACTAAAATATTTCAGAGTAACTAAACCAAATCAACTTTTTTTTTGCTGATAAGCTGCATAAATTGGGCCTTAAGGGTGCTATCTTTGTGTTACTGTGAAAACTGTGACATTTTTGTGTAAACTTTTTAAATTCTGCAATTGTTGGCCTAAAGCCGTCTTAGTGCTGTTCTCTTTGGGTTGAACGGTGGCCACTGCAGTCGAATTTTCCGATTGGTTGGTCGATGTCGACGTCACAGCACGGCATTCGGGTACCATCTCACTCAGAAACCGCGTGGCGAGTCAGGAGTTGGATTTGTGAGCACTGATCGACATCTGTGATTCATTTGCAGTGTGGACATGGAATAGAACGGGTCTCCTCTCTGCAAAGCTTGCAGGCGGAGTTTTCTGCAAGGTGACTGTGAGATTGACGACAGTGTTTAGGGAGTGGGAGGGGCTCACGGCAGCACTCGCTGCTCACTCAGCGAGGACAACTACTGCAGAGCGACCGGTGCTTTCATGCGTTGTCGCCAAAGTCTCCAATAACACAGAAAAAGTTGTTAGATTTGTCTCTAGTGGCTTTTTTGAAAAAAAAAAGTCACTAGAGGGGTCTGAAAAGTCACTAAATATAGTAAAAAGGTCACTAAATTGGCAACAGTGCTTTCCCTTATCCTGACCACACCCCTACTTAATCCCCTCCACTCATTCCCACACCTGGCAATCCCCACTTTGGAGGAATTTCTGAAAATTTGTCTGGGGACGGGGCGTGCCTTTCACATCAGGTTTAGTCCCACTTTAAAGCTTGTGGGAGAATGTTATAATCTAAAGGAACCAAATTAACAAAAAAGTGGAAAAAGTTTTAAAATGTTACATGATTTTAATATTTTTACAGTTCAACCAAAATATTGTTCATGGCAAAAAATAAATGTCAGATTTTGTGCTTTTTCTCCATTTGTAAAGGTATGTTGCACTTGTGAAAGAAGCAATTCTCAACTCTGGACTGGACTACTGACCAGCACAGAGAAAGCAGTGATATCAGGAACACAGAGCTTTAGTGTGTCAACCATAATGCTGCTTGGCAGTTTATTCTCCACACTTTGCATATCATTACAAGGAAACATGGATTTATGCGTAGATCACATGCTGTCTTTCTCAGTATGTGATTACTACAGTTACAGTGGAAGGAACAAGGCGGCTGTTATAAAACCACTTGAAGAACGTCAGCACCCTTTGGGACTTTGGGTTGAGAACAGTCCGACTTTCTGCGCGCTTTTTTCTCTGCCCCGCCCACTTTCTCCTGGCACTCTGATTGGCCGCTCTGCTGGTGGCCGAACTCGAAGCTGATCCTGAGCTCTCCCATCTGACAGCGGGGCAGAACATCGGGGATCCACTCGATCACGAAGGGGCAGGACTCCTTCTGATCCGCAGGGTTCGGTCCTGGCGGGGACCAAAACGAGTGAAATAGCAAAAGAAACGAGCAGAACTACAACTTTTTTTCTGTAAGGGTTTTTTGAAAAAAAAAAAAGGGAAAAAAAAGGAAAATCACGTACCGACTTTGAGGAAAGTGCGGTGCTCCATCGGTCGTATGGTCTGTGGACGCTCCGTCCTGTATCCGTCTAATGATTCTGGCTCAGGTGGCGACTCGGGGAGGTGAAAGCGAGAGTACGACCCGTCCAGATTCTTCACAAAACTCTGAGTGAGCTCCAGTGGCAGCTGGTGGACCAAGTATTTGATCATTTGTACCTTTCATCATTTGTAACTAATAGGCTGATCGCAATCAGATATCTCAAAGCAGCAGTATGCCATCTGGATGGGTTTTGAGATCTATTTTTAACATT
This sequence comes from Anableps anableps, assembly GCA_014839685.1. Lineage (NCBI taxonomy): Eukaryota > Metazoa > Chordata > Actinopteri > Cyprinodontiformes > Anablepidae > Anableps > Anableps anableps. The sequence goes on from CM026081.1 coordinate 25,563,464, forward strand.
CAAGCAACAAAAACAAAGCCTATAGTTTAAACTGTATAATCTGGATGACACAATATATAATCTATTCCAGAGAGAGGTTCCTCTTTCTCTAGAGGATTTACCTCCGGAGTGTCGAAAATGTGTTTGACGTGGAGCAGATTGGTGAAGTGCCAGGTGTACTTGGAGAAAGAGCCCAACGGAAGTCCGTCGTTCCTCACAAACGCTGAACTCCACACACAGACACAGAAGAAGACATACGTGTTCACAAGAGTTATGCTTTTAAAATCTGAAAAACATGGCAGCCATTTTTATTCAGCCCCCCTGGGTCAATTTGTTGTGGAAGTCTTTTGGAGGATGTCTCTACAAACTGAAATTTTTATCAATTTTTCTTCACAAAACATCTCAGGCTCAGTAAATTAAGACAGACAGCATCTCTGAAGATCAATTTTCAAATCTTCCTACAGATTCTCAACTGGATTTAGGCCTGGACTTTGACTAGGCCATTCCAACACATAAACCTGCTTCTGCTAATCGACACCATTCTATTCCAGCTTTGGCTGTAAGTTATGGTATGTTGTATTTTATGGTGAGGATGAGATCTATGTAGGGTATTTTCTATTTAACATGATACAATAAACACTCACCTGTTGTGAGGTTCGGCAGTCTTCTCTTCTTGGATCCCAGCGACAGACGCTGCTGCAGGGCGTTGAAGAACTCCTGGGGGATGTGGTAGACTAACGGCTGGGGTTTCCCTAGCAGTGAGAAACAAATGAAAGTGCAAAACAATAACTAAAGCCAACAGGTTGAAAAGCTTTGTTTATTCTAAACAGATCATTTAGGTGCTATAGATGAATTATAGGCGGCAAAAATCCAACTTTCACAATAAAATATTTCTCTGTTGTAAGAAAAAGCTTAAATGATCTGTTAACCGCTTGTTTACACTGTCCTCTAGTGGATAAATAAGTGAACGACACTGGACTAAACCAGTTACTGTCCTCAAAAAGGCAAAGGAGAAGCAAAGTAAACTTAGAGCTATTTTCATTAGATTTTGACATTAATATCATTATTACTGTTGGTCATGTTTATTTCCAGTTAATTTGCAAAGCCTCGATGATTTGTGGGATTGTATGTGACAGAGAAGCACAACATTGTGAAGTGGAAGGAAAATGATCCAAAGTTATGAACAAAGAGCTGAAAAGTGTGGCATGTATTTTTATTCAGCTAATTAGTAAATACAGCTCACTAATTTACTATTTATTGGTGCACCCCTAGTAAAGATGTACCCCAAAAGACCTCTCATACATAATACAGACCACACTTTTTAGAATATTAATTGTAAAAACTAAAAAACATGAATAATTTTCATTCTACTTCACAATCATACACTACTTTCTGTTGGTCTATCACATAACATCTGATAAACACATTGACGTTTGTGGTTGTGGTTGTGGTCAAACTTTATCAAATTCAAGGGGTATGAATACATAGCCCTCCAACAGCCAATAATAACAATTACTAATCATGAAAGGACTTGAATGGTAACGTTACCATCAAACTGGTAGTGCATTGTCTGATGGATCCTCTCAGTCACACTGGCCAGCCACTGCTGGAAGCCCATCGCCACTGTGCACTCGTCCACAACCTGAGTGCTGCCTGAGGAGAACCCACAGATCAGAAGAGTCAGTCCATCAGTTCGCGTTAACATCACTGAAAAGGTTTCATCAGCTCCGAATTAAATGTTAAATGTGCAACACGGTGTTTTTGGTGGCTCATCCGGATCAGTGGAGAGAATTAAACAGATGAACGGTAAAGATTAAGACGAGGACAGGCAGCAGAAAAACGAAAAAGGCTCAGAGGAGAGACAGGCAGCACCTGCAGCCTTCAGCCCACCAGCACCAGCAGCTTTCCTCTGACCGGCTTTCCTCTGGCCGGAGGCCGGGACTCCTTCTTTCCCCGCCGCAGAGGGAGAGGCCGCTGAGAGGGGCATCGCGGTAATGGAGGTAAAGAAAGACAGGTTGGGAAACAGACAAATATAGAAAGAGAAGGCAGGACAGTGGAAGGTTCAGAGCAACATTAACGAGGGTTTACGCGAGATGCTTCCGGAAGTGTTCTGAAAACCAACCAGAGGCAGGTTCATCCAAACGCTGCTTCTTCGCTTTATGGTGGGAGTTGTTGGGTTCAGACTGCTGCAGAGGTTTCTCACCGGCAGCGTTCTGCTGCACAACTGAGGAGAAAATACAAACACTTTAAGATCAGCTGCAATTTCATCCGACTTATCTCTGAGTCCTTGAAATATTTAGATTACAACAGCAACCACATGTGGCAAAGCCTGCTAGAAATACCTAATCAAGAGAAGTTGAATTCTTCTTGCAGTAACATAACCTCACATAAAAATGAGGAAAAACTGGACTTTTAATTGGAGCATGTTTATTCAATGGAAGAAAAATATCCCATGTTATAAAATATGCTTTTTTTATGCTTTTTAACTAGTAATCAATAACTTCCTGTTTCCCTGGGATATAAATATTACAGGACAAAGATTCGTCTAGTTGGGTTTTTTATTTGTACGTTCTATGACTCATGAAACAACTTCCAATTTAAAGGGAACTCGCAGTTAAATCAGTTCTACCTTAAAACATATGACACTTAGATTATTTATATAATGCTCATCAGATCTGGACTTAGGCATCCAACACTAAATATGGATTTTTAAATTTAATTCAATAAAAATCAAAGCAGCATAATTTGTACATCTTTGGTCATTTTATTGTTTGTAAAAATAAAAAATGAGGATATTCAGTGCTTCGTATTATAAGGACTACAGTTTTAAATCCCTACACAGGTCACTGAAAAATCCTCTTTATTCTGTAGAATTTTGTGTATCATCTAGGTGACAGAATAAGGAAATAAAATCTGGAAATCAAACCTTTTCTATACAAACTACAACATTTATTTCTCCATACTTATCCTGACCTGAAGAATAGTTGATGAAAGCTGCAAACTCTGCAGCCAGCTTCTCATTGCTTGAGAAGGCACACACACAGGCGTAGAAGTGAAGGCAGGGCTGGGAAGCGGCTGGGAGAGAGCCGACGGATCCGCCGGCCCCATCCACGCCATGTCTCATTCTTCCTGCGCTGAACTGGCAGCTACAATGAAAGACACTCCTGTTGCTCTTCAGTGTTTCCATCTGAGCCACAGTGAGGTGAAGCAGGCCCAGAGGATGCTGCGAGTCTGTGTGGCACTTCACCACCAGGGTGTCTTTGGAAACCCGCTGCACCAGAGGCCCCGGGGACTCCGTGGCCAGCCGCCACAGCTCCTCTCTGGCTTGGATGGAAGCCTGCAAAGCCTCCAGGACGGAGCTCTTGAAGGTAAGAGGCGTGGCGCGGCTCTGGCAGTCTATGGCCTGCTTGATATGGACGCAGAGGCTGTTGGAGGACTGCTCCGTGGATGCTGAATCCGACTCGCGCTTGCTTGACCTCTCACCCTGCCTGCAGGGGGGCAGAAAGCAGCGGCCGAGGTTGATCCGGGTGAGCAGGGTGGCTCCGTCCCCGGTCGCTATGGCCGTGTCCGTGGGAACCAGCTCCACAAAGCCCCACTGCGTGGTTCCTCTTCCTCTGTGGCACACTGAAAACACCTGTGCACCTCCTCCCGCTTCCTGTTCCTTCCCAAAACTCTCCTCCTCGCTGTCGGTTATCACCCTCACCACCTCCACCGCGCCTCTCTTGCTGCTTTTACAGCCCGCCGACGCATCTCTGAGGGTCACGCCGCAGGCTTTGTTCTTGCAGCTGAGCCCGCGGGTGCCGTTGTAGACCCCACACTGAGGGCACTTGCGAATGCCCCGCAGGGTCGCCCTACCTAGGTTGGAGAGAAAGGCGGGAGTCGTGGCTGTGGACTTCCTGCTTTCTCGCTGCTTTGCAGCCAAGCTGGACTGGCTGGTGGGAGTCTGAGGGGAGGCTGATGAGGAGGACACAGTCACTTCACTGTCCATTTCCAGGTTGTAGAATAAAAACTTCAGCTGCACAATAAACCATTCAAGCCTTGAAAAAGAGAGAAAAAAATTAACGCTGAGACAAGAAAATAGGGCTATAAAGTTATATTACTCGGTTGCACTTTAAAGCTTCAAGCCAAACATTTCTAAAAATCAAACTCACCATAGCTAGTTTGCCATCCAGACAACAAAATGTCCCACGTTCATTTTATTTTGCTAGTTTGCTGCAAATCTGTATTTAATCAAGATAAAATCTCCCCCAAGCAAGACTCCACGCACACAGGCTTCTGATGACATCACAAAAGGCATAAGGCAACTGATTTTGTATTTTCCTTGTTTTGCTTTCTATGTTTTAATCAAGTTTCTCTTTTAAATTGGTTTAATTTTATTCTAGAGCTGCACCATCCATGAATTCACAACCATCACAACATCAATGTGCCCACATCGCAGCTGCAAAGGACTGCTTGGATGTAACACATGGTCACTCCTCCACACGCTCCTTTTAAACCCTGCTTTTTTAGGATGTGAAAACTTGAGGCTGTGATAAATTACGTCCACCTTTTCATGTGTCATATATCCCATACAATTCAACTGAAAAGAAGCAAATTTGTCAGGGGAGCAAATAGAAAACATAAGAAGCGCCATTAAACTTTGATTTAATCTTTAATATTATGCTACAAACAAGAGTGATAAAATCACTCTTTATCCTCGGCTTTTGAGCGGAAGGTTTTGGGACAAAACTGACTGACTTTTAGAACAGTTCGTGATTTCATCCGTCAGTTTCAGTTTTGTGTTTTTAACAGTTATAGAGAAATGTCCAGTTTTTGGAGCGACACTGCTGTTCAACATTTTGGTGGCCTTTCTTCTGACTGATGAAGCGAGAGCCGAAAAAGAAGTGAGGACCGAGGAAAACGTGAGTCCATTCCAACCCATATTGTCATTACAATACTCAACAATATTGTTGGAACTGTATGCCTTAATGTTATGCTGACTTCAACTGAAGTCAGCATAACATTAAGGCATACAGTTCTAGCTGTAAATAATCACCATGCAGAAATGCTTAAAATAAGTAGATGCTGTTTTTTTTTCCTCTAAGGACTATAACACATAAAAAAGAAAAATGTTCTGCAGGTTCTGTGATACAGTTAGTTTTGAATCAAACACATAATGAATGAATTAAAAAGATGTGTAAACAATCCATTTACACATCAAAGTACATGTCCATAAGCGTTTTCTAATTTCAATATCTTTTAAGAAGGGGATCAAAATGCATTGATGTTGACTGATGTGTTTATTGACAAAAACAGATTTTAACTGCTGATCAAGAAGAAATTGGCTGATTTTTGTCTTTAGTCCAATCCTGCAAGTTATCCCCATCATGTACGTACTGGCAGTACAGCCTCTTCCATCGCCATCCTGTTAATAAGCGCTTGACAAAAAAGTAAGAGAAAAAAATCCAATTGTCGGAAAGAGAGAAATTGTTACTGTACATTAAATTAGCTTTAGGTCCACTGTACTGAAAAATCAGCCAGTATTTACTCACAAGTGGTGAATTACCACGGAAACCAATGAGATGGAAAATTTGAAACAGGAATATAAACGGATTCTTAGCGGAAAACGATCATTAGGAAAGTTAGCAAAAAATAAAAAGTTCATTTACAGGACCGTTAAGAGAGCTTTCAATTAGTGCCAAAGCCATGTGTGCAGGGCAAAAGCTGAAATTCTGACTTAATTTGTATCCCTCAATGCTTTTATTTTGATATTAACAAGAAACATTCAACGATCTTTGATGAAGGCCTCTACTTTTCTAGTGGTTGGAAACAATGTCAATTAACTAACTTATAATAACCCTTTAGTTCAACCCAGAAGTCACCTTTGTTACTATTGAATATGTTTCCATTATTAAAAAAAACAGCACGTTAAAACATCTTGACCTTGAAACCGACTTTCAGATTTATGTCTTCTTAAAGTAAAGATTTTCAATAAATTTTGAAATTAAGATGAAAAGATGTTTAGTTTTGCCATCAGATCTGGAACATAGTAAGCATCTTATCAAATCAGTCAATTTGCAGAATCAAGGCACTAAAAACAACAACAACAACAACGAACAGACTATTTGGTTATTTTAAGAGAAATGTCTTCAGTTAAATCAAACACTATTATATCAGACCAAAAGTTCAACAAAAAGCCTATGTTACCAACAGCAATGGGGGGGGGAAATGGGGAAGTATTGATATTCTGGGTAAGTTTACATATATTATCACTGAAAAAAGGAAACATGCAATTGCAAATAAAAAAAAATAAAATAAAAATTAAAAAAAAGTTTTTTTAAACGAATTGCACAGCCTCTACTGACAGTAAGAGACCAACAATCACCATCATCACAGTTTGCTTCCGTTTCCCCATTTGTCCATAGCTTGGTGAAGTCATCAAAGTCAGGCATAAAAAGTTGAACCTCTTACAACTCAAGCACTTTGGAATCGAAGTAAAAATCTAGTAAAAATCCCTCCTCTGCCATAGCATCTATTAATTCAAGCTGATCAACTCGATTCTAGTACCTCTTGTGATGTCATCAATTCAAACACTGAGCACAAAAGTTTTACTCTTAAGTATGCTTTCTAAAAGCTTATTAAAAACAAAATTATTCAATGATGATACACAATTCATTATCCAGCTGCGTTTTTACAGGGGCACTGTGCGTTAGTTGGAAAAAAAAAAAAAAAAAAAAAAAAAAAAAATACCCCACTGCAGTCTTTAATACTAAACTCAAAATAAAAGGTGACTGCCTCATTAATCTTACATCAGTTCAAATGTTTCCGAGAGCTTCAAATGTAACAAGCACGTGTACAATTGCTACACACACCCTTCTTTAACCATACAGTCTATCACGCCTATTTCTCTATGAATATTTTTTTTAAAACAAATGCTCAAACTACCTCTAATCCGCCTCTGTTTGGTCAAATTCAGCTTCACTCTGGCCTCCTAAACCGTCTCGACCGTCGCCATTCCTCCTTACATCCAGATACCCGCATTGCGCCTGTAACGGACCTCCCGATTGGCTGGTGGACATCACGTGGGCGAAAAGACAGGGGACGTGCGCTTCGGACGGGTTGAACCATGGTATATGTAGTTCATTTAAACCGGATACCCGAGCTGCTAGTTTTTCCTGTTTGAGTAATGTCCTTTTTTTGTATTTCACGTCCATAGACTTTTTTCAGTTTTCATGAGTTGTCACATAAAGAAACTAAAATGCTGTAACCTTTGCAGGATCCAAATGGTAACCGAAACGTTCACCTTTTACTATGTAGGCGGATCACATTAGCATATGGTTTTAAAGTTTTAATATCTCTATAATGACTAGTATTGTATTCTAAAGTGAGCTGATCCAATATTTAGTAATACATGCGTAAAACTTTATCGCTGCAAGCCCTCCTATCAAAGTGATGTGGTATTAATAAGTAATACAAATATTTGCACACAACATTCCATTCATTAAACAAAATTAAGCCAAATTGGGGGGGGGGAAATAAGTAAACATTTGCTGCTTCAACTGAAGAGCACAAGAGGGAAAGCAACAGTTAGGTGCTGTCAAGCTAATGTTCTTGATTATCATCTGATCACCAGCTACAGTAACCAAGTCCTTAAAAGTATGATTTTTTTTTTTTTTTTTTTTTTTTTTTTTTTACTTTGCTAACAAAAATGCCAGCAAGGACCTCAAAGTAGTAATGGTTACTGTCCATCAATCATCGAATTTCCAAACTTTTTGAATGCCACCGTTCGAAAAGGACGACAGACTGACAGCTGGGAAACATGACATCCCAGCAGAGGGACAGAGCGCAGTAGTCAGGAAGATTACAAAACCCCAAGAGCTCCATCTCAAATACTACAAGCCTCTGTCAGAAAGTAAAGTGTCAGCATTCATGGCAGTAAAACTGGAGAGGGACTGAATCAGTATGACCAGTTTGGTACTGTTACCAGGAAAAAAAACTTTTGAATTTTTTTTTTTTTTTTAAATCGCATCTGACCGAACCAAAACACTTGTGAAACATCGTCTTTTGGACAGCTGAGGCTAGAGAAGTTTAGTGAAAACCAAACAGCATATCAACACAAACATGTCAAATCAGTCATCAAGCATGGAGGTGGGGGTGTGTTGGTTTGGGCTTGTTTAGCAGCCACAGGATGTTGGCACCTGACAGTCACTGTTGGGCATTTATTTCGCTGTATAATGAAGTATTCTTGAGCCTATCTGTTGACAGCTGAAAGTTGGCCAGAACTTGGTACAGTAGGCAATGAAGATATGCTGTACAATAGATTGGGGAGAAAATCTGACAACTTTAAGACTGCCATACAAAAATTAGGTGAAACTATTCCTGACCCAGGTTATTTTCAAACATACTAAATTATAGTGTGCGTTTTCACTAAACGCAGAAATAAATTCCAGATAGAATGTTCTTAGGATGCCTCATTGTACCTCAAGAGTTTCTTCTCCACTCCAAAAAAAAAAAAAAAAAAATCGATAACATCCTGGAGCAGACAGAATTGACCCAGAACGAAAATCTTGTTTTTCATTTAAAGGGGCAAAAAGAACCCCAAAATGTTTCTTTTTCATAAGATGAGATGCAGGCTCTGCATTAAACCAACACCTAAAGTTGTGGACAGAATTAGTCCGACACAGCTGATTGAACCTGCCCTGAACAGTGTTATGTCCTCATCAGATTATCTCAAATCTTCTCCCCATCTATATCCACTTGCGACTCACGGACATAAATATCTGTAAAAGCCTCCCCTTATAAAGCACCAAATCTTTAAACGTTAAACTGCCATAATGGTAGTCACAGACACAGCTTAACAATTAAAGTTCCTTTAATCTAAGCAAATAGGCTGGATGACTGAGCAGGAGAGGCAAGTTCACCAAATCAGCTCAAGGCACCAAGATCTTCAACAGTTCTTACTGTACCATGAAGTTCCTGTTTAAATGTGGTGAACTTTTCAGTGGTTTGAAAATTTACATCACTTAAACTGCGATAAACTTTAAAATAATGTACAACTGAAGAGTCATCTTTAAACGCCAGTTAAAAATATTTTTCAAACCCTCTGGCTTCAGGAGAACAAGCTGCAAATTACAAATGGCTGCTCGATTTGATCAAGTCGTTTCCAAAGATGAGAAGTAAACAGTGTAAATGTGAGCTGTTATAAACATCAGCTTTTTTTAATGGGACAAAGCAAAAACGCAAACCATGTCACTGATGTATGAACAAAACTTATCTTCTCAAAAACGTAGGCTGAAAACATTCATAGGCACTGCCTACTCTCATACTTTTTTTTTTTTTTTTTGGTTAAATTAAAAGTAACTTAACTTGATAAGGCAACAAAATGGATTTTCCAATTCTACGGACATGACTGTAGACAAGCTGCAAAAGTCTGAGCTCTAGAAGTAGGTTTCGTAATCTATAAAAACAATCACTACAATGGTGTAAAACAATAATTTAAATTATAAAGATTTTTTTCTTGAATCTAAAGACTTCTGCATTACATAGCAATGCCGCTTGTCCTCCAGTCTGCTGGACGAGTGAAATGTTGCTCTGCTTCTACTGCATACGGACCAGCACTGGACAGAGATGCTACTTTCAAACAGGCGCCGGGATTGGTGTCCCCAACCAGGAGCAAGCACGCATTCTCATTGAACATGTCTTTATACAGATTTAGTACAATTTAACAGACCGTTTGGCTATTTACATATAACAGGCTTCCAAATAAAAATTGCAGAAAAAGTGGAATGCAAAAAAAAAAAAATAATAATTTTTTTTGAGTACTTCAAATTTTGTGAAAGGATAACTAAGTTTTGTGCAATCTTTGTCTGCCTGTATGTAAGATAAGAGTGGCAGTAATCCCTGCAATTGTTTAGGTATAGACGAATTAAAAAATTAGGTTGACAGCCACTTAATGACGTCCAAACATAAAAGGATCTTGCATGTACATGATTTGATGGCATCACCTTAACATTTCTTCAGTCCTGAAATAAAACACAAAAGGTGAAAGCTCTTTATACAATGACAGCATTTTACGCTGCCCCCCCCAAAAAAAAAAAAGAGGAAAGAAAGAGTAGCAAACCCCCCCCCCCCCCAAAAAAAAAAAAAAAAAAAAAAAAAGAAAAATACAATGGCATAGTCCTTCTTGGTTTGGGGTAGATGACAGCAATGTAGTCTTGGTGAGTAAAAGCATCAGTTCATGCACACACACAAACAAACAAACAAACAAACAAACAAACAAACAAACACACACACTTCTTATCCACAGATGAGTTCCTCTGTCTGTTCCATCCGGTCCAGTCCAGGATATGGCATGAAGAAGCACTGACATTTGTCGGCAACTTTTTTGTTGTGACCAGTTTTCTCTCAACCTGTTAACCTCTACAGTTCATTCGAATATCTAGAGCACACCCTGAGAACTCACTTGGACTGCTGTCACTGCAGTAATGAGAGGACAGAGCAACGATGAGATCGACAGGCTTCAATGGAGACAAAAGGAACAGCTCTTTGTCAGTATGTGGAGTGGCTGTGTTGCAATACTGTAGATTAGTGCCTTCTGTGGAGGCCTTCATTGCCTTTCCTCTCTGGATGATTGTTAAATAGTGATATAAAATTCTGCCCTTGATCTTTGGCTTTCAGGGGCTGAAGACATAGAAAGGTTTTTTTTTTTTTTTTTTTTACATTGATTTAATTCATGTAACACTTGCTTTTACGTTCTTTGAACTTAACTCTCTTTGCTAGAAATATATCGAGACATTGATAAATTTGCATTTGGCCATGAACTCACCAAACGATAACAACGGACCCAGGAATGCAATGTCCATTAGCAGTGGCTTTATCAGTGTTTAAGTGTGTATTGTCATGTTTCAACCTGCTCATTTGGGCAGTGGGTGAGGCTTTGGGCTGGTTTAAAAAAAAAAAAAAAAAAAAAAAAAAAAGAAAAAAATTTGGCAGCCCGACTTCACTAAGAGAAATTTTGTGATGTGACAGAGCACATCTGGTGCGCTCCTTCCCCAGCAGAGTATAATCCTTGTGTCCTCGGATGCTAAGAGGGGGCTATTGTGATCAGTGGGTGGGGTATCCAGTGGTGCCCATGCCTGCCTGGTTGGTTAGCATTGTCCCGTTGACTCCCTGCCCAGGCTCCACCATGCCCCCATTGCTCACAGCGCCCACTCCCGTCCATCCAGCTCCAGCATGTAAATGACTGGAACAGGAGAAAAGGAAGAGGTTTGAACATTAGATTAGAAACAAACAAAACAAAATCACAAAGTCACATAAAGGTGGTTTTCATTTTTGCACAACATAAACTAGACTAGACTGAAAATACTCTTATGGCAAGATAATATAGTCACAGTCTGCAGGTCACATCTGGCTCTTTAGAGGTCTTTAATGTGCCTGCATGGAAAACTGGAAATCAAACATGCAATTAAGTGTTAATTGTGGACAAGAATCCAAATATGCTGCTTTTATTTTGAAATGAATGTCTATCCTTTCATAGAAAAGCACACTTGAACAGTCCTCCAGCAGTGCTCTGCACCAGGAAATAGAGAGCAATGCAAATTATCTTAAGAAATGTCATGACGCATAGACGCATGTTTATATTTACATTTATGGAAAACAGATTTGCAGTGACACAGCAGTCCAACTTGAATGTGACTACACATACAGTGAAAGATGAGACCTTGTTCAGCTTTAAGAAATGTTTTACTTGATATCCATGGAGATTTGTTTTTGTTTTGCACAACCAAAAAGTTGTGCAAAACAAAAAAATTCTCCATGGAGATGGCGAAACATTTAGCCAAGCTGTGAGATATGGATTGACTTTTTTTTTTTTTTTTTTTTTTTTTTTTCTCTTCCTCAGGCCTCAATAGAGCAATCTTTAGCATTTCTGTACCACTGACTGCCATTTAAAAAGCATATTTTAAAAACACTATCTGCATTTTGTTTAATGATTTATTTTGTCATGTTTTGTTTTTCAACAAGTAAAGACATTTCTTCAAGTATTTTGAGTCTATTAACATGCAGCCTGGGGAAAAAAAAAAACTTTTTGACAGCTTTGCCACAAAACTGTTCCAACTCAATGATGGCAGCAATTTGTGGAGACTCATCGGCTCAGATAAGATTTTAATTGCTGTAACTGGTGTTTGTGGGGTTAAAAAAAAAAATAATAAAAAAAAATAAATAAAAAAAATAATAATAATAATAATAATAATTTCTATAATAATTTCATGTTAAGGACTGAAGTGTTCATAAAATAGAAAAAATAAAATCTTCAAACACTTAAAATTACTATGACAGTCTTTAAAAGACCATTTTTGTGGATTATAAATGAGAGGACCCTCAAAGGTTATGTTAAAACAGAAAGTTTTAGTTGTCAGTATAATGGTTAATATTTGCAATTTGGAGCTTTCTCAAAAGACGATAAAACTCATACTTACATTTCATGATTAAATATATACTTAAATATACAAATTGTGTTCAGCTATTGATTTGGCCCTCGACAGTCACAGCTGTTTATGTGTTAACGGCTGAAGCCCTGTTTTAAACAACTATGCATCCGTTAAACAACAAAAACTGTGCAAAACAAAAGCTTTTATTGTTAACCTTTAGTCAAAGCATATTGGTAATGTGATCACTGCGTGTTGACCTCATATGTGTCTACAGTTCAGTCAAAATGCCTTAATAATTGCCCTCTCTCGCTCTTATTTACGCCCTTGTAAGCCGTGAGGCTGCTGCGCACTGAAGAGACCGAGCCAAGTTATCTGGAATCTCTCCTTGGTAAAATTAGCAGCACTCGAACTTGGAGTACGGCCAGATATTCTTCATTACAGTACTGGAGTACCGCAAGCTTTTACGTCTTCAAAGGGCACAGAAGAACAAGTTTTAGGTGGCTTCTTAAAGATAAAAGTGAATTCATTTTTAAAATAAAATCTTTAACATAACTTTTGTAACTTTAAATAGTTTCAGAGTCTAAAACGTATTAGACATTTGCAGAACGTTTCATGGTAAACAAATCAAGCCAGTCAGTTGAACTTGTTCTCTGTGTGGATGTCAGGGCAAATAAAACTGGCCTGCAACAAAAAGCCGAGCTGTTTATTTTGATTATGGAAATGCTTCCACTCACTTGTAGCCCTGCTGATCCCAGGCCTGTCCGTAGACGCCATAGCTTGGCACCTGCCATCCGTTGGGCACATACTGACCGATCTGTTGTGTGTTGCTGTACCACTGGCCCCACTGATTGTAGGGTTGAGCTGCAAAGCTCAATGTGTTCTGCTGAAAATACAGAAAGATATTTTGAGGAGAAAAATCAAAACTGACAGAAGTCAAGTTGTCTTCTTTACAGGGAAAATAGCTGTAAAATAAAGACTCTTCATACCTGTGCCATCTGTACCTGCTGTATGGGGCCCTGTACAATGTCTGTTGTTTCTTTTCCCCAGTAACACTTCACAATGTTGCCCTCTATGGAAGTGCCATTTACAGAAACTATGGCATGAGCTGCTGCCTCGTGGGAGTTAAACCTGTGCAAAGAAAAGAACAAAGACATTATTCTTCCTGCTATCAAGTATTCCTATAGAGGCAACGCTCATCTAATGAGGACATCATCCTCTGCCTAAAACAGGTGTATCTGAAAGCCAGTTTACCTCACAAAGGAGTAGCCTTTCTCTGGGAAAACACGGATTTCCATTATTTGGCCAAAAGGTGAGAAGGTCTGTCTCATTATTTGCTCTGTGAAATAAAAAAAAAAAAAAAATGTTAAAAAAAAAAAGTGAAAATTGTATTTAGTGCATTCAAGACTTCACCTTGGTATTAAACAGTTCCTTACCTGTGAGGCCTTGTGTGACTCCTCCACAGTAGACTGTACAGTTACTGAGGCTGGACTGGTTTAACACCTCATCAAAAGAAAGCTGTTTGGTACTGGCTGCTAAAAAAAAAAAAAAATGGAGTAAAACATGACAAACATGAATGCCATGACAACACCATGAAAATGATCCAGGTCCGAACGCATTATGCTAGAAAATAAAGACTGACCACAGTGTAACAGAAGGAAGCTAAACTCCAAGCACCTATACTCCGAGACCCCGACAAGGTCAAATGTTAACCACTGCAAACTTACTTTCATTTGTTGTTTTAGGAGCAGGCTTCCTCGTGGCCCAGTTGGTCCTTATCTGTCGTCCTCCTAGCCACTGACCCCCCATTTGCTGGATGGCATTCTCTGCATCCTAAACATGCAAAGAGAATTAAAAAAGAAACATTTGTCACACGATAAAGCTAAAGCTCAGAACCTAGAAAGACTTCCTGCATCACCACACATCAGGTCACTGAAGACAAACGTACCCATTTGTTGAAGAAGGAGACAAAACCATAGCCTTTAGATTTGCCTGTGGCCATGTCTTTCACAACACGACAGTCCCTGAACACAAACACATTCATACAGAGTTGCATGAAACAGTTGAACAAGAACTTGTGCTTTCCATTAGAAGGTGTACAGGGATTTTAGGAACTGTAGTCATACATGGGATCACTTACCGGACCAAGGATAGTTTTCCACCAATAGGTTTTTCAAACTGGAACTGTTCTTAAGTTTAACATCAATGTATGAGTGATAGTTGTTTGCTCTGGTGAGTTTACATTTCTCTTTCACCATAAAAGAAAAGAGCCATAACAGACAAAAACATCAAATGTTTGCTCTTTATTCATCATTTTTCATTTCTCAAACTTTCGGCTAATTTTTTTGTGGCACTTCTTTCGTGTCTGATAGTTTGTTTCTCTATCCCTTTTGATCCTTTCAAAATTCCTGTGAGCACTTTATGAGCATGTGGAGCAGAAGTATTTGAGGGGAGGACTGTCAGCAATGGATGCTGGATATGCAGTGATGAGGATAAACTTACGATATTTTTCCAAATGGTGCAAAAGCTGCTTTTATGTCATCTGTGGTGATTTCTGGACTAAGGTCTCCAACAAAAACATGGAAGTGACCTAAAAATAAAAAATAAAAAGATATATCAAAATTAACAGTTTTCAGAAATAAAGAAAGAGTATTGTAAAAATACTTTAGTATTTATTTTAAATATACAATATTTAAGTTAAAACAATTTCCCCCAGAACCTCATCTCACATATGCACTACAAAACTTTTCTTGATAGAAAAACTCCACTTTAAATTGCACCATTCAAAGTGTCTTGTAAAAGTAGTCATAACAGGGATTTTTTTTAACAGCTTTTGCGATGTGTTTAGAGTCAGTATTGTGCTGGAAGGGAAACCTCCACCCCAGTCTCAAGTTGTTTGCAGACCAACAGGTTTTCTTCTGTCTCTGTATGCAACTCCATCCATCACATCAACCATGACCAGCCTTCTTGTTCCAGCTATAGAAACCATCCCCACAGCACAATGTTATTTTCTCATACCTTTCTTTCCAACAGTGAACCATTTCACTACTTCCAGAGTAACCATGGAAATCTAGGCTGCTTCTATGATTACTTTCTTGTGACGTTTGCAGTTCTGTCACACTCTGTCCATTTTCAGATGATGGATTGAGGAGTTTTCTGTGAGATATTCAAAGCTCTATAATGTTCTATAACCCTAGCTTTGCTTTAAAATTCTCCACCACTTTTCCCCTGACCTGTGTTTCTTTGTCTTCAAGATGCTGTTTGTTCACTAATGTTCCCTAAAAAACCTCTTTACAGAACAACTGGATTCAAACTGAGAATAAATTACACACAAGCAAACTATTAATTTGGTAAACTCTGCTGGTAATTTCTTGCACTGGAATGTTCAGAGATAAATGCACATACGCACACCACATTTTAAAGAGTTTTATATACAAAAAATACAAATCATGCATAATTTTCCAATCATTTCACAGGTAATGCACAACTTTTTGTTTGATCTATCACATACAACAATAGACTGAAGGTACGGGTTGTACTATGAAAAATTTAGAGACAGTTCAAAGGGTCTGAATACTTTCACAAGGCAATGCAATTTCTGACTCATGCTACTCAGCTGCTTTCAGAATTTCACTTCATTTGGAGGAGCAGGCCTGAGCGACTGGCCACTTATTTTGAAGTAGAAATTGTGTATTTTCCAGGTACAAAGTGCCATTTTATAACACAATCAAGTAACTATTCTACCTTCAGTTGTTATGAAAATGCTGTATATGTCGAAAATAACTTAAAGGAAATTTGATTTCGCATCATAGCCGTATCTGACGCCTTGAAATTGGCCTGTCTCCTTAAGAAGCTCCTACCCTTTCAGACACTCCCCCTTCAGCACGTCATCACAACAATGCTTCTCCATGATGCAGTTTACAACAGAGATTCTTTCATACAGTTTGAGATGGATTAAACATTTATTCTTGTGTAAAAACAAGAGTATTTTGGCATTAAGAACACCGTAGAATTAGAGAAGACTAAAAAAAAAAAAAAAAACTTAACCTAAACTAAAATATTACACACTCACTACATATTTTTTTTAAACTATTTGTGATCTGTGCATCCTTTATAATGGAAAAAAATGGATTCTTAGGTTTTCTGAAATATCAAGAAAAAAATTCTCATTCTATTCTCATGAACCCAATATTGTGTATTCTGAGTCAGATTTATCATGACACTAAGTATGTGTACAGACCTATTTCCCCCCCAATATACAGACATGTAAGTGTGCATATAAATTATTAATTATGAGACTGCCATCAGATGAGTTACTTACTGCTTGTGTCTTTCTTCTGGCTCGTTGGGGTTGTGGCCCAGTTAACCTTCACCTCCTGCAAGAGACACAGATGCAAAGAGCAAGGGAAACAAAAACATGAGACATGAAACATTATTAAAGAAGAAAGGAGGGTTGTTTTTCTCTGATTAAAGGGTAGGGTCACACACCAGCTTTACTTTTGGTTTTATTTTGTGATTGACAACTTTTGATTAGGATGGCCACTGAAAGCCACAGAAATGTTTAAATCACCAACACAAACCAATTATCCATGGTTGTCTAATTTTACATATAACCTGCATTAAGACATTGCTATACAGTGGAGTACATAAAGGGATATTAAGACTTTTTCAGGGTAGTAATTTGGAGTAAAACTGTAGGAAGTAATGTCCAAATAACAAGGGACTTACAAACAAGTGATTTTTACGAACTTGTTATACTCCTCAAATGGTCCTTCAATACCTGTTGAGGATAAAATATTTTCAACTCAAAGTATTTTTCTTAAGAATTGCTCTTATGTGGATTCTATGTGGAAATAACTTTGCAAAGAACACACAGCATTAAAGATGTAGGGGCACAGAAGAGCATCAATTAAAATCAGTTCAAAGAAAGTTACATGTCGTATAAGAACAAAGCAGGGCCACATTTAATTCGATTAATTCATAAAACACTGGGAGGCTTAATAAAAATGGTTGTTAAAACAGACAGAATGGAGAATGAAGAGACCAAAGATGAACAGGACCGTATTCACTAAGATGTTAATGATTCCATGTTCTATTCTACATATTACAACAGAAACCTAATGTATGTTAACATAACCTTGTCAGTACAAATGCACCGAGAAATCAGCTGGTGACCAGGTGGTCAGGTGATTTTCAGCTTGATTGGCCCCACCCAATGATTGGACAACTAAAACCCCAATCAGTGAACACACCATGCCAAGTACTATCAAATCACTGCAAGCACTCTTCAGTGTTGACGCTATTACTAAGTGAAGAAAACTAAAGATAACTATTTTTAAGAGTTTAAAATAATGACCTAAGAAGCAAAGAGATGTGAGAAGCTATTTTAAAGGAAACTGTAGCTTCTATTACATATTGAGTCTGCAGTTTATTCTCTTTTCATGTGAATGAGAGAGCAAGACTTTAGCAAATAAGGTAAAAATGTTACAGTAAAAAAATCCCTTTTACTTTAACATGTAAATCTGGATTCAGAGATGCTGGCAGCATTCTGGAAATCTAAAGAGTTTAGAAATGGATCTACAATCTCCAACCAGACTGACTGCTAATATGAGATGCTTAAGACTGTTTAAATTGTAAATTGTCCTGAGATGTCTCTGTAGTTATGCTTTTTCTCTCCATAGAAGCTACACCTGGTCTGGCGTTCTATTATGGTTGTGGTATCTTTCAGGAAGGGGGCATCAGCTGAAATACTGCTGCCAACAACTAAACGTTATCCCTCTCTTGCTAATAACTTTTACTTTTCATTAACGTTGAAAGTACTCCTATATCAGTTCTTCTGTTTCTTCTGTCTCTGCTCTGCCTTCTCAAACTCCCACTCAGTTGAGATGGTTGCTCATACTGAGCCAGGTTCTGGTTCTGTTTGAGGTTTCTTCCTGTTAAAGGGGAGTTTTCCTCTCCACCATCGCTACATGCATGCTCGGTATGAGGGATTGCTGTAAATTGTCTACTGTCACTAAGTGCTTGTCCAGGAGTACTGAATGCAACAAGTCAATGACCCAATGCAATCTGCTGGATTTCTTGTTTGATAACTAGGATCAAATTTTATACACATATACATACACATATAAATTTTTGTAAAGTGCCTCGAGTTGACAACGTTTTGTCAATTGAAACTACATAAACTGAATTGAAAATTGTAATAATTTTACAAAGACTGCTAATTCAGAAACATTGCTCTGAATGTAAATAATTAGTACTCATGGCAGGAAGGTAAGAAAATAAAATTCTGAAAGCTGTTCTTGTATCTTTTTACATTAAAGTTCTTAAAAAGAGAAAATTGAATCAATTAAAATTGGCATTGAACAGTAAAAGCTTTACAAAAAACTGAGATCAGAAATAGGTTAAACAACTGATTGGTGCATCTCTATTCTCCAGTCAGTTTAAAGGCTCACTTTACATATTAGGGCTGCACAGTAGAACACAAATTTATCAATATTATTGAGCACAATATCGATTTCACAAAGAACTAAAGAATTGCAATGAATATTAACCTATCATGAACCAGGCATTCAGGCCCACTATGCTAGCAATACATTTGGTGATGCTTGTTTAATCGAGTTCAGAAGATAAATACAGGTGCTAAAGTGGTACAGTTGTTAAAAAACTAGCGGCTATTTATATTTACAATTAACCAAAAGGATGAAACAGTAATAGTGTTAATCTGATTTACAAAATTCTGAGTGATTTCATGTCGACATTATGATTCACTGGGTATATTTTTAGTCAATAGAAGCTCTGAAGTTTACCTTTAGCAATGTCAAGCTTGGGAAAGTAAAACGAGTATCCCTAGAACAAAGTTTTCCTACTATATACTTTGAAACACCTGAACAGAAGCTCAGTGGATGTTGAGATGAGCAGAATGGTAATCTATTAGTTTTATTACAGAGTAAAAGAGGTGAGGTGTAGGGTTATAAATTGCAAGAGGATGCCGGTGAGAAAAGAAAAAGTAATTAATTCTTAAACAATTTTGACTGTGAGAAGTTAAAAGCAACATTTCTGGATATATTCTGTGGAAAAATAAAGATGCAAGCAGTAAGTATTCATTTGCTAGAAGATTAAGCCCAGAATACAAAATACATCATTCATCAATATATCACTGTTACGATGGCAAAAACCTCAAAATCAGAAAGAAAGCTGCTAAAAGAAGAACTTTCAAGTCAACATGAGATGTATATGTAGACAAGCCTTTTTCCTGACATCTCCTTTGTCTGCACATATTGAATATCGTCCTACAGTAAATTAGCTTTAGGTAATTCTACGTAATATGCATAACTAAGTGACAATCTGAACCTAATGTGCAACATGAAATTTTTAATATCAGAAGACTACAGCATAATAACTAACTGATGGATGCGAAACAAGCAAATCACTGATGGGCATTTTATGTAACAAAAAAAAAAAAAAAAAAAAAAAAAAAAAAAATTTAAAAAAAAAAACAGTAAAGTCCTTAGACATCACTTAAAACTTCACTAAAAATCTCTAAGTGATGCATTTCAAGGTTTTTGAAACACTCAAAGAAAAGTAAGACTGATAAAGGGCAGTACTCCCAACTCAGACACTTTGTGCTCAGAAGAATGATGTACACAGGGGAATAAAATCAATTAATATGAAGTGGAGAAGGAAAACAGGAAGGAAGACATATTTTAACAAAACATGTTTAACCAGTTGATTGGTTATAACGTTTACCCACCCAGCCTTGCCCTCGGTAACTCACCAAGGAGATATGATAGCTTACCTTACCCAGTATTTTCCGACCATTCATGGCTGCGATTGTAGCAGTGGCATGCCTATGCTCATAGAACTCCACAAAGCAGTATGGATCGTGACCTGCTGTCTGGAGTGAAAAAAGACACAGATTGAATAAATGTGGCCTTAACGATGCCAGCATTAGGCGATAAAAGGGGAGGCCGCATAATTTGTTCACGCTGGAAAAATAGCTTAGCATCAAAAACCACTATCAGAAGGGTCAAGTGCAGAAATCTTTACATGCATCAGTTTTAAGAAGTAAATAAAGCAACCAGCAAGATCAAATGCAATCAAATGAGAAGGAATAAACTCACATCCACTATCATTTTACAGCTTTTACAGGGCCCAATTTGGCTGAACAACTCCAAGATGAGGGCCTCCGTCACGTCCCGGGACAGATTCCCTACATACCTACATACATAAGCACAAACAGCAGCAACAAAACATAAGTAACTAGTGATAAAACGTTGATGGTAAATAGATCCTATGTGAGGGAGGAGCAAGAAGCTTACAGACATACTGTCTTATGCTGAATTTAGACAGGACAGATAAAGATTGGAACGTGGTGAAAGGTTTGGAAAGTTGAGAAAATAGCTTCTGTGACCTCATCACTGCTCAACCAGCTGGAAGGCAACTCAAAAATTCTGCGTTCTTCCAATCGGTGAATGCACCATATCTAAGCGCTACCAGGTTGCACTGAGAACAACACTCTTTGATGTGAATGTTGTTACTGAGGGAAAAAGACTATGCTATTTTCATCAGTGAGATGTTCAAAATTGAAGTCAGGGCAAGCATAACACACATAAAAAGCAGTTTCAAAGAGCAATATAAGCCCTTTAGTATCTTTGATTTTTTCATGTCCAACTTTTAAGGCTACAAGAGGGAGCCATCTCTCCCTCAGGATGGTTCATTAAACTGGCGAAGTGGCGAACTGTTTTTAGCAATTACCAGGAAGGCTGAACATATTACAGCCAAACTCTGGTTTAATTGTTTTGAGATTTTAATCTATGTCTGTCTTGGAACATGCTAGATTTGGAAAATTTTAGCAGGCTTTTGAAAATCTAAAAGTTGAGACAAGGATCTACAAGGGGAGTGGAGTAAAATGTTAAAATGATGTTTCAATCAATTTAGAAACTGCACTGTAACCATGTGAATCATAATCTGCTGACAGATAAACACCTTAAAGATCTATGTTCTCTAAGAAATTCCAACAGAAACTTATATTTATAGTTATTAAATGCTAATTGCTAATAAAAGATGCTAAAGACAGTTTAAGATGTTCACAACAAATCAAATTAAAAACACCATTTTACACACACCTCTCCCATGCTATAAATAATTAATGATCATTTATAGCAAGAAGACATTATGTATTTTAAGCCTGGTATTTGAAAGTTTGTAATGAGAAGTTGAAATCTCCTAAAATTGGCATGTATAAAACTTCACCAAAACAGGAACTGGCAATCATCCATAAAACTCTGATCCAGTCATCTCAAGTTAATATATATCCTGGAGAAATTATTGTATTTGAAGAGAGGAATATCTATCTATCTATCTATCTATATATATATATATATATATATATATATATATATATATATATATATATATATATATATATATTTTTTTTTTTTTTTTTTTTTTTTTTTTTTTTTTTATTATTATTATTTTTTTTTTTTTTTTTTTTTTGTTCAGACTGTTTTTTGGGGTTTTTTTTGTATTTCTTTTAACTTTCTATCAACTCATATCTACAACTGACTGAAGGGAATAGTAAATATTTCTGAAAACTAAACACTTTACAGATTCCATCCTGCATGTTTCTACCCTCATGGATAAAGACCAATCATGACTGAGATGGGGGGTAAACGTTACATAGAGAAAAACAAAAGCTTGAAGGCTTTGACTATCACTTGGCTAAGAACATTTAAATCACTTCAATTGAACTTTGCCACAATAAAACAGGGATCTGCACATTCAGACATTGCATTATGTAGGAATCTGCTGGCAGCAAGATCCTAATACTCAATAGGTCATTCAGCCAGAAAACCCTTTGTAAATAATAAACTCATTCCTTTTTCAGATATGGCATACAAAAATATCATGGAAAATTAGCAAAATACAAAAACTGCTATCTGGGATGTAGTCTTACTTATATAAATTTGTGGATGCTGGAAGCAGAGAAATATGGTTTTAAAGAAATTGTTAAGTGCTATAATAAAAATAAATTCCAACTAAAAACTACAATTCCTAGCTTTCAAGAGGCCAAAATCTTTGAGAGGCTGGGAGAAAAAAAAAGAAGTTTAGTACTATAAATTGAAATTACTAAAATATGAACTGTCAACTTTGCCTTACAGCAGAAGTTCAGATCATTGTAGTTTTACTCACTTCATTCCAATAACCATACATAGTGATGTTTTACTACAATTACAAACAACACAAACAAAATTGAAAATGCTGCAGATGACATCCGTGATTAAATTTATTCAAATTAAAAACTCAAAACATTCAACTGACTAAACTAATTATTTTAATAATTCTCCAACTTACTCCATAGTTTTACTCCATAAACAGAAACGCACATCTTTAACGTAGCTGTGCTGCTGATTTTTCATCATTAAACTTTACAAACTAAATTCTGTTTATCAAATAACTCCACAACATGAATGAACAATGGTATAATTTTGAAATTAATTAACTATTACCTACAGTTTCCAAAAAATAATCCCACTGTGTATTTCTGCTGTAACTTCTTCAAGTAACGCAAGTTGTTTACAACCCCTTACTGACTTTCACATGATAATGTTGGTCTTTCAATTAAAAAAAGAAAAAAAACAAAAAAAGTATATTTTTTTGTACAAACCATCATCAAGCACTTCAGAAAAAGACAAAATGCATTTAGGCATGCATGTCTAGTTAATTTATTGTGTTGAATAATGACTACTAAAATAACACTAGCATTAAGGCTATAAAACTACTGGCCTGCACAATGACCAATATCACCCACGTACCGTTGTTCGGGTGTGAATGACACACAAAACAGCAGTTTAATGTACCTTAACTTGCAATAAGATTTAACTGAGGATTTCAATAGTAAAAAGCCCATTTCTAAAGCTCGAAAGAAAAAAAAAAACGCTTCTATTTCATTCGAAGGCAGAAGCTTGATCCAATGGGTATTTTTAGGATTTTTCTGGAAGTAGCTAACTAGTTAGTTATCTGGCTAGCGTTAAGCGTTCCGACTACTGTAATTGTAAAGCCCTCAAAAAATATTTTATTGCAATTGAGATTATAGCTGGACCGTTCCATCTTTAAAAACAAATTCTAGTTCAAAAAAATAGGTATTAGGAGACGTTTCTATTTACAAGAACCTCTCAATGTTGTGTGACGAATACAAGCGGCTAGCTAAGAGCAACGCAGTCATACACTTACAGGGTTTTCGGCTGCTCGTCGTCCATTCTGTCTCACTTAGTGGTCGAAAACAAGTCGCGACCTCGTGAGCAAATCCACGACGGTCACAGTCAGCTGTCGGTGACACAGTCAGGATACTTTAATACGAGATGTAGAGAGATTTGACACCGTTATTAGCTTCTGAGTGAACAATGGGCTGCCGACAAAGATGGCGGAGCGACCGGGGGCCGATTCCAAACTCGCATGCGCAACAGTTCAGCCAAAGGCGAGTTGGAAGCGAATTACAAAATAATGCCAACTGGAACATAAGTCAGCTTCTAATTTACTGCATTTCTTGTTAGTTTTATATGTTAAAGCAATATTTTTAAAAGATATTTTCACGTTACCAATACTGCCTTACTAGCTATACGTTTTCCATATTAGGAAAAAATGCCGCATATTGAAATCGAAAACAACCTATTTTTGGGGGAAAGTATAACTGCACATTTATTGCTACATTATATTTCCTGTCAGATTTCTGTTTTAAAAAACTGAAAACAAAACATTAAAATTACCTATCCTTATTCTACATCTGCATATGCAAAATGTAAAACAAAACATAACTTTTTCCATAATTACTGCAATGTTATATCTGTACACATTCCTACATGTTAGGGGGAATAGGGTACATTTTATTTCCTGTTTGATGTATCTTTTAAAACTGGTTTCATTTTTTAGCACTAGTCCTTTATCACTGCAAGGAAAAGTAATGAGTAATAAGTATCCTAAATGTCAAAAAATATTAAATATTTTCATCACATTACATTTTACTTCCTGTTAGTTGTCTTTTACTTACAAATTTATTTACATTATTGTTTATCCTATCACTAAACATTTAACCTAATATTTAACGTTAAAATGTTGCTTTAACCAGGATAAAGGTCATTTTTATTGTTGCCTTTCTTCGCAGTTAGATTTTTCTCCATCAGATGTATTTTCTGTTCATAAAAATAACCTGGTGATTAAAGGAAACTTTCATAGATACCTAAAATTCTGTTAGTCTTGCATAATGTAGTTCTCTTTAACTGATGAAATCTAATACATAAATCAAAATACATGTTTTACTTGTTCACAGGTACCTACATATCCAGCAGAGTAGTTGCAATTATTTGTTGTATGCTCAAAAAGGTCAAGTTTGCACCTTTCGAGCTACAAAAATGAAGCCAGTCTTATGTTTTCCTTTTTATTTAGATTTCATTTTAATAAAAATGTTAAATAAAAAAAATAATAAAATGAAAAACTGAAATAGTTATAAAGGTCAAAGAGGGTTTATTTACAAGTGATCTATTTACATTTTCTGGCAGTAAAATGACCACTAAAAAGATAACGAATAGCTTTGGTAATCGTTGTATTTAAATACATCTATTTTTTTAAGACTTCGTTTAGCAAAAAACAATAAATGAATCAGCCCTTATAGAGGAGAGACTACCACTATATACAACAGCATTACTTGGTTCGTTTTAAACAATATTTTAATGTGGAAGGATTTCTAGAAACAAACCCTAAAACACCTGATTTACTGTAAAACATGATTCTTTAAGTTGAACTTTAGTCATTTAAATTGAATGAGAAGTATATAAATTAAATTCACCAACATAAAACAATAATCTTTAAAAAACAAATGAAAAAAAATGTTCAGTCATTTGCACACCTGTACCCAGATGATGCAGTCCTGTATTATTAAACAAATTGTGTGCAAAGATATTCACAGATCGTTCTCTATTCTCAGTCATCAATCTCATCCTCATCTTGGACAGATGCTGTGATCAGTCATTAGTTTCTCCATCCTTTTTATCTTGCGTTTGTTTTTCGGCATGGGTTTGTCGTACATTCCGTTTCTAAGGAGATGTTCTTTGCTGTGGTGAATCTGAGCTCCATGCTGTAGCTGGAAGGAGCACAGGGCTTTTAGAGGCCTCAGCAATATCTGTGGGAATGAAAAAAACAATCATTTTCATTATTTTCAATTCACATTCTTCAGGAGAAATTAAACATAAAAGTTTAATTAAGTTTAGTTTATACATTTGGATTTAGTTTTAGAAAAAAAGCAAAAAGTAGTGAAACTATCAAGATTAAATCACCTCTTGGATCTCATCTTTCTGCTCCAGGATCGACAAGGCCACAGCTGCACATTCCAGCGTTGACAGACAGATGTTGGAGGGTTGTGTCCGAATCACATACTGACTAGACAGAGTCCTGTTAAGCTGGACCTGATAAATCAAAGCAGAAGTGATCAATAGTGCTGCTAGTATAACTTTTGTAATGTGAATTAAAGATATAATCCTTAATAAAAATTTGTTTACCTCTATCAAGTGGTTTCATATTATATATTAATGCCAGCAAAATCATATTCATAATTCACATTATGACCACTGAGCTTGCTGTGCAAAGGGTGTTAACTCTAATCATGTGATTGTTTTGAAATTATAGTGAAATTCTGTTTAACTGCAGAGCTGTTCAACAGCTGTGTGTGTGGTCTCTCTCTCTCACACACAGTGTGACATCACCTCTGTTCCTAACATAAATAGTAAAAAACTTTCAATCACAGAAAGCTCTGTTATAGTGACAAGAAATAGATAATTACACAGTAACACATAACAGTAAAGGGGGGGTGCTTTAATTTGACACAGTTGAAACTAGAAGTTTTCATACACCTAATAAAAACACATATACATTTTATTCCTCACTGTCCAAAGTTAAATCAGACCAAACTTCTTTCGTTTTAGGTCTTATTTGCTAAATGCCACAATAATGAGAGCAAGATTATGCCAGAGATTTATTTATAAATGTCTTCACAATCAGAAGTTTACATACAGTTCTCAGTATTTGGTAGCATGGCCTTTACACTGTATGACTTAAGCTAAATGTTTTGGGTTTCCTTCCAGAAGCTTCTCACAATAGTTTGCTGGAGTTCTGGCCCATTCCTGCAGACAAAACTGGTGAAAGTCAGTCAGGTTTATAGGCCGACTCGCTTGCACATGCCTTTTCAGATCTGCTCACAAATTCTTTATCGGATTGAGATCAGGGCTTTGTGATGGCCACGCCAAAACATTGACATTGTTGTGCTGAAGCCATTTTGGAACCACTCTGGTTGTATGCTTAAGGTCATTGTCAATTTGGAAGACCCATTTGCACCCGAGCTTTAACTTCCTGGCTGATGTCTTTAGATGTTGCTTCAATATTTCCATATAATATTCTTTCCTCATGATGCTATCTATTATAATTATCACTGCTCCCAACAAACTCAACAAGTGTTTACATCCCTGCTAGTATTTGCAGTTTTACTCAATTCAAGTAACATTTCTGCTGGTTTCATTTCAACATCTCTGTTTGCAGTTTTATTTTCATATATTGTAAATAGTCTTATTTTTAATGCACAAATACACATATACATTTTGTACATTTTTTAAAAATTATCCTACTCAGTTGCACATTCCTTTTGGATCGGCGTATGCTATTTCTGATAACCGCACAGTACTTTCTGTTGTAGTTTTTTCTTACTTTACAGTATATTATTAATTTAGTTTTTTTTTTTTAATATCAAATTTATGTTTGTGTGAACCAACATGACTTGGTTGTCTGTCACTTTGCTGCTGTTATACCCAAATTTCCACAATGTGGGACAATAAAGGGTATTTCTAGTTTTGAAGTGTACCGGTTCCTCCTGCAACAACACAGTCCCACAACATGATGCTGCCACCCCCATACTTCATAGTTGGGATGGCATTCCCAGGTGTACAAGTGTCCCCCTCTTATCTCTAAATGTAACAATGATCAAACAGTTCCACTTTAGTCTTTTCATACTACAGGACATGTCTCAAAAAATGAAGGTCTTTTTCCCTGTGTGCATTTGCACACTGCCTTTTTTTAAGTTTCTTTTGGAGTCAGGAAAAGGGATTTCCAATCGTGTCAAACAAAAATGCAGTGTGTTCCAAATGTGGCCTTAAAATACATCCACTATGATAACTTATTCAACAAAACAATGTCTCTAATTCAGGCTGCAGTGTAGGATGATCTCTCATGTTTTATCTCAGTTTTATTGTTTCTGCAAAACATAGCTCTTTTAAAAGCATATTAACACAGTTGCACACACCTGTTTGGGCAGGTGAAACATGCTGTTTTTCAGGAACATGTTTTTAGCCTGGCTCCACGTGCCATCTATAATGATCACATTGTGTTTCACAGTGGTGATCTCTCGGCGTTGCGCTAACTCCTCTAGGTTCTGGGATTTAGGTCCGGGGTACAGGATGAGCGTTCTGTCGTCCCGACACACAGCAGCTAGCTCTGGGTGCCTGAGTGCGGAACAATTACGACAACAGATGAGTGGTCTTAACAATTTCTGGGGGATATTTGGGCTAATAAAATGCAGCCAACTTACTTTTCCTCATTAAACCGCCTTCCTACTATAACGTTGCATTTTCCTTGTGGCAAACACGCTGCAAGAAGAGGCACAGTCCGAAGTACTCGGCTTTCCTGCGAGCAGAACACAAAAAATTAAAACCATTAGTCTTTTCTTAATTAGTCTGATATTACCACCTAGTACATCCGAATTAAGAAAAAAAAAATACAGAACATCTCAGTAATTGAAGATTGCATCAGCTCTTTACCCACAATAAGAATTGGTTTTGAAGAAGTTAAGTTCTGTTTAAACCTTTGCAAATTTTTCACATTTCAACGCCAAACTTCACTTTTTTGGGATTTTATACTATAGACCAACAGAAGGTAGTATACCAGAGTATTAGGGCCAGAGTAAGAGATTTTATTACGAGAATAAAAAGTCATAATATTTTGACAATTAAATTCATAATAGTCTCAAGTCATTTGCTGTCTCTAAAAGCGTTTATCTCAGGATTGCCTTCCATTTAGATTCATCCATCCTCCCATCAACTCAAATCAGATTACCTGTCCTGACAAAGAAAACATCCCCACAGCATGATTCTGCCACCACCAAGTAATAAGCAGCGTTTTTCTCTACACACATTCATAATTCGCCATTTTGCACTACTTTGTGTTAGTCTATCAAATAGAAAACAATTATATCCATTTCAGTGATTTGGCCAATAAGGAGTATGACTATGCAAGGCATCTGACAACGTTTGGATGCGGACAGAACCAAAGATAAACATATTGGTGTTAGATTTACTGACTCACCTCTGCAGGATGCTGCACTACGTACAGACATGTGGACACCTCCAGTGGTTGTTGTGGGAGAAATGGACAGAGACACACCTTCTGAGGGCGACTACATGGGAGGAAAGTTGAAGACGTGAAGCTGTGATAGCCCAGTTATTTCCCCCGTCTAACGCACCCATCTCTCTGTTTTCAGCTGGTCTTCAGCTTTCTGAAACGATATAAATCTGTTCCCTCATTAAGGCATGCTAGATACACGAAAGAAAATAAAAGGAAGAATTTTTTTTTTTTCCACAGCTTCTCGTTTAGGTTCAGATACTCTTAACTCAAACTCGGCTAACTAGCATTAGCTTCGCTCTAATTCAGCTCACCGGCAGCGCAAACAGGTCGGTCTTCTTTCCTCAACTTCAACCGGGAGGGCAGCTAGGTCTCCGAAAGCGTCCACTAACTCATCATCTGTGTAAGAACCGTCACTGGCTGTAAGTCCGTTTTCCTCCAGGGCGTCAGGAGAGCACACACAAGGACCATTGTCCATTGCGGTGTTAGCCACTAGCTAACCTTGATGTTGCGTTCGTGTAGTTTGGAAATTTCAATGTTTTATATAATCTCTACTATTTCTTGTAAAAAGTGATGGATTAAAGAAATTCGATTTTAAACAAAGACATAATCTGGTTAAATTAAGAGTTTGTTTGTTTAAATTCGATGTTTAGGATGCTTTTCTTTCTTTTCCTCATCTGGAGGTCAAATATTCCCATTTGACAGGAATGCGCCACACGCGCTCCAGTGAAGGAGAGCAACATCGAACAAGGATTTCCGGTGTCGTTGGTTTTCTGCTATCTAGTAGTAGTGTCGTGTAGACGCATAACATCAACCAAGCCATTGTTTGATGGGGATTTTGGGGCTGAAGTTGGGTGTACGTCCTGGACAGGTTGTCGGACCATCAAAGAGACACACTCTCTCCTAAAGGCAATTTAGGCTGACTAATTAACCTTACAGTCATGCGTTTGTTATATCATCATAAATTCAATTTATTTATGTACTGCAATTCCAAAAGTAAAATGTAACGGGGAGATTTATTTAATCTAATGATTTATTTTACAGAGTTAGAAAGTGTTGGGGTTTTTTTGTGCATTGATATGATTCAGAGTCTGGGACCTTAATTAACGAATGAAATGAAATTTTCTTTCATCTGAAAAGTGAATTTTGGACTGCTGGAAGGTGCTGGCCCGTTTTCAAAGTCTTTTGCAGTCTCCAACAGGTTCCAGGATTGTCCTGTATTTAGCTCCATTCGTCTTCCCATTTACTCTACGTTTCCCCCACTGCAGGAATAAAGTATCCTCACAGTATGATGCATTCAAGAAGATGTGCAGTTTTCCTTCACACATAGCATTTTGCATGTCAGTTGAAAAGTTTATTCTTGGTCTCATCTTTGGGCTTTCTTTTTCGTTTTCTGATGATGGATTGAATAATCCTCTGTGAGATGTTCAAAGTGTATGATTTATAATCTAACCATGCTCTGGATTTTACTTAGAGTTATTAGAGTAAAGGGAGCTTAATGCATATGCATAACAAATTTTTAAGAAATTTTTTTTGTAAGAAAGAAAAAAAAATGAGAACAATGTGTCATTAATACAGTTAACCCACTACTTTGTGTCTGTCTTTCACATGTGTTGTATGTGCAATGCACAAACAATAAAGGATGGACAATATTTTAAAAATGGCTGATGCTGTGGTTGGTGGGAGACGGGCCTTATCGGAAATGGTGCCATCCAACCGTGGCCCAGCACTTCTCATTCTACCAGTTTGACCTATCTCCTCTCTAAATAAGTTTTTTTTTTTTTTTTTTTTTTTTTTTTTTTTTTTTTTTTTTATTCCTGTTTACGTTATTTATACATTTGTACATTAAGTTGTGTGTGTGTTGTTGTCCTCTCCAAGTTCAATATCACAGATTCCAGATTGCACTTTTGTATTGCCAGCTTCATCGTCCAGTCTGCAACACACCCTTACACACAAAAAAGGGAAATCTTCTTGCTATTGCCTTTTAAATGTAAGAACAGACTTACAGATGTATGTGAAAAGTTTTCTGACAGAACATGTTTTTAATAAATGATTTTGAGGGCAATGTGACTCAGCAGAAATTGTGTTATAACACATTCCTAATTTATTTCAGTTCTGCATAATAAAACACCTCATCAGTAATATGTATCACAGGGTAGATGGACACGTCAAATATAGCTGATAATACCTTATTTTGAAAATGTGCACGTATTGCACACTGTTGCATGACTGTTTACAAGCAAGGACTTGGCACACAGGGAGAAATGGTGTCATATTAGCAGCCAGATGGGTTTATTTTTAGCCGAAGATCCGAAGATGCTCCTTGATCTCACACATGCTCTCAGTTCTTCTGTTTTTTATTATTATTTGCACTCGTGACTCAAACCTTTCCTCCGAGTAGATCATGTACTATTGCTACAGAGACTGGGTTCACCTGGAGAAACAAAGCATATTGGATTATTGTGATTGCAACTGCTCCTTTGAAATTAATGCAGAGTCCAACCATGATTTAAAAATGACAGGTTTGGGTATTTAGACATGGGCCAGTGTGAGTTTTTTGTGATGTGATAACCTTGAGCATAAATAGCCACCTAGTTTGGTATTTACACAAAAATATAAGCAAAATGTATGACATAATCTATTTGCTTTTGCTTTGGTTATTGCATTTGTATCCCAGAAATCTATAACATATATTTTTTTAATATATATTTATGCTTTTATGCTCATTCTTAGACAAATATCTAGAATAAACACTTGTTAAATTTAGTAGCAGTTTTCAAGAGCTTGATAAACCACAGAATGTGAGAAATTTTTACAATGAGGCTCTTTAGAGCGTAAAACAAGCATAATAAGATGATATTAGCTGGTAAATTAGTCAGGCTATCTACTCCAGTAGCCAGAGTGCAGTCAGCTACTTAGCATATCTCTCCGTATTCATGTACACTAGACAGATGTAAGTTTGCAGACAAAATTGGTGGGGAGTTTTTCCTGGTGCTAGCGGCCTGACCCTTCATTTCCTTTAACTGCTATGTGTTTGACACCACTGTCTGACTGCGGGCATTAGCATCCATGGGGGTGTGTACAACCTACGAGGTCAACAAAAATCTGGGCTACACTTAAATATGTGCAGACACCCCCCAGTGGACTCCAGTGAGCAGTACAGATGATTAAATTCATGCTACACAGTATGAAAGAATGGATGGATGTTTGTTATTTTCTGAAAAGGTTGCAGTGGTATTTCAATTTATTTTAGTTCAGATCCTTGTTTTGCCTATTTACTCATAAAATATGACAGATTTCAACCCTTGATCAAACCAAAAGAACTATATGTGAGCTACTAGTTAGAGAATGACGATGAATTATTGTCTATGCGGGTACAAAGCGTCCTGACTCACAGTTGCATACTTGAAAAAGTTGGGTACAAAACCTCAAAGGCACTAAATGGTGGAGGGCCAAAAACCAGCACCCTTATTCTATGTGTCACACAGTCTGGTCACTCTGGCACTTTTTTGTGTTTTAATAAAGGACTTTAACCTGTACGTACTGTATGGAAGAAGATTTTAGTGGGTTTTTAATTGTAACTTTTTAGCCAAACTAAAGTATTGCACACTGCCTTTTGTTTTTAGTAGGATCAGCTGATAAGGTGGTGGGACTATCTTCTTGTTTCTCTGCATTAACCTCTGTCTCAACATCTGTTTTTTTAGGTCCAGTAGAGGTTGTAGCTGTTTGACTCTCACTTCTCTCTACTTTGTTTGTTTTTGTTTCTTCCTCTTCATCTGGTTTTACGTCCGAGACAGTCATCTCATCAGAGTGCTTTGTGCTCTCAATCTCCAGGGGCCTGGTTGTAAGCTCAACAGCAGGGCTCTCAAATTTTGAAACTTCAGAGACAGCCAGCACAGTGTCTTCTCCATTTCCATCGCCTTCATCAGCAGTCTCTACCGGTGATGCTGTCTCTTTCTCCTCCACCCTGTGCTCCTTTACTCCAGCCTCCTCTTTCTCTTGTGTAATCATATCAACCGGAGTCAGAGGTGTTAGATCCAAGCATGATTTTGGAGAGGATGGTGCCTTTCTCCTCGGAGGGACATCTGGTTTATTGCGCTCAGATTCTTGTCTTCCCATTTCTTCTTTTCCAACATATTTCCCATCCAGGACTGTAGGACCATCATCTACATCCTCCCAGTCTGGTTCATCTGATGGGAACTCAAAGCTTGAGAAGCTAAAAGGATCTGCGGGGGTTTCTGAGACTTTTTCTACAGCTACGGAGACACTTTTTTGACTCTTGATACTATTCTTTGCTGTTGTCTGTATGTCATCATCTTCTAGTGATCGAGGGAAAGGTTCTATATCACAGGGAGAAGAATTGGCACTAGACCTGAAGAAGTCTGTGATTTCATCTGAGTGTTGCTTCCCTTTTTCAGACTTGGCAAAAATATCTTCAAAGTCATACATATCCTGTGGCAGAGTCCGAAGTTCTTCTGATGTGAAATGTTCTTTTTCTTGCTGTACCGTCTCCACTGCAGGACTCTCATCAATAAGGACAAATTTCTCTAGATATCCTCTAGCCTCTCGGTCCGAATGCCTGCTATGGAAGGACTTCTCAGACGTTATGCTTTCTGTGTCCTCGTCCTTTTTCCTGCTGCCCATAGCTTCCTCATACAGGTCAGTGTAAAGGAAAGCCATGGCTTTTGGCTCTTCCAGCAATATTTGGTCAATAATTTTTGGTGGTCCGTCGGGTAGGAAAATTGGTGTCAGAATGTCCTCTTGGCTCCCGAACAAAGACGAACCACTTGGTTTAGAAGCAAGCCTAGATATTGAACTTTTTGCTCCTCCAACTTCACCGGTACTGTTCAGACTTTTTAAAGCATAATTTTCTGTACCACCATAGAAAACATCATCCAGAAGGTCACTGGTTATTTCCTCTAAATTGACTGTATCTGATTTATCAGTCTCCACACTTTTGGTCATTGTGTGGTCTTCAGCTGCCTCTAGTTTCTCAGCATCCAGGCTGTCAGTGGCTGTCTTTGCCTGATGCTTCTCCTGCCTATGTGGGATCACAGCAGGACTCCCTGGAGCCTGGGCCTCAATCAGAGAGAACGCCTCAAAGTAGTCCACATTCCCAGTCACTACTCTTGCTGGAGGTCTGGCCACTGGAGCCCCTGGTGGATCCATTGCTCCAGGACCTGTAGGAGGTGAAATCTTAAACTGAACATCTGGTTCTGCTGAGAATGGCATGTCACTGTCTTGAGTCTCTGCACTGGCTTTAGGAACAGGACTCTCCTCCAGATATGACAGGTTATCCACCATTTGTTTGCTCTCCTCTTCATCCACTGTGGCAAATTTAGGTGGGACAACAATGTTGAGGATTTCTGAACCTTCAGACACTATCCTGAACAAACGCTGCTCTTTGTCCTCCAGAAGATCAGTCACTTCCTCTTGCTCCCCTTCTACTTCAGGTTTTACATTTGGCTGAGACACCTCCACCAGCTCTGGTCGTCCTGAGACGCTGTCAAAGGTTTCATCCCACAGTTCTTGCTGTCTTTCTGCCTTGCTCTTCTGATTGTTCATCCTTTCTTTAGGTTTTCTCTGTCTTGCAATCATCTCTTCATCCATGACAAATATGATCTTTCCTGCAGGCAGAGACCCTGATGCTGCGAGTTGGACTGGAGGTGGTGAGCTAACATCCACTGTTCCGGTTTCAGGTGTCCACGGTGTGGCACAGCGACTTGTGGTTGTTTCCCACGCAATCCCACTGTCTTCGCCTTGCATGGTCACCATGGAGAAAGAGGTATCCATCATCAGGCACTGCATTTTGGGTCGGACACTGTCATCGTGGACGGCCTCACGTAAACTAAAGACATGTAGACAAAGTGACGATCAGGAACAAAAATGCAAGCTGTCGTTGGGAGGGGAGTTCTGCAAATTTTTTGGTCCCTGAATGAAAAAGTGGATGTCCCACTATAAATATTATATTTTACTCACAACCATTCAGCACTTATACATACATAAGTTATCTTTCTGTAAAATTTCCTTAATTTATTTACGTATTTTACATTTAAAAAATGGTTCAGTTTCAGTTGATTACATTCTGAAAGCAAAATACCTGTTTCGAAGGTTCTCCACCTCATCACTTGCTTCAACGTTTTGTTCTGCAACGTCTTCCGCCCCTAACATCGTCATTTCAGCTTCAACGTCGGGCCGTGATAAATCTTCTGCCAATGTATCCATTGTTAAGACTATCTTGATGGATTTTCTTGAGTTTCCCAGCAAACTTCAGCACTGCCCTGTTGATCACTTTCTGAGCGAGCTCAAGTTGAGTTTTCATGCTCAGCGTAATCTTGAAATAGAAAACCGGCCTTCCTGTGTTTCATCTAAAGTATTTGCAGCATGCTGGGGGAGTTTACTTGCTGTCTGTTCAAACTGTATGATTCAGTAGATTTATTCTATCTGAGCATTTTATTTTATAATGGGATGGGGGAAGGGGACCAAGTAATTTAACAATCTGAACACAAATGGTTTAGTATTTTAAAGAAAATGTCTGATCCGTATCACTCCTGACTGGTCTATATATATTTTGGTGCTGGTGGCCTGTATCCAGTGTCATGACTCAGTCTGCAGGTCAGACAGAGACAAGAGTGTTGAATGTATTAATTTTGTTTTTAATATTTACAGATTTATTCAGTTTATCCATATTTGCAACACATACATGTAAAAGATCATCAAATAAACATTAATAGACAAAGACAACCAGCATAAACATAAAATGCAGTTATCAAGTGATGATTTAATTTTTTTAGAGAATGGCCCCATGTGAAAATATTAACCAAATACCTAAATTGAGCCATTTTTGGAGACAATAACGCTCATGAGGTATTTGCAATAACTGGCAGTAAGTTTTTTATATCACTTTGGAGGAATTTTGGTCCATTCAGCTTTGCAGAATTGTTTAATTCATCCATACTGAAGGGTTTTCAACCATAAAACATCTATATTTCTGTACTAAGCAATATAATTGAAACACAGAAACATTTTCTTTCAAAGAAAACTCCCAGGCCTGGCTAAATTCTCCCAAAACTCCAACCAAAGAAGACCAAAGATTAGAATTAGATGTCAATAAACTATAAAGGTATAAGGGTGTCCACAATTATGCAACCAGGTTATTGCCTTGTTTTAAAGGGAAAAAAATAAAAATAACCCTAAATTTTTTTCCCCCCTCAAAATGTAAACACTTTTCTCTTAAATTGTACTGGATATCCTATATCCATTATCTATAAATTAAACCTAAAATTCTTAATATGATTTTTCATTTTACACTTTTTATGTACTGCAACACTGACAAACTGTTTAAAGCTGTACCAAAAAAGAAAAGGCTTTTATCGTTCACTCATTCAGGTCTGTATTACTAATTGTCTTCTCTCATTTATCATTCATTAGCAGGAATACAACCAATTATTTCTTCATACCTTCTAGAATTGCGCCACTCAAGGTGGCAGCACATTGGAGCAGCTCTATAACTTTTATTGAGATTTTTTCATTTTTCAAAATTTAATTCCTGCTTTTCTTGGAAAAATTACTCTTTTGGACAACCATTCCTTTTTGTCTTGGATGCTGTGCAGCTGGGTTGATTTTTCCCAATACTTTTTTATATTTTGCTCTTTTGTTATGATGCATAACCATACCAACAGGGTGGTTTACAACAGGGAGCAGCTGATTAATATTGCAAAAGCAGAAATAATACGACAGCTGAAGCCAGAAATCCCAGAGGAGTTGAAAAGGAGGCGTCGTGGATGCAGAGCAGGAGCAAAGAGGACAGAGAGAAGGAGGAAGTTCAAACCATCTCTGCCATCCATCATAACGGGCAATGTGAGATCATTAGTTAACAAGTTGGATGAACTTCAAGCCCTGACAAGGACTCAGCAAGCATATAGGGAATGCAGTATTATGTGTTTTACTGAGACATGGCTGCAGGATCATATCCCCGACTCCAACGTTTCTCTGCCAGGCTTCCTTACTATATGGGCAGACAGAGATTTAAAGAGTAGCAGGAAAAGAAAGGGAGGTGGCTTGGCAATGCTTGCCAACAACAGATGATGTCACCTGAAGTGTCGTCTCTGCAGTCTAGACATTGAACTACTGGCATCTTCTCTGCCATCATCTGTTGGGTGGTAGCATCAGAGCCAGGGACCTAAAAAGGCTCAATAACCTGATAAAGAAGCCGGATCTGTTCTGGGGACGACTATGGAGATGATTATGCAAAGAAGGATTTTGCATAAAATTAACAAAATTTTGGACAACCCTGACCATCCTCTTCATGAGACTGTCATTGGAAAACAGAGTCTCTTCAGTCAGAGTCTCTTCAGACTGGTTGTAAAATGGACTGCTTCAAGAGATCTTTCCTCCCCATAGCCATCACAATCTATAATAACTCCTTAATTAAATAAGTTACATCAACATTTAATTTTGAATTAAACAAAGTATTTTGAATTTGAATTGAACTGAACTGTACACACTAGCCAGTTCTGTTTCTAAACTATTAACAATATTATACTCTGATACTATGCTACAGTATTTTTGCTGTTTCAATGCTAAAAAATTAAGAAAAAGACTAACTAACAATAAAACTTTGGATCTGAACTCAGAAGTTCCTGAAGAATTATTTTATATTCCTATTTTCATGGTCAGCTTTTCTTTCTAAAATTTAAATTCTTATATTTTTCCTAAGTATTTTGATAATCATGCAAAAAGAGGAACTCAATCATTTAAAAATGCTTGCCACATTATATGTACTTTATATTACTATAAACTGTTACTTAATTAAAAAACAAACAAACATTGTCATAGTAATGTAATTTTCCAAAGTTTTCTTATATTTAAACTTTTAATTATTTCTTCTTACCCTCAAAAACTGAAACATTTTTAAAGCATTTTTTGTGATTTACTGTCAAGCAAACTTAAAATTAGATAAATAACAAACTCCTAAAATTACACAAAACCTAGTGAACTCTAAACCAGTTTTCATCTTTTTAAAACAGAACACCTGTACAATTATTTGTCTACTCCTATGTCTCCCCTCCCAAGATGGTGGAAACAATGACGTGGGGTTGACGTATAATGCACTTTTACTCTTTTGAGTTTCTTACACTCAAAGGTGCATTACCGCCACCTGCTGGTCTGTAATGTAAAACGGGATTATAGATGGGGAAAAACATCCTTCATGACAGGCATCAGCTATATTATTGTTGTTGTTATTACTGTTGTTGTTGTTGTTGTTGTTGTTGTTAAAAAAGAATAAAAATCAAGGGAAAACTCTAATACTAAAATCTTTTGCAGACTTTATTTTTCTGTCTCCAGTTAAAACAGCTGATTGTCTACTTGAATTTAAGGATTTTCCTCCACCATGTCACAGGTAATGCACCAGTGATGCACTATTTTACCAGAAAAAAAACTATTACCTCAAAAATATACTGAAAACTTGTAAATCCTTATTAAATGAAATTAAATCAAAAATTTACTTCACTAAACTAAGGATTATCTCCCTGAAATCTCTACACATAGATTGCCAATGAATCATTGTCATTTATCAGTCCAGAAATGGCTACTTAGCCATTTCTAAGGCTTTTGGACTCCAGCGAACCAAAGTGACTGCATTATTCACAAATGGAGAAAATATGCAACAGTGGTTAACCTTCCCAGGAGTGACAGCCTACCAAATTTTTTTGACAGCACATTTGTGATCCAATGAAGAGTTCACCAAAGAATCCTGAACAACATCTAAAGCACTGCATACGTCACTAGCCTTGGTTAAGGTCATTATTCATGATTCAACAATTAAAAAGAGACAGAGCATCAACTGGGAAGTCCCAAGGCTTACACCACTGCTGTCTAAAAAAAAAAAAAAAAAAAAAAGACAACAAAAACATATCCACAAGACCTTTGGAAAAAGCAAGTTTTACTTCAAATGGCTGAAAAAAAATATTAAGGTTTTGGAGTGCTGCTATCAAAGTCTGGACGTAAATCCAGTTGAGATGCTGTGAGATGACCTTAAATAGAACATTAATGCTTGAAAAAAAACCTCCAATGTGACTGAGTGAAAACAATTCTGCAAAGAAGATGAGGCTCAGATTCCTCCCCAGCAGTCTAAAATACTCAATGCCATTGTTTCAAACGAGGACAGTTGTTGTTGCCAAGGGTGGCAAAACCAGTTATTAGGTTTAGGGAGTAATTAGAGCCAGCTTGACTTGGAGAGCTTTAACTTAATATGAAAACGGAATTTTGTATTTAGTTGGGTTATCGTTATCTGTTACTGAAATTTCTTTGAAATTCAGACAAATTTAAGTGCGACAAATGAGAAAAAACAAGCACTGTAAACATCAGTATCCAAATCTCTTTTCTTGCGCAGTTTATTTTCTTGTCTTTTCTATATATTTTGTGGTGTGATACATTTTTTCTATGGATTTTTAAATAGTTTTCTAAACTAACTTTAAATACCCTTATTCAATTTGTGTATTCTTAAAATATGCAATGATTGTTTGCACAATGAAATTATTTGAAGATGGCACAACCATTTTATTGCCAATTAGGACAAAAGAAAAAAAAAGAATCTGATCCGAACGTGACGTGATTACGTCGTAGCCTTTACGCTCCCCCAGGAGCGTCGGATAAAGCTGTGCGATGAATGAGATGAGAGGCTGACGGAGGGCAGAGGGGTGGATGATGATGATGATCATCATCATCATCATCAAACCAACGAAGCGTCAGCGTCGTAGTTTCTCATCTGTATGTCTGTTTTGGTGAAATACCGTGAAAAATAACACGTAAATATTCCACCGTACAGATGCTGGAGCCCTCGTCGGCATAAGCCATCGGTGAAGCTGAGCTGCTGTCTAATCTTAGAGGAAGACGGAACGTAATGGTAAAGCCGGAGAGGGAACCAAATGTCTTTTGTATCATCTCCAGGACCAACGGAGAGGATGGAGCGCCGTCTGAAAGGAAGATGTTTGTCACCTCCGAGCTGCAGTAAATGCCTCACATGCAATGAAACTCTGTAATATTTCTCAGCGGGAGGCTTTTTTAATTAAATGGAACGTCGGACTTTGGTTAAAAATAAGCGACTAAAACTGGGATTTATGAATTGATACGGGTTGTTAAAATAGGAATGTATATGTTCTTCTTTTTTATTATTATTTATGCCATTTCTTGTGAGACTTGACACCAGCTACTTGTATTTATAAGCAAAAATTTGATTGGTCAAGGCTTGCTCATGTTTCGAACACTTTACCAGCATTTACTGTCTCGCCTTTCAATATTTTCTGAACTTTCAGTTCAAAATAGTCTAATTCTGCTATAAACCAGGCTCTCCCTGCTGTCAGTCAGCTTCATAATCCTTTAAAGGCGAGCAGCTTGCTTATTTGGCTAACGGTAGCAGCAACTAGCGTCTGTGCTGCTGTTTTGTTGTCGGTCATCATGCATGCACCGACACGTTTCGCTCCGACTAGACCAGCCGAAAGGATGTGCCCAAGGGCATAACAGCACAGCCAGCCATGTCTGACTGAGAGCAGCTGAACGGCTCCGCAGACCGGTCCAGAACCCACAGCGAGCAGAGCAGATTTATTCAGAGGGGAGAGAGCGGATCAACACCAGCAGCAACTAGCCCGTTCCCCACAGGAGACCACCGACTGGATCATTTTCGACTCAACTTGGCACCCAAAGCAAGCAGAAATGGGGTATGTAACTGGCAGCACACTCAACGAAAAGCTGTAGCGCTCCACTCAGCATGCCAGTGGGGTGGGTGGGGGGCTGGCTGACTTTGTTTTTGTGGTTTCGTGGAGCTGAGCTGAGTCTCATCTGCCTGTCCGACACAACACACAGCTAGCATGCTACTCACAGCTAACTATAAATGAAGTGCTCCTGTCAGTGTCATCCCTCTATTCACTGGGAAACAAAAGGGACCATACTGATTCAGACAGACACCATCACGCCCTGAACTACTCACTCACAGGGTTACTTTGAAATCTGGCTCATGAAGGCAATTAGTCTTATTACCATTTTGGCTGAGATTTTCCGTGATGGTAAATATACAAAAGGCAAACCATCCTGCTTTGTTTGGATATAACAAGATAAAAATGTTTTAGCATAATCATTGTTTTGGTTGTATTATATAAGATATATAACCATTATTATGTGTGTCTTATAAAAGTTGCCATTAGCATTACTTGTTTTTCTATTATTATTATTATTATTATTATTATTATTATTATTATTATTATCATCAACATCTCCTCAGTGAGGTTAAATAAAGTTAAATAGAAGAAAACATGAGATTCACTTCAAGATTTGCCATATTGGCATATAAATTTCTAATCAGGGATAATAATTCCAATTATATATCTAGCACCGATGGA
Organism: Anableps anableps; assembly: GCA_014839685.1. Classification (NCBI taxonomy): domain Eukaryota; kingdom Metazoa; phylum Chordata; class Actinopteri; order Cyprinodontiformes; family Anablepidae; genus Anableps; species Anableps anableps. The sequence goes on from CM026081.1 coordinate 25,604,679, forward strand.
CCTCAGCAAAACATGTGATGTTCACTGTTAGGTAATGTTTACAAGAATTCCAACATTATCTTTATATTGAAGATAATGTACTGAGACATATGTAACTGTTTATTTTCTGGCTGCTGGGTGTCACACATGATGTGCCCAACATTATGGTCTTTTTTTTTTTTTTTTTTTTTTTTTGTCTTTCCACTAGTGGCAGTTAACAAAAGTTAATTAGACAACTGCCGTTTATTAAATGTGCATGTCACAGACAAATTCCAGTCAACAGTACAAACACAGTGGACCCACCATTCAGACTGTTTTATATTCAGTAACTTTATAAATGTGAAGTTCAAGGCATAATATAGGACTTCTATTGTGAAGGTTTGAAAGAAGTTGTTTCTCAGTTCATTAGAAGTGTTAAGAATTTTTTTTTAATATGTAGCATATATTTTGTATCCCAATTCCCACACCTTTCCAATTGGTAGAAGTATTGCACCAAAACGTTGCTTGCCACGAGCCCATTAAATAAGAGGATGAAGAATTGTTTGTCGCCAAACCGCTTCGGGCAAAAATGCTCAAAATTGTTACTTTGACTTGACCATTCTGATGCTAAAAATTAACTTACTGAGACTTGAAAACAGTCTTTTTTTTTTTTTTTTCTTTAGTAAAAACTCCATCCGTTTACATTTGGTGTTCTTTAAATATTATCACTTTACTTTCACAGCCTTCTGCTGCAAGTGTCTGCGACGCTGCGTTCGATGGACAACCAAAACGGGCGTGCTAACTGAACATGGTTTCAATAAAAATGTCATTAAACTACAATGCAAACTGAAATTTTATCACAGTAACCATGAAAACCGGTAGCTGTCTTATACCTACCTTTTAAGTAATCCCAGCTGGGCAGCAGTGCGCAGGAACAGATGGTTCAGATGAAGCACTGAGTTACTTTATGCTTCATGGAGAATAGTTGTGGATTTTAGAGTGTAACATTTTAACACCCTAACTTTTAACTGCCTACTTAAAAGCAATGCAGTTGTTTGCTACAGCCATCTTGGTGTATAAGAATTAAATAAAGGTTTTAAGGATATGTATACTGATATGAGCTGCTGTATGATTTTGTTTGCCAGACCTATTATTCCCTCTCACTTGTCAATATTATGGATGCACACAGAGACATGAAGTATTGATATCTGTGGCTGTGCAGCGCTTGCAAAGGCAAAGTTCTGATGAAGTGCTCTGTAAACTCTATAGAAGGTCCTAATAATGCCACTTTAATTTTTTGCACACTGTTTTATGCAGATGATTTTAGTTTTCTGTAAAAAAGACGTTGATAACAGCAGGTGCTCATAAAATCCACCCAGCAGAAGCTATTCATTTTCACTTTAGATCATAGAAGCTGTAACCAAGTAAGCCACTGATCACAGAGTAGCACATTTTAGCTTCAGATGGTATAGATTCAAAAATAAGTGCAGCCTTTAATTAAATGCGGCATGCAACGCAGCAGGCGAGCCACAGAACCTGCAGATGTTTGGTGATTCTCCTGATCAAGAGCGACCTACTTCTGGCTTGAGATGAAAGCAGATGATGTGGCGTGTGATTGGTTTGTTGTCATATTGTGCTTGGAGGAGGAGCAGAGTGAACTGTTAACCTCTTCATCCTCATTAATTCTCAAGGCTAGCAGTTATAATCCAGCCAACAATCAATTCCTCAAGCACAGAAAAAGAGTGTGTCTCAAGCACGTGTGGACGTAACCCTTAAGACCTTCTCGTGCATCATTTTCATGTCATTGGATCTTCCTCCACCTTCCTCACCACCTTAATATCCCAGGGTTTAACATGTGTGAGGAAATGCAGTTATAATTTAAAATTGTTTTCTGATTTATTGTATGATTAAGTTTAAGTCTACCTTATTGTATGATTAAGTTTAAGTCTACCTTATTGTGTTCAGATGCCACTGGATCAGACAATACACTGTGGAAATTTAAAGTAAGTTGAACAGTTTTGAAGCCACACAATTAGCTGGTTTGTTGCAAGACTAAAGGTTTTAGAGCCAAAGAAGAAGTTATCGAAAAAATAAAGTTTACAAACTGTTTCCACAACTGATATAAAATTAGATTAAATTGGTGGCACATAATTTGTTTTTGTATTAGTAGCATTTTGTCCTAAAACATATTAATGTTGTAATTTCAGTTGTACAGTGTGAATATAGTGGGTAAATGTTTTTCAAAAAAACATTGAGTTTGAAATGATCATAATTAAAACCATGTTGTTGTTTTACAGTCCTGTCACCAGCGTTGTTGTCTCCCCGCCCCCCCATCAGCCCACCACTACGCTTTAAATAAAATCCTGGAGGAAACCCTGCATCTGATAGTTTTGTATACACTGCAATTTCATGCTAAGCTTGGCTGCCACATGGATGTCTCTAAAATTCCCACGCATGAGTTTGGCAGATTAGCGATGTCATTTATACGGTTAATGTGTGGCATGACTATGGAATTCACATGAATGGCACAGAACTGACCCAGTAATACATAACTTCATCTCATGCTACGCTATGCAGACGCTTTGTCTGCACTGATTTGTTCACCGTGACTCCAACAGTAGAACAGTCTGACCTAATTTTTTTATTTTTATTTTTTTATTTTTTTTTATTTTTTTTTTTTTTAATTAATTCATCTAATAATTATCTAACCACTTGTGGGAACTCATGGACTGTGTTTAGAGAATTTAACTTTCTGCCCAAGATGACCAGACTGTTGGAAAGAAAAAAGTGTAACATCATTGCAAAAGTAACTTAATCCATCCTCCTGCAGTAGCACACTGTAAATTTTACACCCTTCTTTCCAATAAACGTCCTACATATTTATTGGAGAGCGATGTAAGCGACGCATGCTTTATTGATGTGACAGGACCAGATGTTTTATAAACTGCGCTTCATTTCCTCACATTTAGACCAACTTGAAAGCCATCGGAAGATATTCTAACATGCTGGGGAAAATAAACTGTGACAGTTTTCATAGTATACCCTATTGTATTCTAAAATGCTCAAAGAGACTTCAGACCAGAGTTTAGATTTCTGTCCTGAAAAGCACTTTCTGCAGTCTGTGTGCCTCTACAATGCATCCATATTCTCTTTGTAATACAAGCCTTTTACTAAAATTGGAATAATTGTTCAAATTTAACAAAAATCTAAGTGTAACATCAGTGAAAAGTACACAACACAATTTACAGCACAGATCAGAATTGCTGTTCCTTTTACACAAATATTAAGAACCAGTAATAATGTTAAACCTTAACAAATCCTTGAGATGAAGCTATGAAGTAGTTTTATAACTCACAATTTTACAGACCCCCTCTTCAAGGGCTCCCTGTTTTTAAAGTTTGTTTGTAATCGAAAGGGACTACATTTATAATTTTGCAAATCTAAATCCATCCAGTATGTTTTAAGGCTCTGCACACATTCTTACCAGGGGTGCTATTAACTGTGTTGCTGTAGTTGGAACAATGGCCTTCTATTTTAAACATCTGCTGCGGAACAGAAAGGGTTAGTATTTAAAGAAGGCAGTATATCCTGTGATATATGTTACAGTAGCTCAAGAGTGCATTATTTTATTGATTTCTCATTAAATCTCCAATAACAAGCTCGCTTCAAAAAATCTGAACTATCCCTTAAAATAAAAACTTTGATGTGTTATCTGTAAATTGAAAAGAGAAAGATGAAATGATGTCGAGAACAAAGTTTTAATGGCAGTTTTCATGTCCTAAGATTACATGTGATTTCAGTTTTCTGAGTAGAGGCTTGTTTTAAGATTCATCTTCGTGAAGTTTTTCCTCATCCTCCTTTAAGGTCGGCGTGGAGGTGCCGGAATATTGAATCGCGCAGCGTTTAAAGTGCCGGTCTCCGGAAATGAAACTTTTATTCACGTAGTGCTTTGGCCTGTATGTGCTTGTGTAAGGAGCTGCTGCTGTGGAGCAGCATATGGGAGTTGGACTGGAGGCTGTGCCTTGCCAGGCGCCTGCTGTCTCCCTCTGCGAGGCGAGTGGGTTAACTGACAGGGACGCCGGGATCGGATTGGGCGAGAGCGCACGTGGGAAGGAGAGGCAGCGATGGAGTTGGAGGATGTGCGCGGCTCACGACCGGCCCTGCATCACGTGGGCGGTTGCCATGACAACGTGGCATCAGCAAAGTTAGTAATGCGGGGTTATTATCGCTGTGCACAGCAAGCCCAATCTGCAGCCGTTACTCTGAAGTTTTATCTTGTAGTAGTCAGTTTGTTTTATCTCCCAATGAAGAAATATTGGAAAGTTGTGCATTTGTGGCATTTTTACATACTTGTTACTCTTTTTATAAAGAAAATGTGATGAGTGCTTTAGATTGGATTAGAAACTTAAACATGAAGCCTACATTTTAAAACTGTAGGCAAATCTTACTACTGTTATTTTTCTTTCAATGGATACTAGTCTACTTCATTACTTGTGACATAGCTTAATGACTTTTTAGTTTTTGTTTTAATTAAATCTTACTAGCAATTCCTAGACTTTCTGAAAGTAGAAAAGGATGCAGATTTGTCAGTTATCAGGCTCCTTTTCCGTGAAGACACCCTGTCTACTTTTAAGATGAGAGTTAAAAGTAGGGCTGTGCAATATTAGGAAAACATGAGATGTGCAATATTGGTGAATGTTGTGATTACAATATGACTTGCGATAAATGAACAGAAACAAAATCAATATAGAAAAATCAAGGGTTTTTAAAAAAATGTTAGTTGCTTGTGGCTTACATCAGCTGTTTGGCACTAAAGCAGTTTGGTTAATTTCTTAACGAAGTGACCCCCTCACCACCTATTTACCTTCTAAGGGCTTTTTTATGCTGTAATAAACCAAAAGTGTTACCAAATATGTTCATGCCTCTAACTAAATTGACTGTTCTTCATCCCACAGATTTTACTACTGGCTCAGAGCTGATCTGTTCCGCTGTGTTTCTCTCCTAGATAAAGCCACTAAAAAGCTACTACTGCCATTACCTCACCTTTTATTTTACATAGAAAGTACTCCTGGATCAATGTTTCTGTGTTTTGTGTGTGTGCGCTCTGGCTTCTTAAGCCCCCAGTCAGTCCCGGCAGATTGCCGCTTTTATTGAGCCAGGATCTGCTGGAGGTTTCTTCCTGTTAAAGGGAAGTGTTCCTGTCCACCTTCTCCACATGCATGCTTCGTAGGGCTGGGCGATATGGCTTAAAAATAAAATCTCCAATTTTTTTTTTTCATACCAGATTTTCAGTTTTAATGTTTGTTTTTTTTTTTTTTTCTTGCTTTCTTTTCTAAAAAAGAAATTACAAAAGACAAAGAATATTTTCAAAATGTGGCTTTTATTTCAATCATCCCTGTTGTGAGTTGTATGATGGAGTATCAGGACTAGGCTACCTTAATTTTTGTTTAATTAAGAGAATATAGTCGTAATATTAGCAGAATAAAGATGCAATTTTACCAGAAGAACGTCTCAAAATTACGAGAAAAAAGTCGTTTTACTGAGAATTAAGCTGAATGAATTTTTTTTGTTGTTGTTTTTCATGTTGGATTTCTCGAAAAATTGCTACTTCATTCTTCTGAATTGTAGCCTGTTCCTAATACTCCATCATAGAGTTGACCTGAATTCAAAGTCCAAATAAATAGAAATGGTAAAAAAAAAAAAATGCTTGTCAAACAGGATGGCGGGCCTTTGGCATGCTGACATCATTCTGAACTATGGAAACACAAGGAGAGCTTTGGTTTAAAAAAAAAAAAAAAAAAAAAAAAAATCCAGATTTTCCAAAAATTAAATCTTCAAAAACCAAAAATTTGATTAATCAGTAAAATCAATTCATCACCCAGCTCTAATGCTTAGTATGAGGGATTTTTGTAAAGGGAGCCACTCAGTGCAATCAACAGTCCACTGTCCGGATTGCTGCAAGCCAGTGACTGGATGAAATCTGGAAACCAATCAGGTTCAATTTATTATCCCAACGGTATTGTTTTGTAATGGAGATGCACAATATATTGTATCACAATTGTCATCACAATATCAGTGTGTGCAATATCGCAATCGCCACGGACTGATTGTTTGTAATATTTGATATTGAGAGTAGTTGGGACATTGGTTAAGGTAAAAAATTGCCCTCATGGCGTAGATGTTTGTGTTTTTTTTTCCTATGGAAATCCAGTTTCTTCATGGATCCTCAGTAGTTGTGAATGTTTCTGCCGGCTGTATTTGGAGAACTACTAAGCTGATAAGCTTCGCAGTCAGATTCCTGTCAAAGCGCTCGTCGTTGAGACTTGAATACCCCGATACGCTTCATTGTAAAAAGGGATTATGGGCTAACATTCACCACACTCACTCATAGAGACACACACAAAACTGGAGCTGATTTTCATCTAGGCCATAATGGCAGACCAGTGATACTCTGCAGCTGAATACGTGCCACACCCACATATGGTTCCCGTGGGGTGGAGGGGGTTGCAACTCCTTAGATCAAAGTGAAGCCAGTTATAGTGCATCTAGTTACAGTTGACCAGAAGCTCACATGAAAACACAAAAGCATTTCATCCTATTCTCTCCCACCTATTTTCCAGGTGTCAGTTAGCTGTAACAGGTGATACGAGGCATATTCTACTGACATACTACAGTGGCTCCAGTCTGTTCTTGTCGGTGTAAATCCAGTGTACACCCCCTCCTATTATCACATCTTTCCGATTAACTGTCTGTCTTTTAAGTAACGTCTGCCAGGGCTCCGCTCTGCTAACTTAATTAACACACCGAGATGAGAGGAGAGATTCCCAGTGACGGGAACAATAGCTAGATCCCAGAGGAGTCTTGGGACACTCGGCTCCCGGCTAAACCTTCATCACTTTTACTTTCCCTAGAAGCCTGGCAGACAGACACCCTTATGATAAATCTGCATTTAAGGATCCTGTTACGATGCTGAGTTTCTAACAGGCTTAATGGACATCACTTAAGCAGCTTTTGTTTCATTTTTGGCCAATTATTTTTGACCTGAGAGAATGAAAGCAGATCTCACTTGCTGTGTCGGACTAAGTGGTGTTGGCATTTTGCATGTTGATATGATCATATCTGTGTAAGATACAGTTATCAACATGGTAACCAAAGCATGGATAACTCCCAGCATTACTTTGTCTTCAGTCGTGCAAGCGCCAAACTTGTCGAGTCAGTCCGCTGCTGACTCAGAAATTATCAGATGCATTTGCATGACATTTTCACTGTAAGTCTTGACATTTAGTTATGAGACTAAGTGATAACTGTTCCTCAATATGACTGTTCCCATATCATATATTTGTCCCTTTTTGGGGCAAGCTTTACATTCATCACCTGTTGTAAAAATACAAGGATGTTAGAAATTGCATGAAATGGTATATGTGGCCTATCTGAATCAGTTGGATTTCTGGTCTGACAAAAACAGCTGGGACCTGTGTGAAATAGCTTTCACATCTGCATTAAGGAGGTCTTTGAATTATTTGTACCGGCTGCTAAAAAAGAAGCTTCAGGGATTCAAGAAGTGTAGTTATACATTATTGATGGTTATGATCTGGGTCCCTGAATAAACTTAACTGGGACCCATACTGCAAATTCAAGTTCAGTTTATATGTGCACTACCTGTGTTTCAGATTGTGGACATTATTTTTGTTGATCGAGCAAGTCTTGGTTTTCCCAACTGTGTGGGTGTTTTTCAATCTTTATTGAAATCGAGGCTTCATAAAGAGTTGACAACATTTTAAGCAGTTGGTGGTCCCTATGAGCATATTCATAGAACAAGACCAGCCCCTAATGAAAGCAGTTCTTTCCTTTAGCTTAGTAAAGACTTGGTGCAAGGATATAATATACTGCATCGCAACTCCGGGAATCTCCACTTCATTATGTTTGAGTCCCAAATTAAAAAACCAATTGGACTGGCAAGTTTGATTCTCAGGGATCAGATTTAGTAAAATTAACAATATAAACCTATGTACTTGTTTGAATTCTCCGGCTTTATGCATTAGAACTCTTGAGCAACACTCTAACAGCAGTTGTACAGCAGCACAATGACTGAAAACTGATTTAATGTGTTGGAAAGTGTCACAAGTACAAAATAAGATTATACTTGCAAAGTGGAATGTGTCAAAAGGATAATTTAAAAATGATTAAACATAGTTTTTGACTGTTCATTTTTCTTATTGTTTGGAGCCAAAATCAAAGTTGAATTATAAATTCTATGAATTGCTCAGTCCTTTTCCTGCTGGCAATATCTTTGAGGCACAGATTGCTGGTGGGTTAGGCTAACGTTAGCATGTTTACTCTGTTTTGATAGGACTTGTTGATTGACTGTCCCCTGACATATTTCAATGAGGTTTTAAGTGGTCCAACTTAAAGAAAAAAATTGTCCCGCTTCATACAGTGCCTATAAAAAAACATTCACCCCCTTGGATGCTTTACCCTTAATATTGCTTTTACAGATCAATCATGATCAACAAAATTGAGCTTTTTTTTTTTTTTTTTTTTTTTTTTTTTTTTTTTTTTTTTTTTTTTTTAAATCAAAACAAAAACACTAAAACAAAAACCTTTTAACCATCTGTGTTTCTTTTTAAGCTTTTAGAAATATAGAAATGTTTGACATTCCTGCAAAAACTGAAGCAGAGCAAAGCAACAAGCAGCACATCATGTGTTCGCTATTGTGAACAGTTACAGTTCTAGAGTCACCGCGTTTTAATCCAAGGCCTTGTGAGCTTTTCATCCATAGCTTTGCTTGGAAGTCATCCAGTGGCAGCTGATCTCTGTATGTTCGCACAGGTTGCTTCCAGGTCACCTTAGATATCTCTGCCTCTCTCTTCATGTGAGCGCAGGTGCTGCCGGTCAGGCTTGGCATGAACTCACTCACACATATGAAACAGAAAAATGTAACCCAAAGCAATTTTTATGCTTTTTGTTTTTTGATCCAGCATCATTCATGTGTGGCACTTTGAGGAGCCTCTGTCACTGCGGAGTTAATAATGAGGAACAGCCAGACGTCAGCAGAGCTCTGCATCTTTTCTTCTGTTTAGATGCAATTTAAAGTCGTAGCTATGATGCTGCCTTTCTTTATCATATAGTTCTCAGTGATAAATACTTTATTTACCTAATTTTTATTAACACAAAGCATAGTGAGATACAGTGTCATGGAAAAACAGTCATACTTTCCACATTTTGCTGTTACAACTGCAAACTTCAATGCATTTTGCTGTGATTATTAGGGCTGCAACTAACGATTATTTCAGTTATTTAATCTAGAGATTACTCTTACAATCGATTTTATCGGATAAAAAAAAAATACAGATTTTTTTTGTCTAAGTCCTTTTTATGCTATATGAAAATACATTAAAATTTTCAAATAAACAATTCAATTCCTTTATAAGATAATCCTTTATTATTATTATTATTATTATTATTATTATTATTATTATTATTATTATTATTATCCTTTATTAAAATAGGAATATAAACATTTTATTGCCTAAAATGCAATAACACAGCATTCCTTTAGTGTACGCTTGATCATTTGTAGCAAAGGATGCATCTGCAGCGAAAAAAATACTTCTAACATCAACATTTGAAAAGCTCAGTCCTTCTGCTTGACTAATCTGACTATTTTTTTTTTAGATTAATTGATCAATAATGTACAAATGTACAATTTTGGCTTAATTACTGCTCTGAGTATGATGTTCTTTCAGCAAATGGCCTTTTTTGAGTCTGTATACTCCAGTTGACGATTAATCAATTACTAAATTAGTTGATGATTATTTCAAAAATCAATTCATCATGATTAATCCATAATCACTAGGATTAATCAGTCCTAGTAATTATGATAGGCCAACAGTAGTGCCTGACTGAAATTTAAGGATTTTTACTTTTTAGAGATAAAATCCTGAAAAGTTTGGCATGCATTTGTATTAAGTCCACTTTATTCTGATACCCCTAAATAAAATCTAATGCAACAAATTGCATTCAGAAGTCACCTAATTTATAAATAGAGACCAAGCTGTGTGTAGTTTATGATAATTTTACAGCTGATGTGTGAAGACTTTAAGTTTCCCATCCCAATGATGGTGGTGGTTCGCATTGTCTCATGATGCTTTTCTTCAGTAGGGACAGAAAAAAGCTGGTCGCAGTTGATAGGATGATGGATTGTGCTTAATACAGGGCAGTTCTGGAAGAAGACCAGTGGGAGGCTGCGGTGGAGGTTCACCTTCCAGCAGGACAACAATCCTAAACATTTTGTCGGAGCTGGAATGGAATGGTTTCGATTGAAGGATATCAATGATATCAATGTGTTAGAATGGCCCAGTCAAAGTCCAGATGTATATGAAATTGAGAATTTGTGACAAGAATTGAAAATTGATGTTCAAGGAAGCGCTCCATCCAATCTGACCAAGCTTGAGCTGGTTTGCAAAGAAGAGTGATCTGAGATCTTGGTCTCTAGATGTCCAAAGCTCGTAGACAAACCCTGAAAGATTCAAGTAGCAAAAGATGGTTCTACAAAGTACTGGCTCAGTGGGTCTGAATACAAATGTCATCTAATGCCATTCTTGGGTGTGAATGTATTTGGGAAACATTTTATTTCCTCTAACAGCTTCAGGGAGAACTGATCATGATTTCTATCAAGCCTAGGGGTCTGCAACCAGTGGCTCCAGAGCCACATGTGGCTCTTAATAACTTTGGTCAAAAATGTTACAGAATTAATGTAAACCTTTACAATGTAAAGGTAATTTTTAAAAAGCTATTTTTATGCAATATATGCAAAAATTTTCCACAAAGAATGACTAATAGTATAAGGAAAATTTTTTATAAAGTAACTTTTTGTCTTTTAGTTGCAAAGTATGTGACTTTTTTTTTTTTTTTTTTGACATTTTCTACTATTAAAAATTTTACATTCCCTTGATAACAAAATTGTTCATTCCTTTTGTGTAAAACTGTGATGACTTTCTTTATTTTAAAACCTAAAGAGAAAAATAAAGTTTCTTCTTTCATTAAAAAAAAAGAAGAATCCCATTGTTGAGTTTGTTAAAATAAGCTAATTTGTTGAATGTATCTTTTGTGGCTCTAAACAAATTTTGTTTCGCTGAACCGAAGACGAGTTGTCAAGGTTGCTGACCTCTGATCTAGCCAGTGTGTCACTTTACAACATGACATTTGAGGAGTTTGGGTTTTAAACATGTTTGAACTGAGAAAGCGCTCCTCTACTTTCTCAAACTCCTGATTCATTCACTGCACTACGCTTCTTTTCTAGTCAGGATAAATGCTTCCAGTCACATATTTGCCTTATGTTTGTGTTATCCATGCTCACAGTGGGAGTTGAGGAATGTTCTCCACCTTACCTTCGGAATACTTGGTGGATCGCCATGAACTTTTGCACAAGCTTCCCTGATCCTGAGAGGTTTGATCTAATCTTACATATCTTGGGTTTATTACAACTAAAAATGGAGATTTCTGGATAATGAACCTTTATTCATATTCTGTTTCTATTTATCATACTATGGGGTTGTTGATATTTAATCTGATAGGAGAAAAAAAGAGCATTGCAGAAGGGATTTTTAGCTTTTAGAGCTGCTGGTTGTATTCCTGACTGTGAGTAAAATTGGAGGACTTGAGTGAGTTTGAATTATTTAAGCAGTCTTTAGTTGAAGCAACATTGCTGATATTTCTTTTCTGGATATTAGAGATTCTTCAGGAGGGCAAAAATAGGTCTGATTTCACCTCCGCTGCCAGTGCCTTGGCTAAAACAGCATTAACCAATATAGTAGGCTGATCCATCTATGTAATAGAAGCCAGATGAAGATGAGGTTTCCTTCCACCGATGTCTAAGCAAAACAACACTTCATAGAGATTGGAGAATACTGTTTGTTTTTCATCTTCACTATAAATTCTCTACATGTGATTGAAAAAAGGGCCAAGACGTATTCAGATTATGTGAGATAATCCTTCACCTAGATGCGGAGAAGCAGGGGATGCTAATGGAGGCGGAGTGGTAGTGGTTCAGAGCTGAATCAACTGGATATGCGTTAGTCACACCCAGTTTATACTGAGACTTAGTTCAGTTCAACCTAATGACTTTTGTCTGCTGAATGAATACTGAAAGATACCGATTTTCTTTTGTCTGATTTTGATTTATGCGAGCTGTAACACATGCAAAATCATATGTGTAAAATTTTGTTTTATGGTAACAATTATGTGTAACCACATGTAAACCATCTTTTCTGTCAGTCATAATGGCAATATGTCATATACCCGACTTCAATGTATCTCTGCCAGGCTTTCTAGCCAGATGACCAGACAGAGATTTAAAGAGGAGCAGCAAAAGCAAATGAGGTGGATTAGCAGTGCTTGCCAACAACCGATGGTGTCATCCAGGACATGTTACTATGGAATATCATCTCTACTGCCTGGATATTGAGCTGTTGGCATGAGTGAACAACTTTTAAGTTCCCTATGGGATAAATAAAGTTTAGCTGAAATGAACTGAATAAGCATTGACCATAAAAGAAAAATCCTCTGGAGGTTCCTTTTGAACCCAAAGGTGCATTTACAGACTAAAAAAAGTCAGAAGTTTTATATTTGGTGCATTTAATGAAAGAATGATTTCCAGTATTTCATGTGCCTATCTCCGTAGGGAGCTGATCAAGACAAAATAGTCTTGTCTACTAACCTTTTTATATCTAAATATTATGTTTGGCAGGGAAACTGGTTTATTAACCCAATGTTAGGCAGCTGGACAAGTAGAGGATAAATATATGAGAACTTTTTGCAGTGATCTAGCATAAGAGCTGCTTGAGGAGGAGGAGATCTCATTTATAACAATGCTGATGCCACAATGTAACTTCATTTTAAAAAATCTGGCACAACTAAGCTATTATTTAAACAGTTAAAGTTTAGGTGGTTTATGATACCCTTTTTCTTTTTCTTCTGACAGGTTGAGGATTGTTCGTTGAAGAATTCCTTCACTTAGACTCATATCAGAAAAAAGAGAAGGACATCTTGGTGTATAATGCCTCGTTTCCACTGGTTGGTGCGGTTTGGTACACTAGTTTGTCTGTTTCCATTGTAAAAGCAGCCCAAACAACCGCACCATTCCTGGACCCTTTTTAGTTGTAGGTCCATAGGACATTGGTACGGTATAGTTAGGGCGGAGGTACTGCCATCACGTAACACAGTCCCCTGATTGGGGAAAAATGTCACTGCTTGCGACAAGCACGAGACATACCAGTGCATCACGTTTGTCATTGCACTAGTATGATGCAATGTTTTGTGTTTGGGTTTAACCCCGCCTGCCCAGTGAGAGTCCAACTGGCAATGGAAACACTCTCCTGAATACTCTGGACCATAAATTAGCAAACCGATCCATGCTGTACCGCTCAGCAGAAACGAGGCATAATAATAGCCGGTTATTAATTAAATCAGTCGGATTTTAAGCTTTTCCCCTTTAATGGCCCTGTTTGATAGAGGAAACCACATATGGTGACCATTAACTTTTAAGGCTCATATGTGCAGCAAGCATCACCACTTAGATTTAGCCTTTGCAAGAATGTTTAATTCTATTTATCTTTAAGCACCTCTCAGTGTTAACATAGATGGAAACTTGAGTTTGTTCCAAATGATGATGTCTTAACCATGTTCCAGAAATGTGTGCAGCTGGACTAAAATGCACTGAATGTGGCAAACTATTAGGTTTTAGGTGAAAATCTGATCCACTTGTTTCCATCTAAATCTTGTATGATAATAGATTTTGATAATACAGTTGAAACCAGCATTTAGATACACGATATAAAAAGTTGCATAACCTTTTTTCCCTCGCTGTCTGACATTGAATCAGACTAAACTTTTCCTGTTTTAGGTCAGTTAGGATTGCTAATATTATTTCTGTTTCCTAATAATGAAAGATAATTTCTTCAAAGTCAGATGTTTACATAAACTGATAATATTATGGCTCGAAATAACTTGGGAAGTCTCAGATTATTATGGCATGAGCTGGAAGGCCGCTCCAGGAGGAAGAAGTCGTGACTCCAATAGCAAAAACAAATTACTGTTTACAAATACACAGAGGGACAAAGACCTTAATTTTTGGAGATGTGTCCTGTTGGCTGATGAAACTTAAAGACCAGTGTTACAGCTACAGGGAGAAAGGAGGAAGCTTCCAAGCTTGAGAACAAAATCCCAACTGTGAAGTACAGGAGTAGCAGCATCATGTTGTGTGGCTATTTTGTTGCAAGATGAACGAAAAGGGAAGGAAGGAAGAGGATGGCGTCATGAGGACAGAAAATAAGACAGACTGGATCGTCCAAATGGACAATAACCGTAAGCCCCAACCCTAAAACCAAATTAGTTCCACAGTGGCTTAAGGACAACAAAGTTAATATTTTAGAGTAAAGATCCTCAAAATATTGAATCGCAAAGAAAAGTGATGGGAAAATTGACCAACCTCAAACAGAAAACGCTTTGTCTCATTTAATGTGGGACAGTAAGGAAGAAAAGTCGTGTCTTTTTATACAGTTACACATCCTAACCGCAGAGGTGAGACCTTTATCAAGCTACTGATTGCTTCTTTTTTTTTTTCCCCCTCCTCCTCTTCCTCCTCTTGTGCAGTGAGCAGCCCATCTTCAGCACGCGGGCCCATGTCTTCCAGATCGACCCGAGCACCAAGAAGAACTGGGTCCCCACGAGCAAGCACGCCGTCACAGTCTCCTACTTCTTCGACAGTACCAGGAACGTGTATCGGATCATCAGTCTGGATGGCTCCAAGGTATGTCCGCTTTCAGAACCCAGTAGTACACAGTTCCATGTGAAGCACCAAGCCTAGAACCTGCTCAGCCATCAAATTGCTAAGGATTCTTTCCCCCTCAGGACCATTTATTTTGCCAACACACTTTACGCTGTGCAGAAAAGCCTCTTTAATGTGTCCAGTAGGGCTCGTTGAAGTTTAATCTCATCAGGGAAAATAAACTTTGCGTGTTCGCTTCGCCTCGCCTCTCAGCTGGGGCATGGCTGAGGCAGCCGGGCCTCTGATATGTATGTGGCAGTGATTATTTTAGTCATGAGAGAGGCACAGGGCTGGAGCTTGCACAGTTATGTAAGAGCTTCTCCGGATGACTGGTGTCGTTGTTGAACCAGCACGTTGGCTTCGTTCTGCTGGAAATAGCAGGCAAGCTTGGTGGGCTGGAGCTGAGAGACGCTATCATCCAGACAACAACATGCCGCGTCACCTGAGAGGAAAGTCACACAACGCCGAAGCTTTCTGCTCGTGCTGCTCCTTAAATTCCAAAGAGTGGAAACTTTTTGAGAGATCAAAATCTTCTCCTCACATCAAAAACAACTCCCTATTTACAGATTTATGTTTTTCTTTCCGTGTTGATAGATAAGCGCCTCAGGAAGACCTTTGACGCCCTACCTTCTCTAATCTAATCAGTGTCTAACCAAACGTGTAGCCCAGAATTACAAAATAAAGACCATTTCTCTCCCTGGCCTCTCCTGAAGTTGAAGATGTGTCTGCTGCCCTCAAGTGGCCAAAAAAATGTAAACAATAACGCAACAATAAATACTAAATCAGACAGATCATATGAAAACACTCAGCTTTTGCTGACTGAATGAAGCTGATCAAAGAAAATCTTCCTGTTTTAAATATCTTATAAGATTTGCTCATGTTGCAATAGAAACATAATCCCCTAGGAGGCGCCATCCCATTTCTATGCCATTCATTTAATGTGCAGTCTGAATTGGGAAGTAAATGAGCTGCAGCGCCTAGAGGAAACCCCAGAAGGCAAAATGGATGAATGATTGCGTCATCAGACGGTTACCGAAGCATCCCACAGTGAGTCAGACCTCTGAGGGGAAGGTCAGCAGACAGAAAGGATGCCTTGCAGACGCATGACACAGCTCATCTTGATAGTGGTCACATTGTGGGTTTGCATGAGGCTGACAGGCTGCATTGCAGTTTGCTGCCATGTGGGGCGTACAGGTGGCCTGATGATGAAACTGTTGGGCGTCAAAGGCCACCCACAGATCCCATGTCATCCTGCATCTTGATATAAATAGTAAATATTTTTATTGTAGTTGACTTGCTTTGAAATGGTCTGAAAAATGGAGCCAAGCAGTTAGACATTGGCTTTTGGATGATTGATTTTTGTTGTTTTAAGGACCAGTTGGCCTCCAAAGTTTTCACTTGTACTAGGGCTGTGCATTAAACCGATTTTATCAATTAACTGAATTTTTTGGTTTTTCAAGATTTAATTTTCGGAAAATCTAGTTGGGGTTTTTTGTTATTATTTATTTATTTATTTATTTATTTTACCAATGTTCTCCTTCGGTTTCCATAGTCCAGAGTGAGGTCAGCACACCCAGGGCCGCCATCTTGTTTGACTACAGTGTTTTACAGCTTTTGTTTATTTGGACGTTGAATTGAAGTCAACTCTACAACAAACTGTTAGGGCCAGGCTATGATTTTTCATTTTAAATAAGGTCAAAATATTACAAGAATACAGTCTTATGACAATAGAGTCAAAATAATACAAGAATAAAGTCGTAATATTAGGAGAATGAAGTAGTAATTTTATGAGAATTCTAACACAAAACTTAAAATACGAAATGTTGAGCATCTTGTGAAGTTATACTTTGGTATAAGTTTAATTTTCACTTAATTTTAAGACATTTTTTTTCTGGTAAAATTGCGTCTTTATTATGCTAATATTACGACTCATAATTAAGCAAAAATTCTCATAGCCTGGCCCTAATACTCCATTCTACAACTCACAGAAGGAATGATTGAAATAAAAGCCACTTTTTGAAAATATTTTCTGTCAATTGTAATTTCATTTTTAGAAAAGAAAGCGAGGGGGAAAAAATCCATCTGGTATGAAAAAGAACTGAGATTTTATTTCCAAGCCATATCGCCCAACATTAACTTGAACTCCTACTGTGATTCGAAACCAGGATAATTGATCTGCTTCAATTTACACTTTATTCATGTTAATTCTTTCTTCAGCCTTACCGTTGTTGGCTATTTATTTATTCTTGCGTTCACTGGTTGATTGATTTCTTGTTTCGTTTGTTGCTCAGAGGTGCGTTTATCTGTGAGACGTTACGTATGTGGTAAATCTGATCAAA
This sequence comes from Anableps anableps, assembly GCA_014839685.1. NCBI lineage: Eukaryota > Metazoa > Chordata > Actinopteri > Cyprinodontiformes > Anablepidae > Anableps > Anableps anableps. Next base: position 25,621,803 of record CM026081.1, read on the forward strand.
CCGAAGGTAAAGTAAAGGTTTACTCCTTTAGCTGCTGTTTCCACAAAGAAGTTAGTTCAGCTGAAGGGTTCACGTTGAAAGCACCAGAAAAGAAATTGACTCGGACTTCAGCGTCCAATAAATCGAGCTAACTATACCAGTAAACCCAGAGCGGCCTCCCACACTGATCAATAACATTACAGCCGGCTGGACTCAATTAGAAGCTCCTTATTGACAGCTTCCTGTGTGCTAAACTCCCACATCAGTGTTGATAGCCTCCCCGCAGCTGTCCCCAGCCATTGCAACCCTCCATCAGCTACGGCCACGACAGACCCCGCTCCCCAGTGATGCGCATTTCCTCCTCCGCAGGCTATCATCAACAGCACCATCACCCCCAACATGACCTTCACTAAGACGTCGCAGAAGTTCGGCCAGTGGGCCGACAGCCGGGCCAACACCGTCTACGGCCTCGGCTTCTCCTCCGAGGGCCACTTGAGCAAGGTGGGGGGGGGGGCCCGTTACACACTGCTTTAGTTGAATTTCCAACAGAGCGCCAGGGTCAGCTGCTCCTCTCGTTTCAGTTTGCAGAAAAATTCGCCGAGTTCAAGGAAGCGGCGCGGCTCGCGAAGGAGAAGTCCCAGGAGAAGACGGAGCTCAGCAGCACTCCCTCGCAGGTAACGAGCCTCGTTCGTGTCATCACGTGTGCACAGTCGTAGTAGCCACGTCACATTAGTACATAGTGGCTTGCAAAAGCAATAATGACCCTTGAACTTTTCACATTTTGCCACATTACAAACCCAAACTTCAGTGTATATCATCGAGATTTTGAGGGAAATGAAAGGATAAGGAGCCGAAGTTTTCTAAATATTCTGCAGTTGATGTTTGGAAACTGCAGCACATATTTGTACACAGCCCCCTTTCCTCTGATACCGCCCAATAAAATCCAATGCATGCAGCCTGGCCAAGGTAAATATTAATGAGAAAAGCCGTGAAGACACCCATGGAAACTGGGGGAGATGTGCAGATCCACAGATCAGGTGGGAGATAGGACAGCTGTTATTTGTGCACTCTACGAATTTGGCTTTTATGGAAGAGTGGAAAGAAGAAAGTCGTTATTAAAAAAAAAAAAAGCTAAAAGAATTCCCAATTGCAGTTTGGCACAAGCCATGTAGGAGGAGCTCTGGTCCGATGTGAAAGAAATGTTACGTTTTAGTCGTTTTGTAAAAATCCACGTGGCTGAACCCTAACATTTCAAATCCCCTTGAATACACTACCTTATGGTGAAGCATGGTGGTGGCGGCATCATGCTGTATGGATGTTTTTCTTTAGCAAGGCCAGAAAAACTAGCCAGAGTTGACGCTCTCCATCCTATCAAAAAAAAAAACCCCACATCAGATGTTTGTTGTTGTGATGAGGGGAAAAAAATGAAAATATTAAAGGGTGTGAATATTTTTGCAAGGCTCTTCAGTTCGCTGTATGTTTGTTTTTTAGCATGGCGGTGTTTTAGATGCCAGGCTCTTAACACTTGGTGTCCTGTTGAGGCTCCTTTGCTTTTTCTCTAACGGTTTCTTCTCAGGGTGGCGCTGGAAAAAGGAATGTGTTGTCTGTCAACAAACCCGGTAAAAAGAAGGTAAAACAATACGAGCAAATCTCCTTTTTCATTCCAGCCCAAGTCTTTTCCTTCAAGTTGATCCTCAGTTTGTGGAACCTGGTCCCTGTAGCTGCTTTTAGGACATAGGTCAGTCTTCCCTCATCTGCTGTGACAAAGAGAAACTGACCCCACCGTCTCCTCTCCGGCTCCTCTGTCATCCTCTCAGTAGCAGTCAGAGTTAAGCCTAATTATAGGGTGCACTTTTTACTAAACATTCCATCTTTGTGATATCATATTTGGCATTCATGCTGTTGTGTCATTCATATTTGGGGGTTCAACATACAGTTAGTGGCAGGGTAGCTTTGCGAGAGTTCCTGGACCTGAATGTTTTGGTGTTGTCAGTCAGACACCCCAGAGATGATTCAGCTGACCAGCCATGCTTGGTGACAAAACAGCCGGGTGTCAGATGAGCATGTGACATCACATGGAGATTTTTATGATCAGATGGCCTGAGCTCGGTTTATGTTACACCGTCTGAGCAGTCGCACCGCTATACAAAAAAAAAATATATATATATATACCACAGAATCTTACTGCCCTGCCCTCTAACTGTTCGACTTCCTTTTGGGACATTAATTCATTATTCCCAGAAATAAGACCCACCTCTAAGATGATCTCCCCCCTCTAATGTCTGTTTAAGTTATACTTTTCTTTAACAGAGAGAGTTTTGTTCGAAATAATAGCAGTGTGCTTAAAAAGCAAGTAAAGCTCAAAAGTTTTATCATATATTCATTTTTTTCCCCTTTTTTTTAGAAACTCAAACCTTAGCTGTAAGAGTCAGCTTTGTTGTAAATAACAGAAGTAATATTTGGTTATAATCACTGTTTCTTCGAACTGCTTCACATCTGTGTTGCAGGGAGTTGATCAACTTCTGGCCCCTGTGAGCAGGTATTCCAGCCCAGGGTGGTTGGGCTACAGCCCTCAATCCTAATTTGACCTCAGAAACCGCATGCTTGATGTCACCCCAGAGGTTTTCCATTAATTAAAGTCTGGAGGTTTGGTTAGATGCCTTAGAATGTTGTTTTTGTTGGCGTGGAACCAAGAAACCGCTCAGTTACTGATGTTTGGGGTCGTTGTCTTGTTCAAACACCCGTTTCAGGGCCATTTCCTTTTCACCATAAGGTAACATGAACTCTTATTAAGTATTTCAACTGATTCATGATCCTTGGCATTAGAAAATAGAACCAACACCGGAATAATTACAATTCCATGCTTTACAGTGTACCGTGACCTAAATTCCTTGTTTGGGTGTTGTCTGACAAATGATCTGCAGCGCATACCCTTTAATTCATTGGAATAGGGGTTTTCCACATTCTGGTTTTGGTTGCTTGAGGAACTATATTTGCTGATTCAGTTAATTTCCTCTTTTTTTTCTATCATAACAGGAATCTGCGCCAGGTGACCTCCAGTCACCTCTGGCCTCAGAGAGCATCAACGGTACAGATGAGGACAGAGTCACACCGAACACACCGAAGCACACCGAAGCCAGAGCAGAACCTTCTCAAAATGCATTACCCTTCTCTCACAGGTGAGCCTGAGCTCAGACGATGTGGTTTGTGCTTAACCGGTCAGTCATCACAGTAAACGACAATGGGCCGAGCACACATCCCTGGGGGGTGCACCAGTGCACAGAATAACAGTCCTGGAGGTGCTCCCTTCTAGATTGACATACTGGGGTCTGTTAGTTAGGAAGTCCACTTCCTGTTCAGCCTTTCTCGCAGTCTCTGCTGGATGATTGTGTTTTTGTGAATCATCTGGTCTGGTTTGTTTCCACAGGCACAACAGAAAAGTCTGGGGTTTTTATTATTATTATTATTATTATTATTATTATTATTATTATTAGCATTAGTAATCTATGTAATTAGTTCTGGATTTGCTCTGCAATTAGTTATTCATTATTAATCTGTACCCTGACCTTGGAAGTAGACCAGTAATCGTGATCACCAGGAATAAATCCAGCATTTTTACGTGGCAAATCTTAAAAAAAAAATATATATATATATATATGCTTTTCTTTCCTCCCCAAGGCTGGATAATTTTAGGGGGAAAGAAAGAAAATCAGAAATGGGAGAAAGTTTGAGCCGCCAGACGTTATTCTTCCGTTATCTAAACAATACAAATCTGAAATTCAGAAGAATAAATGTTTGTTTTGTTTTTTTTAGCTTGATTATACTTGGACATGGTCCCTTAGTCCAAACTCCTTTTAAAATGGGCAGTTTGTTTTGTCCTCAGGACTCTCTCTTAAATGGGGTTCTAAATTGGAGCTGTGGAGCTTAAACTGGGCCTGGTTTGGATACGGAACAAAACCGTGATCTCCCAGTTTTTGAGAATGTTTACAAACCAAAGAATGATCAAATAAAAATGAAACCTTCTGGGTGAATGTTTTGTAGTTGGATTAATTGATTCAGCTTATTTGAACATTTGAATGTCGAAAAGAACAGAATCTTGACACAGAACGGAACTTTTATCTTCAGCATATGTAATTATCGGGCTCTGGGAGAGAAGCTCCAACTCTGTGGGGTTTAAAACAAGGATATGAAAGAACTAGTTCCACATCTTTGTAGAGTCTAAGATGCAGATTGTAGGAGTTCAGCTTTGGGGAAACAATTCACAGGCGAACAAACGATGGAGTTAAGCAGGTGAACACTCGCGGTGAAAGTCTGGAGCTTTATTTCAGCATTTTCAGCCTCTGGATGAGTCAGGAAAATGGAGAATGGAAAAGATGTTTTTCCTTTTGCCCTACCCCAAATTGTAAAAGTTGTATCCTTTTCTCCTCCCTTCCTTCCCTTGCTCTTTGAGTCTTTCCTTCCTTCCATCTTTCAATCCTTCTGTGTATCCTTCTGAGTATCCTTCCTTCCTTCCTTCCTTCCTTCCTTCCTTCCTCTGTTCTATCAGTCAGTGTCCTTTCTTCTCTGCGCCTTTCCTTATGTCCTTCCACTCTTCCTTCCTTGTCCCGCTTTACTTCCTTCCCTTCTTTTGATTTCCTTGTGTACTTCATTCTTACACTCTTTCTTGTTTTCCCTATCCACCTTTCTCTTCTTTTGTCCCTCTTTTTCCTTCCTTGTTTCCTTCAACACTTTGGTTCCCGTGTCCTTGAATTCTTGACCGTTCCTTCCTTGTGTTCTTTCCTTCCTTCCATCCTTCCTGTCAGTCTCAGGATTACTTCAGTTTCATCAGTTGGATTCGGAGTGAAACAGTCAACTGGAAAATGCTACCTGCTGTCGATCTGATTGCACCTCCGATAAACGGCTGCATTTAGTATTCAGCATCCTTCTGCTAGCCTGTAACGATTTTAACTAGAATCCAGTAATGTACGTAAAGGCAAAGGGAAAACTTACCGTAACTTAATGAAACCGAATCACGGAGAGATTTGTGTTGACGGGCTGAGCTGACGGCCTGGCCGCTTGCTGATATTTACTGCCGCCGCCTTTCTTTCCGCCCGCAGTTCCTCAAGCATCAACAAGCACTGGGAGGCCGAGCTGGCGGCACTGAAGGGGAACAACGCCAAGCTGACCGCGGCTCTGCTGGAGTCCACGGCCAACGTCAAACAGTGGAAGCAGCAGCTGGCGGCCTATCAGGAGGAGGCAGAGCGGCTCCACAAACGGGTACGGCTCTGTCGCCCACGGCTACGGGACGCTGACTTGAGTTCAGTTTAGACGGCCTGCTGTTTTTGCCTCGCAGGTGACGGAGCTGGAGTGCGTGAGCGGCCAAACGACAGTGATCAAGTCTCAGAAAACGGAGCTCAACAGAACAATAGAGGAGCTGGAGGTGGCTTTAAAGGCCAAAGAGGAGGTGGGGAGACGCTGAAGGGGGCTTTATGTTGGCGTTTAACTCCAACTGAGTGGGGATGACCTCGCTAATGTTTATTTCCACTTTTCACTTTAGGAGCTGGAGAGGCTTAAAGCGGAGGTGGAGAGTGCCAACGAATTTAAGTTTCAAAAAGACACCCTCACACAGAAGCTACAGGTGAGCAGCACACTGGACAGACGGTAGGAGAGCAGAGGGACCTCCGAGCGGGCAGCGACGTCGAAGAACCGCAGCAGCGTCCGCTCCTGGATCTGCTCTGTACACTGCTCTTTACTCATGTTCTTTCTGTCTCATGTGGGAAATATGTTTAATCTGAAACATGTATGCTAGACAAAAAAAAAAAAAGAAGCAAACTCCAAAACAGAAGACATCTGAAGGGGGAAAGAAGACTTCTTTGCCAGCGTATTGGGGGCCTCTTCACGCCTCTTTCGTCTCTTGTTTCTGCCAGGAGACGGAGTCGAGGAACCAGACGCTGGAGGCGCAGCTGAGCGACCTGGAGCAGCGCCTGGAGAGCAGCCAGCTGGAGAGGGAGGCCTACATGAAGAGCCTGCGCTCCCTGCTGGAGCTGCTGGACTGCAAGATCTTCGAGCTGACGGAGCTGCGCGACACGCTGGCCAAGCTGGTGGAGGGCAGCTAGAGAGCCGCCGGCGCCACCCGACCACGTCGCCAACACAACTTGAAATCTCTTCTTCTTTTTTTTTTTTTTTTTTTTTCTTTTCTACATGTTAAGAGTTTACACGACTTGATGCATTAAAGGTACACAAACTTCGCCACTATAGAGCACTCAGATGGTTTACAAACAGCCAAGTGAAGCCTTTTCTTTGCTCCACTGTGGAAAAACCTTCTCATTATAATTTCGTTTTTTTTTTTTTGTTTTTTTTTGTTGTATTTTTTTTTTTTTTTGATCACCATGATATGCTAAAGAGCTGAGCTTCGGCGCTGGAGCCACCTCGACTCTATGATTATGCGTCAACATTTTCTTCACTGTTCACTGAAATCAGCCAAACGAGCTCCTCCGATCCGATCCGATCCGGATTTCTTTCTCTACTGGCAGGATTCAGAGATAACCACAGGAACTGCCACACGAGCACGTCGGCTTGTCTTATCTCCTTCTACAACCTATGAGCAATACATTAAAGGAGGGTCTGTGAACTGTTTCCACTCTCACTTTCAGGTAATCTTCCTGCTCCTGCCGACCGGTTTGAACCAAAAGCGATTCAGGATTTTCTTCAGTCTTTTCTGGGTTTTTTTTTTTTTTTTTTTTTTGTTTGTTTGTTTTTTTTTTAGTTTTTTTGTGTGTGGGTGAATCAGATTTCTTTCCTCTCTTTGATGCATTTTGAAGTGCGATGGTTGAATCCTGTTGTTTTGGGGGTTTTTTTTGTTTGTTTGGTTTTTTTTTTTTTAATTATTATTTATTACTAAAATATTTAGAATAAACGTAAAATTTTAATTTTATTGTTTGGCGTGTGGCTGTGAAGATGGTTTTGTTTCCGAGCGGATAAGGAAATTATGACCTATACGACCGAATTATTTTTTTGTTTGTTTGTTTTTGTTTTTTTTTTTCTTTTGCCAAATACCGTTTTCCTGTACAGATCTGAACTCTTGCTGATGTTGCCTTGGGCACTAAGATGCATCAACGGTAGCTAACTGACGGTACGTTTGTTTGTTTGTTTGTTTTTGTTTTTTTTCTTTCTTGTGGGATTACCTGTTGCCAAAAATGAAAGAATATGCTACAGTACGTACACCTGCAGAACACTATTTAAGGGCTTGTTCTTGGTTCGGGTCAAACTCGGGGTGATTTTCATGGCGGCTTTAAACTTAAAGGTGATGATGTACGTTGTTGCTGAAAAGGGGATTTGAATAAGAAATTTAAACGTGGAATGAAAACACATGCTGATAAACACAAATTGTAATTTTAAGTTTATATTAAAAGAAAATCTGATGAAGACTGTGCTTTGGTCTCTTTCTGTTGCAGGCCATGGTAGATCTGAAAGGTTCTCCAGTTCAATAAAAGGAGGAGGGGAAGAGTGCGAACATAAGTTTTCTTTAGTTTATTAAAAACGCTTTAATATTGGTGACGGTTCAGCTTTTAGGCGTGATCCCAAGAGTCAGCCACGCAGGGATCAGAACCCCGAGCTGACAGCTTTCAAACCAGATCTGTGCTGCTGATCTACCCCAAAAAAGCCAAACTTATCTCCACACGGTAGAGTCAGACAGAGAGTGGCATCTTTAAAGTATTTCATTATTTAATTGCCAATTATGGTTCACAGCTTAAAAAAAAAAAAAAAAAAAAAAAAAAAAAAAAAAGCCCAAATTGTGTCTCAGATAGTTCGAAGGTTTTTTAATCCAGAAACGCCAGCCTGCTGAAAAGTATGCACATGTATTGTATCTGCACTTCATACTTCGTCAGGGTTTCTTTTCCAGGAATATTGCATGAGTTGAAAAGCCTGGCCCGGGTGCTTTAACAGTAGCCTTCAGTCACATCTTGGGAATCTCCTCTGACCTCTTGAATGGGTTTTGCCGTTTCATCCTCCCTCCTAAAGGCTGCGGTTACCCTTGTTTGTGCAGCTTTTTCTACCCCCCTTTTTTTCCCCTCCACTCAACTTTTCAATACTTTGCGTGCAAACGCTGCTTCTTTCGCAGCGACATTTAATGGCTTAACCACCTTGTGGAAGGTGTCGATGGCTGTATGCTTAAAACCGACTGAGGAGTATTTCATGATTATGTAATAAATCTCTTTACAAGTCTCCCTTTTTGGAATGAATTAGTGATTTAAATGAACTTTTTGATTTATACTGGGGGTTTTTTTTATTTTTATTAAGCGCCTAACATGTTACGGGAGGACTTTGCACTCGATCACTTCAATATTACAAATGGAAAAAAGTCTGTTCCCACTAAATATAAGCTTCCAAGGAAATAATGGAACCGTATTTCAGTTTCATTGAAACAATTTTTTGTTTTAGCTTTAAACGATAACTTTACATGGAACTAACACTTCCTTGGTGGTGACATTTTAAAAACTCCCTCCATGTTAACACATTTATCTATAGATGAAAAATTTACAGTGGACCCTCTTTCGAATAGCTAAAACCCATAAATACTTGAGACCCCCCCCATAAGAGCGCCTATAGCTGCATATTTTAAAAGTTCCAAGACCAAACATACATTAATATGCAACAATATGCACCACAGAAGCTAATATCTCGTCTTCATCGCCCCTCTTGGGGGTACAGCCAATCAGGAATTAAGGAAAATAAATGGCACTTCTGGATTGGCTGCTTTCTAATGCCAGCCAATAGCGTGTGAGGTGGCATTGCACCGAGGTCTTTCAGCTCCCCACACTGCATTTTCTTTCGAATATTTTAGGTAAGCGCTACGTAAAAAAATCCACTAACACGCAGGGCTCCATTGGAGTCATTGGCACAGTTGGTAAAAATAATTAAAATTTCAGCAACTAAAAGAGTCAACCACCACTAGAGGTCATCTAAATACCGACCGGTTCTCCTGGATTAATTTCTGCCCTACCAACACAAACGTAAATAGGTGGCGCTTTCTTAAGGCAATGGATGTTTATGAGGAAATGCCACCGGAACCCACTGTTGCGTACGGTGAAGAATCGGTGATGATGTGGGCCTGGGTTTTTTGTTTTGTTTTTTTTTTTTTTTTCCGGTGGTCCTGAAGATCATGAATTCTGAAATTCCAGGACGTTTGAAGTAGAACTCTGGTGGATTTGCATATGGCCCATTCCGCACAGCAATTAACCTTCCCTGTCCATCTCAGAGCTGTTTTTCTGTAGAATAGTACAGGGTATATGTCTCATTAAATGGGGTTTTATAGACCAGCCTCCACTTATTGCACATATTCTTTCTGTTCTGCTTTTAAATGCTTTAAAAAAAAAAAAAAATCAAAATGAAAGAAGTTTAAAAAGACAGAATTTTGGTGCTTTTAATATGAAAGGAAAATAAAGATATTTGTTGGTTATGGAAAAGCAGAGAGGAATGGCATGATAGGGGAATTTTATCAAGTACATTTAAAAACATCTTTAAAATATGACGCTTCAATAAATATTTCAATACATTTAGGCATGTGGATACATTTCTGATGATTTACATTTGTTTACAGTATAAATCATAAAGACTCTTTCCAATCTTCATTATTGCACATATGTTGTGATGGGTTTGTCCTCCTTCGACCAGTCACATGCAAAAGTTGGTAAAACTGGGTGCAAGTTAGAAAATAAAAAATGTCAGTATTACAACATGGATTCATGGTGATTTTTCCAACAAGCTGGAAAATCCAAACCCAGCGGCTGTGACAGCTTCACAGAGGTGTGCGGAGGAAAAGGAACTGCATGCAAATGAATCATGATGGCTTCAACACTTAGCAGCAGTCTGTGAGCCAGATACTGGTGATGCCACAGTTAGCTTAGCATACAGATAAAAAAAAAAAAAATGATGTAAACAGTGGGCTCTGTGTTTGTCCTGTTGAAGTCGCTTCTAAAAGATGGAAGAAACTATGCCTTTACACGTGTCAAGCTCAAAATGCTGCACATTTAAATCAGGAATTCTCCAAAAACAACTGGAGAATAGAAATGCTGGTTTTCAGTTCTCAGTGCTGGACACATCTTGTTCTCCTCATCTAGGTCAATTTACACACATTTATGCATTTAAGCGCCGGCTTTGTACTGTAAAAGCATTATATTAAAAACACGATCTGCTGATCTCCACTGGTTAGGACGATCTGATGCCTTCACAAACAGTATGGAACACAACTAAGCTCTCTAGGCTGTTTAATTCCTTATGTTTTTTTCTTTTTACTATTTTGCTTTACTTTTTAATTGTAACTGAAAGCTAACTGTAAATCGGCATTCAACATTAAAACAAGAAAAAAAAGGCAGCAAACAATCCTGCCATTTACCAATAAGGAATTCAGAACATACATCTTTGAATTAAGCCACAGTACTTGATGCATAATTCGTCAAAGAAGTTGATTTTCTGTATAAAAAAAAACAAAAACAAAACACATTTAAAAAAATATTAAATAAAAAAACCCTAAAATAATCACTCACACACACCAAACACAAAATCCAAAAAACAAGGCAGTCAAAAAAGACAAAGAGGAAAAATCATCACTTGGAACCCTCATGCTGTAATGTGTGAAGAGATGAGCACCTGCCACCAGGGGGCAGTGAAGTCCCAATGAAACTGGCATCAGAAGGTTAAAAAAAACAGCATTTTTTGAGCTACATCAAATAACCTCCAGCCAGTAAATCTAATCTTACTTTAACAGCATAAACTATATAACTGTTTTCTACATCTGAAATAGTCTTGTCTGATGTTTCAGTTTCTTCCCAGAGCAGATCATCAGCCAACAGCCGAGATGAGTAAACAGTACAGTAAATCTTTCATTTTATCATCTCATGTGGCAGTAAAAGCAGCCAATTACGCCACGCCATCAAAACCATATTCATCTAACTCCTCATCTTTGACACAGAGGCGACAAAAACAGCTTTCATCAAAAAATACTGACCTGGCGTGACCAGCAACTTCTTCTCGGCATGGCGTGGGCCGGTCACTATATCGAGGTATACCGAAGTTTTAGAAAGTTACGATTACCACTCCTACAGGTTTAAATGCTGCACACTGCTAATCAGCTGGTTGAAAGAAGAAGGCAGGACAGATAGCTCAAACTGAGAACCAGCTATCAACCATTTGTAAAACTTGTGCTAACGTCAAAAGCTATAACAAGAAGTACGTTTCATAACGTGAACATGACTGTAATGGTCTGTTTTATCCTCAGTTTAAAAAAAAACCAAAACCTTTACTTCACTGTTTTAATTAAAAACAATTAGATCGTTTTAAACATTTTTGTTGGAACCTTTGGTCTAAACACAGTGAGAACCTCATACCGACCCATGCCTAATCTGAATACGAGAAGTAAAAAAAAAAAATAAAGGAACAAATCCTTAGCTGTAAAAGTGTTGGGAAACCATCTTCCATGAGGCAACCACAGAAATCATGTGGCTACAATATTTCTTGATAAACCAGATAAGGTTCGGCCTGATCTGGAGGGTAAAACGGAGAGACTAACAGCGTTTTAGAAAAAGAGTAGTCTAAGGTTAGTAAAATTAGTTAGAAAAATCCATTTTCTCCGTGAAAGGGATCGATTTTTTTCGATGAGTTCCTGCCTTTTGGTGCATCATATTTAATGGAACCCAACACTGATATTCTGTGAGATCTGCAGGTCCTACCAAGCGATATAAATAGTTGTTGTGAAGTAAAGTTTGAAGGTGTACAGTGACACAGAACATGTGTGCTCATATCAGGAAGGAGCCAACCTTTCCTTCTTCAAACAAACCCATCACAAGAAGCTACAGTACGACTCTGATGTAACAGGAGGTCAGAGGTTGTGCCCTCCCCAGGACTGCAACAGCAACACGTTAAAAATGATTAGCATCTTTACAAACACCAGTATGAAAAAACCCAACTTTTGTTCTAATGGCACCAAGGTGCCTTCAGGTAACCATTGCTTGTCTGTTTGACTCATATTCTCTTTGTTTTGGCCTCATAGAATTATTAAAAAAAAAAAAAAAAGTTCAACATCTAAACCTCTTCCTTAGTTTTCCCAGTCAGTGCAAGGAAGGCCTTCGTCCTCAGACTCCGACTCCGGCGAAGCTTCCTTGATTCTCCTCAGGGCCTCGTGGATGCTGCGGGTCAGGGCGTCGGCAGAGTGCAGGAAGCTCTTGGGGTGGCGCTGTTGCTCTGGGCGGGTGCGGACCTTCTTCAGACGCACACCCTGTCGGATCTGAGCCAGGATGTTGTTGCTGTCGTCGTCTGGGTCGGGGCCGAGGACTCGCAGCTCAGCCTTTCTCAGGTGGAAGCTGCCCCGCTTCAGTGAGGCTAACACTTCGTCCATGGGTGAGCTCGCTGTGGAGACACAACGTTGGAGCGTTAAAGGAACCAACTTGATAAAAAAAAAAAAAAAAAAATTAGACAACTTCAATGTGTAGCCAAGAGTAACCCTGAACCTTTATCCCCTGGAACCTAACTACCTTGAACCCTAAACTTTCCAGGTCTGTTCTTTCTTAGCCTACTGAGGTAGAAAGGACAAGGCATTCTTCTTTAGCTACAACTGATGATTCTTCTGCAGCAGCTATACTCCATAACTTATGTAAAGTCACTCATAACTTCAGACAAATGTATACTGCCCACAAAATTAAAGGGAACACTAAAATAACACAACCTAGATCTCAATTTATTAAATATTCTCATTGAAAAACTTTATTATTAACACAGTGGAATTGATTGAGAAGAAAATAACACAAAAATGATCAATCAGTTATCATCAGTTAGCTCTTGAACAGTCTGTGGTGCGACGAGGCATTGGTGGATTGACCGAAACATGACGTCCCAGATGTGTTCAATTGGATTCAGGTCTGGGGAACGGGGAGGCCAGTCCATAACATCAATGCCCTCATCATGGAGGAACTGCTGACACACTTCAGCCACATGAGGCCTTGCATTGTCATGCATAAGAAGGAACCCAGGGCTCACTGCACCTGCATATGGTCTCACAATGGGTCTGAGGAGCTCTTCCCGGTACCTTACGGCAGTCAGGGAATCTCTGGGTAGAACATGGAGGTCTGTGTGGCCATCCAAAGAAATTCCTCCCCACACCCTGACTGACCCACCATCAAACCGGTCATGCTGGAGAATGTCATAACGTTCTCCATGGGGTCTCCAGACTCTGTCACATCTGCTCAGTGTGAACCTACTTTCATCCGTGACGAGCACAGGATGCCAATGGCGAATCTGCTAATTTTGGTATTCCCTAGCAAATGCCAATCATCCTGCATGGTGTTGGGCTGAAGCACAGGCCCTATATGTGGACGTCGGGCTCTCATACCATCATCCTCATGGAGTCTGTTTCTGACAGTTTGAATAAAAACATGTACATTAGCGGCTTGCTGGAGGTCATTTCGTAGGGCCCTGGAAGTGGACCTCCTGTTCCTCCTTGCACAAAAGACGAGGTAGAGGTCACTCTTTTATAGGGTCGTCTTGCTAATTGCCTCTCCTTTCCACCTGTTGTATGTTCCATTTGCACAGCAGCAGGTGAAATGGATTCACAATAAGTGTTACTACCTAACTGGTGACATTGATTCCTCAAAGGTGTGACTGATTTGGAGTTACATTGTATTGTTTAGGAGTTCCCTTTATTTTTTTGAGCAGTGTATATCTGCAACGGGTTTTAAATGCATTATATGGACACAGATCTCCTTACCCTAATAAGGTAGTGGAGAGCAGAGCCAGCCCAAGACATAAGCGAGATAAGCCTCTACCATCAGAGGGACTCCAATAAATGCTGAAAGGGGCAGTATGCATTTTCCAGGTACATAGTGCCATTTTATAGCACAATCAGTAACTATGTTACCTATTTAAAAATTCTGAATATATCAAACACAACTTAACAACATAACATAGGAATTTGACTTTGCAATTTAACGCCTTGAAATTCGCCTGTCTCTTTAAGAAGCTCCTGCTCTTTTCGACACTCCGCTTTCAGCGCGTCATCACAACAATGTTCGTCCATGATGCCGTTTACAACCGTTCTTACCGGCACTGGACTAAGAAGTAGTTCGTCTAATAAGCTCTTCAGACTCGCAGTTCCACCAGGTGTTTGCTAACTGCTGCTGCCGCTAGTCTGGAGGAGCTGTGTGGGGAAGGTGTAGGGGAGGGGGGCTCTGTGGGGTGGGAGCTCAGCTGGGGACTGCAGCTCCAAGGAAGAGGTTTATGGAGATTGGCGGTGCTTTGTGAGAGCAATAGTTCAGGCACCCCCGAATGGTTGCCATGGGGGATTAAAGGATTTCTCAAACATGCATGAAAGAATCAAAGCAACACTCCAGGTATGTTTTTGATGAGGGAATAAGAGGGCAAAGAATAATCTTTCTTGTCTGTTTGTTGTGTTAACATAGTTACAGTCTTTTATTTGTGTTTGAGCTTGGTTTTTTCACAAATACATCTCAGCTAATAATAAGCGGTTATCCGTGATTCCAACAAATCTGTATTGGACTGTTAGTGGTGGTGATGGTCTTAACAGGAAGAGGGCCCCAAATCAAATTCTGCTTAAGGTCCCATACAACCTTGGGCTGACCCTGGTGGACAGAGCTCTTTGATTAGGATTATAAGCTTGAGGTCAGCAGCCAGCCCCCAAAATTCTACTGCTCCTGGAATATTTACTGAAGTTGAAAGCTGCCAGAGGGAAAGAGAGTCTTTTTATAATCACACAACCTTCACAGGTAGCACGTTTTATTGTCTGCACAGAAGTTCTTATCCAGAGACAAGTGGGTTGACCACCATGGTTTTCCTCACCCTTCCTCCACTGCGAGGAGTCCAGAGATGCGGTCTTCCTCAGCTTCTTCCTCGCAGTCAGCAGCTGGCTGCTGTCAAAGAATCGAGGGGAAAATGGAGCCAGCGGCAGCGAGGTGCATTCAGAATCGCACTTTTGCATCTTCGTCGGGCTGATTGTTTGGCTCTCTGTGGGAGGAAGCGACTGAGGAGGTGGGGGAGGCAGAGGAGGAGGCGGAGGGGGTGGTGGAGGAGGAGGAGGTGCAGCAGGCGGCCCCATCGAGAGTACAGATGGAGACGATGAGAGGGGAGGCAGCGAGAGGAAAGGAGGCGCAGCTTCAACACTTTGGAGGCCGATGGATGGTAGCGAGGTGCTGTCGCAGCTGTAGACGTCAGCTGGAGGGGGAGCAGAGAGTTCTGGGAGGTCAGAGATAGAGTCGGTCTGGACGCTGACCGCCTGGGTGCTGGGCTGCTGCCCCGCTCGCCTTCGACTGGGAGTCTGAGTGAGACGCAGGCGACCGGACCTTAGGGTCACCTGACCTGGGTAACGCTGTGTGGAGACGAGAAAACATCAGTCAGAACTGACACACGACACAACCAAACAAATACCTTAAATGCTTACTTCAAAATGCAACTGTTACAATAGAAATAGCAGCACAGCAAAATGAAGGTTGAGTGCAGAGGCTGGTGGAGCAGAACGACGACGGGTTAAATCTTCACCTGCTTTAGGCTGCGAAGTCGGTCCAGAGTCCTCTGCCTTTCCTGACTCACTGTTACATTTCTCTTTGCTTCTTCGTCTTCTGCAGCTTCTCCTCCCTTTAAAAAGAAACAAAACCAGGCTCCAGATTCACCTGTGTAAGTTTTGAGTGGTGGGGGTTCAAAAAGCCGATGAAGGGAAGTTGTTCTGTACAATGTTTTGCAAAAGTATTCTTACCACTTCAGCTTTTTTAATAGTTGGTCACAATATAGCCACAAACCTGTGGCCAGATGGGGAATTTATTTAAGTTTTAAAAAAAGAGCTACTTTATTGCTAAATGGTTTCCCCACAGGACATATCCGTTTAAAAACAACAGTAATAAACGCTCATTAACTACTGGAGGAACAGGCAGCAAACGACTGGATCCAACCTGCTGCAGTACCTGTAGAGAGAGGCACTCAGCATTGCTTCCTTGGCGCTGTTGGATTTTCTGGTTGTGATTGAAGATGCAGATTTCCTGATGAGGAAAAATAAAAACAGAGCACCAAGTGTTGTAACTCACCCAGCTGTTTCCCAAACCAGGTTAAGCTTTAAATGACCGACTAGAAACACCTGGCAGCATTGAAAGGAGCATGTAGATCTTACCTTCTTATTCTTGAGGTAGACTTTCTTGGCAGTGATGCGGCCCCTCCGGGCCTCCAATTGCCGGGTCCTCTGCTGGAGGACACAGAGTTCTTCATCTCTGAGGGGCGATGGTGGGGAGGCAGGTTCTTCTTCACCCTTCATGGCATCTGGGGTCTCAAAGGCATCATAATATACCACCTCATCCTGTCGCTCTGGTAGAGAAATCAGCAGAGCTTTGATGAAGTTTACCTGGGTCCAGGCTTGCTGTTTATAGTCATGACTGGAGAGAAATAACCCCTGGAAACATCATGCAGATGCTCACCCATCATCTGCCTGCGCAGACTCTGCAGCTGCGCAGTCAGCAGCAGCTCCTCACAGCGCAGCACCTCGGCCTGAATGTCATACAGCTGCAGCTGCAACTCGTAGTAAAGCGCCTCCAGCTGGTCCAGGCGCATCATTGCATCCTCCCCACCCTGCAGACCCTGCATCTGAAAAGCACAGCCTCACTATTACATCACCCTCTACCAGCCCCAAGGGCACAGTCTGACTTTCCAAAAACACAATCCGACTGGGCTTTTGTTTCTAACAAGAGTCGGATCGAGTGGAAACTGAAGCGGGTTCTTGTTCTGTGGCGTTCAACTTCACATGAAAAACAAACATTTGACCTGACTGAGTCATTTCCACTGTCGTACAGCAGGATGTTGCTCCCTCCATCACAGGATGCCAGAGCCATGAGATCATTTCTCCAACACCATTATCTTGTTTGTGTTTCCCATCGTTTAACTCCCAACTCTTGTTTTTGTAAAAGCACCAATCTATTAAAGAAAACACTCCAACAAACATCATCTACATTAACTTTCTCTTCTGCATCATATCGCCACGCTTTACCTCTTCCTTTAAGCCGTGCTTCTTCTGTTCCAGGCAGATCTCTTTGGCCCTCATGAGCTGCAGAGTTTCCTTGGAAACAGCGTACTGCAGCCGCTCCATGCGTTCAATTGCCGTGGCCCACGCCGACTTTCCAAACTTCCTCTGGTCCGCGCGCATCCGTTCATACAGAGCTGGGAACATGCAGAAGGGTACGCAGCGTTGGTAAAAACAGAGAAAAGTTCGATTCAGTCAACAGATTGGCAGATTTTCGTTGTATTCCAGTTTAAAAAAATACTTTAATGAAGTTTTAATAAAAATCCCTTCTGTATGCAAGTGTGTTGAGCAGGAAAAAAAAACCCCAACTTACTTCCTATAAATGATCCATCATTCACTCAAATGAAAACGTCAACAAACAGAGCGTTGAACATTTTCCCACGAAGACAGGAAATGCCTCGCGCCTCTGTTTACCTTTCTGAGCTCGAGTCGTGGTTTCAAAGAACTTCACAGTCAGGTCTTGAATGGAGAGGACGGCAGCCTGAGCCTTCTTCTGCCACTCCTCGTCCTCTTTCCTCAGGCTCTCCACGCGCCGAGGGCCGAGACGTTCCGTCTCCAGGCAGATCTGACGAGAGACGCAAAGCAGGTTCAACACACAGAGAGCACAGAGTTCAGGCATTGCATATGAAACAATAATCATTTAAAAAAAAAAAAAAAAAAAAAAAAAAAAAAAAAAAAAAAAAAAAAAAAAAAAACTCCACTGCATTTTTCCACTTAGTAGTCATAAACTTGTATTTTTTAAAATTTTATTTTATTGGAATTTTATGAGACATACTAACACAACATAGCGCATAATTGTTATGGGTTTGAACATTTTTTTTTTATATAAATAGAAACCTAAGAAGTAAGGCATGCATTTGTATGCAAAACCCCTGAGTCAACCCATCCCCTTGAATGCTGATTGGTCAGCCTGTTTATGAGTGAATTGTGTGATTGGTTCGTTTGAATTTTTTGCAGTTTGGTGTTTTGTAATGACCCTGCTGAAGACCCCAAGCCCAAATGTGCCGCTCTGTTAATGAAGTTGCTCCCTGGTATTTCAAGCGTTGCTAGAGTCTTCACCTTAACCAGCTCTTTGTCGGTGAAGTTGTGCCAGAAACTTCTGGATCTCTTAAAATCTCAAGCTAAACATGTTCAGGGTCTTTGTGCTGCTGGAAAGTGAGCCTCTGCTTGAGTCTCGAAAATTTTGCAGCCCCTTTCCTACGGTACTGCTATACTCATCTCCATTCATCTTCTCATAAACTCTAGTCAGCACTCCCACAGCATGATGCTACCACCACCATGTATTACTGAGTGGATGCTGTGTTCAGAGTAACGTCCAGTTTTAGTTTTCTTCCACACGTGCGGTGTTTTGAATGTAGGCCAAAAAGAAAGTCATCAACCCATCTGCTGCGTTGCGTGGTCTTCGTGATGCTGTTTGTTCACTAATGTCCTCCAATAAACATACGAGGTGTGAATACTTTTGTGAGGCAGTTTCTCCTTCCACAGCCTTACAGCATTCAGTAAGAAAAAAAACCAACTAAGTTCTCTGTAATACTCCTAGTTTACAGCAGAGGGCAGTGAAGGGTATGGCTATGAATATTAAGTGTCAATAGTGATAGTAACCCAGTATCCCACTAGCCAAATGCTAAAAATCCACAAAACAACATTTTAAAAAGAATGTATGACTCCTACAGTTTGCTGTGCAACACTAGTGTAACATTCTTCCCACTAAGTCATGAGTGAAAAAAAAGTGAGATGAGTGGAAAACTCTTGCCATGTGTGAAACCTTGCTCTGGGTGCTAGCTAGAAAACGTAACCAACAAGGTGACACGATGGCAGCGTACGGAACAAAATGTACACAGCCAATAATGCCGACTCCCTCCCAGGGCCTCTCAGCACGTGCGGCTGGATAGCGAGGTCTCGATGTGAAACAGATGTGTGCAGGAGCTCCAAAATAAACACCGCTACAGTAATCGCTAACAAAAGAGCTCGAGAGAACCCTTATTTAGGATAGACGGCATGCTCGCTTAGAAAGTGCTTTGTATTCTTGGGAAAGTGTTCATGAGAGGCACGAGCACAGGGAGTGGTTTTGAGGTGAAGCAGAGAGCATGGAAGGGGTGGGGGTGGGGGGGAATTACATCAGCAACCATAAGAGAAAAGAACAGTTATAATCTAGTCAAGAAAAAGTTGAGCGCATTACCTCACTGTTTGGCTGTTGTAAGTAGGAACACATACAATGTGAATGACCCAACCTATTTCTATATTCTTCTTGTTGCTCATTCTGCTCACTTTCACTCTTTTGATCTGAGTGACAAAATGAACCGAAGCCAAACATCTCGACATTAAAGCTTCCTCGTGAATTTGAGTCTGCTAAACTGGTTTTATGCAAAGCAGGAGGCTCCAACACATACTGGTCGAAGTCGGGCTTCCCTCCTTCCAAACACAGCGAACGGGGGAAGGAAATGGCAGCGGAGTTGAAACAGAGCAAAATGTCTTGACACCCCTGCTGAAACAAGCTACAGGAGACTGAACACAGATGTGTCAAACTGTCTTTAAGCAGAGGTGGCACTACATTCCGCGATGGAGTGTTGGGATTACGACAGGCATGCTGCCATGGTGGTCCCCGTCCCATTTGGTTCAAATAGGAAAGAGGAGATACACACATGGAAGTGTTTATCAAGCAGCTGGAACTGGTTCAAGATGGAGAAGAGGAGATATTAGGTTGCTCAGCTGCTTTAGAACATTTCCTACGAACGAACCTGGACATATTTAAGAATCACACTTAAAATTTTAAGGTGCAGGATGTGGTTTTAGAGAGAGGCCAAAAATAAAATGTTCTTTAAAACTTAATAAAGATGAGCAAAGATCCTCAAAAGAAGGTCCTCAGCTCATGTTGCTTTCACATGCTTTAAAACCTGGATTTCTTGTGGTAATGAACACCAAATGTGAAGCTCATGGAATCTGAGACCAATGGTAGATTAATAAGGACAGCTCAGATGCTGTGGCTACATTTGTACAAAAGCAGCAATCAGGGAGACAATTTACTTCAATCCAGGTCACAGAATGAATTAATTTGAATATTATGCTATGTGACATTTTCAAATTTGTGTCCAATTTGCCTGACGGATGAAGGCGAACCCCAGCAGGTGGATCGGGGACCAAAGAGACAACCGTTGCCATGTAACAACGCAGGCTGAGTGGAGCGGTAATTGAAGCCCACTGGGGACATGTTGGGAGGATCACCACATTTCTAATTCATGGTCACACTCTGACCTTCCAGGCAACAGGACACCCACACCGCACCGGTTCATCCTGCCACGGTTCACTAAACACTCTGCACACCCGTCAGGACGGCTTCGATTCAAACGTGCATCTTCTCTTTCATTCACAGATTCAGATACAACTGCTTCAACTTTGTCATGTGACAACCACAAGCCTTCATGTTTTTTATTGTGGTAGACCAAAACAAAGTAGCGGGTGATTCTTGAGTGAAAGGAAAAGGACAGATGGGTTTTTTTTTTGGACATGTGTAAGGCATTTGCACATCTAGAAACATGTGTTACCCATTCTTCTTCAGAGAACAGCTGAAGCTATGTCAGATTAGATGGTGAATGCACGTGAACATCCATTTTAAGGCCTTGTTGCAGATACTGAATGATATTTTGGTCTGGACTTTGACTGGGCCATTCTAACAGATGGATAAGTTTTGATTTAAACCTTTCCACAGCAGCTCTGGCTGTATGCTTAGGGTCACTGTCCTGCTGGAAGATAAACCTCCACCCCAGCTCGGAGTTTTTTGCAGCTTCCATCAGGTTTTGTTTTTATCATCCCAGCACTTCTAAGCTTCTTGCCCTCTTAAAAAAAAAAAAAAAAAAAAAAAAAAGCATCCCTACTCTGCATTAATCAGCTGGCTGATAAATCGGCCCCGATTTCCTTAATTTTGGGAGATCAGTGATCAGCCAATACTTGCCAGGGAAACCGATCTTTCTGCCTCCGCAAAGGTCTGAAAATGAGACCCCTTCCCCTTTTGCTCTGCCGTGAGAGAGTGCTGACTGACAGACCCGCCCACTACGTCACATCTGCACATGCACGGTTAACAATAGTCAGCCCACTGTTGCCAACTTAGCAACTTTGTCGCTATATTTAGCGACTTTTCAGGCAAAAAAAAAAAAAAAAAAAAAAAAAAAAAAATCTGTATCAGCCAAAATCGGAATCGACAATTTATTGACTTTTAAAGATCAGTGATTGGCCAGGAAACTGCAATCGGTGCACCTCTAATCCCTACAGCATAATGCTGCCGCCACCATGTGTTATGCTGCGATTGCTTTGCAATTCTCCACATAAAACACAGATCAGATACAACCAAGTTTTTTTTTTGCTTGTAAACAGACAAACTAAAAAAAACTTCAAGGTGCATGAACACTTCTGCAGAGCACCTCATTCTTCCAGTTGAGCTTGCAATCTGAAGCTCTGTCATGTTTTTACAGCAATCTCACACATCCCTCACGTATTTACATTCACACCAGCAAAAGATGCCAGGCGTTGCAGGTGTTGTAGTTAGAAACTGATCCCTGACTGCTCTTTTAGTAGCAACACCAAATACAATGCAAACTGCATGTAAATGAAAATGTGTGCCAATTCCCAACTCCTTCCTTTTCCCTTATGAGTTAAGGATGAATAAAAAACTACTTCCTGTATAAGCCTACAACACAAATTTGTTTGCATACAGCTTTGTTTTTAGCCGCTGGATCACCCTGAGGGAAGCAGGTGGCAGAGCTGGGGAAAAACAAAAAACAAAACAAAATTTAAAAAAAACTATGGCATCCAGCAGATTTTCCATCTATGAAAACATGTCAAAAACAAAAATCAATGAAAAAGAGATCCTGTTCAGGCAAACCGAAAATGGAGTGAGAGAAATTCCTTGAATTATGTTATGTGCTCAAATGAAAAGACCCTATCAGTTTTTTATTCAACTCTTATTTTACAGTGATGTCACTGACATAATGACATCATTTAGATTCAAAATAATCAATTAAAAATAGACAAAACAAGACATGTGTTATACCACATTAACAGAGTAAACTACATCTTCTTCACAGGCAACCAATCAGAGCTGTGGTTTTAATCAACAACTAAAGCACTAAGAAGAGTGTTCTGGCAGCAGGATGAACCTATCCAGCTCTATAGGGCTGATAATAAACACACTTCCCCTGTTCCACACAGATCAACACTGACTCACCGATGAGCTTAAAATACTTTCTAGAGCTCAAAAAGAAAAGTAAGACAACATCAAGCACTATCCTAAAGGGTTATTGGTCTTTTTAGGAAATTTCCTGACAAGGAATGGTGAAACAGATTTGTGCTCTAGGAATATTGTACATTTTCAGTAACTGACATTAATTCTTTATAAGATCAGGATCCACCCAAGAACCTAAATACCATCATAATAGCGGGTCATAAACACACCCACAGACACAGAGTTGTTTGTGTTGGTTGGTGAAACCATGCGGGATCAGCACACAGAGAGGAATGCAGTTTAGAGAAGGAAGAGTACTGATCATTAGGGGTGCATCGACTGCAGGTTTCTGGCCGATCGTAATCATTTAAAAGCCTGACCTGCCAATTCCAATTTTGGCCGATAAAGATTTTTTTTTTTTTTTTTAACAACTGACACTGTCAGGTCACAATACACCCTCAATCTTCCAATTTTATTTTACTGAAAAACACTGAACAAAACAACATATGTAGTTGTTTTAACTACATATGTAGCGTTCTCAAATAGAAATGAAAAGTTTAAAACGTTGCTGTCCAAACTACTAAAGTAACTAAAATTAAAATCAGTACCGTTAGTTCTTTCATTTTTCACATTTCAAAAACAAACTACAGACGTGTTTTGAGCCTCTTACCAAAAATAAAGTGCACAGCAGGGTTTGAGGTCAGCTGAGGACAACCCAGAATTTGACTTTTAGGTTTCTTCGTAGTGCCAAAAGAAAATGCCCAAATGCAGCAGCTTTGTGGCCATTTAAATGTAAAAACAATGTGAAAAATAACCTGCAACAGCTTACAGGACAAAGGCTTCATTCATGATTAGCGCGTCCTAAGTGACCAAGAATCTATACTGCCAAAGCTTGAATTGTCTCAGTTAAGTCTCCCTTAAAGACCTTCACTAATTGCCAAGTTTTCTAGTCATACCGACCAGACAAAGCAATTTACACTAGAGTCACATCCAACCAATCGAGTCACAAATACGCAAACATTCATATACTAATACGGAATCGAACTCACAACTTTCTGATCGCAAGATAACTACTCTACCCATTGAACCACAACTTCTGCAAAACAAGTTTCAAGAGATGCTGTTAAAGCACTAAAATGGATCTGATGTATTTTAATGGAAAGCAGTTTAAGGACAATTCTCCACTGGACTTGAGGAAAGGACTGCTTGCATCTGGAGCTGACCACAGGGGCTATCGCAGCCAAGTAAATGAGCTAAGGGTTGCTGGCAGCCATAAAAAAAAAAAAAATGTGCAAGTCTAAACATTGACATGAAGCTGATGCAGCAGCAGCAAAAAAAAAAAAAAAAAAAAAATTAATCTTCAAAAGCACACTCCTTCGTATGCTATACATTTGTATTAATGCATCAGTAAGTTTGCAAACGTAGAAACAAAGATGCATTATTTAGATCTAGAGAACGCAGATAAATTTCCACTTTTGTTCTTCAGTTGCTTATTTGAAAGATACTAACATTTAAAGTTAAAAAAGTAAATTCTGCACACATCACCATCCAGAAGTGGGCCATTGACCTATTGACCAAACTGGGACATGTTTTATCTAGGATCACCTCTGAAACACACTTGATTCCCCTTTCGAGCCTCTGAATGGGAAAGGCAACAAAGGGAGGAAAGGCAAAGGAAAGAGAGCTGAGGCTGCAGAATTACTAAGTTTAGTGGCCGCTGTAATAATACTTAGGCTGGTGGTTAATCTGCTCTAGGCGAGGGGGAAAAAAGCCTCTCTGGCTGATCCTCTGCCGTCTACCCTGCCATCATCTTCATCATCACCACCACAGCTCCATAAGCCTAAGCATTTGCCAGTAATGTGATGGCAGTGGGCTTATGAGTGTACGCTCACTGGACGAGGGTCCCCTTGCTCTAACCAACCACAGAACCCCCTTTTATCGTGTGGTCCGCAGATCGTACGCCTGACACAAGACAAATTGTCTTCAAGGGCGAACGAGTAATCCGGC
The DNA here is from genome assembly GCA_014839685.1 of Anableps anableps. Classification (NCBI taxonomy): domain Eukaryota; kingdom Metazoa; phylum Chordata; class Actinopteri; order Cyprinodontiformes; family Anablepidae; genus Anableps; species Anableps anableps. The sequence goes on from CM026081.1 coordinate 25,646,048, forward strand.
TACAGGGAGGTCTAAACCTGCTTAAAACGAGCTCGAAAAACAGATGGCATTTGTTTCTGCGTGCGTATGCGAGTTACCTTAATTTGCTGTCGCCGCAGCGTCGCCACTTCCCTGATGTCCCTGAAGGGCTGAAGCAGGTAGTGGTACAGCTGAGTCGTCGCCTCGAGCAGCTCTCCGTACGCCTCGTCCTCCTCGGGGTAGACCTGCAGCAGCTCCACCATGCTGTCAGTGGCTTTGTGCTTGTCCAACACCTGGGACAAAACGCACACAGAAAATGTTGAAAATGGTTTGAGCTCATGAAAAAGTGTGTTCCAAGTGTTAAATTTGATGCCTCCCACCAAAGACGGAGCAACAAATTATATAAGCAGGTTTAAAAGAAATAATCTTTTGATTTTACCATCATGTTTCCGCTGAATGTAAATAATAATAATGATGTTTTAACAGATTTTTTTTTTTTTTCTTGAATCTGATGAGAATCTGCGGAGGAAGAGCTACAGATCAGGGTGATGGCCCGAGGCCTTCCAATCTCAAACATCACCAAAGATAGCAAAGGAAACATGCAAAAAGCTCAGCTGTTTCAAAGCTTTGATTGCCGATAACAGTTTTCCACTGATTACTGAGAAGAGCAGAAATCATTTTTCACATGCCGTTATTAAAAGTCTGTTCAATCAGGGTATTTTTGTCGTTATTTGTTCCTTCGTTTATTTTTTTGTTCAGACATAATGGTAAAGACTGTGCCTTTGTTCATACATATGTTCAAAAAAAAAGTTTGCTTTAAAAAAAAAAAAAAAAAGAAAAAAAAAAAAAGATTTTTCATTTTCCTTTGATGTGCATGGAGTTGAAATCCATTTTTAGAAGAATGGGTCCATTTCTCACTTAACTGCTTGACATACGAGGGATTTATATATAGTACAAAAACCAGGATCACTAATTATGATCTGAACTACAGATTCTGTTCTATAAATTCCCTTAGATTACATCTGGCCACATTTCAAATCCAGACATTTCTGAACTATATATAGTGCTGTAATTCACTGCCCTCTTAGTGATCATCTGAGCTGCATTAGTGGCTTTAGGACAAACATGTTTGCTCAGCCTTTACTCTGATTAATAAACTGCCACGTAAACAGCATTTCTGGATTACTTTAACTGAAATAAGGTCATAATCAGGGTAAGAATGAGACTTCAGACAGACTCGAATACACATTATTAACACTAATATGTCAACACCAATATGATTTAGAAGGATGTGTGCCACTGGGCTACAGCCTTAAAAAAATTTGGGGGTCTTATCCACCAGAGTTTAATTTAACCACGGTAGAATGATGGTTAAATACACATTAAGTTAAAGGTTTTTAGGATTTGTAAGCAGGAAAGCAGTTTTCCAAAACGATCTTCATATGAATAAATTCCTCAAAAACATAAAGCTGTTTCTTGAAATAGCTTCATTCAACAAAAATACTGAAAATGATGTGGAAAAATGATGGAGTGTATTAAATAGAACAAAGACAACAAAACATGGAGCATAAAGCTCGCGGATGTTCCAGCTAACACCTTCTTGTGGTCAAGGGTTCCGTTCTAGAGAATCTAGGGATGCACCGATATAAAAGTTAGATTTCAGTGTCAATATCCAATATTAATACTGCTGTTCTGGTAGATAACCGATATTATATACATTTTCCTACACTGTAAAAGAGACCATAGCGTCTACATTCCTTCTCTGCTTTAGTTAAACACCCCCATAATCCTGTGCTGCATCGCCATCACTGTCACATGACCAAACAAATGCCACATGACCAACCCTCTCCCTTTCCTGAAACACAAACAACAACATGACGGAAATAAACATCGGTTGTTAATATCAGTCCAGTTTTACTTATCGGACCGATACCAATGACTAACATCAAGTTATGTGTTCATAGGGTCGTATACCTTACTTTGTTCTATGCTCTGTGGAGCTTATATTTTTCACCCCACTTTGCTCCCCCATTTTATAACAGAATTAGTATGTAGCATATAATGACGTTACGAGAAAGAAACTATTTTTATTTCTGTATCTGTAGAGCAGATCACCATTGAAAAAGAAATTACAGATATTATAATAATCTGAACTAAATGCAGTCCAAAACAATGGCTACCTCAAAGCTCGAGCCAGAGAAAAAAAACTCTCAACAAGCACAAAGACTCAGCCAAGGAGGATTTGTAAGTGCATGCTCATTAATGTGTGGTCAGGAATGATGTCACAAAACACATTGTTGAGTAAAAAAAAAAAAAAAAAAGAAAGAAACACTGATCCCGACTGCTACTGATTCGTACCATATGTTCAACAATCCACAGACTGTTCATTGTTCTTAAAAACGCCACTAAGTCAAGCTTTTGTTCAGAGCTCTTGGTAACCAGCTTCTTTGATACATAATGCATAATACATCTCCTTTACTTCTGCCTCAGACGCAATACTGAAAGTACCACTATCCAATAATCATTTAAAGTTGTGAATCAACTGCTCTTCTATCTGCAGAGGGCCACAGATATGAATGACGACTTTTATATCAACTCTGAGCTGATTTTCCTAAGCCCTCTACACTGTGGCAGACACTGCCCGATTCAGCTCCAACACTGCCCCTACTGTTTACCTTGCCTCTGGGTTTCCCTGGCAACCGCTGACCAACCCCACACCCCGTTCAGTTGCCGCTAGCCTGGAAACCCCCTGAGCTAAATGAGCCAACTCCTGCTGGCCGGCACACAGGATGGGATTTAGAAAATGTTTAAACTCCACTTTTAGGTGTGATCACATCATTTAGGACTGATATTTGAGCTCAACTATTGGGAAAATAATGAATAAGTTATTGTTCCATATTTCACTACAACACTATCTATCAATAGAATCATGATGCTTACAAAATGAGGAAAAAAAAAAAAAGATTCAAGGGAACATCTACAAGCCAATGAGGCCAACTAGCAACAAGTTTAATGTGTCTATATACAAGTTAATAATCAGAAAAATCAGATAATTTTAGATCTTTGTTTCCTTTTTGCTGACATCTTCTAATCTTATCCTATTTTGTTTCACATTCCCAGACTCACCAGCAGCAGGTTTGGGTCGGGGTGGCCCTTTTAAAAACACTTTTATAACAGTACAATTTTACAAGCTAAGTTTAGTATTAAAGTCAACAAAAGCCCTCCGCAAAGAGCAGAGGACGTAATTAGAAGATCTCCCTCTTGGTGATATACTGGAGCTGCAGACCCTATCATTAAGACCAATTCCTGACAGCCATAAATCTGTTCTGTCTTATGCCGCAGTAGTTTTCTTCTCCTCGTGCCTTTTAATTGAAATATAACACAGGAAGAGTGGGCCTTCACTTTCTTTCATACAGACAGTCTTTGTACAGGCCTCCTCAAAGATGGAATGTTTCCTGAAAGCTGTTAGATGTAATGTTTGTCACGGCTGGATTAACACAAATAAAAAACTACCTGCAAGAAGTATAGTTAGTTGATTTATGTGGGTACCTGAAAAAGGTAAAAAGGGGATGTATCTCCAACTGGAAACTCAGAACACATTCATTCTCAGTAATGAAACAAATTACTTACGAAGATTAAATGTTTTAAAATGGGTTTTGGAAATGTTATGTGTAAGTGGGTTCACAATGTAAAAAAGAAGGTTATTTGCATGTTAAGTGTGGCTATAGTGAAAACTCAGTCACCTTTCTTCTTTCATCTTCTGTACAACCAGGGCAGCTGCTCAACTCTGTGAGCAGGAGAGGTATGTGAAGTTATCAAGCTATAGAGAGGTAAGAGGGAGCTAGGCCCCTTAATGACAAAAAACCCCAATTAAATAAATCTTAATATCAATTCCAGAATGTTCCAAAAGGTTGTGCAAAGATATGAAAACAGAAGCTGTGTGGAACTCAAGAGGGCAGGCGCTGGAGGATTTCTTGTTTTTTGTTTTTTTTTTCCAACGAAAAATTGGTAGTATTGTTGCCTTGCAACTAAAAGGTCCTGGGTTCAAATCCAGGACTAGAGTATTTTTGCATGGAGTTTGCATGGTCTCCCTGTCCATTCGTGGGTTCTCTCTGGGTACTCCGGCTTCTTCCCACAGTCCAAAAATATGGCTGTTAGGTTAATTGGTCTCTCTAAATTGCCCTTAGTTACGAGTGTGTGCGCATGGTTGTTTGCCCTGTGATGGACTGGCAACCTGACCAGGATGTAGCCTGTCTCTCACTCAATGACAGCTGGAGATTGGCACCAGCAAACCTGCAAGGATAAGTAGGTATATACTACTGCATCGCCTGTTTCAAGGGAAACTAAAATGTACGAATAACAATTACATTTTAACTCAAAGAAGAGCTGATCGAACTGGATACATGTAGGGAAAAGCAGTAGGTCAAATATGGTTCCTTGGGGAACTCCACATAGGAGGGTGGCTGCTGGTGATAAAACAACCCCGCAGTCTTACAGTTTCAGTAAGTTAAATCTGATTTACAACACTTAAAGGGGCAGTATTATGTGTTTTCAAGGCATATAGAATCATTTAACAGCACTAACAAGTAACTTAAGGAGCAGAGTGGGGGAATTGTGGGGGAGGGGTTCTCTGTGTGGCGGAACCTTAGAAACTGCAGCTCTAAGGAGGAGCTGGGTCTTAAAGGCGGCACTGGGTCTGTCCAGGTGTTTTGCACAGCTGAATGGTTGCCACGAGAGATTAAAGGATTTCTCAAACATGCATGAAAGAGTCAAGGCAACACTCCAGGTGTTTTTGATGAGGGAATAACATTATAACAGGATGGAAAGCTCAAAAAGTCAATTTTACGTAATACTGCCCCTTTAAGTAAAAGGTCCTTCAGTGCAAACACATCAACTAATGTGGTACTAAGATCTAAAAGTACCAAAATTACAGAACTTCCCCTGTAATAACAGATGCTTTAAAATGTTTAAAAGTGCTGATTCTGTAACATGCCTTTTAAACATCAGGATACTTATGTCACTGAGAAACATGCCCAGCAAGCAAAATCTGCATGAACTGTGTACTCATAAAATTGAGCGCAAGTTTCATAAAATAAAATACACCCCCATTTCCCAATGTGACCTTTGCAATATGAACAAAAGGTCACAGTAAGTGGCTGTATGATCCCACAGCTGCATCCTTATCCTTAAAAAAAGTCAAATTAAAAGAAAAACAAACTGTGGTGATGAAGAATATACTGAGAACAAAGTCATGGCTGCAGCCTGGCAGCTCAAAAAGCAACACCAAACCTTCATTCAGGAAACAGAAGTTCACATATATATATGTGTGAATTAATGCTAACTATTTGACCTAAAGAGAAACTGAAAATACTGTTAAACTGAAATCATCCCCAACTCAGAAACATATTGTTTATGTATGATATAAGACTGATTTAAAGATTTTCGGTATAGATTCAAGAGGAACTTCTGTAACTCTAGTGCTACACAACAAAATCCAATACTCTTTGTATAAAGTACTTTGCAAAACTATGCTCTGTACCTGCTGAAGAAAAGCAGTCCCCCAGCTTGATGCTGCCACCATGTTTTACCAGGATGACTGTGTGTTCAGTGTTAGCATTCTGCTACACACAACTTGTTGCACGGAGGAAGTTGCTCTCATCTGACCAGATCACATTCTTTCATGTTTGGTGTGTCCTCTTACAAACATGAAATAAAAACCTTTTTTTCTTCAAAAGTCCTAATAAACATTTAAAGAGTTCCCATTTAATTTTCTTTAACATTTTTAAAAACGACCAATAATGTTGCAGGTTTGTTCTGTTTCTCTTTATAGCCCTTGTATTACAATATCACATTTTCTGCACTACATAAAACAAAACAAAACAAAAAAAACAACAAAACAAAACAAAACAAAAAAAAACTGAGAACACAGTGAGCTATTAATCCGTAACTATTAGCTTTTAAAGTGTGAGCTTCACTGCTGATAAGCTGCTGTTAGTCTGGGTTTCTTTAGTAACAGGTCAGAGATAAGGAAAAATGATCAATGATCTGGTCAATGATCAACAGATACACGAAGAGGATGCATGATCTTAAACCACTGGTCAATCTTGTCTGGCCCAGTTATCTGTGAGAACAAGGTCTGGACACTGACAGTCTCCCAATGTGAAAGTGATAAGACCAAACAGTGCAGTGATATGAAAAAAAAAAAAAAAAAAAAAAGAAGCTTTTTTTTAAGACTGCAGCTGCTCCAGAATAACCAACCAATCAGGGGAAACTGGTGTTGCATCAATGAAAGTAAAAACATTTTAGCTGGAAATATTTGGGATTTTTCCCTTATACATTACAAGAATGTGTGCTGATTAATTCTGCAACTCAATTTACTATGATTATCCCAAAAAAGTGGAAAACTGCACATTGCTTAGGAGGTGTGTTGCTAAATTTATGGACATCAACCAGCACCTTAGTTTAATAAAAAACAGTCTGTCGTTTTTCTTATCCTGTCTCAACAGGATTAGGCCCTTCAAAGTAGCGGGACCAGGTCATAACTCCCCCCCCAACAGTAAGGGCTTATTAGGAACAGACTTACTGACCTGGAAAACAGAAACATGCACAATCCAATAAAACAGAGTAAATATTATCTCTGCTGTTGCTGAGTTACACTTGACTGTTGTATTGTGATGCGTTGCTGATGATGTGTTCATTCCTCTTGGATAAAATATGGAAACCTTACAGGACAAAGGCACTGGTGTCGTTGAAAAGAAGGCTGCATCTAATGGATCAACGTTTTACTTTAATAATCAAGTGAATTTATATAGAAGAAAAAAAAGAGAATTTCAAAAAGTTGCACCATGTCTATCTCATCAAGTCTGTTCAATCTGCTCTTAAAGTCTAGATTTGCTAGTTCCACATCAAAAAACTCAACTGCAATTAGAAATTCAACTTAAAATATAAGAGTTTTCTTAGTAACCCCATCTCTAAATGTCCTGTCACATAAAAGGTAGAAAAAGTTGCAGTAATAATGTTTATTTTCTCTTCTGATGGTTTGTGTCTCATTAAATCAGTATTTCATAACATCTGTTTTGAACGTGTCCCTTTATTGTTTGAATGTATAAAAGAAAACACAATGTTATGGGCTTGTATTGCTAACAAACATTAGCCTAGACACTGAGCACAATTAGCACATACCACTGGTTTTCAATTTGCAATTGGAAAACAGTTAAAGTGGGTGTGATGGCATTCCTAACTAATTCTGACTAAACGGGATGCAACATTTGATCCAAAAGGGATTTCTCACAGATGCTCTGCTATATTGATAGTTGGTATAAAAACCAGCAGACTAAAATACAGACCAAAATATGAAGTCTCAAAGAGAATCCGATTTTCAGAAAATTCCTTATGTTCAAAAGCCCTGTCGATTGTTTCCACCGACTCACATAAATATGGTATTTAAAAAAAACAACAACAACAACAACAACAACAAAAACTTAAAGAGACAGCTTACAGGATTCCTACGGATTCTGGAAAAGTCTAGAGTCTGGAAGAGTCTAGAGTTTTCCAGGTGTGGCTGGATAGGTGTGGAAAAGTAAAACAGAGTAAGTAGAAATATCTGAATTTCCGTACATTATTCATGAACTGTTGTGCAAATGTAGCTTCCATCCATCTCTCCGTCGTTTGTGATTTTGTTTTTATAGGAGTACCTGAACTAAAGTCATAGTAAACATTTCAATTTAATTTTAAAAAATGATACATCTTACCATATAGCGCAACCAAGCAGACCTGGAAGCATTGATATTGTGCTGACAAACTGCAATTTGATATACTGTGCAGCCCTAATGGAAGTAAAGCTTTACTTTCACCCCAAGAATTAGACAAAACTGGAAAGACACAACATTCAGATATTCCCTATGCACCTCATTCCGAGTGTTCCGGCTGGAAAATTGATTATGTTTGCTGTTTCTGGTATGAGTACGGCAGCTGGAATGAAAAAACTTATAACAGCTTTCAGACTTAATGAATAATGTAGTTATGCCCTTTTGTGCTCAATCATAATTCATTAGAGCATCCCACATTAACATCCGTAACTGATGAGGTTATTCATTTTAACATATCCGTATTAGTCTTATAAGCAAAACTGGGTCCGATATTAACAACCAATATTTTTTTTCTTGTTGCCATTGCTGACTGAAGATTAATAATCAAAGATGGATTTGTCATAAAAATCAAGAAAATTACAGACAACCCTGAGCATCTTCTTAATGAGTCTGTTAAACAACAACAGAGTGTGTTCAATCAGAGGTGTTGTCAAAACCGCTGTAATACAGACTGCTCCAGGAGATCCTTCCTGCCCAGCACCTACAACAACTCTTTGAAGAAAACTGTATGAGTTACAACAACATTTATTTTCCGTTGGGATTAATAAAGTGATTTCAAATTGAACTGGGCATGTGGTATTTGTTTGGGCATGTAACAGTGATAGTAATGCAGCACAGGATTGGGGGGTGTTTAACGGAAGCAGAGAAGCAATTAATTAAGCATAATTATTTATGGTTCGCAGCCATAGCTGAAATATTAATATTGAATATCAATATTGGCCCTAACTGTTCATGTCGGTGCATCCCTACTTTGTTCTACCTCTAATCAGTGTCCGTTTCTTCAGGCCATCCTCCCCATATCTTTGAAAGATGAAGAACAAGGTTTGAGGATAAAAATGCAGATCCAGAAGTTCCCAGGAGAATTCACGCAATGCATCATGGGATCGAGGAATAAGGTGGACAATAAAACAACTGATCAACCAATACAATCTGAAATAACCTGTTTTTTGTAATTCTTTAACCAAAGACCGCTGAAAAACAGCTGTTTAGGTTATACATCCTGAAAGAACTGTCTGCTTCTTAATGCAGGTTAGACCTATTGCAGGAAATGACCTGATAAAAACAGTTTGCGACCATCTGCTCTAAAAATGTCTGTCAGAAAAGTGGTGTCACATATAAACAAGTGAGTCGCTTCGTCATTGCGTAGGTTATTTTGGGTCTGGCCAAGCCCTCACACAGCTGTTTGTGAATCAAACAGTTGAACAAAGCAAGGATGATGAAAGACTTGCAGTTGGCTTCATTTCTGCTCACCCCCCTCCCCACTTGTAAAACTACTTCTATCCCTTTGAACTCCTTCACATTTTGTCCTGTTACAACCATAAACTTTAATTGTTTTTGGTCATTTTGTAAACTAACACAAACAGGTATATCATTGTAAAAAGAATAGGATCCAAGGTTTGTAAAAGCATTTTTACAAATAACATCTGAAAAGGGTGGTGTGCATATGTATTCAGCAACACTCAACTTCTTCACACTCCAGAATGGAACAGATGCAAGAAACATGGCGGTGGCAGCATGATGCTGTGGGGATACAGGGAACACAGAGTCAGACCTGCTGTGTTTAACCTTTAAGTGAGTTCTAATTTAGTGTCATATTCAAAATAGTGAAAGATATTTGCTTGAATATTGATGTTTATATCAAATGTCTCCTTAAGACTGCTAAGCAGGTGTGTATCCAGGAAGTTTTAAAAGAGGGTTAAATGGGGACTAGCGATTATCTTGGGGCATCACCAAAATAAAAACCAAGCAGGGCTGTAATAAACTTTATAAAAATGAATGACTCACAACATGAAGTTCAAAGATTAACATAAACATAAACCACATAAATAATTCTGACTAATTGAAGCTATTTATCTTTTTTCTTAAGCTATTGTTCATTAAAAATATTATCAACATAAAACTTTCTCACCACGAGGGGTTAGTGGGGTGACCTAATCTGAGGAGGTTTATTATATTTTTCTGAGCAGGGTCACTGTCCAAACCTCATGGTAGAAAAAGTTTTGCATTTTACAAAAAAAAATAAAAAAATAAATCACACTGATGGTTTTTTTTTTAACCCATCAAAATTATAAATTCAAAATTATAAACAGATCATTGTCGCAAAACATACAATAAAGATATAAGCGTGACCTCAAACCACTTATTATTGAGTACCTATATCAGATTACAGTTCAAACTGAAGGAAGCTGCTGTAAAGTTTTAATCAAAGGAGACAATGAAATCAGAAAATACAGCAGCCCTCCAATTTCCTACAGTTTACCTCAAAGTTCTATTCATCAAAGCTCTAACAATCATCACCATCAGAATCATTACTGTCAGGCATATCACTGTCCTCTTGAGAAGCTGTAACCATAACACCAACAGCTGTCATTTTCGGTATCTATAAAATTCTTATCTACGATGTTTAAATCAGTGTAAAATAAGGCTGCAACTAATGATTATATTAGTAATCAATTATTCTATTGATCAGTCTGACAACTATTCAGGTTTTAAAAATTGCCACATTCTTCCGATTTTTTATTTTACCACTTAAGCCTTTTTTATACAATATTAGAAATACATTAAAAGTTCAAAATAAACAAATCATTCAATTCCTTTTTAAAATAGGAAAATAAACAGTTTATTGCCTAAAATCCAATAGCCTGGCCTTGCATTTTTTAGTGTACACGTGATCATTTCTAACAACGGATGCATCTGCAGCTAAAAAAAAAAAAAAAAAAAAAAAAAAAATACTTCTAACATCAATATGTGAAAAGCTCAGTCCTTTCTGCTTGACTTCACATCAATACAATGTAGGGCTGATCTGTTGATTATTTTTTGGGTTAACAGATTAATAATTGGATAGCAAAAGGTGCTTAAATATATAAGCACCTTATATATATATATATATATATATATATATATATATATATATATATATATATATATATATATATATATATATATATATATATACATAGAGAGAGAGAGAAAAATATTTGAACCAGATGAAGCTCAAATTGCCACTTAAGGAGTTATGTGTAGAACATTTTTACAAGCCAATTTTTTTTTTTTTTTTTTTTTTTTATCCTAAATGCAAAATGTATATATTTTTTGTATAGTTTTGGCTTAATTACTGCACTGAGTGTGTTGTTCTTTCAGCAAATGACCTATTTTGACTGTATACTCCAGCCAACTATTAATTGATTACTAAATTAGTTGGAGATTATTTAATAATCGATTTGTCTCTATTAATCTGATTAATAGTTTCAGCCCAAGTGGAAAACATGCAAATGTTAGAGGTCAATCCAATACTCACTACTAAATATATACAAATCTCGAACACACCAGTACATTGTTTTATGTTTTTAAAAAAAAAAAAAAAAAAAAAAAAAAAAAAAGTCCTGCCTGAGACATTTGCAAGTTTTCGTGAACACTATTATCATGCTAAATGCATTTAGTTATAGGGGACAACACCGAAACAGAGCCAACAGCTGTGGTGACACATCACCGGGTAACCCCTCCTCCATTTGTTCTCCCTATGTTTCTATGTAACTTCCTTCTTCCAGTTCAGCCAACTGGAGTGGGATGTCTGGCCAGACCAGATCATATTACTGCTCTGCGAGTGTGCAGCAACAGATGGTAGACCATGAAGGGGGCTGGTAGGGTGGGGGGAATCCGGAGAACAGGAGGCTCAATTAGGATATCTTGTAAACAACGACAATAAACATCACACATGTACGTTTTGACATAATTAAAGCATCCCATCACCTTCAATGATGAGTTTTTAAGGGTAAACTATGAGAAAACGTCTCTTACCTCCTGCATGCGTCTTTTGGCCGCCTCCTGTGCATCCTCATAGCCTTTCTGCCTCAGCTCACTCAGGCTCTCGTAGTACTCCTCTGTGTCATCGCTCTCGGAGAAGAGCACCTGGGAGAGGATCTTCCAGCCGCAGGTGTCCAGGGCATGACCAAGGTACACCTGCAGCTGGTAGCACAGCGCGTCTGTCTCACGCTGCGACATCCCCGGGGCACCGAACAGCACCGTCCACACACCGGACTGCTCCTCCGGGAACGAGGGCAGGCAAGGCTCCAGATCCGAGTTGACGGCGCACAGCTGCTGGTGGGCCGCCCGCAGGTCCTGGAAGGAGAACAGGCCGGCCCAGCTGAAGTCCTCACGGAGGCTGATCTCATCGTCTCCTGGGTCTGCATCCTCAGGAGACGAAGGGACATCCAGGATCTCCATATCTATCTCCTTAGGCGTCACGAGATTCCAGGACCCTAATGTGAGACTAACGCACTCGAATGCCTTTAAACTATCGTCTTTTAAAGCCTTTTTATCGCCAGCTCCGGTGTTTGTTGTGGTTTTACCTGCCGGGACAGAGTGCGGTCTAACTTTACCAGCTTCGTCTGTTTTCGCTTTGGCCGGACTTTTAGCAGCAACTGGGACAGGAAGCGCAGCAGCAGGGCAACAATCCAAGTCCAGAAAAGTGCTCCGTCTCTGTACGGTTCTGTTGTGGCAGGTTATGGCGAACTTTCCCTCGATGTCGTTCCAGGCCACGATGAAAACAAATTTATGCCTCTCTTTCTCGTCGAACACTCTGGGCCGGACTGACACCCATCCGGACTCCAAATTATCCTCCATAGCGAATGACATCTCATCCGGCCACTGAATAACACACGCAGATTGATGTCGTTCGGAAATAAATTTGTTCTGACGTCGAGGCTAAAGGCTACTGCTAGTTGACGACAGCGACAGAGAAAAGACCTATCAGTGAAATTTAGCGATGAAACAACAAAGGCTCTCCAGTTTTGTAAACCAGCTGCGTGCGTCAGAGCAGCGAAAACGCAGTCAACAATGTTCTCCCACCGAGCTCGAGGATTTGCGGTTCAGACATTAAGTTCAAGCGAGCAGACGCGTTTCCAGACCTCGGTCTTTAAAAGAGCAAAAACTCAGCTTAATGTTAATGCACATGATGTCGGTTGCCATAACACCTGGCCGCTCACCTGGCCGAAGCTCGCGCTCACAGTACGCCTCTTTGTCCGTTCAGACAATAACCGTCGCGCGACTCAGCTCTGCTCTCCGAGTCACGTGTGAGCTTCTGTTTACAAGCACAAGGTGCGTGCGCGTTTGTCAAATCCTGGGAGGGACTTAACACTCCATATGTGATGTTCAGTGTCCGCGATTTAATCGGAAAAACGATGTTTATTGATATTTATTTAATAATTTCAATTACACAACGTCTATTGTCAGTCTAAAATTGTTTTTTCCCCAACTCTTTTCTATGAATCTTTTAGAATTTTCTAACTTTGTTTTGTTTGTCATGTTCTCAGCCATTCTAACTTATGTTTTACATTATCTGCTACTCCTAGCAGATAATTTTTGCAGTGTGGTGAGCCTGCTTCACCGTGTCAGGGCAAACATAGTACCTTGTTGTGTCAATTTTATTAACTCAAATGCACCATATACCTTATATAGTTCAACAACAAAGAAGGCCTGCAGCTACAATTTCAAAAGAGACAGGGAGGATATAGAGACAGGGTCAGATAGGTTAGGTTTTTTTTGGAGATGTGTAATAAATTCGGGGCTATTCCATGTACCATGAAGGCACCATAGGGTAGGCCTTTTCTTTTCGATGTTTACATTAATAAATGACAAAGAATATACAACAGGTACTGCCAGTATCTGCTATTTTATTTTGTGTAATTTATCTAAATGTTTTTTAATGTGTCTCAATCTCACTCGGACTTTGTTAAACCTCTTTTCGTCTTTCAGCCGACGTGCACGAGGAGCATAAACATATACACGTGGGCAAATCCATGACGCAATTACGTACAACACGTATTGTATGCCAAATATTGAATATGGCAACCAGAGTGGATCAAAAGACCTTGAAGACGTTTAAACAAAATTAAAATGGAATCGTTTGCATACATCTACACGTAGATTTGTCTCCCTTTAGTGTGTTTACTTCTTTTCCTATGTTTTTAATTCTGAAGTTTATGCTTTTCTTTTCTTTGTTGTTCAACATTTAATCTGTTTAATCTGTTTAGTTTTTTTGTTGTTGTTTTTCTGACTTAAAAATTATTTTAGAAAAAAATTATTATTTTTTATACGTATGTTCAATACAGTCTGTTAAAAAAGGTAAGCGTTTGTATCCCTTTTGTCATATTGCATAGAAACATTAGTAAAGCTCCTTTATACTCAAAACTCCTATATCTTCTGTTTTTATGATCACACCACCAGAAAATCCATTATGTTAGAAGAATCCTGAAAATATTTGCAATGATGATGTAATTTTTTGGATTTTGTCCTTTTATTTTAGTATTTTGGTCACCAGTCAACTTTTTGCACCTATTTTAATTATTGATAATAACAATACAATAAAAATAAATCCTATTAAATAGTATAATTTTAGTTAGGATAAGCTTTTAAATTAAATTGTTGTTGATACATTTCTGTTAATACTGGAGATTCTTATGAGTGTTTGTTAAACAAAACCCAATCATGTATACAAATATTCTATAAAGACCTGTACTGTTGGATCTTGAGAAATTCTAGATATGCTGTAATGACATAAAACTGTCATGTAACAGTTTAATTTTTTTAAATATCCGACCATTTTACATTTTTATTCAGGGTATGCATATTTGAGTAGCTTGACTAAAGATAAATAGATTCTCTGATGGTGAGAGTGTTAAAAACTCAAGTCGGTTCCATGAAATAAAGTGTGTTTGGATACCAAGTAAAAACAAAACAAAAAAACCCCCCAAAAAACATGTTTTCCACCAATGGAAGTCTTAGAAAAACATTTCATGCCGTGTTACTTGCAAACCCAGAATTCTACACGAATAAACAGGAAATCAAAAACTCCCTTAGGACACCCAAGGTTTAAAACATGCCCACATACAGTAAGTGCATCCGAGGTTCACTGATTGTTCCCTTTTTGGAAAAGGGAATACTAACCATCAGAGTTCTCTGTTTCTCTAGCATGGGATCTCACATGGAGTTTTAATTTCAACACAAAGACATTTAAACACTTTGCTTTCTTATTTTAGTGTCACTACAAAAAGATAAACCTTTCTTCCCACTTTTCTCTTACCTTAATTGTTCAGGTGGATGAAAAGTCCGAATTATGAATCAAAGTATGTCTGGTCGCTAGGTGGAATTTACTCATTGTGCACAACTACTTTTCAAGGTAATAACTAGGCAACACAAGCTTTGATATGGTATGATATGTCCTGTGAGGAATTCCACAAATTCAGACTGACCCAACCATACTGTCTCTCGAAAGTAGTCCTGTCCTTTGAACTTTTCTCACATTTTGTCACATTATAACCACAAACTTCAATATAACTCAGGGATGTCCAAAGTGTGGCCGGGAGGCTGTTTTATTTTTGTGCGACCCACGAGAATTCTGGAATGGAGCAAATCTGGCCTCCAAACAGAGGCAGTTGATGTCGATGGACACTTTTTCTCTCTCTTTTAGGGATGAATGAAATCTTCTTTTAAAAAAAAAAAAAAAAAAAAAAAAAAAAAAAAAAAAAAAAAAAGTTTGGAACCAAAAAAGTAATTTTTTCTTATTAACCAGGTTTCTGGATTAATCTTAATTTTAATAAAGCAAGCACTTTAGAAGAGTTACCCATGTCCCATTGTTGTTGTCACGCTAAGACTAAAAAAGTTATTTTTGCTCAAAAAAGGAAACAATCAAACCCCCTAAAAAACTGTAAACTATATGTATGTCTTACACAATGGTGAAATATACTATTGATGTTTTGGATCTACAAAGATGTACAGATCTTCTTCAAAAATCTGACTATCTTGTCTGTTTCACTGAAATCTTTCTTGCTTAATTTATCATTGAGCAAATAAAATGAAAAAAGGAATAAGAATTTGGTTTTAAAATTTTTATTTAAAGAAAATCTTTTTCTTTTTTTTGGCATCCAAGTGCTTTCAACTTTCTGATTTTGGTCCTTGTGGTAAAAGTTTGGACATAACTGATGTAATTTATTGGGATTTTATTTGAAAGGTTAACACAGAGTAGACAATTGCTGTAAAGTGTAAAGAAAACGGCTTTCAGTTTGTTATACAAATAGAAATCTACAAAAAGTGTCATTTGAATTCTGCCCAATTTAGTCCGATACCTTTACATCAAATCCAGTGCAACCAACAACTGCTCGTAATTGGTAAATAGAATCTACGTGTGTAATTTATTTCAGCTGTTCTTTGACGGTTACAGAGATTTGTTACACAACATGTTTTAGAGAAGAGGTCAAAAAGCCCACGGTAGCTCTGGAGGAGCAGCAGAGATCAGCAGCTCAGGTGGGAGAAGCTATTGATGGGACAACTACTAGTCATCTACTCCACAAATCTGAGTTTATGGAAGACGAGTAAGCAGAAAGCGATAAGTAGTCATGCAGAACATACCATCCCAATTTACTTCTAATTGACCAAAGACAAGAAGAGTCATAGTGTCAGAACCTGGGTGGTTTTGAGGTTTATTCTTCTGACTCTAGTTTTTGATTATTGTTATCCTGTGTTTCTTATGTTGATTAGATCAGCCTTGTTTCTGTTTAACTTTAGTACAGTCTTTTCTTAGTTATTCTAGTTTAAATATATATATCATTCTTGTCTCTAGTTATCCTGTTACTTAGATTCATTTTCTTTACTCTCCCTCACCCCTTGCTGCCATTCTCTCTCTCCTCAGTCTCCTATTAGCTCCTTCCTCACACCTGCCATCTGTTAGCCAATCAGCCCCAGTCTATTGTTCCAGCATTCACACTCCCAGTCTTTAAGCTCCTTTCTTGCTCTCACTTCTTACTGGATCCTCTTGCTGTTTCCCTGTTACTAACCTATTTTCTTCCCCATTGTGCGGCACTGTTTTTGTTCTGCTCTGGCTTCCTGCATTCCCAGGGACTTTGCAAGTTTTTTTTGTTCATCTTTTCCATTAAATCTTCAAGAACTACTTGTTGCCTCTGCCTCACTGCATTTGGGTCCTCAACAACCTACTGCCAAACATGACACATACCCTGAAAGACTTGCTGCTGTAATTGAACTGCATTAAGTTAGTTCTACAGATTTGCCCGGGGGGTAGATATAAATGCACGCCACAATTTTCAGATTTTTATTTAAAAAAAGAATTTGAAAACCATAAATGACTTTTATTCCACTTCACAATTATGTGCTGGTCTTTAACATTTGATTCCAATAAAACACGTCTAAGTTTGTGGTTGTAATGTTAAATGTGGGCTAATGATAAAAAGACTAAGGAATAGGAAGACATCCCTGGTGGAGGAAATAACTAAACTGGGTAGCTGCTATTGTGTTGAAAGTTGTCTTGTTTTCACTTTCAACGTGCCATAATATAACCATCTTTGTAAATAATAAGTGGGAATCTTAAATGCAGTTTAGTTATTTGTAAAACACTGCATATCTTCCTGTTCTAACAGATGGTTATTTTCCATGAAGCATTTAGGTTAAATGTTCTGTATTAAACAGATGGGAAATCAGATTAAGTTCAATAGCGTGTCTTGTTTTTCCCTCCAAGTCTGAAATTAAAAAGAAAATATTGCATTTTCTCTGCTGTTTCGACAAAAGCCAACCCAAGCACGCAGATTTGGTTCATTTGTTAATTTGTTTCCACAACATCAGACACTTTGAGTGTTATGGCACAAGTTTGAAGTTCGCAATATAGTAATTTGACAAGGTTTATAATCGGACTCAGACATCTACTGCTTGTTGAGTCCTAAAAGATATTGTGAGACAGTCAGAACATACTTTTTTTTTTTTTTTCACACAAAGTAAAACTAGTCCTAAAAAGGCAACATTCAATCTTTTTGGTTTGTGAACTCAAGGAATGTCACTCATTTTTTTGGCTTTTATTCAGAGGTTTTATTTCGGGGTGTCGGGACGTCAGGTGGGGGGGGGGGGGGCTCAGGCGTTTTGGGTGGCCTTGTCAAAGAGGACTTTCAGCTGGTCCTTGGAGGTGGCCTCTTTTTGTTGCATCAGGTCAGCATGTCCTTTGGTGACACCCCAGGCATCGGGTCTGGACAGTGACGGACAGAATGGACGCCCGGAGGCGGGCTTTAGTTTCTCCCAGTAATCCCGACGGGCCCTACACACAGGAGCAGATTGCATTAGTTTACACATTGATCCTATTATTCTAGCTGAAAGGGAAAGGGGATAAAACATAATACTTTAGAGAAATATCTACCTCGCTCTGATCCAGGGCTTGGTATGCAACGTCAAGCCACTACCCCACTCGCCGTGCTTCTCTGAGCCAGCAGGCAGAAACCCCCGCTCAGGTGCCAGCTCTTCAGCCAGAGCACGGATGTGATAAGGCTCAAATCCGCAGCATCCACCGATAAAACGAATGCCGGCGTTGTATGCTTCGCGGGCATATTTCTGCATGTCCCATCTGGTCAGGATCCTGGGCTCCAGAGCTGTCAGGAAACGCATGCAAATGATTCTGTCGTCGATGTTTATTGTCAGTATTGTGGTTGAGAAATAAAGTGAAGTTTAAGCGCCTACCGAATGGGAACTCAGGAAGATCGATGAATCCCTGTCGGTTGCAGTCGGGGGTGTGGTAGCCCAGCGGCTGGGATATGTAGTGGGCCTTCAACCCAACCTTTTCCACTCCTTCCTTCATCAGCTTCACAGTCTTCACGCAGGTTTCTGGGTCAAAGTGGCAGTTGATGCCAACAATGTCTGCCCCTGCAAAACAAACAGATAGCTGTTACACTAGTGCAAAGCCAGTGTTTGTTTGCTTTTGTGTGGCCGTTTTCTGCGATGGTCAATGGTCGGCCAGAAGTACTGTGCTGATTCCCAAAATAAAACTGTTGATTTCTACCGCAATGTGTCAAAATCACCAGGAGAGGGCAGCACAAGTCTACTGTGAAACAGTACACAGATAACCACAGACACAAAATCCTCACTGTGCATTGAGCACAAAGAAATTCAGCGACACCTATGGAGCTGCTGGTCTTCAAATATTTCATTACGTAAGTAATAACATTTTAGTTTTTACACAGTTGTTTGACATCTATTAAAACTGAGATTTCATACTGTAAATTGCAGACAAAAAGGCAAAAACAACAATAGGAAACCGAACGTTAACTAGAGGCAGCAACATACATTACAGTGTGGAATTTCAATCAACTTTAGCTGGGATTTCATACAGGAAGATTGTGTTTTTCAAACTTGTGCTGATTTTTAGACAATAGGAAAGCTCTTACTTTAGCACAGCGCTGGATTCGGTGAATTAAACACGCAGCTCACTGTTTAGAAAAAGCAAAATAGCTCATTAAATAAAAAACTTCACTCCTAGGAAGAAACTTTTGATCAATTTTACCCTTTTAGGGAAATATTTAAAAGTGAGCAGATTACACACTGCTCTACACTTACCAACTACATAAAAGGTCCGTATTGCAATGTACAAACTCTTATTTTTATATATATTTTTTACCTTTGCGTGAAAATGCATCCTTCAATCTGCCTGTCATTTGCCGCTTGTACACCATAATCTCCCCTCTGTGGGACAAGAAAGGATATTTCTATTCTATTCTAGTTTAGTCCATTCTATTCGAACACCATGTAACGAATTATCCCACATTCCCACGTACTAGTCCTTAGGAAGAAATTTTAATCAGATAAATGCTGAAATTGTCATGTCTGGGAAAAGGATCTGCTTATAACTGACTGAACAGATTTCTAAGTAGCAGACCAAAAAAAAAAAAAAAAAAAAAAAAAGACACAAGTTAAAATTAACAGCCTTTCTGTTAAACATCATCTGCCCTCAGGATGTTAAAGGCAACAGAATTGATGTCAGTGGTTTTACATTTAACTTGTCTTGAAAAGTATGAGAAAGTACAAGAACGTGTGCTCATCTGGATGCGAATAACAAAACGCAGAAGTCCGTTCTTGTACCCCTAATAACAAATGTGTAAGCATGAGCTGCATGAGAGTTACAAGCATGCACACCAGCACTCCCCTTGTGACTTTGCAAGAATAAGCAGGTACAGACGATTGCTGGATGAGGATTAAAGGGGGCTTAATGGAAACGCGGGTCCCAGATTTTGGGATTTAATTCATAAAAGAAAATGAAAATCCTGTATCCTTGCACGACAAGATGTCAAAAAGAACAAAACGCTGAATAAAATGTGCGCTGATTAATAAAAAGATCTACATTTAATCATAAGCAACTGCAGGTAGCTTAAGTAGCTTTGAAATGAGTACAAAACTGCCCTGATTTCACATATTCGGATAAGAAGCTGAGGTTAGAAGAGCTCTCTAATGCCTAGCCTGGGGTCTTATTGCTATGTTATCATCACCTGAAGTACATAACACTGTCTTAACCTGGCATTAACATGTGTCAAGGATGATTTGGTTGGCTCGTCATCTTTGGTGTTCGTGAATACTACGCACTACATTCCTGCACAAGTGTAATTTTGTGGCACCATGACCAAAGTGCCACTTATGAGTGAAAAACAATTCTAAATACGTTTCCAGTGACCACTGAGGGAAGAAAACAGTGGCAGCTTTAAAGCCTTAACACCCTCATTTCTAGGCCACATATTGCATTCCGTGGTCTTGAAATGAAACTCTGACATTCTCCTGCAGAACCGTGTGAAAAAGCAACGCCGGTGAAGACGTGGTGACATTTAACCACAGCGCTTACATACTGTGGTCCTATCAGGAATACGTTCATTTTAAAGACCAGCCACGACCAGGACATTCCACTGGTTTCACCTGCAGGCAACGGCAGAACGTATTATGAAAAAATCTTCGTACCTGCTTTCACAAGCTTGACGGCGCACTCCCCAGGACTGACTCCATTCAGGTCTCCCTCAGGTCCGATGCACAGAGTCGCAGCCACGGGCTTTCCGGTGGTCTTCAGAACCTGGACCGCCCACTCAGCCTCCTCCACGTGCTCAAAGTACTGACCACAACAACATGAGCACAAACAGTCAAGTTACAATGTGAAATTAAAAGCTGTAAAGACGCTGGCAAAGGAATCGAAGCATTTGAGTCCGGAAACCCTTAGGTGTCGTTCGACAGATATTTACAGCTTTTATTGGTTTGTGCTCTTAGATTTTCAGACTGCAACTCACAGACAGTCAGTA
This sequence comes from Anableps anableps, assembly GCA_014839685.1. Taxonomy (NCBI): domain Eukaryota; kingdom Metazoa; phylum Chordata; class Actinopteri; order Cyprinodontiformes; family Anablepidae; genus Anableps; species Anableps anableps. The sequence goes on from CM026081.1 coordinate 25,666,974, forward strand.
GCATTCCATTCAGGATCTGACAAGCTACAGCAGATTTTACAATTATAGAGATGGAAACAAAAGTGTGTTATGGAAATGCCAATCTGCACCATATTTCTATTTAAAATGTGCTGGTATGTGTAACAGTTCATGCTGTCACAGACTAACAAGTTCTCCAAGGGCCTTTCGCAGAAAAACAAGCCCACAGTATCACCGATCCTTTACCGTACTCAACAGTGAGCATAAGTAGGTGCTTTTCCACATATTAATGTTTTGCTTCATGTCAAATCCACCTCAAGTGTTTGTTGGTGAAAAGCTCGATTGTAGCCTCGTCTGACCAAAGCCCACAATTAGAGTTCAAGTCCCACTGGTGTCTGCCAAAATCTACAGATTTACATTTATGAAATTAGGACAGATAATGCTTTTTTCTGGCTACTTCTTCCCAACAAGACCCCTACAAAAAGCTAGGAGACCATTGCCATCGTTACTGTGAAGATAAATTTGGGTTCTCGTCCAGCCTTGTTTGACACATTTAAGGTCGTTTTAGGCTTTTAATATCATTGCTCTGGCAGGTTTAACCAAGCAGCTATTTTCTTGTAGTTATGATGATATACACATATCTGCTTTACATGAAAGTCATGATCTCTAGTCTTTTCCCTTTTGAGTAATAGCTAAGAGAATTATGGCCCTCTCTCATATTTATATATTCATATTTATAGCCCAAGAAAGTAGGAAATCATGGACTACTTAGTAGAAGTTCCTCAACACTCTGATCAGTTTAGGAAAGTAAAGTATAAACTAAAAATCTGCTTCAGGTTCATCTAATTAACAGGAATTGTTAGAAATAATTATAATTGTGGCACTGGATTTTGTTAGAGACAAATATTTTGTAACAAGGGACCGAATAAAAACTAAAATTAAAGGTTTGGATTTTTCTATGTAACTGTATTTAAACACATGTTGGTTATGGAAATTATTGCTTCTGTTGCCCTCTTGTGGACAAAAATAGGGTTTCACCACCCACCTTCAATCACAGCAAGCGTTTAACATCCATATGTGGATGCATTTTTGGTCAGGGTTTGTCTTGACTGGGAGGGTTGGGTGTGTTGGAGGCAGGGTACACCATGGACAGGATACCAGAGAATTACCGGACCAACATTAAGGCAACATTTTTTTGGCTAAGAAAGGAAACTCACCTTAATAAAACCATTCCACACAAATAAATCCTAGCTGGGATTTTAAAATGAGACCTCTTTTCAGTGAGGTCTGCATAAACCGCCACTCTTTATGCATTAACATGCATAAAGAGTGGCGGTTTTTGATATGGGCTATATGGGCAGTTGCCCAGGGCGACAATAGAGAGAGGTGGGGCAACCAAGAACTAGAAAATTAGATCTTATCAATATGTTGTGGCCTGAACAAGATTGCTATTACCTATATGCATGTGCAGTAGAGTGAGTTTCCCTTGCTTCCTAAGTACCGGGAGACTAGATTACCTGCTTTCTGCTTGAAAAAAAATCTGATAATTTCTTGCATTTTAATTGGTTGGGCTGCCAAAAATACTTCTCCATCCATTGCCCTAAGAAAGCAAAATGCTTAAGGAGGTTTCTTGTCATATTTAGACAAGCAACAGCATGGGATTTTCTTGTGCCTGTCCAAAAATCCCCAATGAAGACTAAGAAACTGTTTGTTTCTAAAGATTAACTAATAGGCTACAGAGGTGATCTGTATGCATTAATTCTGCTCATCAATTTAACATTCTGGCATCCACCAAAATAATGCTGCTTTAAAGAATCAGTCAACAGAAAGGGAGAATGATATTTACTCAAGCGCTGAAGGAAGGCTGTTCTTATTTGGTTTGGTGTGGTTTTGATGACAGTGAAAGTAAGAACTGCTTGATACTAATGAGACTTGTACGATTGCATCCAGCCAGTGAAAGAAGGCCTTTGAAGGCTTTTGTGATTAGAGATTAGGCTAGGTTTGCCTTGACAAGTGGTTTAAAAATCTATTTAAGGCTTTTTAGCTTCACTTTACAGATGAAATATCTCTTTGTTTTTCAGCTTTTCATGTCTTATCAGAATCAGCTATATCCTGTGTTTATTACATACCTCTGCAATCAAGAAGTCCACATTTTTCTTAACAAAGACGTCGATCTGCTTCTTGAAGATGGCCTTGACGTCTTCCTCGCTCTTACAGCTGAGGTACGAGGGCGTCTGTGAGACTCCTCCCGCCACCAGAGCATCCCCCTCGTCGGCCACCCCCCTGGCAAGATCGCAAGCCGCCTCGTTTATTTGCGTCCCCTGAAGTTCACGAGGAGAAAAAGAAATGCTTCACTTTTCACTTTAGTGCGTGAGCAACCCTCATCGTCCAACCTGAGACCTCAGGGAAGCCTATAGAACGATGCCTTGCAAATGTATTCAAGGCTGATCAACTTTTTCACACTTTATTACATTACAACTGCAATTATAAATGTATTTTAATGTGATTCCATGTGATAGACCAAAACAAAGTGGAAATGGATTCATTGTGCAGCAACTAATAATGTAATAATGTGCAATACCCTAATAACTTACCAGTAATATAATAAAGTTTTTGAGCCAATGAGGTAAAAACATTTTGCTGATAATATAATAAGTCATGTTATTCATATAACACTGAACAAACAGGACTGGATTTCTTGGAAATAAATCATTTTCTTGGCGCTTCTATACAGTTTGCTCATCAGAAATAAGTCTGGTCGTCATATTCTTTCTATTCTATTCTCCTCATCCCCACTCTCTATTCTCGTTTTTCATCAACTCCTCTTTGTTTTAGGTTCCATTAGCAGGGTCCAAAGAAGACTTCACCCCAATGCTGAACCTTCTAAGCCTTCATCACCAAATCTCCTCAGATGACCCATCTCCACATTTTGTCCATCCATCCATTTAACCCTTTTCATCAGTAAACCTTTACACTTTGAACACTGAGCTGTGGCCTCTTGCTAGCGTAAAACATAATTTGCGCTGTGATACTTGAGAGGGGAGGCATCATGTTGTGGGGTCGCTTTTCTCGAGCAGGGACAGGGAATTTGGTCAGAGTTCAGGGGAAGATGGATAGACCATGATACAGTCAAAATCCAGAGAGAAAACCTGTTGTAGTACAGCGATCCCCTACACCCCAACATCTAGGTAGAGTTGCAATGGAATGGTGTAAATCTGGGGTGTCAAACTCATTTTCATTTTGGGTCATATTGAGATCGTGAATGTCTTCAAAGGGCCAGTTGTGGCAGAACGTCTTGATAGAACTACTGATTAACAAACATTGACGTTGGAATGGACATTGGATGAGTACGTCTCAAAGTTAAACAATATTGAACATCTTTTCACATTGATATAATTTGGCAGTATACAGATAAAAACTGCTTTGATTTGACTGATAAAAGAATGTTTAAGCACACAACTGGTAACTTAAAGACTCTTTCAGTGTGGCACATAAGAACTTATGGCGGGCCAGATTTGGCCCCTGGGTCTTGAGTTTGACACCTATACTGTCGATCAAAACATATTCATGTTCAATGGCCTAATCAAAGTCCAAATCTAAAGCCAGCACAAGATCTGTGGCAAAAATGAACAGACTATCTTTAATCAATATAAGTCCACATTTACTGAAAAATCAGTAAATATGGAGAAATGCAACAAAAGACTTGCAGCTGCAGACGCATGGCACAAGTTCTGGAAATATGAATATTTTGCAAGACCCTGGATGCAAAGTGAAATTCTCGCTTACGGTGAAGCGCTGAGTGTTCCCTCTGTTTTCCAGTTTATCATCGCTCGCATAGAAGGTGAAGGTTTGCATAACATTAGAGCCAGCTCTCAGGAACTCCCTGTGCAGCTGCCGCACTGGAACAACACGCTTCTGTTAGCGCAACTGCATTTATAGATCAGAAGACAAACAGTGAAATAAGGAGCCGAACAGTCTACCTGCTTCAGGGTATTCGGCTGCGGCCTCGGGAGTCCACGGTCCCGCTTTCACATAACCCCTCTTCTCCAGAGCAAAGACAAACCCTCCGTCTCCGATAACCACCTCTCCTGCATCCAGGCGCTCCAGAATGCCCTGCGCGCGCCACAAGAAAGTTGCATTAAAAACGAAAAGCAAAGCAAAACGCTGTTTGATGTTATTATCGTATTATTTTTTTTTTTTTTTTTTTTTTTAATGCAAGAGAAAGAGTAACACTTTAAACTGAATGGTGCACATTACTCGCTTCTTCACTGTGCGCTCTTACTTTCTTTGGTGCCATGGTCTCTGCGGACGCCTCTTCTTCGCTGCACCGTTCCTCCGAGTCTGGGAAAAAGGATCCCTGAGTGCGTCCATGCTGCATTTATAGCTCAAGATGAGAACGCAGCCTCTGATGTCACAGAAAGAACCGCCTGCCACCATCTTCACACACGGATCATCTTTCCAATATCTCCCCCCCCTCCCACCCCTGTTCTGCTACAAGCGGCAAGACTCCCCTATTGTTTAAAGGGGTCATGACAGCAAATTTAATTTTTCTGTGGTTTTGGAGGGTATAATAGGATCTGTTGTGCACTGATGAGGCCGTGTGAATGTCAAGAGTTGGTATCAAAAGTCCTGCTCATAGACGGTCAGCTTTAATTCTCTGCTCAAAAACGGACGAATCAGAGAACAGTTTATCTTCTACGTAATTCATATTCACCAATTAGAGCACACCATCGAGCGAACAGCCCTCCCCAGCTGATACACGACTTATTCAAAGGCTAAGTCGTGCTAGCATGTCTGGGTACTCCACTTGAGAAGAGGATGGCGTCTAAAAAGCGGAGCGGTTCTGTCCGAGGGAGCTCAAAAACGGCTGGAGTTTCCACTTTACTCCTGAAGAAAGAGAGAATCAGAGAACAGTGGCTGAAGTTCATTTATTGGGAAGTAGCACGCAATTATAACCCCAATTTGAGACGATGTTCAGCGCATTTTACTGAAGAGTTTCCCAAATATGGTTGTAGCCAATCAGAGTGAAGTCAACCAGGTAGAGCCACATATCATTACCGTAGCCAACCCTTTTACCGAGGAGGGAAATCTGGCGTGTCAAAACAACCCCCTACAAAAAGGTGACGTTATTAAAAAATAAATAAATAAAAAAAAAAAAATATATATATATATATATATATATAAAATTCCCTTCTCACCCTCCACGGGTGGTCTTTCTCAACCTCTGAGCTCGGGTCCTCTACCAGAGGCCTGGGAGCTTGAGGGTTCTGCGTAGTATCTTGGCTGTGCCGAGAACTGCGCATTTCTGGACTGAGATGTCTGATGTTGTTCCTGGGATCTGTTTTAGCCACTGCTCCAGTTTGGGGGTGACTGCCCCGAGGGCCCCGATGACCACAGGCACCACTGTGGTCTTCACCTTCCAGGCCTTCTCCAGTTCCTCTCTGAGGCCCTGGTATTTCTTCAGTTTCTCGTGTTCCTTTTTCCTGATGTTGCAATCGCTTGGTATTGCTACATCCACCACAACGGCTTTCCTCTGTTGTTTATCCACCACCACGATGTCCGGTTGGTTCGCCATTACCATTTTGTCTGTCTGGATCTGGAAGTCCCACAGGATCTTAGCTCGGTCATTCTCCACCACCTTTGGGGGTGTGCCCCACTTTGATCTCGGGGCTTCCAGTCCATATCCTGCACAGATGTTTCTGTACACTATGCCCGCCACTTGGTTATGACGTTCCATGTACGCTTTCCCTGCCAGCATCTTGCACCCTGCTGTTATGTGTTGGACTGTCTCAGGGGCCTCCTTGCACAATCTACACCTTGGATCTTGTCTGGTGTGGTAGATCTGAGCCTCTATCGCTCTGGTGTTTAGGGCCTGTTCCTGTGCAGCCAGGATGAGTGCCTCTGTGCTGTCCTTGAGTCCAGCTTTTTCCAGCCATTGGTAGGATTTCCTGATATCAGCCACTTCAGTTATTTGTCGGTGGTACATTCCATGTAGGGGCTTATCCTCCCATGATGGTTCCTCCAGCACCTCATCCTCTGGTCCCCATTGTTTGAGACATTCGCTGAGCACATCGTCGGTTGAGGCTTTGACCTTGATGTATTTATGGATCTTGGATGTTTCATCCTGGACAGTGGCTCTCACACTCGCTAGTCCTCTGCCTCCGTCCTTACGGCTCGCGTATAGTCTCAGGATGCTGGATTTAGGGTGGAACCCTCCATGCATGGTTAGTAGTTTCCGAGTTTTAACATCCATGGTCTTTATCTCTTCCTTTGGCCAGCTTATTATTCCTGCAGGGTATCTGATTACTGGCAAGGCATAGCTGTTTATCGCACGGATCTTGTTCTTGCCATTGAGCTGGCTTCGCAGGACTTGCCTTACTCGTTGGAGGTATTTGGCTGTGGCTCCTTTCCTTGTGACCTCATCGAGGCTGCCATTTGCTTGTGGTATATATATATATATATATATATATATATATATATATATATATATATAATTTTTTTTAATTATCTTGTGATTTTTTTTTTGTGGAGAATTGACATATTCAGCAATATCAAATACACGAAATAGTTTATACAGTGAGTCACCATCCCTTTAAAAAACAAAAAAACTCCAGAAATTTATTTTGGGTGCTATTAAATGACAGACGGAATATGTTATGTTGCAAAGAAGTGCCTGAGGAAATAAGAAGTTTCATTGGTTTTCTTTTTTGAGTCTATTTAGCTCTGTACTCATGGCTCTGACATGAGTTTGCCAGTAAAGCACCATGAAGAAGATAAACGAAAAGTTTTGACCCTGCAACATGCACTTACTTTAGCTCATGCTTAGACTACATGGCTTTTGCCTTATTTTACAGACTGATTCTTGCTATATTTTCCCCACTGGGAAACTTGTAGAAAATAACTGAGTTATCCATTTATCAACATATATACTTAAAAAGAAGATAGTCATGATTTTCAACTACAATTGTTTATTTTGGCTGTTCTCTGCCAGAGGCTCATGATCAACCTTGAACCTAAGAACTGAAGAACAATTTTGATTTTAGGAGCAGTGGCAGTTCTTGCATGAACAACACCCTGGGCGAGGCCCTTCTTCTTATGGCAACAATCTAAAGTTGTCCTATTGGTAAAAATAAGCATGAAAAAAAAATCTTTCTGTTTACAAACAGAATAAAAATGTAATTAATCTCAAGTGGAATTTTAAAGAATATCTGTGTGGTGTGGAACAAAGGTTCTATCCAGTGGAGTAAATATTCACCAATATTAAAACCCCAGCTAGGTGATCGGGAAGTATGGATCACCACACAAAAGATTTCCTGAAGTACAAAGCTTTAAAAAACACACAAAATCCCCATCTAATCAACTTTTTGTGTATTTGGGTTGATGACCACAGAAGAGGCACATGATTCAAACTAACCACTGTGGTGGATGGGCAACACTTGATGGATTCATTTGAGCATAACATGTAGTTCTTTAGGTGAAAAACTATATCAAAAGAGGGTTTTACAGAAAAGTCTGGCTTTATTCATCAGAAATACAGTAAAATAGTAATTTAGTCGAGCATAGAACAAAAAGCTACAAATCACACAAGCTTAAATGACCGTAGGTGTTTGAGGTGTATGTTCATGTTTTATTGCACTGTGCACAACAAAGGGCGCCCAATACCGTCCTGATAGGACATGCAAAGACAGATCATTTAAAAAGTGACAAAGTTCTCAGCCACCCTCCAGGTATGCTGCCCTGGGCAGTGTGCCATGCCAAAAATATAAAAAACCACAGGTGCTCAGGAGCAATGCATTCAAGAGGGAGGGAGTACATTTTAATATACCCTTTGTATCAGACTTTGGGATTTTAAATGCAAAACAAGCCACAAAGCACCAGGAAGTGAAAGATGCATAGTAAAATGTTGTGTGTGTGTGTGTGTGTGTGTGTGTGTGTGTGTGTGTGTGTGTGTGTGTGTGTGTGTGAGCGTAGAAGAAGACAGGGCGACACCTGAGCAACTTTGCCTCCCAACATAAATCAGAGAAAACAGAAAACTTTATTTGGTTGTGAAACATGTTTGTAGATTAAATGGTTGATAATTTAGGCCATTTATTTAAAGAACAGGATGTTACACATGCAAAACTCCTCAGCCAAACGTTGCTGCCACAAACAGTACTAAAACAAATTATAGCATTTGTTCTTTAATATGAAAAAAGCAAAGGATGCAAAAAAGCTCATCTAATCTATCTGAATTTAAAAGCATTTAAATAAAATAGAAGCTAAAAAGGTTTATGAATTTTTGGCCACTTAATTAAATGTTACAATGACTGACTTAGAAAACTGGCTTTTTTTATCAAACAGATTTCGACTCAAAGTTTAGGGAACAGGTTTTTTTTTAAATGCAACAATTAGAAAAAATTAAATTACCATGGACAAGTAATAATCAGTTTGAACTAGGCCCCATATAACTAGGCTGATGATCTGTCAATTATTAAAGGCAAGCATTGTTTCTATGTAAAATGTAAGTTATGAAGCATTTTGTAAAAAGGACAGGAAGTAAAAAGGGTTAATATTCCATTGTCATTCATCACCTGTCCTCTAGTTGTCCCCATAGAGCTTACTTCCTGTCTGCAACTATTTATTTCCCTGATTCTAAACCAGATTATAGAACCCTGTTCCTCCCAAAGACAAAAATAAAATCAGAGAAATGTGGTCTCTTAATTAATTTTCTACTCTCTCAGATCTGTGTTATTCACATTTCTTCCAGAGGTTGAGTAAAAAAACCTTTCTGGGTTCAGCGAAGTCAGATAACCTCTCAAGTTGTAACATTTCAAAGTTGACTTCCCCACAACCTCTTAACAAAGGCCAGATTTTATCTAGTATTTATCTAAAATACACTGAGCAGGATAAAAGTGTGCTGTATAGGTACTACACAGCAGGGTAGTGGTGCCTTGTAGCAAGAAGGTCCCTGGTTTGAATCCTGGCCTCAGGTGATAGGCAAAGATAAGCAGATGTAGACGATGGATGGATGAAATATAACGAACACCGACTGAGCTTAAGCTAATTTTCAAAGAGGACTGTGCAATAAAAGCTTGGGTCTAGATGTGCAAAGGGAGTAGAAACGAAACCCTAAAGACGTTTGCAGGTGCAATTCCTCTGAAAGGCGGCGCTACAAAGTACTGACTTAGGGAGGCTGAATACATGCCACACTTTTCAGATTATAAATTGTAAGAAACTTTTAAAACCATATATCATCATCTTTTCACCTGATCCATCACATAAAACCTCAAGAAGATAAAATATGGTTGTGAAAAAATGGGAAAGGTTTACAGGGTGTGAATAGTTTTGCAAGGGACCATATAAAAGTGTGTTATCTGACAAAATGTGTCGTTTCGCTGACATACCGAACGTGCTGAATACAAATGGTCTAAGGCCTGGCGTTGTGTTGGGGTTTTGCATGGCAACAAAAAATTGTAGAGGTGAGGGGTTGCAAGAAGCAAGCTTTTCAGTCCCGATTACCATGGCAATCCAGACCGACTCCTCACAATGAGTCCTGGCTGTATGTCAACAAGAAACTAAGGAGAAACCAAAACACCAAGCTTGTCCTCTGGAGCAGTATCCAAGAACGCGAACTAGAAGGAAATCATTTTTATTTCAACCATAACCTGTCTGACTTATGGCTTATTACACAGACTTTAGGTAGCGTCGGGTGCTTATACCCTGGGCCAGCTCTGCTGTCATCTGACGATTTTGAGTTTCATCCCCATGGCTAAGCTGGAAAAGTCATACAAATTTTTTTTTTTTTTTTTTTTTTTTTGGTACTAATAATCTGTAAATGTTTGCTCCTTTCTCCCACAACCCTTCCAGTCTCTGTGGGCTTTATCGCTGAATACACATTACCGAGCAGTTAAGAGACGGATTTCCATCGAGTCTTTCAGTTCCAGTTATCGGGAAAAACATCCAGTTGAAACCTGCCGTGACTGTTCCAGCTGGGTTAAAGGCTGTGCTGCTCAAAGAAGCTCAAGGACCTCTCAGAGATAATTTTTACTGTATGGAAAGTTCAGGCTGGAGCTGACAGGTGGTTTCAGGTCAACACTATTGACTTCTGTTAGATATTACATGCCACTGTTCAGAATAAACCTTTCTGTGGAGCAAAAGAGCGGTACCAGTATTACTTTTTTTCTTTTGTGCTTTCATTGATGTTCTTGTTCTCTTTACCACCTTTTTAACACCAATTAAAAATCGGAGAATCTCGTTAGTGAAAGCATTGCATACATCCTTTTCAAATCTGATTTCTAACTTCTAGGTTACCTAAATGGATGGTAGCATAGGGCTTCTTTCTGAGTGACAGGTAATTCCAAACTACTAATAAATTAATTTTTGTGCTTGAAAATCAGATTTTCCAAAACCCAAGTTGAAATAATTACGTGGAACTGGCTCCTTACCAACCTCAACATCCAGTGTGGTGGCAATGTATGGAAGAAAGTGAAAGTTACAGAAATAAACTATTTATTTGCACTGCTAAATGACTCTGCTTCATTAAATAAATGTCGCATATAATTTTGTGCAACATCTATAAAGGAAGATATCCCTTTAGTTTTTGAGTACATACAATTCTTAGACTTATCAGCTTGTGTCTCTAACAGCAGTTAGCGTTACTACATACCCCAAAAATTTGCAAAATCTGCTGGTTTTATGACTTATGGTGCATCCTATTTGTAGTTGAAAGTTGGGTTTCAGGTTCCCAGTCAAAATTCAAACAAGAAGTTGACAAAGAAAGTCAGAGGTTGCAGAGCAGCCCCAGGTTCAGTATCCAAGATGGCTGCCACACATGTAAAACATTGTGGAAGCTGCAGGTGTAAGCATATGGATGGTTCCAAGTATCGGTGTATGGTTGTATGAATGTGTGTGGGCTTATGAATGTGGCCCCTGTCCCCTCCCCCAAATGCATCAGGATAAAGATCCAAAGAATAATCTGCAAGTCAGTCTCTGATTGGCTCAATCAAACGTTTAAAAACAACAACATCAGCAAACAAACACACACACAGAGCAAAGATTTGCACAAACGAAAAAAAAAAAAAAAAAATCAAAATCAAAATGTTCCTCAATTTTCTCCTGCCACCCCCACCGCCACCACCAAAAAACAAAAACGTTATTGCCCAATATGTGCAAATAATGTGGAAACCATATAGCTAAACAGACATTATATAAAAATCACAACAAGCCAGAGGACATGTACAAAAAAGGTTTTTCTGTTTCGAAATGCAAAAATAAATACGGTGCAACTCCTTCAAAAATATTACGTTCTTGTTGCGTTTGGGTTGCTCACGTTTTTAATTGACTTTCAATAAAAATCCCTTCCTCCATATTTTCGTGACCTATATCTAGATCTTCGGCACACAAAGAGTTAACTCCGGGCAAACTTTCCTGCTATCTTGGTTTTGGACCTGTGGGCGGGCCAAAACGCTTGTCAGTGCAAAAATGGGATATTTGTAACTACTCAGGGTAGCGCAGGGGTCCAAACAGAGGGGGGCCGTCTGTGCTCTGAGCTTGGTTAGTTTTCCGTCATTCTGTCAGCGTAGCTATGTCTCGGATATTCAACCTCATCAGCATTCAGCTGCGCAAAGACTTCACCGCGTATGGAGGGATTTCTCGGCTCCCCCTGAGGACCATCTGCTGCACCTCAAGAAAACATGCAGAAGAGGGGTGAGACGAATCCGTCCTTCTGGAATATTTGGACTAAACTTTAAATCAAACCTGAATTACTTTGCTGAAACGGTTGCATAAAAACTTTGCTGGGTATTTCATGGATTAAATGACTACCAAACAGTTATAACAAAGTTAAAGTTACTTTAAAGAACATTGATCTCCAGATAAAGCATGCAACACTTGATCAATGCAGTAATGACCAGCTGTGCATCCTGCTGTATCCATTCACCGACAATCTCCCTGCACTTTCTAGTGATGCCTCTTCAGTTTTGGGAAAGCGTTGGAAGGACACTGCAGATACTGTCATCATTGGCGGAGGATGTGTGGGGGCCAGTCTGGCCTATCACCTGGCCAAAAGTGGCATGAAGGATGTGGTGTTGCTGGAGAAGTCTGAGCTGACGGCCGGCTCCACCTGGCACGCTGTATGTCTACTCCTAGTCCTAAATGATCTATTCTTAGAGTAAGCACCTTGCTGCCCAATTCAGGAACATGATAGCTCAGATTTGCCACAGCAGGGCCGGTCCAAGGTTTTATGGGACCCTGAACAGGATTTGATTCCGGGCCCCTCTTAACTACCATCAGACACCACAGCTTAACTAATATTTCATTTTATATAATCTATGTTTAAATGTTCATGCATGTTAGACATCTAACATGATAATTAGTACAGTTTACAATGAAAAAATAATATCAGCTACACAATAACTTGTGTGTTGCTTGAATTACATTCACTTCAGCTTATTTACATTTTTGGACTTGGGATGAAGTGATCATGTTTAAAAATATCAAAATGTGTATTTTTTTTTATTTTTGAATAAAGTTTTGGTTTGGCTTAAAAAAAATCCCAAAATTAATACTTGTTGATGGAAATAATAAAACAGATTGTACCTTGACCTTCATCTAGGTTAGGGGTCTGCAACCTGCGTCTTAAGAGCCGCAAGTAGCTCTTTGGACTTCCACAATGGCTCTTCATAACTCTGGCTTAAAATGATAAAGAATCAACTAATGTTTTAAATAGAAATTTAATAACATATGCTGATTTAAGCAGTTTTTTCATGTAATAAATTGGCTGATTTCCATGACAGAATGACACTTAAAACACCAATGATATTGTTTTATATCAATTTTTTTTTCTTTTTTGTCATTAAGTTGGAAATCTTGTTCTTGTTTTCATTTTCCATAAATTTAAACATCCCACAGAATGAAATGTATCCATCTTCTTTTCTTCAAACAGTTTATATTTTTTCTTTATTTTGAAACCTAAAAACAGAAAAAAATGGGGTTCTTTAAAAATGTCAACAAATTTCCTTGCGTATATATTTAAAAAAAAAAAAAAAGTTGTCTTGTTTTTTAACATCTGCGGCTAGACTAAAGGCAAATATGGTTCTTGGGATTTTTTAAAATTTTATTTCAAAAGAAAACACAGATTTTTCCAGATGATGATGTAGTTTTAGAAATCGTATCTTTTTTTTTTTTCTGGAGTTTAGGCGACTGTATCACATAGAAAAGCGGAAATTCATAACAGCTTCACTACCAGTGTTAAAGCTAACATATTTCACACCATAATGTTTTATTCAAAAGAATGTCTACAGTCTAATGATACTAATTTGTGACAATTCTACTGCTGCTGGGGGCCCCTTGTTGGTTTAGGGGTCCAAAGCAGGTACTTCATTCATACCTGGAACCGGCTTTGCATCACCACCTCCATTTTTAGCAGATATGTTGCAAAGAACCATGAGTGTTGTTTGGCAGCTATCACATTGTTTTTACTTTCAATATAATTCCAAAAGTAATGAAAACAAATCTGGGAACTTGCATCTTAGCGTTTTAAGGGCCACAATTATGGCATCAACTCCTTAATTAGGCAGAGAATAAGTGTATTCTTTAATTTTGTATATTATCATTGAAGAATCATTTGTTTTTGCTTAATAGTTGTGAAATGCAGAGCCGATCTGTTGTGGTTCAGGTCTGAAGTTGTTTATGTGAAATGCAGTGATTCAGGCAGAGAGTTTATTATTGTCAGAGATTTCTCTAAGTTGATTGCTTTGCTTTTATTTAATGCTGCTGGAAAGCTGAAGCTGTCGGTCGTTCTTCCTCGACAGCCGGATGGAGTGAGCGTGTCTCCATCAGTTGCTCTTAATGTGAATCTGCAGTTACGACATTGCCACCAAACAGCTGCTGTGCTATAGGTTTTCAAGACATTCGAGTTCTTGACCCACTTAAGAAGTACCACTGCACCCATATTCATTTACAAGCTTTCCTCCTTTGGCGCATTCATACATTTTGACTTTCATGGATCCTTGTGGGTTCTAGAAAAGGTGTAGCCATATCTCTAAAAATTAAATGTCGATTTAATTTTGTGATTTATTTTAAAAAAATGAAAATTCTATGTTATAGAGTTATATGACACATGGAGTGATATACTTCTGATTCTCAGAGAATTGAACTACATCAATATTAGACCATTAGAAATGATCTTTCATACAGAAATGTTGTGTTATAGGCTACATCATAATTTGAAAGACTGCTGACTTGATAGTTGTCCAGCAGACTGCCATTTACAATCTCCAGCAGCAGGGCAGGCCACATCATTGCCAAGGAAGCTGGCTGTTCTGTTATATCCAAGCATTTCAATGGAAAGTTAAGTGGAAGGCAAACGCGTCATAGCAAAACACTGCACACGCAACAGGGATATTTGTAGCCTTTACATGATTCTGAGGCAAAGCCACTTTAAGAGTCCTCCTGGAGTGGCTGGGACTATGACTCCATACATTTGTAGCGTTCTGATTCAAAACTCCCTTCAGTTACCCAATTAATAGGGATATTTGATCCTTACCCATTATTATTAGGTTAGAGCTGATTATACAAATAAATGCATGAATTAATTGATAGTGTTAATAATGCTATTAGTCATTTTTTGCAAAGCACAGTGATTTGTCAATAGATGTTGTGGGATCAGTTTACCTGGTATTGACTGAGTCAGGGGTCTGCAACATTTACCTTCCAAAGAGCCATTTCTGCCCTCAGTTCAGCTAAATAAAACTCATTTAGAGCTGCTAATGTCACATGATCTTTGGAAAAAAGACAACTGATAATTTGTGATAAATATTTACTATAGGAAATATTTTGTCATTTTTAAAGAACCACCATTTTATTTCTGTTTTTAGGTTTTAAAATAAAGAAAAATGTAAATATTTTTGCCCAAAAGAGCAATACATTTTCTTGTATTAAAGGGTGATATTCATGGAAAATTAAAAAAAAAAAAAAAAAAAAAAAAAAAAAAAATGAATGAAAAAAAAAAGTACATAGTTTCCAACCTGATGGTAAGAATAATAGATAAAAAAGAATATTACTGGTACTTTCAGTGTGAATCAGCTGTGGAAATTCAATGCAATTATTTTACTGAAAAACTGCTAAAACCTGCAACAAATAACTATGTACGCACACTGTCACGTGCATGACGGCAACTTAGATATGTAATAAACGTGGCCCTAGATTGAAGCCCTAGGGAACCCCACAAGTGATCTTTTCTTGCTCAGATTTATATTTCCAAATTACACAAAGTAGACCTGGTCTGCCAGACAAGATCTGAACCAATCTAGAATAATAACAGGCAATCATTCTCTTATGATAAACTGTCTGAAACACATGATGGAGATTTAGTAATACAAAGACAGAAGTTCTTGATGGATCATGGTTAAGATCTATGTCAACTGAAACTTTGAAGTACAATTTAATTGCAGTTGTGTGGCCAAAACCTGATTGGGAAGGATTGAAGAGACTATTTTTGGTTTGTTTTTATTTGTTCTTCATGTTTTTTTTTTTTTTTTATTATTATTTTTTTAATCAGAAATTGAGTAAATGTTTGTATAAGCTCTTTTTTCAATGATCTTTGCCAAAAACTTTAGGTTTTAGTGCTTCCTTGAGGTGGATGAAACGATTCAGTTTGTGCAACTTTAAGTCTCAGTCTCATGGTTGCATTTTCCTCTAAATCTTGATGGTTTTTGTTTCTGTATTTCAGGCGGGCCTGACGACGTATTACCATCCAGGCATCAACCTGAAGAAAGTCCACTTTGACAGCATCAAACTCTATGAGACCCTCGAGGCAGAAACTGGACAGGTGGCACGCTCAGCTTTTAAGAACCTTTCATTTTTAAAATGTTGCGCTTACATTGTGTCTTTTATACCATCTCTCTGTGCAGGCCGTGGGATTCCACCAGCCCGGCAGCGTCCGCATCGCTTCCACAGCAGCTCGTGTGGATGAGATGAAGTACCAGATGACTCGTACGCACTGGCACGTGACACCGCAGTACTTCATCGGACCAGAAAAAGTTCAGGAACTTTTCCCCCTGCTCAACATTGACAAGGTTTGTGAGTCAGTGCCACATTACACGGACTAACGTGATGAAGCGCTTGCAGGAATAATCAACTAGCACCTTGGCGTGCAGGTTTTGGAGATTTTCTCTCGGTCATTGTCCGTTCTTGTCTCTGCAGTGACTCTATTGACCATCATTTTGTCCTTTACAGACTGCTCCTGAAGGAACCTCTTAATTATCTTGTCTGTGTGCTTCATTGCGTCATGTCAGAGAATGAATCCTGAACACCTCTAAGCGACCGTATAAGCAACACTGATCATCCATCCATCCAGTGGTTAAATGAATCTGTCTTAAAGATGCTAAACATACAGCAACCTCCACAGTTCCCTGGGATTTAAATGTGATGCGGCCAGTTTTCATAGCTCTTTGCCGTTTGGGCTGGGTGATGACCAAAGTTTATCTTGTGGAGTTTGTTCATTTCTCCTGAGACTTTAGCTGAGACTGTGTGATTTGGTCAGATCTGTCCAGGTCAGTTTGG
This sequence comes from Anableps anableps, assembly GCA_014839685.1. Lineage (NCBI taxonomy): Eukaryota > Metazoa > Chordata > Actinopteri > Cyprinodontiformes > Anablepidae > Anableps > Anableps anableps. The sequence continues at coordinate 25,683,474 of CM026081.1, forward strand.
TGTAAAACAATAGACAATGTGAAAAGCGTCTCATCCTCCCGTTGTTAAGTACAGGTGAGGATCTGTGATGCTGTGGGCCTGTTCGATTCAATTCAGTTCAACAATATTTTATTCATCCCAAAGGGAAATTGAAAGTTGTCGTAACTTATATCATTCAGGTATCTTCAAAGAGTTGTTGTGCATGAAGATGCTGTGGACAGGAAGGATCTAAAATTAAAAAAGTAACAGTAAAATCCTTCCAGCTGCACCACATCCAAAACCAGAGAGAATAATTGTCCAAACCAAAATATATTAACAAAATTATACAAAAAGGAACACATCAGAGCTAACATAACAAAACTACTTCAACATGTCGCCACCTTGAGTGGCGTACTTCAGTTTATTTTCCAAAGGCCCTGGGAATTTAATCAGAGTGCCTGGCATTGTGATCTTTTTGAAATACCTGAACATTTAACATAAAAATTAGGTGGCCTCTGAAAGAAAATGGTAGTCACTTGGTTAATGAGCCAAATCTTATGGCCAAATAAACATGGAATTGGTTTACCAGACACACGATCAGCCTTATTCTATGGATTTCTTAGTTCTCAGACCTAAATTCTATAGAAAACATGTGGAGTGAGCTTAAGAGCAGATCTCGGTTTCTGCAGTCTGGAGTGGTCAAATATCCTTCTGTACGCTCCAGTTCTGTCAGATGTTATAAGGGAGGAGATGTCTCATCTGTAAAAGGGGATGGTGCATGGCTGCCGGTAAAAAAAAATCATTCCGTAATTTCCTAATACAGGCTGACATTTAAGGTGACTGTATGCTTTTAGGTGTTGGCAGGCCTTTACACCCCCGGAGACGGCCACATCGACCCGTACTCTCTAACCATGGCTCTGGCTGCGGGAGCTCGTATGTACGGGGCCCAGATCTACAATCCAGCTCCAGTCACTGGGCTCAGCCCAGCATCAGACGGGAAGTGGGATGTCCAGACCCCTCATGGGACCATTCGTGCAAATCGCATTGTGAACACTGCAGGTTTGTGTACTCTGATGTCTATAATAATGTTTAGTTTTTGGATCAATATTAACAATTATTCTACAAATGTAAACAAGCAAAGATAAAAAAAAAAAAAAAAAAAAAATAGCATGAACAGGGCAAAGCTGGTATACCCCTTGAGCCATTTCATAATCAGAACAGAATGGAATAGATGCAGGGAAATATTGCTCAGTGAGTGAAAACATGACTGGCCATTTACATTGACTTATGAATAAAAACAAAACAAAAAAAGAAAACACAAAATCTCCATTCAAACGCTTCACAGCAGACAATTTAAAGACAGAATCAACAACAACAGCATCCTTTGCGGGTCATACAACTCAGCGCTGCACCACAGTTATCCAATGTTTTGTTCTTTTTAGAACAAAGGCACATTTTGTTGTTGTGTTGCAACCGCAAGCTTCAATAATTTTGCTTGAAAGACCAACACAAAGTTGTTCACAGCTGTGAAGTGGAAGGAAAATAACAGATGTTTTTTTTTTAACAATTAAAACTCGGAAATGTTTGGTGTGAATATGTATTTTACCCCATTTACTCTCTTACTTCTGGATTTTATAAAAGAGTGGCAGAGAGGGCCATCACTGAATTAAAACCGGAAGAACTCTGGTGTGCAGTTTGTCACAAGCCATGTAGGAGACATAATACACATGTGGAAGAAGGTGCTCTGGTCACATCAGACCCAAATTTGACTTTTTGTCCTACATGCAACATGCTATATGTGCAGAAAATGTATAATCCAAATCACTACACAATATATCACAAATTTATCTTCAGAGCATGTTATGATCCTTGAGTATTAGAACTTTGGTTTTCATTTATGTTTGTTTTGATCATTTATTGGTTATTTTCTTTGGCCTTGCCATTTTAATTTATTCCTTGTGTTTATTCCCATCATTTATACTTTGGACCTGTTTCCTTAGATCAGTTTTTATGTCAGTTTCAGTTTTCTTTTCCTTTAAGTTCTCTCTGCTTGGTTTGTCTTTCACCTTTCCCTCAGCCTGCCATGTTGTTTCTCTTTCCAGTTGTTTCTCATATTCTAATTTCCCTCCACCTCTTCCTCACCTGTATAGCCATACAACAAAGTTGTTTAATTACCAAAATCATAGCTGTTGACAGATGTCAATAAAACAACATTGCTGGAAAAGTAATGATGAATTCAGGTTTTTTTCAGTATCTGGTTCGACTACTCACTATTGGAGGTCTATGTTTGCATTGACAGAAGATTGGAACTTTGAGGAACCCCATAAATGATCAAAGAAGAGAGCCACTAACACTGTGTACTTAACCTATTTATTTATTTATTGCAAGTCGGGTTGCCATCACAGCTTTAGCCTATGCTATGGTAAATCTTATGTTTTACTGATATCCTGGAGCCCTAGTTGAGAGATACCAAAACATTTTGGAACTCATTTTGAATACCATGTCGCATTTTTCTTCCACTTCATAGTTTTGTACTAATTTGGGCTGGTCTGTCACAAAAATTTTCACGAAACATATGAGAGTTTTTGGTTCTTACGTGACAAAATGGGTAAAAAGTTCAAGGGGTGCCGTGTTTTGTGAAGTGCACCATTCTGCTTTAGCAAAACCCAGCCACAAACCGAGTCTGTCACCCCTGTACCTCATAGTTGCGATGATGTTCTCATGCTTGCAACCTTTCAACTTTTTCCTATTAATGTATGGTGGACCCTCCTCCTATTCGCAGCTCAGGATTCACGGATTCACCGACTCATGGATTTTTCTGTGGAACGTAACTCCAAATTACCTGCAGGAAATTCACCTGTTGCAGATTTTTTTGTACAGCATATCTAGAATATTCTAAAGAAAATGGAGCTTGGGAAGCTGAAAAACTTTGAAGTAAGGCTATCTGACATGCTATTGGCTGGTGTTTGCAAAGCAACCAATCCAGGAGTGGTGTTCATTTTCCTTGGCACTGATTGGCTGTACCCCCAAGAGTGGAAATAAGGAAGATCGTGGATTTTAGCCTCAGCAGTAGTGCTAAGGCGGTTTCCAGGGTGCATTTTAGTGTATATTAGGGTATATTTGGTGTATTATTATTATTGAAGTATTAAAATAGATATTTTTAAAGGGGGTTTCAAGTATTTGCAGATTTCAGACATTCACAAGTTGTTGTGGTCCCTAACTCCTGCGAGTACTGAGGGTCAGCTGTACCATTGGTCATTATGGTCAAACGCTTAAGTTTTAATTTTATTAAATCCCAGGAAATATCTCCAGATCTTCAGGCTTTTGTCTCTGAGTGCATTGGCAAACTGTGATCTAGTTTTTGTTTTGCTTTTAGAGTAATGGCTTCTTGTTCTCTGAGTGGCATTTCAGCCCAAGTTTTGTTTCACTGCTGATAATGACACTCTTTTACCACCTTTAGCCAGCATGGTGACAAGGTCTCATGCCTTTATACCTCTGCTGATCCACACATTTTGCACCAAAACACATTCACCTCTGGGACATAGAACCCATGGTGTTTATGTATGTGTGGAATTGTATGAAGTGATGAAAGTGGCACCTTCAATTAACTCAAATATTGTGACTCAACCTATCAGAAACTTGCAAAGTCATGACATCGTCATCTTGGCTTTCCCAAATTTAAGAAAGTTGTAAAAAGAAATAAAATCTAAAAAAGCATCTCTCAGCTTATTCTGGTATTTAGTAGATAGAAATTATTTTTGGTAACTGAGCCAAAACTAAGAAAAGAAAATCTCTCCTGCAAAGAGAGATGAGTGAGTTCTAGTTGTGTTATTTTTAAACAAAACACCACAAAATACATTTGAAAAACAGATTCAGCATTTCTACAACAGTGCCTACATAGTAGAGAATCTTATCTGAAAACACCCCACAGCAGGAGAACTTTGCCCACTCAGACCACAGCCTGCAGAGTTCATAGAAGACAACTTTTAGCTTAAGCTGGACCAGACCAGTTCTGGGGGGATCTTATTTTCGTCTCCTTTCGTCCCTCCTACCGGTGCTTGTTTTTTCAGTTCTGATTCAGGAATTTGCTTCAGTTGGTTTGCCCTTCCAAGTGTTTCTTCCCTGAGGAAGGTGTCGTGTAACTCCGCTGTATTTAACTCAGGGATCTTTTTGATTAGTCATCTTGTTTTTCTGCAGCTACTGTCGGGTTAAAAATGGAGAACCTGCATCACATGGGAAATTATACTTAGGCGACAACAGAATGAAGTTTAGAATGATCTGCTGCTCAGTTTGCCTTCACAGCCAATCCAAAGAGGCCAGCAGGTCACATTCCAGCCAATCTTGAAGGAGCAGCACATGCACACCTCCTGACAGTTGTTTTTTTTTTTTATTTTTTTTTTTAGATTTTTGTTGCTGGATTTTTGCATGCGTGACATTTCTTTTTTAGTTTAGCTCAACTGCCTTGAGTCATATTTTTGGTCTGACATTGTTTTCATGCTGTTCTTTGTGTGCTTCAGTGTTGGTTTTAGGAAACACAACTTCTAACTTGTTCTGACTTTGATTCTCCTTGTTCCTCCACTCACTGTGGATTTCCATCGACTGAAAACAGATGCCACTGCTTTCTGGGCAGCAGAAGTACAGAAGCCCTCGTGGGAAATCAGCCGGCTTAGTATTCCTTTTCCAAGCAGAAGAAGCCTTAGCTTTTTTAAATACATTGTGGGTAGATTTGTTATGAAAAGCACAGGAAGCTATTCTTTTGATTTTACATAACACATACTTTGTGTAAGTTTCATCTTCTTTACTTTTTGGTGTTTCCCGATATCGCCCTCACCTCTATCTCCAGATTCCCTTCAGAGGCCCCTAAGCTATGGTTACAGGTCCTGTTCCCTGGTATACGGCCCTAAATAGAACCCTACAAACATATTAGTAGAGATGGGCTTACAGCAGTCATCATGGTAATGTTACACATGATGGAGGAATAAAGATGATGTTTATGATTCTGTCAGTTTTACCAGAACTATAACTGTCCCCTTACCACATACTAAAAAGGAGCTGTCACCATGGGATGTCAAATTCACCTCAAAGGTGTTCTATCATGTTGAGGTTAGAGATCTTTTCAAACCTGTCAAGTTCTTCCAGACTACAGTCTCTCATGCTTGTTGAGCCTTTATGGTTATTTATCATTAAAATCTTTCAAAAATTGAAAACTACCTAGGGAACTTATACACAATGGTTATGTATGGTGCTAAATGCTTTGTTTCATGTCAGGATATGGATTTAAATTAGGGAAAAACGTACAAAATGGGGGTTTGAATTGGTGAAAGGACAACAAGACCAATTATTTTTTTTATAAATTTTGCATTGTATAATAATCAATCAATTACTGTAAGTGAGTAATCTTTAGCAAATGATTAACTTTTTTTAAACTCCTGTATCTCAGTAGCATAACCCAGCATTTTATTTTTAGGCTCTGCCCAATAATCTATTTATAACTTACTAATTTTTACATCATCTGATAATATAGCTGCACTATTTAGCCATTGCTTTTATGTATACATTTAGTTAACAACAAATTCAGACATTAATTTGTTGCTTTTGTCATACTTCTAAAATATTTCATTTATAGCTAAATACATATATATTTGCAGCTTGATAACATTTTAATTAACTACATTAACCTGTGAGTAGCAGTATGCATACTTTAGATAATCTAGATGAATGTTGAGTTTGTCAAATTAGAATTTAACTGAATGCCACGATGGTGCAGCAGTTAGCACCTCAGTGTCAATGTATTAAAAGCTAACCACTTTAGCTCAACATCAACCAAAGAACTGGGTTTAAATCAGGGCTGCACCGATATGAAAACTGACATTGAGTCTAGAAATACTGCTGTTATGGCAGATAATTATCTATATTTTATATATTTCCCTACCCTTTTGACTCTGTGAAAAAACAAGTAAACCGCTGGTATCTGAACCTCTAATCAGTCTGTTCAGTGACAGACTGCTGCATCCTAGGTGCACTAAGGAGCATTATAGGAGATCCTTCCTCCCAGCTGCTGTCAGACTCTATAACCATCATTACTCCCAACAAAATCAATAAGTGGTTATATTCATGCTAGTATTTGTGTAACTTTATCGTTTTCTATTGTCACTAACTGTAAATAGTTAATGCTCAGAGACATGCACATCTTGTACATTTTTAATTAACCAACTCAGTTGCACATTCCTCAAGACTGGAGTATTTTTTACAACTACACATTCATGTTGCACATTTGCCTTAGTGTACAGTATTTTTTTTATTCTTTATTCTGTTTTTTATATATATTTTGTATTTTTTGAGTGAGTCTGTTTTCTGTTATTGCCTGTCACTGCCACTTCGCTGCTGTTGCACAGAAATTTCCCCATTGTGGGACAATAAAAGATATTTCTATTCTATTCTTCTATTCTATATTGCTTCTACTGCTTTAGTCAAACACCCTGCATCATTATTATTGTTAGATGCCCAAATATCACATGGCCAACCTCCTCCCCTCTCCTCCTGAAACAAATGCAAACAGCAACAAGATGGAAAGAAACATCAGTTATTGATATCAGCACAGTTTTACTCTTCAGACTGATACCGATATGTTAAAAAATAACTACTATGGGTCGATACCGATGTTATATTCTGCATCCCTAGTTTAAATCCCAGTTGGTGCCTTGCTGTTTGGAGTTTTCCAGTTAGTCCTGGGTCTGTAACAGTCCAAAAAACACTTATGTTGGGCAAATGAACCGTGAAACTCACCACAAATTATGTTAAGGAGTTTCAGCTGACTGAATGAGGGCACATGGATAATTTGTTAAGCTGAACATCTTCTGTCCTTTCAGACATCAGGGTTGGCTACAAAATACCTACATACATATATAGTCTAACTTCCTGTGATGTTTTAAACACACTAACCTGATTACTACAAGTTTAAACCCATACATTAAACAAAGCAAAACTTGTTTTGAGTGTTACTTAAGGTGAACGTGTTGATGTCAATTATGCAATGAATTAGCCCTGTGTGCAAGTTCCGTGTGCAACACCCTCCTCTCCAGTTGAGCTGTTCGTAAATGATCAGGAAAGAACGGCACATGTTGAGGATGTCTTGCATAGGATTTGTTAAAAAAAAGATCTGCAGAATAGGTGGGATGCAGATATGAATCCATTTATTTTCTGTGACTGAACCCTCCAATGTTGAGGATGGCAGCAGAGAGAAACATAAATTAACATTGCTTCAACTGGCTTCAGCTGCTCCCTTCTGGTCTGGCAACTTTACCTGGACTACATTCACTACACTAACAAACTCCAAAATCCACTTTATTTGTTTTGTGGCAGTTAATTTTTAAGCCAAGTTATACTGTACTTCAGTTGTAATCAGTGATAGCTCCTGCTTGCTTTAGTTTTTTTCCTCCTTGCAAATGGTTGGTGCAGTGTTTGTATATAGAAAAATCATAATAAGTTAATTTGTTTCAGTTATTTAACTAAAAATGTGAAATTCATTGTATAGGTTCATTACACACAGATCTATTTTAATAATTATGGCTTGCAGATTTTGAAACCCTTGAATGGAGCTTTTCTAAAAATTGTAATATTACATAAGACCGATAAAAGGTATTTTCAATACCCAAATCTTATCCACTTAAGACTATGTACACTGCATAAATGAAAGTATTAGTGCGGTGTGGCTTGGAGGTGGTCTGAGGTTTTGAATCTCCCCTAAACTCTTAATTAAGCTTCATAATCTTCTTTGAAGTAAGGCTATCACTGTTACTTGTTTACCTTTTTCTGCAACACTTTTTCCTTCCACTCAACTTTCCAGTAATATGCCTGGATACAGTACTTTGAGAAGCAATCTTTAGCAAATGTACTTTTTGGCTGAACCTTCTTGTGGAGGATGTCAATGAGTGTCTGCTTATCTAAAATTCAAATTTTCTGAGGACCTGAATTTGGGGTTTTTATTAGCTGTCATCCATCCATTGTCTATACCCACTTATCCTTATAGCTAGTGTCTATCTCAAGCAGTCACTGGGTGAAAGGGGGGGTACATGCTGGACAGGTTGCCAGTCCATCACAGGGCTACACAGAGAGACACATGGCAAACAACCATGCACACACACACACACACACACACACACACACACACACACACACTTATACCTAAGGGAAATTTAGGAGACCAATTAACCCTAACAAAATATTACCTTATTAAAATCCAGCTGTTGTTGAGTTAGACAAGGAGCCTTAAAGATGACAAAAAGAATCTGGCTCTTTCTCATAACCCATCAACAAACAACTTTTACACTCTTCCAAACAAAAATCAATCTTTTGATCAGTAACTTTTCTTCTGTGTGTACTCTTCATACTTCATAAAAGCCTTGAAACAAATATTTTTTACGTTTTGTACTGCAAATAAATCTTTTATTACTTATCTATTCTGAAACAGTGAGCTTTGATGGGGGTTTTTTTTTACCGTCCTTACCTCATCCAGCCTTTTTTTTAAATTTTTTTTTATCACAGTTCCAGTTGTTTTAAGATTTTTAATTATTGCTTTGTCTATAGATATGACCATGTTTAAGCAAGTTGCTAGTTTCTGTATGATATTTTATGCAGTTATGCAGTTTGATGAAGTTCTCCAGGCCTCTGGATGAGAAACAGGCCCACAGCATCACATATCCCCCGAACGTACCTATCAACTCCATTTTTGCTCTCACTGTACCGCTGCTTGCTATTTCCATACGTATAAAGACCAACACCCTTACTTAAGTGGCATGCTCTCCTCTCTTTCCCATTTTTAGTTTCTGTGTCATGTTATATTTATACCATGGGACCAAGGGAAAAGATTACTAATTAAAGGTTTATTGACTCGATGTTCAGTTTAAATAAATAAAAGTGTACTTCCTGTCACTCTGTTTGTATTTTAAGGATTTTGGGCTCGTGAAGTGGGCAAAATGATTGGTTTCGAACACCCCACCATCCCTGTGCATCACCAGTACGTGGTGACAGCAACAGTACCAGAGGTGAAGGCTCTGAAGAAGGAGCTGGCTGTCATCAGGGACCTGGAGGGATCCTACTATATGCGCCAGGAGAGAGATGGGCTGCTGTTTGGTCCATATGAGAAGATGGAGAAGATGGTGCTGCAAGACTCCTGGGTTAGAGATGGAGTACCACCAGGTCCGCATGCCATGGATTATCCATATCATCTTATTTTTGTTTATCTGGACAACTTTAAACTTTGCGTGGGTTAAATAGCGGTTTTGTTTTTAACTTCTGCTCTTCTTATTGCTGTAGGTTTTGGGAAGGAGCTGTTTGAGTCGGACCTGGACAGAATAATGGAGCATATTGAGATGGCCATGGAGATGGTTCCTGTGCTGAAGAAAGCCGACATTATAAATGTTGTGTCTGGACCAATCACATACACCCCTGACTTGTTGCCCATGGTTGGACCTCATCAGGGCGTTCGCAACTACTGGACCGCTATTGGTTTTGGGTGCGTGTTGAATCAGGGCTTATTTAACGGTGAGGTGCAAAAATCCAGCAGGAGATGAAAGAAATTAGAGGCAACAATGCATGAGTTACAATGATATTAAATTTATATAATTATATACAGGCTCAAATATATACATACACCTTTAATCCTTGGTTTATTTAAGAAGTTGCAGCTCCACAACATGCTTTTGTAGCCATTAAAATGTTTTTGTCATGATTATGTGACCACTCTTCCTGGCAGAATCACTAGAGGTAATTTAAATTGGCTGGTTTCTTACCAAGGATATTGCTTTAAAAGCATCATTAAAAATATGAATAATGTTTAGGTAGAGGTTTTAAGAAGGCCTTTTTCTAATTCCAACACCAGTTTTGTTTGATATTTGGGCCTTGAGGTGAGGTCAGTCCTCCTTCATTGTTCCATCCACCTTGTGTGATGCACTAGTAGCAGCAAAATAGCTCCACAGCATGATGCTTCCACTACCACGCTTGACAGTTGGTAAAGTTTTCATAAGTTTGAAAGCCTCACCTTGATTCCTCAAAGCATACTTTTTGTAAGAAGTGATATTGTCATTGTGGCAATATAGCTTGTATTGCATATTTGTTCAAAAAAGAATCTTTTCGCGATCCTAATTAACAAGACGTTCATGGTTGTGATGAGTGTATGTAAACTTCTGATTGAAAGAACATTTCTTAATGGCTGTAGGTTTTGAGATGTGGAAACTAAATTTTGGTGCACATCGAATTTTGTTTGTCCAGGTATGGAGTCATCCACGCTGGTGGCATCGGTAAGTTCCTAAGCGACTGGATTAGGAATGGAGAGCCTCCTTATGACCTGATTGAATGTGATCCCAATCGATACGGCAAATGGACGGACGTACCTTTCATGTGTGCCAAAGCAAGAGAATCTTATGGCTTCAACAACGTGGGTAAGAAGGAAATAAAAGCTCTGCGCTGCTTCCAATTTTCTGAGATAACTGTCACTGAGACTATCACTTTGGGTTTTCCAGTCGGTTACCCCAAGGAGGAGCGTTTTGCTGGTCGGCCAACTTCCAGGACAAGCGGCGTTTATGAGCTGCTGAAGGACAAGTGCTCCATGGGCTTTCATGCCGGCTGGGAACAACCCCACTGGTTCTACAAACCTGGAGATGACACTGGATACAAGTATGGTATTATGGTATATCTTTAAGCCTGCAGTTTTCCTTATTAGCCTTTTCAACTTTTCCAACAACTAATACCTTTAAATTGATGTTTTTCAGGGAAAAACATGTTGACATAGTGGCTGTGCACTCTTTCTTTGATTTACTAACTCCCACTCTGAAAATATCAGACAATAGCAGCACCTGTAAGAATTGAACATTGTAAGAAGTGCACAGTGTAAGAAGTGATCTGACAGTGAGCATGAGAAAAAAAACAATGCGAAAAGCTTCATTTTTAGCCCTGCACTGCACAAATTCAGCTCATCTCTAGAAAATGTATACCTAAAGTTCAGGAATGTTATGTTGCACTTTTCATGAACCCAATTGCAATGAAAATACCCAACCCTTGAGCAGTAATCTGCTTCTTGGTAATGTTGCAGACTTGAAAGTAACTCGCTCATTGACTTTTGGACTACCCTCAGGCCCAGTTTCAGACGTACCAACTGGTTCGGACCTGTTGGGAGAGAGTGCAGACTGGTGATGGAGAAGGTGGGTGTGATTGATCTCACGCCCTTTGGAAAGTTTGTTGTAAAAGGGAAGGACTCGCTCAAGTTGCTCGATCGCCTGTTTGCCAACACCATGCCGAAGGTAAAGCACACGCAAAAGCTGCTACAAAAAGTCACCTGGATGGTGATTCCACTGCTACATAAATAGTCATGGCCAATCACCTCTTGTTCTAAGTCTGTGTCCCAACCTATGTCCTAGGTTAGCCAGACTAATATCAGCCATATGCTGACGCCTGCTGGGAGAGTTTTTGCTGAGGTGACCATCACCCAGCTGACACCAGGAGAGTTCCTGCTCATCACAGGCTCCGGGTCTGAGCTCCATGACCTGAGGTGAGAAACAGTCGGTGTTATTCTAGCTGATAGAAGAAGCTTTTGCTACATACCACAGGTGGCTTGTGTCCCGGTATTGCCGTAACTGATTTTTTTTATACCATGGATTCTGACCAGGTTTCTTTCCTCCAACGCATCCCTCACAATTTTTATAACATTGAGAAATCGTCATGTTTCCATGTAATAACATGTTTCCATGTTTGAATAATTCCACCATCATATTTTCCTTATTTTTTAAAACGAATGTTTTGATGTATCATATCCATATCCATGTTGGTAGAAATTAATTTGTTCTTCATGTCTAAACCTGGACAAAGGTTTTCAACCATCAGTTTCTCTGTAGCAATAGGTCAGTATGAGATTTTCACGACATCATAAACTTGGGTAAAAATAGCACGATTTTATGGTTTCATGGTCTTAATTCAAAACTTCAAACAAAAATGTACAACATGATCTACGTGATTTTATTAAAAAATATATAATCTCTTAGGTCATGCCTTAAAGTTCTAATAATGTTATCAACACCATGTATTTCCAGTAATTTTGATGTAAAATTAGCAACAGGGCCTGTAATTCTTTTTTTCTTCTTAGATTTCCTTTTTTCTTGCATCCTTATTTCTTCATTTTTCAACAGTCAAACCTGTTTGTGCTGTAAGCATGTGAAAAGTATTATACCCTTATTTCCAACAACTGATGCAGCAACAGGTGGGGGAGGGGTTAGTGTGATGACGTTCTATGTTGCTTTTTGATTATTTTTCTCCAAGCAGTGAAACTTGTCTCTGTTGTAATCAAGTGAAAAGTGTAGTAGATTTTCTTTCAGCCTGCTGACCGGCAGTGTGGAGCAACAAGTGTGGGAGGGGTTTCTTCTTTTACTTGTTTCCAAACAGTAGAATATGTCTTTGTAGTAAGGAAGTATAAAAAAACAAAACAAAACAAACAAACAAAAAAAAAAATGTGGTAGCTTTTTTTTCAGCGAGCTGACAGGCAGTGCACAGCAACTAAAGAAGAAAGGATGAGGGTGATAGTAGTCTATGCTCCTGCCTTGCTTTATGTCCAAGCTTGTTTTGCTGTGAGAGAAAAAATGAAGTATGCTTTTATTTCAGCCAGCTGACCAGTGGGCCACAGCAGTATGTGGGGGAAGGGGAATGCAACAGCACTCTATGCTGCTTTTGGTCTTTAGTTATTTCCAAACGTTCCAGTTTGTCTTGTAGTAGCCTGCTAATCGGCAGTGTGCAGCAACAGGTGGGGGAGGGGAAACATGACAGTATGCTATTCTCCTCCATTCTCCTGGACACTAGCAAACAATTTTCCTTTATAAATTACAAATGTACCTCAAAGTTTGTGCACAAGGTTCAGCCTCATGCTCAGCCCCCTATACGCCCACATTCAACCATAAATGGTCAATGCAAAACACCTCATGAATGTTTATGATAAAGCTGATCTATGGTTAAAGACTGATATGGAGTAAAGTTAAATGTCTAAGAGGAATCCATTCCCCACCTCGCCATCTGGGTCACCAGTTTCCCTTGTTTCCAAAACGATTGTACATATGGGTCAGAGTTTGCCTGAGAGACTACACATTCTCCTGTCAAGTTTTATAGATCCCAGCTTTTGCGTACGCCACCTTTATAAATGAGACCCCAGGTCACTCTGACACCTTGGAACAGTATGAAGCAAAACTGTAGCTGTTTTTAAAAGGCAACTTTTTAAAACCAGAAACTGGCCTGTGCACCGTCCTCTTCTTGGTGTTCACATAACTGACAGTGCAGAACACTTTTTAGCTCTCTGTCCCACACACCCAGGCCAGAGTTAAAGCTCAAGCCTCGCTGAATAACTCTCTCACATTCTCTTTTATAACCACTGAAATTTAAAACCTTCCACCAGCTGTCAGTACTACGCTCCTCCTTTTGCTCCAGTTGGAAGGCAGCACATTAAAACGTTCCTCCGACACACTCTTTGGAGCGACCTCCACTGCTTACAAGCTGCACAGTGATGTGCAAGGCTCATTGTTGCCCAAAAAATGTTTAAATTAGCAAAAAAAAAAAAAAAACCCCAAAAAACTCAGAAAAGTTATTAAAAATTTTTAAAAAGTTTCCTTTTTTGGGTTTGAACTTGACTCAGGTGGATTGAAGCAGAAGCTGCTGAGGGCAGATATGACGTGGACATCAGTAATGTGACAGATGAGATAGGCGTGCTGGGAATTGCGGGACCAAATTCCCGGAAGGTTCTACAGAAGTTGACAGACGAGGATATGAGCGATGCTGGGTTCAAATTTCTCCACTGCAAGAACATCCAACTGGCTGGGATCTCTGTCAGGGCCATCAGGATCTCCTACACTGGTAAACGACACACTTCACCTTATTAATATGTAAAAGAAGTACGGTGTTGATAAGTAAGGTGAAGAGCTGGAATATTTTCCTGTTCTGGATAAATATTGAAAAAGAAAATAGAGTCTGCAAAAATATTTTTATTTCTAAACTTTTTCTTTTACTGCAATGTAAAAATGTTGTATTATTCCCTCTTTCCTTCCTTCCTTTTCCCTCCATTCCCTCCTTCTTTCCTGCCTTTTTCTTTCATTTTCTTTTCTTCCATCTGTCTTTGTTTCCTTTCTTTTTCCCTTCCTTTTTTGCTTTACAATTCCTTCCTCCCTTCCTACCCTGTTGTTGACATTGTTTCATTCTTTTCCTTACATTCATCTTTTCTAGTTTCTTCTTCCTATCTTTCCGTGTGTCCTATCTTTATTTTTGTTTTTTCCTTGATTCCTGCTTTTCTTTGTTTCTGTCTGTCTGTTCAGGTTTTGTATTTAAAGCCTGACTTAAAAATATCTAAATCAAATTGTTTGAAAAGACATTAATGAAATCTAAAAGGAGAGGAATACACACTATACTGTTTCAGAGTATGGAACTGCTTGTGGATGTTCTGTGTTTAAATGTGTGCAGGTGAGCTGGGCTGGGAGCTGTACATAGACCAAAAGAACTTGGCTGCTGTGTACCAGGCCATGATGGAAGCAGGAAAAGACGAGGGCATCGACAATTTCGGCACCTACACCATGGCCTCGCTCAGACTGGAAAAGGGCTTCAGAGGCTGGGGAGCTGAGGTGCACAAACTTAAACAAAATTCACATGAATGTCACCAAACATACTGGAGGAAACAATTATTCTGCTTGTGTTTAAAACTTACTATCTGGTGATCCCTGCACATTTTTTAGGTTCTACCACATTCCCAATAGAAACAATTGTCTTATGCATTTACACTTTACTACTACATAGTCTCTGTTCAGAAATGGTAAACATTCCCAGATCATTTGTAATCTTTTAAAATGCTCTTGAGCAACAATTTTTCAGGATTTCTAAAGTTCTTCTAAACTTTTTCTTTTTTTTTCTGTCCCTCCCTCGTACCTAAGCATGTGTATTCAACATGAGCTGTGGCATGTTAACGCAAGGTTCTTGCTGTAGAATCAAAGAGGGACAGGTTTACAGCTGAGATAAATTCATAAGTCTCATCATGAACCACACAAAAAGGACAAAAGGTCTTTGGAAAGATAAATGAACAAGGAAGTGTTTCTAAAAAGGATTCCAAACAGAGAACGATGCTTTGTTTATTAAGATTAAACTATCGTTTATAAAGCTTGCATGAAGACAGTAGAGTCTGCAAATGGAGATATAAACTGTGCAATTTATTGTTTTAATACCCAACCTCAAAATAAAGGTTCCTCAACTACGTTTAGGAACGTAGTTCAGAAGGGACTGACGCTGACTGTTCACTGGAAAGAACTTAGATCATCCCGTTGGCGGTAGTTTTTATTAAAGCTAAATTAGGACTGGTATTAAAACGGCTTACGGTGCCATTAGACTGTATTCATACATGTTGAACAATCCACATTTTTGTCATGTTAAAATCACCAACTTCAGTGTAGTTTATTGGGATTTTATGTGATAAGGCAAACACAAAGTACTGCATGATTTGTGAAGTGAAAGGCAAACAATACAATTTACAGATAAAAATCTGAAAATTATGGTGTGTATTTATATCCAGATCCTTTTAATCTGAGACAATACAATGTCCTGCAGCCAGTTGTGGTTAGATTTCTCCTAAGTAGTAAAATAAATAAAATAGATTCCCTACCTAGAGCCCTTTGTTGCGTGTCTTCCCCCTTCCCTCTCTGCCCATTTTCCTGTCTGGTAAATTTCAAAGGCCATAGATGCAAATAAAATCTAAAGAAAAAAAAAAAAAAAAAAAAAAAAAAAAAGTCCACGTTGAATTTAGTCATAATGTAAAAACAGCTGCTTTGCAATGGCATCGACTTTGACCAACTTCTCTTCCTCCACTGAAGATAAGCATCCCCACAGCATGATGCTGCCACCACCATGTTTCACCGTGAGATGGTGTGCTCAGAGTGATATGCATATGTTGGTTTTCAAGCGCTGACGGGGGTTTGCAATAAGAATGCAAAGTGAAAGTTTTCTCTCATTGGACAATGGTGTCTTCTGCATGATTGCTGCTTCCCCTGCATTGCTTCTCACAAGAAAATGTGAAATAGTTCAGGGTTGAGTACTTTTGCAAGGTGTTGTATATTGCACATGTTTTGGTCTTTGTTTTTTTTAATGCAAACCACATTTGATCATTTTAGATGAACTGTGACACAAATCCTCTGGAAGCTGGGCTGGACTATTTCATTAAACTGAACAAGGTAACTGGTTGTTTTACATAGAAGAGATGTTCATGTTTCAGTATCTATGATATATTTGTGACAATTTTTGCATATGTCTGCGAGCAGCCAGCTGACTTTATTGGCAAAGCAGCGCTTCAGGAGATCAAAGCCAAAGGCCTGAAGAGGAAGCTGTCCTACCTCTCTGTTAGAACGGACGATGTTGACCCGGAAGGCAACGAGACCATTTGGCACAACGGCAAGGTCGGTAACAATAAGCTCGTGAACGTCTCGTTCTTTTGCTTGTTTGAGGCCCACTGAACCGGACTCCTCCTCCTCCTCTTCAGGTGGTCGGCAACACCACGTCTGGAGCCTACAGCTACAGCAGCCAGCAGAGCCTGGCGTTCGGTTACCTGCCCCTGGAGCTGTGCTCTGTGGGCCAGCAGGTGGAGGTGGAGCTGCTGGGGAAGAAATACCTCGCCACGGTGATCCAGGAGCCCCTCGTCCTCACCGAGCCCACACGGACCCGGCTCGCTAAGAAAGCAAAGGCTAAAGCATAAGAACTTGGTTTCCTCAAAGACCAGTTAATGAATCCTGCTGTGAATGATCACCAAGAGTGGAAGGAAAAAAATGTGGTCCATATGTTGAACTGTTTGACTGCAGATGGGGGGCCAGTTGAGATAAAAGCAAACAAAATAGAAAAAACTTCCTGTGTTCTGATAAGATGAAGACTGGAATCAAATTGTTTGAATGCCATGTGAAGTCTTCCACTGTGTTATATACTAACACCCACACTCTCTCAGAGTGTGGGGGGAGTAATTACCTTTTTTTCAGATTCCACGAAAGGAAGATCAGTGTTTATAGGTCAGATGTTCCCGTGTGAAAACTGGAACAGAATGTGGAACCACCAGATAACCAGAAGAAAAGCTGTTCCCATACATGTAAAAAGATGTCTTGTTTTGTAAATCTCATTTGTGTTTCTAATGCAATTAAAATTTTGTAAATTAATACATTGTCAGTGTCCTGTTCAGTTCAATAGTCCTTAAGCTATAAAGTATACTGTGTGGAGTATGTTTATTAATCACATAGCACTCTAGGTCATATGAAACTGATGATATTTTAGAAAATTATTTAAAAATGATAAAGTGATTTAGTTATGTTGTGATTAATTAAGATGATTTAATTAAGTTGTTGTATAAATATGTATGTCACAATCCAAATCAAATCAGAAAACAAAATGCATTCAGAAAGTAATTGTATCTAAAATCATTTTAAATGTTCAATAATTTATTAAATACATAAATAATGATCACGTATGCCACGCAGTATATAAATGGTAATCTGGAAAAGTATGGAAAAGAAACAGAGTGTGGAAAGATATTTGTATTTCCACACTTCACTCCAATTCCCATGGTGTAAATGTAGTTTCCATCCATCCCTCCATGTTTTTGTTTTAAGGCAAGTATTTAGTAGAATATCTGTTGTAAAGACACACACAGTGGAATTGATTGAGATGAAAATAACAAAACAATTATCAATGTAAATCAAAATTATTACACCATGGACATCTGGATTTGGATTCATACCCAATATGAAAGTGAAAAATAACATGACAGGCTGATTCAGTGTCAGTGAATATTCCTCAGGATGAGTCTAAATGAGGCTCAGTAGTGTGTGTGGCCTCCATGTGCCTGTATAACCTCCCAACAACACCTGGGCATGCTCCTGATGAGACGACGGATGTTCTCCTGAGGGATCTCTTCCCAGACCTGGATTAGAGCATCAGTTAGCTCCTGAACGGTCTGTGGTGTGATGAGGCGTTGGTGGATTGACTGAAACATGACATCCCAGATGTGTTCAACTGGATTCAAGTCTGGGGAATGGGCAGACCAGTCCATAACATCAATGCCCTCATCATGCAGGAACTGCTGACACACTTCAGCCACATGAGGCCTAGCATTGTCATGCATAAGAAGGAACCCAGGGCCCACTGCACCTGCATATGGTCTCATGATGGGTCTGAGGAGCTCTTCCCGGTACCTTATGGCAGTCAGGGAATCTCTGGCTAGAACATGGAGGTCTGTGTGGCCATCCAAAGAAATTCCTCCCCACACCATGACTGTCCCACCACCAAACCGTCATGCTGGAGGATGTTGTAGGCAGCATAACATTCTCCACGGTGTCTCTAGACTCTGTCACATGTACTCAGTGTGAACCTGCTTTCATCCGTGAAGAACACAGGGCGCCAATGGCGAATCTGCCAATTTTGGTGTTCCCCAGAAACGCCAGTCGTCCTGCACGGTGTTGGGATGTAAGCACAGGCCCTATATGTGGATGTTGGGCCCTCATACCACCCTCATGGAGTATGTTTCTGACAGTTTTGAGTAGAAACATGCACATTAGTGGCCTGCTGGAGGTCATTCTGTAGGGACCTGGAAGAGGACCTCCTATTCCTCTTTGCACACAGGACGAGGTAGCGGTCCTGCTGTTGGGTTGTAGCATGGCCCCTTTCATGTTTTCATGTCTCCTGGTGTACTGGCCTGTCTCTTGGTACCCTATTCCATGCTCTGGACACTGTACTGAGAGACACAGCAAATCTTCTTGCCACCGCTCGCATTGATGTTCCTTCTTGGATTAGCTGCACTACTTGAGCAACTTCAGTGGGCTGTAAAAAACACCTCATGATACCTTTATGCGTGACAGCACTGACAAAATAAAAAAGTTGAACCAGAAAGGATGAGAACAGAGAAATGATCAATGGTCACCACCTGCAGAATCACTGTTTTATAGGGGTTGTCTTGCTAATTGCCTCTCCTTTCTACCTGTTGTATGTTCCATTTGCACGGCAGCAGGTGAAATTGATTCACAATAAGTGTTACTAACTAAATGGTGACATTGATTCCACAAAGGTGTGACTGATTTGGAGTTACATTGTTTTGTTTGGGTGTTCCCTTGATTTTTTTGAGCAGTGTCTATCTATCTATCTATCTATCTATCTATCTATCTATCTATCTATCTATCTATCTATCTATCTATCTATCTATCTATCTATCTATCTATCTATCTATCTATCTATCTATCTATCTATCTATCTATCTATCTATCTATCTATCTATCTATCTATCTATCTATCTATCTATCTATCTATCTATCTATCTAATAATAATGATTATTATTATTATTATATTTGATAGTCTACAGTGAAAACAGCAACATCTTGTTCTGTATTTTATTCTATTTTATTTTATTTTGATAATTGCTACAGATTACACTTCCTCGGTATGACGCTATTTCTTTCCAGCCTTCTGATTGGCTGCAGCAGCCGAGGCAGTGTTTTTAACTTGCGGAACAGGGAAATAAGATGTGTGTTGACAAAAGAGATTGTTCTGACTGCTGACCTAGTGGTTTACAGACAGTAGTGTTAAACTTTAAAAATAACCGACTTCCTGTTTTTTTTGTATTATTATTGTTATACAGCTCTGTCTTGCCGGAACAAATACTTCAGCTTGTTTCCTTTGCTAAAAGCAGCTGCAGGAACTTGTTTCCACTAAAAGCAGCGCTGCTAAGCTAAAATGACGCGTGACCGTAAAAGTCAGGCGGCTTTTTGGATCATCGCTGCGGGGTTTATCTCTGGTTTGACCGCGGTGGTGCATTCCGTCGCCCAGCCGCCTCACATCGTTTTCATCCTGGCCGATGACTTCGGCTGGTATGATGTGGGCTATCACAGCTCAGAGATCAGGACGCCAAACCTGGACAAACTGTCGGCTAAAGGGGTCCGCCTGGAGAACTACTATGTCCAGCCGGTGTGTACCCCATCCAGGAACCAGCTCATGACCGGGAGATACCAGGTGAAAGCCACCAACCTGTCATCCAGGTCCTGCATGCAAGGACAGCTATGCACAAAAACTTTCATCTATTACTTGTTTAGCTGTCTCTGTGCATCCTGAAGTGCACAAATCTCAAATATGCACAACAAAGCGATTATTGGACTTTTATTAATATGGAGCTAAATTACGGCCATCATGTAATTAATTACATGCAAACTAAAAGTTTCAGAACTGCGTTTCAATGAATGTCTTTTCTTTTTTTTTTTGTTTTTTTTTTTTTTTTTGTTTGTTTTTTTTTGTTTTGTTTTTTTTTTAATACCTTGATTAAAAACGTCCTAGTCTAAACAAAATATAAGGAACTAGTTCTACATCAAACATACATTTTTATGAATAAAAATGTGACATTTGAACATGCTGAATTTTCAGCCTCCTCATAAAAAAACATAAATTCTTGTAAAATGACTACTTGAAACTGAGTTTTTGAGTTTTACATTTTTGCTTTCCAAATCACAAACAGCTGATTTCCTTTGTTGATAAAGTTATAGTAATTTTATTATGAGGACCTGTTGGCTTTACTGGCGTTCTAATCATCCATGGAAAAAAAATGACTGAAGCACTGAGCCAACATATAAGAGTTGCAGACATCGTTTAAGCAAAGGAAGTCATGTGGACGTTTGTTTTGCAACCTTTTTTGTTTCATTGCTTACACATAGTCAGCCAGTTCCCTCTCTGCTTGTTTTGCAAGTAGCTTTTCCCCTTTTTCCACCACGAGGACCATGCATTTCCTAACAGTCTGTTTATCTTCAACCCCCTCAGATCCACACGGGCATGCAGCACCAGATCATCTGGCCTTGCCAGCCATACTGCGTCCCTCTGGATGAGAAACTGCTGCCTCAGCTGCTGAAGGAGGCGGGCTATGACACACACATGGTGGGCAAGTGGCACCTGGGCATGTACAAGAAGGACTGCCTGCCAACGCGCCGCGGCTTTGACACATACTTCGGTTTGTATTAAATAAAAATCCTACATTAGATTATGTTGAATAAAGGGAATATATAATTTCATAACCGTTCTCTTCATTTATGCTCAGACATGTAGCTCACAATAGTTATATCAGCTTCCATGTATGAATTGAAAAAATATAAGAAAAAGCAGTGTGTCCAGCTTGAATGTGAGTTCATGGGGCAAATTTTTATGGGCCATTTGTCCAGTGAGAGTAGCAAGACAGGAGAAATGTCAGAAAACAGGAACTTGGAGATTTAATAAACCAGCATGCTAAGCAAGGGTTTAAAAGTACAGATCCTTTGTACTTGGAATTCACCACGGTGAATTTTTAAGACTGACCACTTAAAAATTTGGAATTGCATTCTTTATATGAGGGAGCCATACAGCAGTTGTGTAAAACATAGCTGGAAGCAGTTGTAAGTCTTAATTTTTTACCTCCCACTGGAGGAGCTGAGCCAAGTAGCTGGGAAGATTGAAGTCTGGGCCACTCTGCTTATGCCTGGTTCACACAGCAAGATTTTAAAATGGTCAGCCGATTTTTCAAAACCTGAGAGACCCGACACATGAAGATAAAAAAATCTTATGTATAACAGGTTTGGTCCTACAGTGTGTGGTGTATAGCCACTCGGGAAATACAACACACGGACAGATTTCACTCTCAAACATTCAGATGTCAGACGGGAAATCTCGCAAAACATCTTGAGCTCAAATGTGTGTTCAGAGTAAACAACCATGGCCGACTGTGAAGAAGCAATGGTGATAGTTTGTGAACCATTTTTAACAGAGAAAAAAAGATACATATCCAACGTCCACCAGACCTTCTGGTGCACCATGGCAGTTATTTTTGTTTTCGGTGAATTTTCTAACATGTTTCTATCAATCTAACTTGTTGAACATCCCCGATATGAGATCGGAGCAGTCCGAACATCCTTCTGATCAGACTAGATCACTCTTAACACGTGGCAGGAATATCTCCTAAGGTTATCTTTAGAGCCATCTCAATAATCGGAGCATCCTTAAGATTGTTGGAAGGGGAAAGTTGGGACAGAAGCAAAAATCTTACCCTGTGAACCAGGCTTTAGGCTCCTAACCCGTGACCAGACCTTGGATTAAGCAGAAGATAATGGATGAATTGATGGATGGATGGAATCCAACCCTGTTTTCTGATGATGGTTTAACTGCACTTCAGTATTGTAGCTGTCAAAATACAATTCGCAGGACTCTGAAGTCAATCATGCTGCTCAAAATCAGTGTGTTGACAGTTAGTTCTTGTTGCAACATATCGTTTGGCTCTAAAATCTTACTTTGGATGCAAGAAATAAAATATTGATAGACAAACAGACTGCAGAGGCCCAGTTGTAAACCTTTCATTTGATTCAATTGTGCTGAACGAGGTAAGGATCCAAAACATGCAGGATTTCCTTCGGACACCACTGATCTACAGAGATCTGCAGATGTTTCGTACCGACCCAGGACACAAAAAGTAAAAGACATGCTAAAATAATACCTTTTTAGTTTTTAGAGTTACTTATATGTTTGAAAAACAATGGAGAAACCAGTTGTAAGGGTTTTTTTTTTTTTTTTTTTTTTTTTTTTTTTTTTTTTTTTTTTTTTATTTAAGCTGTCAAGATTTGAGGAAATTTATGTTTGGCTTAAATATTCAGATCATTGCCCTTTCGTAATGGGTGCCTACTCTAGTCCTCGAGGGGTGGTGTTCTGAAGGTTTCAGATGTGTCTGTCCTCCAACACTGTTGATTCAAATGGTGAGATTGCCTCCTCAGCATGCATTGAAGTTCTTCAGAGGCCTGGTAATGAACCATCATTGGATTCTGGTGTGCTGAACCAGGGAAAGATCCAAAACATGCACTCCCTTCAAAGGGTCTGTGTGGAACTATCACTGACATCTAGTGGTCAGAGTGGAGATAACAGTCACATAAAATATTCTCCACTCACAATCTCTCAGCAAACTGCGTTTATATTAGACAAAATTCCTTCAATTACTTCAATATTGTAAACATATGTAGTATAATATGATGATACTACAATATATTGCAAAACAAATACTAGTAATGAAGTGATTTCGGGGGAAGAAATGCTTTATGGCTTCAGGTTTGAAGTCGTAACCTTTGTGGTGCAGGTTACCTGACGGGAAGTGAGGACTACTTCACTCACGAGCGCTGCTACGACATCGCTCCCCTGAATCTGACTCGCTGTGCGATGGACCTCAGGGACGGGGAAGAGGTGGCCACGGCTTATAAAGGAGACTATTCCACTGAGCTGTTCAGTCAGAGAGCCATCAGTGTCATCAAAAAACACAACTCCAGCAAGGTGACACACACAGACATTAATTTTTCTTTTAGTTTTTCTGTCTGACGTTCTTGGAGATGAAGTATTCTTTTTTTTTTTTTTTTTTTTTCCTATTATCTCAGCCACTCTTCCTCTACGTGGCGCTGCAGGCAGTGCATTCACCCCTGCAGGTACCGGAGCGCTACATGACCCCCTACAGTTTCATTGAAGACCATCATCGCAGGCTGTACGCTGGCATGGTGTCGGCCATGGACGAGGCTGTGGGCAACATCAGCCTGGCTTTGCAGCAGGAAGGACTATGGGACAACACGGTCCTTGTGTTCTCCACAGGTACTAAATCAGTGATTTATAAACTAACAGAAGTATTTTGAAGTTTATTCTCCGAGATACAGGGAGCCAGTGTAAGAACTTTAGAACTGGGTGATGTGCTCTATTTTCCTAGTTTTAGTGAAAACATGAGCAGCAGCGTTCTGGATCAGCTTCAGCTGTCTTGATTGACTTTTTAGGCAGACCTGTTAAGACACTGTTGCAATAATCAGTGTGATTAAAGATAAACACATGTATGAGTTTCTCTTGATCTTGTTGGGACGTTAGTCCTTTAATCCTGGAAATGTTCTTCAGGTGATAGAAGGCCGACTTCATAATTGTCTTTATGTGTCTTTGGAGGTTCAGGTCTGAGTCCATCACTACACCCAGATTTCAGGCCTAATCACTAGTTTCTAGCTGTAATAACTGAAGCTGCATGCTGACTCTAGATTGTTCCTCTTTAGGTCTAAAAATAATAACTTCAGTTTTGTTTCTGTTCAGCTGGAGATAGTTATGGCACATCCAGGCATTGATTTGTTCTTCGCATCTATTCAGTGATTGGATGGGGTCAAAGTCACCTGGTGACATTGTGATGTTGAGTTGTGTATCATCTGCATCGTTATGGTAACTAATGTTATTCACGCAACATGCAGTGAAATTCAAAGTTGTAACATGAGAACATCTGAAAAAGTTCTAGTGGAATGAATACTTTTTTAGGCAGTTTTGCTTAATTTAATTAATTTGGAAAAGGTCAAACGATTTGTGCCAAACACTGTTAAGTTGGATGTCATGTTATGATCCTATTCAAACCCTTCAAATGTACAACCACAGACTTCAGTGTATTTTTTGCTGATTTTATGTGTGTAGAGCATAAATGTGAAGTAAAATGAATATTCTAATTTTCTGTTTTGTTTTTACAATTAAAAAGCCGGCATCCAGTTGGATTTTTAATCTGATACACCACAATAAAATACAAGATAACAAATTGCTTTCAGGAGTAACCTTGGATATATAAAAAAAAGGTCTTTTCAGGGGGAAAAAAAAAAACAAACAACTTTTAGGTTGTTGAGGATTTTAGGCTGCAGATTATTTTACTTAAATCCCAATTATTTAAGCTACTTTTATTAAGTTAGCATTTATCCTCAGGTACACTGCCTTG
Organism: Anableps anableps; assembly: GCA_014839685.1. Taxonomy (NCBI): domain Eukaryota; kingdom Metazoa; phylum Chordata; class Actinopteri; order Cyprinodontiformes; family Anablepidae; genus Anableps; species Anableps anableps. The sequence goes on from CM026081.1 coordinate 25,708,229, forward strand.
TTAAGGTGAACCCCACTATTTGTCACGATACAACAACCAGATATATTTTTAGAAATAGACTAACACAAAGTAATACATAATTAAGAAGTGTAAGAACATTGTTTTTAACATTTCTTACAAAAGAAAATCTGATAAGTATGGCTTGCATTTGTATTCTGGCCATCCTGAATATGTTTAGAACCACCTTTTGGAACAAGCACAGCTACAGATCTGTTGGTATATTTCTCTATCAGCTTTGCACACCCAGAGACCAAATTGTTTGCATGTTCGACCAAAAAAACCCGATCTAGCACTTGAACATGTTCTGATCTGAACATGTTGTTCTGTGTATTATTCAAATAGCCCACTAGAGAGCAGCGTGCCACTGTATTTCTTGGGCCTGAAGCCTCTGGCCTGTTGACAGTTCTCCATCTGAAAGGAATTTATGAGAGAACATCATCTGGTCATCTAAACATGTGGCTGCTTGCAGTTTTCCACATGTGGAACATCTAATGGTTAGCATCTGAAGTAGGTAACTACTTTGAGGGTTATTTTTAGTGGCATTTATGTTTTTAAAGGCTAATTAGAAAACAGGAACAATGCTGTGATGGTAAAAAGCGAGCGTTTTTTTACAACGTGAGGTTGGATGCAGTTTCTGTAGGTGGTCCGTTTCATTGTTCTTCCACACATGGTTGGCTATGGCATGTGCCAGCAGCAGCAGAGCCTGACTGCTGATTGGAAACGCTTCAGATGCTTACAGCTTTATTATAAAGAAAGAAAGGGAAAAAAAAAACATGATGCGGTGTCTGAATAATCTTTGATGCAACAATTTAAATTTCATGGAACACTCCTTCAGTGAAAGTTTTATTAATCTCCTGGTCAAGCTGTTGTTCTTGGCTACTGCGTGTCATGACTAACAGGAAGTAAATGAGCCTTGAACTTGCTCCCTTTGCAGCGAGGCTTACTGTAAAACGTCTGCCTCTCTGGGACGTTATTGTTAGCAAATGAGCAAGAAAAGCTAAACCTGTGGGGATCTGGAGAAATAAGTCCACAGAGCGCCGAAGCAGCTTGAAAAAGCATTAAGGAGCAGAGGAAGGAGAGAGTTTTCCAGAACAGTTTGACACAGACTACTTCTTGGGCTTGCATGGTACTCTGCTGCTGAAAGGGGATCCCTGGCTGGATGTGATTGGTGAAGTGTGTTTATACTGGACTCACGTAATGGGATGATGACAGTCGGTATAACTGCCTGTGCATGAACTTGTGTAATGCTTGGATGTCATGCAGGAGACGTTTTCCTCTGGGTGCTACAAATGGATGAATGTGGCTGTGTTGTTTTAATGTATTATACTGCTTTTTTTTTTTTTTTTTTTTTTTCAGTAGCTCATTGTGGGCCTGTTTATGAAACAGACTTGATATCTCAACAACTGTAAATTGGACTGCTTAAAATTCTAATTGAGACATTCATGTTTTTCAGAAGATAAATTATTTGAATGATTGACTGACTTTTCCTTCAGCACCATAAAAAGATTGAATTTTAATTCATATTTCTGAAAAAAGGAATGCACCGCAAAAACACAAAATCTTACCGAGAATTTTTGTCTAGTTTCTAGTGCAAATATTTTAGTACACTTGAATTAAGAAAAAAATGACTTAAAAGTAAATTTTCAGCAAGATATATAAGCTTGTTTTAAGTCAATAATTCTTGAATATAGATTTAAAAAGTACTAGTTCCACCAGCAGATTTTCTTCACTTAAAACAGGAAAAATGTCGTTATAAGTGAAAAAAGCTGTCAGTGGAGCTAACATTTTTTAATCTATATTTGAGAATTACTGACTTAAAACAAGCTTAGATAAATTGCTGAAAAGTTACTTTTAAGTTATCTTTTTCTTATTTCAAGTGTACTAAGATATTTTGACTAGAAACTAGACAAAAATACTTGGTAAGATTTTGTGTTTTTGCGGTGGGTATCGCCATTCACTTTGTTGTAGTCATTCATGAATGAGTCATGTTAAGATTATTCCTAATTTTATATGTTGAGATGAGTAGCTGAAAATAGGTATTTAAGGACAATCCTACTCACCAAAAACAGAGTCTGTTTCAGATGGAAGATCCATTTCGTTTACAAAGCAGGGAGCAAGGCAAAAATGTGGATGAAGGTGATCTGATCAGATGTAACCAAAGTTGAACTTTCTGGCCTTCATTTAAAATTGAACTCTGCACATCACCCTGAACACACCATCCAGCTAGAATGGCTTAGTCAAAGCCCAGACCTACATTTATTGAGAATCAATGGGTTAAAAGGCGGTACCCCAAAGTATTGACTCAGAAGTAGGGGTGCACCAATAAATCGGCTCTGATTTCCTTATTTTTGGGTGATCAGAGTTTGGTCGATATGCAGATGTGAAACCGATCTTATCTACCTCCGCAAAGGTCTGAAAATCAGACACTATCCACTTTTGCTCTGGTGTGAGAGAGGGCTAACTGACAGACCCGTCTGCACGTGTGCAGTAAACAATACTCACCCCATTGTTGCCAACCTAGAGACTTAGTTGTTATATTTAGCGACTTTTCAGACAAAAAAAATCAGCATCAGCCAAAATCGGAATAGGCAGGTCAGGCTTTTTAAGGATCGGTGATCGGCCAGAAAACTGCAATCGCTGCACCCCTGGTTATTATTGTAAAAAAAGAAAGTATAATTTTCCTTTAACTTCACAATAAAAGCAAAAAAATACAAACACGACAGCTCCAAATGTGTGGTTTCAGCATAACATGTGAAAAGTTAAAGGGGTATAAATACTTTAGCAAAGGACTGTACTGGTTTTAAAGCTGGTTGCTGCTTGTCTTTTAACCAGGTTTATTTATTTTCTCTCTGTCAGATAACGGAGGTCAGACGATGTACGGCGGCAGCAACTGGCCGCTGCGTGGGAGGAAGCTGTCGCTGTGGGAAGGAGGCGTGCGGGGAGTGGGATTTGTCACCGGCCCGCTGCTGGAAAAACCCGGAACCATCAGCTATGAGCTCATCCACATCTCTGATTGGCTGCCCACTCTTGTTAGCCTGGCGGGTGGGAGCACCAACGGCACAAAGCCTCTGGATGGGTTCAACGTGTGGAAGACAATCAGGTGAGGTGTGTGGGGTATTCTGCAGGATGCGGTCTCCCTCTTACTGCAGCTCTCTCTGTCTTTTTCCTGGACCAGCATCTTTTTCTTGTTTGAGCCCCTTTTGCTTCAATAAGCCCTTTGTTACCGTGGCAATGGGAGCAGAAGAAGGAGGAAATTCCATCAGTCATTCTCACACAAACATCTTGGTGTTTTTTTTTCTCCTCACTGCCTGAGATGTTCCGCTATTAGATCAGCCAGTTGGTTTCAGAGCAGGTCTTTTCATGCGGACGCCATGTCAACAGAGCTAATCAATTGAATTACTTTTGTAACTGGAGTTTAGTGTTTCTGCAACTTTGTACAGAAGCAATTAGAGCGTGGAGAGGTCACATGCAGCTGCTCGCAGACCACAGACAAACTTTCCATGTGAGTTTGGCAAAGAGTCAGCGAGTCCCATTTGACCAGCACGTTACAGTCCTGTGAAAAAGTATTTGCCCCTTTACAAATGTCTTCTGTTTTTGCTCTAAATCAGGCATCTGCAACCTTTCAGTTCAAGGAGCTCTTTTTGCCCTCATCCATAGTAAAGAATTGGTCTAGAGCAGGGGTTCTCAAGTCCAGGCCTTGAGGGCTGGTATCCTGCAACTTTTAGAATTCTCACTGCTCCAACACACCTGAATCAAATGGCTGAATGACCCCCTCAGTGCAGTCAAGTTCTCCAAAGTCCTGCTGATGACCTCATTATTTGACTCAGGTGTGTGGAAGCAGAGACATCTAAAAGTTGCAGGACACTGGACCTCAAGGACTGGATTTGAGGGCTCCTGGTCTAGAGCCACACACCCAAAAACCGATGGATTAACTGGTAAATTAAAAACTGATATATTAAATAGATAACTGCAAATAAATTGTGAAATAAAATGTAGAATAACTCGCTAAATGTATAAGTTGTTTGACCATCCCACTACCACCACCATGTCTGTATGGTGTTGTTATTTTGTTGTGCCACATAAGTTCTACATCAGGGATAACCAGATGCACACCTTCCAAAATGCTCTATTTTTATCTTGTCAGGCCACAGAATATTTTGATGAAAGTCTTTGGGATCATCAAGATGTTTTTGGGCAAATATGACACAGGTCTTGATGGGTTTTTTTTCGTCAGCAATGGTTTTGGCCTTGCCAATCTCCCATGGAGGCCATTTTCCTTAAACTCTTTTGTTATAGGTGAATCATGAACACTGACCTTAACTGAGGGCAGTGAGATCTGCAGTACTATTAATATATCCTGGGTTCTTCTGGGACCTCCTGGATGAGTCATCGATGTGGTCTTGTAGTAATTTTGGTTGGCTGGGGAAGGTTCAGCTCTGTTCCATGTCCTACAAGCTTTAGAAAATGACTGAAATTTTTTAAACACTGACGAATGTCAGTGTTTTTGTTGTTTGTTCTTGCATTTCTTTAGAATGGGACACGATTTGTTGACTTTTTAGATCTTTTACCCTACTTCATGTTGTCAGGCAGGTTCTATTAAAGGGATATCTTGTCAGGCAGTAATCAGACATGGTTCTTGCTAGTGGAAGTGAACCAAAAAATGCTGAATCACTAGTTAGTTTGTCAATGTTTTTCTACATAGGCCAAGTTGGTTTGGATTTAACACTCCTAAAAAAATGAAGTCATATTCTTTTTATATATTTTCTCAGGTTATCTTTGTCTAATATTGATTTTTTTTTTTTTTTTTTTTTTTTTTTTTTTTTTTTTTTTTTTTTTTTTTGTTGTTGTTGTTTAAACACTTGGATGTATAAATGGAAAATAGAAGAACTCTGTAAGGAGGCAAATGCAGTTTTCCAGCACTATATTTGTTAACTAGAACTATATACAGAGAATCAGCTGATGCTGGGGGCTGCAGCAGAAAAATCAAGGCTCAGCCTGCACCCCAACCTACAAATCACAACCTCCACCCGATCTGATGGATCAGAACAAATCAGCAGACCACCACTGGTTGGATCTCCACGACAGCGAAGTACATCTACACTTACCTCTAAGTGGCCAACCTGTTAACTAAAAGCAGCAGCCTGGCAGAATAGAGACCAGGCAGCCGAAGAGTGAGAGTTATTTTAGTTGTTATCAGAGCGTGTGGTCAGCATGAGGGGAGCGTTTTTTTTTCGGTGGTGGAGTGCGGTCAGAGGCTGGCAAACAGCAGCCAGCTGGTCCACATTTACAGATCCCAGCAGGGTTTTCACCGTGCATGAGTCAGACGTCACCATGCCTGTATGTGTTGTGTGTCCATGTGTTCCACAGTGACGGCCCTTTTTATTTTACAGCAAAGGCTCTGCCTCGCCCAGACAGGAGCTGCTGCACAACATCGACCCTTTGTATTTTGACCTCGCTCCATGTAAGTTCCTTCTTCCGTCTGGATTAATTGGGTGAAACCGTTGTCTGAACGAATTGTTGTTGTTTTTTTGTCTAAAAATACGTAGTCAACTTTTTTTTTTTTTTTTTTTCCCTTCATTCTTTACATTTTTTTAAAGATTGATCAGATCGATTGAGATAATTCCCAGGAGTAAACTCCAACTTTTACCATCTTATACATCTCTCTTTGGCCAGCAGGATAGTATGTGGTTTTGGCTCTTTGATGGTTGCTATTCCCCAATTTTCTAATTGTTCCAATCTTCCTGTGATGCTCAGCTTTTAGGGTCGTCCCTCATGTTCTCTTCTCTCCAGCTCACTCCACAAGTTTTCTATAGGGTCTAGGTCGGAAGAAGAGCAGCAGGCCCACAGCATCACGCATCCTCCACCATACTTAACCATGTTTGCCACAGTTCCAGCTGTTTAACCTTTCTAATTAATTTCTCTGACTTTAGATATGGCCAACTAATAGCTATTTTCTTGTTGCCATGTCTTGAGTTATGACGATCAACACATCTGCCTTACCTGAATGGCATCTTCTCTTGTTTCCCATTTTGAAGCAGGGCTAAGATAAATGTATGTTCCCTGGGAACAGCGTCATGGATTACTTCATAAAAGCCTCTAAATACTGTAATCAACTTAAAAATGTGAAGTATGAAATTGAAAAATTAAGTCATTAGAATGAAGCTATAGGGTTTTAACATCTGAATTTTCTCCCACTGAAAAAGAAATATCATCAAATATGTTTTTTGACAGCACTTGTGTTTTTATTATTCATTGCTGATCATTACCATCTCACACTGTATCTGGTATGCCCACATGGGATGATTCGGCTGCAGTATAAAATATTTGCCAGAATGAGGTCTTTGTACAGTCATGGTCTTTGGGGGTTTATTGAAGCCCTGGCCAGCCTAACAAAGATCTTTTTGCAGAACTGAAAAAAAAAAAAAATGCTTTCATCAGGAGAGATTTTTGAAAACTTTGTGTATTGTACACTCGTAGACTGAATGTTCAGCCATTATTGGAAACAATGACACAAGTGGCCCATTTTTACACTTGCTCACAATAACTTTCTGTGCTAGAAGCCACAACAATTATGGAGCCTTTAACACTTTTTTTTTTTTTTTTTCCCACTCACTTCTTTTGCTTTTTCCCATTAAACTTTAATCATAAGCTAAAGAAGTTCATGAATTTGAGGAAAAGGTAAACGTTGTCCTAGAAACTACAAGCTACACCCTCGCACTACTTTAGTCACTCTCAAAATCTTTGTTGTTTTGAGTTTTGACGTTGTTATTGACAACCTTATCGCTTCCTACTGGTGTGTTATAGGTATTACTGTTGTGTTTGTTTTTCTTTAATTGGAATCTAATAGCTCAGGTAGACATACTTTTCACAATAGAGAAAAAAATATCTGTTTTAAAAAAGTATTTGTAGTGTAGCAGAGGCCTCGTGTGTAATCTACGAAGTCATGATGATAGTAGCTTTGTATTAGCAGGTACACGCTAGTAGATCCAGATATGCTAATTCAACAAGCCTCAGGGATATGAAAAACAGAAGCAAAAAAAAAAAAAAAAAAAAAAAAAAAAAAAAAAAAAAAAACACAAATAACTATTTGGTTAATGAGCACAGTGTTCCTATGATTGCCAACATTTTGATTTAGAACTTGACTTGTGATATTAAGACACCGTAAAATTGGACCTTGTGTTCTCTAAAATAGATTAGAGTAGAACATTAAACAGAAAATAACTAAATCCTAATGTCAGTCAAACCTGGTAGCCTATTCCATACTTTACTAAATTAGCTGTTTACAAATGTATATGGGTGCAACTACGTATTTCTGTTTTGGTTTTTTTGTTTGTTTGTTTGTTTTTAATGTATTTTCTTTATTTGTTTTTATATGGGAAATTGAAGGATTGAGGTTAAGTTTTAGTTTGAAGATGGTATTTGATGTGCAGCAGTTTCAGGGCAGCAATGTTCAGTCACAATGTTGTCGAGTTTGCTATAAAATACACATGAGAAATAAATAAATTGAGATGACCTATTTACGTTTATTAAAATGTAATAAACATTTTATTAGTTTTCTGAAATTTCACTGTGGGATAATGTAATTTCACTGTGGGATAATGTAGGTTAAAATAACTATGAACAATTGTGAGACATGAGCTATATTGGGTTTGGTAACCAAATGTATTAATAACCCTTTAGAAATGCCTAACTACCAAGTTTACTTTGTTTGAATTCTCTGAACCCATGGAGAATAATCTTTAAAGAACTAGTTTGTTCTCATGCATATGTAAAAAGAGACAGTGATCCATATCACTGAATTTGACGGGTATTGGACGGGTGTCGCGATGCTAAGGGATATATCCCAGTTGTACTGTAAATCTTGCAGCTTGAATAGGTTTCCCCAGGTTGTTGGATTCAGTGGAGTGCCGAAATTTACAGCCTCTAATTTACCTAACATGAACGTCCCTGAACTGTGGGAAAATACCTTCACTGGCCCATTTAAAACTGTCCAAGTTGTGATTCATCTCCGGGTGATGGCAAACAGCTTGATAAAGACCGAGGAGATGGAAACCTCGTGTTGCCTCCTTCTCTTCCCATGTTCACGCTGTGCGGGATGCATGTTTCTCCTCTTCTGCTGGTGTACATCTGCTGTTTTCTTTCTTCCCAGCATGGGCAGGAATATCAAAGGAACATTATTTGAGTTTGGATTCATGCAGCAGATTTAAAGGCAAAGTGGTCTGCTGAAAACCAAGTTGTGTAATATTAGTCAAAGCCTTTTCAAGTGTACAAAAATATGGTTGCTGGAGCATGTTTGTAGATTAGTGGATGTTAAGTGTGTTTGTAGAATGTATTTTGTCACGTTACAATAAAAAACCTTTAGTGTATTTTAAGAAAGACCTACAAAAATTGGTAAATTTTGTAAGAGGAAATGAAAATGATACAGTGTACCCCTGGTATTCACAGGGGTCCACTGGTTAGGGACCACAGCCACCCGTGAATAGCTAAAATCCATAAATATTCGAGACTCCCTCTAAAAATGCTTATTACTCCCTATTTTAGTAGTCCAAACATCAAATATGCCTTACTATGCATTAATATTCACAGTGGGAACTATCTTGGGACTACCACAGAAGCTAACTTTCATGATCTTCCTTATGTCTGCTCTTGGGGGTACAGCCAATCAGCATCAGGTAAAAAGAATGCTGCTACTATGCAAAAAAACAAAACAAACAAAAAAAAACAAAAACCATGTAATCTTGCATAATGTCCCAATGAAATACTCAAAAGTTTGTGATTTTAATGTGACAAGCTGAAAAACTAAATAGTTTTGTAAAGCACTGTATCTGGTTTTCTATCAAAGAATGTCTTGTTCTTGTTTTTGAGAAAAAGCTTGTTTACATGCTTCGTTTATTAGAACATCTTCTTGACAGTTAAAAGAACATGTTCCTTGTAAAATGTAGCAAATATTCAGTTATTAGCTGAATACTGATGAAGTTATGTTGACTGTTATCAGTCAGCCGTGCTTAGCTGTTAGCTGGTTTTTTTAGAGTTGGGTGTGCATGCGTTTTTAACCTCTGATTGTAGGGATGATTCCTGGAATAGGGTTATGTGACTGAGGACACACTGGAAACACAGAGGAGTGGACTCCTGCCTTAACCACTTAATAATTTGTGGACCCAACCACCACCTCCATCTCTGAGGGCTTAATGGGACTCTCTGGTCTGAGGCAACTATTTCTGACTTTGAGGTGAAGACTGCACCTTAAGATTGCACATTCAAGAATAGAACATTTTGTTTTTGGTTTTTTTTTTTTTGTTTGTACTAAAATTCCTCGCAGATGTGCCACAGTAGGGGTGTAATTGGTCAGTGGAGGAACAGATGTGAACCTTTCTATCGCACAAAACAGAATCATGTTGTCAATAATCTGCTAAAAATATAGTAGTTTTTAGCTATTTGTAACAGATGCATTATGATAGGTATATTTTACTAAACTTACACACCAAAGTAGAACTCATTTGAAACTAAAGTTTAATGTCACCAAAATACATGGTCTTGATCTAATTTAAATGTTTTTAGTCAAGCTTTATCAAATGAAATATTTAATTTAGATAATTTCTTTATATGTTTCTATCAAGTCTGAAGTTCTGGTTAGAAATTTACAGACTGGACATGAATGCCATTTATTTTTGGGCTTTTAGTGATTGATATGAACTGTTTTCCAGGGTGTGGCAACAAATACCTTCAAAAGGCTTTAAAAACAGGAACTGGATGTGCGGGGGGGATTTTTGAGGGGTATCTCTCAAATATTCACATACCCCCTCACTGAAATTTGGTTAAGTGTTGCTCATCACCCTTTTTTAAAGCCATCAACATGCTTCCCATTTTAACAAAAACAATGTCAGCTTGCTTTATATATTGGAAAACCATATTAAATATGACTTTAGCATCAATATTCTGTTGGAAAACCAAATTTTGTCTTAGTTTCATCCACCTAGTTGTTGATTTGAGGTGAAGCATAAAAATTTGGAGGTAGTTGTCCTTCATAATTCCATCCAATTTGTGCAATACCCCAGTACTGGCAGTGAAATGCCCCCTTAGCATGTCGGGGCTACCACCATGCACACAATCTTTTGAAGTTTGAAAGCGTAACCTTGACTCCTCCAAACATGCTTTTTGTCATTGATTTTTATATTCCTTCCTTCCTTGAGACGACATTGGTTATGAAATGATGCTTCATGGAAAAACAAAACTGGAAGCTGAATTTAGCTTGTCCATGTTGGCAGGCTTGAAGATGATATATTCGGAACAGGCTCGGGCCCCTCTAAGTCCACATTGATGGAAAACAGCAGATTCCAGAGCATGATTGTTCCTGAACATCCTAAATTATTTTTCTCTAATCTGACGGTGATGGTAATCCTTCCTTCCTTCATTACTTGGGTCCTTCCTTCCTTCATCCATCAATCCATTCATTCATTCATTCCTTGGGTCCTTCCCTCCTTCATTTATTCCTTCCTTGGGTCCTTCATTCAATCGTTCCTTGGATCCTTCTTTCCTTCCATCCATCCTTCATTCATTCATTTATTCATTCCTTGGGTCCTTCCTTCCTTCATTCCGTCCTTTTTTGCCTTTTCCCCCTCATGTTCCTCCTTCCTATCTTTTCTTCCTTGTGGCCCTACTTCTTCCACTCTATGTATGTCTGTCTTTCCTTCTCTCTTTCCTTCCTGGATTTTCCAGGTTCTTTATTTAAACCTGCCCACTGAGAGGAAATATATTTGCTTTAAATTCATTGTGAAATTTACATTTTTTTTTTTTTTTTTTTTGAAACGCAAATAAATAACCGAGAACTCTTGAAATTTGAGTCTGGAACATTCTGAAATGTAGGAACCTTGAGGAAAGCCAGCAGCTAGTCAACCCCCTCCCTCCCCCCACTAGTTGCATTCGTTGCCACATTAAAGATGCTTTCCCTGTTTATCCAAAACTAAAGAATGCATTCAAAGCTAAATGAGGTGAAAATTTAGCGAACACATCCAGGGTGCGCCCTACCTCCACATGCTGGCTGCTAGGACAGGCTCCCACGGTTACAGGAAGTAGATAGATGTCACGTATCTAAATACATGCTGTCGCTGATGGTTTCTGCATTACTTAATAGCATGAATCCCATAGTTTTAGCCCTCAACTTGCAATCATTGTAACATCCTGTGTGACAGTTTTATGAACTTTAGTGCAGTGTTTCTAATATGTGGTGAGTCTCTTCCTGTGACCTCAGCTCTGCGTTGCGGATTGTAATTTGAACAACTCACCCACACCGATATATCTCACCGAGCTGTTTTGACACGGAGCTGTTTTCGAGCTGCTCGTGGAAAACAAGGGATTAGGAAGATCATTTGTTTGGGCCTCTTTGGAAAGTGGTTTTGAAGGTCGGAAATCTAGTAGCTCAGCAACGGAGTTTTGCTCAGCTTTTTTTTAATATAAAATAGGTTGAAGTGAATCTCAAAAGTTGTCATGTCTGAACTTTTTCACATTCTTTCAGGTAAAACCACAAATTTCAGTTTATTGGGATTTTGCAAGATTAACAAACACAAGGCTGTGCATCATTTTGAATTGCAAGGAAAATGATGCATGGTTTTCAGAATTTTTGCACAAATAAAAATCCAAAAAATGTTTTAACTCCCCTGAATTGATCTTGAGTGACAGTTCATTATAACGACAGCTCAAAGTCCTTTGATGTTTGTCTCTACTGGATTTATGCATCTGCAGACGGACATTCTTGTCCATTCTTGTCCATTCTTGTTTACATAGTTGCCCAACCTCAGTTGAAGCATCTGTAAAGAACAATTTGTTCCACAGATCCTGGATTGGATACAGGTCTGGACTGTGACTGGACCATTCTAACACATGCTCTGCACCGTTCAATAACGGTGTTTTGTTTTGTTTTGTTTTTTTTTTGTTTTGTTTTTTCAGGATGTAGCTCCATTCTGCTTTAAATTTACTCTGACCAGCTTCCCTATCCCTACTGAAGAAAAGTATCCCCCCCAGCATGATTCTGCCACTACAGACCAATTCAGTAAATTAAAATATTATTGTAAAGTCCATTTATTTCAGTAACTCCATCACCAAGTGAAACACATATAGATTAATTAGACAAAGACTAATGTGTTAACACCTTTGTTTCTCTTAATCATGATGACTATCCACTTACAGGCAATGAAAACAGGCATTAAAAATTAGAATAATACATCAGACCAATAAAAAAAAAAACCCGTATTTTTTTTTTAAACAAAAATGTGGGTTTACTCAACCTGTCAGTTTAGATGGTTGGCTAGGACTTTTTGTGTTGTGAATATTGATGAAATTGTGATATTTAAACTTCTCCACAGCTTTCTCCTTGATATGTCTGTAATGCTCCTTGGTCTTCATGATGCTTTTGGTTCTCTAATAGCTCTCTGAGGTCTTCTCAGAACAGCTGGATTTATGCTCAGGTCATACTGAAGTCAGTTGTGTGCACTTTGATTTAGAGGTATACGAGTAAATTATGATGAATACAAATGCATTCAAAACTTTTCAGAGCTTTATGTGTAAGATATGTTCTTTTTAGGTTCTGGACTGACAAACTCCAAAGATTTGGGAGGAAAGTTAAAACTACTGGACTCTTGCGAGCATGTACAGTAATTAGCCACAATGAGCACAAACGCTGAAAGTCCAGCTGCTGATTTCCTGTGTTTTTAAGACCGGACTATTTATGGAGTCAAATCCCATGGTGCCTGGGATTCTCCTCAAAGTTTACTGGTGGCCATTACTATATAAATTATTGAGATAAGAGGAGGCGGTGAAGAGCAACACTGCAGCTTTACAAGCTTACGCCATCATGTTTTATGTTGAAATCTTTATTGTCAGCCACCACACTGACAACAAGCCTCTCTTTCTTAGCACTCCTGATCTTGGAATTCCTCTCCTCTTTTTGCCGTCCTATTGAGGCTGCTTCTCTTTGAGTTCCTTCCCCTTTACTCCCAGTCTCTTGTCATTCTTTTGAGGTTTCTTGGTTTAGTTCATGAAAAGGGTTCTTTTTTTTTTTTTTTTTTTTTACCTCCCAACATACTTTCTTCCTTTCAAGTCGGCTTTGAAAATTCCTCTTCCTGTAGCTCTCTCAGTGTGAGCAGAGGGATGTCGACTAAATGTGTCACAGCGGGGTCCCCGAACCTCTCGATTGTTGGGAGAGGCACGGGGGGGGGGGGGGGGGGGGGGGGGGGGGGGGGGGGGGGGAAGAGAAGTCTTGGACTTGGCCCAAGACTTGTAACACCCCTAGATTTCCCTACAAAGCTCTTCAGCTTTTCCCTCTAGCTGCTTCTGACTCTCCGATTCCCAATATTCCTCACTCTACTCGCTCCTCTTCTCGGAGACTGTTTGCAGATCACGCTGCCGTGGATCTAGATGAGCATATCCTCTGTTAAGTTGATCTCTTCCCTAGCTCATCCGTGGAATGATTTTAGCACATGGACATGTAGGGAAAAGTGTGCGTGTGTTGGTGTTGGAGGCCCAAATTCCTTAAATTAGCAAGAGCTTGAGCACCAGAAAACAAATCAAACCCTGATGTTTGCAAAGCTCACATGATTTATGTTCCCACCTGCTTGCATAGTCTTGCAAAAAAAAAAAAAAAAAAAAAACTATTTATACCTCTTGAATTTTTTTTTTTTCACATTTTGTCATATAACACACAAGCTTTAATGTGTTTGATTGGAATGTTATGTGACGGACCAACACGAAGCAGAGCATAACTGTGAAGTGGAAGGAAATGATACTCAGGCTTCAAATACTTTGAGAAACAAAAATCTCTGTAGATTGGTGAACATTTCTATTGAGTACCCCCTCACCCCCAATACTTTCTAGAACTTTGTCTCACTGCAGTTATAGGCGCTAGTGTTTGGGTTCCACCAGTTTTTCACATCTTGGGACTATCATTTTGACCCATTCTTCTTTGCAAAGTACCTGAAGTTCAGTCCGCTTAGATGGAAAACGTCTTTAACCGCCTATGTTCAAGCTTTGCTACTATTTCTCAGTTCAAATTTGGTCTGAACTTTGACTGGGCCATTTAAGCACATGGATCTACTCCATAGTTTAGATCAATTTAGATCCACGCTGTATGTTTAGGGTTGTTGTCCTGCTGGAAGGTGAACCCTCAACAAGTCTTTTGCAGCCTCTAACAGGGTTTCTTCCTGTATTGATGCTGCGTTCCAGTTACCTCGGAAGTCTGAACTCTTCGCTTGGTTTAACGTCACATCTGAGGTAACACCGTTCCAGTTAAGATAGTCGGAGAAGTCTGGATTCTCCAAGTAGACATTGTTCGCAGTACTTCTTTCAAACATCATTTTAAGCTGTGCTTTCCAAAAGCGAACACCACTTTTAATTTGTTCAGTTTAGAGTTGCAGGTGCTACTCGTACCCTAATCTCCAAACTTTAAGCCACTACAGTTTGAACCCCGTGATGCGGCTAATGCACGGGTTTTTACCTACGGGTTTCGAAAGGCTGGACTGCTGCGTGAGGAAGAGGACGGCACAAGCTCAAGAGCGAATTTGCCTGGAGACGAAAGCGACAACAAAAGAGAGACAGAGGAGGTTTGTGTGAGGCTGTTCAATTCCAACACTGAAGAAGATGACTTTAGTGGTTTTACTGTGCAGGAGGAAAATGAAGAATAGTGATCAATGACTTTTCCTTTTTGTTTTTTTTAAGCAGCTGTGTTACAGCCAAAGCATTTAAGGTACGTATTTGTATGCCAACGGTACGTTTCATTAAAAATTAAAAAAAAAAAAAAAAAAAAAAAAATTCTGGGTAAATATCTCAAGTTAGAACATGGACACCTGCAACTTATAGACAAGTGTGGCCTGTACATGTACACTTTTTTTTTTTTCTTTTCATAGTTAGTGGGTGCGGTTTATGTTCAGCTGCTGTCAATAGTCCGGAAATTATGGTAACATTGATTTTAGATGCACTCTTACAAGCGTGTCTTGTAAAATAAACATGTTTCCACCACAGCTTACTACTGTTGATGCGAGAAGCGGCCGTATTGAAACATGAAGTCAGCCTTTAAAAATCCTATCTGGGGATAGTCGGAGTTTCTCCCACGTGCCGAGTGGGAGATCCGACTTCGAGCGGCGATCCAGTTGTTTTTTTTTTTTTTTTTTTCTTTTTTTTTTTTTTTTGACCTGGAAGTCAGAATTTCTGAGTTCCAACTACAAATGGAACACATCTTCCAGCTTCCATGTTCATCCCCACAGCATCATGCTCCCACCACCATGTTGGACTGTGGAGATGCCCGTGTTCAGGGTGACGTGCCGTGTTAGTTATCGGGATTAGTTATGGCATTCGTTCTCTTCCATAAATCCCAGATTTGTGGAGTGAGTCTTCCACCTGAGCTGTGGATCTCTGCAGCTCCTCCGAAGTTACTACGAGCTTCTTGCCTGCATTTCTTAGTACTGCTCTCCTTGCCTGGGATGTCAGTTTAGCTGGGCGGCCATTCATGTCAAATTGTCTCTGTTATCCGATGATGGATTGACCAGAGCTCTGTGAGATGTTCAAAGCTCGGATCTTGCTTTAAACTTCTCTGCACCTTTATCCCTGACCTGTCTGCTGTGGTCCTTGGTCTTCATGATGCTGTTTGTTCACTAATGTTCTCTAACAAATTGCTGAGGCCTTCACAGAACATCTGTTTTAAAATTACGGGCTTGTTTGTGTTGCTCTATGACATAAAATCCTGATAAAACCCATTAAAGTCTGTGGTTGCAATGTGACAAAGTGGAAAAATTGAAGGGTTATGAATACTTTTGTAAGGCACTGCGCATACCAGCGCTCCCGCTTTCATTGTGCAACAGCGAGAGCCCTGCCAGGCTGTTTAGTTCGCAGAAGTCTCCTCATTTAGCAGACTAGCTGAATGCATGCGGGAGCTATTAAGATACCCACATGTCACTTGTGCAACGAAGAGTGAAGAACTGAATGTCGTAGCTTTTATCATGCGGTTCAGAAACGCTGAGATCGGAAATGTTTTGACTCCAGAGTCATGTCGCTGCGGTGGAGCGGGCCCTGCTGAACGAGCTCCGACCGGAGCGCAGCCTCTGCGTGGGTTGCAGCGTTATCCTTATCCAAAGAATGTGAGGAAGAACTTGTTTTTGACAGCGCCGGGAGGCTGAGATCACTTGCAAATCTGCCTAATCAGGAGCACATTGTTGGGGTCAGCAACGGCATGAACCTGGGAATGCTTCCAAGGCCAGGTTTCCTCGTTCTCCTGGAAATCACAGACATGTGTGCTCCCTTCTGGGAGACATTTTCCATCGGCTGAAAAAGCTCACTGCACGAGGTTCCAGAAAATCCTGGATATCGTCAGTACACGGATAAATAATTTACTCTTGCTTTATGAAAGTGGTGAAAGTGTTGCCAACTGGTGACGATTGCTGTAATTTTTCATTTATGTGTATCTGTAGAACTGCACTCATGGCATATTACTCATGGTGCTTGGCAGGCATGGAGGATGGTGCTGAGTCAAGCACATCACCTCCATATTTGTCTAACTCCTACATTTAAATGCTGTGTTTGAGGAAAATCCTGCCAAAAACAAATTCTCTACTCTTCGAAAGTACTTATTAAAAACTTGCTTATTAATTGTTTTTGTGTCTTTAGAGTGTACATTTTGCGGTTTGAATTCATCACCAAGTCTAAAACTTGTAACAGTTGATCACAAAAGTCAATACACCTGTTGGAAAAAAATCTTTTCGTGGCACAGCAAAGGAAACAGTTTGTGCCTTTTATGCGACATATTTCGATGAAAAACATATTTGTTAGTAGAACCATGGAGGAATAAAAGAAGACTGTAATAACCTGGTTGAATTAGTATGCACTCTTAACTACAGCATCCTGTTTTCTTTGGTAAGAATCTATCAGCACGCCATTCTTTGACTGACTGGAAATATTTGCGCACTCCCACTCTTGGAACTATTCATAAGTTCATCCATATTCAAAACAATCCACAGCCATCTAAAGAAAAGAAACCCCACAGCATGATGTTGCCACCTCTGTGTGTCACTCTGGGGATGTTGTTCTTTAGATGATCTGCAGTGAAATCGTGGCCCAACAGTTCAAGTTTGGTTTTGTTGGACCGTAACATAATTCTCCCACGAGATGATTAGAGATTTCGGTCTTGTTGTTTTAGTCCAGATGCATGGAGAACACAGGAGGTTTTTGTCAAATATAAAACAGAACCAGAATCAGGTTCTGTCCTCTCCTGTGTCCAAATCAGAGGCTGCAACCTTTGGACCCGATCGGCGTGTAGACCGGAAGTGAACGGCAGTGAACGATCTAGCCTTCATATTTATTCCCACCCCACTTCGGACAATGTCTTGTTGCTCAGCAACCGTGATGGCACTAAACACAAGCTAGTCAAAATGGAGCTTGAAAGCTTGCTGAGCTTTTTTATTTATTTTTTTTACTTTTTTAAATAATTAAATTGATGAAAGTAGTAAATTATTTATTTTTTAAAATAAAAATTACATTAAAAAATGTTCCTATGCAAATGGCAAAAGCCTAGCAATACAACTACTTTAAGCTTTTAATTTTTGTACTGCCAGATTTTAAATACTTATGTTGAAAACTGCACTCCTGCCCCGCTTGATTCAAGGACGAAAATCTCACATTTGGGTTGCAATGACTCTTGGGATAGGGAGGGCTGCGAAGGATCCATCAGACCCATCCTTTGAATTCGGGGAAAAGAAGGACAGATTTGTTGGAGCCTTCAAATTTGGACAACCATCACTGCTGAATTTGTGCACACCTCTTAATTTTCAAAAAAATGTCTTTTTTGTCATTTTATGTCATCTCCTCAAATTATCATGCAGGGATGCAGCGATTGTAGTTTTCTTACCGATCACAGATCTTTAAAAAGCCTGACCTGCTGATTCCGATTTTGGCCGATACCGCTTTTTATTTTTTTTTTTGTCTGAAAAGTCACTAAATATAGCTGTAAAGCTGCTAAGTTGGTAACAGTGGGGAGACTATTGTTACCTGCACACGTGCAGACATGACCTGGTGGGCGAGTCTGTCAGTAACCCCACTCTCAGGGCAGAGCAAAAGAGGACAGTGGCTGATATTCACACCTTTGCAGAGGTAAATAAGATCGGCGGATGAGATTGGCTGCACATGTAAGTATCGGCCGGTCTGATTTCTCGGTGCACCCCTGCCCATTATTGATTGTGTCCCAGGATATAGGTCTATCAAATGCGGTGTAAATGTTCTCTTCACCTGACTGATAACGTCTCCACACACTGGGGTTAGCTAAAGGATGTAAAGGTGAGGAAAATCAGCTGAACTTTATTTTTGGTAAATCAAATTGAGTAGACATGATGGTGGATGTGAACTGAAGAAGACTCAAAGATGCTGCCGAGCATCTCACTATGCTCTAGCTGGGCTGAGAAGACAGTTGTACTGTATTTCTGTTGTATTTTGGAAAAAATCCTTTCACAGACATTTCATCAAGAAATGTTAGCAGCTTATGGAAAAATGACATGTGAATCTTTTTAAGTAAAAGAGATTTCAATGAGTTTTGTTTGTTTTAACCACTCTGTTCCCGCTGTTTCACTGCTGAGTCTTCACCACCCTTCCTTTTTGGTCTGTTTATTTTGACACCCTCATTTGATACCGCCTGCAACGTTCAGGTATGCGCTAAGATTCGGTGCCTGTCTTCCTTCTCGTTTCGTTTACACAGACACCCACAGAAGGGGCTTTGTGTCTAGTGGTGGTCTAATATCCTCTGGATCAGCATTTTCTAATGTTTTTGAAGGTGGACGACCTGGAATATCAGCTCCGTTGTCTTCTCCCTGCAGGTCCTGGCAGGCAGAGTCAGTTAACTTTGGCTGAAAACTGGTGGGCCAACTCCAGCTTCAATGTGTCCATTCACGCAGCCATTCGATCCTCGAACTGGAAGCTGCTGACTGGATACCCAGGTCAGTATTCTTTGTTACCTGTAATGACATGTTTAGTCTAAGTGAAAGCAGAAAGTCAGCCACATGTAAATGTCAGTATGGATACTCTACTTTTCACCTCTGATCATCTCTGGTAGAAAATCCAGCCTTTTACGGGTTAAAGTATTGATACAAGAATATATTAATATATCTTCAGATGCTTATTTTCTTTACCGCCATGTTTTATATTTTTACAGTCAGACAGTGAGGAATGAAGTGGGTTTTTTTTGTTTTGTTTTGTTTTGTTTTTATACATTGAGTATCTCTCCGTCTGGTTTCATTTGTATGTTTCTGACACATTCTGTGAGAACAGTTTGTTGTAACCTTGTAAGACCTGCAGATAACGAAACTGTTCAAACAGCTGACTCATTAAAAAGCAGCTTCCAAGAAGAACAATGAATGTCTTTTTTTTACTACCGAAGGTGGAGGCGGGGGGCAAAAATAAGTTCAGCTCCACCTCATTAGTCTTTTTACACTGTTTTTAGAAGTGAAGTGTATGTAAGGATCAAATGATGTTGCATCTAAAACAGTTTAATAGTGAATGACTTTGTGGTAACCATAACCAGTCGGAAGCTTTAAGAAGTTAATTTACCTCTGGGATGTTATGAGGAGGCAAAAGATGTAAATTATTAATTATTAAAAGCATCTTGCACATAACTCTAGCGTTGTGATTCAGTTTAACCCATACACTGTATTATATCCTCTCCACTGCTACTAATACGTCCTTGACCTTATTACCTTCCCAGGCTGCGAAGTTTGGTTCCCCCGACCCGGCCACAACAGCTCCGACTCCAGGATCTCTAAGGTGGATCCACTGAAGCCTGTCATGCTGTTTGATGTGGGAAAAGATCCCGAGGAGAGAAATGAGGTGTCAGCTCAGTTTCCTAACGTAGTTGAGTACCTCCTCACTAGACTTCAAGAGCACCAGAAAACTGCACTGCCCATAAACTACCCTGATGATGACCCCAGATGTGACCCGGGCCCCACTGGAGCCTGGGGGCCGTGGGCTTAGACGGAGACAGCAGAGGCATTGTGAAGGTTCTTGTTTGCACTTTGTTTACTGTGAATTCTAACAGCAGGGAACATTGTAGATAATGTTTTTAAGAACAAATCCTTTCAATTTTTGATGTCTGTATCTAAAAGTCCCTTTTTTAAAAACGGTCTCTTAATGCCAGGCCTCAAATGCTTTCTTCTTCTGGAGCCATTTTGCGTGGACCATAGCGGGTGTTTTTAGTATTTGTATTTCATTTATCTCCTTTTGAGAGAATCCTTTGGTGTGTTGTAGAAATAACAGCACATAGTAGCAGCAGGGCACAAACCTGCAGCTGATTAAGCCACTGTTCGCTTTACTGTATTTAAAGTAACACTTAGAAATGTTGTAACTGTTCCGTGTGTGCTTCTGAAATGTATTTATTTTTTTATGTTGATGTTTATATGACATTAACCCTTTATGGTACACCTTATGATCCCAAGTTGGGGGGGGGGGAAAGTCTAAAATGTTCAGAATTCATTCTTTAAAATGAAGAAAAATGTGTTGAAATTAAAAGAATATAACAGCCAAATTCCACTTCAGTCAAAACAAAATTTGGAGAAATTGTATGACTTTGAGTAATGTATATCACCCCCAGATGTTTAGAATATTATGAATATAACATTATTATATAATTACACGTTACCAAAATTTCATGCCATCTTGTTGGTATTATACTGGTTCACTGCCTCAAGGCAGCATATACCATTTTCCATAACTTCCATAACTGTCTTCTTGCACGTCTCCATTACATAATTAACCAAAAAAGGGATTAAACTACTAAAAAAAACAGAGGTTTATACAACTTTGTTTGAATATATTTTTCTCAACTCAGAAGGGACAGGAAATGAAGTTTTCACGCTCTTTTTGTGGAGCAAAACGGCATTAAAATAGCTTTCCGAAAATCATTTGATAAATTCAAACATTCTTCCCTCTTTCCTGAAAAGTATTTTATCATTCAGAGGGATGCATTGTGGAGGGATGGGCCAAAATGAATCTGCTGCTGAGGGAACATGGTACCATAGCGGTTAATTATCTGATGGATGAATGTCAACAGAATTGATTTATTCCTGAAATGCTCTTTTTAAAGTAGCTACTTATAGCTAACTTAATCTAAAATGCTGCAAAAATAAATGATATGACCTGAGTTTTATGAGACCTGCTTTGTTACAAGTATGTTATGGTTTTTGCAAAGCTTAAAGTGTCTTTATTTGAATTGATATGAACAAATAAAATGAATTTGGCAGGCCAGATTAATATATTGTGAGTTTAAACTCTGTAATTGAATAAAGACAAAGTTTTTTTTTAATGTGTCTTGGTTTGTATACATTTTTTTTTTTCCTTGTCGCTAAATTGTTTTCGAGTACGTCTTCATATGTGTGAAGAATGTAACCTTAGAAGTCTCATTAAGGTTGTGAGCTTGGTTTGGCACTTGACCCCAGGTTGCCTACTGATTTGCGTATGGGTGTTAGTTTGTGGATAAGATTTGCACTGTAAAAGCAGTTTGCTAACATATTGAAAGGATGATGACTATAAACATCCATAGAAGGAAAGATTTGAATATTTAGAGTCTATGCAGTATGAACCAACTTCCCTAAATCCACAGTCTTTGTCCTTTGGCTCTTCACTGATTGACCTTCTTCTTGCAGCAGCCTGCTGGGTACTCGAGGAAATGCTCACCACAGAGCAGGAGGGCCCATCCATGTGTGGACTGAGCTGGCAAAAATGTTTTTGGTTTTTTTGGGGGGTTTTTTTTCTATAAATTCCAGGACAAAATCACTAAAAATTCTGAGACACCATTTACCCTGTATTTGCTGCAAGTGCTACATCGCAGCAATGTTCCAAAACAGCTTTCATCTTACCCTATGCCCATTCTCTGTCTACACTGATGAAGAATATTTCATTTCAGCGTGACGAATGCTCGGAGCATCTCTAACTGACAGACAGCAGTGTGACCTATTTTCCAATTAATTTAACGAATGACTATCAGAGACTATTACTTGACCATTTTTTTGTGCGCATGTAGCGTCATGAAAAAGTTGACTTTCATTGGATGCCCCATGAAAGTAATTCCTAATGTAGCAGCATTAATAAAAACCTAGAAGATGTAAATGTATTAAAGCAATAAAATGTTATCAAAAGAGAATTAAAAGAAAATCTAATCCTTATAACCTGAACAAATCAAAAACAGAGCCTTTAGCTAGATTCCATGGTGTTCTTCTTGAGTATTGACTTTTTGACATTTTGAACTGGGTAACTTTATGGAAAACGGTACCTTACAAATCCTTTTAGTTACTTTAGGCCAGAATGAGCTTTAAGCTTAATGTGACTTTTGAGGTTTTAGGTCACAATTTGCTGAATTATTTATTTAGTAACAGCCAGACCATATGGTCTGCCTATGGCACATGTTTCATGCCATTTATTTGTTTAATCTTTAAACAGTTCTAGTTTCATTTTTTGCGTTGCTCGAATACTTTTCAGAAGTAAATGCTTTCATTTTCATTAAAACTGTGTACACTCACTCTCTTACAGGGCTTGTGCTGAAGTGACAGTAAAATGAAACTGAGAGTAGGTCTTCAGTAGTGAATGAGAACACCACATGATTATTTTATGTTTCTGAGAAAGTCCTCAGTATGTAGCTGAGGTTATAAATTTGTCACCCGCCTCCTCTGTTAGTTTACTCTACAATCAAAACTCTGAATTTCAGGATGGGGAAATATTTCATTTAATTAGATGTTAGGATTCATGTAAAACCAGAGCCTGCCAGTTTCTCAACTCGTCTGCAGACCGCTTTTGCACTTCTAATACTCCCATCTGTGGTGAGCTGCCCCTCCTTGCTGAGTAACGCCATTGCTGCTGGTGTTATTATGAGCTGCTAACCCTGGTGTTGTCACAACTCAACTCTTACTTTTCTAAGCTCTTTTCACAGTTAAGCCTGCCCTATGATTCAACCCGGTGACACACTCAGGCCGAGGTGCCCCTGCTGAGTCAGCACTGTGTTTCACCAGCTCTAAAGTCGCCCCAAAGCTGTGTCTCTCTATCTCAAGAGATCATTGGGCAAGACAGTGGGAACAGCCTTGCATAGACACACACTCCTACTCAGACGTAAGGGCAATTTTCAAGTGACCGATTAACTCAACAGTCACTGTTTTTAGAGATTAACTATCCGGAGAAGCAGGGATTTAAACCTAGGACTTTCTTGATGAAAGGTAGCAGTGCCAATTAGGTTGCTGCAAAAAGAAATTTCCTTTTTTTTTGCCATTAAGGGGAACTCTGCTGATCGTGGTTCAAATTACAGTCCTACTGCGTGACTGAAGTCCGCATCAGTGTTTGCATCAGTTACGGCTTGTCTTCTAGAATGAATTGTTGATCCCCTCTTGGAGCAAATGTAGCAAGGCCACTCTTGGGAAGGTTCACCACTGTTCTATCTATCTATCTATCTATCTATCTATCTATATATATATATATATATATATATATATATATATATATTTTTTTTTTTTTTTTTTTTTTTTTTTTTTTTTTTTTCTTCATTTGTAGATAATGGTTGACACTGTGTTTCTCTTGAGTCCTAAACTGTTAAAAGTGGCTTTGTAATCCTTTCCAGACTGATAGAGTTCAAATTTGATTCTCATATGTTTTTGAATTACCTTAGACTGGGGCAGGATGTGCTGCTTTTTAAAGGTTTTAGCGTACTTCATGTTGTCAGACAGATTTTGGTTCTTGATTCTACAAGTCGAAAAAAAAAAAAATATTTGAGTCATTTTAAGTTAATGGTTAAAAAAGGAGAGGCAGTTGCTTTTTCACATAAAGCTAGGCTGCCTTGAATCGCTTTTTTGCTCAAGAAATGACAGTCTAAAACTGCTTTGTCTGATCTGTTTGATTATCTGAAACATTTAAGTGTGTCAAAAAAGGAAAAATAGAAGAAATCTGTAAGGGGCATCAGCTGTTCATGGCACTTTATAAAGCTAAAAGATGTTACAGAGTACAATCAGTTATATTTTAAGAACGTTAGATGAAAGATGCACAGATGGCTGCCATCCTTGAAACCCCTTCTGGTATGTCCACAAGGAGGGAGTGAAGGCCTCAGCCTGCGGCAAAGAGGGACTGGAATTCCAAACAAGATGGTGTCTGTCTGCGCTGCCTGTGAAAACAGATTAAAATCAGACTGACTGACCAGTCAGGAATGTGTTGAACCTCAAGCCTTGAAAGAAGGAGATCCGACTGCTCATCACACCTCATAAAAATGTAAATCTTTGACAGCTCCTTTACAACAATTGGAGACCACCAGAGTGAGGGAGCTGAGAAAGTTCAGGACCCGTTACAGAATGGTAGAGGATGAAGGCAGGGGGGTTTAGACTGGAGCTTTTTAAGGTGTTCTCCTGTCAGGGTGTATAAAAAGACCCATCTAATCATCACCAGGTCTTTTTTGTTTTTTTAACGTGTCCTGTCAGGCAGCGTGGCACTCAGAATTGTCATCTGAATGTCAAGGTAAGGCCCAACAGATTTGCTTTCACAAGCGGAGCATTACGGCTTTCACCATGATGTTCCCCTTGGTATATATTTATGAAACTTTATTAAAAATTGCTTTGGGTTTGTTTCAAATGTAATGGACACAAAGATGAAAAGAAAAAGAAAGGGAAGGGGGAAGAAAGATGGAGGAAAGGTTTAAAGAGAAAAAAGGAGATAGTAGAGAAGAGAAAAAAGCATGGTGATAAAACAAGTCAAAACCCTTGAAGTCTGTGTCGAGACCTGCATAAAGAGAGAAAAAACCCAGAGAATCCACAACAACAAACAACATATGCATATATGATAATAACAGCTATAAGTTCAATGGAAAGTACACGGTACAAGGTAATACAAGAGGTGTTTAGTGGCAACTGCAGCTTGACTGGGAGTGTATCTAACAAACACCTGAATCTAGACATCTGTGTGTGTGTGTGTGTGTGCGTGTGCGCTTGTATCTGTAAGGTTTCTCCCTAAGAATATTTGATAGTAGATGTGGGGGTCCACATATCCACCCCCCAGGACATGCAGACGACACGAGGAAGACCGGAGCCACAGACACCCAGTGGCCCCCAAAGCATGGAGCCCCAGGAGTCCCCCTGCAGGAACAACCAGACCCCCCTCCCCAGAGAGTAGCAGAGGCAAGCCCGGGTGACCCCTGGCAGCCATGATGCAGAAGCCCCAGGGGGTCGCAGCGACGGGCCCACAGGCCCCGCCAGCAACCCTTTACGCTGGAGCAGATCTAGCCATGGACAGAGAGATCCAAGTACTCCCCCCCCTCTAAGATTGTTGTCTTTTTCTGTATTGTCATGAAAAAAATGAAAGTGTTGCAACAGCCTAGTCAAAGTCCAGAGCTCAGCCTGTTTGAAATGTGGGGTTAGGACTTTAGAAGAGATGTGAATGAGAAGATTAAGTGTCAGTAAACTAAGTTAAGCTGTAAAGAACAAATGGCCAAAACTCCAATTCTTAATTTGTAGTGCCTTGCAAAAGTATTCATACCTACTGAACTTATTCATATTCTGTCCAGTACAACCACAAATGTCAATGTATGTTATTGGGACTTAATGGTGTAGCCCAACACCAACTAGTGTATACTTGTGAAGGTGAAATCTTATTATGGATTCTCAGTTGGGTTTACGTCTTGAATTTGATTAGACCACTTTAACGCATGAATATATTTTTATCTAAAGCATTCTGTAGTAGCTCTGGCTGTATATTTAGGTCCACTATCCTGTTTGAAGGTGAAACTCCGCCCCAGTTCCAAATCTTTTCCAGCCTCTAACAGATTTTCTTCCAAGATTTCTGTTTGTTTAGCTTCATCCATCTTCTCATCTACTCTGACCAGATTCCCTGGCCCTGGTGAAGAGAAGTATCCCCACACCATGATGCTGCTACCACCATGTCTCACAGTGGGGATGCTGTGTTCAGACTGTATCTGGCTTATTTCTTTTACAATTAACAGGAAGTCTACTTAGTATCGTGTGTACAAAATGTGTGATGCTATTGAAGAAAATATAGAGGTATTTTTCTTGGCATTCTGGGTAAATCACTGCAGCCCAGAGATTCAAAGTCTACTCAGATCTCAGACAGGGTAGTGTGCCTTGTATTGCACTGATTTGTCATTGGTTAGAACCAAAGTGCTTTTACTGGAGACTATTGTTGTTTCAATCTGACTCTCAAACCGAAGGTCAGTCAGAGTAACAATGATCCCAGGACCTGGAGAGATAACATCAAGGCTGTTGTTACTGACAATACCATCATTTGTTTGTGCAGAAACTCCCTGATCGAGTCATGAGACTTCCCCTGCATTTACACTCCATTCAAATCTCTCTGACCAAGAAGTGGCAATAAGAGGGCACTGAAGGCCTGGCACCAGTTGCTCCCCTCCTAGTCTCAACACTCTCAAAATAGTCCACTCATACTCCTTCACTGTCATGTAAACGGTAGCTGGAAACAGAAAAGTTTTTGTTTCACACCATTCTTATTATTCGAGTAAGACAACCTCCAATTTTCTGAGCAGCATAATTATATTGAATTAGCCAAAAATAGCGGATGGAAGATGGTGGAGCCGTAAACACTTGTGGAAACAAAGCTAAGTTTGGCAGACGTGTTGGACTTTAATCGGAGGAACCTTCAGTATGTGAGCAATCTGCACTGAGCGCTGCTGGCTTTTTGTTCAGCTGTTAGCTTCTCAATAGAGGTTAAGAAAAAGATTTAGAGAGAGTGTGTGGCATGAAGCCTTCTCAAGTCACATACAAACTAAATTTGGTGATGAGTTGTGAGTTGCTGATAAAATATTTTGGACAACTGTTTCAAAAACAAAAAAAAAAGCAAAGTGAGTTATAATTTCTGAAAAATAGGCTGTGTTTTGATTATGGACTCAGTTACCCCAGTCACTTTTACTGTTTTTAGTGTTAAAAAGACAACATAAAAATTAATTAATTCCTTTTTTGTTGATATTTATCCACCCAAAATGCATGTAAGAATCTGACAATATGTTTTTCTTTGTTAAATCTACACATCTACGGTATAGATGCTCAGTGTGAGCTTAAATAAAATCATTTTTTAAAAATGTGAACAATTGTTATCTGACTGTTCTGGTGCAGATGTTCTCCAGCTGTGTGAACGCTGTTGCTTTTCTGTTAAATAAAAAAAAACAAAAGACACTAGAAAAAAAACTGTTTGTTTATGAAATATGTTTAAAAAAAATACCTACAGCAGCCTTTACATTGGTTAGCACTGTGGGTAAAGATGTGTAAAATGGCTTTATATAAAATCAGCTTTTCTCATAGTAGCATGCTAAATGCAAAAATGCTACAAAAAGCCCTGAAAACTCTTAATTTGAGAACATTTCTTTATTGGGAAATAAAAACAAATGCCATTGATGGATGGATGAAAATCACTAGTGGTACAGCTGGTAAACCTGTCATCAATAGTTTTTCTCCACTCCCCCTTTGCCAAAAGGACAGCACCTAGTGTTCTCCACTAACATTTCATAAGGAGGCATTTTTTAACAATCCCTCTTTAGACAATCTCTACAGATCATCCAAAATGCTGGGTTCTCTCTATCTTCTCTTCTGCCAAACCCACAGTTTCTGTAGACAATTCATTTCTGGAGCCTGATTGCGGAATCATGGAAGAAGATTCATTTTGTGTCTGATGAATCATTTCTGTGTTGATTTCACCATATTTTTGGGATCATAATCTGGCTGAAAAACCCAGGTGCAATTTATTGTCAGTTTACTGGCAAACTACGTTAGATTTTCCTTTAAAATTTCATGGAATTTGAAAAAAACTAACAGTTTCATGGTCTCTAACAAAGTTTACATGGCCACATGTAAGATCCTTGACAGTGGCCATGAGGTACCTTTCGACTTACTCGGTTATTTTAGCTCAATTTTATTCTCATCTGACCAAAAGCCACTGTTTCAATAAAAGTCCAAGTAGAGTTTACCAAATTCCACACTTTTATGTTTGTGATGATGGGACAGAAAAGGCTTTTTTTTTCTGGTATCACTGATATAATAAAAAATAAAAGCAGAAATGTATATATTTTGTTTTTCCTTTTGCTTGTACATGTATTTTCTTCAAGAAATGTATATATTTTCTTTTTCTTTTTCCTTATACATGCCTTTTTCATCAAGAAATGTATAGATTTTATTTTGCCTTTTCCTCACACAAGTGTGTGTTCTTTTTACATTTCCTCGTCTCCTCTTTTTACTTTATCAATGTGATTCTTTGGATTACACAAAACAGAACTGAGCTCTTAGAGAGAAAAAAACAAAGAATTTGATCAATATTAATAACTGACAGATTACTATTGGTGACGTTGCTGCAGATGGATATTTCATGGGTAAGTTTTTAAATCTTATAACTGTAATGAAGAACTGTTGGTCCCCCTACAAACTGAGGTGGTGCAACCAGTGATGAAATCTCCCTGCAATAGCTTAGTTACCCTTAGGATTGTTGATTTGGCTGTATCTTAAAATAATTAACATAACCGTACAACTGGCAAAAACAGAAAGGTTAGGTGTTAGCACAATAATAAATAAATAAACAGCTTTTCTTTAGGTGCCATTACTATCTTGGTTCTCTTCTGGAAACCAAATGTGGAGAGTGATACTTGGAGCCTTAATGGAAAATTAGAACTTTCTGAACAGCAACCCGCATACTTGTTGGGAAATTAAATGCTATCTGATGAGAGCACAATAAATACTGCACCTAGAGGCTGTCTGCGGTATTGCACCTTAATGAAATCACGGCAGGGCTACAGGGAACCCGAGTTGAGTTGGGGTCAATGGGAAATACAAATTAAGGAATGCATATTGTCATAGTATCACTTAGCATACATTGAAACAATAATTTACAGGGGTAATCTGGTTGTAATTTAAAGTAAAAAAAAAAACAAAAAACAAAAAAACATGAACTAAGCACCACAATTACACTACCTTATGTCCCAAAAACGGTTCATTAAAGTTTTTCTTCTGAAGAAGTATCCTTTCTAAATTTATAGCCTAAATACTGTTAATAACTAAACTGAAAATGCATATTATTTCTGCAGCAAATCAACCTCAAAGAAAATATTACACGTGTAGCACCAGATTGTAACTATTGTAACACAATAATCAAACTATGAAGCTTATTAAAAGCTTATTAAAAGTAAACTTACCAATTTCATTAAATTTAAATATTAAACAATTTATTTTTAAATCAATGTTGAAGTTGTCAAATCAGATTTCATAGTATTCTAATTTTTAATAAATAAATATTAAAATTCTAGATCTATGGTCTGTGTTAAAATTCAAGCATATATGGGAGACCCCTGAAGGTGTGGGGGGGCTTAAGCAGTTGCTTAGTTTGCTTATACCTATGGCTCTGATGCTCAGGAACAAAAGCAACCCTTCATCATATTACTACCACCAACATGTTTCAGGGTGGACTGTGGCTGATGTCTCGCATTACTTTTATGACACATATTTGTGTACATTGAAGTTTGGGGTGTTTAGGTGACAAAATGTTCAAGTCGTCTGAATTAGAGGTATGCCATACTTCATATTTTGGTATCGATTGGATACCAAATAAATACACTGCCCATATCGTTAATACCAATACTGATATCGATACCTTTTATTTATGTTTGATTTATCATCAAACTTCTGACTTTTAAGTGGTTTTGTGATTTTTCTTTGACTTGTTTAGTTCAAACTTAAGACAGAATTTAGACAAAGCTTATAGGCATCTACAAAATACTTTAATAACACATTAATATGATTTCTGTGCATTTTTCCTAAACAAAGTGCAAAAACTGATCATCTGAGAGAAAATCAAAACAAAATCTTTTTTATGGAAGACTTGAGAAACTACAATGCAAAACTAAAATTACATTTCAAGAGGGAATCCTAAACTAAAGTATCGATCTTACCATGCTAGTATCGATTTGATACTGATACCGACTTGGTATGAATATTATCGATTCGCCCACATCTAGTCTGAATACTTTTGCAGGACACTGTAAAAACCTATTAGTAACACTCTTTATTTTATTATGATTCCTGCAGTTCTGGAGGTGATAAAAAGAAATCCTGATATTCCGAAAGAAAACAAACAATTTCTGATGATCAAATAAGAACTCTGGACCTTCTAGGGACATTAAATAGATCATTTATTGACCAGAGTCCAGGCTGAGCTGCAGGGATCCAGGGGCTGGTGGTTAGGGGGGAGGGCTCTAACGGGTCAGCCAGTCACTCACTCCCTCCCGTCCCAGTCAGCAGCAGCAGCAGCAGCGTCTGGCTGGAGAGACAGAGGAGGCGGACGGAGCCATTCATTCTTCAGTGGGCCGCGGACAAAACGTGGAGGAGGATGAAGACAGTCTGACGACAAGAAAAGTCACGCCATAACCAAGTCCAGTCGTCAAATCCGAGACTTTTAATCCACACACACACACACACGCACACACAGAGACAAAGTATAGAAGAACTTTTACCCTTCAGAAGGATCTGAGGGCGTTTCATTCCATACAGGCAACAGTTCCACGTAAGTATGCGCGTCTGCAGGGAAATGTTTCCAAACTTCTTTAACTTTCCTTCTGTGGCAACAGTGTAGACTTTTCCTGTTTTTTCCCCCTGCAACTTTCAATCGAAGCGGTCTCCGCCGTAGATGTTGTCATTTTTTTCTTGCCTAAATGTCTCCACTCTGTTGGCTTCGTGATTTTCTCTCAGAGATTTGAAGGGAAACGCGTGGCAGGAAAGCCGAGCAAACTGATGCTGTGCCAAACAATGCAGTGAGAATACGGCCCGGATAGTTGTTTTAAAAACAAAACTTACAGAGCCATCAAAAGGCTTCAGAATTTACCAGAAGCGATACAATCAGGACAACTGGAAATGAAATGGGATTCCAATAATCATAAGTAAAAAAAATTATATTTGCCATGTATAAGTGGAAGCATTAAGACTCGTATTTTTTCCCATATATGCTGTCATTAAGTAAAACAGATAAAGCAAACAAAATTTTGATGTATTCTTAAAACAACAGTAAAAGCTTTATTTTAAATCTGAAAACCAACATGTTTTGTAAATACTGAATTGTTCCATTAATTTCTTTTCAGTAAATGCCAAATTCCGATAAATGTTGATGCAGTTCGCTTTGTAAACAGGCTTAGGACAAACACACGCACACGTGTATCTCTCTCTCTCTCTCTCTCTCTCTCTCTCTCTCTCTCTCTCTCTCTCTCTCTATATATATATATATATATATATATATATATATATATATATATATATATATATATATATATATATAAAATAAATAAATTTAAACTCAATCTAATAATATTTCTATAGGGAAGTGTTTGCCCCACTCATATTTAGTCTGTTTGCTTTTCTGTCACACTTAAATGTTTCCAGCAATCAGGAAAATTTTGATATTAGACAAAGATAGTCTGACTCTATTCAAGCTGCAGCGTTCACTGCCAGACCCATATAGAATCAAGAAACTGGTCCTCAGTTCTCTCAGTTAAGGTCAGTCAGTTCAACTGAATTCAATTCAAAATTGCCTTTTTTAAAATCCTAAATGGCAGTTCAGTGCTGTCACAACTTATGTCAAAAATTCAATTCAAGTATCTTCAAAGAGTTGTTGTGGGTGGTGATGCTGTGGGCAGGATCTCCAGTAGCAGTTAGTCTTGCAGTGAAACTGAAGACAGTGTTTCTGTATGATAGTCTCATGACTGTTATGACATGCTCAATATCTGGGTAGTAGAGACGATATTCCACAGTAACATGTCCTGGATGACATCATCAGTTGTTGGCAAGCACTGCTAATCCACCTAACTTTCTTTTGCTGCTCATCTTTAAATCTCTGTCTGGCCATATGGTTAGAAAGGCAGGCAGAAGGACATTGGATTCGGGGATATGATCCTTGCCCATTTTGATCGATGAAAGAGATGGTTTGAACTTCCTCCTTCTCTCTCTGCTCATTGGTTCTGCTCTGTATCTATGAAGCCTCCTTTTCAATGCCTCTGGAATTTGGGGTTGTAGTTAAGGTATTATTTGAGCTTTTGAGATGCTAATCAGCTGCTCCCGGTCATAATTTACCAGGAAAAAAAAGAGACTGGGCAAAAATGGCATCCATTGAGAATTGCAAGATAACACCTATTGCTGACCCAAAAGAACACAAAGGGCTATGTCACATTTCCCAAACAGCATCAGGATCCTCAAGATTTTTGGGAGAATATTCCATGGACTGATAAGATAAGATTACATCTGACAGGTAGCTAACATGGCATTTCAGAAAAAAACCCATGACAGTCAAATATCGTGGTGTTAATGTGATCGTTTGTGCTCCATTGATGCTTCAAGATCTTGCCAACTTGCTATAGTTGATAGAACCATGAAGTCAGCTCTCTACCAGAGCATCCTGAAGAAAAAATATGAGGTTTGTGACCTTAAGCTAAGGAAAACTTGGGATATGCAGCAGGACAATGATCCAAAGAGCACCACATCTAAATGGCAAAAGAAGAAAAAAAGGAAGGTGGAGTAGCCAATTCGAGGTCTGGACATAAATCCAATTGAGATGCAGTGGCATGACCTTGAACAGGCCATTGATTCTGAGCGGAACACAACTAGTTATTAAGTTTAGGGGGCAGATACTTTTTCCACATAGGGCCATGTTGGTTCAGATTTCTCTTTTCTCTTGGTAAGTGAAAATTCTCCTTTGAAAACTGCTTTTTGTATTTTCTCAGGTTATCCCAATCTGGTGTTAAGATTAGTTTGAGGTTATGAAACATTTAAGTGTAACAGAAAAGGGAAAACAAAGAAAACCTCTAATAGGGCAATGGAAAACTGTTAATCATTGAATCAGTTTATCAACTATTGTTTGTGCTATAAAACAAGCAAGAATTAAACTAAGCAGTCCTGGAAAAGTATCATTATCCTCAAACACCTGCATGTGTCAGAAGGCATATTAATGGTTTAAGGTTGCTTCTCTGTTATGGCTTCAGGAGAGGATCTGTCAGCAGTCTTGACAAGGTGTGACCCAGATCTTTGTCTGGTTTTAGTGTTGAGTTTCATCATTACCGGCTATAAACTGGTGTTTGTGTGTGAAAGAGAAAGGTCTGTTCAGGATGGGGCATATCGAATTACACTTAAAATTGTGGCTTATTTTTGAATTCTGGAAGGATTCCTTGTCTCTGCTCTTCTACTAATGTCACTTTTTGTTTTTAAATGTGTTAAATGGTTTTTTTGGTTGTCATGTTTACAGCTGTGAAATTATAGCACTGCAGCAATAAAAGTGTGGTCTTGTGTTGTTAACTGTAATTGTCTACAACCTGTTTGCGATTTCTTTATTTAAAGAAAAGTAGCTGAGCTTTAATAAAATCTTGGTCAAAGATAGCACGGTCAGCAATTGGCAGAAGTTTGAGGTCATACATCAGTACACATGGTACCTCAAGGCTCCGTATTTGGCCCATTAAAAATCCCAAAGGTTTTCTTCACTTCGACCCTGCTGAGTGCCGCTCTCCTCCATGTAACCCACAAGAAGAGTATAAATGCATTTCTGTCTCTCCCACAGCAGCCTGGAAGTGCAGATGGTTTGGAAAAGTCCAATTTATCTCCTCCTCCTTTCTCCCCTTAACTTACTGGTTCAAAGCATGGAAAAAGGATTACTAGCCTCCTTCGCTTGGTGCAGATGATGTAGTTGGCGTTGCTTTGAGTGCACGTTACAAAAACATGAAACAGTCGTTTAACTGCGATCCTGTTCAAACCGACCGCATCATCTGCTCTTTCGTGGCTCTTTGTGCGTTGATGGGAGAGCTTTTGTCATGAGTCCAGGACCCTGGTTACACTTTATGGAGCTGGTCAGTATACGACTCCAGGACTGGAGACTATTTTTAGTGGATGATTTGAGCTAAATATCAAGCACTTCTTTGACTCCTTAATACCTGTGCTCTGCACCAGAGCAAATTTTACTGAGTGGGTCTACAGATGGAAATCAGACCTGGGATGCAACTGGTGGCTGATTGAATCCAAAGCCAAGACCACAGTGTCTCCATGACCATAGTGTGAAATCCACTAATTGAATGTCTGCTCCCGTGCCAGAAAGGTTAAACTAAATGACTCCAGTCAACTGGAGGCAAACATCTGGAATACAGTTTTTTGGTCGCAAAGCCCCACATTGGATATCTTTCAGTGTAAATGGCCCTGATAACAAGGCTCATTTATTTGCATCATACTTCCTCAAACTACTGAAACTGGACTTCTGCTTTAAGTTAGATTTTTCTTTTCATATCTGATTTTACTATAAGCACTTCTCCAGCTCATTAGCTCACTCTTTGGAAGTGCTTTTGTATCAATAAAACAATTAGTATGAGAATCTAGAGTTTTTCTCATGGAACCTTAACAGCACAGTTTTTATGTTACCCTTAGGATTGTTTATTTGGCTGTAAAAGTGACGTAATGCGAGGAAGAGAACTCTTACTAATCCAGAGCTGGGTCACATTACGTCAATGTTTTTCCTCTCAAAGGGTATATGGAGAATATTTCCACAAAGTTAAAAGCTGCTGTGTGTCAGAGGTTGTCTTTATTATGGAATCACTTCATGGATAGGATGCTTGACCTCTTAGATGTCTGAGATACATCTTTTTTTTTTTTTTTTTGGTCCTTGTCAGTTTGAGCCGCTTCGATGGATATAATTAAGATAGAAGCCTCACATGGGGACAGAAAGCCACCGAAGTCAGAGCTTTGATTAGGAAATGATGTCACATACAATGTGTGTTCCCGTGGCAAATTGAAATGCCAGTTGTATATGCGGTCTACACAGCGGCTAATTTCTATTGGAAATACATGCAAACAACAGTTGTTTCCTTGACATTTCATTCTCTCACTCAAACAACTGAATGGATAAAACAAGACTTCCGATATTAAAATGCCACAATATTTGTTATCAAAATGAAGTTTGTCTTAGAGCTGTCCAGTTGCTGTTGAAACGTGATTTGAATGTGACGCCTTGAAACTTGACACCTTTTTTTAAAATCAATGTTTGAGACTTTTATTTTGAAATAAGTAAGGAAGTACTTAATGATTTTTTTTTTTATTTATTTATTTATTTTTTTTATGAACCCTTGTTATGTAGGCTAACAAATGAAATTGAAATTAATGAAACCCTTTCTCTATTTGTGAAAATAAAAAAGTGGAGAATTTTCATCATTTTTTTCTCTCATTAGTGTCATCTTAGAATGAGAGAAGCTTAAAACCGAAATAGACTCGCTAGTCAAATTTGAACTGGAACATCGATACAGATTCCTTAAAACACATCTTTTGATGTTTGTAACCTTTACTGTCTTAGTTTTACCCAAAGAATGTCTAAAATTGTATCAGTTCCTGTGAAACCAATATTTTTGCGAGATCATGTCTATGTTAGTATTATTACACCCATAGTGGCACTAACACAGGCAACCTTAACACGTGTCAGACTGTCTTAGTGAAACACAAATTGTCGGTGCAAATTGAATGGATGTAAACCTTGGCTCTCATGATCTTTCATACAAGTGGAGGCCATATTGGATTTTGAGGTCATGGTTGGTTAGTAACTTCCGACTTGCCAAGTTGGAATTCCATCATTAGTTGGTGTTCAAGTTGATTTTTCCAACATAGAACTTCCAAATTACAATTTCTGTGTACAAATGGAGCACTCCATTAATGTGGAACGGTTACATGTAAAGTAATATTGAGATAATGTTGTGTGGGAAATGAGTGTTTTGTGGGAAACTTCAAGGAGGTCAGAATTTTGCCCTGATATATGTTACTTTGAGTCACCTGCTGACAGTTAAATTGGAGTTGAGTGCAAAATTAACATGACACAATGGGTATATTATTGAGGGATTTGCCAACAATGAAATGAACCTGACTTATCCTTTTATGCAAT
Organism: Anableps anableps; assembly: GCA_014839685.1. Lineage (NCBI taxonomy): Eukaryota > Metazoa > Chordata > Actinopteri > Cyprinodontiformes > Anablepidae > Anableps > Anableps anableps. The sequence continues at coordinate 25,744,160 of CM026081.1, forward strand.
GACCTCTCCTTGTGCCCGCTTGTTTCTTTTCCTGCACTGAAACAGCCAATCCAGCTCTGTGAGCCCTCCGCAGCCCTCTGAAACTTGACAGAACTTTATTGCTCTCTACATGTGTCGCTGCACTTAAATGCTGCACTCCAAGCCAGTCATGCGCACTGATTAGATTAGGCAGCACTGGAGCTAATCACCCTTCTCTCTCCTCTCCCCTGCTATTCTTTACTCCCCCAGTCATTTTTTTTCCTCCTTGGACTTTCTATGTCCTCCGTACTCCCTGCAGCTCTTGGAGATGAGCCTCCCCTGGGGGTACATCTGCCTCCAGCAGCAAAGCAGAGCTCTGTTTACAGGAAAATCAGCATGGTGGGGTCTTTGCAATAACAAAGCCTCGCCCTAAACTTGTCTGAAGAGAGAGCAATGCAAAGAAATGAATGACTTGTGAAGGGAAAGAAAGGAAGGGAGGGGCTTTGGACCCTCCTATGGGGTGAAATGAGGAGAAAGAATCTGCTGTGGGTTTTGTTCATTTGTAGTGAGCTGGGGGTCAGTCTCTGGGGAATGAACGGCAGACAGACGGTTGGTTTTGCAGCTGCATAGCCCCCAGCTTTCTGTCTGGTCCCTGAGCAACTGCAGACTCATTAAACTGAATATGTTTGAGTGTTCATTTGAGTTTATGTCTCTGGTTCTCCTTTCCGTCCCCCACCCTTTGTCTTTACTGGCAAATGCAGCATCAGACGTATTTGAATATTAGTTAAGCTGGACCTGGAGTCACTCGGGCTCAGCACTACAGCTGTATGCTAATGATGGAAGGGTTTGACCTGCCACAATGGGCAGGCTGTGTTTGTGATGTGTGATAAGGCAGTATCATATGTTCACTTTGGCTCAGGTCATGGAAAAGGCTGTAAGCTGTGGGAACAAGATAGCACTAAGTTGGGTATTGTGTTTGTGTGATGGATGAGAGTCATGATTCACTTTCATTTTACGGTTGGTTCCCAGTTCATAGAGGGAATGATTACAAAGAGATGATGAAAATCTAACAAACACTTCAATACACACTATGTCAATAAATAAATAGCTGCCTGATTTTGTTTGAAGATTCAGTAACTACAAATTCTGGTTTTGATGAGATTTTTGGCAACCATGGTAACATATTTCCCAATGAGAACATTCTAAATGCTAAGCTGCTTAGAATTAAACTAACAACTCAGCGTTTTGTCAACCAGTAAGGAGATTTTTCTGCCAAACTAGTTCAAGTGTTAAACTGGTGCTAGTGCATGCTTAGCGCCACTTCTTTGTCATAAAAGACATATTAGCAGGAATAACATGAGCTCACTGTGTGTTTTCATATTGCCTGTCAGTGTATCATGATGTGGGGGTCTTTCTGATTTATTAATCACTTTGGTTTGTGATTGCTTCTTGCTTTTGTCTCTTAGTCTTCAAAAAATGGCTCAGTCTTTCAGAGATGCTTGGTTTTCACTTGTGATATGTCCTTCATTTATTTGGTTTAGATTATAATTTTAGTGTTAGTCTTGCTTCCTGTCTTGCTGAGCCTTCCTATCTTGTTTAATATTGCTTAGCTCCTCTAAGATGCTTTCTCGTTCCTCTTGTGCCTGTTCCTCATTTTTGTAATCGTCTTTAATAAATTGTTATCCTTAAACATGAGGCTTCCTTTCTCCTGTCTGCCCTTGGGTCCAACTCCATCAGAAAACATGACATTAGAAGTGTAAATAGATCCATGCTTACAGTCAGTGTTTCCTGCTGAGTCTATAAACACAATTTCTTGAAGTGCATTGTTTTTTTGTTTTTTTCAAACGCTTATATGTGTGTAACTCCTGTTAGTCATTCTATCTCCCTGGGCTGTGATCCTCCGCAGAAATTCTGAATGAACTGCAAGCATTTACTTGATAAGATGTTTTGATGAAATGTGATGCACTGAGCTAGCTTGCTGCCTGTAGCAAACCAAGCCAGGTCTTTGTAGAACAAGTAAATCACTTGCCATTGTACCATGTCTGCTTAAGTTCTGGAAGTGTTTTGAAGTAAAAAAACAAAAATATTTAGCACGGCCAGGAGGTTCACATCTTAAACACAATGCTGAGTGGTTGAACTGTACAAGATTAGGAAAACATGAACTTGCGATATTATTGTTGAATGTTGTCATGACGATAATGAGAATTAAGATGATGTCATAGAATAACAGAGTGTCTTTGGTCGGAGATTTCTTCAAATTTGCTGCAATACAGATCGCTACAGGAGATCCTTCCTGCCCACAGCCAGCGCCATCTACAACAACTCTTTGAGGAATCTTGAATGATTTGAGTTACAACAACATTTAATTTCCCTTGGCGAAAGTCCATACAGCTCAGCAAATATGTCATTGGCAAATAGAGTTTGAATTTATGGCAGATGATATGTTAAAGCCTGGCAAATACCACATGCAACCACTTCTTCACTTCAGTGGTTTTCAGCTCATTGCAATGATGATTGTGATTCAGTCTATTGTGCACCTTCATTGCAGGATATTGCTTTAAAAATGTTTTCATAAACAACCTGCTGTTAAAATACTTCAATTAAAGTTCATAATGGTTGCAGAGAATGGTTGTTTTTTTTCCATTGGACCATGTGGTCCATAAAAACATGTTCTCATTGGACACATTTAACGATGTTCATCACTGATGATTTCTTGCTTCAGCATCTAAGTTCAAAGACATGCAAACAAGTTACCACCAAAGAATTTTTTGTCCAAAAAACATTCCAGATTGAAATGTTTTCCTTATTCTGCTGTGATTATGAAATAAAAAAAGAGCAACAGCTGAGTATTTTTTTTTTCTTGGAATCAATTCTAAATATGTTGGAATTTTGGATCGAATCATTGTAGTTCAGCTGCCTATTTTATTGTGAGGATTTCTCAAATAAATACCCCTGTTAGCTCATGGTCCACATTCCTTTCATTTTTGGTCATATTTACAGCTAAATTCTAGCGCAGCTAAGATATTGTCCACTCAGTCAGTGCCAATACATCGTTTAAGTCCAGGTTCGTTTTTCTCACATAGAGTACTAGTTTCAGTTGGTTGCACCATGGAAACAACATCTTTAATTTCATGCGTTAATTTTCTCAACTGGTAGCCAAAGGTCATTAACATGCTCTCTAACAATTTCTTGGCTCAGCAGCTCTAGGTTTAATAGAGGTGACTCATACTATAAAAGAGGGTGCTGGTTCAGTCTAATCCGTGTTAATATGCTGAGTACACTTTGAGAAAATGAGTAATCGCCTACTACTTTTAAAAGCCTATCTTTTTTTGCATTAAGCATATTGCTGAAACAACAGGATTTTCATTTCTAGCCAGCAATAATGTAGATATAATTATAATCGACTAAACAGACTCGTTTAATAAGCTAGTTTACTAAGCTAATTGCCATTTGTGTGTATTTGTCTTTTGCTTCTTGTAGATTGTTTTATCGCAATAATGTTAAAAAGAACATCTTTCAAAAAATTAATGTGTTAATCTAGTTCTGAACTCCATGTGTTTTTCAAAGCTTTTCCCTGTATTTGAGGCAACATTGTTCTCCACACGATCCATATATTCACCAATAAGAAATTTTAAAATACCAGTTCTGTGCCAGTAGGTGATGATACAAGTTCATTTTGTTTATTGAAATATTATGCTTACTACAACTGCTTTCCAGAAGTTAAATTTTATTACTTGTGAGTCTGATGTAACAATTCATTTCCAGAAACATACAACAAAACAATAAAAGACTAGATTAAGAAATCATGTACAATTAGAAAGTAGCACTTACAGCACCCTACACAATTATTGGCCCTCTTTGTAAAGATGTGCACAAAATCCTTAAAATAAATAGTTGTCATGGAGACGTTGTGACCCCTATCTTTACCCTTCCCCCACACGTTCCTTGGTGGAAAATAAACTTGGGTCGTTATCCAGCCGTGTCTGTCACAGTTCCAGTTATTTTAAGCTTTTTGATTAGATATGGGTGAGTTTAGGTACCGATTTTCTTGCTGTCATTTTCTGACTTGTGAAAATAACAGGAAATGTGAAACAGGAAGTCATGAAATTTTAAGAAAAGATCCTACACTTGAAAAATCAAAATATCAAAATACTTTAATTCTTATAGATCATTAATGGAGCTAATGCAAAACTTAAAAATGCCACCACTGATTTGGTTAAAAACAACTTTGTAAATGGGATTTTTTTTTTTTCTAAAAGCTTTTTTTGTTTTGCTGAAATTAAAAGTTAGATTTTTCAAGTATTTTCTGCATAAAAAATGCTATTACAATAAATTATTTTAAAGCTTTACAAACCAACAATTATGTATCAATAATTGTGGAGGGCCTGTGGACCTCTAAATATTCTTCTGAGAAACACCAAAAGAAAAAACCTATTGTCGATTACCTTTAATAATCCCATTCATACCCTTTTGGTTGAAAAGGTTATAAAGATGGGCAATCTATGTGGAACAAAAATAATGCATGTTATAAAAAGCCAGAGTAAAGCTGTTGTACCTTCCTTCCTAATGTCTTCTGTTATCTTCCCTGTGGGACTGAGAGGTCTGCATCACTGAGCAGAAGTCTTGGTAATGGTCTGTGCAGCTGGAGATTGATTTGTGGGACGATAACTCTGCAGGTGAAGGTGACTACTTTGGCAGAGTTTCCAAGGATAAAGGTGTATCTTCAGTTGACCTCACAGTCTGAGGTTCAGATCAGAGTCAGAGCTCTCATTACTCTTTCTTCTAACTTCCTGTATTCAAACATACTTTCCAAAAAAAATCAGCTCTTGTTTTTTTTTCCGACAGTTTACAGCAATTGCAAGTGTGCTAATCAGGGCTGGATGTAGAAGGAGACGGCACCTTCGGGCTACAGTCAGTTTTGATGTCCTACTTATACTTTTTTTTTCTTGCTCTTGTGAATGACATTGGATTGATAGGTAAGCTTAAACACCAGCGAGTAGGAATTGATGCAAAGTCGTTTTAAAACATCCATGCCATTTCCAAAAAGATGTACTATAACCTCACAATTTTCAAATAGTTAAGTATATTCACTAAATCCAACAATGTTAGAACTCCTCATGTGATATAAGCCTTCAAGCTTTATATAAAGTACAATGTCCTCCCCAATCCAAACTTGGGGCTCTGAGCTACTACCCCAGTAAGCCCTTTCTAAAGTCTGGCCCAGGTGCTTATGGCAGTATATTTGTTCATTCACCTTCATTTAGACTTCAGAGGCCATGAATAACGTGCCTACTTGCTTTGGAATCAACGGGAAGAATTTCGGGAATGAGTCCTTTCTTTGTTTGCTTTAGTCATTTTGGGCGGTCCTTCACAGCTAAGTGGAATATGTTATCTGGAGCCTGAAAATATTGTTTTATGGAATGAAAAAGCTAGAGTATGTTTAAAATAGGTTTAGGAAGATGATGTGAAAACACAACACAATGAGAGAAATTAAGTTTTTTCCTGGGGGAGCACGTCCCCCACTGGGGTCTTGACTTCCCTCTGCCAACACGGCTATCTGCCCCAGAGATCACTCACTCTGAAGGGTAGCTTCTCTTTAATAGCTGCCTCTGACCTCCATCCATTCATCTCTCCATCTGTTGACTTCCCTTTCATTGCACATTGGAAATATAATTCTCACTAAAACAGGTTTAGGAACACACTTTAACCTTTTATTTTTAAACTGATGGTTTTACTAACTGGATCCAAAAGCTTTTGGCCAACATTATTCAAAGTAAATGTTGTCTTATCAAATGTGAATTAAGTAACCAACAGAGGCTTTCCTTTTATTCTGTACTCAAAATTAGTTAAAGTAATGGAAAAATGATTGTAATTTTTTCCCCCTACCACTTCACCTCTAGGTGGATCTGCATGAAAGAGATTTTATTGTTTAAATGTCTCAGTTTTAGTGCTGGACAAACAAAATTTTTAAAGATCTGCTGTGATCCAAAAACTCCAGCGTAGCGATGGAGGCTCAAGATGGAAATTTAAGTTGCAAAAAAAAATGACTTTAGACCTGACTTCATCTTGTGCTCTAAGGTCTCAACTCAGACTCAAGGTTTGGGACTTAAATACATATATTTATATGTATTATACGTAACCTATGTAATAAGGTGTGGAAGTAAGCCAGTATCAGTGGTCGCGTTAATGGAATGCCTTCTGTCTTTGACCGTTTTTCACTGTGACGGAAAAATCAATTGGCCAGCCGTCATTTTGACGGATTACACTTCACACCACTGAACACTTGGTGCAGACGTGCAGACAACTTTATGCACAGAATACATCGATGGGGTAACTAAATCAATCAGCTTTTAAAAATTGCCGTCTGAGTATCATTTTTGACCAGTGGCTTTATGGCTATCCAGGAGCTGTCAGCACATTAAAGAATTATGAACAAGAGACTTTAGACCTCATCTGATGCGGGAGCGCATGCTGTGGGATTTCCTCCCGCTGAAATGAGTGCTTGCAGGACCAGAAAACCCTTCGTTCAGAGTCTTGGCGACTTCTGATCACTTCCATTTGAGAAATGTACCCTGATTTCAAAACTTTGGCTGAAATTGCTCTTGTAATTCCTGTCTTCAGTGTGGCTACAGAGAGTGGATTCAGCCTCCACGTCAACATCAAAATTTTGAGACATTTGATTACGTGTAAGCGAATATGCAATTCAAGCTTATGCGGACCAGGAGGAAGTTCTGAGCCTGTGCATGTGAATCATTCATAATTTAAGTGCAATCAGTTTAATTTCATTGTTGATATGTAGTTATTGGGGAAATAGTGTTACATGTATTCATCTGCTTAATGTGTGACAGCACAATGTGGATTTTCTATTCAGCTTGTTGAATATTAATTAAACTGATTGAAAATTAAATACTATTGAATATGTCATTATTACAATTTTGAAAAAATGACAGGTAAAAATAGATTTATGATGGAATTAGTTTGACCGCTGTCAGTCAAACTGACGGACAACGAAAAAGTCCAGTGCAACCCCTGACCTTTATATCATCCTGTCAAAGGGTGTGCTTGATTTATTCACCAGGGACATTCTTCAGCAGTGGGCTAAAGGATAATAATATTCTTTTCTTACTATCTGTAACATTTCAATAATAACCAGATGAATTTCTGTTTAAGTGAACTATATTAAAGGGCTTTTGATCATTTCAAAGTAAAACAAACTTAACCTTGCTTAGCATTTTATTCTGTCCCTGTCAGGATATCATCATTACAAAAACACATTTGGCTCTTCAAAGTAAATGCACCTCCTCTTTAGCTCATTCAGAAATTCAACATTCTATTTAATTTATGAACAGTATCACCCCTTGCTTTCAAGTTGTAATTTATAACATACCTGGGAGCTTGTTTCAACTTAACAAATGTTTCAAATGTATATCCCAGGGTTTTTGAGAACCCTGGGATATAACAGCTCCCCTTTTTAGTAGCCATGCTCTTCTCAAGTGGAGTAGCCAGACATGCTAGCATGACTTAGCCCTTAAATTAGTCTGCGTATCAACTGGGGGGAGGACAGAAAGGGGAGAGGGAAGGCTGTTTGCTTGATGATGTGCTCTAATTGTAGAATATGAATTACATAGAAAGATAAACTGTTCTCTGATTCGTTTGTTTTTGAGCAAAGAAACAAAGCTGACCGTCTATGAGCAGGGCTTTTGATACCAACTCTTGACATTCACACGGCCTCATCAGCGCACAACAGATCATATTATACCCACAGAACCACAGAAAAATGAAATTTGTTGTCATGTCCCCTTTAACTGATGTGACCTAAGTCATTACAAATACATTACTTGTTCTTCAAAAGCACTTCCTGAGTTATTTAGTCATCTGTAAACAGCATTTCTTTTAAACATAAATGGATATTTATATTTCTAATGAGGTAATTATAGCACTTTATTAACATTCAGAATGAATTATAACAGTTAATAACTGGTGGTTGAATTAAATTTTCTGAAAAGATTATTCTTAAATTTTCATGTGTTAACTTAGGCCTGTTATTGGTACTTTACTGTTTTTTCAGCATCTTAACCACATTCAACATTGCTTTCATTCTTGCAACGCTAGGGTTGGGATGCGCTCAACCCGATCGTGTAAACACTTAACCTCTTCTCAGGTTGGTTAACCACATTAAAACAGTTTTTGTACTTGTTGGGCAGTCAGATTCCAGGTGGTTGATGGAAGGAAAGAGGAATGGTTCTGGGGCGAGGCAGAAAAGATGAGGAGGCTTTGTCTTTCAGACATAACACAATCTGGTTAACACGAGCCTGGCGACACCACACATGCAGCCATGTGTGGGTGAGGGATAATTTTATGTGGGTCTGTGTGTGCATGAACTCTTGTGCCTATTATGTCTGTCATCATGTCTGGGATAGATCTGGTTCATGTCCAACATGGAGAATTTTCCCTCCGGTTCACATTAAGAGGGCACTTATTACACCGGTCTTTTACTGTAGAGAGAGACTGACCCCAGTGATGACTTCACCACATCTGAACAAAGGTAAAATACACACATACAGTCCATCTAGTAATAAATACACACCAGCCTCCCTGAATGATGGCCACAGCTGTCTGTTGTGTCTCCCATTGAGCTAACAGACTAATCTGTGTATTGTGAGGTGATGTCATCTCTGTGTGCTGCGTCTGCCTGTGGTTTACAGGCACGACACACTTACATGCATGTAGGCTTGCACTGATGCATGGACACACACACTCACAAACATACATGGAAATTGGATAGTCTGGTTAATTGTTGCATTAGTGCAAAGTGTGTAATCATTGTGCCCCTCAGAGAGTAAAACACTGTACTTTTACTTTACAGGCCCAGTGCTGTTGTAACACTTCAGCTTGTACTATGGTGTTAGATGTGCTTTGTGCTAGGGAAAGTTAGCGGCTATTTGAAAGGATGCAGCCCAAACACTGATTGCGTTTTTGTACAAAAAACAGGGGTTTCCGTCTCCAGGTGATCGTTTTTATGAAGTTAAGTACCGTCTACAGTCATATCAGAAGTAATATCTTACTTGTCATTTTGAATTGACGGGTTTATGAGAGAAATATCATCTGTACCAGACCACTAGGGTCCCTGAGGTCCCCTGCAAAGGATCATCATAGTACTTTTTGTTGTTTATTGGGGGTATTATGAGATCTCATGGCATGTGATTTCTCTATATTTTCATGAATTTTCTCATTAAAGAGAAGTCAGACTCGTTATTCAGTTGCTGTTAGCCTGTATCTTCGTCTGAACTAAATTTAAGTTTAAAGATCCAGGATATAACAGAATATGCTTTAAAATTGATTCCTTGTTGTATCTTAATTTGAGATGCTTATTTTAAAGTAAGGACAGAGATATATTTGAGTTGATGTTGTGCTGACAGAAGCAATACATAAAAATTGCAGGTCGAATTTCCAACAATATTTGATTATAAATGTATGAAGAAACTTCAACTACTCAGTCAAAAAAGGAAACAGTGACATATTGACAGACGTGATGGAAATAATTTGTAGGCCCTTTGAGTATGCCATACAAGGCTAACCATTCTTTGCTAATGATGCCAAAGTTAGCATCTGCTTCGTTGTTTCCTGGTGGTGTTAAACCAAAGGACTTTTTATTCATTTTTAAAAATATTTTAAGACTCTGCACTGTATTCGATCATCTCTAGTTGAAAATGTAAAATACTTGGACTGACCAAACTGGATAAATCAATGAAAGAGACCAAGAAGTTATAATTGTTGTCAGACATCTTTTCCTCAGCGGTGTTGGGAAAAGTTTCTATGTGTGTTTATGTAAGCTATAAAGTTTGTAAACTAAAATCAATTTGTCACTGTTTTAGTATTGATAAAGGATTTAGCTGATAGATCTGATTCTGTCCTCCCTCTAAGCTATCTATGTTCAGCTTACACAGTTGGGTGTGAGGGCACTGCAAACAGTTTGCTGAATGCAAGCTATCCGTTAAAGACTTGATGTGAACACAAAACGGCATTGTTTCTGTCTCACTGTCGTCGTCACTGGGCAGAACTTTGCCCCCAGACCCAAAGCGGAAGCTGCCTGTAGCAACAAAAACTCAACAGTTTTTCCTTTTTCTCTTTGAAGAGCTACTGGCACAGATTTCAAAGCCCCTATTTCTTAAAGTTGGCTCTTAAAATAATGTAACCCAGCTGCTCAGTTGAGCAGAACCAGACAATACTTATTACCCTTGACAGCAACTGATTTTTATATATCCTTTTTATGTTTTACCTTTACTGCTTGGACATTCCAGGCCTTTTACACAACCAATGGAGGACTGTTATTTTGAACTGAATAGTGGTGTTGAGACATATTGGTTGTCTTGTGTAAGTTTGAACCCATGTGGAGTCTTTTTCTGATGCTGATGAAGCATGAGCTTTATGATTACAAGAAAATATGCTGCTAAAGAACACACTGAGAATAATTATGTCAGAGTCAGTCAGTTTGGTAATGCTTTGTGTAGACTTCTGTAATTCCTATTCAGTCCCAGTCTTATGATAGAGCTGTTATGTAACACAATTTGAACAGATAATATCCATTGTGTTTGTGTGAACTCTAGAAGCAGATGTCTTCCTTGGATAACAATTAAAAATCCAGTTTTAACTGTTCACACACAAACCTGAGTGAGCACCTGACCTTTGGCACTCTTTAAACAATCGCTCACAAGCTCATTTAGCAATTTCTCTTAATTGCTTCCCCATACAGGCATCAGTGCTGGAAGAAGAAATGGGGCACCTGCGTATGTTGTGTATGCTGGGTGTATGCTGGTCTGAGGGATGCGGAGTCCGAGCTGGGTATTTTAATGAGAATGCTCCGTGCTCAGACTCACATGCCTCTTATTACAGCCCACAAACCCAAAGAGTGAACAGAGGATGGGCTCAACAAATAAAGAACAGCTTGTCATGTTTTCTTTTCAACCTTGCCAGATACAGTGTAACCCATGACTTCAATTAAACAGTGTCCACATTTGGCTCCTTCATGTTTGTTTATGGAAACATTTGAATAGTTTAATGTTTGGGAACCTAGTTTAAAGAGACCGACCACCTTGACTGTAAAATTCAAAGCTTCTTCCAGCCAAAAGTAGCTTATTTTGTGGGATCAAGACTAGGTCCATACCTCAATTGGACTCTCACGGTATGAAAATCTTGTGTAAAAATACCACAGTTTCATTTGATTAACACAAAAATTAAAAACCGCTTGACAACCAGATTGCAGCTTAGGTACTTTTGTTTTACAACATTGTGATCCTTTTAACAATGATGAGTAGAGCTCCTTGACCCTGTCTGTGTTTATGCCATCAGAAGTGCTTCCACACACTTGCACTGTTTTTTTTGTTTGTTTGGTTTTTTTTTTGTATGCATGTATGCGAAAAACAGAGGAGCTGATCAATAATAGTAAATGAGACAGAAAGGATGAAACTTGGTTTATTTTTCAGTGAGTAATGTATAAGATAATTCTTGAAAGACCCATAATGAGTCCTGAAAACAAACCGGTCATGGTCACAAGTCCTAAAATGACATAAATACATTTCTTCATACGGCATGTTATAGAAACACATCATCTGACGCTAAAGTAAATGAAAAGTAAAACAATGAATTTCATGCCCCGTTTGAATTGTCAGAGAAGTCAGACTTGGGAATGACGTCACACCCATTTTCAGCAAGTCCTAGTTGCAAATCAGAATAATGGCTTAATTCTTAACAACCTAGATGTTGTTGATGCTGACTTAGCTGAGCATTCCCTTTGATTCTGAGTAAAGACACTTTGCCTCAGGGAGCATTCACACCAGCTCTGTTTAGTCTGCTTTAACTGAACTCTGGTTCATTTCCTAGAAAGTCCAGTTCATTTTGGGAGGTGTGAATTTGCAATTGAAACCAAATCCAACATTAGCTGTTAGTTATTTAGTTAGTTGTGTGGTTGTCATAGCACCAACAAATCACTGGCATCTGTCTACCTTTTCTACCAAGAACCCAAAATGCTGCCAGAGGTAAAGTTTGAAATATGCCATGGGGAGGGGGTGGGGGCAGACCGAGCCTGTCAACAAAATAAAGCAACTTAAGATATACTTCCTTTCCTCCTTCAAAATAAGAGGCTCAAATGTAGATACAGTGTTAATAGCTTACTCTTACTTCACCATGACTTGGAACTCAAAAATGTCTGTTTCCGAGTACAAATCAAGCACACTATTATCCACGACTAGTTGGAGATGCTGCAGAAATATACAATAAAATGGCATACACTCCAACTATCAAGCAGCCCAAATCATTTTCTTTTGACAGAGAATTTTTTATTTTAGTTTTGCTTGAACTTTTATTTATTGTAGTATCTACAATAACAAATGATCCATTGCTTGTATTAGAGAAATAAAGAAGCACATCTTCATTTTACAGCTTTTAACATATGGCAGACCTGATGACGATTGCTAATCTTTCAAATGGTATAAACTGAATAACTCTTATTAAAAGTGCTCCCTAAAACTACTTCACTGAAAGAAGGCAACCTATTTGCACCCCTTCCAGTCATTTCTTCGTTTCCCCAAAGCCATTAACTACTACAAGAAAGACCATTTTGTGGTGAGCCTGGCAGTAGAGAACATATCTTCAGTCCCCACATAAGAGCCAATCTCCAGCTGTGGAAGGGCTCGACAGCTGAACTCCACAGCCTGGTATCCAACACAGCTTCTACTGAGAGGCATTACTAAGTTTTATGCACAATGGGGCATTTTCTGGCATCACTTTGAGGGCAAAAATAGTAATCGGATTGTAATATTTGTGGGGGAAATCCTCTCAGCTGTGGCAATTTGGAATATAACCAACAAAGATTTACACTGCTGAGGCTCCTTTGAGGTCAAAACTATGCTTCCAGCACATGGTGAGGGAGAGAAAATTGTCTGATATTATCTTATTATTCTTCATTCAGATGTTGCAGTAGTGTCCATTGTTGGATCCAATTGGTAATGTGCTTTCTCTCACACTTCTTTCTTTATTATAGAAAATGGCCAACTAATGAACCAAATCACAGCCAGCGTGCTATCACTGTTAGTTTTATGATTATGTGATTAGAGATTCAGAGTCACTGCTAGCATGTGGTTTATTAGTGTAGTTAAAGTCACAGTTATCTGACGGAAGCTGTTGCATAAATAATGTATTACTGAAGGCTTATTCCAGGTTTTTGCAGTAATATGTTGTTTGTTTTTCCACTGTTTGGGCAATTATTGTTATTGCTGATTGGATAGATTTTGGTTATATTACATTTGTTAATCACAGCATCAGGCTCGATTTAAAAACAATGCATGCAGTTGGTGGTTGGAAGAGAACTTTTCTATTCCTTCTGTTTGAAAGCATTCAACTAAATCTGAATATTTCCAGCGTCTTAGTTAAAGACTTAAGATAAAATTTCCCCTTTATAATTCAACACATATCTGCACACACAGTACATGTGGTAGCAGGCATTTCATCGTACCAAGGCATTCGTAAATGTAAGAGATTAATTGTCTTAAAACAAACATGGAGAGCGAGAGAGAGAGACCAAACTTTGGCTTGTTGAAAACTGACAAAAAATTTTGTGATCCTGGAAATAGAGATTAACGTCTACCAGTAACTAGGGCTGCGGCAAACACTTATATTAGTAATCGATCTTTCCATTGATTATTCTGACAATTAATCGAGTAATCAGTTAAAAAAATTGGGACACTGTGCATGTTTTTCATCTAACCAGTTAAGCTTATTTTATGCAATATTTGAAATACATAAAAATACAAATAAACAAATTAAGTTCCTCTTTTAGATATGAGAAAATAAAAACTGTATTGGCTATAATGCAATAACGAAGCATTGTTTTAGTGCACACTTGATCATTTCTACGAAAGAATGCATCTGCAGCTAAAAAAATCCATCTAACGTCAATATGTGTAAAGCTCAGCCCTTTCTGCATGATTTAACATCAGTGCAGTGTAGGGCTAATCTGTTGGCTATTTTTTGATCGAGCAATGAATAATTGGATAGCTAACTGTGCTTAATAGGAGATTTTTTCTTTTTACAGAATTTGAACCGGGTGAAGCTGTGCCACTTGAGGAGTTCTGAGTAGAAAATATTTACAGACGAAGAAGTTTTTTTTTATCTGAAATGCAAAATATATCTATATTTTTTGTACAGTTTTGGTTTAATTACTGCTCTAAGTGTTCTGTTATTTTAGCAAATTGCATGTTTTAGTCTGCATACTCTAGTTAACGATTATTCGATTACTAAATTAGTTCATGATTATTTCAATATTTGATTAATCAAAAATAATCCGATTAAGTCCTACCACTAACCTTCTTAGTGGAATAAATAAAATTTTTGACTAACTAGTTCTCTCAGTAATGAAAACAGTCTGGCTAGGTACCATTTAGTTAGGATAGACAGTGGTGGAGTAACAGTTTGCTAATGGTTAGCATGTCGCAGTATTCTTCCAGTGTCACCAATCCTTTTTACCTTGACTGTCGGTCAGCCCAGCAATGTATTTTTTTTATCGACTCTGTTAACACAACAACTCAAGCACTACTTCATTTCTTAGTTCAAAATAAGAGTCTCAAACATAAATACAGGATGTTGAGCTTAAATCATTCAGCTTTATACTGTGACTCATTGTAATTGTTTAGATTTATTATGGGTGAGTGGATGTAATATTGGGTCCAAATTTCAGAACGAAATTAAGCTTTTGAATAAAAAGTTATTTGCATTATATCTTTGGAATCACTGTCATGTGCATCCTTTGTTGAAAATTGTCAGATTTATGTAATAGCAGGCAAAATCTGTTTAACCTCTTCAACGTGTTAGTTAGTTCATGAATAATTGAAAAAAAAGCACTTCCTGTCAGCCTTGTTGTCTTGACCATTTAACAGCTGTTGCTTTGGCTTCTGGCAAAATGTATGCATACCTCTTGGGAATAAGTTGTTTCCCCATGTCTTGCTGCAGCTGAGTTATGGTGTGTTTGCATGCATAGTTTGTTGCAGATGATGTAAGCAGAAGCCAAAGAGAGATTAATGAGAAATCCTAAATGACGACGACATTTCATACTGTTGAGCTTAAACAATGTAGGTGTTTCACCCTGAGGCAATCCACGAAACCAGACTGTCCTCGAAGTCACTATAGGGATTAATGACTGATTGAACATTTATTCAGTCAAGTGTTTATGCTGAGATATTACCCTTTTTTCATTTAATATCATCTGTTGGTTTCTCAGCAAATTCAAGTGACCCTTTCACCTGAGCACTAAGTGCTGTGCTTGATGGGCAATATGCATTAGAAGACATCAGAAAGTCATGCAAAATGGGGGGAAACAGTCAGCCATTAGTTAATTATCTGCAGCTTGACGTTTGTGTGCCATTTGTATGCAGCAGGCAAAGTAACTTGAATCCTCTGGTGACAACAGAAACATGTTTGTGGCTTTTTGCAAACTCGAAACTTGTGATCCATTTTTTTGTGACGTTCATCAGTTGTCAGAATAATTAAGACATACAATTTGTTGCTTCTTGGCAATTTTTGGTTCCTGGAACTTTGCATGGGTAAACCATCTCCCTTGGTTGCCTTTTTATCTTAGAAATTGTAAATTATTTCTTTTGTGTTTGACAATGCAGTGACAAGCTATAAACATCCAGCTAATACACAACAGGCTTACCATTTATGAGAATTCTAATACCGAATGTTTACTTTTGGTTTTAGTTTAGTTTCCATGTCAGCTCATGTTTTAAGCTGCTAAATCTTCCACAGCAAACTGCTAACTTGGCATCCAACATGTTGCAAAACAGTGGATAGGTTACAGTGGATTTGTAAGCGGTACTGATTTTTCATAATTTTTATCTTTCAAAATCATGATAACACAAGTACCGTTCCTTTTTTTTTGTTGTTGGGAATTTGTACAAAAATGCATTGTTGGTAACCTCAAAATATCCTGAACTAGTACTTAAACTAGCACAAACCATTTTTCCCTCCATCCAACATGCGCCGTCATGTGATGGAGACTAACATAATGTTCTGATTTTTTTCCTAATTTCCCAGCTTTTAGATCTTGCTTGAATATTCCAACAGAGCAAAAAGTCTTTCTAGCAAAATGTAAGCAATGAAAAGTTAATTTCAAAGAGCTATTTTAAACTATGGTAATACAATAAAAAGATGATAGCCTAGTTAATCTTTGCTGGGTGTATGAATAGACTTGCTGGGTTCTAGAAACAACTCTATGACTATTAATTTGCTAGATACATAATGCAACTGCAATATGCTGTCTACTTTTAGTTTTTGTTTGTTGTCCTGACCTGTTGGTGTTTTAAACTGCTGAATCTTTTACAAGTTGCTAACCTAGCATTCGGCATGTTGCTAAACCTTTAAGCTTTTTTACATAATTTTTATTGGTTTCAAAATCATACCATTTTTCTTTTTAGAATTTGTGTAAACATGCAGATTACTTGCTGACTCCCACAATGATTCAACTCCTAGTCAAGCTAGTTCTAACAGTTTTTCCCTCCCTCTGATAGGGACCATTTTGTGTAAGAGGCTAACAGAATTTTGTGGATATTTGCTCTATTTTTGCAACTTTTAGAATTTGCTTCATGTTACCAAGAGAATAAAAAGTATTTATAGCAAAAACCTAACAGTGAGCAGTAAATTTGACAGAGCTAACTTGAAGTTTGGCGATAAAGTATCAAGATGTTTGCCGCCTCCTCAGGAACAACTCAGTGAGAGGCTTTAAACATTCCTTAGATTTATTTGGAATTATATATTTGGACACCTAATGCATTTAAGTTCAATACATCATTTTTTATTTTAGTTTCTTCCTGCTCTTGTTTTAAGCTGCTGAATGATCCATAACAAGCTGCTAACTTGGTATCTGGCATGTTACAAAACAGGGGGAATTGTCATGCACCAATTGTTTCTTTAAAAACAGCTGCCTGCTGAGGCTGGAAATCATATGACCTGCGATAACTGAATCCAAACAAAAATCTTGTGAAGCAAAAAGCTGAAACCTACCCACAGAGCTTAAGTGAAAGACATAGTAAGGCTATAACCTTCTGTAGGTTCATTATTCCTATAGGACAGACCTGTCAAACTACATTCAATCACTTTGTTTTATTGGTTTAACGATATTGATGGAAAACTGATTTAAACTGTTGCAAAGGGGCCGTCTCAGCAATTTGCAAATTGAATGTGACCACAAGCCTGCTTCTGTTGGACTTGATCCATAGTCTCAGTACAATTTTAACTAGTCTGGTTTTAAAAGTTAACATTAGGACAAAAACAGTGTAAGAGTGCACAATCAGGTGGAAACATAAGTTAAAACTACAGCAGTGAAGCTAGTATATTTTAGTTTCTGCTCCATCGAGCTAAAGCTGTCCATCAGCCAGTGATTTACACCTTGCTTTCTCACAGATCTAATATAAACTTTTATGTTGTGCACAACATTATGCAACTTTGCCCTAACGAGCGTCTCAGACGTCAGCGTCTGCTCTCGTTTTTACGAACATGTGAAACAGTTTAAGTTTCTCCAGGTGCAGCTTCTTCCCTGTGACATGTTTAGATGGAAAATACCAATGAGCAATGAGAAAAGGATGCTTGTTACTGCCGGAGAGCCAGCGATGACTAAACTGTTGGCCTCTAGAGATGGTATGGTTTTGTCGTTTGGACTCAGCACTCTATTTATTTCTGCCGTTTCTCTTCAGGTTGTGCATCATCAAGAAAGGAGTCTTACATCATCTGGCTTTAACTGAGGAGACTTGCCTGCTTTCACTATCAGATTCCACACAAGAGGTTGGTGTTCACATATTTGCCCTTTAATATAATTTGAAATTAAATGTTAAGAAGTAATTATTTCAAATAAGATCACACCTATTTGGCAAGCATACTGTAAATACTTTGTATGACCCTGCTTTGCCAGCAGGTTAGCACTTGCAAAGAGAGGGGTCTTTGACCATTCTTTATGCACAATCTCTATAGATCAAGGGTTTCCAGTTCTAAGTCATTGGGGGTCAGTGCACTGCAACTTCTAGATGCATCCCTGGTCCAATTCTCCCTTATCACATGAGGGAATTACCTCCTCAGGCGCTGAGATGACCATGAAAGAAGGCTAATTATGTGTGTGGTGAACCATTTTTCTGTTGATTAACTATACATTTTGGATCATTATTTTGTTGGAAAAACTAATTGATCATCTGTTTTCAGGTGGAAGTTTTTATTTCTGTTGAAAATCAGTTCATGATACCATGGTCTTTAACAAGGTTATCATGGCTTTCAGAAGAGAAATAGGCCAACAGCATCACAGATCATCCACCGTAGTTGACAGCGGACGTATATGTCCTTTGTTTCACACCAAAGCTACCAGAAGTGTTTTTTGGTGAAAAGCTTAATTTTTGTCTCATCTGAGTATCTGAGTTCCAGTTAAAGTTAGACCTGAGATTTTGTTGTCCTCATTAAATTTACTTAAATAAAAGACATTTTTCACTAATTGATTCAATGTAGGATTATACTAGTGCAACAAAAGACAGACTTTTAAGGTGTACATATTTCTACAAGGGGTGCTGATAAATGGGACCGGCACTTTATCCAACTGACCCGGGAGTCCAGAATAAAGCTTTTCCTTTGGAGAAAGACAATGCAAATGCAAACACAGTTTCCTGCTATTCTTGTGATGATATATTGGGGTTCCTGAGACTTCTTCCAAGTGGAAATTCCTTCTGTCCCCCTGCCCTCAATGGTTCTAGCATATGTTACCTAACATCTCTCTGCCTATAAACCTTTATAAGTTTGTCACTTACTGTCAGTCCAAACTCAAACTGTTAGTGAATACATTATCATTGTACTATAGACATTTTATTGTATGTTTTTGAAAAAATGTTTCAGCATAATTAAAAGAAACTTTAAATTTTCCTTTATTTGGTTGAATGTCCCTTAGCGAGTTGCATCTCAACCACAACCTCTTTGTAACAATTAGCAAGCTACTGGAATAATTCTGGTTGGATATTTGGGTTGGATATTTGATCACTCTTCTTGGCTTAAATGGTGGAATACATTTAAACTGGTTGGTTTTCATAATACAGACTCTGGATTTTAAGCACAGTCCACAAATCTTTGATAGGATTGAGAACGGGGCTTTAAGAAGGCCATTTTTGAAGCTTAATATCAACTACATAACCAGTTTTGAGGTGTGTTTGGGATTGTTGCTAAAACATCCACTTTCAAGCACCCAATCTAAACTGTCAGCCCCAAGTGAACAGGGATAGACTCAGATGTTCTAGAACAGTCTAGGTGTTTAAGCAGTTTCCATCCATATACTAAAAATTCCTGAAACACCAGCAGCACTGTCCACAGTGAAGGCTCTCTTGCAGCAAAATCAACTAATTGAAGGTAAACTACAATTTACAGCTGCCTACCTCAAGCCAAATACCTTCTGGACAAAGTTTTATGTTCAGGCATGACAAAAATTGAGATGCAGTGAAATCCGTTATTCACAGGGGTTATGACCACAATCGCCTGCAAATAGTTAAAATCTGCGAATACTTGACACTCCATCTAAAAATGCTTAGAACTGCCTATTCTAATAGTTCAAACACTAAATATACCTTAATATGCATAAATACACACAGTGGAAACCGTCTTAGCACCAGAGCAGAAGCTAATATCTACAGTCTTCTGCTTCACAAATGCCAGCTAATCAAGTGTCAAGTAGGATTGTGCGTAGGTATTTCAGCTTCCCAAGCTGAATTTTCTTTCGAATATTTTCAATATGCTCTACAAAAAAAGTCTACAAATAGGCATATTGTCCATGAATAATTAGAACTTGTGTTCCACAGAAAAATCCACGAATACTGAACCGTGGATAGGCGGGGGTCCACTGTCCATTGGACATTGTCCAATTGTAAGACTTAAGAGTAGAAAAGTAACGCTGAAGCTTAGAAACTCAACAACACTGTACCAACTGCTGAGCATGGTGTTGGTAGCATCATGTTGGGGGTCTGTTTGGCTGACTCTAGTGCACTGTAAAAAGTGGACATAATAATAAAAATTATTCTTCAAATCCAACCTCAAATCATGTTCCAGTAGATTATTTCTAAACACATCAAAACTCTGAATTTGGATAGTCGTCCTCTGAAGTTTTTTATCAGACAGAAATTCTGTTTTTTGTTTATTCCTAATTTTTTATAGATCCTAATATTTTACAATGCCTTGCAAAACTAATCTAATGACTCGTGTAAAGGGTCTCAACTGGGATCCTATACTCCTTGTCTGGCTCACCACAGCTGAAAATCAGTCATGTATATTTATCTGGTGGACAAGGAGGTGGGAGGTGTTTTTGAAATATAGAGGAAAACAATGGAGCTGGAAATATTGTGCAGGGCCACCTGTGAAGGCCATTGAATTGGAAAGCCCCAGCTATCATAATAAACTAACTACTAGTTTGTTGCTGCGGCTTTAGAATAGGGAAACTTCATATCAACAGCTCCCTTCCTGTTATCTCATCCTTGTTTTTAATGATATCAAACAAGTAATGTTCAGGTTTCATCTTCATCTTGGTCAGATTTTTTCAAACGGACTTATTTTTGCCACTATTTGTCATCCAGGTAATGTCTTAGTTCATTTATTCATCAAACATGACCCCCTCCCATATTATCAGCTTGTATCGGACTAATTTTTCCACTTGTGGCTGCAGGATACTGCCGTGGTATAATCTGACATGGACAAGTTTCTGTTAGGTTTTCATAAAAAGAGCTTGACTTCTACGACACTTTAACACTCATGTCTTTGTCCGCAAGTCATTGTGTCTCCACGTCTCATTTTTCTGCCCCGAAACCAGCCTAACAAGAGCAACACACTTCTTCATTTCTCACGTTCCCATCTCTTCTTTCTTTCCCCTCTCCTTACTTGTCCTCATACCCCGTCTCCTAACATCCTACTCGAGTGTTTCTTTGCTGAGATGATATCACTGAGACAGAGAGAAAGAGAAACAGAGAGAGAGAGTGTTGCCAATGTTTCTCAGCAGTGCTTACTTTTTGATTTGGAGCAGAGGATCAGGTTGAGCTCAGAGTGCCCACAGCAGCGTCAGCCCTGCCCCCCTGGAGCGTTTGGATGAAGCAGGCTCAGAGATCTCGGTTTGCGGGGGAGTTTAGGTTGTTTTGTGCTATTGTGGGAAACTCCACTGGGAGCAGGAAGGTCAGAACTACGAGGAAGTTAGGATTATACTTCACTCTTCCCAAGCAGAAAACAAAGGGAAAATAACACTTATAGGGCCAAACGCTGAATCTATCCAGCTTACTGGAGTGACTTTTTTTTTTTTTCTCAAATTTGGCCCTGAAAAATAGGACTTAAAGAGGAAGGGCTCTTTTTGTTGTTTGTGCCCCCCCAAAGGCAGTAAGCAAGGCACAGGCGGGGCTGGTCATAGTTAAGCATAATGGAAACAGTGTTAGACGTGAGGAACTCAAATACTTTGGCTTCTTGACATGGGAGACTGTTTAGAGTCCTTAGGGCTCTTCAGTTAATCAGCTGTCAGAGGAAAGAGGTGTCAAGAAATTCTTAAAGAGACTTTTCACATAGTGAACATTAACAACTTAACATAAAATCCAACACCGGCCTTTCACTTGTTTGATCAGATTTTTAATGCGAGTTAGAAAGTTAGCTTATCTTCTACCAAAATGGTAATTTTACCATGTTGCATACATTTTTAAGATACTCTTTTGACATACTCGTACTGGTAGCTTGCAAATTTACTATGACTGTACATGATGCCAATTTTTATGGCATAGATAGATAGATCGATAGATCGATAGATAGATCGATAGATCGATAGATAGATAGATAGATAGATAGATAGATAGATAGATAGATAGATAGATCATTTTAAAAAAATCAAAATGAAGAATTAGGGCTGCACAACATTAGGAAAACATGCAATACATGATAATATTGGTGAATTTTGCAATAATGATAAGAGTTGCAATAAACAGTGTTGACATCTATCCAGCTACTGGGGAAATTAAATTAAAATGTCATATTTGGATTTCTCACCCACTGCTTTTTTTCCAACCTTACGACCTTATTTAAAAAGTTTTTTCTGTCAACTCATGTTTTGTAGCTTACTGAATTTAGCAACTCACCATCAGTTTACCTTTTAAGACATTTATGTTGCATTTAACACCAAGTGTGACCAAATATATTACAGACTTAAAGATCCTGAATACATGGTCCTTAAGTGAGCTAACACTTATTGCAGTGCAGGCGGTTCTTTGTGATAAGCATATTGTGTAGGGTAATATTGCCTTGGTGATAAATTTGCAAAAACTTTTGCAGCACTATAAAGAACCCCCATCCCATCCCTCATTTTAGTTTTGGAGGTGCCACACCGCATAACTTGTAAGATCAAGAAAGTGTACTAAGGTGTATCTTAGCTCTGCTTATGGACAACAGTTCTAATCGGTCTTAGGTAACACAACTTGTTACCATCTAGCAGTAGAGAGAGAGTCTCTTTGTATGGCAGCTCACCTGCATTCTCATTGTCATCATAAATTTTGTAAGCCTCTGTATTTTAGGGTACGGTGGCAATCAGCAGACTTCATCCTTACCGTGTCTATGAATTGTTCAGCAGCAAACACGTAGCGACCCCTCCTGACTGTAAATGTTGATCCCTCATCTTTAAAAAAAAAAAAAAAAAAAAAAAAAAAAAAAAAAAAAATTTATCAGTTGAAAAACTGGTGAATGTCAAGAGCCATTTCAAACCAGCACTCCACAATCTAGCTCTGACACTGCTTCAACAGTGGAATATGCAAACTAAACTCAGTTTTCCCACCTTTTTGTGGGTGCTGTTTTTAATACCGGCTACACACTTCTTATTTTTGCTCCATGTTTGCAACTTTTCACATTTCTTTAGAATTATCCAGTAGCAGAAGAAGTATCTACAGAAAATAATGAGCTGTGAGTGGGAAATGTCACAGAGTTAGCATGAAATATCACACAATATCACACAATATAAAATATTAGTCTGAAGTTTTAACTGGTTGTTGATATCCTCGCCGGGTCCTCAGTTGTCTAGCAAGATTTAGGTGAACATCCCCTGTAGTTTATCAACACAGTCAAGCAAGCTAAATGCTAACATCAACACACTTACAAGTTTAAACTGAGAAACTCATGTGCACTGAAACATTTCCTTTTTGTGGCCCAATAATTGCAGATTAACCTTTTTGATTTTTTACCTACTTGACACACTACTGGCTGGCATTTTCAAAGCAGCCAATCCAGAAGCACCTTTTATTTTCTTTACCACTGATTGGCTGTACCCTCAACAGGAGAAAAAAGAAAAGTTGGAGATGTTAGCTTCTGTGGTAGTGCTAAGACAGTTTCCACTGTGCTAATGCATAGCCAGCTAAGGTATATTTGGTTTTTAAACTATAAAAATAGGCAGTTATAAGTGTGTTTAGAGAAGCCCTTGAGTATTCACTGATTTTAGCTATATACGGGCGGTTGTGGGCCCTAACCATTGCGTATACTGGGAGTCCGCTATACATGCATTTTGCTGATGAAGTGTTACCTAAAGTTCTGTTTTAACCTAATTAAGACAGCATGTAGATGTGTTAGTAGGCATTTTAAGGAGATTTAAGTTTATTTTTCTTTCTTTCTGTCTTGCTCTGTGTTCCGTTGTTATCTGTTGTTATCTGTTGTTATCTGTTCCAGCTCTGTGATGGATGTCTGTGTTGCTGCTGTTTCTCCACCTCTTTAACCCTCAGCTCAGACATCACAAGTTGATATGTAGCTGCTCAATGATGCCATACAGATGGTGTCAGAGTGGGGAGAGGCAAACAGCAAAATTTTCTCTGGGCAAGAAGTCACTGAGACCTTTCTCCGTCTGTGGCGGAACTGGTTGACCACCCACTTTGAGGCCAGGGAAAAATGTGTCAGATGGTCTTTGTTTGGTATCTCCTTCCTGCACAGGCTCAGTGGACTGCGGGTGTTTTTGGTCAGTATGAGGAGATGAGGCATTGTTGACCTTCCTCCCTCAGTGACTTTTTTTGAAGGATCCCCCCCTTCCCTGAGGAGAATGACTCCTGCTCCATGTCAGGTCTTAACCACTCTGACATACAGTCGGTCAGATTGCATAAACATATGTTTTCAGAGGAAACAGTAACTATATACCAAAAGATCAAAGAAAACTATGTATTTTTTCCCCCCCACTTAGATCCATGTTCTCATGTGGATAGTTTTTATTATGTACCATGTAACTAACTATGTACTGTAAAACAAGACTTGTGGGATACATAACACTGTTTGCTTTTCATCCTATAGTGCTGTTTTTACTACAACTCCTGCAACTATTCCTCTCAGTCAGAGGTGTTTTTCCTTATTGTCTCCTCTGTGTTTGACGGGTACGCCCCACATCTCTGACAGGTGTACTCCCTAAAGGCCGGAAATCTATACTGTGGGTCTGTTCGACACTCAAGCATGTGCTCTATTATTTCCACCGTGTTTCTTTCCCACGCTGCTGTCCTGCTTCCTCTGTTGCTGAGTCCAGGGATTTTCTCACCTTCCACACATCTGCGTGTTTGTGATCCAGCCATGCTCCCCTGTTGGTTCATAAATTAAATATGCCACACAGATAACACTCCTACACTAAGATATGTTGAACTGTAACTTCTACTGACAAGAGTGCATAGCATAAAGATGAAGGAGTGGAGCCCTATTTCAAAAGTATATGCATTAAGTGCTTTGAAAAAAATATTTTTATTACATTGTGCTATACTTTTTCATAGGCCTAGGTTGAATTGGAGAACTTTTTTCCTCTTAAAAAAATCTTAAATCATCATTGCTCAGGTTATCATCATCTGATATGACGGCAGAAACACAGCTGAATTATGAAGTATAGATTTCCTCCACATGATTTCATCAAAAAAAAAAAAAGTTTAATTCAAAAGCTCACTGAAGGGGAAAAAATATGCTAATGCGAGTTCTACATTGGGTGTGTCCAAATTCATGGGCTGCATCCTTTGAAGGACCTGGCCTACCCGGTCGATGCAGACCGGGTCCTTCATCGACTGCGAATACCGCTGTGAAATTGGAATTTATTTCCGCCCTTACCTCAGTGTAAGTCCTGTCACCTAGCAACCATGACAGCGCTAAAACACAAGCTAGTAAAAATGGAGCTTGAAGTCTTGCTGACCTTTTTAATTATTTATTTAATCATTTTTAATAAGTTTTTAAAAACTATACTCCTTTCCCGCGTTGTCTGCCATTGTTATAAGAACAAAAATCTGATCAGTTGCAGTGTGCCCTTTGTGATGTCACCAGAGGCACATGGATCATGGTTGTGGGAGCGTAGATTTTCTTTAATTAAAAAAACAATAAATACATAAATGAAAAAGATTTGACCATGATATGTCGTTCTGTAGCTGGAAAACTATACATAAAGTGAGCTTATTTAATTTCATAGAAAATTCTGGTGAGTAGTTTTAAATTATACTTGCATCTGTGAAGTTTTACTCTCTCTGTGCGCAACCCTTATATGAATAAGCCTTTATAGTATAATATGAAAAACATGTGCATTCTGAATCGTTTCTTTTATTGTAGCAATAATAATTAAAAGTAACATCCAGCCTGACTTGATCTGTAGGTTCAGTTAAAACTTTTTTTCTTCTTCTGCGTGTATATGTCAAACATCTGTCTCCATGTGGCTGCTGATGGATTCTTGAAGGGGCCAGATGGCTGCAGCAGCTTCCCTCTGTGTGATTCAAACTCAACTCAGACTTTTATGGTTCCGCAGACAAGCAAATGTGTAGCACCAAGGTTTGAATTTGTCACTGCATATCTGTTGTTCAAGCTTTTCTGGGGTGGAGAACTACCAAACAGAACTGACAGACATAGTAAGGATATTCACTTTAAACTAAGCCACAGCAGAATGGCAGACACACTCTTTGTCTTGGTTGCTTTGCTGTTTTAAGAAATTTTTAGAGCAATTGTCAACTGATTTCCCTTTTAAAAGAAAATGGAAACGCCATAAGCTCTCAAAGGACGCTATCATTGAATCTATCCATCTGTTTCCATACATCCTTTTTATTGTTCCATCTCTTTCCACAGCCCTGCTATCTCTGTTTGGTGTCCTCAGAGTGGCTGGGCTGAGAAATGATGCAACACGGGCAGGCGCACCTCCAATTGGAAACATGTGGTGATAAAAACCTCACTGAGATATCTGAGGAATGTCCGGGAATATTGTTTCGACACAAGCCAAAATAAAGCATTTGGTTACACTGGTTTCAATTTTTGTTCTTTCTCAAATATTTTTTCTTTCTTTTTTAAGTATAAACTGGGGCTTAAGTATAAAAATCCCAGGTTGTAATTCTGCAGACAATGGAATTCACATTAACAGTACCATGACAATCATTTTTCCCCATGTAAAAGTGGAAAAAGAGTGCCTGCATTTGCATTCATTCCCTCTTAGTAAATTAATTCACTGCAAGTTGGTTGGGGTTTGTGTTAAAAAATGGAATCTCTTCCCATTCTACTTTGCAAAATAGCTCAATCTCAGTCAGAATAGTTGAAACAGTTCCTGTGAACATAAATTTTCAAGTCTTGTCACAGATTCTCAGTTGGATTTAAGTCTTGTGTTTTGACTGGGCTGCTATAACACATGAAAATGCTTTGAACTGAAGCCTTCCAAAATAGCTCTGGCTGCATGTTTAGGGTCATTGTTCTGCTGGAAGGTGAATCTCCACCTTAGCTGGAAGTCTTTTGCACCCTTTAACAGGTTTTCTTCCAGGACTGCCCTGTATTTAGCTCCATCCATGTCCACCTCAACGATGGCCAGCATTCCCGTCCACCTCAACGATAGCCAGCATTCCCACAGCATGATGCTGCCACCACTATGTTTCAGAGGGGGGGTAATGGTGTTGTTTGTTTGTTCTTTGAGTACCTTGTTATACACGTTTACTTTGTCCCCTAGATGACTTTCTTCTTGCCACTCTTTTCATAAAGGACAGATTTATTAGGTTGTTTGCACTTTAATTTATCTAGGGGTATTGGCGTGAAAAGGGTTGAATACTTGTGCAGACAACACTTACCCGATTTGTATTTCTAGAAAATAATGAAAGCCATGTGTCATCTTCCTTTTACTTTACAACTATGCACTACCTTATGTTGGTCTGTCACACAAAATCCCACAAAAATACATTAAAGATTGTGGTTGTAAGGTGGAAAAATGTGAAAAGTCTAAGGTGTATGAATTGTTTACAGGGTACTGTATGTAACCTTCAGATCTGGAAAGGGAAGCCAACAGAAAACTACACTGAACCTGTAACACCATTGAACATCAAAACATCGTACTTCTTGCTTATTTCACTACTTTGATAAACCATTTTTAAATATATCATATGCTTCTTAACAATCTTTACATTTTCTCTAAATAAAACAATACAGGGTGTTTGGTCAATCAATAACTGTCATTCCTAAATTATTATCCCTTACATGCCTTATTCAAAACAGAGCCTCATGTTTCATGTTCTGGTCACTCAATAAATTATCTTCACAGACATCTTGGCTAACCTGTCAGGTTGATTTCGTAGTCCAGCCTGTTATTTGTTAGCTGTTGTTGCCCTGCTTTGCTTCACAGCCATCATCTTTCTTTAGATCTACCTGACTCTACTGACCAAAGTGTGACAGGAAAGATGAATGACCAGCAACGTTACAGGCCACTCGATTGAATCTGGGTGAAAGATGCGTTAGCTTGGCATGTGTTGTACATGTGGATCTTTCCTCCTGTCAGATCTTCAACTCTTTGATGTGAGAGTTTGAGCTCTCATTACTGCTGGAAGAAACTTGTCAGATCATCTCTCTCACTTCAGGTTCACAGATGTCTCCTCTCTCCATTTGTAAGATGATTTGTGGTCACGTCTTGGCACGAATAGCAAGTTCAAAGCACCTGGAAGGTATAGTAGAACCAGGTCTGCTAAAAGCAAGGTTCTAATGGCACGGAGAATATAAACAAACTGCAGTCATGGTGGGATTTAAATTGAAACCACAAATGCACTAAGTCACAGCTTTTTCTCTTCATGTTGAGATGGTGCACTATGACTTCTTAGAACTAAAACACAAGGGGAAATGTAGATGGAATAAACTATTTTTCGTTTATGGTTTTAAACAGCAAGGCACTTAAACACATGAAAGCAATAAAACATCATACCACAGTGTAGAAACCGGTTCTTGTATTTTACCGTTCTTCTTTACTACTAAAGATAGTTATCTGTGATTTGGTCCGTAAATAAGTTTTTTGGGCACATTTGCATGTTTGGTTAATGAAAAACAGCGCCTCCCTGGGGTGAGCAGTGTGAGGAAGATATAGTAGACCCCTACCTATTCACAGAGTATTTGTGGATGTAAGGTATTTGTGACTGTGGTTCCACTGTATTGCCATACATTCTGGCGGCTGTTGTTGCTGAAGTTGGTCTCTGACTTGAAGCTTTTGATTTGGTCCAGTATCAGTTTTTCATATGGTTAAAGTGACTCGTGTCCCAGGGTGCCATGGTGTTAGGGGGGCAGCACGTAAAAAGATAAATGAAAGGTTTTCTGTCAGTTATGTCCAAAAGCTTTGCTCATGGAGATGTTCTATTGCTTACTTGCATATACAGTCAATGGGAAGTTGACGTCCTGCTGTGTTGTGCAGTGTAACTCTGCAGCATGCCAGCAAAGCCTAAGTTGATTCCAGCTTTTTAGCAGTTTTAGACTTATTTTACTCTGCTCTAGTTCAAAATCTGAAATAGTTAAATTGGTCAAACCTCAATGGATTATTCAACCCTGGACAGCATCATTTTTAAAAAGAAGTTTGGACTATTTTGATGCTTTTATGACACTAGGATTGTAGTCATTGTAGGCATTAACACAATATTCTGGTAGAAGCATTGAAAATTTGCCATTTGACCAAAGAGATAGTATTTTTAAATTGATTATCATTCTAGTAACAGTATTCTCTTGTTGATTTTATTTGCCTAAAACAATAAATCCATGTTTTTAGTGTGAGTGCAAGAAGCCATTGTTTGTTAAGATGAAAGGAGAGGTAAATCTCCAGTGTTGGCATTGTAAACTTGCATTCAGCACAAAAATGGAAAGTTGGCAGGCATCTACAGGATTAACTGAGTGTGCTTAGTGAACAGCCAGTGTTTTGTTTTTGAGAAACAACACTTTTGTGATTTGTTAGACATTTTAGTTAGAGCTTGTGGCTTTTAAATGGCCCATTAACCTCTTCACATACATCCAATACAACCACAGCATCACAATGAGGCACCAGGGTTTAATAGAAACGAGTCACAGGAGAATGTTTACTAGTTTTAGTTTACAGACTTACTCATTTGAAGGTTTTTGAACTGCAGCAACCCAACTTTCTTTTAGGCTGATAAGACAGTCTTCCTTTTCGAGCTTTTTATTGTGTGTTTCAGTGACTGATCAACTTTTCGGCTTCTTTTCCTGTTTGAGTCGGCCCCTTTTTCCATCTTCATATGGAACTCGTTTGTGAGTCAAACTCTGCAGCTGACAGCATTATTGGCCGAATGCACTCGGTGCTGCCGTAAGCAGTCTTGGGACACTTTTCTCCCACCAGACGGAGAAAGGAAAAGCATTAGTCAGATATGAAACCATCTGCTAAACTGGTCAATTAACAAATCAGGCAGTCATATGTTTATACAGGGCTGAAGAAGAAGAAGGATGTAAGAGGATCTCTGTTTGTTGTGGTTCAGGGTTCAGTTAACAGAGACTTCAACCAACAAGCTTTGTGTCTCTGTGAAGTTTTCAGATAGGAAGGTTAAAAAAAAAATCTTAGAAGCAATTTTGTTTTACCAATAAATTAGGTTTTGCAATGCTGTACTTTTATTTTCTAAGTTCAATTAAAGTTTGCATACAGCTACAGAATATGTACACATAGTTCAAAGTTGCCTTTGCGTTCTTACTGTTTTTCAAAGTGACTTGAGTCATTGTTCTCTAACATATTTATATATTGTGGGATGGAAAATCTTAAGTGGCATAACAGCAATAAAAACCCATATAGAAATCCTCTTGTAAATTCTAGCTCGCTTTTTACATTTTCCCACAGGTTTTTTTTTTTTTTTTTTTTTTTAATTATCTTTGGTAATGCACATTAGGTCTTTGAGATTGGAAGGCCTCCTTGCCATAACCCTAATCTTTGGCTCCCTCACAGGCTTTTTTATCACATTCAAGTCAGGAGTCTGGCTTGACCACTTCAAAATATTAGTAGTTCTTCTAACTTTAAACCTAAATGTCAGGAGTATGAATAATTTTGAGCTTAACTGTATTGCTTTTATAACGCATAAAAGGGAAAAAGAAGCTGCAGGTTCTCTGACAGAAATAGGGTATAGGGCTGGTAGTTTTCAATCCAACAGACTTGACTAACTCAGAAAAGATCATCAAACTCCAGTGGATCCCTGCCTATTCACGGTTCAGTATTTGCGGATTCATCAGTTTGCAGAGTTTTCTGTGGAATGTAACTCCAAATTATTCATGGAAAATTAGCCTATTCTGAGAATTTTTCTTACAGTATATCTAAAATATCTGAAAGAAAATTCAGTGTGAGAAGCTGAAATACCAAGGCACAATGCTACTCTACACACTATTGGCTGGCATTTGCAAAGCAGCCAATCTAGGAGCACCACTGATTTTCCTTGATGCTGATTGGCTGTACCCCCAAGAGCAGAAATAAGAAAGACTATAGATATTAGCTTCTGCGGTAGTACTAAGATGCTTTCCACTGTGTGTTTTGGATATTAAGGTGTGTTTGGTGTCTGAACTGTTAAAATAAGCAGTTATAAGCATTTTTAGAGGCAGTCTCAAGTATTCCCAAGTATTTTCACTATTCGTGAGCGTCTGTGGTCCCTTGCCCCTGTGAATACTGGGGACCACAGTATATGTTGTCAGTTCATGGTTTATAGACCGCAAATGATGGGAGTTCTTACATATGATGCATTTTTGGAAAAGTAGAAGGAAATTAAAATTTTTCGGTATTTGATCTGCTGATCACTGATCAGAGCCAATCAAGGAGAACTGAGTTGATTCTAATCTGTAGCTGATCTGTAAATCTTTAGCCTGGGGTGCTTCCTCAGGACATCTTTTTTATTTTTATTTTACAGAGCCATGGTGTTTTTATGTGTCCCAAATGCAATTTGTCATTATGTTGCCAAGACCAATTTGATGCCATAAAACCCATATATACATGGCTTAACACTGTTGGTAAAACCAGTGCAAACAGATAAATATCAACAGAAATTGTTCTAGCTTTTTAAAGTCTTGATTATTTCTTTACAGATATTCATTATTGTCACAAAATTAGAAATTAATTGAATAACAATGAGGACAGTTTAATACATGTGATCTTGTCTTTCTTCAGTTATAAATATGATTTTCAGCAATATAAGCTGAAAAAGTTTTTTATGCGTAATTACAACTAATTAAGGCTTACATAGATATAAATGATGGACTAGATAAATATGTTATTAGTCCATGTAGAATGATTAATTATTATTTATTGAATATTTAATTATGAAAAAACAATGCAATTTTTATCCACAACTGTGATTTGTGGGGTGCTCTTTAAGTTTGAGAAAGTGAAAGATGTTTACCTTAGTTGATGAGAGTAATGAGAGAGAAGGTGAGAAAAACTGAGACTGAAAGGGAAAGAGAGAGCTTCTGCTGCTCTGCTGCTTGTTTTTTTAACCCAGATTCTGTGCTGAAATATGGCCACCATGTGGACCCTTTCAAGTCATGTAGCTCCGCTGCAGGCTCGGCCAATCAGACGAGGCTTAGATGTCCTGGAGGAGGGATGTGGGGAGGGTCCCGGAGTCAGAGCAGCAGGGGAAGGTTTAAAGAGTGTGTGCAGTGGAGGAGAGTCATTGTAGAGGAGCAACATCTTATGGAGAACTGGAAGAGACCAATGGAGACAGGTTGGACTGTTACCTGGATTTTCTTTTTCATTTTCTTATGTTAAGTTCTTCTTCATTTAACTGGGATAGCTTTCTGGATTTCTAGGGCCGACAGTGGCTCAAACTGTGTGGCTGATGTAATACAATGTAAAGTTTTAGGCTTTAATTTGAACTGCAGCCTTTTTGTAGTGTCTCTGGGATGTTGAGCAGATGTGCTGTAGTGTTGGGGCAGACTTACTTCTTCAGTGTGGAAAATCTGACCTGTCATGCCATTAATACCATCACACTCTGTAAGTTTTCTTAAACAATATCCGGACCAAGGCTTTTATGTTGTAACATAAAATGTGGGCCACAATTAGACATAAAAAACTGTGTTTTCTTTGTAAGAGAATGACTTATTTCCTTGTTACTGTTATTGTTGCTGATTTATGAGACTCTTTGTAGATTTTTCTTGATTTGATTTCACTGAACGTCACTACTGGTCTCATGCCCTCAGTGACTGGTAGCTTCCTGCATTTCCTCTCAGTGGCTGCTGGGGCCTCTCATTCAAACACATCCTCGCAGATTATAAACACTCCTTTTGTTTTATATAGTTGCTTTCCTGCTTGGCACAAAGGAATCGATGTAAAGGGGTTTGAAGCGCACAAATCCAGTCATTGTGGTGATGTGAACGTAGTGACACTGGATAAGTTTTAGGGGTGGATGTCTGAGCTCCCTGATGGATCAACTCACTCTTAACTCTTCCACCAGCTCTAAACAAACACTCACCATGGTGACGCGTGACTCCAGTCCCGACAAGTCCATAGATATGCAGATTGCTTCCTGTCGGTGGCACTGTGGAAAGGCACTTCCTGCTGTTTTGTTGCAGTGAGAAGAGTAACTGTGTCGAGCATCTGAATAGGGGTTGTGCTGCTAAGTTTTAACAGATTCAGAGAGAAATGATCCAGAGCTGTAGGGCTGCAAAACTGCCAATCCAGGAGTACCCTTTTCTTTCCTTGGTCCTGACTGGCTGTACCCCCATGAACGAAAATAAGGAAGACTAAATATTAGCTTCTGCGGAAGTGCTAAGATGGTTTCCACAATGCATAATAATGCATATTATGTTATCTCTGCTGTTTGAACTGTTAAAATAGGCAGGTATAGGCGTTTTTTAGAGTGGGCATTTGTAGATTTTAGCTATTCGCTGGTGGTTTTTGGTCCACTACAAATATTTTGAGAAGGTCTTAAGGACCTTGCAGTTTCCTCAGTATTTGTTTTTAGAAAACCGAAATTTGTCTTCTGAAGTGCTGTCCAATTGCTGTCAACCTAAAACTTGTGAAGGTAGGTGCTTCAAACTTGATACCTTGTTTCATTTACTGTTGTATGTTTGAAGCTTTTAGTTTGAAGTAAGCAAGGAAGTAGTTCTTAGACTTTTCTGTTGCATTAAGAGTTGACTAAGAAAGACTAATCGTCATGATATCCGTGTTTCCATCAACATTTTTTTAAAGCACATTTTGAAGTATTGCATTAGAAAAAGTTGATGGAAACGGTAAGATTCAAAATAACTTCCTCAATTTCACCAAACAGTTTTTACGCTTGCTTGAGTTGGATTTTGGGTTTTCCGAAAAAGAGTTATTACCTCAAAAAGGGAGATGGAAACACATTTGCTGAATAAGTTCTGACATAGTGAACATTACCTCACATGACCAAACAGGTGTTTGTATTGCAGCTGATCAGGGTATTAAAATTGCATTCTCTACATCTCCGGACAGCATGTAACATCGCCAATACTAGTTGACATGACAGAACAATTACAACTTGCCTGATAGCCACACACTCCTGAAAACCTCTGTCCATTTTTCTGAGATGTGTGGTCCATGCTAGTTTGCAACCTCTCATTCCTACAGCCTTGCTGTAATAAATTACTACAAATTACAAATTATGCTGTGTAGCTTGGTTGATTTGCTCCAAACCAGAATATTAAAACACACCTAATTCACAATTAGTTTTTTTTTTTCTTTTTTTCAACATTTTAAAAGTTAAATTTTAAAAAATTTAACTTTCAACTTTCAAATTATGCATGACAGTTGGATGGAAACATAGCTAATGTCTAGCGACAGAAGGGCTGAGCTACCTTTCAGGTCTAAAAGAGCATTTTCAATCATTTTTAAGTATTTAGATACCCTTAGAATTGGATTTGCATAAAAATCTGTACCAGAATATGCTAGACTGATTTTTAAGTGTGTCCCAAAACAAAGCTAAAAGCTTGTATTGTTCTCATGAATTTATTATCATGTATAGTCTCCCGTCATTAGTGGGGTGTATTTTAACACTGCTGCTCTTTAGTTTAAGTACCAAATCTAGGGTTGTGAATCCAGTACCAACTTCAGTTTCATTATTAAGATAGGATGTTTTGCCGCATTACTGCATTATCTGTCACCTTTTCGGGGTTTTTTTTATACGCATAGAAAATATTACCGTGAAACCATTTTAAAACAGGTAAAGGAGTCTTCACACTGTTTTTACCAGATGAAATCATATTGACTGCCGTTGAACAGCAATTCCTATAAGAGTCTTTTGTACGACCAGAAATTTAGATATTAAGAGATTCCTTGCAACGTCTCGTTACAAACCTAGTGGAAATTTGATTGTCTCATTTGCCGACTAATCAACATTTTGCTTAGATCCGGCTTGGCCATATCCACAGGTCAACAAAGCAAAATAGTGAGAAGGAATTTAATCTGAGTTTCCTCTTGAAATATCCTGACATAATCCACAGAGCACAGCATCAAATGTCTTTGGCGTTTCCTTAAAAGGTTAGTGAATTTTTGCAAAGGCTGTAGAGTGGACAACCATGACATTTAGTGTCAATAGGACAAAGTGTATTAAATTAATATTCAAGCAAAAAAGTTTATGACTTTATGAATATCTAAAAAATAGATTCTCTCACTGGTATTAATCAAATTTAAGCAGGCAAACCGTAATAAAAAAGTAGTTTTTCACCACTGGCACTGACTGATCAATCTCGGCTCCATACTTGTTACTTATAAATGTGTTGACAGAAATCCACAAATAACACATTAACATGTTTTGCTCATTGAGCCCTCTAGCTGGACTTTGGTTTGGCTTTAGACTGAAATTTAAGGTTTTTCCTTAAAGTGACTCCATGCTGATACCTCAACTCCAAGGTCTTTAAAAGCTATTGAAACTTTTTATTCTCCTTGATGACAATAGTGCAGAAAAATCCATAGCTGTGAAATCTGATGGAGATTTGGTAGTTCTCTATTCTCTATCGGAGAGCAGCCAAACCCCTCTCCCCCCACATATGTGATCTGATTATTTGATTAGTCGAGCTGGCTACAGTTCAGGGGTCTGCTGACATTAGTTCAAAGAAAAAATGTCTAACTAAATTAAATGTCATGTTACTTTGTTATTCCCTAAATTAAATGAACTCTTTTTTTAAATTTTATTATCAAAGTGCTTAATTTTTGTGGGACAGATTGTCCACTCATATGTCCCACATCAAGACACAAATTTTTGATCTTCTGCCATCCTTCAACATCACTCTATATATCACTGTATCGTCAGTGTAACGCACCACTTGCTAGCTGTGCAACTTCGTCCTCCTTAAAGTTTTACAGTTCAACATCTTACAGAATCATTGTGCGCCTTCTGTCATCCTGACCCTTAAAATTCATTAATTAACAACAACAGACTACAGTTTTGTCCTGTGTGGAAACTCCTGATTGTGTTCTGTTTCTGCATCCATCTCAGGTTTCCTCCAAGCAGTTGCCTTCGAGCATTGGGGGGCACATATGTCAGATGTTGAGAGTCTTTTAAGTACTGGCGGTCATGGGGATTAGAGTTGGAGGTCAGTGGGGTAGTTGCTGCAGTCTGAGGGTTTTAAACTCCTCTTTGGATGTAAACTGAACCTCGAATAATCCTCTGTCTCCCCCCTGGTTACTCGGAGAGTATTAGGGACATCATAAATCCAACTCGAGCCCCACTTAGATGGACCTCTCTATCTTGGGAAACTTGGGTTCATGGTAATGGCTCAGATCCGTCTGTCTGGGAACTCTTGACATATGTCTGGGCACATGTTGTCACAAATACCAAGCACATTAACAGATTGAGACTAACTTTACATTTTCTAATCCAATTTTGAGACAAATCTTAGACAAGCAGAAAACCAAAACCAGGTATTGTGGATCTAGCTGACACGCGATTCAACCACAATACAGCTAGGCAAGGTTAAAGGTTAAATGTCCAGGTCGTGCATGCTCCGTATTCCCCCAGCTGGTTTGGATTCTTTCAGCTCCAGTGTGTTTTTCAACTATATTCCTGTCAGTGAGGAATTAGTCTTCGCAACGGGCTGGCAAATGTTTGACCCTAACTCTTTGGATGGCCAGTTTGTCTCATATCCTAGCGTCAGACTTCACTCTTATCAAAACACTACTGAGACATCAGTTGTATGACTGTGAGAGGTGGAGCAGAGTCTTTGAAAAAGTTCTGCCTTTGTTCCCGGATCTTTTCATGGTGAGACAACGAGAACGCTTGTGATTCATGAAGTTAACTTTAGTCCAACTCTATGGAGTCAGCTGTCTACGCCTGCTCTTATGAGCTCATCTGTTTTACACCAATCCAAACATACACAGTGATAGTTTGTGCAAACACACACACACACACACACACACACACACACCACCCTGCATAAAACCACAGATCTGGGTCACTTTGTCTACTGGAAAAAAGAACGCTGGTGTTGATATCTCCAGAGAATGACGTAGATCTGAGTGCGCGTGCGTGTGATGCTCTTAAAAACACACACACACACACATACACACACACACACACACACACACACACTTGAGATGTGACCACAAAGGGACCAGCATTCCTCCTATCCCTTGCTGGGAGGGCTCACCAGGGACCGAGGGATGGAAACCTCTCAGTGCGGCCGGCACACGTGTCAACAGCGGTCCCCTGCTCTCTCTGCTGCCCTGCCAAACTCTGGTTGGAGAATGACTAACAGACTCCCAGGAGGCAGCAGGGAAACCGAGGCAGGAAAAAAAAGTAGACTCAAAGAGAAGAAACAGCTTTGAGATTTGGCCCAGAGCTATATTTATAACATGAGCACAAAGGCTTGTATAAGCACCTTTTAATCTTCTCTGGCATCCCTGCTGTTCTTTTAATGTGTGCTCAGCTTACATTTGTTAATGCCTCTCATAGATAAAATCTCATACTTTTGTTAACTCACTGAAAGTTCGTTTGCTTTGTCCCCAGAGACCTTTTGGATATTCTTCATGGGGTTTGGATAGAGACTCCAAGAAAGAAGAGGTTCTTTATTCTCTTCCAATTAATTGGAATCTGTCATTTCAATCATTTGACTGAAAAGAGCTATTTTACAGTCTAATAAATCAAGTTAAACTGCTTAATCTATGAGATTTTATACAAGTTGTCGATTTAAGGAAAATAACTCTGGGGAAAGCTTATGTTACAGTTGGAACAGCATATGAAGCTCAAATTTCGAAAGAAATCCAGCTTTTTAGAGTTGAATAAGTTGTTGCTTTGTCAGGAATTGCTGCGTTTCACTAAATGGTTGCCAAAGATGACAGCTTTTGGAATCTTTTTGATGATATCTGTGCAGCAGCATTTACTATAAAATCAAGAACTTCCCAAATATAAAGCCATTCCTGTCATTTTCAGCTGCACATGAATGGGGCTAATGTGCCATTCACATTAGAGTTACGAATCAGATTAATTTCATTGCCTTTTTCAGAGAGAATGCAGCCCGCAATCTGATCAATGCACTTGTTTAAATAGGATCAGTGATGACATGCATGACCATAAAAGGCAAATGCTTCAGCAGACACTATGTGGTTAAAAACTGACAAATGTTGAACACTCTGGATTAGCTGTCATAACACATTGTGCCATTTTTAGTAAAAAGCCCTATGCGCTTAAAACAACTCTTAGTCTGAGTTGGTAGATCAAGCATCTCTTACAGTTGAGTTGTTGGAGTTTGGTGATGCTTGCT
This sequence comes from Anableps anableps, assembly GCA_014839685.1. NCBI lineage: Eukaryota > Metazoa > Chordata > Actinopteri > Cyprinodontiformes > Anablepidae > Anableps > Anableps anableps. The sequence continues at coordinate 25,782,101 of CM026081.1, forward strand.
CTTTGGGTCATCAGGTGTATTTACCTTTCCTATTTACATTTATGATTCTAGCTTTGTCCCAATCTTAATACCAAAATGAGACAGTTATTAAAATGCTAAATAATAAAACTATATCAAATAAAAATATGAGCTATATAATCAAAAGAGGAGCCCAGGTTGAAGAGACAAGAGATAGGAACAACCCCCAAAGGAAGCAGACAGAAGAAGTGGTAATGCATCTGTAAACATTCTGTTTTGAATGGAAACCACAACAAATAATACTCAGCAGTTAAAGTACACCTTTATGCAGATGATATCTTACTTTTCTTTACTGCTATTTCTACTACTTCAGTGGTAGAGTACATGTCTTGCTATCAGAAGTTTTTAGGTTTGATCCCAGCTTCCTCTGCAAGTTGATGTCCCCCTGGGCAAGCCAAGTTGCTTACTGATCTGTGTATCGGTGTATAATCTGGGCTCGTTTTTGAGTGCAAATGGGTAAATGAGTCTGCAGTGTATAGCGTTTTGTGTGGTCAGTATTACTGGAAAGACACTACATAAATTGAATCCATTTACTCCTGCTTACAGGATTTGAACAACATTTTGGCTTTTGCAGGCATCCTAGGGAGGCTTCGCTTGAAGTCGGTACCTAATGTGAATAAAACCAAATTATGCTTTCAAGAAACCACTTCAATATTTCAGATAATGATATTTCTACATTAGGGGAACCCTTATTGATAGATGATGATACTACAAATATTTGGGTATTTGACTTGATGACAGTCTAGCTTTTAAAATATGTATTGAGCGTTTTGTATAACACTTAAGAATAGACTGTGTTAATGTATTGGTCAGGAAAAATATGTTTGGACCGCATTTGTTGATGATTGGTAGATTATTTATATTCTTGTTGCTTCCTATATAGAATATTTTTAGATTCTATGTAAGACTCTTCTTTAGTCTGTTGGACAGAACACATTTCTGCATGCTTTATAAGTTGGATTCTTTGCCTTTGTTGGGTCTATGGTCACAACCGCACCAGAAAATTTTATGTACAAAACTACATTGGGTAAACACATCTTTTTTAGTGTACACTGAAACACCTGCTATGGTTTACAATCTTTGAGTTGGCTTCTTTTTAAGTACCTACATTTTTTTTCACTGGGTAGAGCTGAATTCTAATATTTTGTACCTAGGTCACAGAATATTCTTGAGGACACTAAAGCTTGATGCCTTTGTCTGTCTGGGAGAACTTAGAGCAGTTAGATATATCTTTTGCTGAAGAGTGCAACTGCCATTTTTAAGCTGAACATTGTAGCTACATTATTTTGACTCTGACTTGTATTACTTTAGATACGCTCATCAGCCACTTTAAGTAAATCTGTTCAATTGTTTTGTTATAACTAATCATTTGTTATTACAAATAATAAATCATCCGATTACAAGGCCACAACTCATTGCATTTGGAGCTCTAGATTTACAGCAAATGACCCTAAATGAAGAAGAGATACAGTGAGTGCCAGTTGTAGATGGTAGAAAAGCAACAAACTTGGACAATAAAACATTGCTCTGTCCAATGAACCTTGATTTTTATCTGCTACATTTAAATAGTATTGTGAGAATTTATTGTAAACAACATGAAAACACATATCCATCCTCCCTGGTATCAGTGGTTTAGGCTGCTGTTGGTGGTATAATGGTGTAGGGGATAATTTCTTGGCACATTTTGGGCCCATTGCACCAGATTAGTGTCATTTATGGGTCTGCTAACCATGTCCATCCCTTTTTGACCATAGTGCACCCATCTCCTAAAGGCTACTTCCAGCAGGATAATGCACCATCTCACAAAGCTCAAATTGTTTCTTACTGGCAATGAGTTCACTGTACTCCTTGCCAACACCCCATCCCATTAGATGGGGTGTTGGCCCCATCCAATGGGATGGCCCCATCCAATTCTGAAGTGAAAAGGGGATGCAACCCTTGTACTAGCAAAGCGTACCAAACAAAGTGTTTGGTGTGTGTATTTTGATGATGAACAGTGATCCCTCTTGGCCAGGTCTGACATGAGAGAGATCTTTTCTTTAATCTTAAAGTACTTCCTGGTTAAATAAAGGGTAAATAAAGTCAATAAAAATGTCACTTCCTGACTCTAGTGCCCCTGATTCAGCAGAGTTTATGTACTGAGGTTATCAGCAGCCATGTGACAGCTGGACGGCTGTTATCCTATCATCCGTTGGCTGACCTCAGGTCAGCTGTGTGGGCTGCCAGATGAGAGGCCCCAAGCTTGTTTTTCTCTCAGTCTGCATCCGCTCATCTTTCCAACATTTCTACGTCTATTTTAACCTCCCCATCTCCTTCTCCACAGCATGCACACACAAATACAAAGCCAGACACACACATAAATTTTCTTTTTTCATTTTTACAACTTCAGCCGATGATCCACAGGGAGTAGGAAGCAGCCTGAGTGGCCTGATCACAAATCCTTTAACATAAACAAAGTGAAAAGAGAGAAGGCCCTTTTCAAACGAACTCATCTTTCCACAACTCATTAGACCCCCCCACCCCCACTCTAAGATCTACACCAGCAGCCTCCCTTCCTCCTCTCTCTGCTCCACCCTACACACTTTTTCTCATCCTCCAAACGTCTTTTCCAGTCATCAAAGAGGGAAGCCGAACCAAGTGCTGCACTTGCTCAAAATGCGGCAGAAATTGCCGATCATCTTTGAGCTTCTCACATACATGCAATTACATTTTATATATGCAATTAAAGCACTCACTCTATTCTTATTTCCTGGTGTTTTTATCTCTTAGGTGTGTCTGAAGTGACGCCAGCGGGCTGGCTAAAGAAAAACGACTTCAATACAATGTAGACACCAAAAACCAGTCAGCAGAAGAGTCTGAAGACCACGCTGACAGAAGGAGGGTTAGTCCAAGGAGGAGGAACGACAGCTGTTCTGAAACGACTCCAGCAGAAGATAAGAAAAGTGAAATAACTGCAGGGGATAAGAGGGACGCAGCAGGCTGTGAATCATTGACGTGAACCTTTTTGTCCTTCCTGTGAAGGGCTTAACTTATTCCCACGTCTCCTTTGGAGGAAGATCATAACCTCAGTTTGGCGGTATTTACAAGGCAGGTAGCCCACACACACTTCTCACTTCTCAGCATTGTTGATACCTGAGCAGAGACGCACAGAGCTGCCGTCAGCATGTGCCATGTCATTGTCACCTGCCGCTCCATGCTGTGGACCCTGCTGAGCATTGTGGCTGCCTTCGGCGAGCTCATCGCCTTCATGAGCACTGACTGGCTGGTGGGGTTTCCCCGCACACCCGACACCGTCTTCGGCCCCCATGGGGCCACCACAGCCGGCGAGGCCTACAGACCGACTCTAGGAATCTACGGCCGATGCATAAAGCTGGCCCACATGCAACGGGGGATACTGTGCGGACCGTATGCCGTTCACTTCGGGGAGATTGCCAGCGGGTTCTGGCAGGCAACCTCCATCTTTCTGGCCGCGGGCATCCTGCTGCTGTGTGCCGTGGCATTCATCTCCATCTTCACCATGTGCTTCCAGAGCATCATGAAGAAGAGCATCTTCAATGTGTGCGGACTGTTGCAAGGAATCGCAGGTGAGAGGAACTTTTTCCTGTCGATCAATGATCTAAATCCATTTAAATGCCTGTTCAGTGGTTTCAAATCTGTTCTTATTTTTGAAAATGTTGAAGTCCAACATGTTCAGGTACAGCATCAAAGGATTTTACTGTCCTTTTACATGAATATAACCAACACAAAGTACTGTAGCACATAATTATGGAGTGGAAGGAAAAACATATATGGTTTTAATGTTTTTTACAACTAATGTGTCGTGTATTTATATTTAGTCAACCAACCCTATCTTTCACTCTCTGTACCGGTCTCCTGCAGCCTCTATGGTTTTTCTTCCTGGATTGTCCTGTATTTAGCTCCATCCATCTTCCCATTAAATTTAATAAAAGCAACCCACAGCATGCTGGTGTCAACACTTTGTTTCACCATGACCGTTTTCTGCTAGTAGGCCAAAAAGTTCAGTTTTGGTCTCATCTGATCAGAACACCTTCTTTCACACTTTTGCTGTGCCCCTCACATGGCTTGTGGCAAACTGCAAGCATGACTTCTTATATCTTTCTTTCCACAATGGCTTTCTTCTTGGAATTTTTTTTTTTTTTACTGTAACTAGACGTCCTTAAAGGACACGCAACTGGCTTTTAAAGAAGTATAGTTATGCCGTTAACAGATTTTCCCACCTGAGCTGTGGATCTCTGTAGCTCTTCCAGGGTTACCAGGAGTCCCTTGGCTACTTCTCAGATTAATGCTCTTCTTGCTTGGATTGTTTATTGTTATCATAGAAATAAAATGACTGTGATGGGAATTAGTCATCCATGATAATGACTAACTCTGATTAGAGTTTAGATTTATGGCCCGAGCTTGATCAGAAATTCGGACCAGGTCGGGCCAAAATTATTAGCTTGATGGTCGGGTGAGACACGGGTTCCTGCATCGAATTTAATAAGCCGACAATACATACAGTCCAGAGAAAACCAAACAAGAATGTATGATAAAGAATTGTGTTAATTTACTTATTATGGTCTAAATAGAGGTGTTGGCAGCTTACCCTAGTGAGGAAAGAAAGAAGGTAAGGTGCAGAAGTTATTTAGACTGTAACGTGTGCAGCACACATACCCCGCCCTGCTCCGCTCCTATGAATTACACATCCCAGAAGATTTGCACTTGACTCACTCAGTGGTTACAAGTGACAGAAAGGAGCTGAAAGATGTTAAACAAAAGCTAAAAACAGGATAAGTTACACTGCTTATGCAAATGGTGTAAAAAACGAAAGCAGTAAAATCATAACTGAAATAATATGTCAGGTTTACTTCAGGCTTGGGCCTTTAATTAAAATTAATAAGTCGACTCAAATCAGGCTCGGACACAATGCCTATAGGCACGGGTCAGGTTGGGCTGAATTTTTTAGGCCCGATCTAAACTCTAACTCTGATGGGTGTTTTTTCAGAAACCCAGTAAACTGGCTGTATAATTGGGGCCTGCCATAGCAATGCATAGGAGAGCAGTGCAATGCATTGTCTCCCATGCAATCCATGGAGGCACCTATTACTCTCCACCTCGAAACTGCTTTCTCCATTAATGCGGCCCGAACCGTGGTGTGCACCCCCACAATATATATATCAAAAATTCTGGCTCATTCTTGAGATGTGTGCTATTACTCAACTTCTCGTTTCGAGTTACCATGGTGACGTAATTAGCGAAAATCTATCCCATACAAAATCAATGGAGCGAGGTTCTGAAGACATCCTAAAAAAACCACTATTTTTGAGGATTTACTGTGTCATCATGGTTTCGCCTACAAACGCCATTCAACGCTCAGTTTGTAGATACGTCCGTGCTGTGTTCAGAAGTGAAGACGGTATGTTGACACACACACTTTGGCAGGCCCCTTTTAAATTTCTTCAGAACTTTTATAGTTTATACTGTTACTTTGCTTATGAGTTTGTTTTCTACTGTTGTTTTTATGAGATCAAAAATAAATTTTGCAATTATGATTGAAAACATGACTCCATGCAATTCTTCTGTACTGCTTAGCAGTCCAGCTGCACTACCAAATGTTACGGTCGCAGAGAGGTTTCAGTTCTTGTTACGGTTGCTTTTATCACCATAACTATATAAAGGGATAAGGGATGCTTTTAACTGCCTATTTTAATATTTCAAACACCAAATATATCTTAATATGTATGAATACCAGTGGAAATCGTCTTAGCACTACCGCAGAGGCTAACATCCACAGTCTTTTTATCTCCATTCTTGGGGGAACAGCCAATCAGTGCCAAGGAAAATAAATGTCGCACCTGGACTGGCTGCTTTGCAAACGCCAGCCAATAGTGTGTCCAGTCGCATTCGCCTTGGCATTTTAGCTTTTGAAGTTGCATTGTCTTTTGAGTTTTTCAGATATGTGCTGTGAAAAAAACTCAGCGAATAGGTGGGCTTTATACAAATGACTTGGAGTTAATGTTCCACAGAAAAATAGCCCAGTCTGTAAATACTGAGCATTGAATTGGTGGGGTCCACTATATAACACATATTTTGAACTCTTGTAACACATTTCTCGTCTCAACTGGTCAAGAGTAAGACTACGTCTTGGCAAGTTTTCAGTGTGCCATTCTGAATGAGTTTCTTTCCACAACTTTGCTTCTGACCTGTCTGCTGTATTTCTTGGTCTTCATGATGCTGACTGTTCACTAATATTCTTTAGCAAACCTTAGCGTAAAGAGGCTAGATAAAAATACACTTCATTTGTTCATTTATTTTTATTTATGAAATATGTTGAAAACCATATATCCTTTCCTTCCATTTCACAATTACAGTTATGGACTGTCTCATGAAATCCAAATAAAATCCATAAAAGTTTGAGGTAACATGACAAAATGTGAAAAACTTGAAGCGATGTAATGTTTGAAGCTCCTCTCATGCAGTATGACTGTACTTCCAACCACATGATCAGTACACACCCCCTAGCTAGACGCCAGACACCATCAGCACTACTCTCTGTAACAAAGTTTTTTGTTTCAGATTTTTTCAGCATACACCTTAGTCAGCATCTGATTGACCAAGAGCTAATTTAAACTTGGTGTGTGCTTCAAAATGCTTTTTTTTTTCTTGACTTTTGTTTGCTTTGATTCAGATATAAATAGAGCTACCTCAGTTCATCCGAGCTGTATTGTTTCTGTTCATTCCTGTGGCCTCCAGTGTTCATCAAGGTAAATGAGAAGCTCTGCTCAAAGAGAAACACTTCATTACTGGCACCACAACTCCCACTGGTGGAATTATGTGTTTTATTCTAGTGGAGCCTTTGGGGGGAACTTCGTCCATCACAGAAGATGAAAAGACGAGGTAGCTGTTCTGTCATCATCTGGAGCAAATTCCACCCAAATATTTACCCAGTCAGCTTGAGCCCTTTCAGAAAAGACTTACGCATGCTTATTTGTTTACATGTGAGGGGTGTACGTCCTGTGTCTGGGGGAAGATCTTGGGCCATTTTGACGCAATGAGGTGAATTATGGAGGGGAGGAGGACTTGAGGTCATGCTTAAGGAGCGGTCTCTCTCTTCACAGACTGTCACTTCCAACCCCTCCGGTGATTATGGCCGTCCTCCCCCGCTGTTGTTTATCTGGTGCAGGGTCAAACAGAAAAGTTGGGCGAGTGGTGAAGGACATACTGAACTGCTGTAAACCCAGCCCTCAGAATCCACTGAAACCCATTCAACTGGTCAAAGACAAATAGCTGTTTTAAAAGTGACCTTAAAATAGCTTAACATAGATGAGGTTTCTTTTGGATCTACAGTGTCTTGCTAAAGTATTCATACTTCTTCAGTTTTTCACAACTTATCACATTACAGATACAGACTTCAATGTATTTTAACTCTTGCCTCAAATTCTCATTTGGAATGGGCACTGGGCTTTGACTGGGCCATAGTAACAGAAAATTTTAAGCAAATGTGAGAAAAAACTGAACTATTTGAAATGTGTTTAAAGGAGACAATGTTTGGCTTTCAGCTCAAAGAATATTGTACCAACTGCCAAACATGGTGGAGGTATTGTCATGCTGTGGTGCTGGTGCATTGAACAAGTTGTATTAAATGATCAAGAACACATACTTCATCCAAATAATTTAGCCTAACCTCAGATCATTGGCTAGATTATTGGAACTTGGACACAGTTGGGCGACCTAACAGGAAAATTATCACAAGAACACATAAAAGCTAGTTTTGGATTGGCTAAATCATGCTAATATTAGGCTTATTGAATGGTACCAACTCTTAAACCTGTTTAAGATGTATGGATTATTCCTAAAAACTCAGGCTGTAATGATCCCCGTCAGTTCTGACAAGAGTGGGTAAATATCCTGCCAGAATTATGCCAGAAGCTTGTTGACAGCTCTAAAAATAATGTGCCCAAGATATAGTGTGCTAAGAGAATATCTAACCAAATACTAGAGGGAGTGTTAGAACCTGTTTGTATAATTTTGACCATGTGTTGACGAGAGAACATCCACAATAACATCAAACTTGCGTATCCAGTTCTTATTTTTAGACATTTTTTGCTGTATGCCCTCAGAATGATCATTGAAGTTGAACATTTCTGGGTTTCATATCCATGATGTCAACTTTTAACTGGGTATATTAACTTTACTGCCTCTTTAAGTTTTGAACTCAGTGTTCAAGTAAGACTAAAACAATCTTCACTCATGGATAAGATCAGTATGTCTTTATTGGCCGTAATCATGACTTTGACTGGAAAAGTGTGAAAGATTCACACCTGTACTTTGAGAAGTTGTTGTTGCTAAGGTACAAGTTGGCTATGCAGTTCCAGGTGAAGACCTTTGTGAAAATCTGCAGGTGCAAAAATAACATTAGCTCATAGACTCATCACTTCGACAGCTATGAAAGCAAATCCTCTGCACATATTTGTTAAAGAAAGTAAGATAACATGCAGCTCAGTCAAACTCTGGAGAGGATGAGGATGTGAAAGTGGAAACGTGATGAGAGGAGCTTTAAACATCACAAGGATGCGGCTGAGTTTCCTTTGCATCCCTGCAGCTGAACTCTAATTTTTCCGATTCCCTCATTTCACTGAAAGGGAGAAACTGGAGCCTTCCTGTCATGTCACTGTAAATGTTTCTTTTGCTTTGTTGTTCCTCCAGTATCAATCATTAATTAGAGTGTTTCACAGTCTTAAATGTAACCGGCGGTTTTTGAAGAGGCTGGCAGGTGATATCACTCCAACTGATATCTACCAAAGGGACTACCACGCCAACCTTTTGCTAATGATTATTTCCAGAAAGTGTACCGTTGCCACGGAGAGAAATGAGAAAACTGGAACCAGACAGCAGATGTTTGGGAAAGTGATTGACCTCAGATGAGAAGATTGTGACACAGCTGCCAGAGATGGTCACGTCATTGCACTGGAGTGACTCCCAGTCCTATTAACCTCATCTCCACATTACCCTGATGTCACCTGGACCTCTGTGATATGCGTCCTGATTGGCGCCACATCTCACAAACTGTTAAAAGTGACTGTATAAGCTTGGGTGGTTTTAAGACTTGGGTCTAGCAGAATGACTTGAGCAGACTTCTGCAGAGGGTCAGTTGGCTAAACTTTGCATCCTGGCGACACACAATTTAGGGGCCCCAAAAGGCTAGTTATACAACAATTAGACTACCTATAAGTGAATTTATTTCTATGTTTACTGAAATGCCTGCCTCACCCACGTGTCAAACTGGAGAAGAAAAAGGATTAGAGACAAGACGCCAAACATACTCAGCTGTAAAACTGTCTCCTATTCCTGTACGTTTGCTGCCGTGTGCCTTTATTAGCCACAATAAAGTTTCCTGCAGCCCTGAGTCATAGACCCTAGTACAAGCTTGGTTACAGAGCATGACTAAACTTCAGACTGGAAGTGAAAGGAACCAAACACCTTCTAACAGGAATTTGAACTGTGTTTATTGAGTAATTGTCACTGACAGAAGAAATCCCATTTCATATAAAGAAGAAAAGCATACACGTCACCTCTGACTAATAGGAAAACAGTACAGTCTGGCCTTTAATAGCATGTGCTGGATATCTGTGTTTACACCACAGGTGTGGCTGTTTCACAGTGAAGATAAAACTGGACCTGATGGTCCCAGATAAGGAAGTTATGAGTATTGAGGAAAAATACTTGGGCACACAAAATATTATATTTCAGGTGCTTCCCATAGAGAATAACATTTAAGTTTTAATAGTGATTATTTGATTTGCCTAATGAGTGTAAAAAAAGGGCTGTGGAAGTGCATCTCACTGCAAAGATAAATTTAAAGATCCAAAATGGATCTTGGCAGGTCAAAAGTTTGGATTGTCCCCAACCAAAACTTTCTAGCTCTTAGATAACCTTTTATGAAAGAATTTGGGACAACACAAATTCTAGCAAATATGATCAGTTTTTAAATAATAAATGTTTAAAACCCTTAAGAAGGGTATTACTATTAAAACATCAATAGCAGCTAGAAAACAAAAAAACCACTAGATGAGTAGTTTTTTTTCCTAAATTCATGATGTCATAAAGGTATGGGATATACCCTGAGGAGCAGTGGAAGCTTGAGATCTAGAAGAACAAAGGAATGACAACATAAACAAAAAATGCACTCTCTTCAGAAAATCCAGCATAAGAAGTTTACCTAAGGTCACTGCACTGGTTAAGTCATAACATAACTTTAAGGTTACAAAAGGAGCTGGACTATAGCTGCTGTCACACAGATTCTTATCTTGCCATTCATCTTGTCATCTCTCAAAATGCATTTTACTTCAAAACATGAAGAAATCAAGTACAGTTTGGGAAACTTAAAATGCTGTCATGTCTATGAAATTTGCATCTTCCATTTGATACACCCCTGGCAAGGATTTTTGCCATTACATCACTGTCCTGTTTTTTTGCTTTTTTTCCATACTTAATGATCACTGAGAGTTCAGCGATCTAGACATAGTCAATAAATGCCCCCAAGTGGTCAAATAGTTATTAGATTAACTAATCAAAAAGTAGGTCATCCTGCCGCAGTTGGAGCCACTCCAAGCATTTGGCATGAAACTTTAAGTGAATGTTCATCAGCACACACAAAGCATCTGCATAGTGTAGTGTACAGTCAGATTGAATAATATAATAAAACCAGAGTATTATCTTAGTCATATTTGCATATGGGCTCACAAAAGTAGGAAATAGGTGAATAAAGGGCCAGAGATGGGATTCTGCACAGTTTACAAAATGAACCCATGTTAATTGCCTGTAGGGGTTCTGATACTTTTTACCTGGAGTTGTCCTGTAACCCATATGGGTCCTCATCTGGCGTTAGTGGGATACAAATAACACTTTCGATCCAGTACTCTACCAGGGTTTATTGCCCAATAGCATCAATGAAAAATGAATAGAAGTTTATAATATAGATTTTTGATTTCTGGTTTGTGTGTGGGTGGTATTTTGAAGTTGAACAATTGGAAATACAAAAATAGTTTTGCATCAGTCTGAAAAACCTAAATCAAGTTGTCTTGTATTTGGTATCAGTTTTTTTTTTTAGTCAAATAAATTTATACCATGGATGCCAAATCATGAAAAGTCATAACGTCTCCTTCTAAATATCCCTGCTTTTGACACTATTTCTCTTTTCCCCCCCATCCTCAACTTCTCCCATTGAACCTGCTTCTTATTTAGTCCTGAACGGAAGAAAATTGGCATTGAGGGAAGGATAGGCTGCTATCAGAGATGGACTGATGGCAGAGAATTGACAGTTTGGAAGTAACGCAGACAAGAGCCAGTGCAAAGGGTTTAGTGAGGCTAAATGAAGGAGGAGCTCAGTGGGATATTGGGTTAGAGAGTCCAGTTTTAACGTGGAAGAGGTGGCGGGGGCTGGGAATGACTGCATATGTCTGTGTGGGGGGGGGGCGGCGTTGGAGGGGTGGGGTGATGTTGGGAATTAAAACCATGCTTTCAATCCATCACCAGGCCTGGCCTGGACGTTGGGGCAGTGCAGCAACATGTGGAAAGAATTTATGACCTAGTTTTCATTTCCTTGTTTAATGTGATATTGGGTGCTTAAAGAGAGAGGAGAAAGAAAGGAAGTGAGAAGAGAGGAAGAGAGATTAGGAGAGACAAAGTTTTACCTCCTTGTTTTAAAGAAGCAAAATAAGACTTGGTACAGAAGGGGACTTGAAAATATTACAGCTGAAATCCTCATTTCCTGTACGTCTCATTTGGTCTCTGTAACTGCATTACTATAAATGTCTCCCCTTGAGCTTTGACTGGTGGCAGGCTCCTTGTCTGGCCAGTTAACCAATCAAAGGAAAGATGGAAACCTTGTGACGTTAAATTAAATTCAAAGTCTGTACTTCCATCTGTAACATGTTGAGACACTGAAAAAGTCTGTTAAGCAGCAAAGTGCTACGAAAAAAGTTGGTCATAGTGACACAGGAAGTGACCCCATGCTTCCACTGAGACGCAGGACACCATGCGGTTGGGTCGGCTACCTTTTCCTGTTGTTCTCCTCTTTCCTTTGACAGGATTGCGTGTAAAGATTCAAGCGTGGGCTGCTCTTTCCTGTCATACTCAAGGGTCTTGCTGTAATTATGTTCAGTCGCATTTTTTAGCAGGAAATCATTCTTGCCTGATGAAACCTTTTTTAAGTGTCATAATGGGAGTTCTTCAGGAAATGTTTTGGTTTTCATGAATATTTTTGTCTGCAGTTTCTCAGAGCAAATGCACTTTGGAATCCCCTCAATAGTAGGATTCTATGCAACGTTAATAACATATGGAAATATTGCTAGAAGCTTATGTAGAAGCACAACTATAAGCTACTTAACTAGCTACGTTACCAATGGCCAACACAAGGCAAAGGTAATACATGTAAAAAATAAAAATAAAGGAAAAAGAAAACTGTGACATCTTTCTTTAACTTTTAATTAATGGCTCATGATGGTTTTAAATTGCTGCTTTTTTTTCTTCCAGTAACTGCTAGCTGTACTACAGTACCACTACTAGCTAGCTCATACAAAAGAAGTGGAAATTTGGTTCAGCTGTGTTATTTTCACTCCTTCTCTTGTATAATATTGCTACAGTTACCATTTTGATAGTATTTTTGCTTGTAAAAAAAAATAAGTTTTTTATTGTTGCTGTATTTTCAATTGGAAGGTTTCTAAATTTGTGAGTCTTCACTAAGGAGGCTTGTAGCCATGATGGCCTTCTACTTCCTGAACAATGCTCAGATTGTTCTTTGCGACTGTCTTTTTCAGAATCAAACCTAAGCTGTCAATCTATTTATTCTTTTTCAGTTCTGTTGTAAAATCTTATGGGAAAATATAGCTCACTACAAAAATCATCCACTTAATTGTAGTAACTATCTGCTGTTGTAACTGTGCTAGGTATTTCTGAAGAATATGACTGAACTGAGTTAGCCTGTACCTTTTTAATAAAAGTAACAGTGCTTATAATTTGCACTTTGAAGGCTGAATATTCAGTTTCCAATCAGAAAAATCAAAAGAATTCCAGCCAATGTCAAATTTCCAGCTTGGCAAGTCAGGATCTAAAGCAAACCCAAGCTATAGATCCAATATGGCTGCCAAGTGTTGTCAGGTTGCTGTAGTAGTGTTTATTTGCATCTCTGACCGTTTATACCACATTAAACCAGTGGTATCTATAGTAGGCTACTATCTCTATTCCTAGCATAAAACTGAGAGACATAATTAGCGTGTACCTAATAGTAGTTAGCTTGGTTGCTAACCACAACAAATAGCAAACCCCAACTGGTTTTCCAACCTTCAGCTAGAATTTGGTAAAATTCAGTTTTGTTTGCTGAGACAAACTAAATGTGGCATTACATTAATGTCAGATTCCACAACATGTATTCTGCTGTAATTTTTCTGTCATTTTTAATGTGGTTCAGTTACTCTGAGGAGAAGGTAGACACCCCGTGCTTCTCATCAAAGCTGTCATTGTACACTTTATTGTTGAGCCGGCATCTTAAACAAATTTTCTACTACTGATTACATTTTTTTTTGTCAAGTTTCTGGTAGCATTTCAAATTAATTAAGTCACATGTGGTCATGTGTTATTCTTAAACCAAGCAACAGTTAGCTGTTGTTAACTATGATGGACCTTTAGCAGCATGCTACACATGCCCAGTAACACACTAAGTGCATAGTCAGAGTCCAGTAGCTGAGTTAACTTATCTCAGGAGGCAAAATATATGAACACATACAATATGAAGAACATTTTTTTAGAATGTTCCTGTACTGTGCCTAACCCATGCATCTTCTTTAATGCATATTCTCACCAGGATACATTGTTTTCCATTATAGAATCGAGCAAGAATGCATACCTGAACTTGAACCTGCCCTGAATATTTCTAATATGAGCTGTGTACACTTAAAATGCAATGCTCCTTCTAGGGTTCTCACTCTCACTTTACTTTATTGCCAAACTACTAACTCTTCAGATCAGGATGTCTGAGCAGTAGATTACATTTGGATTTTTCATTCTTAATCATGTAAAACTGAAACCCATAAATAAATCTGACAGAAGTTCAGCTTGAAATCACGTTATCATATTTTCTTGTGCAATAACCACAGTGGTTTCTAGGGGCTGCTGTGTGAGCTGTATTTAATTACCAACCCTCAAGTTAACCACTGATCTGTTTGTCTTCTCACAGGTCTGTTCCTGATTCTGGGTCTGATGTTGTACCCTGCTGGCTGGGGTTCCGACAAAGTTCAGCTGTACTGCGGCCAGGACGCCGCCCCGTATCGGGCCGGGCTCTGCTCCATGGGCTGGGCCTTCTACACCGCCATGGGGGGCACCGTTCTCACATTCATTTGCGCCGTGTTCTCAGCTCAGGCCGAGATTGCTACATCCAGTGACAAGGTCCAGGAGGAGATCGAGGAGGGCAAGAGCCTGATCTGCCTCCTGTGAGAGTTGGATCACGTCTGATGAGGGGGGCAGAGGCAGGCCAGATAAAGATCGAGCCCTGCTCCCACGTCGTTTCTCATGAGGCCGGCCTGCGGAGGAGAAGCCGCGGCATTGTTTACCACTAAAACCGACTCTTATTTTGTCTCTGTCTTGTGTTGATGTGGGAGAAATCTACAAGTGCCAAGTTTTTTTCCTCTTTGCCGTCTTTGTCCCTGTGATACCAGGAGGTGCTGTGTTTATTATTGTATTCATGTTAGGCATCTGGGTGCCCTGTGCGGCTCTGCCTATTGCCACATGTTCTGTAAATAAATGTGATTGTATGTATTTTGTATATAGTTATGATTGCAGAATGATGGTCAGCTTGATCTTGGCTGGCCCGATGACATCACTCTTGCCATTCTTGAAAAAAAAAGATGTATATCCTGGTGGTTTTGTCACCAGATCATGACCAGCAAACCTGGTTCTTTTTTTAACTGTGTGCCACAAGTGAGTATTAACTCATCAAGGGAACCACTACTCAGCCAGAATAAGCAGCCTTTAGCTCAGAGTGGATGTCCTTTAGAGCTTTCAGAATGTACTATTTGAACGATTCATATGTTTGTAGACCGCTGAAATGTATTGGTGGGGAAGGATTCACTTGGACTGCAGGAGGAAAGTCAAAGGACACTCTGTGAAGAAGGTTCTGGTCCTCATTGATCAGATAGTCTGGATTTCCTGCACAAAGACTCGGACTAAACGACGAGGACATAAGAAAATGAAGTATTGCTGTTAGTACCGTCTGGTTTCAGGGAGTGTGTGTGCATATGTGTGTGTGTGTGTGTGTGTGTGCCAAGTCAAAGATAGTGTCATATCTGTTCTGATTTGTTTCTGCCAAACTAATAAAGAGAAGGGAAAACTAATGAGGTCTCTACTCAGTGTTTTTCTGGTTGTGTGAGAGAGGAGATGCAGTGAGCTGAGTAGCCGGCTCAGCGCCGAGACCTCGGTTTGGCCTTGGAGGTGGGGGTGGTGGTGGCTCCCTTTCTTTCAGCCAGTGGCTGATCAGTTTTTCCACTGATGCAGAACTGAACTGTGTGTATGTGTGATACTAATCCTAAAGACCATTTCAGAGGATAATATTGCACTCTGTAGTCCAATACGTTCAAATAAACATCCTCAAAAACAACATATGGAGATCCAATATCTTGCAAAAGTATTATTGCCTCCTGCCAAACGCCTTCTGAATTAATCTAGTTAGTAAGTATTAGTTAATAAACTTCATCATTGCTCTTCCTTAAGTATTTGCAGCAAGTTTCTGCAGATCTTCTACAAGTCTGTTGTGGAAAGAGCAACCTCTTCTGCCATCATCTGTTGGGGTAGCAGTATCAAAGACAGGGCCCTAAAAAGGCTCAATAACTGATAAAGAAGGCTGGTTCTGTTCTGGGGACGACTGTGGAACCACTGGAGATGATGGTACAAAGAAGGATTCTTCATAAAATCAAGAAAATTACAGACAGCCCTGAGCATCCTCTTCATAAGACTGCTATTCAACAACTGTGTCTTCAGTCTGCAGCTTCTTCAGATTTGCTGTAATACAAGCCGCAACAGGAGATCAGCCATCAGCATCTACAACAACTCTTTGAAGAAAATTGGATGATATGAGATACAACAACAGTTAATTTCCTTCTTGGGCTAATAAAGTATTTTAGAGTTGAATTGAACAGAGTCATGAAGACCAGGAGCAGAGTAGACAGGACAGAGATAACGTTCCGGAGAATTTTAAAGCAAGATTAGATTATAAAACAATATGCCAAGCTTTGAACATTTTATGGAGTTTTCACAACTGCAAACCAACTGGGGCCAAACAGATTTTTTCCTGGCCTGCATCTAAAACACTAGACAATTAACACTGCGGACATTGATCTTTAACGTCAAAAATTATGCTCAGTTTGATTTCTCATTTTCTTTTTCACTTTACAATTATGATCAGCTTTGTGTAGATCTGTCCAATTGAATCTAAATAAAAACACTGCAGTTTGTGTCTGGAAAGTGACAAAATGGGGAAAAGTTTAAGGGTCATCAATATGCAAGCCTGAGGAAACTTCCTCAAGCAGCTACAAAATATTTATATCCTCATGTGTTGCAAACAAACAAATCATATTCACAATAATTTATATTATTACATTTACTAGAAGGAGTTTGAGTTCCTGCATTGTTGTTTTGGTTTAAATGTTAGAGCTTTCAATTCTGGACCAAACCTCCCCTGTTTTTCCTGGGCAGGTTCTACCCTGCTTGAGTGTCTATTTCTGTGAATGATCACTCAAAATATAAGAAGCCTCTTTGCCCAGATGTTTCTCCATCCATGTGGCCTGCAGCAAAGCTGTTGGCACAGCCCTGTGGCCCCCATTCGTCACCGCAAGCTCAGTTCGAACCGAACACGGCATCTGATGACTTCCGGATTGGACACTTAACAAATCGTGCAATCTGAAGAGCACTGCAGAAAGTCAGGCCCAATTAGCTGCTAGAGGCTTTAAGTTGATTGGCAATTTCAGAGAGCAAGAATGAAAAGAGCCAGATCTTCTGACATTTGGTTGTATTCACACCTTGAAGAGGAAAATCATGTTTTGACTCATGGCCACACATTCTAGGAATGAATGAGTTAAAATTATTTTAAGAAGGCTAAAACACACACACATTTATTATAAAATGTGTGCAACATGCCATACTACCTATGTTTTTTGTTGGGGTTTCATTTTTATTGTGATATGTTTGAAAGAGACTGATCAATAAAGTTTTGAAGATATACACTATCTGTCAGGAATAAGTCAAAATGATCTTATTCCAACGTTATTGACAACAGTACATAAATTCCTTTCATTTTATTATAGGATATGTATCTATATCTATATCTATATTTATAGATATAGATATGTATCTATATCTATATATAGTCTCTAACAGGTTTTCTTTCAGGACTACCCCTCTGTTTAGCTTCACCTCCCTATTCTTGCTGAAGAAAACTATCTCCACAGCATTGTGCTGCCATCACCATATTTAATCATCAAGAGGGTAGGTCAAGGGTAAATGCAAAAATCATTTTGCCTGAAGGCTAAAAGGTGCAACTGTGGTCCCATCTTTCTTGCTTCCAGTGTCACTGAAACAGTTTATGGCAAAGTGAAAACAGGACTTCTTTTGGCCTTCTTCTTGCTGCTATTCTATAGAGGCCAGATTTGTGGACAGCATGACTAATAGTGGTCCTGTAAACAGATTCTCTCACCTGAGTTGTAAATCTCTGCAACTCCTCCAGGGTTACCATAGGTCTTCTGGTTGATTCTCTGATTAATGCTCTCTCTGACTTTCATCTTCGGTGGACGACTGCATTATTGTCAGTTGAAATTCTTTCCATTTTCAGTGGTCTGTCAGATGTTCGAAGGTTGGGGTATTGTTTAATTCTTCCTGATCTGCCTGCCGTGTTCCTTGGTCTTCATGCTGCCGTGGTTTATTCATGGTGGACTCTGTTTACTGACCAGCCACTTCTGAAGGTAATTGGTCGCACTGGAGTTTGCTTTGGGGTATCAGAGTATAGGGACGAAATACCTGTGCACACATTTAAGTGTTATTTTCTTCTGAAAAATGGTTTTAAAAACCATGTGTCGTTTTCATTCCACTTCACAATTATGCAACTATGGGTTTGAACACTTATGTGAGGCCTTGTATACATAAATGATTTGCTCACTAGTTACTCAAAACAGGTGATGTACATAATAATAACACACCAATTGATGCAGTCATGAGGAAACAAAACTTGAAAAATCAAAAATAAAACTCATCCTAAACAAAGATTAGCAAAAAGGTCCTGGGTTCGATTCCAGCCTGGGGTCTTTCTGCAAGGAGTTTGCGTGTTCTCTCTGTGCATGTGTGGGTTCTCTCCGGGTACTCCGGCTTCCTCCCACAGTCCAAAAACAAGACTGTTAGGTTAATTGGTCTCTCTCTGAATTCTCCTTAGGTGTGAGTGTGTGCGTGCATGGTGGTTTGTCTTATCTGTCCCTGCAATGGACTGACAACCTGTCCAGGGTGTAACCCTCTCACCCAGTGACCACTGGAGATAGGCACCAGCACCCCTCGCGACCCTAAAAAGGACAAGCGTGATGGATAATGGATGGATAAAACAAACAAGATCACAGAGTTGGTGGTGATTTCATGCTCCATTCCAAGTCCAGTGTAATTTTACAGCACCTCAAATTACATAAAGTAAAACTTACAAAAACAGATGGAGACAGAGATAAGAAAGGTTTAGATAGAGGTATGAAAATTTGCCACAGACACTATGGTGCTCAGTGTGGTAACTGGCAACTTCTTAAAACAATCTCTTTTAAATAAACCTTATTCAACTTGTGGCCCCAGCTGACATTACAAGTCCCCTTGGATATTTTTTGCATTTTAAAGGGGGTGTATTATGTGTTTTCCAGCCTCAAAGAATCATTTTATAGCACAATCAAGTAACTATGTTACCTTCAGTGGTTATAAAAATGCTGTATTTATCAAATATAACTTAAAAGGAATTTGACTTTGTAATTTAACACCTTGAAATTGGGTTTCTGTCTCTTCCCTGCTCCGCTTTCAGGAAGTCATCACAACATCTCTCCTCTATTAACCCGTTGACAACGTTTTTACCAGCGTTGCACTAAGTAGCTCATATGTGCTCAGCAGATGTGCAGTTCGACCAGGTGTTTGCCAGTTGCTGCTGGCTAGTAGAGCTGAGTGGGGAAGTCGCTGGGGAGGGGTGTTTTGTGAGGCAGAAGCTCAGAAGCTTAGAAACTGCAGCTCCAAGGAGGAGTCGGATCTCAAAGGTGGAACTGGGTCAACCCAGGCGTTTTACGCTGTATGGCCACCATGGGAGATTAAAGAATTTCTCAAGCATGCATGAAAGAATCAAGGCAACACTCCAGGTATGTTTTTGATGAACACTATAACCTGATGTAAAGCTCAAAAAAAGTGGATTTTTACATAATACTCCCCCTTTGAAGATTCAAATTACACTGAGTCCATATGACTGCAAAAAGAAGCAATGGAGTACATACAGAATGAGAATTTTATTCATTGGAACAATAAATATACAAAACTCAATCTCAAACTACTCACATGACTGACTTAAGGTAAAACCAGAGTGCATCTTAAAATAACACCAAACCACCTGAAAGCATACAAAATATACATACACTTCTACTTCCTCCTCTCTACAGTCATTAGAAATGGCTAGAAATAAATTAAATTTCAGTGTATTTACCAAACCATGCTGACTGTAAGGCATAACTTGAAGCCACTGTGCATTTACATTAAATCACATAGTAACACACTGCATTACAGTTGACCACTTCTCTCAATTTGATCACATTAATGATCAAAATCTGAAAAATAACAGCAGAAAACCTGTAGGTACCATGCAGAAATAACCTTCCTTCATGAATGACCTCACGTTGCTTTGTAACATGCTCGGGATCATTGATGGGACACAGACAGTAAAACAGGACAAACGGGGATTAATCTCCCCTGAATCAAGACTTTTTACACATCTTCCTTCAAAGGCTTATCTGGTTTTTATAAAACAAAACAGACTGTGCATTAGCAGACATTCAGACAATGGAAAGCACTTTGGAGCTCGTAATATCTGTAGAAAAATAGATATTTAAAGATAATTTTTTTTAGAAGATTGCATGCCCTCACAATGTTTGTTAACTGATTTCTTCATCTGAGTCTGGACTGTACTTCCAAATTTAAAGTGCCACGTTCTTTGGATTACACAATGGATAGAATATGCCAAATGATAGAAGCAAAATGTGTCAGGATAAAAGTTACTTTTTTTTCAAAGTTTGTTACTGCTGAAAAATAAGATCACCCCAAGCTAAATAACTGAAAAGAATTGAGACAGGGGCAGATGTTTACCTTCCAGCAGGACAACAACCCTGATTTACAACCAGAGTTACAAAGGAAGTGTTTATATTGAAAAAAGTATTAATGTATTAGAATGACCCAGTCAAAATCCAGACTTACAGCAAATTGAGGATATGTGGCAAAACTTTAGAGCTGCCACAAACTGAAAACTAAGCAGGCAAAAATAAACGCTGTGGGGGATCATGAATGAGAGTCCCAAATCAAATGATATCACATACAAGTTGAATATTTCAAACATAACTTTTTCAGAACACAAAACAAAAAGAAAACAAGCAAGGGGAGAGGAGCTGTGATGGACAGGTGGTAGGCTCCACCCCCTGAAGGTGTCTAAGATGAACAGAAGTCATGATTGGATGGATACTAGTGGTTGGCAGATTAACCAACACTGCCATCTAGAGGACCATGTTTCTACTACAGCTCCAGACGGATAGCTTTCGTGATACAAGTTTTTTTTTAATGTTCTTTTTTTTTTTTTTTGCAATACCTTAATCTGCATAACTACTATGCATATGATAATAGATGGGAAAAGATACAACACAGACTTGATAGGGGAGTGTAAAATTTTGGGTGAGGCACCATTTGAATCACGTTAAGACTTTCATGATTTATATTATAGTCTGGGGAAAACATGGTGGTGACCGAGAATGCACAGCATTCATCTTTTAGCTTTTAGGAATACACGGTCACTCCACTAGGGGTCCCTGGTTTTAAGTTACACACCTTTTGATTTTAGCATAGACTGAAAATACCAGAGGACATTTTTGCTTTTTTACCCAATAATAAACTCCTTAATATCAGAACAAGTGATTTAAATGAGAGGTCAAAGAATCTCAAAGTGGTTGACAGGAGGGAAGCGTCCCCGAGATCTCAGAGAGTCGGCTCAGCTGCATGAGAATCTGTGCCTGACCTACAGGCAACAGCAAACATCCAAAAAAAAAGGCACACAAGCATTTATTAACTTGGCCTCACACATGCACGCACATACACACGAACCCACACAGAGGAAGTTGAGCGCACTGGTCGAGCGGTTAAGAGTGCAGCGAAGGCGAGGAGGTCCTAGAGTGCACAACACAGCCAGGTCCCAGGGATGTTCCAGGTGACTGTTTCTCACTGAGATCATTGCTGTATTTTGGATCGACGGCCTCTCATAAACCTCCCCAGTTCTGCCTGACAGCTGGAGGGAGGCTCACTAAAGGGGGTGGGGGGCTCTTCCTGGTGATTAGGCTTGCTCTTTGAACGCTCCTTGTGCAGCTGTGGAGGCGGCGTTGGCAGCAGCTGTTCGAACCGTCTTGTTGGACATGACGCCCGTGGCGAACTCCTGCTGGGCCTTCTCGAAGCTGGCGCCGGTGGTACGGTAGAGCGCGTGGATCTGAGTCGTGGTTGAAAACAACGGGTGAGGGGGGGGTTTAAACCAACCGTTACTTCCAAAAGGTTTGATGAATCTGTTAAAGGTTTACCTTTTTAAACATGATGAGCGACAGGACAGCCAGGGAGGTAAAGAGAGCTGCAACGAGGATCATTAGGATGCCCACGGGGATGCTTTTGTTCAGGCCAGTCAAAGCTGAGATCCAACCGCTAAGATGGATGAAAAGCACTACAGAACATAAATAAACAACTCTACGGCTGCATGCTGACATTTCTTTCACTGCTCGTAACTCCTCATTCTAGCTCTGAAACAAAAATACTATTTACTGCACTAAATACTCATGTTTACTGCAAGTTTACCTTTAAACTTTGCTTTTTACACTTTGCCACATAAAAAAAGCCAAAAATAAATGTATTAAGACCAGTTAACACCAAATAGTGCATTACTCTAAAGAAGAAGCGAAATGATGCAAAAAATAAAACTCTGAAAAGCTCTGTGTGCATGTTTTCAACTCAGATCAAGACGCTATAAACAAGTGCTTGGTGCTGGTTAAAGATGGAAGTGTTTTGGGGAAGGTTTCAACCAGCTCACTACACATAATGTTATGAATGAAAGTTAAAAAGTTCCATGTTGGTCTCATATGATCAGAGTTCCTTCTCCCACGTATTTGTTATGTCCGCTACATGGATTGTGACTTGCTGGCACTTTTTTTTTTTTTTTTTTTTTTTTTTTTTTTTTAATAAAGCCAGATTTGTTGAGAGCAAGAATAAGAATTGTGTCCGCCTGAGCAGTGGATGTCTGCAGCCTCTCCATAGTTACCCTAGGCCTCTTGGCTGCTTCTCTGGATATAGCGGTCCTCATCCGGGCCGTTGGTTTTGGTGCACGGTCCCGTCTTGGTTGACCTGCAGTGCCAGGCTTCTCCGATGATGGATCTCATGAATTTTGCTTTTTATGAAGCTGCTTGGTCTTCACAGAACAGATGCATTCGCACTGAGATTACATCACACGGAGATGGACTCTATTTACTGATTAGACAGCTTCTGGTCACCCTGGATTTTATTTAAGGGTATCAGATTAAAAGATGCCTTCCACTTCACGATCAGGCCCTTTGTGTTAGTCTACCACACAAAATCTCAAAAAGTACATTTAAGTTTGTGGTGTAATGTGACAAAATGTGACAAGGCTGTATGAGTACTTTTAAAGGCAGGAAGTGCAACAGGCAATAATCCCAATGCGCTTCTCCCATAAACAACAACCAACAATTATAGAAGTGAATCTTAGAAGTTGGAGCATCTTGTACAGTAAACAATATTTGGAAAACTGAATTTGTAAATAGGAACAACTTAAAGGCTGTGTGTGGCAGGAAGTGCCATAATTAAGTAATTATGTTTGAGAAAAAAAATGAGTTAATGAACTGCAGCTGGCCAGCTGGGTCTTGCTTTTATCACATCTAACCACTCTACACCCAGTCAACCAAACCAGCACAAAGTCAAATGTATCATTTAAATCCTTTAGTTTGAGTTTTTGTGCAGTTTTATGCAAGCAAACTAAAAGGTGGTTGTAGGATTTTTAGGACATTTAGGCAAGTATTTTTATTTGATTGCAATAAGTAAGCAGTGTTTCTAGCTATAGCACATACAACTGTACAAGTATATCCAAATACTCAAAGAATAAATGAATCGCGTCATTAATCTAAAGAATGCTCGATAGCAGCAGCCTTACACACATATGGATCTGCAGAGTGTAAACTTACTTTGACAATACACTGGGAAATGCATGCAAAAGCAGCATTTCTGCTTAACTTGTATGGACCCAGCAATCTTTTCTTAAAATTTGTTTTTGGAAGCAGCAGTGTTATTGTAAAATTCACCCTTTTTTTGCATTTCTTGTGATCCAGAAACCTTTAGGCATAATCCCACTAAACGAGTGAAATCCACTCTCCTGAAACCATGAGATGTTTGAATTATCGATTGTCTCACCTCGCACCCCAACCAGCAATCCCAATGCACTGGATAACGTAGACGCCAAACTGACAGATGTACACAAAGAAGAAGACAAAAAATCTGAATGAGCTGTCACTCCTGCAGGAAGGACAAATAAACACAAAAATATGAGTGAGAGAAGAAAAAAAAAAAAAAATCGCCTATACTGTTTGTCTTTCACATGTTTTTTCCTGATCTGTTCACCTGAACGCTCCGTAAAGTGGCCTGTACCAACAGACGAAAGAACACGGCGTGAACAGCAACAGCCAGAGGATGGACAAGCCAAAGTCCACTCCGCGTAATGGATCCACGCAGAACCAGGCCAGGCAGCCCACCAGGTTGGCCAGCAGCGTGCCAGCGTGAACTGAAAGCAGGAGACGAGCAGTGAGCAGGTTGAAGCAGCGTTTACTGAAACTGGGACAACAGACTGCAAGGGCGTGCTTGGAGATGAGGTTCTATGACTGGTGGCCCAGTGTCCTGCAAGCCCTCTATGAGAGTGAAGGAAACGGATGTTTAATATTCCCACATGTAGGTCTGGGAAACAAAACAGGCACACTTAATTTTTCATTAGCATTTGCTCTATGAGTCCTAATATAGGCGTCGCCACTAAAAGCACTGTTTATGCACCGCAGCAGAGTTCGGCTGACTCTGGGATTTCATAGCAGAGTGTGGAATTTAGCACAAGGCTATCAGAGAGAGATCTGTTTTATTGCTCCTCAAGAGCCTTTTGTACTGGCAAGAAACCAGTTTGTTGGCTTAACCAAGCATTTTACTGAATACTAATCTGAGTTGTTCTCTTTTAGGGCTGGATCTAGAGCAACCTTTGAGGAATCATCTGAGCCATTCCTTTCATTCGACCGCATGATCACACAACACGTGTTCGTCATGTGGCTACTGAATTCCACATCAAGCTCTTCATCTTCCAACATACAAACTGGAAGTGCCTCGCAAAAGTATTCATACCCCACCAGATGAGTTGGACGAGCTGGTCACGTCAGATCTGGATAACTATTGAAGCTTTGCTCTCAATAAAATGACTTTTTTCTCGTAATTTTACGACTTTCTGCTGGTAATTTTGTGTCTTTATTCTACTAATATTTTCTTTCTAACTTTATTTTCGTTATTTTGAAAAACAACAACAAAAAAAATCTCTCAGTCTGGCCCTAATACTCGTATCGTGTTGTATGTTTGTGAGTGACTCACCAAGTGGTTTATTGTTGTATAAAGAAGGTAAAAATTATACATGGTTTTTAAATTTCTGGGCAACAAAAATGTTAATGGTGACATTCATTAATATTCAGCCCCTCTGAGTCAGGACTTTGTAGAATCGCCTTCTACTATAATTACATCTCCCTACTCTTGACAAAAACAGTTCAAGCACAGTAAAATTGCCTGAAAAACATTTGTGAACATCAATTTTTAAGTCTTGATACAAATCCTTGATAAGGCTATAATCTACACTTTGACTAGACCATTCTAACAAACACAATAAATGTTTCATTGCAGCTTGGGCTGCATGTTTAAGGTTGTTGTGATGCTGAACCTCCACCCCAGTCTCAAGTTCTCCATCTATCTTCCAATCAGCCCAAGACCACATTCCCATATCATGATGCTGCCATTAGGGTGGTGCCAGAAAACAGCAATCAGTGCACCCCTAGTCTGCTGTGTTCCTTGGTCTTCATGATGCTGTTTGTTCTCTAATAAACCTCTGAGGCCTTTACAGAACAGCTTGATCATACTGAGATTACATTACATATAGATGGACTCTACTTATTAGGGAACTTGCAAATATTTGCACTGGATTTGATTTTTGGGTATCAGAGTTGCTTTCTTCCACTTCACAGCTACATGCTATTCAGTATTGGCCTAACACATAAACATCATAACAAAATACACTCAAGAGTGCGGTTGTAATGTGACAAAGTGTGGAAGAAAAAAGGTATTGCTGCAAGGCATTGTAAATCCTAAAAGATGAGAAGCTACTCACACATCCAGAGGTAGTACATGATTTTGACCGTCTTCTGAAAGTCGACAGGAATATCCACAGTGATGTCGTGATAGAAACATGGCCCCACTGGGAATTTCTCTGGGAGAGGAGGCCAGTTGTTTTTCCTGCCTGGAAGAATCAACATTCAGTTACTTAAGAGTTCAAAATGTAAAAGTAAAAAAGGAAAAATAGCTAAAAAGAGACATATAAAAGAATCCAGCAACGCCTGATATAGGACATGAGAATGGTTTCATTCTCAGTGATCATCTAAGTTATGCCAAGTTGTCAAAAAAAAAAAAAAGCTCTTTGAGAATCACCTTGTTGGTGCTAAAGAGAGGATGTCTGTGTGTAAAATAAATGTTTGGTGAAGATATTTTAGTACAGTTGTAAAACAAAAAAACAAACAAAAAAAAACCAATCACTCTTTTGCTCTGTTTGGACGCCTCACTCTGACCTCCTGAAGTGCTGATTGACTGCATCTCTCTCTCCCGTCGGTCCAGCTCCGCGGCCTTCCGTTCCAGCTCCTCCTGCCTCCTCAGTAGCTCAGCAGCTACTCCTGACGACTCCTGCAAGCACAAAGAGCCATGAACACACCGGAGACTTTTTGGTTGTTCTCTTTTTGCTCGTGTTTTTCTGTGGGGTGCTGTGTTCTGTAATGTTCTGCAACTCCTGCAGATTAGAACAAAGTTCTCTCTTTAAAAACTCGTCACTGTCTACAGCAGCACTGATGTGCCTCAGGCTTCATTGTCCAGAAAACCTTAAAAATGTGGACTGTTTATTGCATGTTAGGAATATGGCCAAATCAAGGGAATTATCCAGAAAATTCAGAGACCAGATCAGTCTAAGGAAAGGGATAGAAAAGACCCGGAATGTTCCTAGATACAGCTGGTTTGCAGGTCTGAAGCTAAAGGAACAGTGACCACTCAAAAAAAACCCTCAACTGCCTGGAAAAGACCTGCAGAAGCCAGTTCTGTTTCTACAATAAGCTACAGACTAAACACTAAAGAGCTCCATGTCTGAACTCCAAGACATGCACCACTGCTGACCCCAAAGCACAAGAAAAGTCAGTTCTATTTTGTTCACAAATGTATAAATAAGTCAAAGAGGTTTGGGAATCCGGTTCTATGAAGTGCACGGGAGTGGCTCAGTGATGCTTTGGGGCTGTTTTGCTTCCACCGACACTGAAAACGTGCAGCACTTCTACAGGGAAAAAAAAAAAAGAGAAAAAAAAAAAAAAAAAACCAAACAAAACATGCAGTTATTTTTTGTTGTACCTGCGCCTGAGGCTGTGAGTGGGCTGGAGTCTCCTCTGAGGCCCTCATGATGGCAGGTTGCGTTGTGGCCCTGGGGCCTGCAGCCCTGGGTGCCATACCTGCGGGGTTCTGCAGAGGAAGCAACAGACGAAACAACCATTTCATGTTTTCAGTCAGAATACACGTTCAATACTATCACACTGTTTCTGATAGTAAATTGACATGGCAAAAATTCATACGTCGCAGACGTAAAAAAAAAAAAACAAAAAAAAAAACTGCTGCAAGAAAATGAGGAAGTTAACGTTTCTTCAAATAGTGATCATGCTGGTCTGTTATTTAGTGATTAGAAAAAAAAAAGTACAGCAAGTTATGGTGTAAAAAAAAATAATAACATTTTAAAAAGATCAAATAAAAAGTAATGCTGTGTGGAGTGCAGGATGCTAGTTGGAGCAGCAGAAGAATAAAAAAATCATTAAGGGAGGAGAAACCTGAACCTGTTTATGTCCCGTTTTTAAAATGTGAAGTCTGTCTATATTTAAAAAGCTGCTCTCTGCTTTATAGCACATCTAAACCACATCTCAGTGGCTTTTCTTGAAAATTATTTTAGGTAAAGCCTTTCAACACTAGCAAAAATTTATAACTGTTGCATTTTCTGCAAACACTTAGTGAGCCCTTTTCTTCTAGGAAACCACTAAAAGGACTGATTCTGAAGGAATACTCAACAGTAAATATTACCCAAAACATTTTTAAAAATCTATTTTTTAAAAATACATTTGGTATTCCAATTTTGTTTTTGCTTGTGTTCTGAATTTTTCAGATATTCTGACATATGTGTATGTATAAATCATAAAGTCTGCCTGAGACTTACTCTAGCTACCCTTTCTGAACATGAAGAGCTCAAATACAAAACATCTGAAAGCAAAATAAGTTATTGATTCATTTTACTGTAACAAGGTTTCTTACACATTTAATTTTGAAATTCCCTATTTTTCTAAATAAACCATTCAATTTTTAAATGTGTGTTTTCAGGCAGTAGGTCAAAAACCAAAATAATTATGAGTAAAAAAAAAAAAAAAAAAAAAAAATAGGGGTGAGATGTACTAAAATCAAAGACATTATTTCATCAATGTGAAAAAAACCAACTGGACTTATTAAACATTAAGAGAATTTTGAATAAGATAAAAAAAAAAAAAAAAAAAAAGTCACTCAAACCTGGAAAATGCTTAAACAAAGATTCCATATTTTTTTCTGAAATAATCTAAATTTTATCTGTATGTGTTGAGCCTGATAATAGAAAATGACAACTGAGGTTACGTTAGCACAGGTTTTACATGGAACAAGTGAGCATCAAGGATCAATTCAGAAAAACATATAAAACTATCAGTGCATGCAAATCTATGAGGTGTTAGACGCTGCAGCTCCTGGACTCACCGGTTTGGCATCTGTGAACGGGTTGTACTCCTCTAACCCTGCTGTGGCAGTCTGTCTTGCTTGTGTCACCAACGGATCCTGAAACAAAAACAACTGGTTTCATGTGGCAATGCTTTCAAATGTATCACAAGATTTGTATTTAAAAAAATAAGAGCTATAATGGTTAACACGAGAGTAAAAAGTCTGCATTATCACTCTGACATACAGGGTGTGAGAGCTCTCTTTATTCAAATATAACAAGCCTATAATTCAATAGTGGCAAAGAAAAGATAATCCCAATAATTTTCACCAGACAGCGGCTAAAAATAGTCGTCCCTTTGAGTTTGAGAAGGAGGGCAAATCTTTTTGACAGAAATAAACAGACGACCTCCATCTCACACATGCTTCTTGCAAGAATACAGCTAATTATTGAATTGCAAAATAATCATAATTCAGACAGCCTTGTTCTGAGTAACATGAAAACAAAAATATATATTTTTCCTGCAGGCAACAGTTGAAGATAGGTCTTATCTTTCTTTTTATAATTAGCTTACCATCAGCTGCTGGTTAGCCTTCCACTAGTCTCATTCAAATGGCTGCTGGAGATAAACATCCAATCTGGATTATTCCTGAAGTGCTACCCTTATCCAGTCTCGGTGACGTCCTCTCAGTGTCTCTCTCTGACTCTTAAATGTCTCGGAGCAGCTCTTCCGCTGCCACACACATGCAAACGAGGCGTCACCGGACCGCGGTCATTAATTTTTCAGTGTATGTTGCGTTTAAAATTTAATGCTGCCCTACTGCCCGGCTCCACACACCCAATGCAAATGAACTGAGTTTTTTTTTTTTTGTTGTTGTTGGAACATCAGAAGATCACCTGGCATGCTTTGGCTGCTGCAAAACAGGATGAAACCCCAAATTGCCACCATATTCTGCGTCTGATCAATCTGCAGAGAGTTCGGCTGTGATATCTGCAGCTTCTGTAATTAGCCCACTCTCTGAGAAATAGGACAAAACAGTCAAGGACCAGAGGGCGACTTCGCCCCATATGTCGCCAATAATGCCACCATATGATTCTATGAAGTATTGATGATAGCTCCAAAAGGGAAAGGGAATAGAAAACCTATCATTCCCCGGGCAAAATGGCGTGAGCCAGCAGATGAGCAACATAAGGCAGTAGAGCACAGGCTCACCAGACAGGTCAGTGTGGAAATGAAAGCCGTACTGCTCCAATGTCAGAATACATGTTCTACTCACTGATTTATTTTTGACTGTTATTTTAAGCTAAAATCACGTCATGGTTACAAAAACCTCAATCATTTTCCGTTCTACCACTGTTTTGGTTTTAAATTGATTTAATGAGACAGGATGGAGACAGGCACTGCCGGCCAGATGGCTGAAAGACGGATACTATACTTTCCCCTTGCTTACAAGAAAGAAAAATCCAGATATTTTGAAATATTTCTGGCTGTGAAAAATCCAGACAGCGATGGAGTAAAAACTAAAGGAGAGCAACCCATCACTCCTGTCAAGGTAACAGCATTTTAAGCTTCAAGCAGCTAAAAGCTAAAGCAACTGATTAACTAGTTTCTTTTACCCTCAGACTTAAACTATAAAAAGCAAAACAGTAAAATGAGACAATATTCTGCACAATAAGCTCTGCTACATTTAGTACTGTAATATTATAGATAACATTCTCATAGTTGATCATATTATTTATGGGGCAGTAGGAAAAACATTGCTGCTTTTGTTTAAAATGAAAGCAATCAGATCACATTTAAGTTTTTAATTAATTTTTTTGTGTTTAGACTGGGACAATCAAACCAGCCGAGGCTTAATCCCTGAAAATGCGAGCTGTACAGAGAAATCGTCTGGTGATCGATGCTTTGTTGGCTGTGAAACGTGACTGGATGTCTGAAAGTCAAAAATCCAATCTTATGGAATACAGCATATCAAAGCATGCAAAATCGTATTGCAAACTATTGGCTAATTATGTGATGATGATATATATCACAATAACACACAGTTTCCCTCTTTTCTTTTATATCACAATGGCCCCACACAGTTCTTCTAGCTTCAGCATCTTAGCAAAACATATACATAAAGTGTGGGCATCTGGCGAGATCAAAGTGTATTAAAAAGGCCAATTGTATCGCTGCCATGCAGGATTTGCATTCACTGGAGCTAAAATATAATATTGTTCAAAATAAGCAAGCAGTTCTTGTTCAAAAGCAATACTGTATACATTGGTACTGCAATGAGGATTGGATTTTGATATATTATACTGCTCTAACTATAAGTCAGCTCTAACACAGGGGTCTGCAACGTGTGGCTCTTTGGACCTTCCACAATTGCTCTTCATAACTCTGGCTTAAAATGATAAAAGAATCAACTAATGTTTTAAATATAAATTTAATAAATGCTGGCTTTACAGTTTTACAGGTAAAGCCTGTAAAACTGATTTTTCACAACAGAATGATACTAAATGTACTAGTGATATTGTTTTAGATATATATTTTTCTGTCATTAAGTTGAAACTATAAGATTTTTTTTAAATTTTCCATAAATTTCAATGTCCCACATGAGGAAACGTATCCATCTTCATTTCTGAAAAACTTTGCTGTTTTTCTTTATTTTAAAACCTAAAAACAGATAGAAAATGTGGTTCTTTAAAAATGAAAACAAATTTCCTCAAGTAGATGTTTATCAAAAATGATAAGTTCTCTTTGTTTAAAAGCTCATGTAACATTTATGGCTCTAAAAAAAAAAAAAAAAAAAAAAAAAAAAAAAAAAAAAAAAAAAAAGTCTTATTTAGCTGGACTGAGGGCAAATGTGGCTCTTAGGATTGTAAAGGTTGCAGACGTAAGCTCTGAGGAAATACCAGTCCGAGTAAGCTATTTTCAATATCAGTGAAGTGTTGAGCTGTCAGCTTCTGTCTGTTATGAAACATGCAGGATTTGGAAACGTTTGCACCCCTTTGGAAATGCACCCAACATTTGCTGCCCTTGTGTGCATGTTTACAACATTAGATACGACTTATAGGAAGGCAGGAACTTAGAGGTCAAAGAGAACATGATCAAATGCATGCTGGCCTTATTAGACAGACAGTCTTCTATCGGCTAACAGCAGAGAAAGGCGACATTTTGATACAAAGACAAATGTGTACCACAATATGCTCTGCTGTTTTCAGTTCATACTTATCACGCAAGTATTTAATAGCTTATCAATATGCCAACATATAATACAGTGTATGAATGAACTAATCAACTAAGTCTACGTAAAAAAGTAAGTGCGTATATACTGAGTCAGCGCTAACACCTGCTTTATATTTCTATATTTTGTAGAAGCTAACATAAAGTGACAACTTAAGCGAGCCCAAGAAACTTCAAATTCAAGTAGTATTATCTCTGTACATTCACAGAACCCAGCCGGAAACAAACTTTCCGGTTTACGTGTCGCCAAACCAGTATACATGTTGTATGAATACAGTGGCTAAAGCAACAGCAGCTAACTTAGCAAGCCAGCGTTACCTGAAACGGGTTGTTTAAGTCCTGGTCCGCGAATGGGTTGCTATCAAAATCGGACATTCTTCTGCTGAATGGACAGCTTTACGTCGGTTCCGTCCACTTCGTCTAATGTGTTAAGGGTTCTGGTATGACCTAGAAACCTGAAAGCCGGGGAACTAGCTTTGCAGCTGACAGGTGAAGGTGGAGGAAAATGTTGACTGTTTCCAGAAACAGTATCCAGGACGAGACCTGACGACCGGATCAAGCTTGACACGAGAATACGTCAAGCGGAAGTAAAGAAACGTAACAGAGGAGAACCCCCCCCCCCCAAAAAGTATGAACTTGTTGCATTTTCATAATAGGTTGCAATTCTTCCACTTTACTTACTTCCAAATCGCATGAAAAGAAGCAGCGAAGTCAGCTCTTTATCTATAAATATTTAAGATTTTATTTTTTTATTTGGTGCCTCTTGAATTTATGACATATAAAGATAACCAAAATTCAAGAAATACATTAAAAAAATCTATTAATGATTATTCAGATGTGTCAGTAGTTAATTAGTAAAACAAATGTATGAACTAGTTTAATGTGTTTTACATTTTTTAAAAGGCACATAATTGTTTCACTATTTATGTCATTCCGCGTTCACTTGCTGCGACAAGAAATGTATTTTGATCAATGAACCGTCCCCAAGCAGAGTCAGTGGGCGGGGCTAACAAATGATAGATGAACAGTAACATTTGGTAACAAATAATGCAAATCAAATGGTGCAGTTTCATTTAACCAGTTACATCTGAAAATATTTCAGCAAAGAAAGCATGAGAGGTCCTTGAATTTATATTACATTACATTTGTGCCCTTACATTTGTGCTCACTTTGTTCCTTTTGTTGCTTCCTTGGCAACAGTTGAGCTCGTGGCGTTTCAGGCATAGATCTACACATTATAAATGTGAGAAGTTTAAAGGTGGGGAGATTGCTAACTAAAATGTAATGATTACAGACTGAAAAAACGACACATTGTCTTCGAATTATTGTTGCAGAGCAGTGGTTTCGCTGCTTGTAACATGTTTTCTAGCAGTTGCTCAGCCTTAACTGAAACCCTTTGCATCAGGAACACAATTGTGTTTTATTGTTTATCTTCTATAAACATGAAATAAAAAATAAAAAAATACACACATACTTTTTACTTAACTAACAGTTCTAAGGTATCATTTAAGCAACGTCAAAAACATCGGAATCGTATGAACCATTCCCATATTTACAAGAACATTTCATTTCCCTTTGGGCTCAATAAAGTATTGTTGAACTAAATATTTTTGGCATGTTAATGTTCCTTTAATTAATTTCCTTCTTAATCTGTGTTTGCAACAAACTTTACCCAGTAAATTGTTTACTTTTGTAATTTTAGTCCATCTGCTTTACATTTTAATCACTTTAGTCTTTTGATTGTGAGATTTTTATTAAGATTGTGATTGACAGATTTCACAAATTTAAAATGGTTATTTTTTTTATTTCAGTGTCATGCTTTGATTAAATATCCTGTTTTCCTTTTTCCAGCTTTGAGAAATTGCATATGATTTGATTAAAATGTATAAATTTCACTAAATGTTTTTAGAGGGCTTGTAATTTAATTTAATTCAAAACTAAAGGAGAAGGATTTTTTGGTAAACAGTTGATTGTTTCATCAGCATCAGCTTCTAGTTGTTAAACATCTATGGTCGACCTGCAGCTGCAGTCCAGTCATGTGACGCCAACTTGTCCAACTCACACTTCCGCTTCTGCGTGTAAAAAGTTGTGAAAAATCTGGAAGAACTTTAGCTCTGTTGGAACTTTAAGAAAGACACTACGCTGACATTTTTGACAAGTTAAGGAGAAGTTTAAAGCTCTAAACGCACGCGGAGTAAGGTTTCCTCTCGGATAGCTGTTTAGAAGCGAAGTCATGTCGACTACAGCCCTGTACAACGACCAGCAAGGAGGCGCGGAGGCTGCTGTGGAAGCGGGGCAAGAGACCACCCCGACCTCCTCTAGCACCGGGGCTGCCTTTGGACTTTTTAGCACCGACTTTAAAAAGTAAGTCAACTCCACATGTTTCATTTCCAGATAGTTCCGAGCTTTTGAGGTAGGGGCTTGTGGTTAACGCCATACAGCTGTTTGCAGCGTAAGCGGCCAGCATCAACAAAGCAATCTCTGAAGCTGCAAGTCTGCTAGCTGTCCTTGTTGCTCGCCATCACTGATCTTTGACCTGTCATGTGACCTCCACCAACACCCCGTTAACTTAAGCTGATCCCAACAAACATATTAACATCCAGCAAGTTGCCGTTTTGTGTTCATACTCTGTTACGTTGGTGCTCATGTGGTTCTACGTTTTTCAAATTTGGCTGGATTTTTTTAAATTTTTATTTTACGGGAGTACTTTGGGCTTCTAATACTTTGTGTATTCACTTTAGCTCTTGGCCGGTTTGTTTCAGGTGTATGAAAAGGTTCTTTTGCATATTGTAATGATCCACTGGTGTCTGCCACAACAGTGCAAGTTATTATGTACCTCTCTGGCCTCATTCTGTCGCTGACCACAGCAGAGCTGCGTCTCTCATCCAGCCAGGGATTGGAATCAGCCCATTTCCCTTTGACTGGCTCTGCCCTCAATTCAAAACTGAGAAGTCCTACCATTTGTGGTCGATGAATACATCAACCAGCCATACTTTGATAAATGCACCGCCTTTTAGTCTAATAGAAATCAACACGATGTTTGGTTAGGGATGGGGTGGGTGAAATGGATTTCAGATTTTATCATGATATTTTATGGGAGCTTTTGATTGTGATAATGATACAAGTGATGAAACACTAGCACTTCTTTGCAGTCTATTTTAGGTAACTGTAATGGCTGGGACTACATGGGACAGCAATCAAAGCCCCACAAACAAATGCTGCTCTTGAAAAACATACCCATTTGAAATGGGCTCCTTCAGGACACCAGTAACACAATTTAATTTTTTTTAAATCACTTAACTGCACACTAACTACATTTAATCGTATTTTTGAATTTATTGAAGTTTATTGATGCTTTCATGAAACAATGAAAAAAATAATTCTGAAAATACAGCTAGTCTTTGGAGTTTTTAAACATTAATTGGAAGTTATCATTGTCACAATAAATCAGAATTCTTATTCTGATGAGAAATTTTTATGACCAACGATAAGATAAATGCCTACCCATAGTTAGGGAACATGGTTTAATGCAAAAGTAGGGTTGATTTCGTGTTTCTTTCATTTTATGTTGGAAATGTATACAGGCCTGAACTTTTACTTGGTGGACTAGTAACACAACTGAAGCTGCATAGTTAAAAAAACATCAATATATTCTGTCACAAGTGTAAGAGAGTATCTCTGTTATGTCAAGGAATTTTTATTTTATTTTATTTTTTTTTTAACCAAGCATGAAAAAGAGTTTAAAAACCTCTGGGAAAGTCAGTTCAAATGTATGGTTTTGTTTTTTCTGTTCATTGTTTTGGATTTCTTCAGTCAAGTCAGTAAGACTCCCCAAAAAGCAAGTGCTGGCCTGATTAGTTAGTGTCTTTACAGGCTTTCTACAAGGCTGCAAGGGTTAGGGTTAGGCTTTCTACAAGGAAAAAGTCTCCAGTGTATCTATACAGTTGAAACCAGAAGTTTACATACACCAAATAAAAAGACACATGCACCTTTTTTCCCCACAGTCTGGAGTTAAATCAGACCAAACCTTTCTTGTTTTTTCTCACACTTTATTATAGCATTTATTTTTCAATTTAGCTTGGCAAAAAGACAGCTATGGCTAGCAGCATGTTGCAGCCTTCTAAGTTTTAAGGCCTCAGGCCAGAAAGCTACCACCAGAGGTCAGCAACTCACATGTTGAATCAACTTTGCATCTATTTTTTTTTAAAGTCAAACACATTAGCTCAGAGAGTGAACTGTTCACTTAGTTAATTTTATGTTTTGACTCTCACTCTCAGCAACCAATCAGTAGCAGGACAATTTCTCATGCCAAGGTGAGATACTGAAAAGAAAATACAAAGATATTAATGCCTCTGACAAAATTCATAATGTGTACAAATAGAAACCTTAGAGCAAAGCTTATTCTGTTGCAGTGAAGTACATATTTTAGTGTATTTTCCTGTTTGAATTGCTGAATGTTTGTTAGATATGCTCGGAAAAGAAACGTTGGGAGCTTCTTTCTGTCAGTGAGGAAAGGTAACATGTGACTAATTTGTGATCGCTGACAAAGGACATTTTTCTGTGTCTGGTCAGTTGTGTAGAATTATTGTGCCTTGTTGGGATCTTGCAAGTGGATTTTTATACTGTATTAATTGGTTAGCAGTTGGTTGGTTAGTGTGAGTTGTTTGGATTAACTGAGGCATGTTGAGTTCTTCTGTTGTCCAGATGCTTCTCTGGGTTGCTACATGTTACATGAACATTGATTTTTGTTTTTCCAAGCAATAAAATATGATCTTATATGGTCAAATGTATTAAATAACTCAAGCACATGTGAATCTTGCCACTCAGACACTAACTGTCTTTGCAATGATGTTTATTGCCAAACAGAGGCGTTTATTCTGACCGTCACCCTGTTTGGTTTCAGCTGATTCTTATTATGGAATACATTTCTGCAACTGAAGAAATGTAGCTTGTGTAATTTGTTTATCTGTTTTGGATCTTTAACACATATTGAATTTATTCCAACTGAAAAATGAACACTCACTCTGTTTAAAAGAGAAGAACACGTTGTGCATAGATGGTGGTTATCAGTTCTGAACACCTGGGATAAAATCTGAAACCATAGAAATGGTAAGAAGGCAAGTTTTGTACCTGGACATGATGATGTTTTCTAGCTAGTTGGTGCTTAAACTTGAAATGCACCAATCAGACGTTTTGGGTGATTTTTGATCTGGGTTTTTTTTTTTTTTTTTTTGGTTGGTACAGGAGTTAGCAGGCTGAGGTTTCTCTTTAAGAAATATAATAAATAGCAATTTTAATATTTTTTTTCTAGTGTTCCTGTCTGAGTGGGTCTTTATTAGAGGAGCAGAGTGTTCACTTCTATGGCCACAAATGGATAAAATCCAGTACCAAGGGATGCTTCTACAAACATTCGTGAAAGAATGGGCCGCTTCCAGGAGCTCAGTGAATTCCAGTGTGTTACCATGATAGGATGCCACCTCCTCAATTAGTCCAGTGAGTTCATACTCCATACGGGCCCATAAAGACATGGATGAATGAGTTCAGAAGGTCTCGACTGGTCTGCACAGACTCTTGACTTCAACTCAACAGAACACCTTTGCAATGGATTCAAGCGAAGCTACGCCTTCTTGTCCAGCATCATTGTCTGACCTCACAGATGAATTCTAGAAGAACGAACAAAAAGATCCCATAAACAATTTCCCTAACCTTGCAGAAAATCTTTCCAGTAGAGTTGAAGCTGTTATAGTTGCAAAAGGTGGGAGGACTTCATATTAAACCCTGTATTAGGAAAGGTTGTCACATCAGTGTGTATAAGTGTTAAGGTAGATGAGCAAATACTTTTACCAACAGTCGACTTTGACATTTTTTTATTACTTTAAATCAGCTTTTTACTCTCTGGTCAATAAGTGATTTATAAACATATTTTAATTTGCACACAGCTACAGCACAGGACTTTAGAAAGAGTTCATACGTATGAGATTGGAAGCATGCAGATGTTACAACTCCTTCTTGGACAAATTTGGATAGTTTTAGCTGCTCATATGCATAATCTGTATTGTTAATTCAAACCCTCAACGAAAACAATCAGGGTTTAAAATGGGCCGAAAGGAATTTTGTCATAAGGAGTATTCTGCAGGCAGATTTCTCCCTTTGCAAAAAATCATTCTTTTGTACTCAACGTCTTCAAGGCTATTTCCTGACATTCATTCTGGTGCGGTTATCTTTGATTAAAGGCCTGTCCTGTTGGCTTTGTCGGCCAAACTTGGCAGGGTGTGCGGGCTCAGCGGTGTCAGCCTAAAGTGGATTATTGTGCAGTGGTGGTGAGGGAAAAGTGGCTCGGTTTTTACCCACCAGTCGAGATAAGGCCCTCCTTTTTCCCCTAGAGGGAAGTGCTGTCGAGTCACATACAAAGCCAGGAGCCAGATTTCCATAGGAAGGGGCGGCATGTGTTAGCATGGAGCAGAGACGGTTGAATGATGTCTGTCAAACAGGAGGAGAGCGCGTCGTATGTGCGTGAACAACTCTATCCTCAGGCATAAGGATGACTTGCCATTAGTGAGTTGATGAGGGATCTTGTGACTTTTTTTACACAACAGAAGAGGAAGAGAGAAGTGAATGACAAAGTCTGTGCAGTTTGTCGGGAGTTCCTCGCTTTGTGGTCAGTGAAAAGGAGAGAACTTTAGATTAAACCTGAAGAAGAAGCAAAGAGATACAGCCTGAAGGGAGTGTTTGTGGATTTACAGCCAGGAGAGGCTGTGGAGTCCGCTGTAGAGGAAAGCTAGGATGAACGGCGGGTTCTCGTCCTTGCGTTCAGAGGCGGCGGGAGCCATGAGGACAGTGCTGGTGTCTGCTGAGAGCTTACAGCTCACTCTGAAGCCCGAGCTCACTCAGGAGGAGCAGGCCCTCACGCAAACCAGCAGTAAACTCAAGGAGACGCGCAAAGCCGGGTACAGCAGTAAGACCACCCAGAGCTCCCACACGTGTTCTATTCCACACATGTTGTCTGAGAAGAGATGTCTTTTAGGTTATTGTTCTGTCACTCTGTGTTAGCTGAAGTAGTCAGAAGAACTTTGGTTAGCTCATGGGAGAATTAAAATGTGAGTAGGACATTAAAACCAGTGTGTAACAGAAATACTCGAATCAGCGTGTTGATGTGCTAAACTTTAGCATTACCTACTTAATACAAAATTACTGTTAAGACTGGTATCTAAGGTAATGAAGCAGTATATTTTATTATACTATAATTTTATACTCTACAACATTTTTGAGATACAGCATAAAGCACTTGTTTGAATGCTGCAGTCACAGGATGCTTACAAAGCAAGAGCCTAAGGGGGCTTTTATGTACAGGGTTCCTACACAGTCAAGTATGGAATGTGTTTGTATTGTTTTCCAGGTAAGTGTGGAGATTCCAGACTTTGTTCTTCAAAATATGAAAATCTAAAAATATTGTGCTTTTTTTTTTTTTTTTTTTTTTTTTTTTAACATGATTGCTATTTTTATAACATAATTGGTCTTAGATTTTCATTGTCACATACTGAGTTTCACATTTTAACCATCCATATTTAGTTTTTTTTTTTTGATGTGTTGATTGAGTACACAAAGCTAAATGCACATTAATTGTATTTTTGGATTCCAGCCAACAGAACCTTTTAGTTTTTAAACCAGATCTGACTTAGATGCCAGAAAATAAGTTATTGAAGCTGCTTTTTACATTTTTTAGTTACAGAGTTGTCAAAAATAAGGTTCTTTAAAGGTGTGTTTTAAAGATCGTGGTGTAAGTAAGTGGTACAGATTCTAAAAAAAAAAGCTAATCTAAGTTGGTGTAGATCCCAAAGAAGCAGTACTGATTTAGAACTCAGTTTTTAGCTTTGTGTTGTTCCTTAATTTGTGAAACATGTAGATAATTTTTTAAAGAAAATAGAATCTGTCAAAGCTGTAAATGCGTTTTCAAAGTAAACGTTTTCTGCTCAGATGTTCACAATGTTAGAAAAGGTGCATCTTATTCACTTCAGAAGTTTTGGATTAGGGCAGCTGGGTGCACACCTCCAAATTGCCCCCAAGCACAACTGTGCTAATTGTTGGGAGACAGTAGGAAGTACAAGAGTTGTCTTTCTTTTCTTTTCTTTTTTTTTGCTTATCAGTCAACAGTCAACTATTTAAGATGTGCATGATCATATTATTTTTGGTGTACCAAAATAAGAAAATTAGCCATCCTTTCATAAAAATAAAGTGTAACTGATGACGCAAACCTCACACATGGAAAGATCAATAAATGCTACGTTTTCTTTTCAGTATACCAATTTCACACAATTGTTCTTTTTTTTTTTTTTATGAGCATTTGTGTAATTGCACAACTTAAGGTGGCTGGTTTTATGAAGT
This sequence comes from Anableps anableps, assembly GCA_014839685.1. Classification (NCBI taxonomy): domain Eukaryota; kingdom Metazoa; phylum Chordata; class Actinopteri; order Cyprinodontiformes; family Anablepidae; genus Anableps; species Anableps anableps. The sequence continues at coordinate 25,822,126 of CM026081.1, forward strand.
AGCCTTCATGATAATGTGCTAGTTGTAGTTTTAGAGCCATACCTATGTTTTTAAGGCCATAAAGAATGTTGAATTGTTTATTGTTGTGTCTTATCCTCACTTTTGCTATCATTGCAATTAGTGCAACAAAACATGCGTTATGTTCACGACACATTTTGATATCCAGCAACGCATTTGTTAGACTAGTCAGCAAACCGTCCCATAAACGTCAATAAACCACTCCTCCATCTACTCAGGTGTCATGCTCATTCTGCTTTTTAAAACATATTAATAATTAAATAGTAGAAAACTGGTCTGAAAATTATTACCAAGATTTATGAGTAAGCTTCTTATTAAAAAAAAAAAAAAAAAAAAAAAGTTGCACATTTTCTTCAAATCAAAGTGTTACAGCAATAAAGCCCTTCAATGGAATTCATAAAGACAAAATCTATTCAGAAATGGGTAAACTGGTTATGCCTTCAGCACTTTTCCATTTAAGGTGGGATGTATCAAGGTAAAGCTAAGGCATCTGCTGAGTCGTGTATCAGTCTCAATAAAACATACCCGTGGTCGTCATGGGAACTAGCTAAGTATTTTGCTGAAACAGTTGACTGTTAACAATGTTCTGCAGCTCTGTGTTTAACTCAGCCTCTGCATGGAACACTGAGCTGTGTTGTTTCAGAGGATCACCGAGTTTGCTACCTAAAGCATGATCGTCATCATGTCAGCAATGAGCTGGTTTAACCCGACTTGTTCTTGTCGTTCGCCAGACTGTACCGTCATTGTGCAGCGTTACCTTTGCATGTGTGATTATAATGGGTGAAATGGTTCCAGATGTCCAGGACATGGAGATTTCACAGCACCTTTGACCCAGCTGGAATTTTGAAACTGATTATTTAAATAGCATCTGTTAGCACACGATGTTCTAACTGTGATGTTGGCCTAAGTTAAGACCAGAAAAATCTTCTGTTCTCAGAAATGAAGACCTGAAAGAGATGCTGGAAAGCAACAAGGAGTCCCTCAAACTGGAGGCCATGAAGAGGATTGTTCAAGTGAGTTTATTCTTATTTATTGGCTGTTTTTATATTTAATATAAAAAACAACCACAACTATTTTTTATTTATTTATTTATTTATTTTTTTGTTTCCCTTTTAGCTCATTTCTAAGGGAAAGAATGCATCTGACTTGTTTCCTGCAGTGGTGAAGAATGTTGCAAGCAAGAACATTGAGGTATGACACCCCCGAGAAGCAGATGATTCATTTCATTTTAGCATGACACACCACATGGTTTCTCTTAGACTGATGCTTGAACAAATTTCCTTTATATAAAGCAAGAAATTGATCATGTGGATGGCTTAATTGAGTTGTGGTGTTATTATTCTTGCAGTGGAGGACCTAATTAAATTAGGCTTTTATATTAATAAACTCTACCTTGAAATTGTGATTCTTTTTGAAATGGATCCACATTTAGCTTCAATTGTTTATGTTACGCTTCTTTAGTTTTTTTTTTACATTATAACCATAAACTTCAATGTATTTTACTGGATTTTTATGTGACATACCAATGCAAATTAGAGCTTAACTTGTGAAATGGAAGGAAAATGATGCACCATTTTAATCTTTTTTTCACACATAAGATTCAAATCTGTCGTGAGTTTCTATCATCCTGAGGATGGGCCTCAGTAGCCTCCTGCAAAGCCCATTTTAGCAAATGACCAAACTCTAAGCAGCTGTTCAAGAAGGGGGTCTATGCCCAGAGCCTGTGAATATTGATTAGCGGCAGCAGAATAATCATGTAGCGTGAGGGGCAGTGTGTGAGCAGGGGGCCAGAGGCCGGGCGCTGCGTACGAGTCATGCAGCCGAAGAAGCTAGGCGGCAGGGAGCGGGAACAGGCCGGTGGATATAATTGGAGAGAAGCAGTCTACAGTCACATCTTCTCTATCCTGCCTTGTATGCACCAGCTGCTAAGGTTGTGTGAGGTCTTCTTACTTCATCTTTTCTCTCTCGTCTTTCTCCGGGTGTTTCTAGTGTGTATCTCTCTAAAAATGGCCTCCTCTTTCTCTCTCACCTCCCTCTCATCTCTGTGAGTGGCTGTTGAGACACACTAATTATTGCACAAGTCAAAGAGCTCAAGTGTAGTTTATTGACAGCTGCTGTGTGATATATATATATATTTTTTTTGTATGAATGCTTTTATTTTCTTTAATTTCTGCTGTGATTCCCACAAAGTTTGTAGCTGTATGTTTGGTTTTTTTTTGTCCACTTTTTTGAAAATCAAGTTATTTGTAGAAAACCAGTATGTATTTAAGGCTGGGCATGTTTAACTTGTAACTCCATAAATCTGCTTTCTAACAGCTCTTGATTAAGTTAGTTGTGTGATTTGTGGTCAAAGAGACCAGATCCTTGAGGGCAGCTGGGTTGTGTCTCCTTTTTTTTTAATTTTTTTTTTATAGTGAGTAATGCCATTAATTCCAGCAGTAATGACCAGAACGATGATTGAGAACTGTGGTGCTCTGCTGCTGGTCAATATGTGCAGGATTAGAACTCACAAGGCTTATTACTGGCTGAAGCTCTCGGTGATTGTACCTGAAATGTTGCCTTTCTCCTGACCTCAAGCTAAAATCAGCTTATAAATGAAATGAGTAGTTCCTCAAACAAGTCTTCATTTTTCACAACACATTTTCTATCCTCTGTTTCATCTCTGTCTCCTTGGGAGGAATCAGATGGATTTATTTATAGGGCTCTAACGAGATTTGGAACTAATTCTAAATTATTTTCAGTAAGGTTTTGAGTAGTAAACACTGATTTTTAGCAGAGTCTGACATCAATAGTGTTTACTAGGAGCAGAGGTGATATCACACTGTGTGTGAGAGTGGGCTGTCTCTGTAAAACGATGATTACAGGGTTCAAAGATAAAATGGGGTTAGGGTGTCTTTAACATTCTATATCATCTGTTAGCAAATTAGCATAGTTAGTATTACTAACTGTAAACATCAATGTCTAGCCCATTTCAGATTATTGTTTTGCAATAAATGCATAAATTCCAGTTGGCCCTGTTACGAGTCATTTTCATCATTCAAGTCGATTAACCAAGATCCCGGACTGTGGGTACTTTTCGGAGCAAGGATGGCAGAACCAAAGAGGCCTGACTTGGAACTCACAGCAGTCACCTGAGCAATATGCATGAAATTTGCATGGGGGATTTCCCCTGCGCCAAGCTAAGCTCAGTGTCTCTGCGCTCATGCAGGTGGTCAAAATTGATTCATTCATTCATTCCATCCCTCCATCCATTGTGTTGTGCTTATCTAAAATTGGGTTGCGGTGGGTAGCAGGTCCAGGAGGGAAACCACGGCACAACCCTTTCAAGCTAATTCTGGGTATTTCCAGGATAGGAGTAAATAGTTCCTACATTGCGTTCATATTTGGAGTCTCCTTCCATTAGGACATGCTCAGAACACCCCCAGAGGAAAGTATGCATGCTGATCAGATACCTAAACCACTTCAACTATCTCCTATCGAAGGTAGGCGCTATGGCTCTCTCCGTACATCCCTAAGCTTACAGTGTTTCTAACCCTTCCTCTTAGGCTGAGCCTGGCCAGCTTCTGGAGGAAGCTTATTTCAGCTGCTTGTATCTGGAATCTCCTTCTTTCAGCCTTGACCCGTAACTTGTGTTATAGCTCACATCGCAATAGATTTGGGGTAGAACACAGACTTGGAAACGGAGAGTTGCCAGACTAATGCCCACATTACAGCAATCTGTCGGTCAATTGCCGACATCTCAACACAAGCAACCACTGGATCTGTTTTGCCGTGAAGACAAGGAGTGTGTGTGTGTGTGTGATGTGCTGCCAAGATGGACACACAGGACATTGTGTGGTTGGACCACAAGAAGAAAGAAGAGAGAGATCTCTCTTCTCTGGTGCATCTCTGGTGATCAAGGCACCTGGAGACTTGAACTCCACCTCTTGAGTCAGTGACTCACCTCCAACCCAGATGAAGAAGTCCACCTTTTTCAGTTTGAGAACTTCAGCCTCAGACTTTGAAGAACTGACAGCTGTTCCTTTGGTGATACAGGAACTGGATAGAACTCCCTGGACTCCTGCACTCCCACACCAGCACCACAAAACGCCTCAGGGAACACAGTTGTGAGCCTTTTCCAGGTCCCCAAAACACATGTGGACCTTACAATCAAGCTCTTATGACCTTCCTCAGCAGATCCACAAGGGTAAAGGTTTGGTCCACTGTTCCATGGCCAGGTTCAGCAATCAGTTATAGCTTCATTTCCAACACCCTGGAGGAGGCTTTCCCAGAGAGGCTAAGAAGTGTGGTCCTTCAAAAGAAGGAACACACTCTCCAGTCTCCTTTCCTAAAGGTTCAAACCACTACCACTGTCTGCCCATCAACAGGTGTTGTCCCAGTCCTCCACGCACTTTCAAAAAAGCGCATCAACCACAACGGACCCATAACGTCTAGAGCCTTCAGCATCATGAGCCGAATCTCATCCACCTCTGGCACCCTGCTGCTCGAGAGCTTTTTGTCTTCCCCTGTGACCTTTGGCATGGTTTTGAACTCTTTCCCCCTTGGTCCTCAGACTCTGCCTCCCCCTCAGAGCACATAGTGCCTTGATGATGCAGATTCTCGAAAGTGCTCCTTGCACTGACCAACAGTATCCTCAGTCCATGTCTGAAGTAAAATGATTTCTGTTTTTTCCTTCTGAACTATTGGACTGTTTTCCAGTGAAGTCCTTCTCCGTAGCCTCTCAGAATTCCTCCCACACCCAGGTTTCTGCTGGATTCAGTGCTTTAGATGTAAGAAATTGTTGTGATCAACTTGTTTCTCAGATTAGATGTGTATCTGTCTAGTGTATCTGTGTATCTGTGTATGTATCTGTGTATCTATCTAGTCTATCTGTGTATCTATCTATTGTATCTGTGTATCTAAAAAAGTGTATCTAAAAAAAAAAACTTGCAGTGTGATTTGTCAAAGAAGGGAAATGGCCTTCACCCGCTGAACTGTAGCTTCCTGTGGAAGCGATCTGCATGAACAGCTGACATTCCAAGACAGAAAATGTAGTTACTTACTGCGTTTTTGCTTCCTCAGACTTTTTAAAATTTCGGTGTTGTCAGTGCGACCTCATTGTGTGCTCACTGGGAGCATCCGATCACCTGATCTTTGCTGATCAACTTGAAAATTGTCCGATCCTTGACTCCAAACAATGCGTCTCTAGTTTTCTCTGCTCTCCTTTTTGAAGAGTTGATGTGAATCAACAGAGGCCCAACTTTTGATGTCTAAACTAGTCATAAAAACAAGAGAAATATTATCTTAAGCTTTCCTGTGGAAAAACAAACAGGTGCGCACACCAGTACTCAAAAAGGGGGATGGGAGCTAATTCAAACCCTGGGCTAAGTATGTGGCTTCTGAAGACGGGAAACCTTTTATAGCAACATTTTTTTCCAGACCTTTTAAATAAATAGACTTCCAGTGAAAAATAAAAACAAACTGAAGGAAAGCTGTCCATTTTATGTCATGCATAATTGTTCATAATTTCCATCTGATATCTCCAGTCTAATGCCTTTTCAGTGACTTTACAACCAGCCACCAGCGTGTTCTGTCTCTGATTTAAAACATGAATTTTCTGTTTTACTCTTATCTCCTGGGCAGCTGAAGAAGCTTGTGTACGTGTACCTGGTGAGGTATGCAGAGGAGCAACAGGATTTGGCTTTGTTGTCAATAAGCACCTTTCAACGGGCCCTCAAGGTAACAGTTGTTCATTCTGAGGTATCTTCCTGTACCTTCGTTTTTCTGAAGCCTTATAAAAACTGTAGTTTATTAGGAAGGTTGTTCTCCAACTTTTAAGTAAATACAAAGTTTTTTCCAAGATATGTCTAAATGCTACTACAGTTGTACATCCATTTGGAACTCATTCTTACTAATTTCCACTCCATGGAAATTAATTTCTCATGTTTGCAATGCCTCTCTCACTCTCAATGTACTCAATACCAGTATAACAAAGAACTGCCTGGATTGCATATGAATTTAAGCAAATTATTTAAGATTCATGCTGTCTATAGTACTGATATGCTCTTAGGTTTTTTTTAGTGCTGCATAAAAAATGATTTTGAAGGTGAAGTGGTGGTAAGGTGTTGAAGCTATTGGGAAACCACTTGTCATGCATGTTTGCAATCAACACTATGCAGAAAGCCATTAACACTGCTGAGTTGAGCATTTGTTGTTATTGCAATTCATATCGTTGTTGCGACATTCACCAACACTATTACACATCACATGGCAGTTTGAAGCCCAAATACCCCCCCACACACACACACATACATGCACATATAAACACCTGTATTTGTGAAAATATTCCCTGACCTTTTGAAAAAAAATCAAAGAAATACCTTCTGTAATTGGCTTGTGTTGCTAATGGTAATTAGCCCGGTTGCTGAGTGAAACATTTGACAAATACTGGTGGTTTTCCAAATGGATAAGCTGAGATTTGACATTGTTTCTTCAGCAAAGTTATGACTCGCCACCAGCCTTTTTTGTTTTCTCTCTTGATATTCATCTGCTTCAGTTTTTGCTGCGGGGGTGCACTTCCTTTTTGACACCTATTTGAATCTGTTTGACCTACTGTTCTCTTGGTTATTATGATTTCTTGGCTTCATATTACTGCTATTTGCTTCTGTTTGACTGTAAACGTCTGATTGCAAAATCAGATGTTTATGTACTATTAAATGGAGCTCAGTTAGTACCAGCGTTACTTGTAACTAGGTTTGAGAACCTGATGTTATGAAAAAATACCTATACTTTGTTTTTTCCTCTTGACTCAGGCACTGTAATTATTATTGACAGGGAAACATTTTCATGTTTCTTTATTTCTGCGGCAGGATCCAAACCAGTTCATCCGAGCAAGTGCCTTAAGGGTCTTGTCCAGTGTCCGTGTCCCGATTATTGTCCCCATCATGATGCTGGCCATCAAGGAGGCTGCTTCGGACCTTTCCCCTTATGTCAGGAAGACCTCTGCACATGCTATCCAAAAACTCTACAGGTAATATTTTATGCACATATATTCATCCTACATTCCCCCCAATTCCCCCCCCCCCGTTTCTCAGTCAGGTAACCTCAGCATCACTCTGCTGTAGTTGGGAACAGTCGGCATATGATGGATGGAGTTTAGGCTCATTGGATGCTACAGGCAGCCATTTGGGCGTCAGCTGATTTTTCTCCAGTAACTGTAATTTTTAGATTCCTCTTGAAGTTGTGTCAGGTGAGGAATTCAGTTCGGTGTAGAGCGGGATACTGTACCTTATCGCTGTTGAAAAACGCTGACATAAAGTTCTGGTTCAGTCCTCCTTTCTTTCTCCCAATGTTCCCCAATTTTTGAGCTTAGTGTAAGGTGGGAGTCCTATCTGTTTTGTTTTGGTGTCACTTTTTAAAGTTGAGCCACAGAGAGTTGAATTGAGCACTTAGTGCTTCACATAAACATTCTGCATGTATTCAGGTAGAAAACATCCCTGTATTCGTTTTGGGTCATACTGAATATTTTAAAAATAAGCAGTGGTTGGGTGCGAGAGAGATTGTCTGATTCAAAGCAGTACTTAAAAGTCGAACTTTATTTTCTGCCCATTTTATTATATTGCCCATTTTCTTTACAGTGTTCTTATTTTGTCATATCGGATTTCATAGTAAAGTTGAAATAGACTTAACAACAAACTATAGTGTTTGTTAGCAAGCGGTGGCTTGTTGATTTAACAAAAGAGCATTGCTAATAACTCTAAACTAGCTCAGAGACCGTGGTACACATGGGTGACTTCACTGTAGAGTACCTTAATAAGTACTCATAGAATGACAAATGGAGACATTTAAGTGTCACTTTTATGAAATTTTAAATTTTAATCCATGCTTGGATGGAATTACTCCCTCCATGCATCCTCTGTTGTGTTTTTACGAAGCGGTCACAGAGAGAGCGCGCCACACTTTTCCGAAGACAGCCTTCTCCGTGGACGACGACGTTGCAATTTCCATCCAAAACATTTTAGCCATTTGACAGTCTTTGTAGTTATTTCGTGTACATATTTTTTCACCTCGTCGGATAAATGTTCCATATTCATGTCCCCAGCGGGTACAAAAACCAGGTAGTGGAAACATACTAGTTTTAGTGAAATATCAACACTGCTGTCTGAGTGCATTTCTGCATGAAACACGGCCACAAACTTCTGACCAATCACACAACACACCGCACAGAGCTCTGTGTGGGAGGGGAGGGGAGGATATGGCAAGCCTTGGCTTAGCGCAGCATGGCTCCGCGCATTTGCGGCATTCCCGAAGTGCGCAATCTTCATTTTTGCGAACCTTGCACACGGTGAAGCTCACGTCAAGCTCGGTCTTCCCATGCATTCGGTAAAGTTAACAAAAAAAAAAAAAAAAAAAAAAAAAAAAATGTTTGCCTTCAACGAAGACGGGCCGGTTGAGTCCTTCTCTTTTTCATTGTAATTTCCTCTTTATTATGGTGCGTTCCACGCATGTGTATGTTCCCAGTGCCGGCTGCATGGTGATGTCAGGACGTCCCACATAGTTACAAAATGGAGGCTGACAAGTAGCAGATTTGTTTTGTTTTATTTTTTAAAATCGATTTTGGGACATTTTAAATTGACTCTGAATCGCAGTGAATGAGAATCTGGATTCGTATGTGAACTGATTACCCCTACTCACACCCCTTTAACATTTTCACATTTTGTCAGGCTACGTCCACAAACTTAATTGCATCCTTTGAGATTTTGTGTTAGATCAACACACAGTAGTTCATAGTAGTGAAGTGGAAGGAAAATGATACATCAAAAAGCATTCCTTCCATTTGGATTCAGCCCCCATAATTCTGATCCCTCTAAATAAAATTTTGTGCAGCTGCTTACCTGAAAAATCAACTAACTAGCAAATAGAGGCCTCTCATGTGTAATTTAGTCTCAATATAAATCAGAGATTGTGACCTGATTTTCAGACTTTTGAGTCCAGTAACTTTGACATGATGAATATGCTTCAAATCCAATTAGCAAATGGTTTCCTATTAATATTAAGATCCTGTAAGCTGTGAAGAGGAGAAAACCTCTCAAACCCTCTGTGTTAAAGTAAATAGTCAGTGAGTCAACAGTATGAATACATGGATAAGGTATTAGCAAAGTCATTACAGCAACAACAATTTAGAAAGCCCACTATAACAGATGTGTCCATGCATACATGCATAGCAGCACATCTCAAACATATGTGGGAACCTTTTCTTCAGCAGGGACTGGGATGGGAATATGGATGGGACTAGGGCACTCCTAGAAGAAAACCTGTTTGAGGCTGTGAAAGACTTGAGACCTTCCAGCAGGACAATGACCCTAAGCGTACAACCAGAGCTTTTTTTGTGCCCACAAGTACTTTTGACATAATACATTATCGGCCCATGTGAAAGAACGCTGGGACACCACTGGTTTAGATCAAAGCATATTCATATGTTAAAATGTCCCAGTCAAAGTCCAGACCTAAATCCAATCAAGAAACTTTGGCAAGATTTGAAAACTAATGTTCACATGCTCTCCATCCAGTCGGACTGAGCTATTTTGCATACAAGAGTGGGCAAGATGGCAGAAACCTCATTCTAAAGGAGTGCAGAGAAAGGTGATTCTAGAAAGTAATGAATCAGTGAGGGTGAATGAAAATTCTAGGCACACTTGTCAGATTTTTATTTGTAAAACATGTTGAAAATCATAAAAATTACTTGTCGTTTACAGCAATCTGCTACTTTGTGTTCTATTACACAAAATCCCAATAAAATACATTCAAGTATGTGGTTGTAACCAGACTACATGTTCAAGTGGTATCAATACCGATACAAGAAGCTGTCCTCTGTGCACACAGGGCAGCTGATTTCATTTGTTCTTTTGTGTGAATAACTGCAACTCAACAGCTCCCACCTTGCCCTTTTAAAATCTTTTTTCTTTTCTTCTCAGCTTGGATCCAGACCAGAAGGAGCAGCTGATCGAAGTGATCGAGAAACTATTGAAAGATAAAAGCACGGTGAGAACTCGCTGAGCAGTTTGCTTCTCACGATGGTAAATGCAGACCACTGGAGGGCGCCGGAGTCAAGCAATTCTCTTAGCTCTCCAGCCCACAGCTCATTCAGCAATGCCATGGTTTGTTAACACTCACTTAAACCCACACATCTTCAGATGCTCCTTGTTAAGTGTCCATTTGGAAGGAATTTTCGCACTGATGCTAGTTTCAGCTTAATTTTCTCTAAGGCCAAGTCCTCTCCTTTTTTCTTTTTTCTTTTTTTTTTTTTTTTTTTCCTAAAGTGGACCTTTAAATGAGCTGGATTCTGAGTTTCTGTGTTTAGGCCAATTGCAGAAACAATGCGGACAGCCCATTGGAAGTCAGGAGGCAGCACATTTCGTTTTGAGGAGGTCATAGCAAACACTAAGGGTCTTTAAATGGCAATTTCAAATATGTAGATACTGGCTCGAGACTACACTGTGGATAGTGTTTATACACGCAGACCGTGCACAGTTTGTTGTGATTACGTATTCATAGAGTCCAACTATCATTATACAAGCAAAACAAAGCAGCTTAGGCCATGAGGGGGTGGAAAGCCCAGTACCAGATGCAGAGCATATTTAGCCCCAGACGCTAACGAAGACAGATGACTTCTCCGTGCTGGAGCCCACATTGTGAGGCAGGGGACAGAGGGAAAGGGCAGCATCATCACACAGACACACAAGCGCATCAGTCGTTGATGAATGGTGAAAAATCTAAACACAGTGCATGCCTAATGTTTGTAAAGTAATGCATTTTTGTGATGGGAACACTGGTGCTCTGTGAGGATCTCTTAGACTAGCATCTGTGATGACAAAAAGCTAAACATGTAAAATAAAAGTTTACCTGTTAGCATATTGCAAATGTTTCTTGGTGTATTGGAATATTCATTTGGATAATTGAAAAGTCTTTGTGTAGTTTGGCTTAAAAAAAACAAAACAAAACAAAAAAAGCTAAATTCCAGAGGTGCGCCGATCATATTCGGTATCCGATCACCAGTTTTTGCAAAACTCTGTCCTCCTCATTCCAGTATTTACCCAATTCAGAATCTTTTCTCTTAAGAACTGTGACATAGAAAGAGATAAAAGCAGCATTCAAAGTATTTTTTCTGGCCTGTCTGCTTGTCTGCTCTGGTCATTCATTATTTGTATTAGAAGCAGAGGCAACATCAAACGTTTGTGAGGGAGCAGTTGCAGTGAAACAGGTTTTTGCAACTTTTAAACAATAACGTAGACATTACATAGCTAGCAATGCTAGCAAACAGCTAGCATTTCTAAATTTCAGTCTGTGCTTGTGTATTCCTTTGGGAATTCAGATCCTTACCTTGACTCTGAGATTTCCAAAAGGCTGCCGATACTTCCAAATCCAGCAGGTTCCATGACCGACTGCATGAAACTCAAAAGGATAACACAGAACATCTGACTCTATTCAGCCTTCTTGTTACCTGCTGAAAGTTTTCCTCTCTATTGCTGTTTCGCAGCCTGATTGAATCACAAACAAATCTCAACATGTCATAGAAAGTACAGTTTCACTTTTAATAGCTTTTTATATTTCTGTGCCTCTGACTTCATTTTAACTAACCCAGTGATACTGAAAATGGTTAAATTTGAGTCTTCCTCCTTCAGGAACAACTGAATGCTTTAAAATGTGGTGTGTTCACTGATTGGAAAAAGACTGGATTTTTGAGTTTTTAACCAGGCGGTCACTGATCAAGGCCAATCGAGTTGAAAACAGTCTTGAGTCCAATGAGCAGCTGATTTCTCCGTGCATCTCTAATTAGCTCATTTACTTCAAATTACTTCAATAATCCCAGTCAGACTTTGAGTGATAATGTTTGTCTTTGTCTAAACTTCTGTTATGTTTTTTTTTTTTTTTTTTTTTTTTTTTTGTTTCATGTGGCCATCTTGGAACCTTGCATAGAAATTACTGAAAATAAGCAGAACATATAGAAAACTTAGAAGACAGAATGAATTCTGTCTGTTTCACAATTGAGTTTTAACCAATCAAACTATCCAACTGGACCAAAAGAACCAGTCAATGGCTCCAATAACTGTTATTACAGCTAAAACCTATATAATCAAATCTAGCTGCGTTGCAAGGTACACCTTTGTGTTTTGTATCATTAAGTTGGGTCATTTGCAGGTTTTCAGATTTCCATTTTTATTTCTAAGTTAAAAGTTGTCTTCAACATTTTTTACTCTTGTAAAACAGCCGATTACTGCGTTAAGACATGAGAAGGGCGCCTCTTCTTTTATTTTATTGTAAGTCGAAGCGTTTGAGGAAAATTTTGACTTTTCATGTTTCTTTTCTTTTAGTGTTAACTTCAATTCTTGCTCCTTTTCTCAGTGTGTCTTTGTCACAACTGTACAATACATAGATGAAAGCAACTTTGATAACACTTTACTGACTTTGGATTTATAAAGATGCACCGATCATCTTACTGGCCAATACCGATATTCACTTTGTTCAAAGTCTGACCCATTCCTTTTGATTCTGGACTGTTTCAAATATTCTAAGGGCTATAACACATTTAAGCTTATTTTGTTTTTACTTTTATTATTATGATTTTTTTTAAACAATTATATGTAACCAGTGTAAAGAATAAAGAAAAGGGGAAAAGTGCTGGATGTTCCTTGTTTTGAATCCAAAAGGTAATGAGAAATAATTACATCACTCCTATTTATGCATCAGAGATCATGCTGATGTATTTCCAGAAAAAAAATATCTTACTCATCTGTGTGAATTATTTCATAAACAGAAAAAAGCTCCCCATTCAGAAGGTCAAATAACAATTAGCTTTCCCTGTGTTTTTTTTAAATGTAGTTCTTTTAAAATTTAAATTTCAATAGTCTTACAATTTTGCATAATAAGACAAATTAACAGCAGATAGGTGGATAATGCTGATAAGTTGGTGTTTTAATGGTCCTGAGACACTTAGTTTTTGCTCAGTATGTGGCCTTGTCTGGTCCTCCTAACACATACTTTTGCTGCCGTTTAGTTAAATGCCTGTGGCACATGGCGGGCTGCTTGTAGGCAGGACGGTTTAAAGAGAAAATGGGAACGCCTGATGACAGAGACAACATAGGAGTTTGTGCAGCTGTTTTACCGTGATGGATCTATTATCCAGCCATTACAAGATAAATGATCGATCTCTCCCATCCGTCCCTCCCCCCAAGCACCTTCTGCAAAATTGAAATGAGAACAGAAAGAAAGAGCGGGGGGTGGGTGGGTACTATGATTAGGGTCTAGGTGAGCTGCCCATTAATTTAAGAGAAAAAGAAGGGAGGAAGAGAGCAGGAGAGGAGCCGCTGACGGGAGGATAGGCCGACCCCACGCCGGGCCATCAATCAAAAAGGCGCACGTTGTCTCTGACGTGATGACCCAGCACTCTCTGGCTCCCTGGCACCTTAATTAGAATTCATAGCAAAATAGATGCAAGGAAACGGTTTGGGCCCTTCATAATTTTATAGGAAATTTATTGTTATTAGAAGAACCATTTGCTTAGTGTGATTTTTCCATTACCAGCTTGTCACGCAGGGTAGATAATATGGCGGAGGGGGAGGGGGAGGCGGTGTATGAACTCCATAGATTGGGGTGTCAGATTTGTTGATGGTGCATGTAGTTTACCTTGGAGCCGTATCTAATCGTGGAAGTTGGCATGGAATGCACAACGCCTCGTAACAGAACGCGCGTCTTTGTCGGAAGCAGAACTGAACAGTTACGGACTCGAAGAGAGGAAGTGCCACAGTAAAATGCTAGGTGGAAGTGTTGCTAAACCACAGAGGTTAAAATGTGGAGGTTTGTGTCCTGTTTAGGCATGTGCCAGCATGGGATTTTCACCACATTGCAACTTTAAGTCAAAAGGATCCCAGTTTAACTATCGTAAGAGAAGGTAAATTAAAACAAGCTTGATAATTTCCTTTTGCATGATTAATTGTTTTTCTCATGTCTCTCTCAGTATCCATTTTATTTGTTGTTTTGGTTTGTTTATTTTAAATATCCAAAATAAATATCTTCCAGCTCCAGTGTTAAATGTTTGTTAGAAATGAAAGTTTATTGACCTTTGAGAGTGTGTACTTGCATTATTATGCCATTATATGACTTGAAAATGGTCTCAAAACAACAATATTACCGTTTATCACAATAACTTCTGGGACGATTTATCATCCAGCAAAATTTGTTATGGTGACAGGCCTGGTGGGGATATTTTCCATGAGCTAGGATTCCTTAGTTCCAGTGAAAGGAACTCTTAATGCTTTCGCATACCAAGACATGTTGGATAATTTAATCTTCTAAACCTTGTTGGAACAGTTTGGGAATAGCTTCTTCCTAAAGTCCATAAACCCGTGGATGGAAGCTTGGTGTGGAAAAACTTGACTGTCCTGACATCAGCCTAAAAGACACCTTTAGAATAAATGTGAGTGGAGACTGTGAGCTAGGCTTTCTCATCCAGCATCAGTGTCTGACCTCGCTAATCCAGTTTGGGAAGAAGGTCAAAAGTCCTCAAACACCCTCATGAAGTTGTATAAGGTCTTCCCAGAAGAGATGCAACGGGTGGTCCGATGATATAATAAACCGTATGGATTAGGAACAGTACGGCACTTAATTTCATATTTATAGCATAGAGGATCTATTTCATTGGGAAAATCAGAACAGTGGAAAAACTGGATTATGGTCCTTTTCTCTCTATTGCCACTTTCACCTATATGCTGCTGTTTATTGATTAATATTTTATCCTGTCCTCCTCTTGGTCTTACTGATGATCAGGGAGGCAACAGGCAGTTTGGAGCTGTTGTGTTTGGGAGAACAAGGCGTTGGTAGAAGTGTCGGAGTGTAGCAGACAACAAACCAATAGAACAGTTGATAAAAGGCTCTCTTAGTCACTGGTTCGGCCTTTGCCTACTCTCTCTTAAATAAAGTGTCTTTACTCTTATTGTTGTTGTTGTTTAATTATCATCTAACTCCTTTAAGAGCTAAAAGAGTTTATTGTAATCAGAGCTGTAAATTGCCATTATGTGGACTGAAATTGCAGCTGTACTACAAGTTGCAACCAGAGTCATATGTAACAGTGCTTTATTTCTCTGGAGTCTCTATATTACTGCTTGTTTAAGAGATAAAGTATTTGCTCAATTTATCTAAGGAGAAAACTGCTTGAAATGTTCATAACCTCAATTAACAGATTTAATAGAAAAAAAGGTACATTTAAATGGCAAAAAACAAGAATCTCCTGAGTTTTTCTCTCATTTACGGTGTGAAATCTTTCCTACAGCTGGTGGCCGGCAGTGTTGTGATGGCCTTCGAGGAGGTGTGCCCGGATCGCATCGATCTGATCCACAAGAACTACAGGAAGCTGTGTAACCTGCTGGTGGACGTGGAGGAGTGGGGCCAAGTGGTCATCATCAACATGCTGACGCGCTACGCCAGGACGCAGTTCACCAGCCCCTGGAAGGAGGTGAGGCGCCTGTTGTAAACGTATTGGTAACCCGCTTTAATTTTCCTCTGTTCTTTTTATGATTTTTAGCCTTAACCAGAGCAAAAAAGACCAAACATACAGACCAGCATGCCAGGGTCTGTCATTATCCAGTCTCATTTTTCTTTATTTAGCATATGATAAATACTTCAGTTTTCTTATTGACCTCATCTTTAAATCACCAGTGTTGCTTACTTAAAAAAACAACAACAAAAAAAAACTGTTTAAAATAAAAGCCACAGATTAAAGCCCCTACATTCTTCCACATGTGACTGAAAATAAATTATACTTGTTCTTCAGTATTACAAGAGTTATTCTCATTAAACTTTCAGGTTTGACTTCTTTGAAGCACTTCACATTTAAAAATCTTTTCTAAGTGCGAAGTAATATTAAATTTGCATCTTTTTAAGCAACGTAAAATGTATTTGGTGGAAAACTAATCGTTCCTGTCACTCTGAACACACCATCCCCATGGTGAAACATGGTGGTGGCAGCATGATGCTGTGGGGATGCATTTAAGAAGAGACTAGGAAGCTGGTCTAACCTATCTGCAAAAGATATGACACTGGGGTGACACAAGGATTATCATCTAGCAGGACAGGGGTGCCCAAGTCCAGTCCTCGAGAGCTACTATCCTGCAACTTTTTGATGCATCGCTGCTTCAACACACCTGCATCAATCAGCTAAATTGTCATTAAGCTCTGCAGAGGCCTGGTAACAAGCGACTCATTTCATTTAGGTGTGTTGAAGAAGGGATGCATTCAAAAGTTGCAGAATCGTAGCTGTCGAAGAATGGATTTGGGCATTTCTGCTGTAGGACAAAGACCTCAAACATACAACTAACGTTTCAATGAAATGATTTTAGTAAAAGGCAAAGTCCTAAAACTAAATCCAGTTGAAAATCTATGGCAAGACTTAAAAGATGCTGTTCAGATGCGATTTTCAATCTGGTAGAATCTATGCTATTTTGCAGAGGATGATCGGACATCAATTCAGTCTCTGGATGTGCAAAACTGGTAGAAACTTACTCGACAAGACCTGGAAGGCTAAAATGCTGTGAAAGGTGGTTCTACAAAGTATTGACATAATTTTCAGATTTTTATTTGTTTCCCCTTCCATTTCACAATTTTTCTGACCCTTTATGTTGGCTTATCATGTAAAATCCCAATAAAAAAAGTTTCTGGTTGCAACACAGTCATTGATTCTCTTTGAATCCAACTAGAAAGCTTAATGACATTTAATGTGTGACTGGAATGTGCAGACTCCTTTTCAAAACGGTTTGATATACTTAAGAACCTTGTGTGTGTGCAGGACGGTGTCTTCGACGAGAACAGCGAGAAAGCCTTTTACGACTCTGACTCTGAGGAGAAACAAGGCCAGAGAGAAATAAAACCTTATATCATGGATCCAGATCACAGACTTCTGCTGAGGAACACCAAGCCTCTTCTGCAGAGCAGGAACACTGCTGTGAGTTAACACATGCTTACACCTCCTGTTAGAGAATAATCTAAAACAACTTCACCCTATAGGAACATGTAATGTAGATATCTTTCCTGGAAATCACCAGTAATTTTCTATTTCCATCACACTATCAATATTACAACAGTATAAAAGAGAGGAAACGGGGACCAGTTTATTCTGCTAATGAACAAAAGTAACAGTGCTTTCATTTTATTATCTACAATAATTATTGAGGGAAATTTAAAACCTACACAATTGACTTTTCTAATTTTTCATCTGTTATAGTTTTTCTTTTAAGACAGTTTTTATGGACCTGCAGACAGGAAGCAAAAGATGATTGAGGAGACTTTCCATTAGTGAAGCCAGTATGGAATGGCTCAAAAAACAGTACCACAATTGGTCACTAGGGGCTCTAATGTCTCTAATTTAAATAAACTGTGTGACTCTCTCAGACATTATTAAACCTGGTGACAGGTGATCAGAGATATGAAATTTTATGATGATGGAAAAAAAGCATATATATATATATATATAAAACAATCATCAGTCTTTTTGGCTATAAATTGCTTTAACAAATAAAACTTATCTTTTATCAAATGAACAAATTCACTGTTCCAGTTATTAAATGGGGCAACTAGACACAAAAGATAAATAAAAATAATGAATTTTAAAAACTGAACACAGTAATTGCTGTCAGTCATATTTTGAAATGTAACTGAATCTTTCTTTCTTGCTTTTTTTCTTTTTGCAAACATCTGTTATCCTTATCACTGGATTCCTCGTTCTTATAACGGCGATATTTTTTTCCAAGTAGAATGGAAAATGACAAATGGATAAAACACATAATTTATCAAACTTATTAAAGTGTCCATAATATAAATAATGCTAACATTATTATTATTATTATTATTATTATTATTATTATTATTATTATTATTATCATCATTAGACACACAAACCTTGTGTTCCCATTTTTTTTTTTTCTTACATATCTCTTAGTTGCCCTTAGCTGCTGTAGTGCACCTAAGAAAAAAGGAAAACTGATTACAGATTTCCATCAACCAGGAGTCTCAAGGTCTCTGTCTCAGTGTAGCAGCGGGAGGAAAAATGCTCCCAAATGAAAGTGTTGATTAAAATGTGACATGCTGTGTCTTTACTCGTGACAGCACAGTGACATCCTCCATCTTCATAGATGCCTCGGGCCTTTCATTCTGCCTCCCCACGATGGACACACGTCTTCCTGCTATTTAAAGCTCCCTCTGAAAAATTACCTTGTATCAAATGGTGTCTTGAGTGCTTTTGTAGAACTGTATGGAATGAATGTTTTCAGTGTGTATGAAGATGTGTTCTGTTAAAGGAAGAGTCCTTAAAAAGCAGACTTTGCGTAATGATTTACCATGGTTTTTTTGTTGTGATGTGTTCAGGTTGTGATGGCTGTTGCTCAGCTTTACTGGCATCTAGCTCCTAAACATGAAGTAAGCATTGTCACTAAGTCACTAGTTCGGCTGTTGAGAAGCCACAGGTAACTAAAAAACAATTTTTTACTCTTTATTGTTCTGCTGTAAAAAAAATAAATACTTTAAACATTAGGGTCACTCTGCAGTCTCCACACCTGAAGGCTGTTTTACGTCTTATTCTTGTGCAGAGAGGTTCAGTATGTCGTGCTACAGAACATCGCCACCATGTCCATTCAGAGGAAGGTGAGGCTGCTCACAAAACGTAGCGACACTTTGTTTACTTTTATTGCTTTTCCAGTAAGTTTTTAAATTTGTCTCCAAACAGGGGATGTTTGAGCCATACATGAAGAGTTTCTATGTCAGGTCCACAGATGCTACACACATAAAAACACTGAAGGTAACAGATTTCTGCATTATTCCAAAGTACATGAGCATAGTATGAGCCTAAATGATGAGCGCTAATTATTTTAGTGCTTGAAACTGTGTTGCTTGGTAACCTATGGGAAAAGTGTGAATATATGGAACAGATCAGCATAGCAAAATGTGCCTATACATAACACATTTGCTAATTTAATTCATTATGATCTTTATAATTTCTTTAGGGGCCTAGTTTTCAGGTAAATCAAAATTAACATTTAAAATTCCAAATAATTAAGTTAATTCATTGTTTATACATATGTATATGTAAAATAATATTTTTGCCACATTTTTGTTAATTTTGCCTGCTAATTAAAGTCCAAAACTTCATTTACACATTTCTCAAAATACATGCTGTACATATTTTTTTCATTTGTGCAGTCATAAAATTCAATGTGCCAATTAATGTCTTCAAGATCAGAATACATACAGAATGATAACTGTCTCTTTAAACAATGAGGGAAAGCCCAGGTGATGATGTCATGGCTTTGGAAACCTCAGACAGGTTAAATGACTCATTTGAGTTAATTGGAGGCTCAGCTGTGGATGTAGTTTAAGGTCACACCTGAAACTCACTGCGTTCTCGTTTGACACAATCGAAAAGTCAAAAGAAATCAGTCAAGATATCAGGGAAAGAATTGTTGAGCTGCACAAGTCTGGTTCGTTATAGGGAACAATTTCCAGATGCTTGAAGGTGCCGCATTCATTTGTTCAAACAATTATAAGGAAGGAGAGACATGATGGGAACGTCCAACCATCATACCGCTCAGGAAGGAGACGAGTTCTGTGTCCCAGACATGAACAGGTTTGGGTCCAAAATGTGCAAATCGACCTCAGAACAAAAGCCAAAGATTTTGCGAAGATTCTGGCTGAAGTTAGTAAAACAGTCATTATCCACAGTGAAACGCATCCTGGTCCGACATGGGCTGAAAGGTCTCTTCGGGATTAGGAGGCTATTACTCCAAAAAAAACATAAACAAAGCCAGATTGCAGTTTGAGAATGCACACAGGGACAAATACCTTAATCTTTGGGGAAAAGTCCTGTGTCTGGTGAGACTAAACAGGAACTGTTTGGCCTTAATGACCATCAACAAAGTCAATGTGTTGGCATAGTCATCACAAAGCCTCAATCTCAATGCTATAGAGAATTTGTAGGCAGATCTGAAAAGGCATGTTTGAGTGAGGCGCCCTACACACCTGACCCAGCTCCACCAGTTCTGTCTGCAGGAATGGGCCAGAACTCCAGCAAACTATTGTGAGAAGCTTCTGGAAGGAAACCCTAAACATTTGACCCAAGTCAGATAGTTCAAAGGCAATGCTACCAAACACTGAGAAAATATATGTAAACTTCTGATCTTGAAGATATAACTAAATAAATCTCTGGCGTATTCTTTCTCACATTATTGTAGTTTTTAGCAAATAGAAGTAATTTTTGGTCATTCTAACTGACCTAAAACAAGAGAAGTTTGGTCTGATTTTAACTTGGGACAGTGAGGGGAAAAAAAGGTGCATGTCTCTTTTTATTCAATGTATGTTAACTTCTGGTTTTAACTCTATTTTATTTTTTACCAATATCCTGTTCTGTTTCTTTATTCCATGTTCTGATAAGCATGCTCAATAGATATGTTTCTCTTCTGATTTTTACAGTTGGAGATCCTGACTAATCTCGCCAATGAAGCCAACATTTCCACCATCCTAAGGGAATTTCAGGTTTGCTGTTTGTCTATGATTCTTGTCTACAATAACTAAGGTTTTCTTTCCCTCACTGTTTTTCTCATGGTTGTAATTGTACTTCAGACCTATGTGAAGAGTCAGGACAAGGCCTTTGCTGCTGCTACCATCCAGGCCATCGGCAGGTGTGCCACCAACATCTCCGAGGTTACAGACACCTGCCTCAACGGTCTGGTGTTGCTGCTTTCCAACAGAGATGGTAGGAAATGTGCAGACATGCAGTTACACATGTTTGTCTCCAGGGTGACATTGTTAGTGCTTGGTTTGTTTTGACAGAGACAGTCGTGGCTGAGAGTGTGGTGGTCATCAAGAAGTTGCTGCAGACTCAGCCCTCCCAGCACAGTGACATCATCAAGCACATGGCCAAGCTCTTTGACAACATCACTGTATGTGTCATCCTCTTCACTGTTGAACTTTCGGGCTTTGAAATAAGAACAGTTCAATGAGAGATTGATATTTTTGCTGTGATCTTTCACTTAAATTGGTAGGTTCCCATGGCTCGGGCCAGCATCCTGTGGCTGATGGGAGAGTACTGCGAGAGGGTGCCAAAGATAGCGCCAGATGTACTCCGGAAGATGGCAAAGACTTTCACTTCTGAAGAGGATATTGTAAAGCTGCAGACTGTCAACTTGGCGGCAAAGCTGTACCTGACCAACTCGAAGCAGGTGCAGAAGGTTTTCATTCAGCGTTGACATCACCTAGAGGAAAATATGTTGACGAATTACTGACTCTAACCATTAGTTAAAACCTAGATATTTTTTTCTTTTTTTTTTTTTTTTTTTCAAACAGCTCTATCTTTAACGCTGGCTTACAGTTACAACATAACAAGCAAGGCGCAGTGTAGTGACTGAATGAGAGATAATATAGAATTCATGAATAAACGGGAAGTTCTTTTATTTTGATGAGCTGGAATTGTCTTTGTAAAGTTGCAGCTGCAAATTTAACGAGAAAATGTCAGAGGGAAGTTAAACTATCAGCTAACATAAGGCGTCACATTCCTGCCAAAAACCCAGTGGAGCGTATTAAGCAATGACAGCAGAGCATGTATTAATCGCAAGCGCCCATATCTCTGATCACAGGTGCATTTACATTTCTTCGTGGGCCCGTGACGCAGCACAGTGAGCAGTAAAACACGCTCCCCACACCCATTGCCAGAAAATCGCACCCACTATCTGTTTAGTTTGTGTATATGTCAGTTGAGGGCGATAACTCATCTGATTGGCCAGATTTTCAGCTCAATTCCAGTAAAAGCTACCATAGGACTTGAACTAATAGCAGAAGAAAAGCCCTGGACGGGATGTGGATTCAAAGCATCGAAACCGAAGAAGAAGATGAGGAGAAGGTGGAGGAGGACAAAAGAGAATAAGAAGTTAAGGAAAAGAAAATGTATTGATTTTTGCTTTCCTTTTCCTTACCTTATTCTTCGTCATCTTCTGCATCCTCATTGTCTTCTTCTCCTAATAGTCCAAGTTTCATGCTAGCCAATCAGATCAATCAGAAGAGTTACCATCCCTAACTGTCAAATATATTCACTCGACATGGAGGGAGCGCATTTGTCTGGCGAGAGCATACAGATAAAAATCACATTGGTTAAGCTGTTTGTTTTTTTTTTTTAATCTATCTACTGAACTGGACATGTATTTACAAGCATACAGTTTTGCCAAACAAATAACTGGATGTTGTCAATATAAACCCTTTCTTATAGAATTGTAAGGTGTCCTGTAGTCACAAAAGGCTAACGGAGTTTTATTTTCCCTATTTCTGTCTCATCCTTCTCTTGTAGTTGAATTAATGCTCTGAACTGAAAGACCTAAAACTCTTGCAACCTTTGTTGGTGGCAGCTCTTTGCCAATATGGACTAATACTGGTCCTTTTTTCAGGAGAAGAGTTACATAACAATAGAATAATGATAAAAATGAATAATTATAATATGCTGTATTATGTGCTCAAACTTGAAACACTTGGCCTGTTATAATTTGATTTACCTTTGATGTTTTTTGCATTCTTCTCAGGAGATTATGTTGTGAATCCTACAGCGTTAGCGTTACCTCTCCTTTCATTCCCAGACCAAACTGTTGACCCAGTACATTCTGAACCTCGGCAAATACGACCAGAACTATGACATTAGAGACCGAACACGCTTCATCAGACAGCTGATTGTGCCCAACGACAAGAGCGGTGCCCTCAACAAGTATGCCCGCCGCATCCTACTGGCCTCCAAACCAGCTCCGGTCCTTGAATCTGCTTTCAAAGGTACTTCTGTTTGTTACTTTAACCTCTATGCCTTATTTTGAAAGGCATTAGGTCCTCTAAACCACTTTTCTAGTTGGGATTAAATCCATTACTTTCTCATGCCTGTTGCTTTGATCAGAAGAGAATCTCTGAATATGAATTAGGGGAAGCTTTATTTCAAATTGAGTGGCTCTGTTTCCAGTGGATTTAGGCTGTGCTTTCATTGTTCTGGTGTTTGTGTCTCTTTGAAGGGCAGTTAGGTCAGACCCCTTTACCTTGGACTAATGAGATGGGTAAATTATTGAGCCGACACTAACCTTTGCTCAGACACTGGGAGGTGAAAAAAAATCTCCTCATTTTCTCTCTTCCTCCTTGACAAAAGGGACGAAACAGCCTCCTGTAACATTAAAATTCACAGGCAGTTTGCACTCACTGGATGTTTATGGATGGCCTTATTCACTCCTGTCATTCTTAATATTCACAAGCGAAGTTTTCTTTTTTTCTATCGGACAGCGGGGCACTGTTTTTATACCATCCTCTAAGGACAAAAGCATTCATTATCCTGGTTGTCACAGAGGAAAAGATATGGGTGATTGTGGTGATAAATGATGAAAACGATAATTCCTCGATCTGATGCTAACAACACTGACTTCTTCATTGAGAACTGAGCTTCTTGCTAACTTGTGTCAGATTTCTTTGATTTCCTTTTATTCTTCTTCTTTCTCCTTTCAGACAGAGACCGTTTCCAACTGGGAACCCTCTCACATAGCCTTAACATTAAAACTACTGGGTACCAGGAGCTCTCAGACTGGCCAGCAGTGGCACCGGATCCATCTGTGAGGAACGTGGAGGTGATTGAACCGGTAAAGATTCTCGCTGGACATATCTTATCTGAAGCACCCACGTTTAATGGTTTCTGACATATTTAAGTTACTCTCATAATTATTTGTTGGAGGTACACCTTCAAATACATTGGATTCAGTAAAACACATTTAATTTCATCATGAAAGCCATATTATTTAGACACTTCTTCTGAATATATACAATATAGTTTACAATGAATCATATCCAGTCCAGTAATATATAAAGCAAAAGCCTCACATAATGTTTTATAGTCATATGTCACCTGCAGACAATTCTGGAATAAAACTGGGGAAAAAAAGAAGAGCTGCTACCACACATTTAGACAGGGCTTGTATGGGTGCTTGAAATCCTTGAAAATGCTTGAATTTCAATAAGGTGTTTTCAAGGTTTGGAAAGCGCTTTATTTTTTTGTATAAAGTCCTTGAAGTGCTTGATATTCTGTTCTGTTTAAGCTTTTAATTTGAGCAGGGAGTTGATTTACCTTAACGCAAACCAGTTTAATGTAATGAATTATTTCTAATGGTTCAAGGAGTTGTTGATCTGTGTAATTTAAATAAAGGTTGTCTTATATTTCCTATAGTAAAGTTTTTAAAATTGGGGGAAATTTTTTTTATGTGTGTGTTAAATTTGTGTTTTGTTCCCAGACCAGTCAGGTGTGTGGGGTACGTGTGAGAGAAACTTTTCAAAACATCTGTTTCTCACCAGTAGTTTCTGGTCCAACAGTTTAAACTGTCAACTACTTTTTTTTGAGAACGTTTGTGTTTTTTGCTCTTTTATTCATATTTCTCTTATCCTCATAAGCCTAAAAAATAATAATCAGGTTTTAAGAAATATGTATTTAAGAAAACAACAGAAAAGGCAGAAAGTAAAAACGGCAAGCTAAGACCCCTCCTCCTGGCTCTGTTTCTGTTGGTTGATTGGTTGTTTCTGCCTGGGAGCAGTATGTTTCTGCATATGGCAGTCGGACCACAGGAAGGAGGTAGAGGAGCTCTGTCTCATCTTGTACTGTCAGGACATAGTGACAGTTTTAACAGAAATGTAAAATATATTTATATTTTTAAATAAAAGTTACATACTGCAGCTTTAACTGTCCACCTTGTCAAGTTGATATGGAGTTGTCTTGTGCATGTCCCCTGTTTTAATAGACAGTCCAAGAGGAAATGAGGGGTTTACATCATCCACATCTGTACTTCAAAGTATTTGTCCATAACCTGCATTGGATTTTAGTAAACTCAAAACTGTGGATCAACTAACATGCTGCTTGTTGATGCATTTACACATCAGCAAAGTGAAAGTTCATTAAAACCCATTACTGAAAGCCAGGAGAGAATTTCTGGAGATAAGAAATACGCTGCTCATCCACTTCTCCGTCTACTTGTCTTTTAAACTCCAAAGTAAAATAAAGTGAAACAGTTGTCTTTTTGACACAGTGATAACAAAACAACTTTGTTCAGTGTTTAAATAAAGCTTCGATATTTTTAAATGCGGCCTTTAACCAAAACATCTGCTAATTGCTGAGCTTGTTCATTATCTCTCATCAGCATCATAATTTGATGTGTTGCATCCCTTTAGGTACAAGAGTGGGCGCCATCTGTTGGGAAGGCCAAGAAATCCAAATCTGATGACAAGTTCTACTCAGATGATGAAGAGGAGGAGGAAGGATCTGGAAGTGGCAGTGAAGACAACAGTAGCAGCAGCAGCAGTAGTAGTGAAGGTATGTTTGTGCTGTAGAGTTTATATGTTGTAGTGCGTTTCAGAGAATGATAGAAATGTTTTTTATTTCTTTAGTTATTGACAGAAATCTATTTGATTTTCCTATGTCAGAAAATAATTTAGTAGTGAAAGAAATAACTTGGCTCATTTCAGACGAATAAACGAAAAGTAATAAAGTTTAATGGCATGCACAAAGTAGGCCAAAATAAGAATTATTAGTGAAAATGACTATATTTTAAATTCAACCAATAGTTACTTTGCTGTTCTTCAGAGTCAGGCAGTGAAAGCGAAGAGGAGAGCAGCGAGGAGTCGGATAAGACCTCCAGTGATTCTGGAAAGAGTTCAAGTGGATCCGAAGCGAGCTCCAGCGAGTCTGAATCCGAACGAAAAAAGAAGAAGCGAACTAAGAAGGCGACCCAGAGGTAAAGCAAGCAGACTGCTGCTGACGGGCGCGGTGAAATCCCTGCTGTCTGTTGGATCCTGAATTGTTTTTCCGGTTTCACAAATCACTAACTACGTTGTATAGAATCAGTCATTAGTTTAGCATAATTCTCTCCAGTTTTGACTCGTCTAATTGGAGTGGTTTTTAAGCTAGACCCCATTTGGTATTGACCATTATGTGATTCTCTCAGTATGATGCCATGGTTTTACAGCAGCACAGCATTCTCACAAAGCTTTAAAACAAACGTACATAAATATGATCGGATGGCTTTTATTCAAAACAGCTTGCCAACTGTAGTTTTTTAAACACTGTTAGCTTAATTAGAGTGATGGATGGAGCTGTTTTAGTTTCTGTAACATGACTGTGCTGCCTTGTTCTGCCTTAGTCTAAGCTCCATTCAGCCATAGACAAATCGAGAGAGTTTTTCTGGCATCTCATCAAAAGAAGTTTAAACCGTAGAAACTGGATGCCGTTAACCTTCACCGGTTTCGAAACGTCTGTATAAGTCAATGCCGATAATCAGCCCTTGCCTAGACCCCATCTAAAAAGGTCACAAGTCAAAAACAGTCCTAAAATCACTCTTTAGTTTTTGTAAGCAAGCTGAATAAAGGTTTCACAAATCGCAGAATATGTAAGGAGTATGAAATAATCTGGTTAAAGTTGCAGTATGTTTTTTATATATTTGTTAAAACTGTCATGTTATGTCATGCCAGGATAGTATGGTATGATGATCTGTGAAAAATTCAAGCGCCTCTGCCTTCTTCCAGTGCTAACTGCAGAAATACACTGCTTGGTCAGAAACAACCAATCAGAGGCAGGAAGGAGCGTGGTCAGTCATGCTTGTGTATGCACTGCTCATACCTTACCCCTTGCTCTCTGCTACAATACATCGTCAACACCAGAGCCTGTCATGAATGCTAAGGCTAGTTAGCATGGCCACCAAAGATGGCGAATAAACAGTTTTCCTGGAACGGAAAATTGTTTCTTCACCATCAGCACTTTTAGCGGGGCGCACATGAGGGTGATTGACAGTGCTAAGCCCTTCCTCCTGGCTCTGATTGGTTGTTTGTGACAAGCGGTGCACATCGGCAGATGGCAGAAGTAGCACTCGGAGGAGGTGGAGGAGGTTTTTTTTTTTTTCACAGATTATCTGTCTCATACCAGACTGTCACAACATGGTAACAGTTTAAACAAATATGTGAAAAACATATAATTTATAAAAGTTACATACTGCAGCTTTAAAGTTTCAACATTTCACATATTTTAGGTTTTGACCCAAACATAAACCATAGTTGTTAAATGCAGTAGAGTAACACTTTAGTCCACTACCTTATAGAAAGCTGTGAATTGATGCTAACTTTAGCATCAATAGCTTTTTTTAAGAAAACAAAAGTTGTCCCCTTTTGGCTCATTTGTCTCTGTGACAACAAACACACAAAAACTACATCACTGAGGCAACAGTAATGTCCGTCCTGGAAACTTACTCCAACCACTAACATTTGCTGAAGGAAGTCTATCCAAGTGCAGAATTCAGTCTGAGTCCATGCGGATTTTATGCCAGCTCTGTGGCCATACTGTATGCACATTGTACTGTAGCCTCTTTCTTTTCTTTACCACGCAAACACTTCCTCCCTCTCTTGGGTTGGCTGGTCTGCAGGAGTATCGCTGGTGTGAGTTCCATTAACAAGCTAATCAAGGAGAATTTTCCTCCAGTAGCGTAACCCACATTTACATGGCTAATGGATAATGACTTTTGATTGGTCATTTAGCAGCCTGGTGTTACCAATAAATGAGATTTGAGTCATTACTACAGAATATGCTCACGCACTCTCTCTTACACACTGGCAAATTTAGTTTCTTATGCAGCGCACTTCATTTACTCATGGACACACAAACTCACCGAACGTACCTGATTTTGCTGTGTGACAGGCCACCGGCTGACCCTGTTCTCTCCATTAGAGAGTATAATTAGAGCAACTCACCCCAGTGCTCAAACACACAAAAACACGCACACACGCACGTACAGTCGGTAATTAGAGCAGCTCACCCCAGTGCTTCCACAACAAACACAGCATAATGCCCTCATTATGGCCCAGTCATTTCAGGCAGGGCCTAATCAGTCCCACAGTGATTTATATCACTTTTTCCTGTTCGCAGCAAATGAAATCTGTAGGCCAAATTAATACTGGCTTTTCATCATCGCCCAAGTTTAAAAGCCAGTTACCGTCACAATTCCCCTCATTAATTTAACGGCTGAAAATCCCAGGCAGGCGGAGTAAACACTCATTATTGGAACAAATTGAAGAGGGACAGAGCAAGTGAAAGAGAGAGGAGAAAGATGGAAAAAATCTTTCTTGAGTGAACGCTGCATTGAATTCACTTTGCAAATAAAAACAGATTGATCTTTGTCGTTTTGATCGGGTCCACTGAAAGCTTTCAGATGCTTGAAAGTTTGTTTTGCTTTCACTTCTTAATGCTCCCCCCCCCATTGTTGTTTGTGTTTAATGTGAATCACAAGTTACTTCACTTCCAAACTAAATGGAAAATATGTTAATATAATGTGAATGTGGTTTTGTGATTAAATTCCCTTGTATGTTTGAAGCAGTTTTATTTTTATTTTTTTGGTCTGTGTGGTTTAGTGACTCCGATGAAAATGGAAACGGACCTGTGGGCAAAACTAGCAGCTCATCTGCGGAAAGCTCATCCGACTCCGAGTCGGATTCCGAGGAGGACTCGGACTCTGACTCTCCAGCTCCACAGAAGAAGAATGTTGCAAAGACTAAACCAAAGGTGATGTCACCCCTCAGCATCATTATAGTTTGTTACAGATTGTTGAACTAAGCAGAAATACCTGTGTTAGGACATAAATGTAGCGAGTTGGAAACCACTTTGAGTTACAGTGCAGCATCTGCTTCCTGTGTTTACATTTGGTTCTCCCATCACGGACACTTCCTGGCCAATAAACAGAATAAATAAACGATCTCATGTGGTTTGCAGTCACAGGTTTTGGTTCACCTGGAGTTTTCTCCATGTGAAAAGAAACCATTTCACCTGAAAAAGTTAACATACTTAGAAACTGATTCTGACAAAAGTAAACAAACTATTGGTGTAAAAACACACTTAGTTCTTTTTTTTTTTTTTTTTTTTTTTTTTTTTTTTTTTTTTTTTTTTTTTTTTGGCAGTTACTTCACTGGGCTCCCTGAAGACTTTATGATGCTTCTGGGTATTTAAGATCATAACACTGACAAAAAAATTGTCTTACTGCTACGTTTACATTTGACGCAAAGGACATTTATACCATAGGTAAATGGGGATTTTTAAATTCTGCTTGACAGTCTGTAGAATTTCTGTCTTTAGAAATATCACTCCTAAAACACTTTGAAATCTTAAATGATAAACATGGCACATATAAGTATACTGTGTTGTGCTTGATTTTGCATCAAGCAAAAATTTTGGTCTCATCGGATCCCCAAAATCATATGGGGATCTCTGCATTCTGGTATCACGCTTTCATTTTGTAGGGATGTTTGATTGCAGCAGAGCCTTGGAACTGAGCCAATCAGGTTAATCTTAACAGCTTTCTTAATGTTTGTAGCCTGCCTTTGCAATGTTGCAGGTATAATGGTGAGGCAGTAAGCACTAGAGTGTATTAAAGAGGATAGAATTGATTGTATTCAAAGGAAAAACTAAACGTATACCCACAGAATGTTGCCTTGTCACGATGGCGTTGGTTTTAGTGGAGTAATGTTGCTGAGGGCTGTTGATAAAAAGCTACGGTGAACATGTACTTTCATGTTGTAATGTTCATCCGTGTGTTATAAGATACAGCACAGCTGATAGGATATAATGGGGTTGAAATTGTAAACAGGAGAAGAGCCCTCCTCTTTTAAGCTCCCACTAAGTATTAACATGATATTCTCCCAGCTGTGTGTGCTGAAAGCTTCAAAATCCTGATTTACTGTCTGGGATATAATTTGGCTTCATGGCATCTCCTTTTATTTTGTTTTTCTCCTACACCCCTTTATTTGCTCCCTTTTTCCAGCTCTCACAATCTTTTTCTTACCTGTTATACTCATCACATTATCTTTCTCTCACCCTTTGCTGTTCTGCGCTATGAAATTCTCATTTCATTCACTTTGTCATTTGGTTATAGCCTATGAATTATGCATCTTTCCCTCAGCCCTTTTCTGCATGGCTCTTCCAGACCGCTTTCCAGTAACAGGGTTTCTGTCTCTATTACCCCCACCAAGCTTCGATCAGAGAAAATCTGATAAGATACGGCCTGGAACTTTACGGTTTGTTTTTTTTTTTTTTTTTCACTCCTATTTGTCTCTCACTCCTTTATCCTGTTTGTTAGCTGCTTATCTAGCCTGGAGTTGGCAGAGTGGGATTTTATGGTTCTTTATGCGATGTGATAAACTCAGCTTGGTTCGGAGGGTATGGAGAAAGGGTGATAAAATCTGCTCATATGCTTAAATCTGATTTTTATTGCAGGCTTTTGAGGTTCGAGCTTGCAAGCATGTGTGCTGTTCTCTGGCTCTGTCGTATGAGGCTGTGTGTGGGACAACTTACATAGAAATGTGAACTAATTGATTTCAGGAGGAATGTGTTACATCTTCAGGGTCTCAGTTTTGAAACTGAAACATCTGTCTCTCTAGATGGAATTCCCAAAATGCTGTAGTGTCTTTCTTCTTTTTATTTTTACACTCATTGTGAACTTGCTGGGTTTGCTTTTTAGGTGGAGGTGAAGTCCAAGAAGGAAGTCTCTTTACTGGATCTGGATGACTGTAAGTTTGTCATTTCTGAAACTGATAAACTGGTCCCCTACAGCAGCAGCGGACCCCCAGTATTTGCAGGGGTTATGGACCACAACCACCCATGAATAGTTCAAATCCATGAATACTTGAATATCCCAAGCAGCGCTTAGAACTGCCTGTTTTAATAGTTCACACACCAAATATACCTCGGGCTGCGCATAACGTCACACCCAAGTTAACAGCGTTTCAGTTAACATAATCAGAGAATTTGGGATTCCAGTATAGCAATATCCAAGTAGCTATTGTTTGTAGTACCTCTCGTTTTAGGCTGTACCTTCCACATACAACTGATGCGAGGAGCTGCCATATTGAATCTTGAAGTTGGCTTTTGAAAGATTCTCTAAATTTCCGAAGGGGAAGTCCGACTTCGGGGCGGCGTTCCGGTAGATTTAGCCTACTATGAATTTGAAATTTCCAGTTCCCAATTAAAAATGGATCGCAACATAATATCTACAGTCTTCCTTATTTCTGCTTTTGAGGGCACAGCCAATCAGTGCCAAAGGAAAATAAATGCAGCTCCCGGATTGGCTGATTTGCAAACGCCAACTACTAGCGTGTAAAGAAGTATTGTGTCCAGGTATTTTAGCTTCCAAAGCTGCATTTTCTTCTGAATTTTTAAAATATACGGTATGAAAAAATCCGCGAACAGGCGGATTTTCTGCTAATAACTTGGAATCACGTTTCACAGAAAAATCCACGAATACTGAACTGTGAATACGCAGTGGTCTACTCTATTCAGATTTGTGTTCTGCATTATCGTCCTGGTGGAGTAAATGTTTTCATATTACCGTGGAAATGTCTTGCTGATGTATATACAGTGGTGAGGGCATATTGGAGCATCTTCAGGACAAGAAAGAGCAAATACCTTTTTGTTAGTATTAGGAGGGTAGCCACATTCACACTAAAGGGAGATTTCCTAATTCACTGCAATCCGGACAGATTTAACTGATTGTAAAGGTTGTTGGGAGTGTTGGGTAGTCCTAATCCATCGTTAAGGTGGCCTAATGCATATTCAGTTTTTAGGGTTTTGACTCTGGAATATATCTTATTGCTTAATGCAACCAGTTTCCAACCGTTTCCCGTGACTCATTAATTGAATCATTGTTCACTTACAGCTTTTGTATGATTTGAATTATTATTTCTTTTGTGTCGTTTAGTTTCTTCTGCCCCCCCAAGTGCACCAAAATCCTCAGTCTTCTCTTCAAGACTACTGTCCGACCTTGAAGGCCTCTCTCTCTCCAACGTCTCACCCGCCATGCAGGTTAGTGTGCGCCGTTATAAATTCATGTTTGACCGCATCGGAGCCAGGCTGAATGACATTTCCTCCAGCAGTGTGTGCTGGGACTCGATCGTGCCTTTCTTCCTGACACTGCAGCATCGTATGCGATGGCGAAATGAGCCTCTCTCCCTTGTGGAACGTTTCAGCTCCAAACGCCAACTATTGACCTTTTCTGCCTGGCTATATTTATAGCCAGGCAGGACGGCGCAGCAGCTCTCCCCGTTTCCTGTATCTCTTATATTCTGTCTTTTTCAACCATCGCTGTCTTTTTGTTCTTCCACACCCTTGAACTCTATTTCTGTGTCTCATCTATAAGTCCAACCGCTCTGATTCTCTCTCTCTCCTCCTCTCTGTCGCCCTCCATCTCTCTCTGTCAGATGTTGCGTCCCTCGTGTCTCCATGTTGTATATATCTGATGGTTGACCTTTCCTCGTGTGACGGCTCCTTTCTCTCCAGTGTGTGAGCAGCTCTTCACATCTGTGTGTTTTGTATCTCGTCTTCCCCAGGGAGGAGAATGTCTAAACCACTCTTTCAGCTGCTGCGGTGTCTATTTCTCTACAGCAAAGTCAGATCTTTGGAAATGCCGCAGTTTGAGGATTTTTAAATCAGTTTTGAGTCATAAAGATATGACTATTTTAATAACATGACTCCTCCATTGTTGCCTTTTGTTGGAATATTATGTGCAAGCTGACTAACCTGTTGGTTTAATAGCTTTACCTATAGTGGAATCATTTGTTTTTACAGATTGTTTGATACTTTATTACATTATAAAACCATAGTTCAGTCATAGCTGATCGACTTTCTCTACTACTTTCTGTAAAGATGTATAAAAAAGCATTAGAATAAGTTAATAGATTATTCTTATTGCAGTAGCATGATCTCATTTCTAACCGTCAACTTGAGAACATCTGTTCAGTGGAGGAAAAAAAAAAAAGTTAAGATGGGTTTTTTTTGTTTTTTTTTTTTTTTTAAATAAAATAACCACAACTGGTGGAACTCCTACTTGCAATACAACGTAGAACCTGCTCTTCTCAATAAGAGAACACTTCTTCCTTTCCTTCAAAATTTCTCAGGGTTGAAGCATTCGGAAGGAGGGATCTTTGATCATTCCTCTTTGAGCAGAGATGCCCGAGTCCTGGCCCCTCTCTTTTATGCTCTCCTCTCTTCAGCTCAGCACACAGGTTGATTTGGCCATTTTTAAAAAAAAATTATTTTGCTGACCCAGTAATGACCCATTTTCAGTGTCTGAAAGGTTTTTGTTAAAACTGCCCTGGTATTTCAAGGAGTTCATGATGCCAGGCACTCTAACAAGGTTCCCAGAGACATTGGAGGATAAACAAGCCTATAGCATCACAGATCATCTACTGTACTTTATCTTTTTTTTCACTGCCAGATCCACCTGGAATATTTGTTGCTGGAAATCTTAAACTTAGCCTCATCTGAACTCAACATGTTTTGTTTTTAGTGCTGGGATGGAAAAGGTTTTTCTTTTTTTTCTCTTTTTTTTTTTTTGTTTGTTTGGATTTTTGGCATCACTTGTTTACTGTCCTTATCATCCTGCTCACTGTGCATGGTGGTAAAGTAAATATGGGTCCCCATCTGGCCTCGAGGCAAGGGGCTAAGAGAAATGGTCCCCTGTGTTGTACCACAGGGAAAGAAATGGATTGTGGGTCATGGATTATTAGTTCAAATTTCCTAGAAACTTTGATAAACCTTAAAAAAAGAGAGATTGTTCAGGATACCAACAATGGTGATTTTGTTAATTACCCGCTTCCCTGATTAAATAGACCCAAATTAAAGTTTAGATTTTCTTTTCTTTTCTGTGAAATTATGCTACAGCAATAAAAGATCAATTTTAAGTCAAGGGTATTTACTCATCCACAGTGAAGCCACCCATTACCACCCTAACATATGCATTCAGTTCTGAATCTGTTTTTTGAGTGTAACAGTTTTAAAAATACAAAATAAGTGCAAGTTAGGCTTGATTCGAGACAGGAGAAAAAGATATTTTA
Organism: Anableps anableps; assembly: GCA_014839685.1. Taxonomy (NCBI): domain Eukaryota; kingdom Metazoa; phylum Chordata; class Actinopteri; order Cyprinodontiformes; family Anablepidae; genus Anableps; species Anableps anableps. The sequence continues at coordinate 25,856,074 of CM026081.1, forward strand.
CAGAAAAGAGTATCTGAAGGATTTTTTTTTTTTAAGTTGGAAACAAACTGCTGCGTTATTAACGTGTTCTACAGTCACTGGTCCACAAATAGCAACGGTCTGGTTTTAGAGTAACTTGTGTGCTGGAACCAGCTGTCCCAGACAGCGCTCTGTTGATGGAGATAAAATCCTGCTCCACTGATTTTATTTAACCGTTTTGTCCCAGTAGTTGCTATTTTTCAGGGTTCACTTTTTTATCACTTATGTTAATCATATGCTGAATTGTGCATACCCATTTCTATCTGTCTGAATGGCCTTCACACTGTCCCTGCTCAGCTGATGCACCTAGTTTTTTGGCGAGTTAGCACATAGTCTGTGCGTGCCCGTCAGCCCTGCCTGCCTGTCTGTCAGTATGAGTGACAGCTGCTCTCAAGTCAACACTGATGCAGCTGGAGTCTTGTTAACCAGTCTCTCCTCCTCAGGTGAAGGCCAGGGAGTAATGGAGAATAGAAATGCAGATTAGAACAGGGAACTTTTTGCACATCAACATCTGATTTAGAGTCAATTCTATGCATAAATACATGATGGGCTGCGGAATTCATAGACAAGGGTAAATAACCTCACCTTTATTCACACACACACACACACACACACACACACACACACACACACACACACACACACACACACACACACCTCCTTGTGCATATGCACATTCTTCCCCACACATACTCACACCAACTGGCCCCAGTGTCATTTCTATTTCTCAGCAATCTGCCCACAGAGGCAGCGATTCTGTCTCAGCTGAGCGCTCGGGCCCTTTTAGAGAATTACTGCATGGTTATCAAAGGCATTTAGATTAACCCTGGTCACTGTCTTTGACCCACCTCCTCTTCTGTCTCCTGCTCCTCTCCTCCGTTTCTGCATGCTACCGCTCTCTCTAATAACATTTTGACATCAGGATCTCTCACAATTGCCTCTTAAATCCCCCACCCTCCCCACGCCACCCCCGAACCTCTTCCGACCGCTGTCCGTGTGTGCGGCAGGGTGGCTGAGGCTGATAACTTTTCATTCATAATTAGCAGTCAGCGAATGGGGCTGCGTTAGGGGGAAATTGAACTGTCAGCGGAGGGGCGCGGGGCGTTTGACCCCATCACGCCCAGAGGGGGCCATCATAATTTGTTCATTTGGTGTCCATCAGGCGGGCGCGGGCTCGCCCCCTCCTCCTCCCCCATCTCTCTCCTCACCCTCGTGACCTCTCCGTAAGCGGGAGCTCAGGTTCACGTCTAATTATGAATCAGCAGAAGGACCTCCAGCGCCACGAATATAGCAGCTCCTGCCCTCCAAACCTCTCGCTGCCACTCAAACTGCAGAGATTGCTTCTTAAACAGGAAGAAATGTCCACAAGGAAATGGTCAGTCAGTGTTTCAGCCTGGGAACCAGATGCTTGTTATGGAGAATGGACAGGTTTTAATGCGTTTCTTTGGGCATTTATTTGCTTATTAGTAAAATTTTAGCCGCTCTGTATCATTTTTCAACAGGCTTTTTATCTTTTCTCTTTGCTCAGTTTCTTTCACTTTTACTCAGATGACAGAGTTTAATTTCTAATTCTAATATTGTTGGATTTTGTTGGCGTTTACAACTTTATTTTTGAAATTTATAAGACTCCATGAGTCTTTTATAATAAAACCCTTCTGATCACATTTTCTTACAATATTGGATGCACGTTTCACATTATAAGGTAAAGTGTTATCAAAGCATTCAGATGCTCCATTTAAAGTAGAAATGTTAGGGATGCTCGATATATCAGCACTAACACTGGTATCGGCCGATATTAGTAATTTTTATTTTTTTTTTAAACATATCGGTATCGCCCTGATAAATAAAACTGGGCCGATATTAACAACCAATGCTTAATTCCACCTTGTTGCCATATGTTTCTAGAAGGGGAGGGGAGGAGGTTGGTCATGTCGTATTTGTTTGGTCATGTGATGATGATAGTGATTCAGCACAGGAATGTGGGAAGCTTAACTGAAGCAGAGAAGAAGTCGAAAAGCTTGAAAAGTTATAATCGTACAAAGAAGGCTAGCAAACATGACAAATTTAGTTTAGAAATACTTTCTTTCTTCAAACTACCAACAATAATGGCAACGAAGCTCAAAGAGCCCAACTCACCACTTGAGGTGGTGGCAAGCTGAGTGGAATGTTTGTGAAGCAGTCAGTCGTACTTTTCAGATATGAAAACATGTATTGTTTTCTTTCTACTTGAGAATGAATTACTACTTTGTCTAGAACAGAAAAATCTCCCCAAAATACATTGCCTTGTGTGGTTGAACAAGATGCAATTTGAAAAAGTTAATACTATAACACAAAAAACTACAAATATTTAAATGTCCAAACATCTGGGAGAAGGATACAACATTATAGTTGTACAGCCCATAAATTACAAATGGTAACATTTTTAAGCAAAAAAAAAAAAAAAAATGTTTTGGTTAACAGACTTATTGTTTTATGTTTTGTTTTTTTTTTTGGATTAAATTGCAATTTATTTTCAAAGGAATTAGTGTTAGTGGAATTTTCGATCAGAATTTGGTAAAATAGCAGCGTGTCAGTCTGCGAATAATCGACACCTCAGGTTTAGTAAATAGATGAATAAAAAACGTGTGTAGCACTTGTGAAACTAGATGAAGGACACGCCTGCCTCTGAATAACAAACCTCTATTATTGCTAATCTTCCTTAATGAAAAAAATTCAAAATTAATCATTTGAGAGAATGTAATTTCCTTAAAAATTGACATAAATTAACTAACCTCTGTATTTATGTTCTGGAGAGGCTCCTTGTCAAATTAAAGTAGTTTTAAGTGGCTGTACTAACATTTCTTTAATTCGATTTGCAGTCAAGGTCTTTGTGATGTCCCTCAATTAATTGTCATCTTCAGACTGAAGGGAACAGTTAGGCGCTAAAATCAAACCCCCGTCCCTTACCTTAAACCTGCCGACTCTTGGAGAGCGTAATGAACTCCGAAGTGGACAATATCTGCGACACAAAAATGGATTTTCAATATATATGCATCGCTGTGCACTTCACAGCTCTTTCTTTTCAACACAAGAATGCCTGGATCCTCTTAGCCGCTTTTGAGTACGTCAGCGGGATTTTCAGGTCATTTGCCAGAGAGGATGCTGGGAACGCTGCGTCCGGGCTCTGAAGGTGACTGGTGTGTCTGTGTCATCCATCACTGGAGCTTCCTTTAAGTTGATGCATAATAGAGCCTCTCAATCAACTTCCTCGCTTATTGTCACCTTCCTCCTTCCTGTCCGGGACCGAGAGTCTGAGCCAGACCCGAAGGGGAAAAAAAAAAAAAAAGGGGAGACTGACAGAGGAGTCAAGGTTACATCCCTCTCCCTCTCTTATTTACACTTGAGGTGTTATGGGATTGCTCTGCGCAACATAGAACAACAGTGAATGGAGCGGGGCTTGTGTGGGCACTTGTGTCAAGCCTTTTAACTGTCCACCATGTCAAATTGGTGATAATATGCAGTTTGAAGCCCGGTCCCGTCCCCTTCGCCTGTTCAGGGCGAGGCAGCAGACAGGACCTTGAGGCAGGATGTCTCTGTCAAGGAGGTAAATCTCCGTTGTGATGGGGTGGCAAACATTACTGCTTTCTTTATCGACACCGACTGCTCCGACACATCCAAAAGTGGTCCGATAAATCTGCCGGCTGACGGTGGCGTGACGGGCGCTTGTGAGGACGCGGTGGCATCACAGAGCAGCGGCAAATGTTTTTGTGACCTCTGTTACAGGCGGCAGGATGATCTGGTTGTTTCTGTCAAGGGTGACGGAGACCGTGTCTGGTTTTTGTGTCACTGATGCAGTTGCAAGTTTGCTTTTCCTATATCCTTAAAAATGATCACATATTACTGGTGCTTTGAAGATGGATTATGATTGTTTAGCTAACTCAACAGGTTTTTAATATAAAAGTAAGTTTAATTTCTGTGGATGTTGGGAATTCATCTTAACTTGTGGGCGTGGCACTTATGTAGAACATAAAAAAACTTTCTAATGTCTTACCTGTGTCTTATGCTTTTGAACAGCTTTCTCTGTAGGTACATACCCCCTACTCCATTGGTGTCCAAACTTTCTGTCACGTACGCCAAAACTGTCAAGTCAAAAATATTCACGGATCAAAAAAATCTCATAAACTACAGAAAAATTATACTGTATTTTTTTCACTGCGCAACAATAAACTTGGCATACAATAATTCTGATTAAACAAGTAAATAAGACAGGTTTTTTTTTGTTGGAAATGGGATCCAAAACTTAAAGTTTTCCATGTTATTAAAAGAAAGACATCCAGTTTGCAAATTCTTTTGGGCTCAGATGAAAGAAATGGAGAAAAACATTCTGCCTATTCTCAGCAATAAGAACAGGATTTGGGTTATCCTCTCTTTAAAAATGCTTTCTGTATCAAGTGAGGTTTAATAAATTAAATAAAAGCAGTTTTTGGTTTTCTAAGTAGAAGTCCGTTGATAAATGTGGTCCTATCCACTATGAAATTGAAGAGAAAGCAGAAATCATGGTTGTTAAAAGATAAATACTTTGTGTTGTACGTAATATTTTCCATTGTGGAACATTTTAATTTGTCAGTAATAATTTTACTCTAATTACAGAAAAAAAAAGTCTCCTCCTTCATCAACCACCTGTAGTGGCGAGCCACACAGAATCAGTCAAGGGCCACACTTTGGACACCCCTGCCGTATTTAATATACACGGTTTGCCAGACCAAAAAAAAAAAAAAAAAAAAAAAAAAGTTGCCACCTACATTTAACCAAGAAAATAGCTATGAGCCTCCTGTTGGATAATTACTTGATGGGGGATTATCTTCTAGGTGGCAACAAGTTATTTAACTCCAACTGATGCAATAAGTAGCTTCTCTTTTCTTAAACAGCTTCATTGAAAGACATCCTGTCGTCATGGAAGAGACGTTGGTCTGTCTAAACAGTGGCAAATCATTGGGATTAGGCAGAAAAAACATCGAAGTAGATTGCAGAAACTACTAAAATTAGGTTAGACATATTATTAAAAACCGGAAGGATAATGGGGAACCATTGTCATCAAGGAAGAAATGTGGTCCGGGGAAAAAAATCCTTAATGACTGTGATCAGCAGTCATTGAAACGTTTGGCGAAATCAAATCGAAGAAAAACAGTGGAACTCAGGGTTGTTTTAAAAGTGAGGAAGAGCTTTCCCACTCGCACAATGCAGAGGTAACTCAGTGGGTTGGGACTGAACAGCTGTTTTAGCCAAAAGAAAACCACTAATCAGTGAGCCTAACTGGAGAAAAAGGCTACAGTTTGCAAGGGAGCATAAAGATTGGACTCTAGAACGATGGAAAAATGTCATGTGGTCTGATGATTCCAGATTTACCCTCTTCCAAAGTGATGGGAGCATCACAGTAAGGTGAGAAGCAGGTGAAGTGATGCACCCATCATGCCTAGTGTCTACTGTAGCAGTCTGTGGGGGCAGCACTATGATCTGGGGTTGATACAGTTGGCTAGGTGGCAGTTCGGTAACATTATGAGGTCAGCTGACTGAATATACTGAATGACCAGGTTATTCCGTCAAACTGTTCATTTGATTTGTCTTCAAAAATTAAGACATTTTAAAACCTTAAGCACCACTTAATAAAAGATTTGGGTAGATTTAGGCATGTATTTTGCAACAATTATCCAAATATTAGATGTGAATAAGAGAAAATACCCAATTACTTCAGACTTAACAAAATTCTTATTTTAGCAGCAAAATAATAGAATCTTAGTGTTTGTATAATCAAATGAATATTTGAGCACAATATGAAACATACTTATCACACCTATGAGTGTATGCAAGTTTGTAGAATCATTAAGTTTGTGTCAAATCTTAGTTTTTGAAAATGCTTTTTCTCAGTTTTCTCAATTCTCATAATTATTTTCGATTGATATTTTTGTTTTAGGCCATAAACGTGCATTTTTATTCCTTGAACTCGTGTTTGTTGGTACATGCTTCGGATTGAGCGCTTTCAGGTGATAATTATTTTTAAAATCTTAATCAGTCTTTGTTTTTAGTTTTATTTTTATACTAATTACTGCTGCCACTCAAGAAAGAAATGATCTCACTTTTATTGCAGCCAAAACAAAAATACTGGTACTTTTGTTGTGGTTATCATTTACTTTGTTTTCTTAGAAGAAAACACAGACACCTCTGCTGTTTATGGACATTATGTGATAATTTTCCGCATTTAAAAAACACAATTTACATGCTGTATTGTGTTACCTTGTGTGGGCTGTGACATCTTGTCTCTCTAATGAGAGCAGGCAGTCGCCAGCATCCAGAGAAAATCTCCACACCATCAAGTGTGAACGGTGTTCGTCTGCGTAACAGGATGTTAATTCTACAGATAGAAACTAAAACGCCGCCTCCACCTCCTTTCTTTTCAGCATCTCTCAGAGGTAATACAATTTCCTGCCTCTGAAAGGGTAAAAGCTCCTTTAAACAGCCAGCTAGAGACAGGTTTGGCCAATGCAGGCACTTGTGTTTCTATTCATTAGAGATGTTTTTATTCAGCCTGCTTTGCGAGAGCATCCAGCCCATTTTCATCTAACTCAGCTGATTGAGGACGTTTCCTCAATGCACTCCTCTTCACCTTACAGAGTTAACGAAGGGAGAGTCGGGATGGTTCCTACTTCACTAACAAGAGGTGCCTTCTAGCTGTTGATTAGATACATTCAGTTGTCTGAGCATATGCGATGTGAAGAATAGATATTCTTGTTTGGATGTATTTGCACAGTTCTGTACAAAATATCGTATTTTTGCTTAAAGCTGCAAAAAGGTTCGTACCCTTTGAGCTTTTTCACAAGATCATTCATAATTGTGATGTGTGGTAGAATTGACGTGACGCCACCTGTCAATCATTCCAGGGGGTTTGTCGGCAACTGACCAATCAGTGGTCGCATTTTGTCCCGAAGTACACGCCCCTTATCTCGAGGAACTGAAACTCCGACGACGTTGCCGGGGTTCATCATTGCAAACGCGCCGCGGTCATAGAGGTTCGAGGAAAATGACAGGAAGTCATGGTCAAACGTTGTCAGTGGGGAACATGCAGTTCCGACAGCCGCTACCCAGAGCGTTTAGAGGGCGGGATGCAATTTATTCCATTTCCAAAACCCAAACGGAGTCTGGAAAAATGCAAGAGATGGATCGACGTGTGCACTATGTCAGGGAAGCAAAACTGGTCTGCTGCTCTCTCATCCTGCAACACGGCAACACCAGCAGCTACTGCTGAGCCTGCAGCTTATCGCTCCCACAGGCCCAGCTCCACGCTCGGGAAGAGCGAGGCAGTCGCTGTGGGACGACAGGGATTGGGGTGCCCTGTCAGTTCCCAAAACCACGGCGAAAAAAAATCTCCTTAAAGCGCACATGGAGCCAGTTTGACCCCTTAGAGACAGCGGGAGGCTTCATTAGGGGGCGCAGTCACTTCTCAACCGCTATTGGAACCTGGCGCGGGTCCATTCTGGGCGCTCAGAACCATCACACCGCTGTTTGTTTGTTTTTACGTTCAGCACAGACTGAAAAACAACTTCTTCTTCATCTATATTTTGTGCCCATTTAAACGATACATTCTGATTATTTAATCCGAATACATTTCAATCCGATCAAGAAATTTTGTGTATGGAAAAACAGCCTGTATGTTTTCATTATGCATGGTTTCTTTGTAAAGCAGTAACTTCAGGCATGCGATTCAGATATTCATACACGCCCTGACATACGATATCAAAATATAGTTCAGAAGCTGGTATTATTTAAGTCATTACTCACCCGTCCGACACAGCTTTCACTCTCACATCCAAAGAGACTTCGTGCCCTTCATCCTCTGGCTGCGAAAGACTTGGGCTTTAACCTTACAGACCTGATGTACGACTCGTTGGAGAATTTTCTTGCCTGTCATCTTTGCCTTAAGTGTTGGCAGATAAGGCAAAATGTCAAAATGTCTCTGGTAGCGCATTGAATTTCACCACATCTGCCATTATAACACTGTTTGTCGGAGGTCAGCTCTGCTTCCGCATGGGGGCGGAGCCGGTGTCGTGTCACTTGGATAGAGAGTGTCTGCAATCATCGATTTTCAGGTCTGGCTTAGGACTGAAACGATTAATCGGATTAATCATGATGAATCGATTATTGAAATAGTCATCAACTAATTTAGTCATCGATTAATCGTTAATTGGAGTAAACAGACTTAAAAAAAAAAAAAAGCCATTTGCTGAAAGAACAACCTACACAGATCAGTAATTGAGCCAAAACTGGTCAAAAATATATCCAAACCCTACCCAGAACAACTTAAGTGGCTTAGTTTTAGCTTCACTGAGTTCAAATTCTGTAAAAAAAAAAAAAAAAAAAAAAAAAAAAAAACAAAACTCTCATTCAGCACCTTTTTGTTATCTAGTTATTAATTTGTTAATCCAAAGAATCAATAGCTCAGGACCAACACTATTGACGTTAAGTCAAGCAGAAAGGACTGAGCTTTTCACACGTTGTTAAAAGAATTCTGTTAGCTGCAGATGCATCCTTTGCTACAGATGATCAAGCATTCACTAAAGGAGTTCTATGCTGCTGCATTTTAGGCAATAAAATGTTTATTTTCTTATTTTAAAAAAAATTTAATTATTTGCATATTTTAGTGTATTTCTAATATTGCATAAAAAAGGCTAAAGTGGTTAAATGAAATATCTGCTGAGTGTGCCAGTTTTTGCATCCAATTAATCTGAATAATCGATTATTAAAATAATCGTTAGTTGCAGCCCTAGTCTGGCTACAGATTCTCAGCTGGATTTATGTCAGAACTTTGGATGGGCTCTTCCAGCATAAGAATATGCTCTGATTTAAACCATCCCTTTCTCCCCCTGGCTGTATGTTTAGGGTCATTGTCCTTGTGGAAGGAGAATCTCTGACTATTTGCAGCCTCTAACGCATTTTCTTCCATGATTGCCATGTATTTATTTACCATCTTCCGTATCCCTGTGGATAAAGGCATCGGCACAGCATGACACTGCCACCACCATGTTTTACAGTGAGTTCCAAGTGATGTGCAGTGTTGGTTTTTTTGCCACACACGTCATACAGAATGAAGTTCTGTTTTTGCTGTGTTTCGTTGTCTTCATGATGCTGTTTGTTCTCTGATGTTCGCTAACAAACCTCTGAGGTCTTCACAGAACAGCCGCATTTATACTGAGATTAAATTACAAAGAGTTGGGCTCCGTTTACAAGTCAAGTGACTTCTAAAGGTTGGCAGTTGTGCTGGATGTTAGGAGTATCAGAGTAAAGAGGTGCTGCCACACATTTTTATTTATTTATTTTACAAATAAAAATCTGAAAAGTGAAAATTATGTGTCCTTTTCCTTTTTTGAGCACCACTTTGTGTTGGTCTATCACAAAATCTCAGTAAAATGTACATTGACAAAATATAAAAAAAAAAAAGAATTATCTGGAAGAATCGATCTATTGTCGCTGCTTGTTTTCTTACTGATTTATTCCAATCTCTTTCCAGGTCACTACTTCATCATTTGGACCCATGAAAACCTATGAGCTCCTCCACCACATGACGGGAAAAGGCTTGTCAGCCAGGTACCATTTCCCCCGGCAACCATGTCTATACCAGCCCAGTATGGTTGCAGTTCAGGTCATACTGACCAACAGCTCAGATCACAGCCTGGAAGAGATCCATATAGGAGATCGGAGCCCAGCGAGCCTGAATATCCACTGCTTTAACACTGTTGGTGAGTTGCTTACACAGAAAACGGCAACATCTGTTACCTCATAGGTTTGAAGCAACAACATGGAAATTTCTGCTCTTACCGGATGATTTCTATACATTTGCTTAAAGCAAATGTGGATTTTTTTTTTTTTTTTTTAACAAAAAAAGTTTTGAAGGAACAAAGCACATCTGTTTAGTGTCCACTGGGTGATGTCCATTAAAGCATGTACATGCTGCAATATGACTCATCCTCTATACTATACATATGACAAGTTATATTGTGCAACATGATCAGTGTTTTTTATTTTAACATTCTCACCATAGTTTAATTTTTTTTTTTTTTTTTTTTTTTTTTTTAATCCAAACGATAACTAAATAAAAGCTCAAAAAAAAAAAAAAAAAAAAAAAAAAACCACCTTACTAGGGTTTCAAATCCAGTCTGACCCGTTTTTTAGTTGTTGGAAAACATGAGTGATTAAAAAAAAAAAAAAAAAAAAAAAATAGAGAGAAAAGAATAAATAACCCATGAGACCTGATCTTTTAGTACTGTGCAAATTATGATTTTTGGTTTTTGAAATTTTTACGATAAACTGAAAACTTGTATTGTTGCTTTGAATAGCAAACAAGCCTTTGTTTTGCAACATGTATATTTAATTCAGTTCCATCCAAAGATCAGATCTGTGTGGAGAAATAAGTATTCCTCAAGGACTTTTGATTTTACTCAGTTACATTTTCCGTAAATGTAATTGACTAAAATTTAGTTAAACTAAATCAAAAATTACAACAAATTACTTATTGTGACTGAGACTAAATGACATGTTAGTCAAAACACTGTAACAAAATCAAAATTTGCTGTCAAAATTAACACTGATTAAAATTGCCTTAAATTGATGTTCTATAACTGGAAAAAAAAAACAAATCTCCCATTGCTCTTAACATTTTATTCCACAGAATTTTAAATGATTCTGATTTATAGCTCCTCAGTTGTCTGTGAGCATTTCATATTTTATTAATGTTTCAACATTTTATTCTTTCTATAATGTAAAATGTCATCTTTTTGATTCTCTAACATTCTTATAGGCCTCCTTCTAGCCGTTAATAACAAAATACAACTGGAATTAATTTGGTCAATTTTAAATATTGTACAGAATCTATGAGTGATATATTTCAAGCCTTTAATTCTTGAAATTTTGATGATTATGCCTTACAACTAATGAAAATTCATCAATCAGTTTTCAGAAAGTCAAAATATTACATAAACCAATAAAAAAATAGGATAAAAATTTATTTTTAAGACAGAAATGTTATGATCTACAGATTCATGGGTGAAACTGACTGCTTGACAGTTATCCAGCAAACAAAGACTTGTCAACTGGCCACACTCCTAAAAGTACCTATACAAGGTTTAATGACCACAGTGTTACTGTGCTTGACTGGCCAGCAAACTTGCTTCACCTGAACCCCACAGAGAATTTATGGAGTATTGTCAATACGAAGACGAGACACCAGACAACGCAGATGAGCTGAAGGCCACTATCGAAGCAAACTGGGCTTCCTGGGCTCCTCAGTAGAGCCACAGGCTGATCACTTCCAAACCATGCCGCATTGATGCAGTAATTCATGCTAGTCACATTTAAAGTGTTGCTGCCCAAATATATATATATATATATATATATATATATATATATATATATAGATATAATTTTTTTTTTTTTTTTTTTTTTTTTTTTTTTTTTTTTTAACTCTTAGAGGTCACCCTTGGTCCATGCTAGTGGCTTATTGAGATTTTTCTTTGCTCAGTGTTTTCCAGACGGGTCTTAAATGGTCATTAAACTGTCAAAACCCTCTAAGCCTGTTTGTCCCCACTTCTGCAAATGCAGCTCCGTCCCATTCCCCCACCCTAAAAACAGCCAATGACAAATCACCAGATCTAATCAAATCACAATTTCATTGATATTGATCAGAAAAAGAAAATTCACCCACTGTCACCAGTTTTCCGTCTGATAACTGTACCTTTAAAAGTTCTTGTGCACGCGTGCCTGAACGCACAGTGAGACAGAAGTGATGTGCGATGAAGCATGTTAAAACCGCCCTTTGCAGGGGATTGATTGGGCATTGAAGGAACTCATGCAGCCAAACGGTGGGTAATTTGGATCGATTGAGTGTGGGTACTGTGAGCGAGTGGCTGGCTTTAGTTTGGATAAACTGCAGGGGATGAATACAGACAAAGCTTTATGTTGAGCTGTTCTATGCTTGTTTGCTGAAGGATGATGATGAGTAATTTTGCTCTTTTCTGCTGCCTATCCTCACGTTACATTATATTAAAAGGTGCTGGTATTTGTTTTTATTGGGTCAAGTTGTTGTAGATGATGTGGGGAGAGGCTTCCCATTATCTAAATGGAAAAAAAAAATAAATTCAACATTAATCAGCTGTGATCCCATTTTATAAGTTATGTAAAGTCTCTTCAGACTCCAGGTGTTACTTTAAGACGATCTGATTCTCTCTCCAGCATTTTTAAATTCCTTGTGTTTTCCCCTCTCTACCTCAGCTCTCCTGATGCTGATTTAGTCCTTGACAGCTCTGTTGCTTTGGAAAGATGCTTCTCTTTCATTGTTTTTTTTTTTTTTTTTTCTTCAGAGGCTGAATTTGTTGGGAAGGAGATTGAAGGATAGATTTCTCACACATGGTGGCCTTGCTTTGTGATGTAGAAAACACATGCTGCGTAGATGCTTGTCTGTTCCACTCTGCTGCCGTGGCAGCCCACTCCTCCACCACATCCACACTCCCTTTACTTCATCCCTCCCCACGCTGCACGCCATGCCCTTGGAACTCACTCTTTCTTCTGTCTTCTTGTGCTTCCTCCCTTTATTTCCATTCTCAGAGCGGTTGGAGCCAGGGGCCTCAGTGAGTGTGTCCATGGGTATCGACTTCAGTGACTCAACACAGGCAGCCAACTTCCAGTTATGGTAAGATAACAGGAAACCCTAAAAAAAAAAAAAAAAAAAAAAAAAAAAAAAAAAAAAAAAAAAAAAAATCATCTATGACTGTTTGAATCAATTTTCCAACTGCTGGTCTGCATCATGCCCCCCCTTTGTTATTTTGCCTCTCTTGCTTGTTCTTGCTTAATTTTTCTTTTGTTTTCACCCTCACTCTGCCTTCGTCCCCAGGTGAGATATCAGCCACAATTGATCCCGTTTCACAGGGATAACAATTATTCCCCCACTAATCAGCACCAGCCCAAATCAGCCTGCTGAATGCCATTGGCACCACTGCTCAGCTGATCAATAACCTTATCAGAAAATCTGTTTGAGATGGAGGGGGAATCAATCTGCTCCAAAATTCTATTCACAAAGCGTTGGTTTGTTTGGCAATCTGAGGAGAAACATTTCATACACAAGAAAAGGAAGAGGGACACAACCGCACAAAATACACTACCCATTACATTCTGATGGTTCACTTACATTAGCATCAATTTAAACCAAAATGCATTTTTTTACAGGATTTGACTGTTCTATTAAATATATAATATATAATTTTTTTTAAACCTTATGCAGCATTAGAGAACATATTTAAACACAAACGAATCATTTTCAGCATTTTTATCTTTAAACTGTACTTTTCATGTGCCCAAAAAAAAGGTTTTGTGAAAATCTTTTGAAAAATGTGTCCATTTGTATTTCTTTCAGTAAATAAAGGTTTCCCCAAAGCACAAACAATGTTTTAAAGAATCTGTATTCATTGTAGAATATTCCACATTTGACAGGTGTGGGGAAAAAAAGGACTGAAATTTGTTTTTGTTTGTGTTTTAAAGAATTTCTGTTTAGTAGAAAATTTTTCACTTCAGTTTTTATCAGTCTGATTTGGGTTTTGAACTACATGTTATCCAGATTCTCTGCAAACTGGGAACTAGCCCTCTAGTTCAGCGCTAATAGAAAGCCATGTTTGGATGCTAAGTTTAGTGCTTTAGGTGCTTTGTAATGGCCATGTTTTCTTAGATTTTTCAAATCATTCGTGTCTTTTCTGCTACAGTTGTATATAAATGTCATAGAAATAGTTTAAAAAATTGTTGGAGTCATGTTAGAATGTTTAAATAGTGAGTGTTATGACCATCCCAACTCTTTCAGCAGGGCAACTCCACAACTTCTTCCTTTCTAGCTTCAGAATAAAAGTCTCAAATTAGGCATCAAACTTGAAACACATCTACAGTATTGAAGGTTCCAAGTAGCTTAGATTATTTCACCAGACAAAGTGATATGATAAAAAAAAAATTAGATAATGGTTACTTGTTATACTCTTTGTAATCCTCTCAAACTCTAATTTGAGGTCTAAGCAAACACAGCAATTAATGATCAGTGTGTTTTATGTGCACAAAGTGTTTACTTTAGGTTTCTCATGTCCATATTTTAAGTTTGTCAATAAATGTGAGAAAGTGTATAATAGAAGGCGATATTCAGGGTGCATGACATTTATATTTATTATCCATATGTAGCTCGTGGCCCCAAGAGCTGTACATTTGCTTCATTTAGCTCCAGAAGTGTGAAACTATCCTTAGCTGTGGATCAAATAGTGAAACAACTTCAACTTAGATTGTTGGTGTAATTGTGAAGCACTTTGGTCAGCTGTCGTTGTTTTTTAAATATGCCACATAAATAAATTTGACATTGACATTGGTCAGTCATGTTTTTTGGACTGTGGGAGGAAGCTAGAGTACCCAGAGAGAACCCACACATGCACATGGAGAGCATGCAAACTCCATGCAGAAAGACACCAGGCAGGGATTCAAACCTAGGAGCTTCTTACTGCTAGGCAGCAGTGCTCATTTTGGATTCTGCTATTTTTATTTTATTTTTTTTTTGACATATTCTACATTTGTTACCTCCTTAATCAAAATGATATTTCAGATAAGAACCCCCTCACTCCAGTGGTTTCTGTTTATTTAATGTGCTGTAGAATTTGAAGGTTGAGTCTTGCTAAAACCGGTATGGATATTTGTAACTTTTTAGACAAAATCTAAGAGTCAAGCATCGAAGGTCCATTAAGGAAAGTGTTACATGTTGGAGAGGGTCTTTTTGTCATCTTTCTGTAATTCTGTTTCTCCCTCTTCAGCACCAAGGAGGACCAGTTTAGCGTGTCCATTCAGCCCGCTGTAGGTGAGCTGTTAATGCCCAATACCATGAAAGAGCCTGACTTCTGCAGTGAGCAAAGTGAGTACATGTTTGTGTCATTCTTTTCTCTTTGGAAATGGAAAGAAATGTGTTACAATCAAACAGATTCTCAAAGACGATGGTCACTACATATAATCCTGATCCACTGCTGGTTTAACTGAATAAAAGCTCTTAGTCTTGACCTTTGTCCTCAGTTTTAGTATTTGCCGACACCGAGTCTTTGTCTGGTTTTGACTACTACTTTCTGCTCCTTGGATCAGGCAGAAGTATGTGGACATGTTAGTTATCTGTTTTCAATGTATGTGATCCAAAAAACAACTGCTGGACATGCTGCACTTATTGCTTTTGATCAAATGAGGAGTCAGTCTAGTGAGCAGTTACATTGGGCTTATATCAGAAAACTCCTGATGTCTGTGGTACACCTATTACTGTTCACATCAGAGAAAATGCATTGTAGGTGTTGTGAAACATCTTTTCTGCACTTTTGATATATAATAAAATAAGATATTAAAATATTGTAAGACATGTAATTGAGATGCCTTTTAAACTGCACTCTGATACAATCCTGCTTGTGATCAATATGGGCTTATTTTTTCTGTACAGCAACCAATGTTGGATAAGACCTATTAATCAAATCTGTTCATACATGTTGCATAGAGACGGTATAAACATGTTTTAGTAAAATAACAAAATACCTAAAATCTTCAAATTAGTCCCTATCTTCTAGATGTGATGGTGCCTATGAGGAGCAGAGATGAACACCTCCCACCCATCAGTGTGCTTTTGAGTGCTTTTTAAATGCTGCTTCTGCATTAATTAACCTTATTCATGACTGTCTGAGCTCAACTGCACTTAGACAAAAGCACGGGGAGATTTAAGGCAAAATAACAGCCTGTTCATTCGGACCATTTCCTCTCATACAAAAGTACTTTAATGTATACCATTGGAGGGAAGTCAATAACTTCTTTCAGGTAATGGGTTTTTATTATATTTGATGTTGGGACCACTTTAATTTCCACCTAAAATGTTCCTACTTGTCTCAGTTCTTTCATTTAAATCCTTTCCCATTACTTGGTACAGATAAAGTCTCCTTTTTTTTTTTTTTTTTTTTTTTTTTTTTTTTTTTTTTTTTTTTTTTTTTTTTTTGTTTTTTTTGTTTTTTGTTTGCGTTGTATTTTTTAAATTTCATTCTTTTACACTTCGTAGAGAATTTTCACATGCTGAAAGGTTATGGACGATTTCAGTGTGCAGTACTGCAGTGTGGAGATCTTATAATATTCAATCTGGCTTTTTGGTTTGACCCACTGATACCGGTTTTAATCGATTCCGAGCTATATTATAGGAAGCTCAAAAAACAACATTGAAAATTGTTTTTATAGCTTTCTTTCTTCAAGCAGTCACATATTTTTTAGGAGCTTAAGTGACTTCATGCCTCTGTGTGAGAGAGGAGTTGCTCTAAAACAGGGTGTCAACAATTTTAAAACGATAGCAAAAGATTTTCTTCACATTTTAAACTCTTTAGGAGTTTTTATTAATGATTACTTCTGTTAGTATGGCTAGCATTAATATAACCACAGTCTTCAATTGCATATTCTAGAGAATGTACATTCTCTTAACTGTGATTTCCAAAAATTGTCAACATATCCATCTCCAGCATGTTCCATAACAGACAGAGGTTCAAAGCCCAAAAGGATAAAACAGAGCAGCTTTACAGTATTGTTGTGCCTTCTTGTTATCTGCAGAAAATCTTGCTCTCTCACAGCCTAAATGAACTACAGACATGTCTCAGCCTGTTGTAGGAAATACACTTTCATTTTAAATAGCTTCTTGTGCCTGTTCTGCTTCCCCTGAATTTGTTTGAACATCTGAAAAAATTATCCTCAGTAACAACATCCATACTGAAAAGGGGTGTTGTTAGGACGACCTGGTAGTGTTGAGGAAATGGTGCCTTCACCCAGTTGAAAAAGGTTGTATTTTTGAGTTCCTGATCAGCTTGTCTGGGTCCGTCAAACTAAAAAATTGCTGACTCTGGTCACCAGCCGGTTTCTCGGTGCATCTCTCGTCTTCAAGTGTTACAAAAAAACTGATGGAAAAATGGAGTTCAGACTCCAGTTTTCCCCTTTTTAAAAATTTTTTTATTTGTGTCATTTTGTTTTGGTTTTTTAAGGTTGATTTTTATGAACAAATATTTTGCATCTTCTCAGAAAAGCTCATGGGCATGAATGAGACTTCAGCAACCATCACCATGGCAACTGCTAACACCTCCAAGCAGGACATCAGCAAGCAGGTCCTGTCGGTGGCCAATGTAGGAGTGGTTTCATCTGACCAAAACAACCTTCAAAGGTAAAACACAAGAGCATTTCATCTGTAGTCGCTTCTGTTCTGCAGATGTATTTATAACATGTCTTGTATAAACATCATTATATACATAGTAATGCTTTGTATATAATGATGCTATAAATGTTAGAATGATTTATTTCAATCTAATTAGTTTTGTGCAATGGTTTGTAATTGCACTGCTTTACTTGGTTTTGGTAGCTTTTATTTCTTTGGGATCACTAAGAACATAAGGACACAAATATTAAGAGAACCCACACAGCTGCCCCACCTTCAGATCTCTTCCTCGTCTTTCAAGCTGTATTGTTTAGGTCTTATTCAAATAGGCACTGCTCAGTGTTGAGATTTTTAGCTGCCTGAATAAAATCTATGGAAGTGGAAAGTATTCACACCATTTTGTTATGCCTTTATGGGTTAAAAAAAAACAAAAAACATGCCCTTAGTCAAGCTGGAAAGAGAGTGTCATTGAACGTCAATTTTTAAAGGCCGTGTAAAGGATTTCTAACATTTTCTTCTAAACTCATTATAAATGTCGTGAATGTAAATGTGGAAAAAGTCTCCCAACAATTTAGACTTGAATCTTGGAGTTATAATTCAATTTGACTGTCAAGATTTCTGTTTCAGGATTTTATGGGTGTGTCTTAAAGGGCGGCTGTGTGTCGTCACGCGGCTGCTTCGGCATAACCCCGCCCCTCCTGCTCCAGCGGTATAGAAACGTAGCCTCGGTGGCTAGCCCGACAGTAGCTTGCTGTTAGCTAGCTAACCAATTATGCCTCGTTCACCTCGTTCCTGCATCTTCCCTGGATGCCACAATGTGCAGGGTAGCAGCTTTGCCTTGTGTGCTTATGTTTTAAATATTCTAAGTGTTGGTGATTAAATGCACAGTAACTACTAAATGTCACAAAATGTGCTAATCCACAAGCTGATTATATATCGTGTATCCGGTCTTGTCTATGAACTGTTAGCTAACTTTAGTGCGTGTAGTGGAGCCCATCAGACAACACACTTGTTAATCCACAGATTATCTTTTATGTGCACAAAGCTCCTCAGCTAGTTTTATCCATCACAGTATTTTCTTTCAGCTGTGTGTGTAATAATAGTAATGAAATAAATGGTTTTCCACTACTTGGTCATCTCCCATATGCCAGTGGAGTGAGGATGGAAACGTAAATATCAAGCCCTCCCACAACGACTATTTATAGTCTCGAGCTGATGTTCACGATGAGTCCAGTCCTCAGATAAATAATTATCATTAACATGAACACAGTGGAAAGTAACTAAACTAGCATGAAAGGTAGGAGCCACTAATTCTTCCACCTGTTGCCTTCAGATGTGAAATAAAGCAGAGTAGCGTCCCGCTCCTTCACTGATCTCTGGTCAGTAAGTCCGAAGCGTCGCGGTCATATATGGAAATATTTCAGCTCCAGCGATGCGCAGTTTTACATGTGGATGGAACCACAAACATTCTCAAACTTTAGGAACAACACAGAAAGGGGGAAATGAGGTGATGTGGGGAGGAGGTGCTGCTAGAGGGTGAGACGTACTCTTAGGTCTGCGTCCAGGTATTAGGCGGGTCCTATCCAGCTGTTAGCCAGGTGCAGAGGGAGGAAAAGTGGAGCTGTCATCCATCAGGTCCATTTCTGGAAGTTTCAGGTTTGGGTGTTGATGATCAAACAACGGGAGCTCCTGTAATTAAGGTTTCCCATTTTGTCCCATATTGTAATAGTAAACATGGTTATGATTAATGTAATGAAATAGATAAATGCTGTAATGAAAAGCTAGACAAGTTCCTGGGTGTGATTTTCAACTGGGAGCTGATGTTTTTTCATCACTTTTGAGACTTAATTTTGTATGCTTATCAGTTTTTAATCATTCAAATTTGTCTGGGTTGTTAACATATTTCTGTGGTGTGACAAACTCGAACACACATTTATTGCTACGTCACATGGACTTTAAGTCTTCATCTTCACACTCTTTCATAAAGATCAGATTTGTTGTGTACTTGGTAAATTGTTGATTTGTCAACAGATTCTCCCACCTGAGCTATGGATCTCTCGATCTCCATCTACCTCTGTAATTAATGCTCTCTTTGGCCAGACCTTTTAGATTTTTACTTTTTGAACATTTCCCTTCATAGATATCTGCTGTTTTAGTTGAGTCATCAAATACAATCCTAATAAAATACTTCAAAACTTGTCTAAAAAAAAAAAAAAAAAAAAAGATAATCCAGCTTTTTTTAATGTCTGTTTGATGTTTCTTCAGGGTACATCAGTTCTTTTGAAATTTTGAGTTTTGTTAAGCTGTGTTTCTGTCAGAGTAAAGGTGCCTGTTGTCCCCGCTTGCCCCACACACACACACACACACACACACACACACACACACACACACACACACACACACAAGCCAGGGGAATGCCCTGAGAAGCCTGGCTGTGTAATTGGTGTACACAGAGTGTGCTAATGAGCTTCCTCCTCTGTCACGCACACCCGAACACCTGATAGATAATTACACCTCCCGCTCTCTCTCCGTTTCCTGCTCTGTCCCTCTTTCAATTCCTCCCTGCACCCCCCATCTGTCTCACCCTTTGCACTGCTGTCTGTCTTTCATTTCCTCTTTGTCTTTCACTCCATCCCTCTCCTCCTCCTTGTCCTTTTCTCTCTTGGTCTGTTTTTACCTGGTTGTGTCACTGTCCCTTGGTCTTGAAATGATGTCCCACTTGTGAGGATTTCTTTATAGATTTAGGCCTGAACAGCGGCAAAACGTCTTAAGACGTTGGATAAATAAGGGCTCGCAAGGAAGTTTGGAGTGAAAAAAATACGGAGTAGACATTTGCACAAGGGCACAGGGAGCTGAAAGACTGAGTGGAAATCAATGATAGCCAGTGGGAGAGGCCTGCAACCAATATGCCCATACTTCATTCAGAATAACCAATAGATCAGACGACTCTGTGCTATCAATCTCTTTTCTGGCTCTGTGACGGCTCAAGAGGAAGACACTGTCCCACAGTAATGAAGACACTCTTCCAAGCTGTCCCTATGATCAGCAGCTTTTTCCACACTGTCTTTGGAGCTCCTCTTGTTTGAGATGATGGAGTTCCTCGCTGATAGAATCCCCAATAAAGTTAACCGCCCGGGCTCAGAGGCTTGTCTACAGAGGAGGAGGATTGGATTTGTTCTTTCATATTTCAGTCACCTTCTTCTTTTATTTTGCAGACAAACAATTGGTCGTCAAAAAGGAATTTGCTTTTTTAGATCTCCTGCAGCACTGGTATTATAGGGTGTATCTGCTTCTAATTAGAAATACGGCGACTAGACATTTTTTTTTTTTTTGGCCAATACCGAATTCATTAGGGTTGCATCTATAATTTGGCCCCGATTTCCTTAATCTTTGGAGATCGACGATCGGATGATATTTACATGAGAAACCGATCTTATCTTATCTTATCTTATCTTATCTGCCTCCGCAAAGGTCTAAAAATCAGCCACTGTCCCCTTTTGCTCTGCTGTGACAGAGCTGACTGACAGACCCGCCCACCAGGTCACGTCCGCACATGGGCGGTTAACAATAGTCACCCCACTGTTGCCATCTTACCTATTTTTAAGCTACATTGAGCAAATTTTCATACAAAAAAATCTGTATGTATATATCAGAATTGGTAGGTCAGGCTTTTCAAAGATCCCCCAAGATCTCATGTTTTATTTGAACATTTTGATCTTGATCAGTTACTATTTCTCTTAACATGGAATATCTATCTATATATATATATATATATATATATATATATATATATATATATATGTGTGTATGTATGTATGTGTCCCTGTCTTTACTCAAGAAAAAAAAAAAATGCATCAATGTGCATGCTGTTGGTGGATGGTCTTCGGGACCAAATTGTGGGTCTTCTTAGTTTTGATGCAATTATTGAAAAGAAAAATGCGATCTATACAGCCAACCACCAATCAGACCTGATCAGGGGAAAATGAGCAGATTCCAATCTCAGACTGACTGATTTTATCTTTATTTCTAACATCAAAATATCAGCCCATTCTGTTAAGGTGCACATCTATCTAGGCAACCAGAATCGAGATTCACCAAGATTTTTTTTTTTTTTTGTTGACTTTTTCAAAAAGGATAGTGTTGGGATGCTAGTGAAAGAGTTTTCTCCGGCTGTATGGAGAAATCCATTACTGTCCCTCCCCTGCCTGTTGCTGCACACTGCCTGTCAGCTGGCTGAAAGAATGCTACTACACTTTTCTTATGCTTACAGTAAAACAAAGATCCAGATGTTTGGAAATATTTCAGGTTCAAAAAATAGTCATTGTGTGGAAACGATTTAGCAGTTAGATAATGTTACACTTATCTGTTTTAAACAAATTTTTAAGAATTGTTTTAAAAAGAGAAGATTAGTTTAAAAATTTTTTTAAAAACCTAGTAATGCAGTAAAGGTCATGATGAACTGAAGTTCTTTGGGAGTTAGCCCTTCAAAACAACAAAAGGCACACATGACAGTGGAGAAATATGATGGGCAGCTGTTCTTCTGTTTGTAGCCAGAACGGCTGTTCTTAACTACCTTCTTTTTGCATCTTTCAGGCTGCTTATCTGTCTTGACTAAGAACTTTAATAGCGCTGTTTTCTTTATCCTAACGAGTTTTGTGATTATTTAGCAGAATATTTTGCCATGTTGAAAACAGAGAATTGGTACAAAAAGTGTGCCTAGTTTTCCCATAAGTGGCACAATTACCCACGGATTGCTGCAGTTCCTGCTTTAAATGGCACTCACACACAGACATTAGATTAATCATTCAGATCGGATACACCCACGGAGAGCTTAATGTAGAGGTCACTCTGCATTAAATGTGATGTGTAAAGTGACCTCCATCAAGGATCCCTTATTTCCAAAGAAAACCCCCTTCCTAATCCAGAGAAGATCTCCCTAAAAGCTGGACAAAGAGGATAAACAGTTTGGATTCACGATAAAAATGAAAGATAACATCAGTGTATGAAGCCCCGACTCTCTGTTTTGTTTAACAAAGCAACAATCCTTCTGCACTCCCTCCATTCATCAGCAGGGTGCAGCACTGCTTTTCCCATACAGGCGTCAAAGCCGAGGGGGTGGGTTGTGGAGAGGTGGGGGGGGGCATTGCCACTGAAACAGAGAAATTGATTGCTGGAAAGGGGGATGGCAATAAATCAAGCAGGAAAGCAAATGTAGAAAACGCTGTTCTTGTTTATGTCTAAACAGGCGGAATAGAATAAATGTGCTCTATTTTTCAGTCCGTTTGAAAGCAAATTTGATCGAATCTTGCATGCATTGCCAATCCCGCTGGTTAGAGCCCAATTCCCCCAAAATAAGTCAAAAAAAAGAAAATCAAAAACTGAACCCTTTGATCTATAAACTGTGCTTTGTCTTTACACTGGATTGTAATTAGATTATGTTTCTCTAAACAGATGTTTTTTTTTTCCTCCCTCTTTGTTGTGTTCTGTGTTTAATTTGCTGTAGTCTAATTAAACAGGCTCCCTGTTATGCGAATGTCTTCGTACTCTGTTAAGCTTTCTGTTTTCTTCAATCCTCTTCTCATCTCACTGTTTCTTTTTATTTTGCCTCTGTTGTCTGTCTGTCCTCCCCTTCGTCTTCGCCCCGCCGTCCCGCCGTATGGCCGAGATGTGCCGAGGGTTCCTAGTTCTAATTGGAGCTAATAGCTTTGGCTATCTGCCTGCTCTGACTCTGTCCGCTTGTGTTCAGCTCTGATCTGCGCCAGCTCTAGCCAAGAACCAGCAGTGAAGAGCCACACAGCTGCAGCCACAGAACAACTGGCTTCAGCTTCTGTATCCGTCTGATTGGGATGAAAACATGCAGTATAGTCATCACCTCACCTGACTCACTCATTTACGGAGCGTCAGACATGTTTGGATGTTTAGTTCAGTCGGGGCTCTGTGTTGCGGAGCTGAATCCTCTGTGTCCGCTCTGCATGAAGGTAAATGTAAACGAGGTTCCTAAGCAATGTTCAGCTATAGAATTAGCTTTGATTATTTACCAGATGTGGATGTAAAGTATTTGAAAATGAAAATAAGAATACAGAAAATGGTTTATTCCACACTGTATTTTGTAAAAGATAAAACCTAACTTGTTTTTCCTTCATTTGAATTTTAAATGTGTCTTTTAGCTTTAAATTACCACAGTCGCAGCTTGTGTTTATCATCGACCATTAGAACTCAGATTTTTCAGTTTCTACCTAGGAACAGAAAAATGCGAGTGTCTGTTTCACATTTTTTACCCTCCAGATCATAATAAATTAGGGTTTTAAACTGTACCTGTGGTTCTGAAACTGAAAGGTGAGGCTCTTAAAAGGTTCTACAGAAAGTCTTACATTTCACCATCTTAATTTTAGGCCTTGAAATTAAATATATTCAGATTAGGTCTTAAATTGCATTTAATTGGGGTTTTTTTCAATACAGTACACATTTCTGCTCCTAAAACCGATTCTGTTCACATTGAGGCAAATAAAATTAAAATGTTCTTGTAATGTTATCCACAAATAAGTCCTTTATCATTGAAAAGTCTAAATTTAACAAAGTTGGCTTTAATACAGGATTTTAATAGTAGGTTGAAACCTGTTAGAATAACCAAAAGGAAGTTACCGTTCTCGACACTGAAAAAGCTAACAGCACTGGATTTAAGTTAAAAAAAAAACAAAAAAAAAAACCAACAAAAATAGCTTGGAAAGTTATATTTACCTTCCATAGTTTACTGGGCACGATATCTATAATTTATGAAGTTAGTAAGTCATGTAGGTTTAAAATTGAACTAAAATAGTTTCAAAAAGGACTTGAATTTAACTGAAACTTACAGAAACCCTGTAAGATCAGTCATATGCTAGTCAAAGCATTGAATCGACAGTAGAGAGGTTAAAAATATGGCTTGAGATGCCAGATAGTTTCCCAGAGTGCTCCATCTGAATGGAACATAGAGCAACCTAGCACTGCCAGTCAGCATGCTGAAATATGACTTCTGCATTTTTTTCCTCACTTGCAAGATGGAGAAAATTGGCTGTTTGGGGAATATTTCAGGTGACGGTGAGTAAAAGATTCCCACCTGTAACTCCTATTGAGGTTCCACTGTTTTAGCTGTTCTGCAACAAACTACAACCTGAGCAGAGAACTCCAGTAATTACACAGCTAATACCAAGCTGCTATGCTCCCATTGTTTCTTGATAAAGAGAGAAACAGCAACAAGGAGTACCAGTCTGCACAGTAAGTGATTTAGAACTG
The DNA here is from genome assembly GCA_014839685.1 of Anableps anableps. Classification (NCBI taxonomy): domain Eukaryota; kingdom Metazoa; phylum Chordata; class Actinopteri; order Cyprinodontiformes; family Anablepidae; genus Anableps; species Anableps anableps. The sequence goes on from CM026081.1 coordinate 25,880,609, forward strand.
CTAGTTTAGCTAGTGTTTAAGTCTTATGTATCAAAATAACAAGAAATATGATATCGATAACTGGAATAATTAGTGTTTTAATATTTTAGCAGAAATAATTGTTTCTCTGTTTTTTCAGAGATAAGTCGGCCCAGATTTCTTTAATTTCTGGCGATCAGCCGATACTTGCATGTAAAATCGATCTTATCTACCGATCTCATCTACCTCCGCAAAGACCACTGTCCCCTTTTGCTCTACTGTGGGAGAGAGCTGTGCGGTTAATGATAGTCACTCCACCGTTGCCAACTTAGCAACTTTGTCGCTCCATTTTGCTACTTTTCCATACAAAAAAATCAGTATCGGCCAAAATTGGAATTGTCAGGTCCAGCTTTTTAAAAATCGGTGATCGGCTTGAAAACTCCAATTGGTGCACCCCTGGAAATGTCCCCAACATAAATGAGTTTTACTAAACTCAAAGTACTGAAGAAGTTTCATATTGATGTGTTTTTACGCCAAAAATGATAGGAATTCTTAATTTTGATGCATTTACTGAACAGGGTTAAAAAAAAAAAAATCTATTTCTACTGTACTTGACCTACCGCTGACCGCTCAGAGACAATCGAGAGAAAATTGGTTGATTAATATAGTTATGTAAAACCATTTCTAATTAGTATGAGTCTGGAGAAGTATGAAATGATGATTTAAAGACTTCTGTGTAAAGGTGAAGCCCAGTTTGTGTTTGCAGTGGCAGGGTGTTGGAGAGGCAGATGGCACTCTCAGGCTCTGCTCGCTGCGGAGAGAATCACAGATAATTGGAGAGTGATGCTTAGCCGCAGCCCCGGCGATCGATGTCAATCCACCTGCTTTAAGTCCAGGGGTAATGCTTTGCTTTTCTTTTCCACGCACCACAATTAATCCAGCGCTTAGCCCACTATATGGAGAGAGCAGAATACCAATGACCCGTTTAAGGGCACGCTCGACCTTAATCGCTCCCTCCCGGTCCATGAAGATGCACTGATGTTGTGCTACATCCAGATGTGATGTGGTGTTTTTTGGTTTTTTTTCCCTCCAGTTTGTGCAGCAGAACGTGCACACAACTGCAAAGCATTCAATGAAAATGGGCTCCGAAATCAAACACGATCTTGTGCTTTCGGCAGCTCTTGTTAGCACACACGAACGGAGAGCACACATGCGCATCTCCTGAGACGAAATGGAAGCGGCCTCAGGGTGGTGTTAACTGGCTGAATAAATGATAGATTTATATCCTAAATCCATTAGCAAAGCCACAGGGACCACATAGACACCCCCCAGGTGGGGGGAACAGAGGGGCTTGGAGAACAAAGCAACTATGTGTGTTTATTTGTCACATAAAAAAAGAAATATATCCTTTTTTTTATTTAAAGGGTTAGAAAAGGCCATGGTCAAAGCATGAGTGCCTGTTGGGTAATTAGAACCGATTTACAATCAGTGAATTATTTAAAGAAATGAAAGTAGAACAAAGAGGTTGGGATTTTTGGGTGAAATCCATCTTCTTGTTGAATGAGTCGGTTCCTGCTGAAGTGGCTAATATTTTAATTAAGTCCAAGGAGGACTCTCTCTTTCCTCACTGAGAGCTCCCTGATAAACTCCCTCTCGTCTGTTGATGGTAATTTAGCGGCTCCCCAGAGACGCACCGGGACGCTCTGGTTTGTGTGAGCCAGCACAGTTTCATTGTGCGTGCGTGCGTGTCGTTTCTCCGCTGCCCGTCTTTAATGTGTGCTGGCTAATTGGTGGACGTGTTAGGACCCCATCGCTGCGCAGCGCGGCGGCGTTGGCCCCTCGGCGACGGTGGCTGTCCACAGGCCGTCCTGTGGGGGCTCTTTACAGGCTTTAGTCAGGCCTAAGTGGGTCCCTTTGTGGGCTGTTTGTCAGGCCTAAGCGGGCTGCCGCAGGGGGTCTTTGTTGCAGGGATGTAGTGTTAAATGGAGGCAGATGGCTAGGAATGTGTCACGTGGGGTCCCAGCTCGACACTGTCACGCTCAAAGAGGGTCACGCTGGGTCATAGCCTCTGTCTACCTCTTGTTAGCTCTCTCAATGGGGACCATGTGCACCCAGATTTGCCGGGAAGGTATCCAAGGAAACGGGGGGCTGAATTCTCTGCATGGCCCAGAGGGAACTGGTGGGACTGGGGGGGGAGAAACTCCCACACTGTCATAGACTCTCACAGTCCATAAAAGAGGCTGAGTGCTGTTTGACGGGCATAAAGGGCGTGCCTCATCCCTGATGGCTCTGAGTCCGATGGGATAATAGACTCTCTGTTGCTCTGCTACATGTGCCTTAGTGCAGAGCCGCAGATTTATGTTGCCATTCTCGTTCTAATCAGCTGCAGTCGCATGTTTGTTTCTACATACATACTTTGTATCTAGTCAGAAAAATTTGAGGAATTGACTGGATAAGAACCTGTTAAAAGGGGTCATTTTTAGAAGTGGTGAAACGACTTTGGTTTTTGTTCCAAACTGATCTCTTACTGCAGAACCTGTGGTTTTACTCAAACCCCATGCAGTTACTTTCCTCTTTGGGGGGGTTATTTACAGTGCATTCCCAAAGTATTACTTACCTATTTTGGTGGACATCAATTTTTAATTCAGATTTTTCAGTTCGATTTATGTCTGGGCTCTGACTAAGCCATGAAAACACAAGAATGTGCTTTGATCTGAGCTATGCCATTGCAGCTGTGGCTTTGTTAGGGCTCCACAATATTAGAAAATCTTGGGATGGCGATAATACTGGTAAATGTTGCGATGACGATATCAGTTGCTATATATGCCTATTTTATTCTCTCCTCTCATTTTCAACTTGCTTCCTTCATTCTGTGACCCTTAGCGTTTTGGGCAGTGCCATTTGTGTCCAGGCTTAGCATCTGCTGCCACAAGACTCTGCCCAAAACGCTAAAAATCACATTAGCATGTGAAATGCAAGTTTAATACACTTGGACTATGTTGGCCAACAATTATTGCACAGAAACAGTCTTTTGTGCTATGAATACTGCACACACTGATATTGTGATGACGATATATTTGCGATATATTGTGCAACCCTACTGTACCCTAGTTTCTTTTGGCAGCCTCTGGCAGCTTTTCTTTTAGGACTTCCTTGTTTTTGGCTCCATCCCTCTTCCTGTTAATGCTGACCAGCTGCCCTGTTCCTGCTTAAAGCATCTTCACAGCATGATGCTGCCACCTCCATGTTTCACTGTGGGGATAGTGTGTTCAGCGTCATGTGGAGTGTTAGTTTTTCAGTTAGAATTGAATCTTTTTCTTGCCACTTGCTGGTAAAGGCCAGATTTTTCTAGTGCACCACTATTAGTTGCCTGTCAACAGATTGTCCCACCTAAGCTATGGCTCTCTGCAGCTCCTCCAGAAAAAGTCTCATCTTGGTAGGTTTGCAGTTGTGCCATGCTCTTTCTATTTTCAGATAATGAGCTGAACCGTGTTTTTTGAGATGTTTTATAACCTACCTGTGCTTTAAACTTCTCTCCAGATGACTTGTCTGTTGTGTTACATGGTGTTCATGATGCTGTTTTTCTAACGAACCTCTAAGTCCTTTTATTTATACTGAGATTAAATTGCACACTGGTTGACTATTTACTTAGACTTCTGAAAGCAGTTGGTGGCGCTGGATTTTATTTGGGGGTGTCAGAGTGAATGGGGCTGAAGGCAATCGCAGACCAAAACCATTTCTGCACTACTTTGCGTCGCTCTGTCACATCAGTTCCACATAAAATGCATTACGTTTTGTTTGTAAGGTAACAATATGTTGAAAAGTTGAGGGTATCTGAAAGTTTCCCCATTGCTTTTAAAGTCACATTTTAGTAAATTATTTCTTAGTTTCTCTTTCGGATATGCTTTTCATTTTAAGCCATTAGCTATAGCCTTAAAGAGCTGCACTTATACTGATACAATCTGGGGGGTTTTCCTACTGAAGGGCTTTTGTTTTCCTGCAGGTTTGCCGGTCACACCGTCAGCAGCAGAGCTCTGGTCCTGGTTACACTGGAGCTGAGAGAGTCCTCCACTGCCCTCCTCACCATCAACACAGAGAAGACCGTCATGGCGTCCATGTTGCTCAGAGATCTCAAACAAGCCCTCTCCCAAGCATAGATCAAATAACCAAGAAAGGGGGACAGTTCTTATTTGAAGATTTCATATATTTTATTCCCATATTTTGGGACAGTTCTGGATCTGTTAACAAGTGCGTGGCACTTTTAATTAAAATCCAGGAGACTCGAAATGAACTGAAAATGATCAAGAACCCCTGTTCAGTATTTCGTATTTAAAGGGCCAGCGTCTTTAGCAAGGGTTGTCCTGAAGCATCAGAATAAATATGTGAAAGTCTTGGCAGTGTTGTTCATTCCCTCACTTAGAAGGCATCACAGATATTACTCTATATTTTCAGATGTGACACTTTTCTCATCGTGTTTACGTATTTGCAACTTTTCAGCCAAAGCAAAAATACTGACAAGACTCCTCATTCACAAAAATACTGACTTTATCTGGACTGTATGGAATGATAGAAGTGCCACAAAGCAAATAAATTTGTAAAAAATATTATAGTAATTTCAAAAACAATGGAGTTAATACAGTAAAAAGTGTGTGTGGGAATCAATTTTATGTTGAATTTGTTTTTCTATATTTGGCTTTTGTTTTCATTTTGCTTTTTTAATTCCTACAATTTTTAAAATTAAAAGGATTGGGGTTTAACAACAGTACACACAATAATAGGTAAAGTTTAAATACATACTAAAAGGAATTGCAAAACAAATATAAAAACATGCATAAGCTTTTTCTATACATTTTCAGGAGTTACATTTACATAATTTGAATTTTAAACACAAGAGTTCTACATCCATTAAGTTCTGTATTTCAACAAGTTTCTTTTCACAGTTAATTATATTTTCTTGTCCTTGTTTTATATATATATATATATATATATATATATATATATATATATATATATATATATATATATATATATATATAATATAAATTTTTTTTTATTTATTTTTTTTTTTACAGATGTATTTTTCCTTTTATAGCATTCCTGTCATTCCATAGGTCCAAAACTTATTTAAATTTCACCCTGTTAATTCATTTGACTACATATACCTATTTTGGAACTGCCTTACTTCATATATACCGTATAGTGAAATGGTCCATATTGCTTCCTCAATTACAGTACCGATGTATCATCCCATCATCACTGTGATCCACTCTTTTTGCTTGCCAAGGACAGAAGGGAAAGACTGACTTTCTCATCAGGAAACTATGAATTAGTGAATTTCTGTAGCTTTACATTCCAACCTTCAAAAAGACCCTGTTGATTGGCTAAAGCTCCTTCAGCTGTTAATACATAGAAAAACAATGATCGATAAGGCTCGAAGGTCTTTTTATCTGTATGCTTTTTCTGATCAATAAAATGTGACTTTGTCAAAGTTTTTTTTTTTTTTTCTTTTTTTCCCCCTCTTCACTTGGATTAACCTCTGCAGTTATTTCCAGGCATTTCACATCATGTTCCTGTAAAACATAATCATTAATGTTATCTGTTCTAACTTTGTTGAGTACATCACTGGTTGTTCTTTTTCCTTTCTGCCCAACTTCCAGTCCTCTGTACACCAGAAATTTGATGAAATTAGCTTTCAAAATGAAGCCCTCTGTGAAGTGAGAATTCAGTTTTTATTTCACTGACAAGAAGTTATGGCTTATATATTTCTATATCAAAAGGGCATCAAATGAATATCCAAGAATTTACATCTCTATAGGCAACCAGGATCAGATATTTTCCATTTTTAAATACTTGGCTTTACCATGTTAGAAGCAGTGGGACGTAATACCAGTTCCTATGTTTTGAAAAATTCACAAACTTATTTTGACTTATAGTTAGAAAGGAAGTTGTTTTTGTTGCACACATGTATTTTTAGCTCTTTTCCTTCAAAATTCAATACAATTTCAGAGAAAACTGCAGTTAACATGATTAACTATCGTATGAATATGTTAAGAACTATCTGTTCTGGTCAGGCCAGTGACCCCTCCTGACTAAACAACGCGTGCAGGACGAGGCATTAGCTTTTCTTCGGGCTGTCACAAGCTTTAAGAACATATCGTTGTGATGCATACTTGTGTTCAGCTAAACGGCTGTGCAAAAATAAAAAACGAGGACGGCTGCCACTGGCTGGACCCAGTTCTGCTGTGTTGCTCCTTGTTGAGTGAAGTTGTGCAGATGTCTGCGATGTGTTTCGGCATTGAGGAGGCCAGTGGCGTGGTGTGCATTGCGTCTGGCTGTCTTTTCTGGCTCATAAATAGCGTCTCTCTGAGGGCCGTGGTGAACACCTGTTAGCTCATCTGTCACAGGAGCTCCACTCGCATCCATCACCTCTCCCTCTGTACTCATTCCCTCAGCCAGCTGTTTCCATTACACACACACACACACACACACACACACACACACACACACACACACACACACACACACACCACCCCCCTCTCCCCAACATGGTACCGCTCTACTCAATCAGACTTTCAGACATATCTGCACATCTAACATGTTACTTCATGAAGAGAAGAACACTTTAACAAAGCGGATTTTTAATACCGTGATTGTTTCTATTTTGTTACAGAGAAAAAAAAAAATCAAAGTGCATCCCTCAAAGGCTGCAGAAAGTAATGAAATCTTCCCAGATTACTCAGAAAAGCAGTAGGTTTAGGGAAAAAGAACTGTTTTTATATTACTAGTATGTTTTTAAAAGGTAACACAAAGCAATTTTTAAAGGACACTACTGTAAATTTTTTGTATTGTCAAGCTGCACTGTGCCCCATCTTGCCATGTAAGTTGGCATGTTGGTGGGGGGGGGTCTGTGTTATGCAGGTCTAAATGTGAGGAAATGAAGACAATTTGTTGAACATCAATATCTTAACTGAGGAATTTTGCCATTTTCATGCAACCTTTTTCTGAATAGTGAATGTATATTGGGATCAATAGTGTGGAATTCATAGTGTTTTGCTGCTTCAGGGCCAGGTATGTTGCTTTTGCTGGGATTTCACTGTATCGAAGGATCAATTGGTCATCTGACAATGAATCTTCAATTCCTAATGATTTCCACCAAGCAGTTATAAGTAGTAGCAAAATCATCTAATAGGCATATTTTGAGTTTCACTTTCCATGTTGAGCATGCAGCATACCGATGTAAGTGAAGCATCTCCATCGTGTAGCAATTAACTGATATTGTGTCACTGCTAAAGTTGCACTGATTCTGTGGCAGTGGTGCACATATGCCCTGAATTTGCTATGTGCAAGATCCAGTCCTGGAATTTTTTTTAACATGTCCAAAAGTCTTTGGCAGCCTGTGTTAAGTTATGATCGAAATGTATATGCTATAGTGAAAAATGTATGGAAATGCAATGCTGGAGTATTATTCTTCCAGTTGCTCTGAAGATCATAGTACTCTATAAAAATGCTGTACAAAACTTAAACTGAAATTTCATTTGCTACATCTTAAGAACATGAGAATTTATTACATATATAAATGCATGACATTGAATACACTTCTGACATTGAATACACTTTTAATCTGTTATTGGATAAAGAAAAGACTAGGCAGTGAAGGAAATGTTTAGATAATCAAAAGATCATTACATCTGTGTTTATTGACCAGGGCTGATTCATTAGTGCTAATTATTCATTTGTCATTGCAGTTTTGATTCATTTCCATTTTATAAACAGCTCATCTAGCAATATAATGAGCAACTGTCTATGATAACAAAGGCTTGTATAAATGGTAGACCTGACTGATCTAAATCGGGTCCCACAACACCAATTATATCAATTCTTACTGGCCAAGAAAAAAAATTGCAAATGCTTTTCTTTATCCACTCAGATGGGGAAAAAAATCTGGACATCCGTTAGATATGTAATTCTTTAATCATAAATATTCATTTGCAAAGTCTAATCTTTTCAATATCTGCAAACGAACATGATTGCATTTCCCTAATTATAAAAATGAAGCCATAACACAGCTAAAAACACCTATGAATGGTTAAGGGCAAAACACTGGACTATTCTGAACTGGCCTTCTATGAGCCCTGATTTAAATTCTATTGAACATCTGTGGAAGGAGCTGAAACATGACATCTGAAGAAGGAACCCTGCAAACCTGAGACAACTGGGACAGTTTGGCCACGAGTAGTGGGCCAAAATACCCGTGGACCAGGACTGAAGTCTCATTGACAGTGACAGAAATTACAGAAATCGTTTGATTGCAGTTATTGCCTCAAAAGGTTGCAAAACAAAAGTGACCATCATTTTTGTCCAGGCCTGTTTTATTGGTTTATTAGTTAGTTGTTTTTTTTTTTTTGTTTGTTTGTTTTTTTTTTAATGATTCTGTTGAACCACAATTAAAAAGCAGTGTCTGATTTTCATTGGTTAATTTTCAGTAAAATTGTATTAGTTTTGCCAGTTTCAAGTTATTTCAGTGACCATTGTGAGCGTTTCATTTACTAACGGGGGTGCCGACAATTTTCCCTATCTATGTAGTTCTCCCTTGAAAAAGATTTTATCTCAAGGGACTTCCTGGTCAAATATTGTTCCAATTCCTTGTTGCTGTTCAATTCATATCTAAAATTTAATAATCACTAATCAGGGAGCGCCAGTGATAGTTTCAGCAAATTTAAAGGAACCTATAGCTTGGCAACATCCTGCAAAATGATCTCAGAATTTTAGATACAAAATTATTTTTTTTTTATGCAGAAACAAATGTTTTAATTTAAAGCATTGATCCATTTGCCTTTGCTTACACCATTTTTATCTGTATATCTGTGACTCCCTGTCCGGTCTGCAAGGGGATGAGCCAAGACGACCCGGCGAATGAGAAATGAATCTTACTGGTAAGTTCAGACAGACAGTTCCTCAGTTAGTGTCTCCTGCTTTCACTGGTTCTGTTCCCCCGTTGCTTCCTCCATCTCTGCGTTCTTTTTCTACACCAGAGGCTGTGATAAGACCAGCAGAACAGGCCTATCATGTCTGCGCGCTCCGCCTCAGAGAGGCGCCGAAATCAAGCTGTCACTGCACAGCCAGGTTGAGGGAGCCATGAACAGGCAGGAGAAGTTCTCTCATTTCCACCCCAGAGCCCATTACAGCAGGTGCCAACGCTGAGGAAATAGATCTTTCTCGCACATGGTCGTGTTTCCATCATCACTTCAGAGGACATTGCACTGACTTACATCCATTTTCTGGAAACATTCCCAAATCTTAAAAAAAAAAAAAAAAAGAGAGAGAAAACACATTTTCCACTTGTTAAAGATATATATATATATATATATATATATATATATATATATATATATATATATATATATATATATATATATATATATATATATAAAACTTAAAGTATTCACTTGAGGCTGTGTCTTGTGGGGATAGCATCTACAAAAATCTAGTTACCAGACGAAAAAGATTAGTAAAGCTTTGAAAATAACATTGTTGCATCAGGCAAAGTACCTGCAATTACATTAGTTTTATAAGAAAGCATCATGGAAATACCGCATATAATATGCTTTATATGCATCTGCAATCTGTTTGAGCACAGCAGTAAGTCCACTAAGAAAATCACCTTTCAATATGGTGCTACAGCTGACTCAGCTGCAGAGCAATAATACTTCTTTGTAGTTGATGTTTTGGTGTTTTATTAAATTATGTATACAGTGCTACAACACCTGTGAGACCGCCGTTTTTAGACCATAAAGGGTTATGGATAGTAAATTTTCAAAATGTTTCAGTATGCTTGCAGGGAGAAACTCAAAACAGGCACATTTTCAAAGCAGAACAAAGCAAAACTCATAAAGCAAGGCAATGTGAGAGAAACTTAGGCACAGAATCTGATGTAAAATTAGGTTTTAGCCTGCCACATACAGATGAGAGGCAATGCACCAATATGTTTCCCTGGAAAACTAAGTTTTACTGACAAAGGCATTTTCATCTGCAAGAATCTCACTCGATAGGTGAGGAGACCCCCTTTTTCATATATTAAAGACACCTACTGGAGCAGTAAACCAGTAATGTCACTTTTTAACTCTGTTACCCTGAGCAGACCAAGCCAAGACCTTCCCAACACGTGTACATCCAATGTGCTAAGCATGTTCCAATACAACTTTCTGCCTCAGACTGGAGTCCAATAAAAGTTTAATGTCAAATCAACTTTTGTTCATTACACAAGGAAGCAATGTGACCACATAATTTAATGTTAGTTTATATTTCTAAAACAGTGACTTCACAATAGTTAGTTGGTGACATTAGTTTGTACACCATAGTTACTCCACCAACAGCTAAAAATGTTGTAAATATGATAATATAAATATGTATGTATGTGTATAAATATGTATGTATGTGTATATATATGTATGTATATGTATGTATATATGTATGTATGTATATATATGTAGGTATGTATATATATGTAGGTATATATATATGTAGGTATGTATATATGTATGTATATATGTAGGTATGTATATATGTATGTATGTATATATATATGTATGTATGTATGTATATGTATATGTATATATGTATATATGTATATGTATATATGTATATGTATGTATGTATGTATGTATGTATATATATATATATATATATATATATATATATATATATATATATATATATATATATATATATATATGTCACTCAAACACAAGGCAATCCAAAGTGTTAGATCAGACATTAAAGGAAGGAGAGAAATTGCATAAAAAGCATGGCATAAAAGAAAAGCTGTTGAACACAGATATTTAAGGCACAAGAGAAGCAAATATTTCAAACTGTTCATTAGTCAGTTTGATCAAAAGCTACCATAAACAAAAATGTTTTCAGTCCTGATTTAAAAGAAACAGTTTCTGCCTCAACTTCTTAAGGATAAGAAACATCGGAGGTGATAGTAGCAACAGTTTGTCAGGAGGTTGTGACACTGCTAGCCTTAATGTTGAAGTTGGTTTACTGCCTTCAGATACCGAAGGAACACGATTATTAATGAATATTTGATTGGGCTTTGTCGGATTTAATGACATAAAAATAGCCAGAAGTGATATGGTTGAGATTATTTAGTGATGATATTCTTGTTGATATTTGTACTTGGAACTCTCAAAGTCCAACTTTCAAGTCCAAATGGAAAACACCATCCTAATGACAACGAGAACGCAGTTACATTGGGTGGGACACAATTCCAAGACACAACTCCAGATTCAGAAGGAAAAGGAAGTCTTCTGTTATTTACAGATTTCATGATTAAAAACATCCAATGATTCAGTCCTAATTCAAGAATTGTGCCACTCATGGTGGCAGCATGTTGGAGTAGCTCTGCTACGTTAGTTCTGATTTTTTTCTTTTTGGAAACGTTTGTACATATTTTTAATTTTTTTTTTTTTTTTTTTTTTTTTTTTTTTTTTTTTTTTGGTTGAGGTGTTGCATGTTCAAGCAATTATTCCTTCTGGTTTTGGATGCTGTGGAACTGGAAGGATTTTTGCTCTTTCTTTTCCACTTTTGGACAGTTATTATGATGCAAAACCATGGCAACAATGTATTGTTTTTACAACTGGGCCCAGATGAGTAGCACCTCTAAGCTCAAATAATATCTGAACTACGACCCCAAATCCCAGAGGAGTTGAAAAAGAGGCTTCATGGATGCAGAGCAGGACCAAAGAGCTGAGACAAAAGGAGGAAGTTCAAACCATCTCTTCCATAGATCATACTTGGCAACGATCATATCCCCAACTCTAACATCTCTCTGCCCGGCTTTCTAATCATGCAGCCAGACATTTAAAGATGAGTGGCAAAAGCAGATGAGGTGGATTAGCAGTGCTTCCCAACAACTGATGGTGTCATCCAGGACATGTTGTGGTGGAATATGGTCTCTGCAGCCCAGAAATTGCACTGTTATGTCATACCAGTCACAAGACTGTCATGCAGCAACACTCTTTGGTCAGACGTATCTTCAGAGTCATTGCAAGACTGACTGCTACTGGAGATCCTTCCTCCCCATGGCCTCACTATCCACAACAGCTCTTTGAAGATTGGATGATCTCAGTTAGGACAACATTCAGTTTCTTTTGGTATAAATAGAGTATTTTTGAACTGAATTGGAATACGGTTCAGTTTTCTATTACAATATCAGATGTTCCTTCTGAAACAGGGCAGGAATGATAAACAAATCAAGGACTTACAGTAAAGAAAAATAAATACCTAATTTTCTCAGACTGTACACTATCACTCAGCTTTTCTACAGTCACAAGAAATATACCACTATACTTAGCTCATTGTAATTTGTTTAAATGGGCTTGTTTAAAGTTTAAACTACACTGAACTAAATAACTAAATAGATGTGGACGTAAGTGCAGTGCATGAGGAGTTTCATTAATTTCTAGGACTGATTATTAAAGACGTTTACTCATAAACTGATGCCAGATTCTACAGTTGATCTTTTTGCAAGCCGCAATTGCAGCTCCTCCTTTAGCAACATAAAATAAACGTTCCAGTGATATGCTAAACAGTCATAGAGCCACAGACATGCCCGCTGATTAGGAGACGTGTCATGTTCACAAAGATACAATCTTTTACCCCCAAAAAACAATCACACTGTAACTCCAGCACACCCCTGGGAACAGTAATTGTAGTGATTACGCTTTGCAACCATTCCTGTGCTTCTTGTATCGTAATTAGATTTTTTTTCTCTCTCTCTCTCTTTTAGACACACCGAAGTTTCTTTTTAGAAGCTTCTTTGGAGCGTGGAGACTAATGACTACATGTTTCCGCTCTGAAATATTCAATAAACGGCTCATTAGGACTACAGACACATTCAACTCTGCTGAGTTGATTTTTCACTTTCCGTTTTTTGGAGTCACGCATTTATCAATCTGCAGTCCAGAGGAGATGAGGAGCGAGCAATTCCTGACAGGTTACTGTGTGCACCGGGTGACTGATGCCTATATTTCAGGATTTCTCACAGGTGCGGTGCATTGCTAAAGAATTTCTAACCTTTGAACTTTTAAAAAATGTACACATTAAAGGCAAAAACGGTAATGCCGATGATGCGATACACCAACAAAAAGCAATGCAGAACAGCAAATTAAAAGAAAATACTTTACCTTTTTTTCCAAATAGAAATCTGAAATGTGTGTCGTGCATGTGTGCTCATCCGTTTTTACTCTGATTCCCTTAAATAAAATCCAATCCATTTACTGGAAAAGTATAAGTTGCACACTCAACAAACTGCATTTATGGACGGAAACACGGTGGTGGAAGATGATCAGATGGCCATGTATGTTGGAGAAACTAACACTGCACATTAGCCTGAACACACTATCTCCACTGTGTTATATAGTGGTGGTAGCATCATGCTGTGGGAAATCTTTTCTCCACCCAGATCAGGGGCACTGGACAGAAAATTGTAAAGACTAAAAAGGACTTGAAGGGGATGAATGATCAAGGTTCCACATGGCAGTGGTGTCAAACTTACAGCCAGGGCAACTGTGGAACTGTTTATCTTAAAGTATTTTCATGTATTAGAGTAGTCCAGACAAAGTCTAGGCCCAGATCCAATTGAGAATGTGTGACAGATGAGCTCGAAATTCAGCTTTTTGGCCTACACGCAAAACTCTACTTGTGGCTGGTAAATAACTCTGCACATCACTCTGAACACAAGGTGATACATGGTGGTGGCTGTATCATGCTGTCGGGATGCTTTTCTTTAGCAAGAACAGGGAAGCTGGTCAGAGCTTATGGGAATCACGTACACCACACATGTAATTATAATATCTGTAAAAAAAATATACATAAAGTTGTGAAAATAATGTGTAATATCCCTCATACTTCACATTTATGTGCTACTTTATGTTTGGATATGAAATTGACGTAAAATGCATGGGTGTTTACTCTGTGACAAAATGTCGAATGTTGATTTAGTCCTAAATAATCGGGAATGGTGTAGTGAAAGTCTTTTTTGGGGGAGTTTTTTTTTTTTTTTTTTTTTTTTTTTTTTTTTTTTTTTTTTTTTTTTTTTTTGCACAAATTGTTGAACTAAAATCCTTTTAAAGATAGGCGTGCCACATCTTTAAAGGGTAGCATTACTGTTATAAAACTGTTTTAATGTGAATTTATGCCTCTGGTTGGGGTTTTTTTTTGTGTGGGGGGGTTCATGCAGCCTCTTAAAGGGCAAACAAAACCAATTCAGCACAAATTCTTTAAAAGCCTGCTTTTATTATTGGACTCCTTTTTTATATGAAGCACAGTTCAGGAGGCCTCCTTGCAGGTGCATTTAACAATTGACTCATGCTTGTGTTCAGTCTGGAGTGAAAGCATGCACAAAAAAAACGAAAACACGGAGAAAAAGCATTTATGGTCAGCCCTGGCCTTTAATTAGCATTTGATTGCACTTTAAAAGCCACTCAAGTGCATTAAAAAATGATCACGCAGTCAAAATGAAGATTGGCTTCATTAATAGTGACTGCGAGGTAAAAAGCTCAAGCGCGTGTGGTTTCACACGGAGGTAAACACATTTTGCACACTCTTCCACGCCCAGCTGCTGGGATTTATTTGTGATCCACACGCAGCCCTGTTGACAGGTTCAAACGAGTTAATATAAGTTAATAAGTTAAAAGGGGTGAGGAGAAGGTGAGTGCTGTTAAAGTGCTCCGCTGTCCCATTCGCCACCAATTTGCCGCCATAAAGGCCCGCACTAAAACAGACTCCATCTGACATAGTGGCATATTAGTGGTGCAAAAGACACATAAACTATGAGGATACAGGCACACAAAAGCCCCCCTCACCGAGTCTCTGGATGCTCCTAATGAAGACCTGTATGCCACAGCGAGCACACAATAAAGCACCAGGAGATGAGTGCCAGGCCGGGCCTCAGAGCCTGCAAACACTTTGCATCTGCATCGGTCTCTCAATGATGATAAAAGCCGAGATGGAGGCTGGAAATCAGGGAAGAAGTGCCTCGGCGTGCCTGTTTGTCTTGTTTTCAATGAATGTATTGTTCGTTCATGGAATTTAGCTGCGTTCAGGAAATTGAGTTTGCCTTTTGTCGTGATTTGCCTACTCACAGTTGTTTGTGCTCATGTTTCTCTTGCCTTTTTTTTTTTTTTTTTTCATGCGAGTTAATTTCTCTTCGTTTGTATGGCTGCAATATTTCTGTTAATTACAGCTACAAAAATACAACCCAGGGAAGTGTTGTTTTCTACATTTTATTTTTTTATAAGGCGGACCACAAAACATTTGAGAATCAGGACTTAAAAGCGGGTGGTAGCAAATATTTTTTCACTGTTGTCTTGTTTTATAGAACCAAAAATGTTCCGTTCAACAAATTCAAAAGACCAACTATATTAGGTTCAGGCAAGTGAGATGAGGTGAAATATTTTCAATGTTTTTGGTATTTTTTCAAAAAGAGAGTAAAGGTTTCACAAATTACAAGAGAATCTGTAATCAGTGCAGAACAATTCAGTTCAAGTTTGACCAGTCTGTACGGTACTATATTCAGGCGGTCCTGATACCAAAACAAAAGTTCAAAGTGCTCTCCTTTTGTTTGAGTTAGACCTATACAGCACAGGTGTGATCAGAATTGTTGATTTTGAATTACAGTTGATCAAATACAGCACTTTTATTTAACCCTGTAAAACTACAGCCTTGTAGTTTGTTGATAAAAACTTATTGTACTAAGTTTCATCAACGACCATTTTTCCCAGACCAAGACTAAATAAAAACCCATGCCATATGAGTGGCACTATGACTGACTCATCCTCAAATGAAAACATAACCAAAATGTTAAAAGGGAGGTGAAATCGATCAGGTCTAACTTTAGTGCTGTAGAAATTTGGACTGGAATAATAGCCAAGCCTGAATCTTCCCGATCAATAAGAAGTGAATGAAGGCACGAGGTGGAGATCGAGCGTTTCGTCTATACCCTCTGATCCTTGCACGGTTACTGGTGCCTCTGGAGTGTCACTGGGCAAGAGGCAGGGTATACCCAGGACAGTTCGCCAGTCCATCACAGGACAATACAGAGACACAACAACAGAGGACAAACATGCACACTCTCTCTCACGTGAAGACAATCTGGAGAGACCAGTTAACCAAACAGTCATGTTTTTAGGCAGCGCGAGGAAGTTGGAGCACCCGGAAAGATCCTATGTGTGTACAGGGAGAACATTCATACTCCATACAGAAAGACCCCAAGCCAAGATTTGAACCCAGGACCTTGTGACCAACTGTGGGAGATCATATGCTCCCAAACTGAAACGGCAACACATTACTTAACTGTGACTTGGGGATTGTTAGTGGAACATCCAGAAGACTCCATCTTTTGTTGGATTTCATATACTTTCAGAAATAGCATTAACTGAATATATATTCAACAATAAAGTCCAATGAGGAGAGATTTTTGTGATTCATGTTATAATGTTATGTTTTTGTGTATATTCCTCCATCCTGCCTTAGTGAATTGTACACATTCACATTCATCTGCTTGTCTAGAGTTTTAGCTGTTCTCTGCTGTGACCATGGAAGTACAAAATATCTAATGCTGCAGACAGCAAACATTGATGACGCAGTGGTAAAATTCTTCTGTGACATCAGATTTTGCTTTTCAGAAATAGTTTTTGTGTGTGTGTGTGTGTGTGTGTGTGTGTGTGTGTGTGTGTGTGTGTGTGTGTGTGATCCACTTTCTGGGGAAATTTGTGGAGAGGCTGGTTTGGTTTGAGCTGAAGTTGGCTTCTCTGGCTGGATGAACCTCCTGCTACATGCACACTGTTTATCATCAGTGTCTTTGCCTGCACTGAAGAACGTGTAATCTGCAGCCGCCTCTCATCTGAATGCTAATTTACCATTTAAAATCCTCCCCTCTTCCACCGGGGGAACCGGGATGAATTTGAAATCACAGATGTAGGGAGAATCGAGCCTGGCCTCTCCTGCCTCTGCAGCTCCGAAGGCCGCTTAATTAACCCCGGGCAGGCCGGCCCGGTGGGGCGGTGCGGCTTCCCTGGCAGCGCATGGACACAGGCGGCGGACACTGCTCCCAGATTTAAATGCGCATCTCATTTTCACGGTGCTGAGCACGCACAGCCAGGGATCTCTTTAGCGCAAAGAGAAAAGAAATAGCAAATGCTGTAACCCCAATTCTCCTCCCAAATCCAGCATCTGATCCCCTGAGAGGGCCTTTGATGGGGCGGGACCCAGCTCGGCCCCCTATGCGGTCACTTTTGGGGGGAGTTAAATGCTTTGGAAGGATCCTTTTGTTTGCGCCACGCACACGGCGCAGATCCATTGACGCGGCCTAAATGGAAAGTGACTGGCCTTTAATTGGAGTGCTCTGTGAGCAGTTGTCATATGGAAGTATTTGAATAGAGACCGTGTGCAGCACTTCACCCAAATCCACTGGCGGAGTGGAGGGTTTGAGGGCAGCAGGGGAACTCAGGGATTACATAAATGGACTCAATCAGCCAATTAGCACCCCGAGAGGCTTCAGGAACATGCTGGTTAACATTTGAAAGAGGTTTAAGGCCCGGTCCACTCGGGCAGCCACCTTTGTCACATTTCTTAATAACAGATGTGTCATAATACAGAGGGATTACACCAGAGGAGGTTGTAATCTTGTTATCTAGAGTCCTCCCCCCTTCCCTCCCAGTCCCTCCTCCTTCTTCTTCCTGCGCTTCACGTGCGCTCCAACTGATCCCCTGTTTGGATATGAGTCAATTGTTCCATTTTGTTTCATTTCTCATTGGAGATGATTTCAGGAGCTGACAAGGTTACACGCTGCATTTGTTTGAGTGTGGCACCCTCTAATCATGGCGTTTCCAATTGTGTGATTTATGTTCGGCGTCCGAAATGCGCGGCGATGATTACGGGGCCGGTGGCGCAGCGCAGTTTGGATGTCTGTGGTGCGGGCGAAATGGGGAGTAAATGGGCGTTTTATTTATCACCGGTGCCACAGCCCCCCGGAGCGGAAGAGCGCCCTCCCAAATTGAAATATAGCGGAGTTTACTCTCCTGATTAGGGCCCTCTCCGCCGCGCTCAGCCCAAGGCTATCATCAAGCAGAGAGCAGCTCTGACATCTAATTGTGCCTGGATTAATGTGGCCTGAAGTGACAGCAGAGCTTCCCTCCTAAACAAGCGGTTTAGCCCCTCTAGCAGGACCATCAAACCGATCTTACTCTGGATTTATCGAAAAAGAACCTTAAACTACTGCTGTGAATGAATCTAAGGGGACATTTGAATTATTTAGGAGTAGATTTGTGCAGACAGCTTGATTTTTGTTTGTTTGTTTGTTTGTTTGTTTTTTAGAAATGTTTTTTTTTTGTCTTCATAGGTTAAATTAGTTATCTTGAGGTTGGAATTTAATGTAGATAGCTTATATAAATCTGCCTGAAGGGTCATTGAAAGATGATGACTATACTTGCAAACTTTTTAATCCCTGCAGGCCATATTAATCATTGCATGCCTGAAATGATAATAGACAAATATTGATTGGCTAAATAGAAAAATAACTATAATAATAATGCAATAATTCTTTTACATTTTTTTTTTTTTACCACATTTTGCCCCGAAAGTAAAACTCTTCATAAAATGCCCCCAAACAAGCACAAAAATATTAGCTTTATTTTGTTGTTATTTGTTAGTTTTGGTATGTTTTTGGTACTTTTTGTATGTTTCTTCAATAACATTCAATAAAAAACAATAGAGCAACATGATGCTGCCACTACCGTGTTTTACTATGAGAGATGTGTATTAATAGTGATCTACAGTGTTTATTTTCGGCCTAACTGCCAGTAAGCCAAACAAAGTTACATTTTGTTCTCTTCTGACCGCCTTCTTCAACATGTTTGCTGCTGGACTGTGTCGACCTTTAAATGGGACTTCCTTTCAGCATTAGCTTCCTGTCAGCTGTCAAACCTAGCAGCTTCTTATAAGTTATATGTAACAGGTGTATGGGTGCAAATCTCTTCTTCTTAGTCTTAAAAAGCCCCTCACAGTAGGGTGGTGTGTATAGCCAAATAAATAATCTTGAAAAACTGCTTTGAATTAAAGTTTGAAAATGTACAGGAGCCATGCTGATTTTGTTGAGAGGATTTTCAGACCTAAAAGGAGAATGCAGTCAGGAAACACTATATTTTAGGCTATTGGTTTAATTTAGGCATGTCTGGGTTAGCAGCTTCTCCATAGGTAAGAGATTCTGTGATTGTAGTTCAGTGTGTCAATCACAGTTATTTGATTTTTATGTACGTTTCTATCTGTTTTATTCTTTAGGATGCCATGAAAAACACCAAAACCAAACCATGTTTTGCCCAGAAAATCATCAGTAATTCGAAAATAATCCTGAGATGGCATATTTATAATATGCTTTGGACAGCTTCTGCTCATAGTGGCACACAGAAAAACCTTCCATCAAGCACTGAATGCAAAGCCTCAGAGGTGCATTCCTGATTAGCTTTTTTTTTTTGCTTTTAAGAAAACTTTCCTCAGAATTTTCAAGCAACACTTTTCTTCTCCCAGCTCTGGAAGCTCCTGGGACCTTATATCTGTAAATACAAAAAGGTAAAGGCTGTGTCACAAACGACGAACCCTCAGCTCCAACTCCCTCCCAGGAGATGGAGTGGAACCCCCATAGCTAAGTTGAGCAGAAAAAAAAAGTGTTTGCATCCTTTCAGAGCATTCACCTGAGCATCAACATCAACCCTCCAGCAGCGGCAGCGGCAGCCAGTGACCTTTACTATAATTCATCACACAGCGCTGTGACACGGGGGCCCTTCACAGGCCGATAATTTGATTACTATAACATCTGTAACATCAATAATGTCCGATGAGATTGTTTTGCGCAACCAAACATGCAGAGGCCATAAAGGGATGTAGTGACATTTAACCGCGAGCAGTCAGCGTGGCTTCCAGAGTGGAGGATGATGCTGCCGTTGATGCTGATGCTGATGATGGTGATTTATGATCTGAAAAGGTTTTTAGAGCCTCCATTTTTATTCTCCAGGTATGAACGACAGCAGAGAGGTGAAAGGACACAGCTCTGTGGAACCGGTCCACTCAAGGACTCTACTTACCCTTGCTATAACTAAACACAGTGTCTTGTAAAAGTACTCACACCCCTTGCACAACCACAGAAGTCTCTGTGTTTTATTTGGATTTTATGTGACAGACCAACGCAACATGATTGTGGAGTGGAAAGAAAACGATGCATGGTATCCGTCAGATGCTCAATTTCTTTTGCCAATTTGCAAAATTGCCCCAGATCAAGAGCTTCTCTGAAAATCGATTCTCGAGTCAGATTTTCATTTATTTTTTGGTCTGAGCTTTGACTGGACCATTCTACCTCTTGCCTATGCTTTGATCTAAACCAGGGGTCAGCAACCTCTTCCATTCAAAGAGCCAGTTTTGCCCTTGCTCCTACAAAATAAAACTCGCCTACAACTTTCTAAATATGTGCTACATAAAGTGTTTTATTATAAAAGCTAACAATATTAAACTAATTTTGATTTCAATTTTCAGATTTCAAAACAAAATCAATCCTCTATTACAAAAGAAAAATAATTGTAGAATGCGATGAGCCTTTTCTATAAATATGGAAAACAAAGAAAGATATGTAGCATAATTTGAAGCTAGTTACTTTTAAAAGCCTGTTGTAGGTATTACAAACTCCTAAAGAGACCATTTCTTGTTGCATCCATAATCTAAAACATTTCCTTTTTGGTTTTGTAAGCGTCACAGTGGAGGGGCCAAAGAACCACGTGTGGCTCTGGAGCTGCAGGCTGCAGGACCTCTGATCTAAACCATTCGATTATAGCTCTGGCTGTGTTTGGAGTTGTTGTCCTGCTGGGAGACGGAGCTTCACCCCAGTCTCAAGTCTTTTGCAGCATCTAACAGGTTTTCTTGCAGTACTGTTCCGCATTTAGCTCCATCTACCTTCTCATGAACTCCAGCCAGCTGCCCTGATGCTGCCACCACCGTATTTTACCATGGGGCTGATGTGTCCAGGACGATATGCAATGTTAGTTTTTCCACCATAGAGAGCGTTGAGCATGTCGGCCAAAAATCTTAATGTTGGTCTCATCTTAACCAGAGCACCTTCCTCCGCATGCTTGCTGTCCCTGCTCCACTGCTTGAGGGAAAACTGCAAACATACTTCTTATGTGATTCTTAAACAACAGTTTTAATCCATGAAGGCCAGATTTGTGGAGTGTGTGACTGACAGCTGTCTTTAGATCGGTGTGCCGTTGATGCTGAAAGTTGCCGCATGTTTTATAACAAAAGCACTGAAGCGTGTCACACAACCCAGAGGGTGTCTTATGTAATAATCAACACTACTTTTACCAAATGAGATGAGCTCCAGTTGGATGTTCCCTATACTTCACTTCTCTTTGGCAAACATCTCAAGTCTCAGTATTGTGTGGCCAATCGGGGGTTGTCCTGTCAACAGATTTTCCCACCTTGGCTGTGGATCTGGGACCGACCAGGACCCCCTTGGCTACCATTCTGACTCATTTCAGATTAAGGATTGAACAGCGCTCTTTGAGATGTTCAGAGTTTGGGGTATTTTTACTTCTCCACAGTATTCTCCCTGACCTGTTCCTTGGTCTTCAAGATGTTTGTTCACTACTGTTCTCTGACACAGGGATTCCCGAACTTTTCAGACAGTAACAAGCCCCCCCATAAAATTATTTCACTTGATAGCTATTTATGTATTTGATCAATAAATACAGAGTGATGTAATCATATGCATTTTAAATTGATTTTCTTTTAATTATAATTTAAAAGTTATATTTGATCTTTTAATGAGACATTTTTTTTGTAAATTTAGCACATTTACATTGAATTATCTTATAATATAGTTATTTATTTAGTTTTTTTTCCTTATTTGGCCCTCCATACACATCAGAGGTCACATCATGGTGATTCTGAAAATCATTTTTTGATTCCCCACTCGGTGTCTCTCGACCTTCTAGGGGGTCCCGACCCCCACTTTGGGAACCTCTGCTTCAACAAACCTCTGAGACGTTCATAGAGCAGCCGGATTTAAACTGAGATTAAATCACAGGCGGACTCTGCTAATTAGGTAACTTCCAACTGATTGCACCAGATTTTATTCATGGGTGTCAGAGTCAAGGGGGTTAAATAGAAATGCTTTCTAGATTTAAATTTGAAGAATAAATGTGTGGGAAAAATCCAAATAAAACACATGGAAGTCTGTTGTACCCTGGCAAAAATGTGGGATATGTTCACGGGGAGTGTAAACTTTTGCGCGGCACTGTGTGGGTGTGTGTGAGAGAGGGAATATAAATGTTTCGCCTAACCAAAGGAAACACTGCTCCCGCTAACCGATCGTCGGATCCATTAAGTTAATTTATTAAATGCAATTTGCCGTGTGTCATTGAGCTGACTAATGCTGGGGAGAGCTGAAAACGGGGCGACAGAGGGGCCAATGGGCGGGACGGCGGGGACACGGGGCCCTGACATGCGGAATTAGAGAGGAATTAAGGGACTTATTGAGGAGGTGGTTCCAAGACAAACACCAGACAGCCTGACAGACAGACGGAGGGAAAGACTCGTTGCCATTGGTGGATTCCTGTTCTTAATTGTTGAGTTTTCATGTCCAATAAAGCCCGATTAGCACTTGTCTCTCTGGAAACTAATATACTTGAGCTTGTTTTCCCCACGCACCCCCCATTAAATCATCTTCCAAGTGGATTTCATAGCAAGCCTCCCTGTTCTGCTCTGCAGGTCCCCTCATGCTGCAGGTGCCATATTCTTTTACTAGAAAGCATTTTTTTTTCTTTCTAATTCTGATTTAATTTAAAATCCACATCCAGCTTTTCTTTCTATCCCCCGAGTCTCTGCTGCTAATGTTACATTACAAGACTGATGCCTCATCATTTTCACCATTATTGTGAATGGAAAGTGCTCAGAGAAGAAGAAAGTCCAATTCACTCGAGGAACTAAAAAAAAAAAAAAAAAAAAAGAAGCAAAAAAACAGAACTCATGCGCCATGGTTATTAACTTGGGTAATTTATTTTGTGTATGTCAGAAAACAAGAAGAGCAGAAAAGGAGAAGAACAGCCCGTATAGGCTTTCTTTTCCATTACCAAACATTACAACCTTATTTCCATCACTGCACCGTTAAGTAATTTGCAGGGGGAGGAGGGGCGGAGAGCCAAAACGCACAGTCTGAAGGCATTCTCGCTACGTGTGTTTAAACCCATTACTTTGGCTTTTAATCAAACGGTGCGCTCATGTCAAAACGCACTATTTTCTCCATGTGTCTCTCTGCCCATGGTTCCAGTTCACCGGGCGACCTTGGGAATGTTTGCTCTCCTAAATGTGCGCCAGTACCCCCACCCACCCCCCTCCTTCAGCCCTGCGCCACCACCTTCACCAGTGCTCACAGTCTCAGCCTTCAAAGCTCCAAGCACCCCTCATCCATTTCCCGCTGGTCCTCCGGACAGGCCGCTTTACTGGCCACGAACATCCCAGTGAGTGTGATCATAATGCTGTGACTGGTGGAAGGAGGCGGAGTCATGAGAGGGCAACCCCTCCACCCAACCCAGCGGGATTATCAACCGGAATCAACCCCAAAACAGCACCGTACAGCGCTTGCAAAGACAATCATAGCCAGAGGAAGTATTTGATTTAGGAGTTACGGCTTTCTGCCCAGGGCGGCACAGGGGAAAAAAGAAACATTTTCTGTCAGTTGCATCCTGAATGACAATTATCTATCTATGATATGTGAAATTGTAAACATTTATTTTTTGCATAATGGGTGTCTTTGAGGCAAAGGTTTTGTGTTCACATTTGCGTGGGCTGAAAAAAAAAAAGTGGGCTTCGGCCACGGCTTCATTCATGCAAGAACTGCCTATGTCAGTCCCCCTTAAACATTTGTTACTTGACAACCTCAAACTTGGATGTGTTTCATTGGGGTTTTATGTAACAGACCAACACTGAGTAACCTATAATTGTGAAGAGGAAGAAAAATTGTCTGTTTTCTTTTTCTTTTTCGTTTTCTTTCTTTTTTTTTTTTTTTTTAATAAGAACCTGGAAAGTGTATTGTGCACATGTTTTCAAACCCATGAGTCCATGTTTTGTAGAACTTGCTGCAGTTACAGATGCAAGTGTTTTATATGTCTCTGCTAGCAGAATTGTTTTAACCATTCCTGTTTGCAAAATAGTTCAAAATCTAGTCTTAATTCTTATAGACTCTTAACTGGAATGTATGTTTCGGGTTGTTGATCTGTACTGGAACGTCAACCTTCACCCCAGTCTCAAATCTTTGGCAGCTTCCAATAGATTTTCTTCCAGGTTTGCCCTGTTTGCCACTCTGACCAGGTCCTCCATTCTTGCTGAACAACAGCACTGGGACAAGACGATCGTGCCACCACCATATGCAGCATGCAAAACTTGTGAGATATTTAGTTGAAAAACAGTTTAAAAACATTGTGTAATTTTACCTTGTTCCGCTTTTAAACTGGACACAGTGGCATTATACTGCTACCACCGTGTTTCACTGTGGGGATCTAATTTACAAATCAGGTGCTGTGTTGGTTTTGTTCCACATGTAGCATGTCGCTTGGGTCAAAAAGTTCTCATCTGACCAGAACAGGTCTTCTACATTTTTAACAAATCGCCTATAAGGCTGCAACACTTCTTATGGCTGTTTTTATAGCTTTTATATGATAATGTTTGTTCACTAATACAACTCTGAGGCCTACACACAACTGCTATATTCATAGTGATATTAAATTTACACACAGATAAGTTTGCTTCTGAATGTAATTGTTTGAGAATGAATGGGTTTGAATGCAAATGTTTATTAGTAAAAAAAAAAAAAAAAAAAAAATTCCTTTAAAGTCACAATTTTGCACTGCTTGGAGTTGGTTTCACATAAAGATCCACTGAAATAATTTGAATAATGGGATTTATGGTCTTGATACTTTTAGTGTAAGTGCGCATTTTGCTTTAAATGATGGATGGCATTAATTTATGTCATTTAGCGATTAAATAAGCTTAAAAAGGCCTGCAGTCGGGTTTGTTCACAACTGCTCATCCGTGCTAATGTGAGGAAATGACAGCGGATTTCACCTGTGCTGCTACTGCAACCTCTGCCGACTTGGAGAGAGAGTGAAGAACATTTTTTTTAAGCACATTATCTAAAGCTGCGCAAATCTTGATTAGTCCAAAGAATTAAATTAATATCAGCCAGTAATTGTTTTACTGTCATCGCATCGGGCTCACATTAAGGACTGTTGCTTCAATTACTCTGCTGATCAGCAGATTTAACCCCAGGCGTGAGGGAACGCGCGTGGCCGTCACGTGACGAGGTAAACATACCGAGAAGTGTGCGCGCGGAGGAAGCAAAGGTAGGGCGGAAGGAAAGGAGGGATGCGGTGTGATTTATCGCGATGGGAGCCGCAGCGGCTGCTGGTTTTTGCGGCGCCCGGCCTGTCCCAATGCATTTCGCTCGAGCCATCAGCCGTGATTAAACACCTGCTTTTGCTGGGGGAACAAAGCGCGCTAATCCAATATGTATTTCTGACATCTTAAATATCAGCCAGTCCCCTGACATCACGGGCCCCCTCTTTTTTCTGGAATTCTAACGCATATTTTTCTAATTTATGGGCGGACTATAAATCAAAATTAAGCCGTCGGACAACGAAATATACATCAGTGAGGAGGAGGAGGAGGAGGAGGAAGAGGGGAGAGGGGGGAGGGCGCCAAAGTGACGATGAAGGAGGCGCTCACAGCCGCACATGCCCTCATATGTCCTTCCTCCTGGTTTTCTTGCTCATTTTGGCTCCTGTTTGAGATGGTTTTGTGAAGCCAGCACATGGTTCTGATTCACCACTGCCGTTTTCAACCATCTGAAAAGCCCCAAATGTTCATTTAGGCCTACAAATCGAATCAGCGCTCCTGATAAGTCGCTCATTTGCGCCTTTTAACGCGCACTCAGTCGATTAGACACACTTTCAAAGCTGAACCACATCAGGACGCGCGCTCTTTCTTAATCAGCCAGAATTTGCATCCATTTTTCTGCAATCACTGTTTACCTCAGGAATATAGAACACAATGTTTTTTTTTTTTTAAAGCAACACGTGATATTAATCAGCATGAGTATTTCAGTCCATCATGTAAACGTATAGGCTGATGTCCATCTGCAGTTGCGTTTGAAATCTTGACATGTTTGTTATGTTTTGCTGTTTTCATGAAAAGCTTCTTCTGATACCCTGATTTTCATTTCACAAACAAATGTGCAAATTTAAATTCATAACAGTTTCACTCCTAGAATTAAGGCAATAAACTGCTGCTGTCACCTCTGGGCACCAGGAAAATAATGTAATAAGGAATCAGGTGAAATGACACTACAAAGAAGCAATATGTTTGATTTTCATTGAAACATGTTATTGACACCTTTTATTCTCCTTCATCAATACTTATACATACAATATCAAAACTGTTGTTCACTGTCACCATATGCGATTGCTGCAAAGCTAATGTCTCCATGCAATCGGCTGGGCTTGTTTTATATATATATATATATATATATATATATATATATATATATATGTGTGTGTGTGTGTGTGTGTGTTGCTTTACTGACGTCATGTGATGAACTGCCTTTGAATGGATAGCAACTGGGATAGAATCGGACTGTATTGGATAGGATTCTGATTTCACAGGAATGAAGTGGACTGATTTAAAGTAAATTCGAACTGAATCGGATTTTTTTTAAATAACTGGGAGTTAATTGGACCCGCTTGTCTTGTGAAATCCCAGGAAAAGACATTTGTTGTGAAATAAAATAAATTGAAATAACTAAAACTGAGTTGAACTGAAGTAGTTCAAAAAGGTCAGCGTACAGGAGATGCACACCTCCGCATCAAAAGTCAAGGCAAGGTAAGAAACAAGCCATCAAAATCCCCTTTAATGATTTAATACCATAGATTTAAGCAAAACATTGCACACCTGAGGAATTTCTGCCTTTTGTCTTTTTCATAAAAATATCAAAAAACGACATTTGATCCATCCTGCAATTATCCTGTATGATGGCTGAGAGAACCAATAAAGGACTTTAAAATGGAAATTACAACAACAATAAATCTTCAGACAAAAGAGTAAAGCAATGCAGGAATTAAAGCAGAAAAAGCAACTAAAACTTAATAAAACATTTTTAGAACTTGAAAAGAGTATTTCAGACAAAATAAACAAAAGTAAATAAAGAAAAAAATAGAAAATTTATTGAGTTTGACTGTCTGGTATTTAATTTTGTTTGTTGATCTCTGGATGTTACATACTTTTTCTATTTCTAATGTGCTTAGTGCTCCGTTTTTATTTATTTGCACTTTATTCCTTCATCTGCTGTTTTTGATGTTGCTGTTTATGGTCCACCAGGTTGGCACTGGTCACCCGTCATTTAGTAGCTTCGTAGATTTTGTTGTTTCTTAACCAGGAAATAAAACCAGATACTTGGTACCAACCATACCTCGATTGGTACCCCCTTTTGGGTCATTTGGAACCCAATATGACAACCGATGATTCCACTTTCTATAAACGCTTAATCTGTTATTAGGAAATGTGGATGACTCATTTAAATATCTACCTGCAGGAAGTGCTCACAATAATTTTTGTTTGCTCAGGGGTCACAATCGAGTCCTAACGAGGATCAGAACCACAACTGGTTGAAATAGGGTCTAATATATAACAGTTTCAGACATTATATACAACCCAATGGAAGCTTAGGAGATGTTTGGGCACTTCTTTGGCTATTAATCTGTGTCACAAGCGAGAAAACTGATATCCAATGGTTTACGTGGCTGTGGGTCAGCTCGCTCCTTTGCCAAGTCGTACCTTCCTTTGGCGCTGTTATTTTGCCCATTGCTACTTCCATTTCTTACCTAAAAACAGATCGTTTCTTTCCCAGGTACTTGTATATTTTATTTTCTGGGGGAAAAAATGTATTCCACTCTCTTCAAATAATGTTGGTTTTGATCCATTTTTGGACCACTTAACAGATTATGACCCCGTGATGAAACACAAATAGCTCTGAGCGGCCTCCTATTCATAAATAATATTAACTACAGTCATATAAACGCATTTCTTTCACTGCACTATGAGTGGAATATAAAATATGAAAACCTACTTTAGTTAAAAGGTTGACTAATCGGTACACAACGCTCTGTTGGCGGGTACAAATGGACGCATGATTGGTACGAAACAGCTACATTTCGATCAAAACTACCAAGGTACGAAATGGCTAGGGGCGAAATGACCAGCCCCAACCTGACTGGCTGCAGTTCATACATCCGTATGAAACGGTTTAAGTGTACGGAATGGACAAACTGATCGGTAATCTCACCCGGAGCCATCAGGGTCTTGTATGTTTTTAAAGTAAAAGTAAACAATTCAACCATATTTCACAGTAAAGGGACAGATCAGATTTTTCCCCCCCTCATTTCTCTAAAGTTTCACCGGTGTTTTGCTGAATCTGCGCCCCCTTCCCCACATCCCTCTTCCCTGGCATGATGCTCATTGTATGTGACTCTTCAATTTTGCTGCTTCCCTGCATTTACAGCACATCTCTGCCTGCTGTATCACCGCGCTATGAACTATCTCGACAACCGGTGTTTGCACCAGGTAATGGATTGTTTTTTGTATCCACTGGAGCCCCCTGCTATTGTGCTGAGAGACCATCTCTACCACAAATATAGAAGAAGAGAAAAACTTCTATAAAAGCACAAACATTATTCTATTTGTTCATTTTGCTGCAGGAATTCACACCGTTAGTCCCATCCTAAGTGGCTTTGTGTAGCGATTAGAGTCATGCTTGCGTTGATTCTATCACAACAATGACCCATTACAGGATAACTGAAAAACTAACCCATATAATTGTTTATAGTGGCCCTAATTAATGCACTAATGACTGCATTTCATGCCTCCTAATGAAAATAAAGTATATTTCCAAGCATATAAAGTTGGTGACCAGCAGGGCGGCTAATTGTCATAATGTCGTCTTATTGATATTTATGTAAATAAGCAAGTTTCTCCAATCAAACCGTTTGTATCAGGTGAAAACATTTGGATTCACTACAACGCAGTAGGAGAGAATCGGCGCAGCACTAATTCCAACACCACGGACAGCGCACTCAGAGCTGAGGACGGATTGGCCAATTTGCATGTAAAGTGACTCTGTCAAACATGTTTTGCTAATGCGTTTATGAATGTTATTCAAGCATTAGCGCCGTGCATAAAGACTGATATTAAGGTGAGTTATTTTCCCTGCATTTAAAAAGCCCTGAAACTAGAGAATGATGGTAAGTAGCTCCTCTAAAAGGGCTTAAAGTTATTGACTTTAACAGACCAGATATGATGATAGTATTTGACATCAAGGTGGAGGTCTTCTGTTCAGATCCTTGCTGAGCCTTCAGGTTTTACAGCACCACATAACACACACAACGTAAAACACAACTAATTTTTTTTATTATTCTAAAGGGATTTTATAAGGATCTGCAGAAAAAGGGGGCATTTATTAAAAGGAGTAAAAAATGCAGACATTCTCATCCACTCAGCGACTTTTATGTCAGACAGCACATTTTAATGGCCACGTCAGTGTCCAGAGAATGAATGGCTGCTTTAACAAACATTTTCATCTCCCTGACAAATTGGTTTCTTTTAGCCACACATGTATTTGATGGTGCCCACTTTTGTCTGCCAAGGCGGGTTTTTCTCATCACACAGCTCATATGATTCATTTTCCTTCTTTATAAGCGCTTCTGATACTGAATTATTGGAATAGTCCAGCTCAGACCGCATTTAGAGGAGAAGGCCTTGTGTTGATTTGAGAAGACAAGCATGACAACTATAGCTCATTATACTTACACAGATATTGCACATAATTTTTGAAAGCTGAGTTCAATTTTACCAGCCACACCCAGATCTGATTACTGCCTGAGCTATAGAATCAAGAAATTGTACCTATCTATTAACATGAAGTAGGCCAAAGGGCATGCCCTGATCCAAATAGGCTTTGGAACTTCAGTTAAAAACAAGGAGCGCAATTTTTCACAAATCGAGAAAACAGGGAACAAAGGGAAAAACACTATACATCCTCTTGGCAGTCAAACATTGTGGTGGTTTGGGATTCATTTTAAAATTCTAATAATTGTTTTTAAAGCTCTCTATGGCCTTGTCCCTTTCTACCTGTCTGAACTGCTGAACCATTACACACCCTCCCGATCATTCAGGTCGGCTAATCACTAACTAGGCACTAGTTAGGCCTAAAACAAAACAGAATCTTGGGGGGGCACACCTTTGCTGTAGCAGGTACTAAAATGTGGAATAAGTTACCACTGAACATCAGACAGGTTACATCACTGTCCGAATTTAAGTCACTTCTTAAAACTCATTTCTTTGCCTTGGCCTTTGACACTACATGAAATGTTAAATTTAGTTTCTGCTTGTTGTATTAGTCTTTGACTGAATGGCTAGTTGTATTTTAAAGTATTTTCTGTTTTCATATTCTATGTTTTTTGTGTCTATATGATGGCATTTGTAATGTTTTAAATGCTTTTATGTATTCTGTACAGCACTTGGGTCCCTTAGGTAATTCAAAGTGTTTTACAAATAAAGCTGGATTGGTTTGGATTGGTAGTGTCATAGTCTGTGGCTTGTTTGTTTCTTCAAGACCTGGATGACTTACTGTAAATGATGGAATGAATGCGTTATGTTCTCTGTCAGAAAATCCTAAAGAATGTCTGATCAGCAGTTTGTAACCCCAAGCTGAAGCGTACTTGGGTTATGCAAGACAATGATCCAAATCATACCAGAAAGTCCACCTCAAAGTCCGGATGTAAATTCAGTTGAGATGCTTTCATGTGACCTTAAATCGTGATAAAAATTCAAAAACTTTGTGTATTCATTTTGATTAAGGAGACAGAGTTGGCTGGTTCCTCTCCGGACTTTTATTTAGAAGAATCAAGGCAAGTGGTTCATGTTCATACAAGGACCAAATCCAGGCTGGAAGAGGCCAGGCTCCAAAAAGGCAATGTCCGAACATTCAGGTCTTAGTTATATACCTCAGATCAAATGAGATAAAAATAGTGGGTTAGTTCCATAGTTATTTCCTGCCCAAAATAGATACATCGCATATCATCCATAGTATGACATAAATGATGGGTGTTCTGAATAGATATTCCATTGACTGTTGATATTGTCGATTGTCTGGACAATGTTCTGAACAAAATGCACAAAATGTGTGCCTGCTGGAGACAGATAAGCTGGACAGTTAACTGCCAAAATTCCACCACAGTGTTGTAACAATCACAAAAAACACCAAACCTAAGGATGTACATGTTGTCATCTGAAATTTTTTTCATCACAAAAGGAAAATTTATATCTAAAATTTATATTTATATTTCAATAGTAGACCTTCATGTGATGTTAAAAGCCATAGAGTCCACAGAGCCCATGGCAGCATGAACCTGTTGAACATTTACTCAGGAGTCCTTGGTTCGCACCACATCTTTCACCACTACTATGTTTTGTCAATTTCAGACTGAAGATCATTCAGTTTTTTGGGACATGGTGTCTTTTTCAGTTAACTGTGCAAATCTGTGACTGAAGTACACAATTTTAAAGCCTTTATTTCTAAACTCACTACATAATATGGCTTGTATACAAACCATGATTAAGCCCTGGAATTTAATATGACAGGCCAATTTAAAATTAGAATGGAAACAATGCAGAGATTTTACATAAAATTACATCTTTATTTATTTATTTATTTTTTTTTTTTTTTTACAAATAAATGCATGTATAACCACCTTTGTCTTTAATGATACCTCGGAGTATTACAGGTTACATCTCTACCATCTTTGCACATCAACAGACTTAACTTTTTACCTTATTCTTCTCTTCCAAATAGTTCCACCTTCAGTCAGATTGGATAGAGAGCATCTTTGAACACCAATTTTTTAATCTTATCACACAGATTCTGGTTTGGATTCTGGATTGGACCACACAGTACATGGGTACCTATATTCCATCTCTACCTATATTCCATCTCTACTCGCTAATTTTGTAACCTCTAAAGGCAGTTGCTTGAACTGGATTTTAGGGGTTTTAGAGTAAAAGGGGGATGAATACAGGTCACAGTAAAACTTAAAACCAGAGTTTTATTTGTAAAAAAATAAATTGATAAATAAAAACCACCCATTTCTTTCTTTCACCGTTATCCACTACTTTATGTTAGTCTATCACATAAAATTTCATTAAAACATATAGAGATTTATGGTTGTAACATAACAAAATGTGCAAACAAGTGAGTTCTGTTAACATTTTTGCTGCAGCTCATGTGCTTACCTTATAAATAACATGCAGTTTAATCTAAAAGGTTCTTAGCTACTGAACAGGATTTAAGAACACTGAAAATATATCTACAGCTGCAGTAAGGCCTTCTTTTCAACAAACACCATCTTAAAATAGAAAATATCATCAGCAATTATTATAAATGATAGATTAAAATAACATGTCCCACATGAGTGTTGGAAAAATCCTTTGTTTTAGTTGGTAGCAACTATGAAACCCTCACTAACCAATATTGCTCTGAAATACATTAAGTTTCCTCACTCTCACCATCATAGCAAGACCTTATCTAAACTGTAAATTGGAGAGTAAATAACACACCTCCAATGCTCTGAGAGGGAGCCTGATTATGTTCTTGAACTTGTTCTAAAAATTCTCAGCTGCATGTTTACTTAATTTGCTGCAGCAGAAATGAAGCACAACAAATGCTGCATCTATTTATGTCGCAGCGAAAGAGGGCAGCATTCTTCAGCCTAGTAATCTTTGAAGAAAATACAGCTTTTTTGAATAAATACAGTCACAGCAAGAACTGAGAACCCGATGAGCGCAGAGTTAGAAAATCATACTTACCCTGACGCAAATATAATGTTTACATATTTTTACATACATTATTCAAGAAAAAGAAATCCTGTAATTTGAAATACAAGAGAAGCAGACCGGGATAGTTACTGAGGTACTTCTGTAAATTACACACAAAAAAACCCCTTTTGTTGTTAGTTTAAACACAAATATGCCCTGGGTAGTTAAATATGCTGTAAATTAGGACCTTATATATATATGATTGAGAAACATTATCTTAACACGTGTAATCAAGGACAGTATTTATTTATAACCCCATTAAAGGGTTTACTGCAATAGTAATAATAATATAGTAATAATAGTCTCACACTGAAAATAGTTTAAAAATCTAACCTTTCTTTCTTTAAATTAACTAAAAAATTAATTGTTTTTGTCAGAATTAGCAGAGCCACACTGATTACAACCCCTGGCAATTCATCTAGAATAAATGTAACCGAAGTTATTTCTGGCCAGGGTATTTTACAATTCACAAGAACTCAAGTTTTTCCACCCTTTCTCTTTTAAAGTCCTCATGAGTTACTCCAGTGCAGCATTTGGTCATTGCAGTAACCACACCCCCTTCAAATTTCCGACCAATCAATATTTGTCAGACTCCACATAAGAAAAAGTTCTGCCCAGAATTTGTGTCAAAAACAAGCTCATGAACTCCCAAACCAGGACTGCAAGAGCACAATATCAGGATTTTGTTCTTGCAGACCAGGAGAGAAAAAAAATTTCTCTGTTCTTGCAGAGTATGTATAATTAAGCCTTTATGCTTTTAAGATTTAATTAATAATTCATGACACAAACTCCTTTCCCTATATTACTCTTCAAAATGGAAAAGGGATGAGAACATGCCTTAAATCTTTGCACGTCAGAAATAACTACAATAAAATAGCCATTTGCATAATTTTACAGTTAGAGATATGATTAAGCAAATGTCTTAGACGATTGTAACTGATACAAAAAAAGGCTGCACAAGGACCCAGGTTCAACTTTTTAACACACTCATCAATGAGAAGAGCATGAGAAGGGGGAAAAAATCCCCAGAGTCAAAGCGATGGACTGCAGCAAGTTTTTCTTTGTGAGACAAATTTATTTGACGTCTTTTTTACACATTTTTACCAGAGGTGCCAATAATAGTGGAGGTGCTTTATATTTCTTAAATCAAATTAAACCAATCAAATAATTTTCTTGCATTGTGCTGATGAAACTCATAGCATTCAACAGAATGAGACAGCAAGTTTTCACAATCTCCAAAGCACTAGTGTAAAGAAAAAAATCTTGGAAGACCTTCTCAGATTCTCTCACTATCCTCTGCAAGGCCCACTTTCACATTTTCAGTCACAGCTTGTGCGTATGCTCTGAGGAAGCTTGTCGGGATTGATGCTTGTTTCAATTTCAACTTCATAAAAAAGCAGCATCCTTACATCTGAAATGTTGCAAATAATCCTAAATTGTGTTTAAATATGATCCTTTTGCAGATCCACAAATAAACAACGCCTTCCACGTAAAGATTCCACATGTACAGTGATTTATACCTGCCAAGTCATTAGAATGCACAGATATGGTACAGATATGAATCTGTGCAAGAGAAGCGAAAAGCGCACAGGGAGAAGATTTTTCATTTTGTGTTTCGCTCCAGTTCTGCACCCCCCCCACCCCACACCGAGGATCCAATCAATCTGCCAGCTATTAAGTTTGTTAATTGATAATGCATACTAATTAGGCTGTGCGCAGTTACTTTGGAGACTCTGAGGAGGTAATTGTAGGCACAAGTCCAAATGGAGTTTAAAACAGTCTGTGCCAGGTAAAAATTCATTAGGCAGATAGATTGGAGAGGATGAGGGAGAGGGAGAGGGAGAGGGAGGAGGTGTGGAGCAAAACAGGTGGAGGTGGGTGGGGTGTGGGAGGAGGATGGGGGTCAATGCTAATGCCAGTCCGTGGAGAAATTTCCGTCTTTGATCCAATCATTGTTTCCTCACCATGCGGCTGGCCATTTATGGAGAAATTTGTTGTTCTGTAAACTTCTCCCTTCAGCTGTGAGGTCACTGAGTTGACTTTACTTTTCTGCCAGGCTGACACTCACAGTGGTGGCAAAGAAAATCATAAACCCTGAGCCTTTTCACTTTTTCTCCACAAATCCAGCCCTTAAGGAAGAGAAGTTAAAAGAAAGCTACTGTTGTTGCTAACATTAAGCACATTGATATGGTAGTGGCTGCGTCATGCTGAGGGGATACCCGCTGGATGGCGCTAAGCACAGGAACATCCTTGTGGACAAACTGTTGGACAACTAATGTTCCGCATTATCCTGAGCACACCATCCCTAACTTGAAACATGGTAGTGGCAGCATCATGCTGTGGGTGTGCTGATTCAAAGAACACAAGTGCATTTGCTTTTTAGATTTTTGTGAAAAAAACCTTCCACTTTAGCTACACGTTCACTTTTGTTTGCCCATCATATAAAATCTCAGTAAAGATATTGAAGTTT
This sequence comes from Anableps anableps, assembly GCA_014839685.1. Lineage (NCBI taxonomy): Eukaryota > Metazoa > Chordata > Actinopteri > Cyprinodontiformes > Anablepidae > Anableps > Anableps anableps. The sequence goes on from CM026081.1 coordinate 25,916,058, forward strand.
GATGTTAAAATGTGACAAATGTCAGACATTTCTAAGGGTTATTGACATTTTATGTTATTTAACACTTTATATAATCTTGTTAGTTTGAACAGCATGACTTTCTTTGGGTCCGTCTCCACCTCATCTTCTGCTGCCTTTTAAACCCATGTGATTGACATGCATTTAACATAATGAGACCTATCTTCAGAATCTAAGCGTGACAGCTGGGAATCAAAGGGCCCGGTTGCTAATTGAGACGGTTGTGATGTGTTTACTGTCCCCTTTTCGGTGTCAGCCTGATGACCCTTTGAACTGTCTGTCAGCCGGCTCGACAAATGAATGTGTCCCTCGCTGTGAGAGGCATGCCTGGGGATCGTGTCAAAAGCGTGTTTTACAGCTCGCCTCAGTGTCTTTGTCACTGAGACGGAGTGACAGAGATATATACTGTGCAGGAGTGGAAATAGACTTGACTTAGAAGTGTCTGCAAATCCCTTAAGTAGCTGAGAGATTGAAGAGAGGGGAATTGTGTTACCGTGGATGAGTGTGGAGGAAGATGTGAACTGAGACTAGGCATGGGCCTGTTACCGACATCAAGGTAGACAAAGGTTTTAACCCATTCGAACCCAGGACCTTTTTGCTGCAAGGCAGTGGTGCAACCACTGTCCAGCATACTGGGACAGTCGAACTTTATTTTAGTTCAATCAGATTCACTATAATTGTAGGCAGGTGTGAATCCAAAAGGACTGAATGCTGAAACTGAATCAAAAGGTGGTTTAGCATTGTACAGTAACAGTTTAAGGGTGTGGACATGTATTCAATTAGATTATCCCAGTTTTTAATTTTTACACATATTTTTTCAGTTTTTCTGTTGAATTATCTGGAATAAATATTACATTATTCATAATCATCTAATTTTTTTTATGATACAAAGCCTGTCATTTTAACTGGGTCGTGCACATTTCTTAGACCCGCTGTAATTTTGAATTCTAAAGGTTTTCCTTAGTGTATACAACTGGTTTGTTTATAAAATTTTCCCATGTATGTTCAAGTGCACTTTCACACCTGATAGTCTGGTTGACTCTGTATGACTAGGGACGAAAATTGCAGCATATGTTACATTATCAGCTGGTGGGGCTCACTTTCACATTGCACTGTGTCAAACGAATCAAACCCTTTGAGCAACCTGTTTACCTCGTCGCTTGTGGTGGCACTGCACCAAGAACCACTAAAAGAAATGACATGAAAACCTCTGAAGAAGACACTGAGTGCAACTTCCTTCTTCATGAAATGTAAACAAAAATTTTATTTTTGGGAGTAGTTATGGGTAATTGTGATATATTTTAGTCTGATCATAATTGTATGAGGGCCTTTATCTCTTTCTCACTCCACATTTGACCACCAGCCATTTGTCTTGCTCGTGTTAGACATGCGCATTTGTTTTGGTTGTATTTATCCAGAATGCCCTGTGCTGTGGTCCGCTTCCTGCTTTTGGAGCTTTCTCTGGTCTGTTTAGCATTTGTGCCACTTTAAAACAGATCAGAGTTTATTTTCCTCATTGGTCTGGACCTCTCCTGCAGGCAAGCAGGACTTTAAAGTTTGTTCTCTTACCGGGTCTGTGCTTTGTCCCCCCCTCATCATTTCAGTCCAATGGCAGCAATGATCTTCTCCCATGTGATTTGTTTACAAGGGATAGTTCTGTTGCAAAAAGCACAATTTGAAAGCAAGCAGTGCCAAGCGAAAAAAAGAAGGTCCACTTTTGATCTGGAACAAACAAGTGGACCAAAAGACTTTCCTGGTGTGAATACACCGTCAAATATGCATTCAAACCGCACCAGAGTTCACTTCAACCAAGCTGACCTTGATTTGTAGGTGGACCAGAGTTCGCTTTTTTTGGTCCACATCAGAGTTGAGTCACGCATTCAAACTCCCCAAATGAATTGGACTTTCTCAGCAAACGAACTACAGTTCGAAACAAGTGTACAGAACAGGGCTGGTGTGAATAGGCCTTAGGACCTCCAGGCCAGCAGAGGGCCTTATGCATTGGCAAAGTAAGCTTATACCTCAGTCTAACTCTGCATATTAGAGGTTTTTGTTTCAATTTGTGTGTAAAAATCATGACACACACTCGCCTAAGCCAAACTGGAACCAATCCAAATATATAAACAAATCAGGAGCTTGTGTTGTGGAAGTGACAAGAGCTGACCAGGCTTTTTCAATCTGTCAAAAAAGATGTCTTTGCTTTTTTCTCTTTCACCAACTTTGTAGCTGACAAAGTGAATTAAGGATTCTGCAGCTGTAATATGAAAAAGCAGAACAATTTCTACCACCTCAAACTTGATGACGAGAGACCATAAACCCAACAAATTGCTCTGATGTTCTGCTGCTGTCATTATTTATCCAGCAATATCCTCCATTATAAGTATTGCCGGTTGCGATTCGTGGATTTTATCATAATTTTACTTGCAATGTGAACCTATCCTTCACTCTTTTTCCCCCTCCTCCCTGTGGTCACTTGTTAAATAATCCCTCTCTCTCTGAGTCTGTTTCTCCATCTCACAGTTTTGTTTGTTTGCCTCTCACCTCCTGGGACACCCAGAGACAGACAGCCTTGCCAGATTCATTTTCTGATCAAAGCTGTTTGATTTGGTCAATTTTGCCACATTGGAGACGTTCTCTATTACGGAGATAAATAGCCTCGGGCTAACTGTCAACGAAAACTTGTAAGCTAATAAATTATTCCAATTTCTTCCAGCTGGATTTCTCCTGGGAGTCGGCCTCTAGGAAATACACTTTTTGATTAGTAAATTTCTGCCCGTGCGCGTGTGCAAGGCGTGCACGTGTGTGTACGCCCGGACATTCAGATGTGTCGTTTCTGATTAGCTGGCCTGGCTTCTAGAGTGGAGGGGGCTGTCAGTAGAACGGGGGTGGGGGGTGGGGGTGCCTCTAATGCATTATGCATTGACAAGGCTTTGGATGCTGCCACCTTCGCTGGCACGCCTGGGAGAGGAGGCAGAGCCGAGCTCACCTGAGGGGCCGCCGCTCTGCGATCCCCTCCCTGCATCTCGATCCTGAGAGAGGGGAAACTTTGACAGTACAGCCAGCCTCCTCATCTCCCTCTACACTACTCCAACCCCTGACAGCCCCTCAGGTGTGTCTCTGCAACTCTGACTGACACACACAAACATCCAAACTCAAGGCACACAGCTAGACTTTTCTCTCCCTGGCCTGGAAATGGGCTGATGGGCAGAGAAAGTGTGTCATCAGCAGAAATGGACAGAGTGAGAGGACATGACTGATAGACTGGGGGGGTGGAGGGAATTGATCTGCCCCACATCTCCAAGCCAGGCGGTCTGTCCTCCTTCCATCACTCCATCCCTCTAGGCTCCCCCTTCTTCCCTTTCCTCCTCTGGCCTGTCTCTCCACTCTGTTGGCTCTGGTGACTCAATAGGACCCTGCTCGGCTGGGTTCAGGCCGGAGCAGATAAATAGGTGTCCATGTGCGTATGAGCACCAAAGCCACACACACCATTCATCAACCTACCAAAACTGTCCCTAGATGATTACTTCTTCCAAGCTCCCCAAAACCAGAGGGAGGGGAGACAGATAGGAGGAGATGGTAAATGAAACTTTTGAGGGGTCAGTGGTTTTGTACTTTGGCTATTCATCTTCTCCCTCTCCTCGCCGGGCTGCGGGAACACCAGGAGTGCTGCTGGGTAATTACCTCTCAGCGTGCCGCACTGCTTCATTATGTCCTGCAACTCCAATCCGTTGAAACATTTGTAATTTAGGTTTGGGAAGCTTTGCGTAGGGCATGGCGAGAGCAAGTTGCTTGTGTGTAAGGATGTCTGTGAGCGCACATGTGTGCCTCAAAGTGCAGCATGTACATGGATATGATTGGTTGGGATTATAACATGCCTCTTTTAGGAAATTAATCAAAATTTAATCCAACAGCTGCAGAAATTGCCCATTATTTTCAATGAGTGTTGTTTTGAATTAGCATGCGGAGACTAGTTTCAGTGTTCAGGACATACTTTCAGATAGAATAGTTATTTCGACAATGTAATAATGTGTATACCTTTTCAAAAAGCTTGAACTTTTCAATAATTTGCCACATTAGGAGCCTAACCTTCAACATATTTCATCAGGATCAGATGATAGACTGAAGCAGCACAGAATTGTGATGAGAAAGTAAGAGCATATAGAGTTTCCAAAAGGATTTACAAATGAAAATATGAAAAGTGTGGCCTGCATTTGTATTCAGCTCCCCTGAGTTAACACCTTGTAGAATCAATATTGACTGCAATTAGAATCACAAGCCTTTTGGGATATGTCTTTAACAGCTTTACACTTCTAGAAACTAAAATTTTTGCCTATTCTTCCATGCAAACTTACTCAGGTTCTGTGAGATTACATAGATACCATCTGTAAACATATATGTTCAATTCTTTCCTAATTGGATTTCGATTCTAACACAGAAATATGGTTTAATCTGAACCATTCATTTGTATGTCTGGCTCTGTGTTTAATGTTATTGTCCTGCTAGAACATGAATCTCCACTCCAGGCTCAAGTCTTTTGCAGCCTCTAACAGGTTTTCTCAATAGATCTGACCAGTTTCCCCAGCTCTGCTGAAGAAAGGTACTCCCACAGCATGGTGCTGCTACCACCACATTTTATGGTGTAAGTGGCATTTTCAGCATAACATTTGCATGTAGATCACAAAAGTCAGTTTTAGGTTTTTAAATATCTGACCAAAGTACCTTCTTCCTCATTTTGTTTCATGCTTTGCTTGGTTTCCTATTTCTTCAGTAATACTCTCTGAAAAACCTCTAATACCTCTACATAAGTGTATTCATATACTGAGAAAAATTAGCATTTGGGTTGCATTGGATTTATTCAGGAGCATATGAATAAAGGAGGCTAAATGCCAATGCATGTCACATTTTACAGATTCGTATTTGTAAAGAATTTTGGGAACCATGTATAATTTCCCTTCTACTTCATTGTTATGTGCTACGTTGTGTTGGTCAGTCATATAAAATATCAATAAATACATCGGTTGTAACTTCACAAAATATGGAAAAGTTCAAGAGTATCAATAGTTTAGCGAGGCACACAGAGCAAAAGACCAAAAGAAGTACACTTGTCAGCACTTCTTCATGGTTGACTTCTGCAGAGTTCTTTAAAGTCTCTAGCTTTCTTGTGTCTGCTGTCGCGACCCTTAGCTAATCGTCTTGTGGCATCCTGAGAGCCAATCATGTCCCGGTTAGCTGCATCCTGACCAGAGAGAAACCTTCATCATGAAGACAGGCTGATGACAACACACTTGCTTCACCAGGCCCCCACAGGAGCTGTCGGCTCAGGCCGAGCCCCCAGCCTCTCAGATGTGGACTCAGATGAAGGGACGGATGGATGAGCAGGCCTTTGTTTTGATGGAGCCAATGAAAATGGGGTTAAAGTCCCCCAGCGTGGGTTCTGTTCGCTGATCTTCTAAGGGCACCACTACAGAAAACACAGAGTTGTCACTCATGTAGCTTTCTATATGACACTTGTTTTATCTCTTACTTAACAAACCCCAAGTCTTGTAGGAAGAGTCCTCCTTAAAAATCAAGAAAGAGTATTAGGTATTGGAAAAGTGTTGCCTTGTGTTGTGGTTTTGAGCAGGACTCAAATGCAGGGAGCTGAAAATAAACTGCTTTATCTAAAAGAGGAAATTCAAAAATGAACAAAAACTGCAGTCCAAAAGGATCCAAAATAATAAACCATGAGAGAAACACAGGGAAACAGGGTGGTAGAAAAAACAGAATGGTCTGACACTTAATGAGAAAACCAAGAGGTATTTATACTGGGTCAGGTGAGTTAACAAGCAGATGAGAGACAGCTTGGAAGTGCTGGGAGCTGAGACACAGAGATCTACCATCTTGTGTTTCTGCAGAGACCAATGAAGGCGCTTGTCTAGAAGGAGACCATATGGCCACAGGAACCAGTGAAGGCGCTTGTCCAAAGGGAGACCATGTGGCTGCAGGAACCAATAGAGGCACTTGTATAGAACAAGACCGTGTGGATGTAGGAACCAATGAAGGTGCTTGTCTAGAGGGAGAACATGTAGCCAAAGGAACCAACGAAGGCGCTTGTCTGAAGGGAGACTGTGTGGCTGCAGAAACCAACGAAGGCGCTTGTCTAGAGGGCGGCCACTGGAACTACTTGGTTAGGTTAACACATCACAAGTTTTACTTGATTAGATTGAAGCATCACCGCTATTGATTGGGTTAAATCATTACAACTACTTGGTTAGGGTATGTTAGAACAACTAGCTTAAATTTTTTTCCTACAGCCAAACCAAATGCTGACATCCACCTTCTGTTTGTTAGTTCTAATATGTTACTTTGATAAAAATGGCCTCATATTGAAACAAAGTTCAGACTTTTCAGTGATTTTCCTCTTTTTCATGCACTGAAATGCATATGCACTCAATCTTAATTGACCATTAATTCTTAAGGAATGCAGACATCTATGCTCTAACCTGCCATAACTTCATTTTTTTCATATTAGAGGAGGAACAGCATGAAGACCAAATGAATCCCAGCTTTCCTCGTCTTCATGTGGAGGTGTCCTTAGGTAAGTCGCTAAACCTCACATGGCCTCAGATGCACTGATTGGTATGAGTGTGTATGTGTTCATAAATGTAGATAGTGTTGTAAAAATTCTTTAAGTAGTCAGGAAGCCTCGAAAAAAATAAATACATTGTTTAAATGCCACTCACACCGGTCTCAAAAGTTTTCTGTAGGTCAAGGGTGATTCCTGACAACGCCCACATTTGGACTTGCAAAGAAGGTACATGATGTCAGAGTAAGTTGGTTTCAGCACACCCACCCAAACTGTCTAATGTCCAATGCACGACTATAAAACTAAGTCTAAGGACCTAATAAGCATGTTAATCGAACTTTTATGTATTTTACTCATTACAGAGAAATATCTAAGTTTCCCAAGTAACCCCACATGTCCCCATTCTACCAAATTTTCTTTTACTTTTTAAATTCTAGTTATTTAGCTATTTTATACAACCCCCCACCCCCTCCACCCCTTCTTGTAATCTGAGAGCTCCCTCTAACTAAGCAGCACCCAGCCAAGTCCCTATTAGAGACTGCTGGCCTCTAATCTGCTAATCAGAAAACTCATTTTTTCCCTCTATCCATGAATTCCCAGGAGACCGCAGGTAACACACACACACACCCACACCTACACACATTGTGCTTGTTCACCTGCATGTTTACACAGACACACATAGCTCTGCGTTTTTCCTGTAAGAGGCGGGGTCTTACAGTAGGAAGAAGATCCCCTGCCTCCCCACTACCACCACTACCACTACCACCCACCCAACAAACACACCTATTCCTCCTCTTCTCCCCCCGTCAATGGAGAACAGAGAGTATAGGGAGGGCAGGAGCAGCCAGCTGGGTTGTAGGAGTAATAAAGAAGGAGAATCAATAGGGCATGCAATGGAGCCAAGGTGCTGCCATTCATCACGCCGCCTCCCTGACTCCCATCATTCATCATGCTCAATGAGGCAGCAAATAGGAAAATGACTATTTGTATCAAACACATCTGCACTCATCCACCAAGGTATTTTATTCCCATTAACTCTCAGAGTAAAATACGCACAGGCTTGTTGTTTTTTTTTCACCCCCCATTCCTTTTTGCGGTTGTGTGTGTCGGACTGTGTGTGTCGGACTGTGTGTGTCGTCTTGGCGCCGCACGTTGTCTCTCTGTTTGTAAAGAACGGTGGAGAAAAATTTCTGGGCCAAAGAGCACGTCTACATTCAAGTTTGTTTTTTGTTTTTTTTTCTGCTCGTTCCTTCTCACGCATTTTTATGATTCTGCCACACCCTAATTCCCTCCCCTCTCCTCCCAGGTCCCGCACCCACCTCACCATCATCTTTTATCTGCTGTCACTGGTGGGTTCTCATGGATGTCTTTATTTCTGAACACTGACCACAAAAAACACTCCCATGCAGGTGGATTATTTTTGCCCTCTGGGTTTACAATCTCATAATAAATCTTTGTGGTGGCTCGTGTTATTCCAGAGAGTCTTATTCACGCCTTTGCTCTATAAATTACCCGTGCCAGGTAAGATGGAGGTGCAGCTCAGCAGCTAAAGGCTGAATGGGATGCAAATGTTAAGGAGGGGGGGATATCATCATTATAGTGTAATACCCCATGAAATGGTGGGATCATTACAGTCTATGGCAGGATCATTATTGTCTATGAGCTTTATGAGGTTCTGGGTAATGATAGGGAAGCACAATAAAGGGGAAAGAGGTATGATCTCGAAAACTCCTCGTCAGGCCCCTGTGATCCAGTCACTCGACCTTTACATTAAACTAGTGCTGTTTGTTTTGAGGCGGCTTACCTCATAACCCCGTCATAATATTATCGGCCTACGGTTTTAATTGAAACTGTCAAATTTTAATTAATGTGGATGATTCTTGAAATAGAAAACATAAACAACCCGATTCCTGTTACAATAACAGAGTTTTTATGTGCTCCTTCTATTCTTTAGAAATTGACAAATAAACAGGCAAGAAGAAAGTAAAGAGTCAAAAGTGGCTCAACACATGCTTTTACTATTTTCACAAAGTATAAATTTCTCTTACAAAGGCAGAGAAAGCATTTAGTTGCTGATGTAAAACACTAATACCGCTATCTGTCTGTGCAAATTTATTGTTGCTCTGAAAATGTTCTAAAATTTGATGAACTGCTGAATGCAAAATAGTCTGAAATAATTTGTAGTACTTGAAAGATACAGTACCTTCAGAAAGTATTCCCACCCCTTAAACGTTGTCACATTTTGTCAGGTTACAACCCCAAACTTCTATGTATTGTAATGGGATTTTATGTGATAGGCCAAGACAAATTCCTGGAAGAAAATGATTCCTGGTTTTAAGTGCTATATTTTGAAAAGTGTTGCATGTGTTTGTGTTCAGCCTCTCAAGTCAATATTTCATTGAACCAGCTTTCACTTCAGTAACAGTGGGAAGTCTTTTGAAGATCTCTATTAGCTTTGTACGTGTCAAAATTGAAGTCTTTTTTGGAAAATTGTTAATGTTCAGTCATACTGGAAGGTGGGGATCCATGAACATCCATTTTCAGACCTTACCACTGATTCTTGTATCTTTCTAAACCATTTCATTTCATCTCTGGCTCTGGAAAGACATTTGCAGCCTCTGAAAGCTGTATTGCACAACAGTTGTATCATACTCTTTCCATTTCGATATTCCATTTTTCTAACCTAAACCTGCTTTGAACTTTTCCATAATGTTTTCACTGGCCTGTCTGCTGTGTGTCTTGACCTTCATGATGCGACTCATTCACCAATGTCCTCTAAAAACCCTCTGAAATCTTCACAGAACAGCTGAGACAAAATTACACACAGGTGGACTCTGTTTATTAATTAGCTGACTTTTGAAGGTAACTGGTTCCACTGGATTTTGCGACCTCTGTAGAAAGACTCTCCCCATCACAACCCACACAGGGTCAAACAAACACTTAAAATGCATTCTGTATTCATGCAGTAAAGGAAATTATAGATTCCAGTTGATTGAGTTTAATCCCATTTTGAAGTCATTTAGTGCATCCACTGACTACTTCCTCTTTTTATCAATAGGCAAAAACTGGATAAATTAAATGGTCCACATCTTCTAATTTTCTGCTAAATTGACTAATTAGTTTGATTTAAAACAAAATATAATAGTTTAAGTGATTCTCCTCAGACAGTATGTGTGCAAAAGCTAATTTGTTAAAAAAACAAACATCAGAAATGTGTATTCAAGAAACTGTCTCAGTGCAACAATACAAGTGTGCCCTTTCAAACTAAACCAATTCCAAATAAATAACTACCATAACAAATCCGCTTAATAATATTGTTATTCTGCTTTGTTACTTGTGTGAGGGAGGTATGAGTAGTTTCTGTCTCACCTGCAGCAGTCAACAAGCTCAGATGATTTGGGACATGGTAACAACCTTTTCGAACAACAGCAACACCAGAAAAGTCATAGTTTTATGGTGGTTAATGAAGACATCATGGGAATGAATGTATGTAGCTGCTAATGGCTAGCAGTCCGTCTGCCATGACAGATATATTCATATATCAGATCATGGTTCATGGTTGAAGTATAAGTTAGCAGCATGAAGAGGATCATGGTAAAAATACACAGTATAGTGGACTATTTGGGTTGTTTCAGAGACAAAGAATGTGTTTCCTGGGAGCACCAGTTAGTAAGTATAGGCCACTCCTAGTTTTTTAAGCATATTTTTTATCCAGCATGGCGCAGTGGCTAGAGTGGGGTGCCCCATATACATAGACCTCGACGCAGCCTTTCCAAATTCGAGTCCCGTCCTTGGTACCTTTACCGCATGTCTTTTCTCCCTTTTCTCTGCCTGATCATTGTTAAATAAAGGTCACTAGTGCTAGGCTAAAGTTTTTAAAACCAGCTGTAGCTCATGTTTTCTTTCACACTTTCTTTTAACACATTAACTTTTTCAGGTTACATTTGAGGTTTAATGGACAACAAGGCAGGACAAAGCGAGAGAGATGTGAAATAAAACGTCAAACATAAACTCACCACAGTTATGATTACAAGCACAGAAAGTAATGGTTGGGATGCTTAATTTATCTTGATTTAATTAGTCTCATTAAATCACATATTCAGGCATGTGCCAACAAAGGATTAAAAAAAAACCCAACATCAATTTTAAAAGTATCTTTAACAAATGTCCCAAAAAACTACAAGATGCAAATGCAACAGAAAAAGATAATTTCTGACAGATTCCATGGTGGTAAGGACAGGGCCTTAGTTTGCTGCAGGCAAAACATTGAGAGTTCATAAGTATTCCGCACAATGTAATGAGAAGAAAAAAAAAAAACAAACTCTTTTTAGTGCAAAGAATTAAGTATAAAATAAAAAAAAAAATAAAAATAAAAAAAATAGTAAAAGCAACACTGGAAACCAACAAACCACCAGCAACTAACAACAGTTATTGTGATAGAGATTGTCATACAAATGGAATAAGATCACTTCTACCTTTTTTTAATGGTGATGATGGTGGAAACAAAAAAAAAAAAAAATGGATATATCAAGATCCTGAGGTGTTTCAGTTTTGGGTTTCATTAGTGTTTGTGTTCCTTTATTATTGCTCAACAGGTCTTGCCATACCTGGTTCATTAATATTGCGTTAATGGTCTTGCTGTAGCTGTTAATTTCTTTGTGTTTAGTTTCTTCATTTATTATTGTGTTCTGTTGCTTGTGCTTTTGAATTTATCTTTTTTGATTACTGTTCCCCCCTTGATTTGTAACTTTTTTGAGTCCTAGCTCAGCCTCCGTGTTGATTGTTCATTTGGGTCCTAACTTAAAACATGACAGGGTACACAAACAAAACAAATGTGGCTGCATTTTACATCTTTTATCTGTATTAAAACTTTGGATTCACATTTCAATGTTCCCTTCGACCCTAAGAAATGCATTTTGGTTAATTTCAGTCAACACTTCTGTGTAGAAGATATTGAAGTTTAACAACTAAAACAAACTTGGAAAAAACGGTTACATTTTAATGAATTTTTAGAAATTAATTGACTCAACTAGATAAGTTCATTTCTAAATATCATTTTGCATATCTTGCTTGTCCTCCAATGATAAAAATAAACAAGAATTAAGAATTGATTTGTGACTCGGCAAAAAAGTGATTCATTATTTTTGTCTATTCAAACATGATGGTGCAATAACAATTTCCTTGATAACCACACGTAAGATGTGTTGTTCATGTCTCAGCTATAGAGTCTCAGCTTTCTGGCAAATTGGACCTTAGCATTAGCATCACTGCTAAGATAGCCAAAAACTGGATTTAAATTCTTGCTCCATCACATAAACTTACACAACCACAAATCTGATGACAGTTCCTAACATTTAGTAAAATGATAAATTCATTCATGACACAACCCATCTATCCAGCTATCATCTATAACCCGGTGGGGTGCTGGTTCCCATCACCAGCGGTCAATGGGCAAGAGGCAGGTGTCAGGTTGAAAAAACTATGTCTGAAAGAGTGGGGGTTCCGTCAACTTAGAGTATTCAGTTGATGGAACAGTCATGTTTTTGGACTATGGGAGAATGCTGCAGTACCTGGAGGGAACCAATGCATACATGGAGAACATGCAAACTCCATGCAAAAAGAGCCAATGGGGGGATTTGAACCCAGGACGTTCTTGCTGCAAGACCACATTGCATCAAGCTGCTTTACCATGGAGTTTAGAATAATAACAAACCCACAAAAGCATATCACCCTCACTGTTCTCTGCTGGACACCACATATGAACCAACATCTCCAGTTAAGTCCCAATCAACCTGTTTAGATTGGATTTATTCCCAAAATAGAGTAGTCAATGTTGGAATCTAACCAATATCAAACATTAGACTTTTAAACTTATTGCAATTTATGACTCAAATGGCTAATCTATCCAGAATTAATTGTTTATAGTGTAGGTTCAAGCAACACAATGACTAAACCAGGCTAACTTAACTCCTTACTAGTCTGCAACAGCAGACAGGAAGTTATGTGAAAGGCCGCTTTCATTTTCTCCTCTCTCTTTTAAATCACCTCCATCTGGCGCCCTGCCTGTGCCCCACTTTCCCCCAGGCTCCTCGGGGAGCAGCCGGCAAAGTCACAGACTGCAGGAGCAGGCCTTTGGAATTCATAAAATTCATAGGATTTTTCACAAATGAATGAACACAATTTTCTACCAATTTCCTCATTATGCAAATATGCAAAATATCACATTTAGGCCAATTAGGCCTCCACACAGTTCCAAATTTAACCGTTTAGACCGTAATTGCAGAAACTATCAAATAATTACCGCTGCTAATTGTGAATATTTGTGACAGATACAACAAATTCTCTCACAAATTACATTTTATTCAAGAAGCCACTGAATAACCCTACAACTTTTCTTCTTCTTTTTTTAAAAAATGCAAAGTCTAATTTAACTTACATAATAGAGTGAATTGAGTGCTTGTTATCAAATTTGAGCAATTCATAAGGCTGTAATGTGGAATGATGAATTAAATTGGTCCAAGATCCACTCTGTGTTTTACTGATCTATTTCACTGGCCATTCTATTTGTTGGAAAAATGTCTCCTGGTATTATTATAGCAGTCTCAAAGTCTTTCATGTGGTAATAAAAGCTGATAAATGGTGATGGGTTCTTAACGCTAGACCTGGTGTTAGCAGAGTAGACTGAGGCTGGTTTTAGAAATTTCTGTTTTTGTCTTGTTATTGCAATGAACCATTTAATAATAATCTAATAAAACATTTTGTGACAAAGCCTTTCTTTCTTCCTCTCCTTTACTTTTTTTTTCGGCTGTGGTGTAATAAACTGCTCGGAGCTGCAGGTGCTGCATTCAGAGAAGGTCATCTTTGGACACGGATATTTCTCCCACCCCCACCACCATGCACAGACATTTCTAACTGTCTTGTCGGTGACCCGTTAGTGGATTATGGATGTCCCCCTTGGGTGGTGATTTGTTTAATCTGTGGAAATGGTCTTGGTGCTATGTAAACAAGCTGAGAGCAGAGTGAAGGGGCCCGCCCGAGCGTGGCAAGGAGCCCCTATTTGTCAGGGACCCTTCATAAAACACGGGATGATGGTGGTGACGTGATGTCTTCATTTTGAATAGAGGACTAAAAGACTTGAATATATTTCAGGTAAAAGTAAATAAAAACTAACTCCAATAGATTGGGTCACTGGGTGGACTGGAATTGTTTTATATATTCAAGATCTGATCCATCAATGTTAATAAGTCAACAGTAACAGCAGAACTTCAAATATTTTATTTTAGGGCTTTTTAAAATGGTATTTTTTAAATCAGAGAGGTTAAATATTTTACTTTTCTCCCTACTTCTACAATATTAGATTTTTTAATAGATATTTCTGACATTGTGTTAACCAGTTTTAAATTATTATAGCTGTGTTCATTCCAAAGAGTGCGTTAGACAAACAAAAAAATTAAGACTAAAGATAAATTTTAACACATTAATTTTGAATAACTGCATAGATATTAATGCATTAAAATTTTTTAGCGCAATTAATCGCTTTTTTCCCCCTTTTTTTCTTTTTTTTCAAACAAAAGTTACATGTGGAACCTTTATATTCACGTGTTTCCAGTATGCCCATAAATCTGATGCACAAGTGACATCTGCAAACAACAATGATGGACGACAAAGCCGCTTCTCTTAGTGCTATGGGCGTTCATTTGTGCTTTTAAAAAATTATTTGATGGGTAGAGGCTGTTGTATGCAAGTTCTGCAAAAAAGGAGTCGGCCTATCACCAAAGATATTCAAGACTAAAATACCATCTCAATGCAAAACATCAGCATCAATTAAACAGCAGCAAGCACAAACATCCCCAACGACAAGGTCAGCGTCTTCAGTCCACATTTCTGAAGTATTTTTTTCCTCCATGTTTGGTTCTGGTTCTGGGGATACAGAGTAGACTAGAACCAGAAGACCTGAGTAGTCTGGAAGGTTAATACAGAGACAACAGCTCTTTAACGTATTTTGGTGCTAACCCATTCAGTGATTCATAAACTAACAGAAATATTTAAAATCTGTTCTCTGAGCTACAGGGAGCCAGTGTAAGGACTTTAGAACTGGGGTTATGTGCTCTATTTTCCTGGTCTTAGTGAGAACGTGAGCAGCAGTGTTCTGGATTAGCTGCAGCTGTCTGATTGACTTTTTAGGCAGACCTGTGAAGACACTGTTGCAATAATCAATGCAACTAAAGATAAATACATGGATGAGTTTCTCTAGATCTTGTTAGGACATTAGTCCTTTAATCCTGGAAATGTTCTTCAGGTGATAGAAGGCTGACTTTGTAACTATCTTTATGTGTCTCTGAAGGTTCGGATCTGAGTCCATCACTACACCTTGATTTCAGGCCTGATCACTAGTTTGTAGTTCTAATAACTGAAGCTGCCTGCTGACTCTAGATCGTTCCTCTTTAGGTCCAGAAATAATAACTTCAGTTATGTTTCTGTTCACATTTGGAGATAGTTATGGCACATCCATGCACTGATTTGTTCTAACCATCTGTTCAGTGCTTGGATGGGTTCAGAGTCACCTGGTGACATTGTAATGTAGAGCTGTGTATCATCTGTGTAGTTGTTGTAGCTAATCTTATTACTTGTTATAATCTGAGCTAATGGGAGCATGTAGACATTAAATAGGAGGGGTCCTAGGATTGAACCTTGGGGCACTCCACATATGACTTATGTCTGCTCCGATGAGAAGTTGCCTATTGACACAAAGAAATCCCTGTTCTTTGGGTAGGATTCGAACCAATTAAGTACTGTACCAGAGAGTCCATCCCAGCTCTCCAGTCACTTTAATAATATATCATGGTTAACAGTGTCAAATCCTGTGCTGAGGTCCCACAGAACCAACACTGTGGTTCTTCCACAGTCTGTATTTGTGTGGATATCATTAAACACTTTGACGAGGGCTGTCTCATCACTGATGAACACGGAAACGGACTGAATGACATCAAAGCGGTTTATCATTGTTAAGAAGCTGTTTAACTGTTAAAACACATCTTTTTCAGTAATTTTACTGATGAATGGAAGGTTAGAGATTGGCCTGTAATTCTGCAATAGTGATTTGTCCAGATTGTTCTTTTTTAACAGTAGTTTGATAACTGCTGTATTTAAAGTCTGGGGGGAAACACCTGATGAGAGGGAAGAGTTTACTATTTGAATCAGGTCAGATGCAATGACAGGCAGAACTTCCTTAAGGGAGTTTGTTGGTAGGATTTCAAGACAGTAGTAGGAGGGGCTTAATTGTTTCAAAATTTCTTTCAAGTTTTCATGGTTGAGTTGGTAACATTCAGCCATTTTGGGCATAGCATCGTTATTGGATTTGGTGTGAATGTGCAGATTAACCCTCTAATTTTTTTTAATTTTGTCTGTGATAAAGTGTGCAAATTTATTGCAGGCCCTGGTAGAGTGGAGTACAGATGTTACAGTCACAGGAGGGTTTGTCAACCTGTCAACTGTGGCAAACAAAGCACGAGCATTGTTAATGTTTTTGTTTATGATTTCTGCAAAAAATGTTACCCTTGCATGTTTTAGTGTTGTGTGATAGCTTTGGAGCCTCTCTTTGTAGATTTCATTGTGAATGAGTTTCACGCCATTTACGTTCAGCCCTTCAACAAAGGCTTCTTTCGTTTCTTACAAGTGGAGCATTTATCCATGGAGATTTTGTCCTACTAGAAACAACAGGAGCAATGAAATCAATGATATCTGAAATTTTAGAACAGAAGTTATCTACCAGATCATCCACTGGGTTACAGCATGAAAGTGAGGTAGAGGAATAGATTTGATTAAAAGTTTCAGCTGTGTTGTCTGTAAAAGAACGTTTTGTAATAATATCTGTTTCACTAAGTGAGTCAACACTCTCAAAAACAGAAAAATGATCAGACAGAGTGATATCAGTTACAGAGAAATTTACACCCTTGCTGATAATTAAATCCAGAGTGTGTCCTTGATTATATGTCAACTGTTTAACATGTTGAATCAAACCAAAGTTTTGAAGTACATCATTCAGCTTTTTTGCCTCTCTGTCTATTGGTTTGTCAACATGGGTGTAGAAGTCTCCCACAATTATTAAACAATCAAAATCAATACATATCAGATAACAGCTCGCTAGAGTCATTGAAAATATTTGCCACATATTTTGGGGTTTTGTATAGAGTTAGTGTCAGAGTTTGTTTGTGGCCTTTTACATCAATTCCCAAATATTCAAAAGAGTCAAATTTGCCAAAGAAAACCTTTTTATAGTTTATTGAATCATGAAATATTTTTGCAACCCCTCTTATGTTTTTGATTCTCATTAAAAAAAATTTAATTAGAAGGTGCTGATTCAGTTAGTACAGGTGTTTCATTGTTATGTTTCTTACAGAAACATAACAATGAAAGAATGTCCTCCTGATCCATCCTTATCAGGTGTGTTGGTTTGGAGCCATGGCCAGATTCCTCTCATATCTTGACAGGGACTTTGCTGTGTTTCCATTAACTTTGAAACTGTGCAAATTGAAATGACGAAAACAAATTCTCTTAATGGAAAAACGCCATTTTCGAAAAAAAAAAAAAAAATCTCCTTTTTCGATGAGATGGGTTTTTGGCTGTATCCAAATTGGTTTATTTCGCAAAACTGCAATGGAAACACTTTTTTCACATCACACGAGTCACATGATCAACAACTGGATGTTGCCACTGGCACAAACCACAAAGAAGATGACAACAGGAAGTAGTTGGAGGATCATGGCGTGGCATATTTTTTAATGACATCGCGTGAGCAAGCTTATTCACATGTGATTTTAATTTAATTTCCTATTTAGTGGAAACATCGCAATTGTGAAATTGTGTTTTTTTTTTTTTTTACATTAGCAGAAAATCGATAAAGATTTGTGCACCTTTTTAACAGAAACGCAGCTAGTGATCTCGTTGCTTACATTGTCCTGTGTTTGGGGAGAGCAGGTTGTTTTGTTAACAGCATGTAAAATGATTGAGGTGAGAAGTTTTGTTCTGGCCCTATTTAAGGATACTCCATTTCATTTCTGTAGATGATAACACTCCCAGAAGAACCTGTGATTGTCAGTGAAGTTCACTGAGCTGGAAGTGCTTGTTTTGATAAGACAGTTACGAATCATAAGCAGTTTACTATATCTCTCATCTCCCCGTCAAACTGTTGGTAGTGGTCCACTGATAAATCCTTTATTTTTAGATTTCTGATAGTGCTTAGAAGATGATTAAAATCATTTTTCAGGATTTCTGATTTTTGTTTAGTGATATCATTAGCTCCAATCTAATTAGAGTCTGAATGTTCAGGTGCTCTGTGGTTCTTGAGAGTATTTTTGCAGTAACATCAGAAACTGTGTCTTTTGGGAAGCAGATTACCTTCTTCCTCTTTGTATTGCACAGATTGTGGATTTCTTTCACCACATATTCACCCACAATAAAAAATTTTGCCATGTCTTTTGCTTTCTTAGTGTCCATTTTAGTAGGAAATTGTGTTGATCTTGCCTCATAGCTTCTGCTGTTGTTTGAGGACTCCTGCTGAAGTACAGCAAACCTGTTTTTCAATGGGATTCCAGAAGTTGTTTTGTTCCTGGTGATGGGGTTGAGGAAGATGGAATTTTGTCAGCTCCAGCTGAATGACGTGTAGTTCTTGGAGCAAGTGTTGAAGAAGGGATATCTCAGCTTAATGCTTGGAACTCTGTGTCATCTAGATGAGGAGTCCTTGCTGTTAGTCATCTCATCATTTTCTAGTCTATTCAAGGAGGCTTTTTGCATTTTAATAGGGGTTTTACCAAAAGAATCCAAAAGAGAACCACGGAAATCACTGGGGTCACTGAAATAGTGGGCACACCAAAGGGGCCTCTTTCCAACCAAGTGAGAAACTCAATCTCAATTATTTTATTTATGGTATCTTGCAAAAGTATACATTTTCTAGTCATTTCTAACGATTGCAGTCTTTGTATAATACAGAGCTGTCCATTGTTTTGAGTCATTAGTAGGGTTGTTTCATTTCCAGAGTCTGAATGCCTCTCCAGTAGGGGAATCTTCAATTCTACCAATTGAAGTCTTTGTATAATACTGATAATGTCCCTGGTGTCGACCAGAGGCATCTTGCTGTTGTTCAGTTTGGAAGCAGAAAAAAAGGTAAAAGTGAAGTGAAAAGTAAGAATCCTGTGGTCCTAAAATCTGAAGTAATCCAGTTTTGAGGGTAGACAAAGTAAGAGTAACTATCAAAACTGGGTACTTGCATTATTATGCCATTATCATTATATTAACTGAAAATGGTCTCAAGATGACAATATTATCATTTATTGCACTAATTTCTGGGATAATTTATCATCCAGAAAAATTTGTTATTGTGACAGGCCTATGCATAGTTGTCACAGAGTATACAAAGATCTTCTTTTTAAATGGTTACAGGAAAGCACATGTAAAAACATAATAATAAAAAAAAAAAGCATTAATGTATTTATTTCTTTGCTTGTTTGTTTTGAGTCATTCAGAGAACTGAAAATCTCAACATGCAACAGAAAATCTGTGGCAAAAATGCATTGTGATACTGGTATGTTTTTATGGCTCTATCCTTTTGAAGGGGAAATTAAGATACATATTTCACCATAAATGCCTGATGTGTAAATTAAGACACAAATAACAGAAATCAATATGATCTCTTTTTCAAAAGCATCTAAAAACAGTTCAAAATATAAACCATAGAATTCACAGACAAATATTTCCTGACTCAGCCTTCAAAGGGGTGGTGACATCACTTTATAAACTATTTCATGAAGTTGATATTGGTGCTTACGTCAATTCTTGAAAGAGTTTCATTAAAAAAAAAATAATGTCACCTTTTTGTAGCTGGTTGTTTTGACAGGCCAGATTTCCCTCCTTGATAAATAGGTTGAGTACAGTAATGATATGTGGCTCTACCTAGTTGACTTCACTCTGATTGGCTACAATCACATTTGGGAAACTCTTCAGTAAAATACGTTGAACATAGTCTCAAATTGGGGTTATAATTGTGTGGTAATTCCCCATAAATGGACTTCAGACACTCTTCTTTGATTCTCTCATCCTTTGGGAGTAAGTGGAAACTTCCATCCATTTTTGAGCACTCTCAGACATAACAGCTCCCCTTTTTAGTAGCCATCCTCTTCTCAAGTGGAGTAGTCAAACATGCTAGAACAACTTAGCCCTTAAATTAGCTGGTGTATCAGCTGGAGGGAGTAAGGAAGGGGAGGGGGAAGGCTGTTTGCTTGATGGTGTGATCTAATTGGAGAATATGAATTACGTACAATGATAAACTACGTAGAAAGATAAAGTGTTCTCTGATTTGTCCGTTTTTGGAGCAAAGAAACAAAGCTGACAGTCTATGAGCATGGATTTTGATACCAACTCTTGACATTCACACGGTATCATCAGTGCACAACAGATCATATTATACCTCCAAAAACCACAGAAAATGAAATCTGTTGTCATGACCCCTGTAAAGAGGAAATCCAGTGTTTTAGGACAGTCTTTTTTTAACACACCTTTTAATGAATTTGCATCCTTGTTAATTTGAAGATGTCTGTAACAGAATGTCATACAAACCAGATTAGCATCAAATTTCCATGGGAGACTCAACACAGAAAATGTTCTGAACTTGTTTCAGATGGTTGATTGCTGTGTTTGTTTATTATTTTTTTTTTTAGCTCTACATTATCTTCTTACAGAAACAGACACACACACTCATAGATATATCTGAGGCTGCAGGGTTGGACCCTCACGGAGAATGATTTTAGGAGTGAATAGAGACGAAGAGGGGGGATATTAAGTCACTCTATATAACATCCAGGACACAATGCTGCAGTGATTGATGGGGACAAAGTAGGAACAGCAGGACAGGTGGTGGGAAGGAGGGACGGGGGGCGGAGTGGGGGGGTCCTTGGAGACAGCAGGGCGGGGAGTAAATATAGGAGAGAGAGAAGAAGGAGAGGAGATAAGGTGAACAGAGAGAAAACAGATTTCCAAAGAGACCAAGGAGAGTTTGGAGTCTATTTGTATGAGTAATCAGCCGCCGATCTACCACCTAACACACACATATATTTGCCCCCAACACACACACACCCACAGCTCTGTCTCTCCCTGTCAGCCGTGTTTACCCACTGATTTTCTCAACAAGACAGCCATTGACATTGGATGGATGGGGCTAATCCGACACAGAGAGGAACAGCTCTGCCGGGGTTACAGGTCTGAGATGGAGCGCCCCAGACACACTCCCCTCACCTAATCTTCCGGCAAATATTTATCACTATCAATTTGGCCTGACTCCGTGACATTAAAATACCACATATAGATAACCTCTTGCTGGAGAATCGATCGCCAACTCCTGCTGGCTCGTCCGGTCCTGTCGCGCTGTGTCGCCGACCAGAGGATCAGATTGAGAAGGTCAGTGTAGTGGCACATCACACCTGATACCAAACAGGTCATCTGTGCAGTTGCAGTGCCCAAGGAGGCTTTTTGCATTTTAATAGGGGTTTTACCAGACAGAATCCCAAAGAGAACCACAGGAATCACTGGGGTCCCTGAAACAGTGGGCACACCAAAGGGGCCTCTTTCCAACCAAGTGAGAAACTCAATTTCAATTACTTTATTTATGGTATCTTGCAAAAGTATACACACCCTTTGAACATTTCCATATTTTGTCATCTTACAACCATAAACTTACAAAGACCAACAGAAAAAAAGTGTGTATTTGTAAAGTGGAGGGGAAGAATAACTTATTTTCACAATCTTGTTTGCCAGCAAATATCTGAAAAGTGTGGTGTGCCCATTATTGCGAGTTATCACAGGCAAATTTTTACAGGCCAATTTTCACAAGCCAATTTTATTTAATCTGTGATTACATGGGGACAATTGAAATGCAGAATCATTATTATTACAGTACACTATATTTGTCATTTAGCAGATGGTTTTATCCAGTACAACTTACAGCTGAATAACTCACACACCCAGTAGGCATATTGGTGGAATGGAGTGGGATCAGGTGGTGGTTCAGCATCCTTCTTACAAGAAAACTCAACAGTTTTCTAACTGGATGATAGACACAGCTCCTTCAGTCTTTATGGAACATCAATAAGTTCAACTGAATTATGATCTGTGTTGTGACATATGATGATCACATATGTCACCATATGATGTGTGGAAAATATACAAATTTAATTTATTTAATTAAATGTTATTTTCTGAAAACTTTGCATTAGACTCTATTCCCACTTTGTTTGGCTGTGATCACTGCTTTCCCAGTTGAGTTGTAAATATAACAGATTGCAACTCCAGGCCGATTCATTATCTTCCAATGAGCTCCAGGAGTTTTCTTTTATTTATTTACTGAAGTCATAAAACCAGATGAGGAATTGACAAATGGTCAGTAGAAAATATCCCACAGTAGCCAGGAGCTGTTTGTGGAAAGAAGAAGGAGCGACACGATGAACCCCCTGGTTTGGTAACTGAGTGCAATAATCAGCAAATTCCACTAAAGTGTAGCTAAAATATCAAAATACCCACAGAAACATAAAGATAGAATCCTTAATAACCTATTTAGACAGTTTATCAGCAAAAACAAAACAAAACAAACAAAAAAAACAAAACAAAAAAAAACAAAACAAAACAAAACAAAAAAAAAACATTGATTTGGGAGTTAGTTGCACTTTAAACTTACCACTGGAACAAAGTTTTTTTTTTTTTTTTTTTTTTTTTTTTTTTTTTTTTAATGTCATTGTCATTCTCAGAACCATGTTCCGACTTCTAAAAGAATTGCACATATTCTGTGTGGAAAAATAAAACTGACTTTTGGGGCCCCCTGCTGGCCTGGAGGTCTTAATTCACTTTAGTCTTGGGCTAGCTCTGAATAGCATATTTAAAAAAAAAAAAAAAAAAAAAAAAAAAAAAAAGACCTTCAGTGTACCTTACCAAACAGGGAAAAGGTTGACATTTTAAAAACAAGGCTATCAAAATCTGATACTGGGAAAGCAGGAAAACATATTTATAGTTTGGTCAAATTACACTGAAGAGGAGCAATGTGAGTTTAGATCTCTCTTTCTGGTCATCATCACAGTCAGAGAAGTTATTTCCTTCAACTTCATTATAATTCAGTGGAAATCACATAAAGCTTCAGAGAGGGAGAGGGAGGGCCGCCAGCAGGCTTGGTGGAGGGGTTGCAGCAGCTGCTGTATATATGTGTGTGTGCGCTCCCACTCTCTTTCTCTCTCCAAACAGGCAGACCTGCACTATGAGAGCACCAGCTGATTTTCTCGCCTCCTGCCTCCTCTTCCTCTCCTCGCTAATTGACCAGAGGCGTTCATGCACACATTTCTCACTAATTTCACATTTGCTATTCCAGCAATGGTCGAGGCACGTCTCGAGGAATACATCTCTCCCTTCTCTGCCACAGAGACCATCCAAGATCCCCCGCCCCCCTCAATCCCCCCCACCCGCCTGAAAGGCCTCTGGTAGAAATGAAATGTTTTTGTTTGATAATCAAATCTCTTCTATTCAGCCTTGTTCTCTGGTGTGCGTGCAAAAGTCATTTCTGATGGAGAAAATTGCCAGAATAAATTGACATGTATAGGACAAGGTGCTGGAACATGCGACACAGTCCTATACATAGTGTCACGATGAAGCAATAGAAAACTCCAAAGTCATCCAGTTTTCTCTAATCATTACAATTAGCGGTGAATTATCGCTGGACTCTGACAGACGTTCCTTGTAACTCTCTTTTATTTCCAGCCCGCGCTAATCAGCGGCCCTCATTACAAACGCTGATTAAACTGCAAATTACCCAGCAGCGGCCCCGTCCGCGCCTACCAGCGCCGCGCTCAATATCAATTAGGCCGAGCAGCCCGTCTGTAGTCTCCCGGCGCTTCCAAATGCTTGATAGTGCCACTTATTAGTTTGGAAAACTCGGAAAATACCAATAATCAACGGCCATGGAGCTGCAGGGAAAAAGCTCCGGGTTTTTCCCGCCACTCAGATGCAATGACACGATAGCCTGGACTGAATTAGTGCTCTTGAGCAGAGAAAGTCAGCACTACCTTTTATTTATTTGCAACCTACAGTTGCAATATAGGCTTCCGTGTTTTTTTTTTTTTTTTTTTTTTTTTTTTTTTTAAATCCTAATAAAATTTAAAATAGGGCGTTATGCGCAAAAACTGTGGAGGTTTATTATAGATTAACAGATGTTTATGTTGTCTTTGAATGACTGGGGAGTACCACGCATTCTTTTGTTTTCAGTGTTTTTTTTTTTTTTTTTTTTTTAATAGGGAAGAAACAGAGAATTTCAGCTTTTTTTTCCCCTTTCAAATAATATAGATTGTTTTTGTTATGTACAGTCATGCGAAAAATGAAGACACCCTGTAAAATATTCTGATATTTATGAAGAACTTACACAGTGGTGGGTGTCCAATGTCATATGTCTTGTAAAGAAACAGATCTAACTGCACTAAAACAAGAATAATTAAACTTGCTTTACCTAATGAACAAAATACATCACCAATAATGTTTTATAGCAGAAGAAAAAGTTAGGACACCCTACTAGCCAACTGCTCTTTAAAATAACTTCAGTGAGAGGCTTCTTGTAGCCATCTGCCAGTCTTTAAAACTTACCCACTCCACACTTGAGGGTTTTCCCCCATGTACAGTCTGTTTAAAGTTACCCAGCAGCATCTCAATGAGATCAAGCTCTGGACTTTTACTAGGCCCAGGATTTTCCATTTCTTAAAACTAAGCCAGTCATTTGTGGATTTGCTGGTATGTTTTGGATGATTGTAATGTTGCATGTCTTCAGTTTTAAATTCTCTTCTGAAGGAGTTACATTTCCCTCAAGCTCCCTCTGATACACAGTTCCTGGAGGATTAAATGATGGTAAGCTGGCCAGGTCCTGCTGTAGCAAAGTATACCAACACCATGCACTTTGTCTCACGGTTAGTATGAGGCTCTTTACCTGAAATACTGGATCTACTTTATGTCAAAATAATGACCTCTGTTATGGTGTTGAAATAGTTCGATTTCTGACTCATTTGTAAATCATCGTAGCTCCAAAACTTCAAAAGGGCTTTACTTTTTGTTCTTAAGAGAACGGCAACTACTTTACTAATTTTTTACTTTACTTGATTGAAAAAAACTGAAAAAGATTTAATCTATTCTCAGCAATAAAATATACTTCAGGTCACTCTTTATTTCAAAACATTTGCTGTATTTTTCCAAGTTTTAATAATGTAACTGGATACACAAAAGTTTGCTTCAGTGTATAAGTCAATGGATAGATGTGGTTCTATGTACCATGAAATAAAGGAGAAAGCAGAAAGCTTGGTTATTAAAATATGAATACTTTGTGTTCAGTCTGACATTTTTATAAGAAGATTTTAGTTTGTGGGTCATAGTTTTGTCCTAATTGGGATGTTAAAAAAAAAAATTAAAAAAAAATCTCCATCTGCATTAACCAGGTGCACTGGTGGGACAAATTTGTATCATTTAGGTTCCACACAAACTCATTCCAGGGTCCACAAATGAACCTCGGGCCACACTTTGGACACCCCTGGTGTAGAAGCTGGGGTTGAGGGTTGATGTACTCCAGCCAGACAAAAAAATCTAAACATACAGCCAGATGTACAATATGGTTTAGGTCATTGCAGTTTTAAGTATTGGAATGAACCAATCAAAGTTCAGACAGAAATGCAATTGAAAACCTGGAACAACATTTGAAAATCAAAGTTCCAAGACTCTCCATCTACTCCTACTGAGCATTTGCTATTTTGTCAATAAGAATGTGGGGGGTTTTCAAGGTTATAGAGAATGTGCAAGATCAGTTAATTTAACTATCAGCAAACAACAAAAATAGAAGAAAAAAAATCATCCTGCCCCTACTATTTTGCCTATTTCAGCTGACTTTGATCATTATAGAAAAGTTCATCCTAATTTCATCTCAAATTAAACACAGGGACAGCAAGTGTAAACTAAAGTAGGATCAACATGCAGGACCTGAAATTTTCAATATCGAGTGAGATAAACAAACAAAAAAACCAACCCAAATGCAAGTAAAAATCGATTATTTTTTCCTGAACTTGCAAAGCTTGTACGAGCTGCAGGTATACTGTTACCTTTAATCACCAATACAATGGATTCCTTTTTTCAGTTTTGCTTTTTGTCATCAGACAAAAAAAGGGTAGAACATTATCTCTAGTGAGATATTCATCATTTTCAGCTTCAATGAACACATTTGGTATAGATATGAAGCTTTAGACACCTTCTCAGTCATTCACAGTATGATAAAAAAAAAAAAAAATCTGTGGATTTTATGTACATAAACCTTCATTGTTATTAGCACAAGTCTAGACTGTATAGAGTATAGTACATATTTTTGACATTAGTTGCCTTGGATAATGCTATGAAATTGATTCTTTTCTCTGTGATCACACAAATCAATATCAGACGCAAACAGATTCAAATGATATTGAATGCGCTGTCGCTGTAAAACAGCTTTGTAAAGGCATGTCAATTGTTTAGCTTAGGTGGAACACTGTGTAAATACTTTTTTGGTCTATAACCTTCTATTTGACACATTTCAGTATGGAGAGTTTAATTCTTGGTTAAAGTAAATGGGAAAGTAGATATGAAAGCAGAGCACTGTATATGAACAAGACATTTAAAGATTTTACTCTGAAAAACATGTCAAATGAAAGGTGATTCTTTTGGTTCCCAGTGGGACACTCAAGCTCTTATTTTGTGTTTTGGATCTTTTTTTATGGGTGTGTTTAACTGTTTTATTGCTGCTCTATGACTATCAGATAAAAGACTCATTATATGGATTGTGCAAATGTGGTCAAGTCTTTACTCAGATTTCAGGAGTGGGTGTTGGTAAACAGCCAGTCTATTTGAGCAGGTAATTATGCTACAGAAACTGTAGTAGATTGATATTGATAAAGTGTTTCTCTACTATAAGTTATTTTATTTATATAGCATGGTTCTCGAACAGAAATCACAAAGTGAATCACAGTAAATGCAATAGCAGGTATAAAAAAGTGGAAAAAGAAAAAACTTCCAGCTAACTGGACATTATCAACAGGACTTGATGAAATTGTTCCAGTAATAAATTTGTTCTGCACGATTACAGTATCCAGAGGGTTAAAGTTGAAAAATGAAAAACAAGCAATTATGCAATGCCAACAATACTTAAGGAAGCATGAATCAGCACCTTGGACAGATACTTCAACTAGGTAGAGAGGTACCTAAATCCAGGACCACATTGAGCACTGCAGCATACAGTTCTGAAACTTCTGGGATAGGTACAGCTCCCAATGATTATATTCATAGCCCCTGAAACATTGCATAGTTTGTCATCCCAGCAACTAACTTCAGTGTATTTTATTGAAGTTTTATATGATAGACCAATATAAAGTGCATAGCTGTAAAATAGACATAGTTGGTCTGATACAAGTGTCCTTTGTGTTTATAAAAAAATGAAAATGATTTACACTTTTCATTCCATTTCACAATTATACATGACTTTGTGTCAGTCTATCACATAAAAACCCAATAAATTACATTAAGGTTTGTGATTGTAGTGTGACAATATATTGAATAGCTTAAGATGTATAAATATATACATCTTGGGCTATTTCTGAAATGCTTTTGGAGGCACTATTGAAAAAGCTATTATTCGTAGCACTAAGTTGCTATGGCCTACCACCAGTTAGTCAATCAGAATTCAAGCACCTTTTAGAAGTAACTCAACAATATTTATTTTCTCCTGCAGGAAAACATATTGTAACAACATATTGCTACCAAAATCCTCACATGCTCTCTTCCTTGCTTCACAATATGGGTCTGCCTATCAGGATCCAAAGTTTCTTCCATGTATAAACTTGTCATTTGTCATTTGTCACCAAAAACAAAACAAATAAAACAAAAAGATGAGAAACTCAACAAAATAGATTAGAGAAGCAAGTTGTTACATTCCTCTGTAATTAGTTTATAGCTGTCTTTTAATTCATGCTATTCCAATAGATGTTGATAAAGAGTAACTATGATGTTTTATTATTTCAACACATTGGATATTTAAGCTTCTATCTCTGTTGCTTTGGTTTGCCTTCTTTCAGGTGTTAGAGTTCTCTGAGCAAGTGCATTCTTCTTTTTTTCTTTGTTTGCCTGGGAATTAAATATTGTTGCAGTGGTAAACTCTTAAAAATTCTGATCATGAACAAAGATGACATATAATATAATATAATATAATATAATATAATATAATATAATATAATATAATATAATAATTTTACAAAGTTTATTTAAACTGTACCTAATTTATAGATCTGTTTGAATACAAATGAGGTATAGACCAGCTCATCCAGCTCCGGTTACTTGACTCGACCTGCCACTCAGACCTGAAAAATCAATAACAATCTACTCCGCGGATCGACTTCTCTGTGAGCAGCTTGTCATCACTGAGGTCCATCTGCTTTCCTCCTGCACAGTTAGCTCTTGGGATCATACAGCAACGGATTTCATTCATCATCTATCGTCATGGCGGAGCCAAGAATACGGCAGATCAAAATTAAAACGGGCATCGTGAAGAGGTATTTGGTTTGTTACACTTAAATAAGATTTAGATAGCTAAGATAGAGGTTTCATAGAAGCAACCCCCAGGCTAATGCTAATGAGCTAACCAGCTAAGTCGTACAAGAACTTCTCACCGTATCTGGGGCAATATTTGCAGCGTGCGCTCTTAGTATATACTGATGATGAACCGCTGCCTGGTTGCAACAGCTAACTTAGCATGATAATATCTTTAGTTAGCTTCTGTTGTCTGTTGGCGATTATTTTATGGCACTAAGATAAATCTTACTAACCCGTGCTAGCCGCATAGAGTGACAATGAAGTCGATATTTTGACTGTAATTTGTGAACTGGTAAAATGTGTGCAGAGGCGCCAAAGCTAGAGGTAAGCTAACATGCTAGCACATGGCTAATACCAGGTTGTCTCCGTGATGCACTGCTTTGCCGCTATTTCATTATTTTAATTTTGGTTGTGCTGATGAAAAAATAATCTGCATCCGGTTATTTTTTATGTTTTATATTTAACAAAAAACAAACACACAACTGTATGGCCGGGAAGAGGGTTAGCCCAGCTGTATTCAATTAGGAGGAATTCAGTCGTGTATGGAGTTCAGAAAGTTCCACAATTCAGTAAAAAAAAAAAAAAAAAAAAAAAAAAAAAAAAAAAAAAAAAAAAAAAAAATTATTTGGTAAAATTGGAAACAAATGCTAACTTTTTTTTTTTTTACAAATATGCTGCTAAGTTTTTCATAAATATATTTATGTACATAAAGTGTATACAATTTAGTTTACCATTTAACTTTTGTCTCGTTTATGTGATGCAACAGATCATTAGTTTTATCTGTCAGCCTTTCCCATCAAAGTTCATGCACAAGGCTGACATGCAATTGCAAACAAAGGACCCATGATATGATCAAATACTAAAATAAATGCATATCTCCCCAAATTATTATTGATGTAATTAATGCATTATTTGGATATTTAAACAGTCTTGGATACATTTATGTGCAGTGTAACTGATGATTATAGGTATAAATCTTTTAATGATTTTCTTATTACATTTTGCTTTTGTGCACCATTGTACTTTAACATAATAGAAATCATTACACAACAAACATTTTCAATGTGGCTGCAAATGGTGCCACAGATTCTCAGGATTCACGTACAAAAGGCTAAATTTATTGCACAGTTTTGTGGTTATTTATTGGGATTTATAACAAATTATTGACTATCACAGGGATAATATTTCAATTGTAAACATTATTTGTCATTTTTTAAATGATTTTTATTTTTATTATTTTTTTTGCTTGGTTTACTAAATTTTTGTTTGCTTTACCAAAGATAGATACATTTAAAAATAGATGTAGGAATGCTACCAGTTTTCATGTTTTCTCGGTTAAATGAAAATAATTTCTTTATATTTTATTTTGTTGCAGTTTCACAAAATACATGTAAATGTTTTCCTGGATTTTTGTTGTGGGGAGATGTGTAGTGTTAAAAATATGTTTTTAACTTATTGTTACTGTTGGAAACATAGCTTTTAGATTTTAAATGCTATCAGAAAAAACCTTTGATTAATATATTTTTAAGATATCTTCTGATCACTAGTACGCACACAGAGAATTTATTGGAATTAACAACATTTTTTGCTGCATGCCAAAGATTTACTTGTCAATTATCATTAAGATGTTTTGGAATTTAAAAAAATGGCAGCTATTTTGTGTGAGAGAAGACAATGACCAATATTCCTAATTTCTGAAAAGCTGTTGTACATTAACTTGCTTTCTCTAAATTTGTTGAATAACCAGATGTACCACTGTTAAGAAAAAGCACACAAAAAAACTATAATTTCATGAGATGACAAGATAAAAATAATAATATATTGTTTTTTTTGATAACCTAAGTGTATTTTCCTTTGATGGGCAGACCTCTAATTCTTTACTGTTGATTGCATTTGTGCAGTATGCTACTGATTGTTTTTGACGTGAATCAGATTACCAGCAGGGTCCTTCAGACTTGCGTAATAATGATTTTCCTTGGAGGATGTTGTGCAAATGCCACATGCTGTCCAGCAGTAGTCATTCAAAGCAAAGCAGCAGTGCAATCACACTGAACAGACACTGTCCCTTCCTACTGTATCAAGCTTTGACATTCAGTAAATTCTTTCAGCACCAGACAGGAGATATTAAATCTCAATCTCTCGAGACCAAAAGTGCCTCCAAGACATGGACCTTTAATCAAACTGTTAGCTTTAAACACACAGCGTTATTTGTCTCATAAGTTCGTGTCCCTGTTATTCAGTCTGCTCTCCTTTTTCCTTCCTCAGTCCCTCTACCCTTTCATACATTCAGGCTTTAGGTAAGCCTGCCTTGCTCTTTTAGCCGGGCCTATTTCCTGCAGCTTTTTCTCACATTCCAGTCAGTGCCTTTCTGCCCTAGCGAGGCGGATGCCCTTAATAAAATGACAACAGTAATTTGCCTTTGTCATTCCGGTCGCAGCACAGACTACATCGTGGCTCAAAAATACAGTGCCAGAGAAGGCGGCCGAATGTGTGTGTCGGTTGGCTTTAATTCCCTTTTTTTTTCTATTTTCCAGAGAGCTGCCTTTTCCATTAAGCCCGAGGTGGCAGGTCTATTTAAAACCAGCCACGACCCCACCCCTCATTCACACTGCGCTCCAAGTCTGGGAGAAATAAGAAATTAACATCCGGACTGGAAGGTGGAGGAATGGACGTTTTGTTATTAGACTGTCCTTCAGTTTTATTTAAATTATTCCAGCCTCCCTTTCTCCATCTTTTCCTCCTCTGCGTGCCACCTTCTTCTCTCCGAACAGACGACATCACTCATTGTGCGTCAGACACGAGAGTGGAAGACAGGAGGCGGCTTTACATATGGTGCCTGTTTAAAAGCTTCTTGATGGAACCGTATTACGATAAGGGGTAATTGATGTAAAATATGACAGAGTGCTGTTGGCTTCCTTGGTTAGGCGAGGAGCAGCGCAACACGGAGGCAAGGCTCTTCAGTAATGTGACTGACTAATGAAGGATTACTCACTTACACACAGCTGATTTTATGAAAAATGAAATTTGTGTTGTCATTTCAACGAGCGGCCGCAGCCGGAAAAAGACAATTAGATGGAAATCATTACCAATAGCGATATTTTCAAACTCTATTATGCCAATCAGGCTCTGAATCTGTTTAATAGATTTAGTTCCATTTGGCTGTAATTGATAAATAATCAAAATTTATCAATGTACTCAAGCCCATTTTCACTACCAATCAATGAAAGAAGGCCCATTTACCACCTGACTTGGTCCAAATTAGGGATTGAATTGTTGATCAATTAATCACTAAAAAGGAGTAGTAGTATGTGGGAATGAGTGGGTGAGAGATGGTAAAGGTGGATTAAAAGGGCCAGCTAATCATGTTAAACTGTGAGCTGGATGGTACAATGCAATTATTATAGGCTGCTGATGTGGAAGAAAAAAATGGGTAATGAGTCAAAGTTAATTATTTAAAATAAAAATATTTTCCTTAGAATTAGAAATTGATTTAAACACAGGAAATGAAAATTGGATACAGGTGGTGTTGTCGGTGCAGTTTTTATTGATTTTCGGAAAGCCTTTGACACTCATCCATCAGATACTAACTAAACTGTTTCAGTTGAACTTTTTTGACTGACAACAGTTATGGGGTACCACAAGGGTTGTTGTTGAGACCATGACTTTCTACCTTGTTCATTAATGACTTACCAGATTGTTGCCATCAACTGTAACCTGCCAGATGTACGCAGATGATGCAGTCTTGTGTAATAGAGCAAAGGATAAGAAACAAGCTGCACAAAAAATTGACAGCTGCAATGTGTAACACTAATGATTGGATCCAGCGATCTCAGTTACATATTAAGATATCCAAAACTGTATGATGTACTTATTTAAAAAAAAAAAAAAAAAAAAGCAAATACTAACAGTGATTCAACTATTTTCATTCAAGACAAAAAAATAGAAATATTACAAGAATTTGAATATCTATGGGTTTTAAATTTGCAATTCTCTCTTAAACAAGTGAAACAGATTGTAAAAAAATATATAATTTGTCTAACTTTTGATTTATTACTAGTAATTGAACTTCAGAGAGTGCTAAGTTATATTTTGATGCCACGATTAACCCTTATCTGACACATTGTTTATCAAGTTGGTTATCAGCTGGCAAAACAACTTTAAAACCACTTGAAATTAGAGGTGGGTAAAAATATAGATTCATCAGTGCATTAATTTATTTCCAATTCAATATCGATTCAGAAAACCCTGTGAATCGATTAGATCTCCTGGCCAGCAGGTTTGCGCCATGCTGACCAACACTTTTGAGAGCTGTGCGCACTGTCCGGGGACGTTTGAGGTTTCATGCTCCAGCGTACCACTTCCTACATTTCTCACACTTTCTGCCAAGAAGGGCACTGGATAGTAGCAAGTTTGACCTACCTCCATTTCTTTGCACCAAGGCACCCATTGCACACCTGTCAGTTGGGCGCCGAGCGACCGTGGTGCCAGGCGTCCTTGCGACTGCCTGGCAGCTTGGAGCAACGCCTATGTCAGCTCTGTGTCACATAAACGCTAGTGGTCTTCCTCTTGAGTTTACTGGCAGTTGGCAAACAGCTATTTATGTGAATTACCACCACCTACTGGTGATGAGTGTGGGTCGGAATGGCAGTATTATTCTAATATGCTTAAAAATGATGTGAATTATCTCAGTTTCCACAAGAAAAGGAGAATTATTTACATTTACATACAGTCTGCTTAAGTTTTATTACAATGCTCCATATTCAGCACTAGTGTTATTATATTACTATTTTATTTTTATGTTAATGTATATCATTTCTGTTTATACGGACAAGAAAATAAATATCCCAAAGTTATCCACAGGGACTCTTAATGAATTATTTGTGTACTTCTTATTATGAAATCGATATCGAAGTAGTTAAAACAATATCAAATTGGAATCAAATTGTGATTCAAAGAACTGAATCGAGTTGTGTGGTTCTTAACAATACCCAGCCCTGCTTGAAATGGTTTATAAACAAGCATTTCACATTTTACTTAACATCCACTGGTTGATTAACTTGGATTTAATGAATTGCAAGAAAATTGATATTAAATACCACAATCAGGGAGCCCTCAAAACATATCTGAAACATTACGCATGAACAGGGGAGATACAGAAATTCTTAATTTAGATTTAATACCATCACAGTAATTTTTTAATATTAACACGACTTTGAGCTGCAACTATACAACTGTAGCAGCAACCTAACCTCTTGAACTTCAGTTAGGTGTAACTAATTATAAAGTAATAGATTAGTGTCATTTTCTTACATGGCAGTACGTCTGACCAGTCTCTGAATCTGGCGTCCTCTAACCGGATGTCCAAAAATGTACATTTCTCCTTCATGGAGTTGATAGCAATCAGGCCATAAGGCTATCCAGTAAGAAGAGTGCTTTAAGTGGAACAAAATAAGCACCAGTACTCCCCTTCAGACCACAAATATGGGACAGAAACATGGGTAATATTTTTATATAGATCTGTCTATTGATCTATCGATCAATCGTTTTATAGTAAATAAATTACAAAGAACATGCTCATGTTAATGTCTCATGGCATTAACATGGGTATGAAAAATAACAGAAAAAAATAGATATAAAATAAAAGCTCCTTTTAAAAACAAAGAATTGATTAGTGAGTTCATTAAGCTTATTACTATTATGGTGTGAACAATACATTTCTTCTCAGTATTAGGCCTGGCCTCAACAAACCCAAGCCACTCTCAATAACGCCTCTCATCAGTGGCTGTCTGCGGCTCGGTGCTGTCTCACCACGAACCGTGACAGGTTGCCGCAGCGTCTCTGTGAGCGAGCGGTTACGGGCTGCTGCCAGGCTGGGAGCTAGCATATGCATTGTTTTGGAGCCTGAACGGTGCGGAGCTTTAGGGGGAACCGATAGATGGGGAAATGCAGACTGATGTAACACCGGTTACAACACCGGAAGAAGGTCCGGCACACACCGAACGTTGGAAAAAAGTCCCGGTACGCAGAGAGGTCAAATTTAAAAGTTCTATAACTGCGCGCTGGTGTGTACCGATCTACTTAAAGCGCTAGTGGTGACTGAGGCGCAAACTCACACTGGCCGACGTCATGACGTAATTGATACGGCTTAGATCCTACTCGCACATAAAATTAGATTAGCTTTTTAGGAGATAGACCTGTACTTAATACAAGTGGGGAAAAAAAATTAACTGTTAGGTACTTGTTCCAAGAATGAATGTTCATTACTTTTTAATGGCTCTATTTTTTTCCAAATATGATTTAACACCTTTTTTAACCGCTGACATCCTGATGAAGACCAAACTATATTAATTAGCTACGTTAATGTTCAAGTGCAACATACAACAATAGCGTCGTTTTCACAGGCTTGAACTAAAAATGCATTGAACTTAATTTTCCTATACCTTTTGTTCACTTCTGACTGTTGTCTGTAGTTTCCCTTCACTCCAGAGAGCAGTGCATGGCCAGCTTGGCAGCCAGACAGGCAGGAGCCAGCGGTGTTGGTTTTGCAAAATAAGTGAATTTTAACGTTTCATATTTAAATTCACTTCAAACTTTGATTATGGTTAGTATAAGTGCGCAGATATAGACTTTATATATATATATATATATATATATATATATATATATATATATATATATATATATATATATATATATATATATATATAAACACCTTCATTCTGAAGGTGTGGCGGCGTTTATTTTGCCGTGGGGGCCACGATCAATTGCTTGTAGATGAAACCCTGAAGTTGATGTTATAAGTCAGATATAATTATCTAGTCATATTTTCAACATTTCTCTCAACTTTTAACATTTTTTAACACAAAAACATGGTGGGCCGCTGGTGGACTGCCCTAGCGCCCCTACCATCGGGCTTAGCAAGTTTTCCAAGTTACCCTGTTGTAACAAGTTGCGTCCTGACTTCTGTGTTTAAAGTATAAAATAAGTGGATCTTCTGTTGGCAGCAGTGAAGAGGTTGTGTATCTTGGTATCCTGTGGGAGATGATCTTACTGTGTCCCCTCAGTCAGTGGAAGTGCATGAAGATTAATGGCCCAGTCTGTAAAAAGTGACCATCACAGCCTGCCTTTCATGGTTCAGCCTATATCGTGTCTCTAGTGTTTGATGTTTGCAGGAACAACACAGTGTCATTCCTTTCAACCATGTCTTTTCCTCTGCTCTCGTCTCTTTTCAGGCTGGCCAAAGAGGAGCTTTCATACATAAATGAAGCAAAGCAGCAAGAAGAGAAAGTTGAGCGCCTGAAAGCAGAGGGAGGCGATGAATTCCTCATCAAGAAACAGGTATTCAAGTCTTACTTATTCTCTGGTTTTAACTCTTTATATGTTTTGGTTGATTCTTAATTAATTGAATTTATAATGAAGTTAGTACACTGAAAAGTTTGGTCATTGGTGTTTTTCTAAACTGCTCCATGCAAACATAATTATATCATGTTGGGTTATTGTAATTTAACAATTGCTGACACGTTTGTACTTGAATAGTTGACAGGCCCATATAATGCCTGCTTTGCCAATGTGTGCAATCTTGGAATCCCAAAGAACTGCTTGGATACAATATTTAGAAGGATATTTCATGCTTTTCTGTCATCACATCCTCACCTTTGTAGCCCATCAGTAATTTTTGGTTGAGAAGCTGACGCTGCTGCGCCATGCGGCACTGCTGAACGGGCGCTATTAAGGTGAAACTTAAAGAGGTTGTCAAGTGTTTATATTTCAAAACAAAACCGGATAAAATGTATTTTGCATCCCATACCGGACTGTTTAACTTTCCTGTTCTGGGATGCCTCCACCATTATTTCTCTTACATCTCTTACATCTGGTCATCTGCTTAAAGATGACCAACGGCGCCCTCTTCTGGATGGAGGCCACACTGAAAGAAGGTCTGAGCGGACCTTATTAGTTAATCAAATTTAACTAATTTCAATCTAATAAAACATGAATCATAAGTCAATTAAGTGTTTGCATCCCTAATTTTAGCCAATGTTATGTGTCCGGTGTGATCGTCTGCTGACAGGAAGCTCGTTCTAACTGGTTAAACATTACATCAGCATGAAAAAATAACACCTGGGGTTATTAGCCAACAACTATTGCACTCCAAACAGTCCTTTGACTGTTTGACTGCCCTGTATGCCCGTACCTGATAGTCTAAAATTCATGCCGAGTGGTTGAAACTTTGGGAGAGTGAAGGGAAAATCTGAGTTAATTACAGTTTATATTGTTACTGCAATGTTAAGTTTAGTCATTTTTTTAAATGTAGTTTCCTCATTATGAAATTTTACTTATGAGACCCAAAATAGATGTGGGCTGTTATTTATATTGTGGCTGATTTGCTATTTTTATTGTCTTTTACTTAATGTTTTATTTTACTTTTATGTAATAGTTTTAAAACAACAAATATATCTGATACCTGTTCAGTGTGGGATCTACGATAGTTCAGAAATGAAACATCAGGTGTTTCATTTCTGTTTGTGTTTTGTTTGTTGACTCGGGAGCAGTTGATCCTGAGCGACTGGCTTAGTTGGTGTTAAATGGGTAGATTGGAGGGCCAGATGGATTATTGAAGATGAGAGGTTTCTGAGGCAGGATGGCTTAGAGACTTATGTTTTAATGGAATCAATACGCTTTAAGTGTCGTCTTTATCCCGTCCTGATGGGATCATTCCACTGCACCAGGAGGGCACCGTGACTTTCCTCTTGTTTCAGCATCTCTCCACTTGTCTGGCTCACCTTGTCACATCTAGATGGCAAGCAGCACGACTGGTTGTCTACTGTGTGTCAGCAAGGCGCTCAGATTCAGCCACACAGAAGCCTGTGCAGCTTTCATGCGAGCGACTGTGTCTGTGTTTTGACTTTGCAGCGCTACACTGGAGTAGGTGAGGAAGCATCTGTCATGAAGAAGTGTGTCCGACAGCATTAGCTGACTCTTTTCTGCTCTTTAGGGTGCTTTCTGGGGGAATTCCACATTAGCAGTGGCTCTGCAAGTTCCCCACCCGACTATATTGCCGTTTCGCTACAGGCGCAGTAATTCCTCTTTACGCCTGATCACCGTGCCCTCGCCTCAAGGTTTCTTCATTCATCCAGGTGTGCAGGCAGATCTAGGTGGTCCCCCGCTGCCCAACTCCCAGCCCAATCGATAACTCAATAACATTTTTCATCGTGCCGGCGCGTTGAGGAGATGTTAACCACAGCCGTGCATGTGTGGGACACCTTCCATGTTACAAAACCCAGCCAATCAATCTGCTTGTACCTAGCTGTTTAGATCAATGATCTGAACATGGGAGGAAAAAGTTTGACCGTGTGATTTTGAAAATACTTGGAATGAAGTATTAACAGTTGGAGCAGATCTGAGGGCTTCCTTATTAACATAGATGGAAGTGACACTGATGTGATCTCTGTGTGCGTGCAGATGGAGGTGCTGCAGGAGTCCAGAATGATGGTCCCAGACTGTCGCCGCCGTCTGGCTGTAGCCCACGCAGATCTGCTTCAGTTACTCGTAAGTAAAACTTGGTGGTAACCTAACGTGTGACAATTTTTTTTTTTTTTTTTTTTTTTGTTGTTGCTTTTTTCAAGTCTCACAGCAGGACTCAACTTGGAACATATAAAACTGATTTTCATTGTTTCAAAACAGTAGAAACTATTATAATACCATAAAGATTCTAAAAATGTGAGTTATATAAAAATATTAGGCTGATGATTCCTCCAGAAGCTCATATAGTTGTCTTTTAAGGTAGAGTAATGATCCAGTTACCGATGCATAAAAAGATTACTTCACCTTGAGAAGGACTGGTCAAAACTGGGGTTTTGTGGAGATGCTATTAGCAGCCAGTGTCTTACCAGCAGCACTTGTAAAACCTTGCAGAAGTACTCTTATCCCTTGAATTTTTACACATTAGATCCACAAACCTCAATGTATTTCACAGGGATTTTTTTTTTTTTTTTTTTTTTTTTTTTTTATAATCCATCTTTTCATAGTTTTTTGGTTTTGTGTTACAAAATACAAACCACAAAGAGTAGCATTCAATTCAAAAATACTTGTATTTTTTCTAAAGGGAGATTAAATATTCTGATAACTCATATCATCCAAGTCTCTTCAAAGAGCCGTTGTGGATGGTGATGCTGTGGTCCGGAAGGATCTCCGGCAGCAGTCGGTCTGACTGAAGACCGTTGCTGTACGACAGTCTCATGACTGTGATGACATCCTAACAGCTCAATATCCGGGCAGCAGTGATGATATTCCACAGTAACATGTCCTGGATGACACCCTCAGCTGTTGGCAAGCACTGCGAATCCACCATATTTGCCTTTGCTGCGCCTCTTTAAATCTGTCTGGCCATATGGGGACAAGTTCTTCCTCTGTCACCTTTTTCTCTTAAAGTTCTGCGACATAACTGATGAAAAAGCAGTGAAGTCTTCTACGGGGCTTCATGTTGCCAGTCAGTCATTCTCACTGTTCTTCACAAATGCAACAAACTGCCTGGAAGGAAACTTCCATTGTTTTGATGCTATAGATGAAGTGAACTTTTGAATATGAACACAAAGCACACAATGCAGTAATTAACTTCTGTAGAGTTCTGTCTATACAAGCAGAGAGCATGCCTAAACCCTGGGGATTTAAGTTGATATGGCGAGAAGCAAACATAAGCATGCACGGCTCTGGGTCATCTCAATTAATGCAGAGCAGCAGCCGGGCAGCTCGAGGTGTGAGTCACCAGCACGAGAGAGAGGGCCGAATGGTAGGCAGAGGGAGCTAACCTGGAATTAGAGACGCGTCCCCTCCCCTATAGCTCATCCTCCCTGAGACAGACATGCACACGCTCATCACAGTTCATTAGCAGCGCCGTCACCGCGGTGACCACCACAGGAACTCAAACGCACTTGATTAAAGGACGGCTTTACAGTCGTGATATCCCTCATAGTGACTGCTTCTTGCGAAATGTAGGTTCCAGTAACAAGTTTTCTAGTGACGGTGGCAAACACTTGGTTCAGTAGATATATATATATATATATATATATATATATATATATATATATATATATATATATATATATATATATATATATATATATATATATATATATATATATATATATATATATATATATATATATGCGCTACTTCAAAGCCAGGATTAATGCGGTGGATTGCAATAAAACTAAACCTGTGTGCTTGGTGTTTGTGTGTGCCCAGGAAACAGAAGAGGATCTGGCTGAATCAGAGGAGTACAAAGAAGCTAGGAACGTATTGGACTCAGTGAAGCTTGAAGGATAATTTCTGCCAGCTTTCTGTTCTCACTGCTGGGTTCACCGGCTTAAATGTCCATTCCTTTCTTCAGGCCTTGTTCAGAACCGCAGAGACCAACAGAATCCGCTCAAAGTTTCTGCTCTTGATGTAATTGTTTCTGCTGTTTACTGCTGACGTTCCCCCACATTTTCTCAACTTCTCCTGAGTGTAAATCCCATAAGGATACAGTAAAATATTGGTTTTTATTAACACTAAGGAGTGAAGGGAGTTTCTCAGCTTTGTCAATGTTAAATGCACACTTTTAGTCCATTTCCTTTTCTGCAGAATGCTTCATTGGTTTGAACCATCATTCAAAGACTTTGAATTTTCTTGACTCTTCATACATTTGAATTTTTGCCTTCTCTCTGGGTTTTTGTTGGTTCCGATTATATTTTCTCTTATTTAAAGCCTTTTTGTTTCTGAATAAATAGAAAGCAAGGTGAGAAGTCATTGCTTCTAATGAGTCCAAATATGCACTGTGAAATTTCTTCTAGACGTGTCTTCTCAGATTTCACTTTTAACTTTAATGTTGGTTTTTCATTTCTTTTTGACTGATTAATCCACTTGGCCAAGCAGTTGGAAGGATGTAATTGCATGTATGCACCTGCTGGTGTTCCTGTTAACCACATTGAACTGGATTGTGTCTTGATGCCGACAATAAAGACAAGAGCACTTTGGGAAACCCTGTCAGTCAGGACAAATGTTGCTTATGGCTATGAATGACAAAACGGGCCCATCTCACATCCCCGCTGCACTTCCACCTATTATTTAAATGGCCTAAAATAACGACACCTTACATTAATGCTGAGTGAGTCCTTCCTAAATAGTCATACTAATAACTGAACTCAATTGCCAGACAAATTAAGGTTACATTTGACTTGATCCTTATTTTGCAGATTTCGATAATTATCGGGATCACCCCAAAGTCTCATTACCGCCCTAATGAGGCGCTGCTACTGCGTGACATCCACCCCGCTCCATCTCGTTAAGGAAATCGCTCTTCAATGCTGATTATTTTATTTGGAGGTATAATTATATTTCTTTCGGATAAATCACGGCCTAATCGAGTCCGTGCAGGAGGGCAGCGGCGCTAATTGAGGCATGAGATGCGGCGGCGGGGCGCTCCACCTGCGGTTGGTGTGACCAGGAGGGACCCCAGGCAGGCGGATTGCAGCTTGGGAACACGTGGGCTCGAGGTCCTGTGTTGTGGGAGGGGAAAACAGCAGATGTGGGAACATATATTCTGAGAGCCTGCTTTCAAGTTTCCTGGTAGAAGGGCAGTTTAGATGGACTGAACCAAACTTTATTTAACATGGATAGCTCACATTAATGAACTAAGCGGGCCAGAGGTGGCAAAAATGCTATTTAAGGTCTTAAGCAAATGGAGCCACCCTGAAACCAGAATAGAAACATACAAGAACTGCAAAAAGTCTAAATACATTTATCCAAATATAAAAATCTGATATTTAAAAGCAAAAATTAAAAAAGGGAACATTTAAAAGCTTTCATTCAAATCAACTGCCACTATCAATGTAAACAGATTTTTTTTACATTTTATCTTTTTAAAAATATCCCACAGTTCTTAACTGTCAATTTTTTTATTTTTTTATTTATTTATTTTTTTTTATCTACAATTTTTTTTTAAAAGGTAAACATATTAAGCTACTCCTTAATACCCCAATTCATTTGGCTGTATGAAATTGGCCCTCAGTAATAGCAGTTGTCCTTCTAAGCATGAATGGATATTTTCAATCTAATGATTACAAACTAATCAGAAAATAAAACCTTGCATGTTCAATTTATTAGGCCATGTATCTTCTCAATACTGGGATACTTAAAACCCTCTGATTCCACTTTACCATGATATAGGAAATCACAGGTTAAGAATGAAACTATGCTAAAAAACAGACTGAATTTAACCAAGTGGTCCAAATATGTAATTACCCAAATTAAGTTCTAACCAGTTTAATTTTGACTTAATGTGCTGACATAACTGGTGATATCAGATGGGGGGGCAAAATAATAAAAAATATTTATTAAATCCAGAATAATCTTCCCTGTTTACACTTATAAGGATAAGGTTTTAAGCAGCTGTAGTCATTAGTGCACACAAACTAGTTTTATGGATTCCCTCTTTTCACAACCGAGCTCTGCTGCCTGCTCCTTGCAGCCCTCTGAGTTGGCTCCATGTTGAAAAGAAACAAAACGTAACTGGTTTGTGATTGAAGTACAAGACTTTACCAAAGTGGTGCTAAACTTTTTATATCTATTGTATGGAAGCCCATTTCTGCCACTCTGATGAAAAATAAAACGAAAGCTATCTTAGATTTTATGAGATAGCTTGGAAACAACACTAATGCTAATACAAAACTTGCTAGCAAGTGAAGCGTTTTTTTTTTTTTGTTTGTTTTTTTTTTTAACTCAGAGGCAAATTGCAAATCAACACTCTGCTTGTCATGGTAAAAATGTAAATGCTGCCTTTTGCAGTCGTATGGAAGCCTCTTTCTGCTA
This sequence comes from Anableps anableps, assembly GCA_014839685.1. Classification (NCBI taxonomy): domain Eukaryota; kingdom Metazoa; phylum Chordata; class Actinopteri; order Cyprinodontiformes; family Anablepidae; genus Anableps; species Anableps anableps. The sequence goes on from CM026081.1 coordinate 25,958,155, forward strand.
CTCTGATGAAAATCAAACAACTTTTATCTCGTAATTATGAGATAGCTAAGTCATAATAATGAAATAAAAATCTTCACTTGCTAGCAAGTTTCACATTTGCGCTGTTTTCAAACTTGTTCCAAGACAGGCTTCAAAACCACTTCATATTTGACATTTCTGTTTCCTTCGTTGATTTACGATACAACCCGTAACCTGTCAGCCTAGCCATTCTCTGCTAGACACTGTACACAACAAATAAAAATACCAGATCATCTTGAGTTAAATTCTAATATTGTTAATGTAAGATTTGTTACCAACATATAGTTAGAATTTAACTATTATCGAACATTTAATTTACAAACTAGTATGCTTGACTACATGTTTTTATTTAATGGCTTGTACTTAATACCTTCCAAAATTCATTTTTATTTTGTATCTATTTTTGCCTGCAATGATTTTTTAAGCTTTTCAAAGCACATTTTATCAATTTAAATTCTAAAATCTTTTTTTTTTTTTAATATAACGTGGAGTCAGTAGAGTTGTTGATATATTACACAGGACTGGAGATCTTTGTCACTGAACCTAAGAGCTTGCAGCTATACATTTCCGTCACTTTACCACAACGGAGGTTGTCCGCCTTTAAGTCTGTCAGTGTCAAACTTTCCTACATCAGCTCAGAGCAGCACCCTGTGGCAGCTGCTCCTCACCACAGTAACTTCATTTCTCCTATAATCCCCCAGACTGTCACCAAATCAGCTGCATGAAACAAGAATCTCATTTGTTGAACTGGGAGCACGGTGCAGATGGAAGATCGATTGTTTTTCTCCTCAGAAATCTCTAATTGAGTGAATACGGACTGCAAAGACTGCAAGAAGAGAGAAACAGGAACTGCAGCAGCTCTGCTCTGTGTAACCAGTAGGTCATGGGTTCAAGCCTGGTCAATCACAGATATGCATGTGAGGTAAGAAAAAAACTCAGTGAGGATGTCCGTGGCTCATTAGATCCTGTTTTACATTGCACTTATTTATTTGGCTGATTTTCTTCACTGTCCAAACAAAAGCAACCATTATTTTCATTCTTGGTCTGTGTTGTCCAACAGAAAACTGTAAGGCTAATGTCCTTACAGTATTATAATTAAGGATCTCACACAGGTAAACACTGAAAACTCTCATAAGACTTTTTTGATCGATAAAGCTTGGGTTGAAGTAAGAATTTAAGTTCCAGCTAGTTTTAGCAACCAGTTCCAGTTTTTGACCGAGGTGATATGGCTCACTGCCTAGGGTGCCATCTTGTCAAGGGATGGCACAAGGCCTCAAAAATAAAATAAAAGTCACAATATGGCGGAGCTTGTGGCTTTTTAGTGAGCCGTAAGTCGGCATCTGATTGGAAGCTTCCAATTCTGTGCATAAAATAAAAGTTCACTGGTACCTGGAAAACCTGAACTGCACAGTTCAAGTATGAGTAAAGGTTCTTTAAAAACACAATTTGACGGTACTGAGAGAACAAAAATACAACTTCTTTTTTTTTTTTTTTCAAATGTGCATTTTTCCAAATCAAGTGATTTGCAAAACATCTGATCTATTTGTTGAAAGAATAAATGAAACTGTTAGGTTTTCTAAAAAAAAAAAAAGAAAAAAAAGAAAAGAAGAGAGAAAGAAAAAGGTGCCGACTACAAGTCTAATTTTGAGATGCTTTTAAATTTGGTTGGAATTCACCTATGAATTTTAGTTTTTAAACTTATAATAATTTCCACTTAGATTTTTTTTCCCCAAACCCAGTCATATAAAGATGCAATTGTTTTACTGGTGGAGTTCCAACAGTTTGTTTTAGCAGTGTAAATGCTCCTATCCACAGCGCCTAAAACAACGCGAACTTCCCCACAGATGCACCGCATTAACTTTGTCAAGATTTGAATTGTTTGTTTGTCCGGGACTGTTTGAAAAAAATCTGTGCAAAGAGGGTGACATTGTGAAGATCCATGTTTCCTCCCCTAATTACAACCTTCATCAAGCCAGCACACGCTCACAGTCCACTGAGAGGAAGCGTTAAGGTGCTGTCTAGGAAAATTAATAATTTAAAAAATATATATACATTTTTAATTAAAGCGATTTCAATTTTTCCATTTTTGCAATATCCAAAAGAATCCAAATGGGAACAACATTGGCTTATATGAGTAAAAAAAAAAAAAAAAAAAGCCTGACACCCACTCTTGTACAGGTTAGATTTTTAAAGAACTCAGAATTTCTTTTTAATTGCGGTGTTTGTCCTGCAGGCGCATCATTATCCCTGACATTGCATGATCTGCTCTCTGGTCGCTCGGGTTAAATATGACTCACTGCACCGAGAGGAGTCATTCACAGCCGTTTGCGCACAGCTATAAAAGCGTGGCGCAAGTGTAACGTCGTAAAACGAAGCGCACAATCCATCATCTCGCAATGTGACGGGTCTAATTTACCCTCGTATTGCACGGTGCGTCCGGAGAAGTGTGTACAGTTATCGCTGTTAGGGTAAAAAAAAAAAGGGCAGTGGAACTTGCACATAATGGTAGTTATAAACCGCTCCTTTGCCTACATAAATATAGCAAAAGGCGCACGATTTCATCCTTGCAAAACCAAGAGGAAATAACAGTCTCAATACAAAGAAGACAAAAAAAAAGGTCCAAATTTGCTGCTTTCTCTCTTGTTCTTTAAAAAAAAGAGGCAGAAATGAGCGCAAAGACGTCCTAAATAGCATCCATCCCACCTAGTAGCGCCACCAGATTGCAGACAAATAAAAGATGAGCAGCAGCAACCGGAGCCTGGACGGATGGAGAAAGAACCCAGGGCTTCACGCTCGGACGCCTCCATTGTGGTGCATAATAAATAAATCTGCTCTCTCTCAAAAGAGAAAAAAAAAAAAAAAAAAGAAAAAGAAACCTCCCGACATCTGTCTACAACATGTCTGATTTTCTTTTTTCCACGTCTTTAGATTTGTTGCAGAGTGTGTGTGTGTGTGTGTGTGTGTGTGTGTGTGTGTGTGTGTGTGTGTGTGTGTGCAGGAAGAATCCACTGGGATTATTCAATTCAGTAGGATTTACAAGCATAAAAATAACTTGCTTTTGTCTTTTGCAAATAAAATAACTTAGTCTGAACAGATTATTTAAGAGGGACAGAATGGAAAAAAATAATTAGTGCTTATGTTAGATGCATCATCTTATTCTTGTCAAATGTATTGCATCCATTTTTTTTAAAGCGTTGGCCATAATTTATCTGTAAAGCACTTTCATGTTAACAAGGCTGACCAAAGTACTGTACAATAAAAAAACCCCCGAACATTATAATAATAATAATCAATAATAATTCTGAAGAGCTTGCACAAAAAATATTTTGTTGTGTTTTTACTATGGACTCAGCTTGCACCGAACATGCTGACATGTTTTTTTTTAGTTCCAACACTAATTGCTTAAACGCGCAGTGAAATGGGAGATCTATCCAATTAGGAGGCGTCCGCCCGCATTGAGAAAACAAACGGTCAGAATTTAATCAATGAAATTAGGAACTGTTTTTATTCACATTTCTGAGTAAAAATGATAAAAGTCTAAGAACTGAAAGATTAGATCGGAAAACAGATTTGGTAGATTCCAGCCAATTTTTAAACTGTCCTCAGCTTAATAAGTTCAATTTTCATGAATTATTCTGATAGTTTTGCTCATCTGGTTTGTCATTAAGTTGAAAAAAACGAAACGAGAAATCAGAATTAGTTTGTGATAAAGGCAGAAAACAACTGAAATAGTAATAATGTTTCTCCTCAACAACAGCTGAGATGCGCTTGTTTCAGTAAAGATTTCTTTCGAGCTAAAACGCTCATCTTGCTAGCTACAGCATTAACGCTGCCGCTAACAGTCAAAGATGGACACAAACCTCAATTCTTGAAACTTTTTAACTTGAATAACCAAGTTTTCCCCCCCTCCCCCACATTCATCGATATTTACAACACATCTCAGCCTTTCTGTCCTCTGCTGGACACCATACAATACCAACAACAAAAGCAGTTGTCTGAACCGTATTCGACAGGTAAATTATCTTCACTGTGCTTTGCTGAGGTTTGTTCCCAAAGTTAATAAGATAATGCTAGAATAAAGCCATAAAGTGAACAATTTTAATGGATAGTATTTTATACCCGCAAAAATTCGGTTTTACAGTGTATCCAGGCCCTACCCAGTGTAAGCACGAGGGATGATCCACTCCCCACTGACTGGAGCAGCAGAAAACTTGTTTTGGCGAAACTGACAGATCTCTTTATTTTAAAACCTTATTTCCATACCCAATTCATTTTCATATAGCACCAAATAATGGTTACCAATTTCTTGATTTTTTTTTTTTTTAGCATTAATTAGTAAAACGTGGCCCAGCTAGGGTGGTTGAGTTGGGCATCAAGGAAATTACAGGAAGTCTCCTTGGTTGGTCTCCAAGAGCCATTTCTGTTTGTGTGTTTGTCATACTACGGACTAAAGATGTGATGACAATGAGACAAAGTCAAGCTTTGTGTTAAAAATGCAGAAAACCATATATACAGTTTCCATCCTTTGCATGAATACCTCCAAACCTTGTTCCAGTGGTCTACACAATAAAGAGGAATTTTGGAAACTGTTAAATTCCAAATAAAAAAGAAATAAAGCTTTTATTTAAGTTATAGTTTACAAAAGTAATGTTCAATTATGGTAAAATTCTAACAAGATTAGTAATTTGGTAACAAATCCTACAGAAACATTTATTGAAATGTGACTGAAGTTATAAGACGACTATTTTCATTCATATTCAATCATCAGGAGAGATGGACTCCATTATATCCATCAGGTAAAAGTTAAGAACTGCTATAAAACTGTAAGTCATTGGGCAAGAGGTGGGGTACACACTGGACAAGTCACCAGTCCGTCACAGGGCAACACACAACCATGCACATACCTTTGGACAATTTAGAGTAACGAAATAACCTAATAGTTAAGCTTTTAGACAGTGAGAGAAAGTCAGAGTATCTCGAGACAACTTAGAGATGCACAGGGAGAACATGCAACATCCATGCAGAGAGACCCCATGCAGGCTGGGATTTGAACCCAGGACCTTGCTGCAAGGTAACAGTGCTACCAACTGCACCACTGTGCAGCCTGTTTTAAAACTTGTGGACTTCTGTCTTTGAGCAAGATCTTAAATCTGCATCCAGCTTTAGCTTTTTTAGCAGCAGCGCTAATGCTAACATTGAAACATGCTAGTGATTTAGTTTAGCATGTAAATTTTTACATTTGGTTGAAAATAGATTAATTTATCTCAATGTCTTTTTGCTGATAAACTTACCTAATTCCTACTTGGAAATCTTAATTAAAATCTAACTTAATAAGATGTTTGAAAATTTTTACACACATTTTATGGGTTAAATTGTAAAGTTTGTTTTATCAGTGCACTATGAATGAGTATTCTGATGCAGTGAACTAACTACAGTTAAATTCTAATCAAAATGTTTAGGTGGGATTTGTTTTCCAAAAGAAATTAACTGAAGAACATCACAGTTATTTTACATTAAACAAATAAAATGTTTGGTTATGGTTGAAATTAGATTTGTGGGTTGTTTTTAATACTGTCCAAAATTCATTTTTATAGTGTCAGGTTGTTTTTTTTTTTTTTTTTTTTTTTTGCTTGAACTGGACTTCAAGGAACTCAGATTCGGTCTACAAATATAATAAACCGGAATAAAGTCATGTTTTTGTTGAATATATGAGACGTGCATGTGGCTTTCCTTCAAGTGAATAAGTCCAAACCTTGTTCCACTGGCCCACAATAAAAACAAGTGACATCACGCGCAATTAAACAAATGTTGCTGCGGTCCAACATTCATCGAACGGGTCGAACCTCGACTTCAGATATTAAATCAGGTTATTTTATTGGCTGTAATTTGGAGGAGAAATCAAAGCCAATTACAGGAATGAGGAGGAATGAACTTGTGAGAAGCGAGAGGATGGAGGAAGAGGAGGTGGGAAGTGGGTGGGAAGGGATGGGATGGGGGGCAGCCGGGGTCTGGCGCTAAAGCTGACATGCTTTGGGCTTCGGCTCTGATTGGTTCTCGTTTGGAGGAGCTCATGGGTTCATTCCGCCGCTAAGCGCCTCCCCGTTCCTCTAAACTACATTATAATGCAACGAACCTCCCTTTTAACCACAAACCGAATTTGCTTTCATTTAGGCTATATATTTTTCTTAAATAGGTTAAAGTCATAGAGATTTTTTTTATTTTTTATTTATTTTTTTTTTCGTGTGTGGGAATAGCATTTCGCCCTGGAGCGGTGCGCAATGCTTTCTCATGCCGACCTCCTGGATGCTCGCCTCGGTGAGTTATCGTCACCAAACTCCGGTCTCCAACTCTACTGTAAGCTGGAGGAACTTCTAATCTTAAATCAAGCTCAGAAAATGGTCCAATTTGCTCCTTATAATGTCTTAATGTGCCTGAATAGAGCTAAATTCGCCTAATTCATTGGAAAAGTAATTATTATTATTATATTACGCTATAATTTGATTTAACAATTTTCTAAGATCTCAGTGTGATCGAATTGAACGAAGAGTATTTAAGGAGCAGATTGCAGTGTGCATGGTAAATAGAGCTAGACTTAATTGTTCTATTTGTGCTGGATGGTTTAATGCATGCGTTTGATTCTGATTTTGCAGTGAAAATAATGCTTCAGTTCTTCATAATTCAGCATTTTCTCCTGTAATGTTTCATATTTCTTCTGCATGTTCAGGTTTCCCTAACTACTTCGTTGTTTTTCCTCTGTAGAAGGGGCTTCACAGTGCAAAATCTCACCTGCTCTGCTTGTTCATGTGCAGGGATGAAGGATGCTGCGGCGGAGCTCCTGGGCCACAGGGAAGCTCTGAAGTGCAGGCTCGGGGGCGGCGGACCTGACCCAGGACACTCCGGGGAGCTCGGTCCGGATGGCGTGGAAGGAGCCACGATGCTTCCCGGTGACGACATTAGCGGCGGCGCCGGATCCAACCCGGTGCAGGTGAGCAACAAGGAGCAGGAGAAGCAGCAGCAGCAGCAACAGCAGCAGCAGCAGCAGCAGAACAACAGCAGCGGAAACAACCCCAACCAGTCCGGGGGGCAGCAGAGCCAGAAGCAGAAGCGGCACCGGACCCGCTTCACCCCGGCGCAGCTCAACGAGCTGGAGCGCAGCTTCGCCAAAACGCACTACCCAGATATCTTCATGCGGGAGGAGCTGGCTCTGAGGATCGGCCTGACGGAGTCGAGAGTACAGGTGGGCCCGATGGAAGCATTAGTCTTTTCATCCGCGAAACTGCTTTAAACAAGCACGAATTATTGGCTGAGAGGAGCAAAAACAGGCGCTATGATTAATCTTTTAACAGATAATAAATATTTGTTTAAGCAGTCTCATTAATGAAAATCAAAAATAGAATAAAATCCTGCAAAGAGCAAGATTTAGTTAGTGCTTCTGCATTTTTAAAAATTCAACCAAATATATTTAAAAGTTTTTTACCCAGAGCTTTTATCTCCATTTGCAGGAGGGAATCATTTAATTCAAAGGATTTCTTGTTGATGGCTGCAGCAGGAAAATAATCTGGAGTGAATATGAAACCAAAAAAGAAAAAAAAAAAAAAAATGTTCCAACAAAAATGTTTTTCATTCATTTTACAACTGGTGTTGCAATCATCTCTCAGTGGAAGTCACTCATCAAGAGCTTTTTGTTCCACACTTTAGTCACCGTGTTCCTTTACAACAGACGTAAATGGACTTTTTTGTTTATGGTAACAAAAAAAAAAAAAAAAAAAAAAAAAAAAAAGAAAGAAAGAAACAGACGCATAAATACACAATCAGACTAAGCCAACGCTACTGATGGATTCTTATTCACGACTTAATTTTTTAAAAACAAACAAAGAAAAATAATCAAAACAAAACAAAAAACACTAAGTCCATTTCTTTCAATTCAGCCATGTTAAAGTTAGGATTTTATTTTTCTTCAGCACAAAATAAACATCTAACCGGCTCACACTTTGCGGTTGTTGTTTGCAGTGCCTGGTGCGGCTGCACAGGTTTTATTCTAGCGGTTTAGTTCCCCCTAATAATAATAATAATAGTAATAATGCCAAATCGTGCCTATAATAATTATGTCAGATTGATGTTTTGTAAATATATATATATATATATATATATATATATATATATATATATATATATATATATATATATATATGTGTGTGTGTGTGTGTGTGTGTGTGTGTGTGTGTGTGTATTCACCAGGATACATTAAAAAAGAAAAAAAGAGATATGTTTTACTATCCGGGTATAATATTGATTAATAGCTGTGTCATTTATTATGGCAACATCTGCGGGGTTGGTTGCAGAGATTATTGTGGCTGCATAGATTTTATTCTTTCAATTTAGACCGTGGAATAATATTTTCGTCCATCCATAATATTTATAACTATAATATATTAATAGTTATAATACTAACCATGTTAATAGTAATAATAATAATAGCATCAAATTCACGACTGAAAATAATTCTTTGTTTAGAATATCTTTGATTTGTTCATTTATTTATTTACTTATCTGAAAGACATTTTCACCGCTTGTAAACATGTGCGATTATTTAGACAAAGAACTTTATTTTCGTAAATAAACGTTACCATTATCAAAAGTTGCGCCTTCTAAGAATACATAAACCCTTATTTTATTGTTTTCTCTTTTTAAAAAAAAAAACAAATTGCAGAGGAGAAGCTTCGCTGCCATTCATTCAGCCTAATTAAGATTGGCCTACATTTCCTGCCCATCCCGTATAATGGACCTACAGGGACCCAAACGCTGATAGCAGCTTTATTACAGTCATTTAATGGGCTCTGATCAAGCACATATTAGCTTTCAGCAGTTCTGAATGTATGCCATGCTCAAAGTTCTTTTATAATTTGCTTACATATTATGTCTATTGCTTTTTTCCTCCCCTCAGCATTTTGACTTAGTGGCTTATTCTAACATCGAGTCTGCACAAATCCAGAGTGGAAAAAAGACGCGCAGTGCAATTGCACTTTAGCTGCTCCCATATGAAATAATACTCTAATAATCATTATTATCATTGGATGGATCCATTCAGTGTCTGGATTATTTGCATAAAATCAGAATTAGTGAAATGATGCGGCTCAGGAGGAGGGAGGGAGGAAGGAAGGTGCAGCACGCCTTTAGCAATGGGCCTGTCAGCGCTCTGCACGTCTTAATGCCGGGGCGCTGCACAGACACCACAGCATTCTGTCTTTTCAGACCCAATGAGAGATTGCGTTTTCTTTTTGCCACGGCGAAGTGTAATGCGTTTCAGGCCGGATTTCACGGCTGGCTTCGCCGGGAGCGAGACGGTCCCGTTCTTATTACCGCGGCCCGCTTTCTCAAGCAAATCTCCACATTAATCACAGACGCGTCTGCTGCTTACAGGAGCCCAAGGACTCCGGGAATACAGAGCAAACTATTGATCTCACGTGGAATATTGTCTTTGTTAGAGGCGAGTGTGCGCTGGAAAGTCAGCTGCATCCAAAGTAACAATTAGGGCACGGATTTTATTTTCTGTGGGAAAGAAGTGAAGAAAAAAAAAAAAAAAAAAAAAAAAAGAGACAAAACCAATCTAAGATTAGTTTGTAGTTGCTGCTGCTGCGTTTTTTATTTTTATTTTCTCTGAAATTAAATATTTTCTTTATCATGAAACTAAACACAAATGGAAAAAAAAGAATATATATTTCGTTAACTCATACTGGTGTGGCAGGTTTTGTCAGTCGATGGTTTCGAGTAGTTTTTAGCTCTACAGGTATTCAGTACAATTGTGCAACTCCAATAAACAGAATGTATCTGTATGTATGAGGTCGTTTAGAGTTATTTTGCTTTCATCAAAAACTGTTCTCAGTCGTATTTCATAAGAATCAGATCAAGCGCCACGCGTGTGTACAATATATAAATTGTCGAATTGACCCGGAGCAGTGTTTCCCCTCAGCTGATTTATTGCTGCTTGTTGCATTATGGTGATGATCACACACTGATGTCATGGCAACATGACCTGTCAATGCACAATCTCCGCCTGACTCATCTCCTGTCTGTCCGGCAGGTCTGGTTCCAGAACAGACGCGCCAAGTGGAAGAAGCGCAAGAAGACCACGAACGTGTTCAGAGCACCGGGGACGCTCCTGCCCACGCACCACGGCCTGCCCCAGTTCCCGTCCGCAGCGGCCGCAGCTGCTGCCATGGGCGACAGCCTCTGCTCCTTCCACGCCAACGACACCCGCTGGGCCACTGCGGGGATGCCCGGCGTGTCTCAGCTGCAGCTGCCGCCCGCTCTGGGCCGCCAGCAGGCCATGGCTCAGTCCCTGTCCCAGTGCAGCCTCGGCGCGGGGCCACCGCCCAACTCCATGGGTCTGTCCAATATGTCGTCAAACGGGTCCGGGCTGCAGTCACACCTCTACCAGCCCACGTTCCCCGGGATGGTCCCCGCGTCTCTTTCCGGCCCGACCAACGTGACCGGCTCGCCTCAGCTGTGTAGCTCCCCGGACAGTGACGTCTGGAGAGGGACGAGCATCGCGTCGCTGCGCCGCAAAGCGCTGGAGCACACAGTCTCCATGAGTTTCACCTAGTGCCGGGGCTACTGCGCGAAGAGATTTTCTTTTTGCATTTAGTTCTCTTTCATTCAGTCGGAAAAAAACAAAACCAGGATACTTGTTAATCTGCAGGCACCTGGCTCCTTACTTTGTCTCCACAAATATGAGGAGAAGAGACGCTCTCCATCAGGCCTGCTGGCCTCTTATCAACCACTGGGCTGGTTCCGTTTAAAGCTATAAGTTATTATTTCGCATGTGGCCTCTGTCTATTTATTTGTCTATTTAAATTAACTTATTGGTTTGTTCGGTATTTATTTGGGCACAGGCTCTCAGTGACATTCGCTTGCTCTGTGACTGTTTCTGAGGACACATTCTGGAGATGCTTCAGAACACAACAAGGTTGCAGATTTCACTTTTCCTCCTGCTGCCAAAGGGCCAAAGGGTTGCACACTGGAAGTGCCAAAGCAAAACCACTTGCTTGGAGGTTTCAAAGACTGAGAATTTAAATACATTGCCTACCAGGAGAGAGAAATGATCAGATCTAACAGGAATCAGGACAATAACTTGACTGCATGTGCTGTCAAAAGCAAAATATAATAATAATAAGAATGATAAATATAAAAATACAACAAAAGGAGGGGGGAATTTAAAGTAAGGCACGGAAGCTGACTTAACTATAACCTGTTCTATAGGACGTTTTTGTGTAGCGGAAGCACTCTTGTTCCCATTTGGTCGGTTTGTGATAACCTATGTTTCCAGAACTCTGTCTGTGCTTATGATCAAATATGCCTTTCTTAAATGTTGGAACCATTTTGTTTCATGGACATGTTTATATCAATTCAGTGTAAATGAGCCAATAAAAATCATTTTCAATAATGTCACATCATGGATCAACCCTCCTTTCTTGAAGCACTAAAGCTCTAAAATGGCCTGAAAGGGTAACCAAAGGTGTAAATGATCCAAAAAGTCCATGTGGAAAAATTCTGCCATTGTTTGGATTCTTAATGAAATTTAACCAACATTTTATGGATCATCCTTATATGCATCTTATTCATTCATTTTCATTTTCTTTTCTGGTGAAAAGTTGCATGTAGCTAGCTCAGTGGTGGTTCTGTCATGACTGTGGCCTTGGGTGAACCGTTCCTTCTGCCCCCCTCTTCCCCCCCAAAAAAGAAAAGCATCCTTCACTACCCATACACATACACATAAAGATATACATAGCAATCCCCCCTTTTTTGTTTAATAGCAACCAGAAACTTAAATGCATTTGTCAAATTCCAATTTTTAAAATGTATTTACTCAACCAGTTAAATTGTAACAAATTGCAAGGATTTTTTTTCCTCATTTTTGACATCATATGTAAAAAGAAAACCCTGAAAAACTAAACTAAAAACCTAGAATTGGTTTCTGTTTAAATGTTGTTGAAAAAGTGCTGAAACTTTTAAATCTATTCCTTAAGGTTGGTATGTAAACCTTTTCTCTGACATCCACCGCCTAGATGTTCCATTCATTGCTAATGTCTGCTTCAGAGTTAAAGGCTCAGCTTTCTAACTGGTTTTACCATTCCCAAAATCCTGACTCTGGAAGAAACTTAAATTCTCATTCCAGCAAAGAAATATTCTCAAATCCAAATTCTACGGCGCTTCTGAACGTTTACTGAGTTGATATAACCATTCATAAGACAACCTACTCTTTAATCAGTCTTACCATTCTATGATGGACACCACACATATCCAATAAGAATTTGTGTTTTTTTAGCTAAATCTGAATCATAATGTTAGAATTTAACCCTTGTTGAGCATATAATTTAGAAACTAAAATACATGATTAAAATTTAAACAATTTCCTTTTTATAGTGTAACCAGTCACTGTGTTCTGCTATATTTTCTCTAAGTGCTTACAGTTTGGCCTACCCTCTTCTTGTTGACTGGACAAGCAAGTAAGACACAAAAAAACATAATTGGGGCAGAAATGATTACTATTTTTTAAAACCGAATATCCATGTGATCCTCAAGGTTATGCCACCCAGGGCAGAGAGCCATATCACCCATCATATTTTTTTTTATGTCATTCATTGCATTAGTGTGTAATAGCTTTATACAGTATCGGTATACATTTTCCAAACATGCAGAATTTGAAGTGTTAGTTTCCTTTGCACTCAGTCTAACTCATCTGCATGGAAAAACCCCCCAGTAACTCTTGCATGTTCATCATAATTATAATTAATAACGAAAACACTTCATGAAGTCATATCTTTTGTTGTTGGACAAAGATCTATTTCAACATCTTCCAAATGAGCAATTCTGGAAAGATCAGGGGTGTCAAATTCAATCCTTGTAAGCACCAACGTTACAAATAAATAGAGGGAAAAAGAGGTGTCTCTTCTTATTTATTTTTCTCACAGAAACTATTAAATAACACCCTTCATGATATGAGGTAAGGTCCACAACAAGGTGAAACGCCAATGGCGGTAAAGCCAAAATCAGCAATTAAATCTCTCATTCAGCTTTCAAACGCATCAGATAAAAGTAATAACGGCCTTATGACACAGTATAATCTCTGAGGGGATGTTTATTTTGCTATTCTTTTATGATTGTTTCTCCTGCGCTGTTTTGGATAATTAAAAAATAATTTAATTGTCATTTACCAGCATTCACTTATGTAAGATGAAGACAGGTTAATTAATTTATCCTGGCTGCCTCTATATGCTGACAGTTTCTCTGTAGTTTGTTATAGGCAATATAAATATTTACCTTAAAAATATTAATGTGACACACACACACACACACACACACACACACACACACACACACACACACACACACACACCAAAAAATAAAGTAAAATAAGGCGACACGATAATGCACTGGTTAAAACTATTGCTTTGCAACTCGAGTGTTCTGCGTATGAACCACAGCATGGGCCCTTTCTGCATGAAGTTTTCATGTTCTCCCCATGCATGTATGGGTTCAGTCTAAAGACATGCCTGATAAATTAACTGGTCTTTAAGTGGACACTGAATGTGTACATGCATGGTTGTTAGTCCTGTGTGTTTCTTTGTCACAAATTTGGCAACATATATGTAAAAACTGACTATATACAATTATGAAACACCAAAACCAGTGGGTACCATTGCTACGTGGTACTTCTCTAACAGTTGATAACCTAAACTAAAAATAATGAACAGAATTGATCAGTATCTTTATCAGTTGTATAGTCTTTTGGAAATTTTGTCTGAAGAATGAATTATTTTCCCATTCCATGATCCAAATTTCATCACAGATTTAAAGAAGCAAAGAATTTCTGTATATTTTTCAGAATTAAGATTTATTTAGCATCACTAAAAGGGTTGCATCTCAGTCAGGAAGTACTGTACAGGGAAATAACCACAAAGAAAACAAATAATGAAATCAAAAATAAATATTATAAATCATTTGAATGTCTCAGACAAAGTTATTTAAAATGAAGTGAAAAGAAATGAAGAAAGAATGCAATGATAAAACAAAGATGCTAATACAAATTCTACAGACTGGTAGATTACTCTGAACATCTTTGGCCACATGATAGGGTGTCACTATCCAGCTGAGCACTGTCTTAAGATTCATTGACCTTGAGCTTCTTTGTGTTTAGGGTTAGAGTTCAGCCAACAGTTGGAGTTACAGCCATAACAAGATGTATGTGTAAAGCACATGCCACAAACTGTGCAATTTCAAAAATCCTATGGAAGTTGAACATGTCACACTGTACGAGCTGGATGATTCAAACCTGTGTCACACAGTACCATAGAAAATGTTGCAATGGAAGACTTGCTGCTGCAGCAAAAATGCATCAGAAGAGTCTGACTGAGCTATCACTTCGACAACGATTGGACGGCAAGTTATGAGTATTATCGTGCTTATTACTACAGTAAGACACTGAAAAAAAGAAGAAGAGGATTAAGGACAGCAGGTTATCTCTGATGGAGTTTCTGCTGTTTTCTTCCTGCATTTGGATAAACTTTGTCATATTTTGATGAGTTTGGTTTGCTATAACTCAAGCATATTTTATAAAGATCATAAAGATGGCCAGTTTACAACTGATTCAATTCACCTTGGGCCACAATTACAATTCACCTGCATGGTTCTCTTGGTTTCCTTCCACAGTTTAAAAGCACGTATAGTTGAAGCCACATATTTCCACACACTATATGAAAACAAATTTAAAAAATAGCCTGACTGTCTAATGTTAAATCCCACCAAAACCTTTGCTGTACATGCACTAAAAAGCTACCCAGAGTGGAAGAAGTCATTATTCCAAAAGCAACTGAAAAACTCGGATTACAGTTTGCAATTACCCTCAGGGACAAAGAGCGTAACTTTAAGTGGGTGTTTTGCTGCAGGAGGGACTGGTGCACTTCACAAAATGGATGGCATCATGAGGAAAGAACATTATATTGAATTATCAAAGCAACATCTTAAAACAGCAGCCAGAAGGTTAAAGCTTGGAGACAAATGGGTCTTCCAAATGGACAATGACCATAAGCCTATCATCAGATTAGTTACAAAATGACTTAAGGTCAACAAAGTCAATGTTTTGGAGCGTCCATCAGAAAGCTTTGATCAAAGTTGAAAAGGTATGTGCGAGCAAGGCAAACTATTTGTTTTAGTAGCAGAGGGGAAACTAACAGAGGATAAAGATTTTTGCAGTCCAGCGACAGATGTGAAATAATATTATATAAAATGTAATAATTAGTTTCACTATCAGCCAGGTTAATTAGTTTGTGGAAACGGGTAACCTGTTTTTCATTGGGTAATTTGTCACACAACCACGAGGCAGCCAATCAGTGACCCTGCTGTTGGTGGGATCATTTCTCCCACAATGCTGTGCAGCGAGTGTGTCGCAGAAAATGTGAACGTGAGCCAATGTTTACCTCCTACTTATTCCACACAAATAAATGAAATCAGTCAATAAACCATCCAAGGGTGAATATGGCTCTCTCTATCCGGGATTATGAATGAGAGTCCATTAATTTTCCTGCATATGAGGTTATGCATCTGTGTTAGACAGATAGTTTAGGTGTGTTTGCTGTGTATATATTTGCACCAATAGAGAGAATGTCATAATAAAATTTGGTGCGTTTATAACATCTATGAATATCAATCAGGGTTCACGTATTTGTAATTAGAGTTGCAAATGAACAATAATAGTTTGACATTTTTGGTAATAAATAGCTTTGCTTTCCTGCAGACTTTAAGATTAAAAGATCAATGCAAATTTCTCCATTAAGAGTAAAGGTGAAGTCAAGATGTTTTTTGAGCCCATGCCTATGTCCATGTTGGATGCGTTATAGTGAGTCTCAAAGTATTTAAATCCCTAAAAGCAACCACAAACGTTCCTTCTTCTAAATTAAAAACTGTGCTGAGGATTTGTAGCCTACATGTAAAATACTATGGGTGGCAGAAAACGAACCGCATATACCCATGAACAGAGAAAATCTCACTAAAACATGGTTGTGCGAGCAAAATTCTGTGGAGATTTCTTAGGCTGGGACATGGAATTTGAGTTGATAAGAAGATATGTGGAGCAAGGTACAGGGCAATCTTGGAAGAAAGTCTGTTAGAGGCTGTTTAAGACTTGGGACTGGGGTGCACATTCACCTTTCACCAGCACAACTACCTGAGACAAAGAGCCAGAGGTGAAATGAAAACAAATGCAACACTTTTCTCCTTTTTTGCAAAAATAAATAAATAAATGATTATCCTTCGACTTTACAAATATGTTCTACTTTGCATTGGTCAATGATATAAAACCTCTGTCTTATTTTTGACCAGGATATATAATTTAAATCCCATATTAAACAGGTTTCTAGGATTTCCTTCTGTCACCCCCCCAAATATTGCCAAAATTATAAATGTTCTACCCAGGAATGACGCTGTAAAACTAGTCCATGCATTTGTTACTTCAAGGCTGGACTACTGTCATTGTTTTCTCTCAAAAAGTCCACAAAATGCAGTTAAAAACCTTCACCTGATCCAAATCCAGCAGTGTTCAGAGTTCTGAAGCACAGTCATAATTTAACTCACCTCTGCAGCTTCCTCAGCTATCTTTGTAGTTACGCTTCAATAGGCTTAGGCTGCTGGAGGACTTACTGACCACTTTTCCTCACTGCTGCTTTCTTCTTCTACTACTCTCCAATTTGCATTAGTTGCTGTTATTTCAACTGTTAAATTAATGTTTTCTCTCAATTTTTTTTCTCCTCCCTCTCCTGCTATTAACTTTTTTACTTTTCATTAACATAGAAAATACTCCTACATCAGTTCTTCTGTTTCTTTTTTGGTGTATCTCCTCTCAAACCCTCAGTCGGTCATGTCAGATGGTTGTTTGTATTGAGCCAGGTTCTGTTGGAGGTTTCTTCCTGTTAAAGGGGAGTTTTTCCTCTCCACTGTTGCTACATGCAGGCTATATGAGAGGACCAGAGCACATATCCTCCTAAATCAGACCCTGGTCATAACTAAAAATTTTTAGGAATATTTCTGGGATGGGTAGGCTTAAGTCCTGTTATAGTATATAATTTGTGAACCTTCCAGGTTTTCTTTTGTTTTTGGCATGATGCTTTTCTCAAATTAAATAATGATGCAAAAGTGTGTGTTTTAAAAGTTTGCCCTGCAACTCAGGCCCTGGAGTTAAAAAAAACAAAACAAAAACACCTGCCCCTTTAAAGCCAGTTTAGGCACCACTTATCAATAAAAAGATCTGATCCTGGGAGTTTCCACATGCATTTTGGGGGTTGTGAATTCAACTTCATGGGAACTTTAATCTTATTTGACAGGCAGAGTCTTGGAGAGTCTCTGTGATTGTTATTCCAGATGGTGCCAAGAAGATTCCATTTGAAGCTTTTATTAATTTTCGTTTAAAACGCAGGGCCTCGCCGGTGCTGTCTTTGCTTTCTCGCTGATGAGGCTGACTGACATCTCGCTGCTCCCTCCATTTGTCATTGTTTGAAAAGGTCTTAATTGTATTACATGCAAATGAAGAGATTTGATTTCTGCCTATTATCTATTCATAAGAGAAAATGAACAGAACATTAGTGGGTCACTAAATGATGGAGGGAGGGAGGCTTGAGAGATGAGACGGTGATGATCAGTTAGGCTCTACAGAGTGAAAGAGTCTTGGCAGCTTTATGTTGTCATGGTGTGTCATCCAACTTTTTGTGTTTAGAAATAATCCCACCACCCTTCTGCAGAGACTGTGTCGGTATGGGCGTTTGTAATACTGCAGGTCAGGGCTAATAATTAACCCATGATGACTGAAACACAGCAATTACAGTCATACTCATGTGACAAATCAAAGTGACAGAAGCTGGAATACACTGTCTCTCTCTGGTCAGCGTATGAATGCCATTAACTGCCACATATATTCTAATCAGGTGCACATCCTGTTTTTCTTCTGCCTCATGCTGTAAGAGGACTTTAGAGACAGACATTTCTTTCCATGCTTCTTAAGATACTTCAAGTTCAGTCAGTTTGGACGGAGGGCATCTGTGTCCATCAAGTGTTAGATCTTGCTGCCTCTGATGCTCTATTAGAATTATATCTAGACTTTAACTAGGCCATTTGAAAACCAACATGGTTTGAGCTACGCCATTTAATTTAAGCTCCAGTTGTATATTTAGATTCAGTGTCCTTCTGAAAGTTGAACCCCAGCCTGGCGTCCAGCTGTTGCAGGTTTTAACAGTTTTCCCCCCAGTAGTTTCCTGTATTTAGCTCCATTCATCTTGAAATCAGCTCTAACCAGCTTCCCTGTCCCTGATAAAGAAAGGAATTCCCACCGCATGATGCTGCGAACACTATGTTTTAGTATGGAGATGTATGTGGTATGTGATGTTAATTTTCTGTCACACACAGGTTTTTGATGCAAACCCTAAAGCCCATTTTGTGTTGTGTATCTTCGCTGGCTTTGGCAAACTGCAAATATCATCTGTTATTATTTTTATTGAGGGTTGCCTTTATTCTTTCTTCTATAATTCAGATTTTTAAGTGCACAATTAATAGTTGTCCTGTTGAAAGATTCCCTGATCTCTGCAGCTCCTCCAGAGCTACCATGGGCCTCTTGGCTACTTCTCTGATTAATGCTCTCTCTACCTGAGCCTGTCAGTTTGATGGGCATCCATGATTTGGCTATGCCGTTATGTAACCCAGCCTTGCTTTCTCCACAGCTTTCTCCCTGACCCTTCTGCCCAGGTCCTTGTTCTTTATGACACTGTTGTTTCACTAATGTTCTCTAAAACCGTATGAGATGAATTCTATTAAATAATTTTTGTAATGCTTTAATTACATTATTGACCCAAAGCA
The DNA here is from genome assembly GCA_014839685.1 of Anableps anableps. NCBI lineage: Eukaryota > Metazoa > Chordata > Actinopteri > Cyprinodontiformes > Anablepidae > Anableps > Anableps anableps. The sequence goes on from CM026081.1 coordinate 25,977,070, forward strand.
AAAAACACAACCCAGTATAGGTAAAATGGTTTTTGCTGACAATGAATGAATAAATGTGCAAGCAGGAATGGGGCTGCTTCCCGGGGGTGGCTTTCAGGTCAGACTCTGCAAAGAGACAGGCTGATGGGTGATCAGTAAGCAACCAGGTAGTAATGTTCAAATGGGAAGTAATGGTTCACCTGGCAGAGGTGGTCTCCCAGACCTTCCTCTTCGGAGATTGGGACCTTGCTTGGCAGGGATTCTTGAGATTTTGACAGAGAGAGAGAAGAAAGTGTCTGTTTATCGAGGATTGTTTCACCCACAGGACCATACAGAGAATGGAACTCTAAATGATGGAAACCGAGAGTTATGACACCTTGGAGGACAGGAACACCGGTAGTCAGGTAAGCTTGTTCAACCTCCCCACTACAATAGTCTGATACACCATGGGAAAGTAAATGTTTACTCTGTCGGTAATCTTTTGATCAGTGGTTGGGCAAACAGTTCAGGTCAGCAACAGGACAGACAGAGCAGGCAGGACAGATCCAGTATCCATGAGGCAGTGATCGAAATCAGGAAACATGAAGCAGGGGTCAAAGGCACAGGCAGAGATACAAACAGAGCAATCAGGGAGCAGGCAAAGGCAAGGTAGGAAACAGGTCAGGTATGTTATCAGCATTATAGTCATAGACTGCTCAAAGGTTGTGACAGAGGTTGACGATAGACGATGTCACACTGAGTGACAGGAGGGCAGGACTTGATATAGGGAGTGGCACAAGTGGCATCAATCAGCAATCAGTAGCTAACAGGGCAGGAGGTAGAGTGGAGGAGTAAGATGAAACTTGACAGGAATGGAGGAAACCATAACAATTTGGTGACTTCAGAGACTGTTGTTTTCACTGGATTTTCCAGGGGTGTCAGAGGAAAGGGGACTGAACACATTGTTCTGAATTTTATTTGTGCCCCAATTGTTGGTCAACCACATAAAACGGCAATAAAATACATTGAAGTTTGTATTTGTTAAACAATGAAATGTAAAAAAAGGAAGGGATTATAAAAGACTTTTTGAAAGTAACTGTATACTGCACAGTTGCTGCACATGTTTAACCCAACAGTGACAGTGCTGCTTTTAGTACTAAGGTCTGAGTGGAGCCAGAGACCACACCAGGCAAAGCAGAACACAGTGAAATCCTGATGAAGAGGGACAGTGAAAGGTGTTGGTCAGGAATGAGAGCCTTTCTGCTACAGGACTCTGCAGAGCAGCTTAGGAGGATCTGTTACTGAATGCTGTTGTTGGTCCATTGTTAAATTACAGCCTAATTCCTCTTCTATCATCATAACCATTTGTTTTCCTTCCAGGCCCAGAGGAGTAGGGGATGAGATCAAGCACTATATTAGAGGATATGTGAGCAGGAAGACTTTTTTCTCTTATTGTAACTCCTGGTTGGTCTATAACGCTGTGATTGTTGCAGTAGATATTGCATCATGACTTCACCACATAGTGGATCCCTGCCATTGGTCATATCTGACAGTACATCAACTCTACTCATCTACTGTTTCCCTCTTCAGTTCTTACCTCCCTTTTTAAATCATATTTTCTACTCCACCTTTTTGAGTCATTTATTCGTAATATTACTAATAAAATGTAAATTTACAGTGTGTGTTATGTCATTGAAATCTAGTTCAGTTATGTATTCATGCAGTCATGTGAATAAGAATTAATATAGTTGAATACCATAAGATTATTATTTTGTTTACCTCTCTGTGTTTTGCTGGATGTCTCTACTGTTGCTCAGATGCTACTAAAGGATTTTTTTTTCATTCAGAAAAGTTGTATTAATAATGTGACATATTATACACAACAAACCTCAAGCTATCATGTTGAAAGACAAAGGCAACATATGAATTTGGCATTTTCTGGAAATCCTATCCAGGGTTGAAGCAAACTGATGGAGGTCCACAGTTCTCTTCCTGAAATCTTTGCCATTTGGGCTTTCCCAAATTGATGAATATGTAGTACTCTCACTGTATGTAACATTCAGAATATGAAGAAAGCAATGTAAATGACTCCTAACTGACTGAAAACAGTAAAAGTTTAATCTGATTTAATGTCAGGGAGTCAGAAAAACAATTATGTGTCTTTTTATGTAGTGTATGTATACATCTGGTTTGATCTGTACGTTTAAGAAATGCAACAGTTTTTCTGGCTGGTGCAAAACCTTGTTAAGCTCAATGTAATGCTATGATTCTATCTGTAACTATACAAGTATTTTATTGGAAAAAATAAAACATTAATTGAACAAGAATAATCTACAAATAATAAAACACAATATTGTATTTCAATGTGATTTTTCTATCGAGGTTTTAACTATAAAACACATTCCTGCGTGGAACTCAGCATGTCCGCTGTTTTGAGGCTGTGAGGCTGATTATGCTTACCAAATCAAAGATCTGAGATGAAGTTTTGAGTGCATGAGGAAATTACCAGCTCTGCTGCATCTTTTTCCTATATTTCCTTTATGCATATACAAACAGAGTTATTTGGGAGAAAACTGTAATTTTCCATTAAAGTTTGCTTACCTAACTGCTTTGTCTGTTATCATGTAACCTCAAGGCTTGGGGAGAGATCATCTCAGGGGGTCTTAAAGAAAACATTTAAGAACTTGAGGGCTGATGAAATTTCCCCCAGTAAAACATATAGAAAACAATGGCGACTTTAGACAAGCTAAGTTCTCAAAATGTTCTTTTTGGAAGTTTGTTGTTCAACATTCATCATGTTTTATAGGCCATTAATCTGGATGAAAGAGTTCCTTAACAGATGCGGTCATTTCCAAATAGCCATGCAGTGCAAAGTGAGAAAACTGGAATGTGGATTTCTGTTTGTTTTTAAATCTAAGTGATGCACCTGAAATGGTACTACTGCAACCACAAATAACTCCCTGGCCATTTGGTACTCTTCTGTTTCTATTGATGTGTATACAATTGTTAAAAGTATTTTGTGTTTTTAAATTTCCATCCTCTCTGAAGTAAAGTTGATGAATACATACATACATACATACATACATAGGCTACCTACAACTTGCTACCTGACATCATGTCACACAGCTGCAACCAATCACTGCTGAACTGGATGTTTTTCCATGATTCTCAACTTAAAGAAGACAGAAACTAACCCCATACAAAACAAATCAGGTCAAAGCGCCGAGGCACATCACTGAGTCAAAAATGTTATATGTCCACAAAGAAAAGCAGCTCCAAACCGTATGGATCAGAGTGACCTCATCACCTGATTCAAACTTATGCACATATTGTTTTACTTCTAAAAACTTGTGAAACCAGAATTCATTCCTATGTTTTTGTATAGAATAAATAAAAGTCAGGTCTATAGTTGTCAGATGGTTGAAAAGGGTGACTGTCACTTGTGGTGTGTTTGATTTGTACTTGGAAGTCATGATTTCCAAGTTTCACACTGGAAAACTCAGACAAAACGCTCAATGAAGCTGTAATTCCAATTTAGAAAGTCAAGGGTGTCCAACAGCAACTGGGTGTATAAAACACAATCACAGTTGCAGGAATAAACAGTTTGCATCAGATTAATTGAGAGGCACAAATAATAATGTACAACACATTAATCTCACTGGTTTTCCAATTTGCAACTACCATGCAGTATTATTGGCACACAATGGTATATTAAAGCTGATTAAGAGCTAAGAAATTTCTGAATGTAATTTTCTGATTCGGTGCAGGGTGACCACATCATGATCAAGGCAACAGGAGAAAGAAATAGATTATCTTCATGCATTCTAGACAGATTAAATTAAAACCATAAAAAAATGTCTTAGTTCTTTGGCAACAAAAGCCAGTGTGAAAATACAGGCTGGTGCAAACTTGTTTTCTTGCAAGTCAGATCATCCTTTACAATATGCAATAATGGCAAAGCACACAGTTACATTCCCACAAATTATCTCTCTGCTAAGATATGTGCTGGTAAGTGCAGTAAAACAAACACAGCCTCACATTTAAAACCCATTCACTCCACGTCAACCAATCCCTCTCCCTAACTCTTCTCCTCTTCTCGAGCTGCCCTTGAGCTTTTCTATTACCGCATGGAAAACACCTCGCAGCCCCTGACAAGCGCGGCGGATCGACACTAAATCAGAAATCAGTGCCAGCCGCAGATCTGAGCCACCATGAAGGTCACAGGGCCCACACTGCATGTCGTCTCAATCGGGGGAGCAGGAGCAGACATGACCGGGGTGATGTGTGACTCTGTGAGAGTGTGCACTGTATATGTTAGTGTTACCAGGAGATGCATTGACAGGATGGGAGGCTGCAGTGGAGAAAGAAGGTCTGGATGGGGAGCAGAGGGACCATAATGCAGAGGAGAGTAGAAGTCGAAAAAAATTGCTGACTGAGTTGACATTTACTATGCAAAATACTTTTCTAAGCACCTTTTGTGTAATTTGTATGATAAATGAGGAAACACCTGAGAGAAATTGTTAGATCTTTCCTTACTAGTTCAACAGATTGGTCCCTTCATCTGATACGGTGGTTAGGACATACTGCCATCTAGTTGTAAAGAAATGAACAGCATCCATTATGTAGAACACTTCACTGATTGAAAACCATTTTTTTGCGCATATTTAAGCTGGTGATGCCTTCCTTTCACTAAAGGAACCTCCCTCATATTCATGTCCCAATTGATCTTAGCAGAACATTAAGTCCTACTTAAAGCGACCAGTCAGACCTTTTTTGCAAAAATAATGAGATAATGTTTAGAAATAGTTTGTCACCTGTAGAAAAAGGTGACATGGACTCTTTTTTAGTATATTTTGTTGTAAATCTTATGCAGGATAAAATCCACCCTATCAAAAACAATCTTCCATGTATATACCACTCTGACACCACAAAAGGCAGTAGATCAGATTTCATCCGAGAATCTCCATCTGTATTTTTCTTTGAATCCATCTATCCAGGTGTTTTAAATCACCTTCCACCTGTAAATGTGTTTACCTGCATTATGGCTGCAGCAAAACATTTAAGGGTTATGTGCAAAAATTACACGATTTTCAGGAAAATATAGCAAATACAAAAAACACAAAATTCACAGAGATAAGCAGTTTGTGAACCTATTTTGAAATCTAAAAAGTCACAGTGTTTACTAATGCCAGCTGATCAGCCAATATCTTGAGCCTTTTGACACAAATAAACACACAGTTATCTTTTTTCCTTTAGTGCACTTTTGAGAAACATAGTTTTTAAAATCCTGCTGTCAAAATCCCTGCTTTATTACCCATCTGTGTTATTATAGTCAGCAGTCATTTGTTAGTGAGAAAATCACTGTTGGATAGTTTCATTAATATTTGTTAAGCTTATAAACCATGATTGGGTTTGCTGGGACTTTCTCCAAGTGATATGGGACCAATTTTATTTCTTTTAGGAAAGTTGTGATTGTCTATAGCAGAATCATTATTCAAGCACATCTGTCATTCTGTATCGTTTAAAATTCAATCAACTCTGCTATGTTGAATGTCACTTAAAAAAAAAAAAAGCATGATGTTTTTATGGTTTTAATCTGTTTTTAATACAGTTTGCCGTTCTTTTATGACTTTGTCCAACTTTTAAAAATATTAGCTGTGAGGGATACAGAAAAACTGAGATAGGTATCAGGTGATACATTTGACAGTCTGAAAGGGTTCAGTTTTCTCGCTGAGTAGGTAAATAAATGCACCAACACTGAATTTAGTAGATATTTCTGCCTCTTGCACTCAAAAACAGGCTTCTTCCAAAGGAAACTCAGAGCACCAAAGTCATGTGACTAAATCAAAGATGGACCACAAATCCCATGATTTAATGTCAGGGAGTAAACAATAGTTAAGTGACAACAAAGAAAATGCTCACTAAAATAATAATTATTGTTATTATTAGTGGTAGTCTTGTTAAAATCGTACATTTAAAATGCAAAAACTACTATGTAGTTGCTAAACCTTAGTCTAATCAGAGTATTGATCAAAAGAACCCTCAGGAATCCGACATTTACCACACACATGCATACATTTCCCCCTCTGACCTAAACCCCATGCAAAGGCCTTTACCCTCTGTAGTTGCTTTCATTTGTAAAAAAGAAAACAAGCACAGTCCAATGTGTTCACATGTAACTCTGAACTGAAGAAATCATAGACAGATTTTATCAATTCTGGACAGTTCTTCTTTAGACTTTAGAGCAAGGGTGTCCAAAGAGCAGCTTGAGGGCAGTTTCTGGTACTGAGTTTGTGTGGCCCTCGGCCTCAAATAAAATGTTTTAAAAACATACACAAAATGTGAGGTACAACATAAAGTATTTATCTTTTATTAACCACACCTTTTGCAGTTTCTTGAATTTCATAGTAAATAGAATCGCATCAAGTCAGTGACTTTTATTCGCTTTTACTTTGGTGCGTCCAAATCTGCTTTTAAGTAATTCAGTAAATTTGGCTAAATACAGCAAATGTTTCAAAGAATGAGTGACCCTATCCTGACCTTATTGCTGAGAATAGATTTTCTTTACAATTTTTTTAAGGGAGCCCAAAAGATTTTTCAAATTGGATGACTTTTATTCTAATAAGGCATATATGGAAAAGCCCTTTTAGGTATGGGCTCTACAATGTATGACACACCCCTCTCCTACAAAAAAAAAAATCTGACAACTTCATTTGTTTGATTTAAATATTGACTTGATGATTTTGGCCCACGTGAAAAAAAATGTTTGAATATCGCTCCTTTTTAGTTCTACAAAACCTGTTTCTAAGACACCAGAAAACACTGTGACAGGTACGAGAAAGTACAAATGGTGACAAGAAAAGGTACGTCTGAACCCGCTTTCAGAGTCAGCTGATCCACATGTTGATCCAGTAGCCCTATTATATCAACAGTTGTATATTCAAGGAAATCAGTAAGATAAAAAACAAAACAAAACAAAACAAAACAAAACAAAAAACAACAACTCAAAAACAAGAAAGTCGAGCTAAATGTCGACATTTCTAACACAAACATGACGTCATGCAGATTCACTTCCCAAATATTAATCGACTTCAGTCTAGTTTGTCCCTGAAATGCTTCCGTAGTCACATGAATGGTTTGTTGTGGTTTTTCTATACGTATGCAGCTTCAACCCTAGCAATGTAATCGTCGTTTTTTTTAAAATTTTTATTATAACAATACCATTCTTCGGATTCTTCCACTTCTAAATCTCTCCATAAACAGTCAAGCGAAAACGAGTCGGATTTCTCGGTTAGTCTGATGACTGGGGAGGCGTTTATCCCTCTGCAGTCTAAAGTAGACACACACACACAGGCTGTTTGAAATAGATTTTTTTTTTTTGGTTTTCACTCTGAGGGAGTGAGTTTACGGGTGCTGTTTCTGGAGCCGGGGGTTCACCATGCTGCGGTGGATTCTCGGAGGTCGGGAAGCGCAGAGCTCAGTGGAGGTAAGCTAGCTGCTGCAGGTGTTGTGTCGAGTGTGGTTCCCCCTCTAAATCCAAACCGCTGGTTACGAGAAATAACATTATGGAGCATTCAAGTACACTACAGTATCTCAGTGGAAATACATAATAAATGAGTTAATCAGCTTTTCTTGCTGAATGTCACCTAATTGTTATTCAGCGCTTCATAAATAACATCCTTGACAGTTTTCAAGTTTCACTGTTAGTATATCAGCTTTGTGAGCAAAACACCTGTCGGTTATTACAATGTAACATTACAGAATTAAATTGTTATTCAGATACGTTCAAAAACTATCTTTCTAATTAGCCAATGGAGCACATATGTTTTAAATACAAGACTATTCCACTGCAACACCTTGAATAATACGTCACATTTTTTAAGGAAATATATTGCGCTCAAGCTCAACGTAACAAAAAGGAAGGCAGTAGAAAACATTGGGTTTTCAGGTATTTAGTCCCTTTTACATAAGTACTAGCCCCAGGCCCACATAAACACTGAAGTTAGCCATCTAAGAAAACCAAAGAAATCAATGTTGAGAATTGAACTTGTTGCTGATACTGTGCAACAAACCAACTCTTTCTTTTAAAATTCTCCTCCAAGAATATGTAGCTTACTAGGATGTTGAGATTTTTAAAATAACTGTTAGACTTGACTATATTGAAGCAATTAAAAATTACCAGTATAGAACAAACTGGTGGTGGTTGGATTTAATGATTAAATGCTTCCTTCAAGTGTATATAAGACCTCTGTGACATTCAATGACTTAAAGAAAAACAAACAACCCCCCCCCACACACCCATATATTTATATAATATTTATGAGGCATTTTGCTTTCACACACTCACCAACCTCAGTTCTTCTGTTAACAGGCCATTACACCTGTCTGTCCTCAACTATATGTATCTTGATAAGATCAAAGGAACAAATACATATGATTTTTTCCAAGAAATAGTAGTTTTGAGAGTTCACAAAATAATTTCCACTTTCTTTCCTTGCCTCTGCTTCTCCACCCGTCTCCTAACCGTCTCCCACTCCTGTGTGTGCAGAAAAGCCCCGTGTTGTGCATCGGAGAGGAACAGCCCAAAAACTGCTTCACTGAGCTGCAGGTGCTGAAAGGACATTTTGACATCGTTCGATTTCTGGTGCAGATTGATGACTTCAGGTAAGCCACCCCCCCGAACCTCGTCTCCCACACACACACACACATTTTTTCTCTAACCTCTCCACCCTTGGCTGGCCTCCATCCCTCTGTGATTGACAGAAGATCCTCACCTACAGCAAACTTACAGAGCATGACAAGAGGCCCATCATCACCAGGTAGTGATTGTGTGCTGTTCACAGTAGACTTCTAATGCTGTCCGCACACAGACAGAAAGGTGCTGCACCCACTGTCCTCTCTTTGTGAAAATAAAAAGACAAAAAAAAAAAAAAAAAAAAAACAAAAAAAACCCAAGATGCAGCTGGGCATGCTAGAGTGGGTCAGCATAAGTGGTCAGATGGGGATTTATAACAGAGCTAAGTAAGTGTGTATGTGTCAGGAGGTGGGGGTTGCGTTACGCCTGGTCTCCTCCAGTAATAATCTCCTCCTCGGTGCTTCGTCCTCTTGCCCCGAAGGCTCGCGGTCGGGGGGGCAAAGGCCAGAAAATTCCCTCCAGATTGCTTCTGAAGTCCGAGAAATATATCCTCAACAGTTCCTCTGTTTTCATTTAATCTCTGTTTCATCAGGTCATCCTGTGTTGATTTTTTTTGGAAACAGGCAGGGTGGTCGGTTCAGGGTCAGAGGGCGAGTTGAGTCGATAAGCCGTGAGTCCGATGTTCTGTTGGGTTTCCTAAGAGAAGATGTGGGGAAATGATCCCCAACGTGAGTGGAGAGAGGTAGAGCAGCCAGTCTGCTTATGGAAGAGAGGTGGAACCAAACCATGCTGTTGATCACTTTTGTCTTCCAGGTTTGCTTCAGCAGGAGATGACGGCCTTGTTTTGGTGTGGAACGTTGAGGTAATGACTAGCGATTCGACTTAAATATCGTTGAAAATAAATCACAGAGTCCTGCCAAAGTACCCCTTTAACCCTTTGAACCTTTAACATTTGGTCATGTAACAACCACAACCTGAAAAGTGTTAGAGAAAATCATCTGCATACAGTTGATGGACTTTTTAACACTACATAACTTTCCTGAGGTTTTTCAATCTGGATTTAAGTCACGTTGCAGCACAGAATCTGCACTGCGTAGCATTTTTAACAATGTTCTGCTAGCCACAGACTCTGGAAATAGTGTGATCTTGGTTTTATTGGATTTAACAGCTGCATTTGATACTGAGGACCCCGACATTTTAATTTGTCACTTAGAGAACTTTATAGGCATTCGAGGAACTGCCCTTGCCTGGTTTGGGTCCTGCCTGACAGAAAGGAAAGGACATTCTGTGTCAGCTTGGGAAATTTCAAATCTTCCCTTTTCTTGTAGAGTCCCACAAGGCTCAGTTCTTGGGCCTCTCCTTTTTTCATTTTATCTACTTTCCTTGGGCTCCATTTTTAGAAACTACAAATGTTCTTTTCATCTTTATGCTGATGACTGCCAGGTATATAGTCCTCTGAAACAAGAGGAAACATATTCTATGCAGTTAGTGTTTGAGTGCCTTGATGAAGTAAAAACCCGGATGACTCTTAACTTCATTAATTTTAATAATACAAAGACAACGTTTTTGTTTTTTAGTCCTGGGGCCTCCAGTGGGTCACCCTCCTTGGAGCTTAGCCTTCTGTCACAGTATAACCTCTGGCAGAGGTTGTGTTGGTCTATCACAGGGTTAGTTCACAGCGTAATATAAAGAATATGACTCCATGTACCATTAGTTTCCTTGCAGAAAAACAGAAAAAATGCCTTTATATATAAAATACGTCTTTTTTTTGGCTGTTATGTTAAGATACATTGAGCTTTGTGGTTGGAACATCACCAAGTATGGAAAAGTTTAAGGGATGAGAATTGTTCTGCAACTCAAAGTCTGATTTTTGTTTTTTGTCTGATGACAGACTGGAGAGAGGCTCCAGGAGCTGAGGGGACACTCCCAGCAAATCACAGCCATCACCACCTTCACCTGGAGTAATGGGTTCACATCACTCATCACCGCCTCCTCAGACCGAAGTCTCAGTGTATCCTCAAGTCCTGCACAATCATATAAAACCTCCTTCACGTCACTGTTGTTCATACTTGGCTTGGTTCTTCTTGACTTTGCTGTCAGTTGTGGGATCCTGATACAGGAAACAGAGTGCAGACCATGTCAGATCTCCAGTCTTCAGTAAAGGTACCTGAAGAGATTCAATACAGCTGCTTCTTCTTAGCAGATTCACTGCTTCATACTGCCACAAAGACAAAAATCATAACAAAGTGTCGACCTAATTTCTGTTGCAAATTGGTTCTAAATCCTTGAATTAGACTAGGGGTGTTCAACTCTAGGCCGAAATGGCTGGCGTCTCCTTTTAGCCATGTTCTTGCTCCAGCAAAGCTGATGATAATGGTTGAAATACTTCGTCATCACTTCATCAAGTTATGCAGATAATAACCCATCCTTTGATTCAGATGTGTTTGGACCAGGGGAAAGATATAAAACCTGCATCATACCAACCATTGGGGAGTGACTTTAGAGACCATTGATTTAGACCCTCAAAAAAGAAAAAGTCTTTCTCTGGACATCTTAGTCACTCACTCTTGATGACATTTTGGATTTTAACAAACCTCTCCATCCAGGGGGCTATAAATAACAAACTTTCCATCACACAGCATTGGCAGCCAGCAAAAACTGTGGGAAAAAGCTACTTTTGAATTTTAGGAAGAGTTTAGAAATCAGGTGAACTTAAAATAAACAGACCCTGTAAGTTCCTGCTAGTAATGGCAGAATCTGAAGCTGACTTACTAATGAATTTTATCCCAGCAATTATTTGAGGTTAAAACCTGTAATTGCCTTTTCTTGATTGCAGATGAAGGTTAATTGCATCATGCACAGGTTAATTATATTTCTCATCCCGGCAGATGTTTTCTGCGCTTCTTTGGGTGTGTTTTCTGCTCTGATCTCTCTTTTCTTTCTGTGTGTGTGTCAGTGTTTGCTGGTGCTGGAGCGACTGTCTGTGTGTCTCTCCGGCGGGGAAGAGCTGTGCGTTTGGGACAAAGACTTCCAGCTGCTGTGTCACATGCAAAAGCGCAGCGACACTGGTGAGAAGCTAACAAAACACAACGTTCTCTGTTGTTGCACCAACAGAGGTTACCTTTGATGTTGCTGTCTGAACGTACGCTGGTGAATATTTTGGTGTTATTGCAGGAATAACTGCTCTCATAGGGCTGCCGAAGAACTGCATCGCAGCCGCTATGGATAAAGAGATAGGTGAATGAAAGGAAAGGGTTGGATTATATATCTGCTAGCGATACATTAAAGAAAGCAGCGTTGCTTTGAACGATCCCATCTTCTTCGCAGTGATCTACAGACTGATGATCTCAGCTGATTCATCCGTGTCAGTGACCGAAATCTCCCGTTGTTCCGAGCACCACGACCAGATCCGAGCTCTAATCAACATCAACGGTGAGCTGGTTTGCAAAAACTCCGAAGCTGCGTTGAAGGTGAACCATTTTTGGGAATTTTACTTTTCATTTTTTTGAATTCCTGGTTTCTTGCTCCTCAGATGGGATTTTTGCCAGCGGTTCCCATGCGGGCGAGTTGATCTTGTGGGATTCCACTAATTTTCTGAATCTGGCCTACGAGCACATCCTGTGGGAGGAGTCGCACCCCAGCAGCCAGACTGACATAAGACTGGCTGCTCCCAAACCCAGCGAGATGTCTATCCAGCATCTGACCACCAATGGGAGGGTGAGCTCAGGAGTTATGGCAGTAGCTGACAGTTTTGTTGTGAGCCGCAGTGGAGAAAAATACAAACATGGTTTTATTTTGTAGCTCATCCTGGCAGCTGTGGGCAGTGGGCTGTATGTGTACGACGTTGTGACCAAAGCGGTGGTGGCCTACAGGAAGGCTGCACATGACTCCAACGTGCTACATACCTTGCTGCTGTCTGACGGGTATGATGCTGCACGTTGTCTTTGTTTACTAATTAATTTGTTAATTATGATTATTGATATTTGATTGAATTCTTGCTCTGTGGCCAAATTAGTTAAATGAATAAATCTGAGGGCATTACAGAAATCTGGTCGTCTTTAGGACGAAGACCGAAAACACATCATCCACTATAGCATCATAATATCCAGTAAGTATTTAAAAATGACAATAAAACTAATGCTGCTATTGGTTTTAGGAGGATTATGCACCTCTTTAAACGCAGAGGTGTTGAGGGTTTCCTGGTGTGTTTTTACAGTGACACGTTGGAAAGACACCAGCAATGACCGTGGAGAAGCAGTTTCTTTATGTGCATCTTTCAGAGGTCTTTGCTTTCGGTAAAAGGGGATAAATGTGGTTCTATTAGCTTCTGTTTTGCAATGTGTTCTTAGTTTTCACATTTTAACTTAGCTTATCATCTGTAGTGACACAAAAGTTGTGTTATGTGGCCACAGCATTTCTTGATTAGTTATATCTCGATGTTTTGAAAATGCAATGGGCATTTTTTTAGTTTCTGAGATGTTCTTTCAGTAAATACAAGAAATGCGTTCGAAGAGTCAGTTCGTTCGAAGAGTCAGTGCGTCTCTGAGACTAATCCTGACTAATGGTGACCTGTTCGACCACAATTTGTCGACCTCTGTTTCTCCACCTCACACAGGGTTAAGAGCTGGGGAGTGTTTAGGTCTTAGATCCAAAGTTTAAAAACGAGATCAGGTTTATTTTGTCGTTTAGGCTGTGCGTTCACATGGATCCGGGATTTTGGGAGACCAGAAACGATCATTTTTGAAAAAGGGTGGAAAAATCTCTAAATGCCGGTTTCATGTTTGCGTGTGTACATGCGACGTCGTAGCTCCGCCTCTCTCTGCAACCTGCATATGCCTCACTCTCACAAATAACTAGCATAACTTCTTTACGCATGCCTGGTGTTTTTTGCGTCATTCTACGACAGTGTTGTAGCGCCACGGATTGGCCCAGCATACCTACTACAACATTTTCTGTGGTGCTACATGTTTTCTTAATCATTTACGAAAGTTTCCAGTGTTCATCTCCATTTGGACTGGTCCTAAGTCGTCTGATTTTTGAGCTGGTTGGTTAGCACTTTCACCACAGATCAGCATCAGATTGTGCTCAGATTGTTGAAAGGTGCTTTTGTCGGTCGGACATTTTTTACCCACTTTTTATTCCCTGTGGTTTTTTTGAGCAGAGCCATAAATAAGCCCATCCTCCAGGATGAGAAGCAACCCCAAGGAATTGATTGTTTTTAGGGTGCTCCTTTCCGGAACCACACAGAACCCATGGTTGCTCTCATGTGTTTTTTTCTGTTATTATAAATATCTGAAGGGAAATTAACAGGGAACAAGAACAGGGAAATATTTATCTGAGAAATTAGCTTGGACCAGTCTCCTGCTGTTCTTGCTCTTCCTGTAGAATTTCAGTCTTTGGTGTTTTTGTTGCACAGAGGTGGATTCTTTGCTGGCTTTCCTTCCACAAGACCTTTTCTTTGAAAAGCTTTCACCTAAGTTTGCATATAGATATCATCACATCCAGCCGGTCTGAGCAAGCTCTGCTCTGGTGGCAAATTTACCATGCTGTCCTCAGGCAGACACAGTCCTGGCTCTTGCAGGATTCTCCTGGAAAAACCCTTAAATCTTCTCACTACACCTGAAGTTCTTGATCCTGAGAACCAACTCTTCTTCCAGGAGCTGTGCAGGCTAATAAAGCTCTTTGAGTCACTGCTGAATTCTTCACCATAGCATTCACTCGGTTGTTCATCTTGGGCTGTATTTACCTGCGTTTTTAGACCCAGTAGGTACCAAATGGTTTTATGTTATTGGTCTGACTTGTACAAAAACAGTAACCGAATGTGATTGTACTTATTTTAATCATGACTGTAGAGAGGCCTCTTTTAAACAAAGCAGTTTCTTCCCCTCTCTGCTGTTTCTCGAAGCACATTTCCCAAGGTTGCAATGTTATTTTTTTTTTAAAAAACGGACCTAAATAAATCTTTGGGAGGAATTCAGAAATATAATGAAATTTGGTGCTGTCTGTCTGTGTGGTGGTTGAGCCACAGTTTGAGAACGTCGTCGAGGTTAGAGGCTGATATATCTTGTTACGATGAGAAAACGGAATGCATTTAACTTTTTTGTGTGTGTGTGTTCACTAGATACTTCAAGCAGCCTCTGGTCATTTTTTAATCAGAACATGCAGCTTTATGCTAATGTCTTGCTCAGAAAAGCCAAAAAATGCATCTCAGTGGAATAAAATCAGTGTGAAAATATAATTGGAAGCACAACATGTGTATCAGTTTTACTGATCTGTGTCTGTAACAATTAAATCTGTAAGCATTTATAACAACATGGATGTACTACACTTTTTGGCCACATGAGGGTGCAATTGCTCTAAACCTGTTTTATAGATTAGAAGCGGCCTTGCAAAAATCAAATTCAGATTATTTGCATGTTTCTTTAGTCAGTGATAAACACAATTAAAGGCATTTTCTTCTGTAAAAAAAACAACACAAAAATATACGTACAAAAGATCTCAAAAGTGTTCACACCTCCATTTCAAATGTAAGGTTTTCGTGACATAAAATACAATAAATTGTCTGGAAAACCCTCAGAACAAACCCAAATAAAAGTCAAGAGGAAGCTATAACAAAATAAATTAAAAAAAAAATCTGGTTGTGTGTGTGTCCACACACTTAGACAAATACTTAATTTTTTGCACATTTAGATCTGGTTTCAGTATTTAGTTGTTATAGTTACATACATATCATCAATTATAGGCATTCTGATGTATCGCAAATAAAATTCAGCTGTTCTAGTGGGATTTTCCTGACATTTTGCTTACATACATCCGTTAGCTAAAGCTGTAGTTCGCAGAGATGCAGCAAAGGGATCCAAAGGGTTTTGGTTTACAATCAGTCTGGAGAAAGTACAACAGAAAAATGACATCATGATAGCTTTATAGACTACAGCACAGTGAAAACAGTCATCAGTGATTGAAGGGATGTGGTTATGAGAAAACAAGGACATTACAAAAACTGCACAGTTCTTCAAAACTGCTGAAAACTAGATCGCTGTATGTGTTTGATGTGTGACACTGTCCCTGTTTCAGTGAACTGATGTCATGCTCTGAAGATGGCAGCGTGAGGATGTGGGAGATCCAAGATTTACCTTTGGCTGCTGAACCAGCATCTGCAGGTTAACACACACACACACACACACACACACACACACACACACACACACACACACACACACACACACACACGCACGCGCACACACAGCTAGACACCCACATAAAACACTTCATTTCAGCTCTGGTTTAAGTCTTAGGCAGTCCATCGGGTGGTGGGGAGTTTGTTAGTAAATTCACTTACATTTGTGCCTTGCAAAAGTATTCATATCCCTCAAACAGGATTTGTTTTCGGGGGACTAAATACACTTTTCATATTTTTATTGTTTAAAAATGTGAAATTATGTCTGATTTTTCTGTAACTTCCACAGAGACACTAAACTGTTCCAAATTTCCAAAAAAAACATGACAAAATCTGGAAATTTTTGAGGGATTGTTGCAAGGCCCTGTGTTTAATCAATATACAGTGATCTTTTAACAGGGTTCTTTGGAATGTGGACTTTTGGACGATCAAGCAAACAGCCTGGCCCTCAATCAAAGAAGGTCCTGGAAATTCCCAACCTGAGGACACTGGAGCTGACTGGCGATCTGATCGGACACTCAGGAGCAGTCCAGGTGTGAATCCATGATATCTAGACACCATCGATGTCCCGCATCACAGAGATGGTGCCAAAGTTCTTTCGTTATCAACGCTGAACTTCTTCTTTCAGATGTTTCTGAGCTTTAAGGAGAAGGGCTTGGTGACGTGTTCGACGGACCACCTGCTGATTCTGTGGAAGGACGGGGAGAGACAGTCGCGTCTGCGCAGCCAGGCGCTGTTCCAGAAGCTGGAGGAGAACGGAGGACTTTGAGGTTTTCACCCTGATGCCGTCGTCTTTATTCAGGAGAGGAGGAAGATTATCGTTGCTCACAAATCATATGACTGTAGTCTACTGATTACTGTCTACGTTCATTGGTCGACTGATTATTTTTTACCTTTTCATTGAGGAAAGTTTGTTAAAGTGAACAAAAATGGAGTAAAAAAAAAAAAAACTCTTCAGAAACCGAAGTTATTGATTTTCTTTCCATCAGTGTTTGAAATCTGTGGAGCTGTTCCTGAATCCTATTTAGGAGGGGAAAAAAATCCCTGAATACTAATTTTCACATGTTTATCTTCTTAAACCCAGTGTTACATTTCAAAATTCCTGACACATTCAAATTCATCAGTTGTTTGTTTGTTTTGTTTTGTTTTGTTTTTTTTTTGTTTTTTTTTTTACAGTCCTCCTAAGTTTTATCCTCCTAAGTGGTTCTAATGTTTTAGTGAATCGCACCAACTAGTGCCCCAAAAAGCTCGCATATTAAATATTACACACTGTAAGTGTGATTTTGCACATTTTTATTTATTCATGAAATAAATCATATTTCTCAGAGTGACTGGATGCTGGTTTTTCTATTTCGTTATACAGAAACACAGTTTATGGTTTATGTGCTTATAAACCACGACTGCAGCTCAAAAGTGGCACAAATAGAGCTGATGTAAATGGACACATTTGTAATTTTTTTAGGATGACACTTTAGATGACAAACATCAAGTATTTCTTTTTTTAGCCATGCTTTATTTCTTTCATTTCCTAATCATAGTAAGCAGGGCTACAAATATCCACTGCCTTTTTACTTAAGAACAGGCCTGGAACATCCATTCACTAACCTCAGCTAAATGCAGCAAGATTCATTTCAACACAACTTGAAAGTAACTTAAGTTACATAAACAAGCAATGAAAACCTTTTAAAATTCTCTATTAAATTAAGTAAAAAATATTTCTGTTGAATGAATTAAAACATCTTTACGTTTATCTGAGTGTGTTAAAAGACTTTAGCAACTTCTTAGTCTGATAAGAGTTTTAAAGAGGTCTCTAAAGAATTAGAAATCAGCCATTCAATGTGAAACAGTCTACAAGCGGAGGACGTTCAGAACTACTGCCAGGATGCCCAGATCTGGCCATCAAAGTGAGTTTATCAAGAAGAAAGGCTTCAAGATGCTAAAAGACATCTCCAAAAATTTTAAAACATCATCTTCAGGCTTTTTCTACTCTTGTAAAAGTGCCAGGCTGTAAACTCAGAAAGAGACTACATGCCCATAAAAGTTCAACTTTAATAGGCAGTATCCAAGGGGGAATCCTTTGCTCTTTACAAAAACATGAAGATCAGACTGGAGATAAAAACAGGACTTCTGAAAATATGTTCTTTGAAAGGATGGGTCTAAAACTAAATTATTTGGACACCAAAACATGAAATGTTTGGCATAAACCAGATTCAGGAGTCCAGGAAAAAAAAAAATCTTCATATCAACTGTGAAACATGTAGATGAAAGTGTCATGGTTTGGGGATGACCTGCTCAGCTCACCATCATAGAATCCACCATAAATTCTATCATGTATCAGACTGTGTTGGTGAAAAATATTCGACCATTTGTAAGAAAATTGCACCTTCAGCTGAACTGGACCCTGGAACATGACAGTGTATCCACCTAGGACTTGCTAAGAGTTAATAAATGGAAAGCCCTGGGCCTAGTCAAAGCCCAGATCATCTCTTTGAGAAGCTGTGGGGTGACTTTAAACATGCAAGAAACCTCAAAAGCATGTCACAGCTGAAAATGAGGAGTGAGGCAGACTTTCCTCAGACTGATGTCAGAACCTGGAAGATGGTTCTCTCACTAAGGGTTATTTCAACCAAAGGAGGTAGGAGCTTTCCTCTCGCAGAAGATCCATTCTTATGCATATCATGTTAACTAGTAAATAAAATTCTTTTCCAGAGATAAATTAGGTTAGACATCTGTGTTGGTGACAGTGACGTAGCCACTCCATAGTTAAATAACGCTTTATTTATCTCTCACAATACTTTTTTTGTTTGACAGAAAACATCAAAAATAAGACATAATGTGGCGAAAGAAAAATACATGAAGCTTTCAAAACAGACATGGCAGATTTTAGGAAGCTGAAGCATAAAGCTTTTACAACTATTCTGCATAAGGCAGTAAAATCTTTAAAAACACACAGTACAGTTGTCATGGGCAATAATAATAATCATTTTCTCAAAAATAGATTTTTGTCAACTCTACATACACACACACACACACACACACACACACACACACACACACACACACACACACACACACACACATATATATATATATATATATATATATATATATATATATATATATATATATGTGTGTGTGTGTGTGTGTGTGTGTGTGTGTGTGTGTGTGTGTGTGTGTGTGTCACACTTTGATGGTGGTTTTCGTCTATAAATGGTGCAAAGCTCAGGACTGGCACGTTCTCGCAGTCACGGCCATCCGTGTTGTGGATGAAGGCGAAGCTGTCTGTGGTTCTGCCTCAGTAGACGCAAAGCAAGGCTAAAACACACTGAATGCATATCCTATTCAAGTTGCTGCTGCTCAGGGGAAGAGGCATGGCTGTCTGATGTGTGAATATCAAATATTTAAAATTTCTCTCTTTAAAATTCTAGTTATAGAATACCAAAAATATCCCCTCATGACCAGAGACAGCAACTATAAAACAACCCAGCTTCACTGTATTTTTTGGACATGATTAACCAAAGGGTAAATAATAGGGCTGCACCGATTGCAGTTAATCTGGCCGATCACCGATCTTTAAAAGGCCTGACCTGCCGATTATGATTTTGACCAATACCAAATTTTTTGTCAGAAAAGTCACTAAAGATAGCAACGAAGTTGCTAAATTGGGAACAGTAAGGTGACTACTGGTAACCACGCTCACACAAGACGTGATCCGGTGGGCGGGTCTGTCAGTCATCCCTCTCTCAGGGCAGAGCAAAAGGGGATAGTGGCTGATTTTTAATTCTTTGCATAAGTAGATAAGATTGGCTTCACATGTAAGTATTGGTCAATTGCTGATCTCCCAAAATTAAGGAAATCGGGGCCAATTTATCGGCGCACCCCTAGTAAATAAAATGTGAAACATATTAAAAACAAAGCAAGGCAAAGGAAAACTGGGATTTCAGCTGAGTATCTACAGGAACAGCAGACGCATTAGGTAGTTTTACAGTGTGGCACAAGCAAAGCACACCAAATCAGCGACACATGACAGGATTAAGGCGTTTTCATAAGTGATCATCCATAAAGTGACAACAAATACAGTCGAATTGGATGAGAGAAGTTTTATCATGAGTGATTAGAAACCATAACTAAAATGAACCTGAGTTATTTAAAACCCAGGATAAAATCTCATGATCGCTGCAACAGAACCACTGAAGTCCATGAAACAACATCACAGATGTGTTTTCTTTTACTCCAAAAAACCCCCTACAACACTTATGGCTTTTCTTGAGATTTACTTTGTATAGAAAGCAGGAGTCATTAGAATGAACATACTGGAGTGTCTGTGAAGATAAGTGGGATATAAGGCACCTATGAGGGAATCTCTGTGCCTTTGGTTAATACTGCAGTGTGTAACCTATGGTGCCACGGCTGCTCCTACGCCACTCTAAGATTCAGACTCTGAACAAAAACTGGTGATTTATAATGACAGTCTCAAGGGAACAGAGGTTTATGGGTAGCTATAGTTTTAGCCACTAATCACCATCACCACCATAAGATCCTCCAGCTGGGTGCTTTAGTGGTTTCCATTACTTTTTCTACTGATAGTGACCAGAAAATCTGTGGAATCAGAAAAAAAAAAAAAAAAAAAAAAAAAAAATCATGGATGAATAAATTCCCAATTACAGTAGAAGTGATTTCTTGCTCACATTTAACTGCTGGTTTGATGTGCAAATCTTCGTTATATCCACCAGGGGGGAATACATATCCATGATTTGATCTGACTTTTTATTTTGGTCTTTTAGTGAGAAACTCAACAGATTTTTAATTGGTTTTGTTTACGGCTTCAGAGATCTTATTGGATGAAAACCCATGGGGTTGATCGAGCCACATTTGTTTGCGCCCTTAGTACAAGCGTGTGACAAGCCTGAAAATAAATGTATCTTTTACAGCAGCAGCATAATCTCACACATGCGATCTAAGAAAACCTTTGAGTACATTTAGTCTAAGGGGAAAATGATGCCATGCCAAAAAAAATAACTGCTTTTACAAAATCAACGACAAAAATAATAGTAAGTGAAGATTTCCTTAAGCCCATTTCTGTCCTACCTTCACATAAGTAAACATGCGGATTTAGCAAAATTCTACTGGAACTTTACCTGGGACTTTGTCCTTTGATGAGATCAGACTAACACTAAACTTTTTGTCAACAAAGACTTCAGGTGGGTTTGATATAAAACAAAGAATGAATATGAGGCAAAAAAGAGAAAAACCTACCCCATGCCCACAGTTAAGTAAAATGGAGGATCTGTAAATGCTGAGGGCTGGTTTTATCTTCCAAAGGCCCTGGGAGCTTAATTTGAGTGCATTACATCACAAACTCTTAAATACCAAGAACATTTTAAACAGTCAAGCACATTGACTGCAATTGGATAATAAAATAAATAATACTGACTATTTAACTGTGCCTTTCTATTTCTAACATATCCCTTGAGGATCCCTTCATCACTAGCCAGTTTAGCAAATAAAGTCTTTTTTTTTTTTTTGAGGAAACAGAAAAAACAGCAGATATCCCATATAAAGGAATATTGAGTTTTTTGGGAGAATTTGTGCAACATTTTTAAAAGTTCTTTTTATCATCCCATGTATGTCGATTATTACATTTAAAACCAATTTTAAAATATCTTTACCTAGTGGAAAATAAACTGTGGACTTTTGACTGAATTTTAGCTCTAGAGAATAAAAACATAAGCTTAAAATAGAAATTAAATAGTAACGGTAGTGAAGCAAACAGAATAAACACTTTATGTATGCTTGATTTCCAGTTTTCATGAAAGCCGCCCTGGGAATAAAGGGTTACTGTGGCACTTGTGGTTTTGTTAAAAACCATTTTATTTATTATGAAGGGATTTCTTTCCTTAACAACTGAATGTGCTCAACATAACAATTGATTTTTTTTGCTGAGATTCTGCTGCTTTAATAAAAAATAAATTTATTTTAAAGCTTTTTTTTTTCACATCTTTACCAGAGGAGCCAATCAGTGTGTACCTGCAGCTCCTTCACGCATTTTTTGGGCCACTGTGAGGTCCGCTTCCTCCCCAAACTGCAAAAAAAGCTTTGTCCACATGAAACCTGCTCAGATGCTCCCAATTCATTTCTACAGTTAGTGTCACAAAACTAAAAATTCTACATTTGCTCTGGTACAGTGCATTCTGTTTGTTCTGACAGACAGGCTCAACAAGCATCTCCATCGTCCAAACTGGCATTAAAGATGGGAAAGAAGCTATAGGTGCAGATAATTTCTTTTTTCAGGCTACATGACCTTAAAATGTCGCCAACATACAGACCAGCCCTTCGTTGTCAAGTTTATCTATGGGGCTGAAATATTAGTGCAGACTGGGACTGCACCCTGGTGCCCTTGGCGTCTCTAGAGATCAACTCTTGGAATCTTTCCGACATGCTCTTCCTGCTCAGGGCTGCTGGGGGCAGAGGTTGCTTACAGTTTGGTCCCGCACATGTGTTTTTGTGTTTTACAGCTATTAAGGATGAATAATTCCAGCTGAGCACCTTCACAAGTTTGGATAGGAAGTTTAGAGATGTGCACTCACATCTACTAAGAAGCACAATCACTAGAGATGCTCAATTTCAGCCAAGCGCCTCTTGCTCTTATAGCTCATATTTCTTTTGCAAAAACACCCAGATATAAAATGACACAGTTTAAAGACAAGAATAAGTGTAAAAAAAAAAAGCAAATAGCAAAATGGAGCTCAAAATCCAAATGTCTTGATTTGCTAAAGTGCAGATTTCTGGCATGTCACGCTGTATGGTACAGATTGTCAGGTGAGCCATGAGGTCCACGCAGTTTCAGAGAGGTGCCACAACAAAGTGGCAGAAGACAGTCATTCAGGTTGTCAGATGAAAACCTGTTTTTTGGTGGTAGAACACCATGTTCAGCTGTAACAAGAAAAGTGGCTGGGATTTAAGAAGGGAACAATGCCACAGTGCTCATCAGTCAGTGATCTTGTTCCTCTGAGGCGTAAATTGGCCTATTTTCTTGCTGTACGCTGCTCTAGCATCACAGCTGAAATGACTAATTGTTTTCACGCTGGGCTGCATCTCGAGTTCGACCCTGCTCTAGGAGCCAGAGGAGAGGAGTGGAGGAGGTCAAGAGGGCGGCGGAGGACGTAGGCTCTTGCACTTCATATCGTCCAGGTTCTTCCAGTACTTGTAGTTCTCAGACAAGTGTTCCATCAGGTTGGGGAGGCTGGCAAAGGCTACAGCACAGAAAGGAGGAGTTGTTAAAATATTATCCGAAACATATTAACACAGGTACATCATTTGGTGGATTTAAAGGACAGTTTAAACCCGCATTACACTGTTGAGTGTCTGCCTTGTGCTTTACTGGTATAGGAAGACATAGTAAACCAAATGCTAAAGATCTTTTAGACATGTCACAAATGCTGCAACATATACTCTCACTTCCTCTCATGCTACACAATCCAGATGCTCAGTCTGCACTGATAAAGATTTACTCAGTTCTGCATGTTGAATTCTCAAAGTAGTTCCATCTGATAGCAGCATGACCTACTTTTTCAAAGAATTCGGCTCATGACTGACTACTTGGCGGCACTTGTAAAGCAGTGAATGTTTGCTCCCAGAGGGTCACTTGATCCTGAAAAATGGGGGGGAAAAATGATGTGGGAGCATTAAGAGCTACATGCATTTTTGCTACATTTAACTGGACTTCATGTTCTATGCATTGCATTTCTGTACATTTGGACCTGACAGACATTTTTGATATGCCCGGATATATGTGACAGGGCAGTAAACCGTAACAGGATGTTTAATATATTTGTAAGTTTAATAAATTTAGAGTAGCTTTCAGATAATTTATTTAAAATACTAATAAAAACAACTAAGAACGTTACCAAGAAGAAACAGCACTTCCAGACTGTTAGAAATACAGTTACAAGTTAACACAGGTTCACAAAACACTAAATGGTGTCATTGGAATTTAGCTACAAATCATTGGTGGATTTTATGAATTGTGGAAATATGTTTTTTTTTAATAATCATCTTAAACATTAAAAGCATATTTCCTAAACCAATTTAAATGTAGGGAAAAAGTGGTTGCTTTAACTTCAAATCATATCAAATAAACATAGAAAATAAAGTTAGTTTACAGCTAACCTGGAAGCACATCGGCTAATGACTCTGCCCTTAAGGGAAGGAGTCAGTGTTCCTAGGCTTCCGGTGTCACCAGCGGATATGTGGATCACAGAAACGTGATGTGATTTTGCTCTCATTTTATACTGATTCCATATACTATAGATGCAACAGAAAATTGCTCAAATGGGATTAGGTGATAGCACTTAGCTATAAATACAACAAATACAACTCAACTACAAATATTAGTGACAAAATGATTTTCCATCAATGGTCTAAAATACCCAGTTCACTTGAGCTTCACTTTATTTTAAATAGATGGAGAACAAGCATTTTTTCTGTGGCTGTCAGCCTACATCCTCTGCTCAGGAAGAAGATGTGCTGTTGTTGTAGAACGTATGTGCTTTGCTCAAGCACAGCGGCTGGTGTTATGTACATCCTGCCATGTTGCTCCCACAATAAAGGCCTGAGGGGTTCAGAGGTGTTCCTGCCTTTCTTTCTCACACATGGACCTTTCGCTCCACAGTGTGTGCGTTCCCAGTGCTTTCGCGCTCACTTGTTTACATCCTCGTTTCCGGTTTGCTCATGGCCCACGCTGCATCCGTGACCCCTTCCATGAACTGACAACGACCCCATGAATTGTATGCGTCTTGTGTTTATGTATGACTGGAGCTGTGAAACAGTGCTCGTCCCTCTCCAGATCGAGCGATCGTAACCCCCTTACCCGAGCTAGAACTTTCCCAACTCCCCCTCCTGTGACACTCTTGGAGTTTCTCCCACTAGCATTAGAAGTCTTTCCGTGACATCAGAGCTGTGCTGACAGTAAACAACTGTCCTCTCGGGGTTTGTACGAAGAGGGAAATTTAGTAGGAATAAGGAGCTAATATAAGTGTCATGCAGTCCCTTTCCTTTCTAATTGCTTGCTATTCTGGCTTTGATGGGTTGGTTTCATTCATTCTGTCTGGATTTAAAAAAAAGGTCAGGGCAGTGGTTAGTAGGTCTGGCTCAGACAAGTTCTGTTTTTATTAAAATATGCAAACATCTTTATGTGTCACCATAGAGTGGTCTGTCATGCAGGCAGAATTCAACAAAGCCTTCATATTTATATCAATTTGGTCCATCCAAATTTAAGTAGCACATACGCTTAAGCCCAAATTGTTTATCCCCCTGACAGATTTAGATTGAACATTATTTTCACTCATTTACAAAGTTTGTTAATTGCTGATAGGAAATGAAGCAGGCATCTGTCTTGTTCAGGTCACTCTTGAAAAAGAGGTTTTTAATCTGGAAAGTTTTTTTCCTGGTTAAATAGAGGATGCATTTACATCTCAAAAGATTATAAAACAACTGAAAAAGATCATCAATTTTGAAAAAAACAAAACAAAACTTTTTATTTACATTTTATTCAAAAATAACATGTTGGAAATTATTTCTACCCTTCTCAATAATCACTGGAAAGTCTTTCTTGGCATTAAAACAAATGCTTCTTGTTAATATGTTTGTCCAGCTTCTCAATGTTTCCACTGGTAGTTTGTTAGTTTATCCTTGGATATAAGCACTAAGTCTTTGATGTTGGAAGGCCTCTTGCCATCACCCTACTCTTTAGCTTCGGCAGATTCTCTATCAGATTTTAGTCAGAACTCTTGATGGGCCACTATTGTGGGCCACTATTACTTCCAGTCAGAAGAAACATCTTGGGTCAAATTTGTATATTACTTTAAACATAAATCTGAGAAGAGTATGGATAATTTTGGGCTTAACTGTAATGAATCCCTACAAGCAATTTGAGATATTTGTGATATCTACTGTCTGGCTCACAAAATGCTTAAGATTTCAGAAAATCTGTAGTTATTATCAGCCTTAATTTTAATTGAGCTTGACAACATAATGCTGTTTTTCATTTCTTCATTGTATTTTAATTGTACTAATGTTTTCATTTCTGTTTATTGCCTAGTTGTTGTTTGAATTGTATTTTATGGTTAGAATGTTTTTTCAAGACTTTTGGTTCAACTCCTGATGCTTAACTTGCTTTGTAAAAAAAAGAAATGTAAACATTCAGATCAGCATTTTGTCATGCTTAAAGGTATTTATGCTGTTTGTGTATAAGGCAAATTGTTCCACACAAGCCAGCATCAAGCTGGCCAGCATTGAATGAATGCCAAGAGTAACAAGTGAGAACTGTTCCTAATCTTTTCCCATGTGAATGTTGTCACTGGAAACTCTGTCCTGTGACGTCCTGAAGTATGGTATCACCTTTGAGGCGCGCTCATTCTGAATAGTGTGCATATACTGAGATCAGTGGTGTGGAACTCATAGTTTTCTGCCCTGTCATGACCATGTACATTACTTTTTTGCTGTCCCAATATCTTTTTTTTTTTCATATCAAAAGATCACATGTGAATGTAATTTCAGTGCTCTATGAGTGCCCCTGAGTGCTCAGACAATAATTAGCTGAGTTTATCAGACCAGTAGACAGTTTTAAAAGATATTCTGACTTTACTTTTAAATGGACATACACCGTGAAGAATAACGTCAATGAAAATATCAATTAATATTTAGTCCAAAGTTTAAAACAAATGTCTTTATTAGGAAGACTATATTATTTTCTGCTGAACTGCTTTGTGTGACACTGTGACCAAGACAAGCTACTGTTAGCTTGTTAATTGGCTTAACTATCATCCCCATTAGCAAGTCTGCAGTAGGCTGTTTATTTTACAAACTGACATGCTAACTCTCATAACTTGTTGCCTATGTTTGTTTCAAAATGGAGTTACACGAAAGAAAAGCAAAGAGTGGAATTTCTCCATTATGGAAGCCATAATCATCTCAGTGGGAGATGATTATGGCTAAAATGTACAGCGGACTGACAGCCCACAGCAATGGGTGGGGGAAGCAAAGTGTTTCTCTACTCTGGCTTGTCATTAAAAGGATTTTAAATTGCTGGAATGGCAACAGAAATGAAATGAAGAAATTTTGATTGTTTTAAAAAGTTTTTTTAAACTCTATTCTACCTTAAACCAACCCTGACACCTTAAACCAGCCCATGAGCAGAATCAGTTGTTATTTTAGAGAAAATTTACTAAACAGGAAACATTTGCTGGAAATAGCATGGCCATAATAAGACATTGATATGGATATCGAGAACAAAACAAGAACAAAGCATTTTTTACCACAAGAGAATGTGAAACAAGGCAGTGTAGCTAGAAATGAGAGAAGACATCAGATAGTCTTCGGGGAAACAGCTGGAACAAAAGCATGTGAGGAAGAGCCATGAAGCTGACTTTGTCCAGAACAAGAAAAACTTTATTTCTTGGAAAGCTGTTGGGTTTATCCCAGTCTATGAGTCTGATCAGTTACAAGCAGGCTTCACCATTCATGTGGATAGATTTTAGGAACACAGAGGCCTATTTAAAATGAAAATAAACTCCCTACATATAAAAATATCCATGATAGTGCAAGAAATGTTGCTCTTACCATCCCAGGCATCAAACATATCTGTGATGAAGTAGTCTATGAATGAGAGCTGAGATTTGGGCACGCTGCAGGTGTTTCTATCAAACACGGGCATCACCACAGGCAGCCCTTGTCGCTTCTCCTCATCTGTCTGCAAGCAAAGACAAAGATAACAATGAATTCAATAGTTTCAAAGTAAAACAATGAAAGTGATGATCAGAAACAAATGCTTCCCTTCACAAATGCAGTTGCTGTTTAGGCTTTTGAAAAGCTTTGCTAATGTTAATCCAGTTTCCTCCCCACCTGGGCGAAGTACTCCTCCGAAATCCGGCCCGCCCACTCGATGCAGAGCTCCAGAGGCCTGCAGGGGTTTGCAACATCTGCACACTTGATTAGCATCCTCTTTATCAGCAGACGGTTCTCTGGAGAGTTTCTGATGTTGCTCTGACCCTCACAGTCGCTGTTCATGCTCTGTTGACAATACCCCACACATATAAGCATTTTTATCAACAGAAATATAGTAACTTAGACCTGTTGACAGTTGGTGCTAACATAGGCTATGGCTAATCTAACAAGTACAAAGATATAGTGATACACAGCTTGGTGTTAGCAGCCTCTTCTGACTGGTGGTTCTTTGTTGAAATATGATCTGGGAAGACCCTTCCTTCTGTGTCCCATTCCCTCTCAGTTCATTTTTTTTTTTTTTTGTTTCACAACAGAATAAAGATCCAAATAATCAAAGTGGTTTAAATCTTCTTTTAAAAGTTCAGGTTTGATCAGTTTAAGTATTTTAGGCTTTGAACTACAGATGATCAAATGCAGGCCACATTCTGAAGTACCCCTGCAGTTGGAAGCTATGAATCAGACATTGTACCGCCATATTTTCTTTCAACTGATTACTGTGTGCACAACACAATGTTGGACACGGAATAAGCAATCGAAAACCAGTTTGTGGTGCAGCTGACAAAGAAGTTTGATTGCTTATGGTGCCCCCAAGACAATGCTGCCCTGGGAGGTGAGCCATACCAGAGAAGCAACACAAATTAAAGCTTACAAAGCTTCAGCGTTTTATTTCCAGCTTCTCTCTGCAGAAAAAAGCAAGAAAACACCGTCGGCTCAAAATAAATAGCAGCATTATCGTCTGTAGTACTA
This sequence comes from Anableps anableps, assembly GCA_014839685.1. Lineage (NCBI taxonomy): Eukaryota > Metazoa > Chordata > Actinopteri > Cyprinodontiformes > Anablepidae > Anableps > Anableps anableps. Next base: position 26,005,590 of record CM026081.1, read on the forward strand.
TCCATGAATAATGTCTAATTATAAACAGCTTTTAGTTCTATTTTACATGAAAGCACCTCACTTAAAAAGATGGAAAAATTTATAGAATTGTTCATTAAACATTTGGGTAAAGTACAATGAAAACGTGGCTCCCAGGATCGATGTGACAAATCTTCCTAATTTGTTTCAAAGATTTCTCTTGCCTGCAGCCTTTCATGTAAACTGGACTCAGAGGAAATAAAATACATTTGCTTCTAACAGCAACTCCATGACTTGGTTTATATCCTGCAGTAAGCAACACATTCACCTGTGAACCAATTGTTGGTCAATTTTTGTGTGATTCAGACTCAAAACACCTAATTGGGTTGGAGAGATAACACTGCAGCAACTATTTCATGGTTAATTTTCAGCTTTTTCCTCTTTGGACTCTGTGTGCTCTCATAAAAGCGATTTTTTTTTGGGTTTTATTTTGTGCTTTTTACACAATTTATACCAATCTCCTGCCACTTTATTCATAATGAGGTTGAATGGAGAGGTGTGAGGAATATCAAAATCGTTATGGCAACAATTTTCTGACAATTAGGAGAGCACGAATGCAAGAATAAATCCTGAAAGTGCAGATTAAGAAAAATGTTTTAACACTATAGTATTGTAATCAAATTTGACAATAAACTTGGCAAGATATATATTAAAATAAGACCAAACCAGTTTAGAGTGGTTTAGAGATTTAGTAAACTGGATGCTAGTTTATAGGCCACTCTGAGGAACAGCAGAACCAGTCATCTGTGTTGTTGACTGTCACTGCAGAAATCAACATAAAACATGTACCAATGGGTATTAATGATTTAAATCTGAATTCAGTTTTACTTATAAATTACTTTTTATGATTTTAGCTTTTTTTAAACTAGAAGAAATATCAACCTTCCTGCTGGAAATCTTAGAACATATTTGCACAGCCACTGTAATAACAATAATGTAGCAATTGTCTCAGAGGACCGCCAAATGGGGCCTGAAGGATGGTGATACACATGATACATGGAATTATTCATATAGTTATTATCAGTGGTGGTTCTTGCAGGAATGATGCTCTGGGCAAGCCCCTCCTTCTGCTGCCCCTCATCCAATTAAAATGCAAACAATTATTAAAAATTTTTTCCTAGCAGAAAGCAGGTAACCAAGTCTCCCAGTACTCAGCAGCAAGCAAGGGAAACTCACTTCACTGCACATGCATACAAGTAGTAGCAAACTTGTTCAGGGCTTGACCAACAGACAAGATATATTTTATTTTCTAGTTCTTAGATGGCCCAGCCTTTTGTAATGCAGCCCTGGGCAACTGTCAATATAGCTCATTTCAAAAACCAACACTGAATTCTTATCAAATCTTGTTTACATTAAAAAGTCACCATTTCTTTGCCATAAGGACAAAATGACGCCTGCTAAAACTTACACTTGTGCTGGTTTCTTCAATGGCAGCCATTGGCTTGTTGATACTGTTGACGAACTTGCTGACATGCTCAAAGTGCCTGGTCATCTCTGTGGCGAGCACCATGTCGATGATGGCCTGTCGCAGCGTTCGGAACTGATTCCTGTTCAGCAGCGAGAGTGTGTGGAGACAACATGAGAGGCGAGTCAATGGAAAGGTAATACACCAATGTACTGTACAGCTAATGGCAAAAGTACTCATTTCCCTTTAACCTTTCCACATTTTGTTACGTTTATTGTCATTTCTTTTTCTGTCGCACATAGTGTTCCGCATTCAGGCCAAGAAGTTTATTACTGCTCGTTAGACCAGAACCCCCTTCCAATGGTTTTCTTTCACCAATGGTTTTCTTCTTACCACTCATTCAGAGTTGCACACTGTTAGTCTATTGACTTCTGCGTTTACGTCACATAACAAGAACCATAAAACATTACAATTCAAGTGTTTAATCATATTAGCATGACTTGGAGGTGTTTGAAATGTGCTACAGTATATATTTATAGCCACAGTCAGCTTCAGAAGAACTATATTAGATGGTGATTATGCTTTAAATAACATTTTAGAGCAATGGTGGCCAAACTTTGGTGGCCACAAAAATGTATTTTATTTAAATTTTTTACCTGCTCAATAATAAGCCACCAATGCAATATGTTAGTTAAACAAATAGTAATTTTTGAGCAAAAGTGACCTTTTGTGAACATTTTTTATGTTTTTAGATCCAAAACATAAAAAATGTTTTGTAGGCATGTGGTATTAAAAGAAATGCATACAGTTTATAAATTTCTTATGAGGGGTTTCACTGATTTTTGTTTTCTCATCTATTCCCCAAGACAAGAACAAGATTTAAATCATTCTTTCCCCCAAATGTTTGCTAAATTGAGTAACATTTATCAATCAGTTCAATACAGATTTGGGTGCACCCAGGTCTGGTTTTTGGTAAATGTTGCTGTATATTTGTGGTCCTATTTACTATGAAATTAAAAAGAAAGCAAAATATGTGGTTATTAAAAGATGAATACTTTGTGTTGTTCCTAATCCCATTTTCCATTTTAGGATTTCAACATAAAGGTTTTCACCTGCATCAACCAGTTGTGATGGGAGGGATACGTACCATTCTCAAATTGCATTTGGGGGCCACACAAAATCAGTTTAGGGGCCACAAATGGCCCCCTGACCATTCTTTGGACACCCCGGTACCATTCATGATTGCTGATTATATAATAAAGCTTTACAGTTAACAGCATGGAGACTGATATAAAGTCTTATAGAAGCCTGGACCAAGACTAAATAGCAGCATTTCTGAATCTTGTCAACATTTCTCTCTTTTAATAGGAATTATTCAGGTTTGGTTTCTAGTCCTGTCCCTGATGTCAGACTGATCAACCAATCACAGCAGTCATTTCTTCTGATACAAAACACAACACCCCTCCTTTGTTCAGAACAGCCTGGATCAAACCTCAGCTATCTACTCTAACCGACCTGTCGATGTTTTTAAAGATGTTGCTCTTGCCGTCACGGATGGTGAGCTGGAAGGCAAGAGCCGCGTGGTGGCTTTCCAGCACGGCCGTGTCGTTGTAAAGGATGGCCAGTTCGCTACCTGCGTTACACAGGAAGGAGTTGGTCCTGCCTGGGTGGTCCACGTCATGCACTGTGGCTGCTATCAGTGCCGCCACCTCGTCCAGTTGGTCGAGACTGCTCTGAGGACACAGCAAAGATGAAACAGAGATGTCAGTAATGGACTGCATGTATGTACATAACTTGTTAAATATGTAAAACAGATTCTAAAATAACCCCATACCTCTTAACATTAACAGTTGTAGAAAGTTTGGGGTTTCATGGTGTCTTTTTGAAAACTCCATCAATTTAGGTACTATAAAGTGTTAGCAAGACAGTGTTTGGTCTTTTGTTGATGGTGCGTCTTTGATGTCTTTCTTGCAAGTTTAAAAGCAAAGAAGCATGCAATAATTATTTTATTTCTAATTTCTCACATACGTCACTGATATGTTTTTATTTTTTATCTGGTATGTGGACTTTAGTTACTAGGGGATACATCCTTTCTGACCAAAACTTGGTGCAAAAATATCTTTATGCATATTGGAATTTATATCATAGAACAACAAAGTATACATAATCATGAAATGGACAAACACTAATATGATTTTCTACATTTTTTTTTACAAAAAAAAGTTGGACAAGTGGGACTTGCATTATTTTTCCGGCCTGTTAGGGGAACGGTGTCCAAGCAGTTAATCATAGTTTAAAGTTGAAAGTAACTGAGGGCCAAACAAATGCTTTTTTTTTTTCCTTTTTTGATTAAGAATGCAAAAACAAAAAAAAAAAGTAAATGTAACAGTTTCAGCTTTTACTTGGTCAAAAATAAATAAAACAACATAAAAAAAGAAGTTTGATGTAGCCTGTAAATCATTGTAGATCGTATGGATCTCACAGGTTTGCTTTGTTAAAAAAAAAGACCGGATATGGGCCGTTCTTTCTTCAAAGTCTTTATTCTGCCAAGTTTACTAAATGGGTGTGGCCAAATCTTCTTTTGAGTAAAAGGTCCTCTTTTATGATCAAACTGGATTAAAAACAAAAACATAGTTGGTATAAAATTGGTACTCTGTGCTGTACCTTGCATTCAAAAAATTATTAATTTGTAACTTTTGAAAGGCATCACATCAGTGAAAATTTCACTCTAAGATTTTTTTTATGTGTATCTGCATCAACCTCCTGAGCTGGCAAATCAAATTTGTGCCATTTTTGTATTGTGGTCAAGGTACACACAAAATCACTCCAAGGACGACAAATGACCCCTGGACTACACTTCAGCTACTCCTGGGCTGGAGGTTCTTCTTCCACCAGGAACAGAACCCCAAACATACAGTTAGAGCTAAAACCGAAAAGTTAGAATGGCTCAGTCAAAGTTCATAGAAAGGTGGTTCAGCAGTGAGAATAAAAATGCAGCCCCTGATTTAGGTTTTTATTTGTAAAAGAACATTTTCTTTCCAGTTCAAAATTATGCTCTACTTAACGTTCATCTAAAGGCACATTTTGCTTTGTATCTACTGACATAAATGTTATTATTATGTCCTGCCTCAAATTACCTCATTTCACCGACTGCTACTAGTGTTAATTGCACCAGAAAAACACTGCTTCTATGATTAGTTTGAGGACCAGAGGAAAACTAAAATGTTCTGCCAGGACCCACCTCCTCTGGTTAGTAACAGAACTCTGCCAAGAGCTGAAAGTTTACCCAGGGAAGAAATTACAGTTCTCAGAAATTGTTCCCGCCACAACAACACGAAAGGGCAGACATGGTGCTGATCTCTGTAGTCTCCAAAAAGTCCCAATTTTTCTAAGAGTTTTTTGTTTCCTAAGAGAATTAATTCATGAGGCTAACACAGTCCAACCTGAGGCCAGAGGATGCCAGTAAATTATGCTGAGTTAGTGGGAGAGTAGCAGAGCAAAACCTGGCAAGTAAGAAGCATCTTGAGACTGAATGCTGGGGCCTTTGGTGGAGTCACGGCATTTTTAATACCTCAGGGAAGTCAGCAAGGAGAAAAATGGCCATCGGGGTGGCATTTGAAGCAACAAAAATGTCTGCAAGGTCACCATGCAGTACAAGAGAACAGTCCTTGGAAATGTAAATCTGGAAGTTTTGGTTTTGACCAATGTCTTAAAAAAAAAAAAAAAAATCAAGCTGCTCCATCAAACCAAATGTGGCTGGGGTCTCTTACCTTCACTCTCTCCTTGCGCAGAAAGTAGGCTGTAGCGTGCAGGACATCTGCAGCATGTGTGGAGTTGTGGTAGGAGTTGGAAGAGTGATAGTTGGCCTCCATGAGCTGCAGCCAGGAGCGCAGCGTAGCCTCAGAGCAGCTCAGGAAGTCACACACTCCAAAACTGGTGAAAATCTTCAACCCGAGGTAAGTGAGCGGTCTGCAGGGGAGTAAGCAATACAGCAGACACAAGATCAGAAAGTGAAAACTCAGACGGTTTTAGGTTACTGTGTTTCAGCTTTTTAAAACTTATATTAAAATGGTGTTGTATAGGGCTGGGCGATATGAGGAAACTCTAATATACCCATATTTTTTTTGCTATATTACAATACATGATATATTCCATGATATTTTTAAATAACCTCCAATGTTATTTGAAACTACATAGCTTGTAAAATGGCTCTGGTGTGCTCTATTCAAATGGGCCATTCATGTTTTTTGAATCTGAATACATAATCAGAATAAACTGAAATATTCTATTGTAACCATCAGTTGTACACATATCTTTCACTAATAAAAGGACTTCCATTGTCTCTTTCTCTGGTCAACACAAGACCTTTAATAAACAAGACCACAGCAGCAAAATGTACAAGCAAAAATCCACAAGGAAAAATAAAACAGCTGAAACTAAAAAAGGTGCTCTGTGGTGCTTTTAACATAAAAAAATGTAAAATCAAAAAAACTGATGAGGCAAGATTACAAAACAAAAGTGACTATAAAATCGAGTGAGCCAGAACAGTCACGGGTATCAGAGTTTCTCTAAACTATTTGCATATGCTGGGGATTTTGAGCAACAACGAACTACAAAAAATGCTAACATAGTAAACAGTGCCAAGTTCAGGCAATGTCTACAAAACCCCTGTGCAAGAACAGTTTTATCACAGATATTAGTGCATCTCAAAACCATTTAAATAACCATTGCTCTTTGTGTTAGATTTTAAAACACACACTACACAAAGGAAATAATGCTAAGTTCTAATCAAACTTGGCAAATGGCAAATTTAAAAAAAAAAAAACTTCCTTAATTTCTCAAAAAAAGATTGTACGCTCGCCTGAGGTGGTTTTGGGATTTTCCGAAAAAGAGTTAATGCGCAAAAGAGGAAACACATTCACCAAATAAGTTCTGACGTAGCGAACTTACCCATCCACTAGTAGGTCTTTGCACAAAAAATGTCAAAGTCCAAACTTCCAGCACGAAGGGGAGGACTGTCGGTCTTCAGTGTCCAGCTGGAGTCACTCCAGGCTGGGTTGGGAGCAGTGGAGTCGGGGGGTAGCGTAAACGGAATATTTTCCGTCTCTGGCTGGTTTCTAAATGGTGATCTGAAGGCCATCTGTCATATTTACGAATTACAATTCAAACACCTGACTACTTGGTGCAGATGCGCAGACATTTCAACTTTATGCAGAGTACATCGCGGAGGTAACTAAATCAATCAATCATTATAATAAAAAAATCCCATCTGAGTCTTAACTCTGACCTGGACTCTTAAGTAAATGCATCTCGCTATCTGGGAGCTGAGCAGGAGGAGGTGTTGATGCAGGAGGAGTTCAGTTACCATCTCATTCACTCGCTCACCTGAACGTGATGAACTCCTGCTGTCGCCATATGTTTTCCAATCTAGGAGTCTAAACATGCATGTTCCGCGCAGCTTGTTGGACAGAACATTTTTGGGTTGGGAGGGATTAGTGATGATTTGGCAGCGTGTCGGATAAACAACACACAGTTAACACACAGTGAATTAGATGCAGAAAGATAATTATTTGAATAACAATTTATACTCGATGGTTACAATTGAGCCATTTTAACCACCATAAATTGAAAAACTCGATATATATTGAATATATTCGATACATCGCCCAGCCCTAGTGTTGCGGCAATAAAAGTGTCATTCCTATAAAGCGGTATATGCATATAGAACCAGCATGTACTTGCTTTATGTGGTTTAAGAGATGGAGATGTGGCAATCTGACTGTCTGTTGTTGAGTGTAAAGGAAATATGTGTTTCATTTATTACACAAATAACTGGAGATTCCACTGTGAAAGTATGTCAGTACCTTTTATGAGTAGCTGCCTCTAGATCCAGGATGTTGAACTCCCAGCGCTCCTCATCATTCAGCATCTCGGCGATGGATGGAGGAACATCGTTCAATGTTACCGGGATGGCCAGCTGGCTCTGGCTCATATCTAGCAGAGACAGAAAAACCTAAATGCACCATGGGCATACACCTGTGAGGAGAGGGAAACCAGACCCTGGAAGGTTGACTAACAGCCAGATAATGAATGACTACACTGACCTGGATGAACTAGCTCTTTGAACTCTCCACTGTGGCTCTTAATAACCCTAGTGATGTTTTTTTATAAAGTCACTGTTTTGCCTTTAGGTTGCAAGCAAGCTACATGCTTTTTTTAAACGTCGTTTTCTATAAAATTTGAACGTTCCTTTAAATAAAATACATTTATTTACTTTTTGGGGGGAAAAGGTTCATGGTTTTCTTTATTTTAAAACCTAAAAACTAAAACTAAAATATTTTTTCTTTAATGTAAAAATCAAACAAAAAGCTCTATGACATTTTGTAAAAATAAGTTACTTTGTTTCAAAGACACTAAACAACTTTTGTTTAGCTGGACTGAAGGTAAAAATGGCTCTTAGCGTTGTAAAGATTGCTGACCCCTGTCAGTGGTCTTTTTTCTTATGCTGCCTCTAAAAATATGTTTAAAAACATATCCTTTCCAAACTTAGCCTAAACAAAGACCCTGCACGTTTAGACACCAGTGAACATCTTCATGTGGACGCCTTTTCTCCTCGCATGTTTCAGTCCAATTCTCATGTTGTTGAGATAGAAAGCAATGCTGTCTTTACTGTGTCTTTAAAACAAAATTATGTTCTTCTTGTATGTTCTCACATACAAAGTGGTCCTGGCTCAGTTCTATGTGTTTGCTTTGTGACCTGCCCTGTCAGACCACCAGCTCGTCCCACCTATACTGAGTCTAATTCTACAGAGGGTGTCTAAATGTCAAACAGGAGTCACTCCTCTCATTTATCGCCACATGCTTGCTCAGGTTCAGTGATTGCTGCAGATATGATTCACTGACTTCAGTTACCACTATATGACCAACTGAATTTGACTATATTGAACTGGACTGAATTCAGTTGATTGGTAACAAATTTGGACCTAAATTATTTTGAGAGGAATGGGAATGAATTGGGGCTGTTTTTCTTGTTCTTGTTTTTACTTTTCTTCTTAACAAACTGAAACGAACAAAACTGAGTAAAAGTGAAATGTCTCATTTTGTGCATACCACTGTGAAAACAACTGTACTCAAGGAGCTACATACCGATATTTGAGAAAAGTTCTCAGATATAAGTTGAAGTCTGAAAACCATTGCCTGTTCAAATTCTTTTATTTTTTGGTGTTTAGTGATGTTTTGAAACTTACTTTTGCTGAAAACATATTCATTTCCAGAGAGTCTCCGGAGCCCATCCTGAAGAGCATAAAGAAAAAACCCCAACATCATCTTGTGATCTTAACCAGAAAATATTATTATTATTATATAATATTATTATTATATAATATTATTATTATATAATATTATTATTTTTACCAATCCTCCAGTTTTTTTTAATTGTAGCACCAGCTACAGTAAAAGTTCAGCTATCAAACATACATTGCTAGCAGCCTAATATGAGATGTTAGGCTGCTAGCAATTAAAACTTTTGCAAGGCACTGTATGTAAGACATGGCTGCTTCTTACACTCATAAGCCCCCCAACCAGGTCATTGGTGTGGGGGTCATCTTCTTTGGAAGCAAGCTGAGGGGAGTAGAGCTCGGTGGTCCTCAGGATCTCCAGCACGCGATCCAGAGCCTCAGCTACTGTCACCGGACTGCTCTCCTGGGCTGCGTTGATGATGTTTATTACCTGCAGATGCAGAGCGGAGTATAAATGTCCCTGTTACACACAAACACACCACAGGCCCTCTGCATAACATGCAATAACAGAGTGGTTCTTTGTGCATGTGTCATGGAGATCTGCATGTGATGCGCTGCGAATCTCTTCTGGAGCAAAACAGCCAAATAAAACTATTTCTGAGTACATAAGAGCATCATAGGACCTGCAGCAAGAGGCAAAATGAGACAATGTGAAATACTGTTAGATGCGCCACAATGTGATCCATCCAACAGCTTTATTTGGGTAAATCTGTGGGAAATTTGTTCCCTTAGACTTTCAATTCATGATACTATGGTTATTTCACCTTATAAATAGTTACTTTTTCTTCCACATATGTGATAAATACAGGTCCAAAACAAAACAAAAAAAAAAAAAAAAAAAAAAAAAATATTTGAATGCAGATGTTAGATTTTTTTAGTGTATCTTTTCTAATACACCTATAGGTTCAAATATACCCATAATATTGATAATATTTCTGGCATAAAATTTAACCGGATATTTGACCACTAGTCTTTGCAAAATGCGTAAAATTCAAATCCAATTTAAAATGGTTAATTTCCTGTCCCAGAACCAGCTTTTAAAAGCGCTTCAAAATGTTCAACAGACTTGAGGTTGGGGGCTTTGGACAGCCCTGCTTTAAAGCGTTGGCGGGTAAATAATCTGCTTGTTGAAATAATTTCTAGCAAAGCAGTTTTTACACTTTGTGGAGTGTTTCACAAAACAGTTTACACTTACATAAAATTGCTTAGAAACTAATACTGCCTCATGATTCAAATAGATATGAAGGAGTAAATCGGGAAGACTGTACCTTCGTGATGGGAGCCTCAATTGTCATTGAATGGATTCTTGCAACAGAAGAATATCTCCGGTTCTGTAAACTAGAAGCTGTAATAAAGAAGCCATAACTGTTAGTACAATGAAAACTTGGTCTATGTTCTTGTTGGCGTGTATTTATCTATATCTAAATCTATATATATATATATATATATATATATATATATATATATATATATATATATATATATATATATATATATATATATATATATACATATATATAGACACACACAGAATAGCCATTTAATTGTTTGACATCTTAAAGCATTCTGCCTTATGGAGGAGCAATTTCAATTTTAAAAAAACCCGAGGTAGGCAGAGAAGAGGAGAAGCTGCATTCAGGAGAGCTCTCTGAAAATAGCAGCTGCTGCGTCAAAGAGGGTTGAGGGGTGGAGGGTGGGTAGGGGTGCAGATGTCATCGGCCTACAACATCTCCCTTTAGGATCTCTTCAGCTTCAAGTACCAACCATAACACCGTCTGACTCACTCTCTGACTTTCCATCGCTAACCCACCCCCTCCCCCTTCTTTCTTTATTATTTCTGTTTCTATTTTATCCCATTTGTGTTTAGCTCATTCTGTCCTTCCATTGTTTTCTTCACACAGTGGAATGAATGTGGCTCTATTCAATGAAGCAGGCCGAAAAAAATGGAAAGCTTTTAAGCTGACCTACCGTCACTGCCACGGGAACCAATAGATCTGGCATCAATTGAATCTTTCCTTCTGTCCCTGTGTCGCAGTGAATGGCACTCTGTTCAGGAAATGAAGACATTAAATGCAAGTTATTTATGCTGAGTGGAGACTTTGCGTGGGTATAGAGATGCCTTGTTGCTAGTTTTGTTAATTAAAACATTGCCATAAATGTTTGTTGAGACAAAACAAAAAATAAAATCGATGCTGTTTTAAAGGCTCTTTCAGTTACTCATACTTTAGCTCTGCAGTTTCAGATTTTACCTGTGACTCAAATATAACTACAACTCTGTTTTCTCCTCTATTTTTTGCAACTGTTTTGCTCCAAGTATTTTGATTTATTTCTGCACAGGTTTCACAAAGCAGATTGCACTGAATATATAAAGAAGCAACTCCACCCTTCAAGTCCAAAATATGGGTGTAAATGTTTTTTGTAGCAAGTCATGTTTTTTAGTTATTTTTTTATTTTTTATTTTTTTTTACTTGAAACTTTCTGCTTGATAAATAATGAAAAAGACTCTTTGATTTGTATTGTGGGGTATTGCTTGCTGACAACTTTCTGGGTCCGAAAGCCATCAAACCTCACAAAAAGACACAATCAATTCTAATGTCTATAACATCCTGACCCATTTTTTGCAAAGTTAGCTGTGTAGCAGGTTGCTGTTTTCCCTTTTTCTCTGACTTTCCTTTCATTTTTCTGCTTAATCTGCATTAAGCAAAGCAGTTTAATGGACTTTGAGAATGCTATGGATAAATATGCATAAAGGGTAGGCTTTCCTTTAAATGCATGCATAATGTTGCATTTAAATGTGGACAAACACCGTCAGGACAAAGAAATGTTGCCTAATGAAGCCACTTTTGGAGCAGATCTGACTTTATGTCTAGTTTAAGAGTTAGGAGCAACTCAGGTTTGCAAACCTGCAAATAGCTTTATGCACCTGCTCCTGAGTGTTATCTAAATCACGACGTTATGTTTCAGGTTCTTGAAAGGCATCTGTACATATAGACAGGAATTAAGACACAGTAATTAGTTACCTGACTGAGAATGGTCCCCGCTGCATCTATCTTCTTTGTTCATCTTGAAGACCTGACAGAAAGATGTAGACCAGATTTCAACTCCTTATCCACATTACTAGAGAGATCAAGAACATTGCTTTTTTTTTTTTTTTTTTTTTTTTTTATGAACTTGCTGTAGGTAGCTAAATACCCATAGGACTAAACCCAGTCAAAATCAGGTCAGTACCTCCTTGCTAGTACCTTAACTAGTCCAAATTGAAGTGATCACAATGTTATGGTGGATCAGTGCATGTTTTTTTAAGAACAGGTTCTGCAAGTTTGTCCCATATTTCTCACTACTCAGCTCTTCCATTCTCATTTTAATGCCATTGAAAAAGATTAATTCAGGTTACTCTTATGTTCAAACTTGTAGCTCACACATGCAGCTGACAGTTTGTACAGTACACTGTGTTTGTCACGTCAAGGTTATAGTTATGGATGTGCAAGGCCTCTAATCTGGTTATAGAAGATTTTCCTCACCCAGTGACTCACTGTACCTCCATAGAGTGGACAAATAAACAAGCTCCGTTATGTAATAATCAATGTGTGTCTATAAACATAATGTAAAGTATGTCATTTAAATTTTTTAGGTGTAAAATTTGAAAAATATGTTGGTATTAGATAAACAAAGGGATTATTTAAATCCAATTTACAGTCATCTACATTTTATGAGGGGCAAACAGTTCAAAAAATCACAGTTCAGGTCATGGGGGAGAAACTTCCATGCTTTCAAGAACGGGATCAGTTGCTACCATGTCTAAGAATTTTTATTCCCCAAAAGCTGGAATGGCTGTAATTTGGCTTTGGCAGTCGCTGACTAACCTTGTGTACACAACATGAAACAGAACGATGAGCTAAAGCTGCTCTCTGTGCAGTACCGCCTGAAGTATAAATAGCTTTGGCACCTGGTTTCTCGCCTTCGGAGGCCTTAGAGGGAGATCCTGGTGCTTAGCTGTAGCTTAGCATGGTATGATGGTATTGGCCTGGAACTCAGCTGAGAGCAGCAACACGTCTGCTTCATGGTAACTGCATGGTGCTCTGCAGTCCTGAAAGCATGTCGGGCTATAATTCCCTCAAGATGTTGTATTCAAACTTGACAATTTAGGTTTAATTTCAAGTGCAGAGAAAAAGTATTGGTCCTCTTTCTTGAGTATTGATATGTTGATTTACTTTTAGATGTTTCAGATATGATTATATGAAATACAACCTGAATAAACAGAAAATCTATTTTGATATGCCGATTCTATTTATTACAAGAGAAAAAAAAAAAACAACCAAGCACTAGTAAAAGTCTCCTCAATCTAAAAACCGTGCAACCCAAGACGGCAACCTCAAGCATTCATGACAATAAGTCTTTAACATCAGTTCATTTTTTTGTGTGAATAAGAGCTGGATTTGATGATGCGCTTTGGATCAGTGTACTGCTGCATAACTCCGGTAAGTTTAAGATTAAGGTAAAAACAAAAACAAAAAAACTACAACAAAAACAGATTGATGTCCAAATATTTTTCTTCAAGATTTTCTGGTAGAGAGCAGAAGTCATGGTTCCATCAATTATGGCAAAGTGTCCAGGTCCAAAAGCAGCAATGCAGCCCCAGATCAGTTTAGTAATAACTTTGTAACCCTTTCCAGATTAATAGTTATCAATGACTTTGTTTCTCATCTGTTCTTGATATATTTTTAAACTGGAGCATGACATCTTTGAGATCTTTAAGTTTGGTTCTTGTTGTCAGACAGATTTAATTTGAGAGATTTCTTGACTCTACTGGTCTAGCAGAAGTTAGGCCTTGTTGTGTCTTAAGAAGTAACATCTTTTTTTTCTGGAATTTTCTTTTTATTTGAACATACAACACAGTAAGAAGATCTTGCATTTCCTGAGGTTTTGTAACCCAGTGGAGTGGTATTAACAGAGCAGTAAGCAATGCATTATAAATTTTGTACATCATTGTACCTCCAACTATCTCCAAACCTGAACTGAAAAGGCAAAATAAAGTGTCTTAATCCAACTTTCTGTTGTATGAAAGCCTGGAGAATAATACAACATGGCCCAACATAGCAACTCCAAACTATGAAATGTATAACTGTATAAAGGATGCATACAACCCAACAAAGATCTGAAAGAAAAAACGTAATCACCTGATTATTGTTGTCGGTATGAGCTCGCTTGATGGCTACGAAATGTCGGATTTTTCTGTTGATAGAATGATAAGAATCTGTCAGAGATCTTTGAATTTCTTGTTAAGCTAAATAAACTATTCTTGCATTGCATAAATTTAACTTACCCGCCCTGGCCGATGACGGGAAGTATCTTCACGTGCTGCTGAATGCTGTCGCCTGACTTCTTTCTGGCAAAGTAAATACCTTGCCATTCCTTTAGAAACGATGGAGCAATCAGTCTGATTAAAACCTCCTTGGTTTACAAGCTGCATAGAAATGGATTGACAGATGGATCTAAAACTCACTTTGCCTTTTTTGATGCAAGTGTTGATTGTATCAAGTAGATCGGCTCTGTTCTTGTCGCTCTTGGGAAGTTCAGTCAGTTCTTTTCCAATCAACTCCCCCCTGTGGTATCCCATCATCCTCTCAAAGGCAGGGTTCACATACTAAGTCACAACCACAGAAGCTTTAGAGTCAGTGGATGGATTAACATTTTGCTACTTTCCTACTAACATCTGTTAGATTAAGAAATGTTAACTTCCAAAATTAAAATGGACAAATCAAAATCAAGCAACAAGCTCGTATCAATGACATTACTAACAAGGACTGAAATTTCTTGATACCTCTTTAAAATAAGATTCCCTTTATAAATGACCAGTAAAGCGTTAACAAAACAGCTATCAAAGATGTGACCACTTAATAATCCATTAACAGGCAGTAATAATAACAACAACAACAACAACAACAATAATAATAATAATAATAATAATAATAATAATAATAATAATAATAATAATAATAATAATAATTAAAAGTTCATTAATAATAATAATTAGTTAATAAAAACTGAAATATTTGTTATTTTACAATAAGAGTCCTCTCATAAATGACCAATAAAGAGTCCAAAAGCCATATAATAATTAGGCTGTAAGCACCTAATACACCAGTATTATTAATCAAAATTAGAATAAATTTTTTTATTAATTGAAGATAACAATAATTCTTGGTAAAACTTTACAATTACAGTCCACTATCAGTTGCTAATAAGATTTAAGCACTTAATAAACAATAATAATAGTTTTACAAAATGATAAATAATAGGCAATTAAGTATTACAGATGAAATGTCTATCTGTACAGCTTTTCAATAGAACCCTCATACATGACGAATAAACGGTTAATAAAGCAATTACTTAAGTGGTTAGCAGCTAAACCATTAGTAAGTACCACTACTAGTAACAAATGGTTAAATAATAATGGATTAATTATCTATTAATAAATTAACTAAATGCGCCGATTGCTCTCAGTTATGGTATGAAAGAGTTAAATGTGATACATGGTATTAAAGTGCTATGGTTTTTTTGGCTGTATATAGACACCGGAAAATGTATTGTAAATCCCACCTGAATGATGTGATCCTCACTGGTGATTTCCACAGCCTCTTGGCAGTACTCCAAAGCCGTAAAGACGGAGTTGCAAGCCCTATGAATGAGTAAACTTTCTGTAACTGAAAATGGTTCTAAACATGCTTCAAACTATATGCATCTGTTCACGCCGTAGCAAGAGCCCATTCCGTGTGCCGTACCTGAGTTTGAACTGGCAGCGCACCTCTCCATGTTCAATCTGGATGAGTTCATTATAGCACGCTGACACACTGCTGTTCTCCACAAACCTCTGGAGTCCGACCCAGGTTAAATGGTGTTTGAAGGAGAGGCAGAGAGAGGAGAGGGAAATGGAATGAGTCAGGATCCATTCAACTGCAACTTGTTTAGAAACCACCCACGTCATTTTCACACCGTTTAACACTACAGGCAGCACGACTCGCACTCAGAATGACAGTCATGCTCCCATTTTTGGAGGGAAACTCGAGTTTTCTGTTTAACTAAGTCCTTGAGTAGCACGTAAAAAACAGCTAAGAGAGGAGGAAAATAGTTGGACATACTCTGCTAAATCCAGCGCAGAGGAGAGGGAGAACAGATGGTTCCTCTTGGTCAGGGAGTCTATGTATTGGCAGAGAAGAATCATTACCATGTGCATTTTTCAAAAACACGATTACACAAAACCACACCTACAGTGGATGGAAAACTATACAGGTCCCGTAAACTTGTTTTCTAGGTCAAATTCTAAGAAAACAGCAGAAAGACCAAGTAAAGCTAACAGCTTACCTTGCAACAAAGTCCATACCTGTTTTTACACATTTTTAATCTCTTTACAGTCACACACTTCAATGTGTTTAAAGGGGATTTTATGTGATAGACCAACACAAACTAAAAGAAGTAAAATATACATGGTTTTCAGTTATTTACAAATAAAAATTATAAGTGTGGAGAACATTTTTATATACTTTGTAGAACCACCTACTTTTGGGGTGTCTCTATCAGCTTTGGACATTTAAACTGGAATTTTTTTTGCCTATTCTTGTTCAAAATAACTCAAGTTCAGTCAGTTTGGATGGAGAACAGCTGTGAACATAAATTATTTTTGTAATTGATTTTTAATTAGAATTAGTTCTGGACTTTGACTGGACCACTCTAAAACATGATCATGGTTGATCTAAACCTTTGTATTGTACCTCTCGCTCTAGGTTTATGGTTTTTGTCCTTTTGACCCAGTCCCAGTCCAAAATTTCACTCTATAACAATTTTTTGTCCAGAACAGCCCTCTGTTTAGCTATACAAACTCTGATTAGCTTATTTTCCCTGCTGCAGAAAAGCATTCGCATAGCATGATGCAGCCACCATTGGGGGGTGTTGTGTTCAGGACAACGTGAAGCATTAGTTATCCTATGCACGTCATCCTAAATTTTCAAACATTCCTGTCACCTTCTTACCAAGGGCAGATTTAACGAGTTAACCAATAACTGTCATGTTAAAAGATTCTTAAACCTGTGTATCTCCTCCATATCTACCCTGGACCACTTGGTAGCTTTTATGACTGGTGCTGTCCTTGCCAGGACAGTCAGTTTATGTGGACAAGCATGTCTTGGTATGTCTGCAGTAATCTAAACCTGCTTTAAACCTCTGTACAACTTTCTCCCTGACCCATCTGCTGTGTTCCTTTGTCTTCATGAGGCTGTTTGTTCACTAATTTTCTCTAGCAAACCTCTGAGGCCTTCACAGAACAGCTGGATGTATATGGAGCGTGCAATACAAAAGGACAAATTCCATTTACTCAATAGGTGGCTTCTGAAGTCGGCTGATTGATCTTATTTAAGGGTATCAAAGTAAAGAGGGCTGCATATTGATTCTGAAACAGTCCAAAAAATTCAAAACTTCAAATCCTTTTCCACCCACCATCCAAATAAATACTTATCTTAAAAGTAAAGCTTACTTTTGTGGGATGACAGCAAGAATAACCGTGTTTTCCGAAGGCTTTGTGGCACGGATCATCCTGAAAATGAAGTAAAGTAAAAACTCAGCAGGAGAATCAACAACACATCATTTAAATCCGACGCTACACTTTGGAGAAGTGGCTTGGACTGAGGTGCGGGACAAACATGTGGGCAAAATGGGGGTGATGTCACTGCCGGAGAAGAAGGGCAGAGCATTTCTGTGTTTGACACAGAAACACCAAATGCGGCTTGTGCTTCAGAGGTTTGGCCACCGAATCCACACAGCTGGCAGGAAGTGTGGGAAAGTGGTCTGGAGGTGGAGAAGCAACGAGTCGACAGTGATGGAGCACAAAAGGAGCAACAGAGGGAACAGATGATGGCAGAAGTCCTCAAGGGAGATAAAGATGGAGAAAAAAATGATATCAAGGAATGGAGTGATAGAGGCTAGGTGTAGCAGCAGCCAGGACTGCGGTAATCAGAGGACAGGGGAGGCTAATGGATCAGTTTCTTGGGAAAATTTTGAATATACTTACAATAAATCACTTGACTTAATAAAATATAAAGTGCTGAATTTTGTTGCAGATCTTTGGACTGCTCAGAACTATTTAATAATAACCACATAACCCTGCAGGCAGGACACTTACACACACTTGTCTGGGGTTAAAACAATGACAAATAGGCAATAATATATTTTTGTAAATGGCCAAAGAACATCCAGTTTTTGATAGCTCTGTTCATTAATCTGTACTTTGAGTGTTGCACTAAAGCCAGACACAGAACACATATTAAAGTCAACATGTCCAAAATATTCCTGGAAAGCTCGGCAGGAAGGGGAAACAGTGAAAAACAGAGGACTAAAAATATCCTCTGAATAAATCCTCATATGCTCATGCATGCCACAAAGCAAGAGGGGACAGAAACACACAGCAGTATGAACTTAACAGCTGCTAAAGCACAAAACGTAGAGCTCCTCTGCAGCTCTCATGTCAGCAAATTAACTCATTGTTTAGTAATTCAGGCTTACTTTACCACGTCTTTCCTTCAGCCTCTTTTTGATTATAACATCCTCATTTATCTTTTTTAAATGCAAAAACTTGTTTGACGTTGTGCTCAGGGCTCTTTGCAAGTTTATTATGTTTCTGGTGCCTGAAGTGAACACGAGATGGCGCCAACGAGCCCTCACAGCAAAGTCCCATTCAGTGCATCTGCTTTCAGACAAGTTGAACTATTTCAATGAGACGTTTTACAGTCTCACCGTAAAACCGTACGTCTTTTACAAAAAAAAGAAAAAAAAAAAGAAAAAAGGAAAGATATCAGCAGTAATATATTGAATAAATAAATTTTCTTTGGTGTCCTACAGGCTGCTGTAGTACAGCGGATTCCCAAAGTTTTCAGCCTCTGACCCCCAAAATAACAGCCAGACTGGTGACCCCCTAAAAATACCCCCTAAAAGTATGTAAGTATTTCCCTCTATCTACTTAAAAATAAATATATAGAGTCAAATATTTATATGCATTTTTGAATAAATTTCTTCTGTAAAAATGATTAAAAGGTATATTACTATATAATATTTAATTAGACATTTAATGGTACATTTATTTATTTCATGATATATTTATTTATTTAATTTTGATATATTTATTTTATTTAATTTTGGCCATTTTGGCCCTACATACACCTCAGGGGTCACATCACTATGATTCTGAAAATCATTTCGCGACCCCCACACTTGGTGTTTCGCCACCCCACCAGGTGTCCCGACCCCCACTTTAAGAACCTCTGGTGTAGTCTAATGAAACCTGTGTTCAGGTTTTGGAATTGAAACATGCCATATTTCGAAAGACTATAAAGAATATTTCTATAAATATCATGTTTTCTCTCATTTATTTGGGTCAAGGCTCACCGGCAGACGGCCTCGGGCTCAAAGTAGCGCGAGTGACGTCCGTCAATGACGATTATCTCGTGGTGCTTGTCCAGGAAACACTCGACGGCAGACTCGGGCGTTCGTGCGATGTTACACCTGAACCCAGCGCGGTCGCAGGCCCACCAGAAGGCATCGCT
This sequence comes from Anableps anableps, assembly GCA_014839685.1. NCBI lineage: Eukaryota > Metazoa > Chordata > Actinopteri > Cyprinodontiformes > Anablepidae > Anableps > Anableps anableps. The sequence continues at coordinate 26,024,900 of CM026081.1, forward strand.
CTGGCTGTCCTCCTTGGCGAACACCAGCAGAACCTGAGGAAGACAAGGGAACCAGGATTAGACGGTTTGACAATCACAGAGACACCTATTATGTTTTTAAAGAGATTTTAAAAATTCTCCTCTGTGGTTTTACTGAAGAGATGTAGTGCCTTGCAAATAATTATCATATCCTGTAAGCTTTTCCACATGTTGTCATGTTGTCACATCACAGCCAAAAACTTTAGTGTATTTTATTGTATTATTTGCTAAAAACAAAAGAAAAGAGAGCCATGTATCATTTTCCCTCCACTTCCCTATTATGCACTATTTTGTGTTGATCTATAACATAAAATCCCAATAAAACACATTCATTTCAGAAAGGTACCATGTATAACTGTATTCTTGTTCCAGGTCTTTCTGGAACAACCTTGTCCAGGAAACACTCGACGGCATTTTTTCCAGGTAGTTTTTTTTGTTACAACTTTTTTTAATGCAAGCTTTTTTTTCCTTCTGCATATTTTTTTTTTCCAATTTTCACATCAGTATAAAACAAAGAAAAACATTTCAAATACTCCTCTCTTAGTTTACCCACACACATCTTTGGAGAGCTGAACTCTCCTTCACTGCATAAAAGAAGCACCTTTCTTATAAAAAAAAAATGAAGAAGAGTATCTAAATTTTCACTTTCTCTCATACTTTATATTTACTCCTTTGGCTGAAACTGAGCAGCAAGCAGTCCAAAACACAGATCTGTATTTCTCCCTATCAGACACAGATCCCACTGAGCTTTGAGTTGAGTTTTTGATCTCACACTGTGCTTGGGCCACTGACACACCAGCCACCTTTAGTACAGTGGTGCAGAAAAGCAACAGAGCACACAGGCACGCTCTCGTGCACCCAAAGGCAGCTGGTCTGCAGCCAGAACTAACAGCACTCGGCTCTGCCTCGCAGCAGCATCACCTCCTGACTCGCTTTGAGGACAACAAAGGATACAGGGACGGAGTGAGAGTGTGGCGGGTCAGCACTCAGAGAGAGGGGAGATAATGAGGGAGTGAGTAAAACAAGTAGAGAACAACTAAAGTCATGACTACACATTTCTTGCACTGGTAAAAATAAATAGTATTTTGTATGACATACTGTCCTTCACAGCTGGGCCCAGAAAAAAAAAACTGACAAAAAGAACGGGTGGAACTGGCTCAAGAGGACAGAAACTGAAGCAGCGGTCAGAGGGAGAAGGTGGACTCGTACTTGTGAGTGCCTGTGAAAGATCTACAGTCTTTGATCCTGTGCAGGCTTGTGTAACCATGATGCTCGCATGTGAAATTCCACACACAGGGGACCCCACGGACACTGGAGCGCACACCTTCCACCCGAGAATGTTACCAAGAAAAGGCTGAGAGGAGGCGCCGTTGGTCTGAGCAGTCCATCAGATGCCCACCGACACATTGAGACGCACAGCTGCACTGCATCACACCAGCATCAGCGTTATAGCTGCACACTCATCTGCATGTAACTCTCTAGCAGTGCCAACTGATGACTTTATCACAATTCTAAAGCACCTTTAAGCTCCATTTCTATTTGTAAATTTATCAAGCAAATATTCCTCACTGGCATCACTGAATGAAAACAGTGAAGTTAGTGTTGTGTTGCTAAGAGATATATTTAAAAATATATTCCAAAAAACTATATTTGAGCATGAATACCTCAGAGCATCTCAATTAGATTTAGGTCCAGATTTTGACTAAGTCACTTCAAAAATTTCTTTCTGTATGTTATTTTTTTATTGAACCATTCAGACATAGATTTGGATATTCACCTTCTGGATTTTCTGTTAAACAGCAAATTCATTGTTGAATCAATTACAGCAAGTCATCCAGGTCCCAGAGAAGTAAAGTAGTCCCAGACGATCCTACCACCATGCCTGACTGAGTGATATTCTTCTTTCTGAAATGCCGTGTTAGTCTTAAGCCAGATGAGACACAACACACGCCTTCCAAAAAGTTCCACTTTTGTTTCATCAAGCCAGAGAATATTTTCACAAAAGTCTTGAGAATCCTGAAGATGTTTTTTAGCAAATGTGAGGCAGATCATTATTTTCCCTTTGGTCAGCAGAGGTTCTGGCCTTGGAACCACCCCAATGATGCCGTTTTTGCCAAGTCTTATTGTTGATTCTAGAACAGATCTTAACAAAAGAAAAGAAGGACTACAGTGTTAGATGTTTTCTGCAGTTTTTTTTTTTTTTTTTTGGTCACCTCCCGGATGAGCCATTGATTTGCTCTAATTATGGTAGGTTAACTGGGGAAGTTTAACAGTATTCCATGTCGCTGGAGTTCCAAAGCCTTAAAAATATCTATGCAACGCTTTCCAGACAGTTAGATGTCAATGATTTTGTTTCTCATTTTGAATTGATTTAGATCACGGCATAATCTGTAACTTTTTTTTTTTGATATTTTAGCCTACTTCATTTTTTTTTTTAATTTTTAATACTTTTATTAGTCCCCCAGAGGGGAAATTATATTTTTAGTACAAGGTAGACAGGTGTAGCGCGATGGGAGCAGCAGAGGGGGGCAAGGGGGGGAAAGGGGGGGGGGGGGGGGAAGAGCGAGAGAGCTAGAGCAGAGAGAGTAGAGAGAGCTGAGAGAGATGAGGAGAAGAGAGAGAGGAGAGAGAGAGAGAGAGGAGATAGAGAGTAGAGAGAGAGAGAGACTGGGCGGAGAGAAGAGAGGAGAGAGAGAAGAGAGACAGAGAGAGAGAGAGAGAGAGAGAGAGAGAGGGGAGAGAGGGGGGAGGAGAGAGAGAGAGAGAGAGAGAGTAGAGAGAGAGATAGAGAGAGAGAGAGATAGATTAGAGAGAGAGAGAGAGATGAGAGATAAAACAGAGAGAGTATATATATATATATCTATATATATATATATATATATATATATCTATATATATATATATATATATATATAAAACAAAAAATGGCAAAAACGGCATCAGTGGGGTGGTTCCAAGGCCAGAACCTCTGCTGACCAAAGGGAAAATAATGATCTGCCTCACATTTGAAGCTGCTGCTGGCTGATTCACATTTCCAGAGTTCAAAGGTCAATCTGCCATGTTAAAAATAGATCTGACTGAGACAGTGTTTCTAATTATTTGTTTGTTTTTATGATGTAATAAAAATTCTGTCCACTTGAATCATATCAATCATGTAGTAAAAACCCAATCTAAATGTGAGTGCTCTCCGGCTGATGTTACTGTAATGGGGCCCATGGTACAGTTTGTTTTCCTGAGGAGGATAGACAGGCCTTAAAAACCTAAATACCAAACATAAGCAGTTGTGCACATTTGTAAGCATATTTGGATGAAGTTTTATGTGTTATGGATTTTGCTTTCATTTTGTTTGCTTTCATCTGCTGAGCATATACTGCGTTTCCACATCAAATATAAGCGGAATTACCAAGCAAAAAGTAAACATTAGAAATTAGTCTGTTCAAAAGATGAACACTCTCCTGAATAATTGATGCTAAATTGAGGAGATGAGCAAAACAGTAAATCATGTTGTTCTGAGACCTGGTGGGGAAGCATCGACCTCAAATTTAGCTTTTAACAAAAATAAATTCCACAAAAATATTTCATATATATTCACTGGTGTTTCTCATATATTTCAATAGAACCTTTCTACATGAGGATTAGAGTCACAAATTCACTTTTTCAAACAGTTCACAAAAGGCAGATTATAAAGATGTATGGAAGGTCTTTGGATGTCAAGCTAGGTATAAAACGTTCCTAAGACAGGTGTGAACTGACACAAGGTCAGAAAAAACATACAAATGTCTATTTATGTAGAAGAAAAAGGTGATTATAAAGCAAGTATGAAATGGAAAAGGTGGCTAAATGACTAGCAAAAACTCTGATGAGTCTGTTTTTGGTGCTAATGCTTCCTGACTAATTCGAGCCGCCATCTAGTGGAAAAATTAGAGACTGGGACCAATGGATCCTTCTCACCCTCTTCTCTCTCAACTTTGTGTGGTCAAAAAGTTTTCATTGACTGGTTCAAACCTGTTTTATCTTATTAGGCTGAGACGGGGCTTGAATTCATTCCCGCCTTCAATGAGTAAGAGACGGGCTACGCCCTGGACAGATAATCATTAGATCGTAAGGGTACATGAACTAAATGACCCTGTATGCTCACATTCATTGCAAAGGTCAATTTCAAATAACTAAATAAAAAACTAAATGACATATAAAATCTTATTTTTTTATATTTGTCCATGGTAACATGCATGTAGGTATTGATGTTTTGATTATTATATTTTAAAAATCTGTTTTTCATTTGTAAATTAAAAACATTAAAAAAAATCCTTAATAGAAATAAACTATAATTATATAATATTTTGTTTAAAGAAAACAGGGGAAAAAGTGAAAAAAGGAAAAACAAAGAAAAAAGAGCAAAAAAAAGAGAAAAAAAGAAAATAACGCTTAAAAGGGGAACCACAAGCAACTGAAGACTTATTGCTGATTATAAAATGCTGTCATATAAAATGTTACCAAGCCAACAGTTATTATCAGTGTAAAAAAAAGGACAAAACAATATTTCTTTTTCTATTTTATAGGCAGAAAACACCAAAGCTTATCAATGACACCACGGCAACGTTTTTGCCAGCACAGTTTCTCTTCACCTTCTTACATACATGATAAATGTTTCCTCGAACCTTCATTTGAACTTGGATCTTACTGTGTCTTGCAAAGTGTTCATATCAACTTTATTCTTCCCACATTTTGTCAGGTTACAGCTGCAAGCTTCAGCGAAATGAAAGGAAACTGAGAAATGGTTTTCAAAGTTTTTTCTTACAAACAGAAGCCTGAATTGCTTGTATTCAGACAACCCAAATCAGTACTTTCTAGATTTAACTTGTGCTTCAATTATTCGCACAGCATGATGCTGCCACCACTATGTTTCAGTGTGTGTTCAGGGTGACCTGCAGTGTTAGCTTTTCACTTCATCCCAGCCAAAAAGTTCAGTCTCATCTGACCAGAGCTCCCTCTTCCACATGTTTGCTGTGTACCCTACATGATTTACGGCAAACCCTCTCCTTCCTACTTTTCCATAGAGCCATGAAAGTGCACAAATAATTGTTGTCATGACAACATATTCCCCAGCCTGAGCTGTGAATCTCTTCAGCTACTCCAGAGTTGCAATGTGACTTTTTCGCTGCTTCTTTGATTAAAGCTCCCCTTCCCTGTCAGTTTGAGTACATTTGAAGTTGCGCTACTTGCTTTCCAGTTTGGGACGATGAGTTGAACAGTGCTTGAAGCTTAAATATATTGTTTTATACCCTAACCCTGTCTTAAAATTTTTCACATTCATGCCTGACCTGTTTGCTAATGCTCTAAGACAAACATCTGAGATTAAATTAATAGATGGAATCCATAGTAATGGATTTTAGTTACAAGGTGTCAAAGTAAAACACTTTCTGTTGCTTTATCGTAACAGAACCCCAGTAAAATATATCATAGATTGAGGTCGTAACTTGACAAAATATGAAAGAGTTAGAGGGCTGCGCATACTCTTCAAGGCACTGCACGTTCCGCAGAGCTAGAATGAGTTAATAAAAGTTTTAAATGACAGAATGATTGAAACTCTGAGTTTTACAACATGCTACAGGTACACTGCAAATGGACATTTGAGAAATATGATAGCATAAGAGTGACTTTCTTTTAACTCGTCTGTATCTGAAGTGTATTATTAGATGAAGGAAGTATATGGAGATTTTGAAACTGTCCAGGCCTGAGAGGCTATAACAGTAAATGTCAAAGAAAACTCTCAATATATTGCTCTCTCCTGCAGAGCATTTTTATCTTTCTTTTCATCTCTATGTTCCTGTGGAGTGGGGGAACAGGGGAGGGCAGAGAGGGTTAGGTCATGGACACAGACAACAGCAGAGAGTTGTAGGTGCAACTACGGTGGAAGAGTGCAGGCTTTAGGAGAGCAGTTTAGGGTTTTATGGACCATAAAAAAGGCTCTAAAACCTTTTTTAATAAAGCTCCTCCACCTGCATGCATTCTCAACAGATTTCTGCTTTCTTGTTTATAAGATGGATGGACGGACAGATGGACAGATGGATGGATGGATGGATGGGTGGATGGATGGATGGATGGACGGATGGACAGACGGATGGAGCTGAGCATGAACACGAGCGGCGTGCCAGGCCTCTCACATCACTGAGCTGAACTCAGAAACCCCTGGAGATGGGTCAAAGACTCAAACAGCTCAAAATCCAAGCAAATCAAATCAAGGCAATAAACGAGCACCTAATAAAGCAGCTCATTCCCGAACTGTGGGCTGAACTGCCAGAACAGAGGAATGCTTTGTGGTGCTCACATCCCAACCATCTGGGTAACCTCCATGAGCTCTTACTTTCTCCGTTACATAAGGATAAATCTCACCGGCATATGTCCTAATCCGTAACCAGAGGATGAGTGCAGACAATCCCCGACTCAAACCCTGCCCCTACGTTCTTGACATGGAGGTGGGGGGGGAATCCTCTCTGGACGGACACAGAAGAGGACACAGGCTGTCCAAAGTGTCCAGCTCAACCAGAGTAATGAAAGTCAGTTCAGGACATGTTTTGCTAAAACAGGTCACAAGGGATTGATCACAGATTTGGTGTGACATTATTTTATGTGTGAGAACTAAATCCACCTATAATTGGTGTGTCTAGTAAAAATATTTCTTTTGAGGACATAGGAACAAAACATCTTTGTCTTATTTTGTTTTAGTGGATCTTTTTATGCATTTCTCATTCATACTTTAAGGCTGTAAACCCATCAACAGTTGTCCCAACAAATGGTGATTCGATTTGGATGTTTTCCTCTGTGAGTTACAATTTACGGATGAATTAAGAGTCAAGTTTTTAAAGACTGTTGCGTAATGATGTTACCTAGTTTTTTCTCCCATATTACATTAGCAGAAAGTCCTTACCTAAACCCAGCTTAGTGCACAAATGGAAATGCTGCATGAGCTGTCTCTTTAGCTGCATACAGGATGCAATGCATCCAATAAACTGAAGAGAAAACTACATTATGTAGAGTGTCTTGCAAAAATATACATACACTTTGAACTTTATCACCTTTGTCTCAATATAGCAACAACCTTCAGTATGTAGACCAAGACAAAGTACTCCATTATTGTGAAGTAGAGGGGGAAAAAAACAACATATATGGGTTTCACAATGTTTAACCAATAAAAAAATCTGAAAAGTATTGCAATCATATGCATTCAGACCACTTTACTGTGATACTGTGATTTAAACTCAGTAGAAATACAGCTGTTCTGTGGAGGCCAAAGAGGGTATTTGGAGAACATTAGAGAAGAAACAACATCATGAAGAGCAAGAAACACAGCCGACAGAGAATGATGTGGTGAAGTTTAAAGCAGGGTCAGGTTATTAATATCCCAAACTTTGAAAATCACAAAGAACACTTCAGTCTATCATCCAAAGAACGGAACGAGTATGGCACAACTGCAAACCTACCCATTCATGACTTTGGGAAAAGGACAACAACAACCAGACAAACAGCCCAAATGGCACATAGTAACTCTGGGTTTACTTACAGTTATGATAACACCACACATTCAGCCGCAACAACAATGGAAGGGTTTAAATCAACGTATATTTTTGTGTGTTAGAATGGCCTAGTTAAAGTACAGACCAAAATTCGATTCAGATTCTGTGACAAGAAAACTTAGATTCACAAACGCTCTCCACCCAATCTGACAGAGCTTGACATTTTTTGTAAAAAAAAAAAAACAGAATCAGCAATAAATTCAGTATCTATACAATATATATGCAAAAATGTTAGACATACAATTAAAAACCATTTATCATTTTCCTTTCACATGACAAAACACAAACAAGTTCAAGGGGTAGAAATACTTTTGCAAGGCCTTGTATTAAATTACTCAAAGACAGTATATAATTTAGCAAAATAAAAGTCAGAAACAAAGTCGTATGTAATGCTCAGCTGAAATTAAAAGTGACATGGATCCAAACTATATAAAAATTAGTGCTTGCAGATGCTGCTACATGCTCTTACCTGAATTGGCTCCTTAGTCAGCCTCATAGGTCCCACACATTCTTCTGTGGCAGAAACCTGCAGAAGAAACAAAAATGAGCACCAACAGAGAAGACGGAAAATGCACACACATCAAAAACCAACTAAAAACAGTGTGAATATTTCTTACCATTTTACCATTGATGTCAAGAAGCATACTGGCATATTGCTTTTGTCTTGCTCAACCTGCCTGTTTCTGTCGTACTTTACCGCTTCTAATCTTCTTCACTGCTTGCTTTGGGTTTTAAGTCCACGCAGCAACAAGTGCTGTTAGAAAGGAGATGTGCTGAGTAGAACGTGACTTGAAACTCCCCCCCTAATATGACATCTGAATCTGTGGATGCAGCTTTTGAGGTAAACTCGCTTAGGCTGTAGTCATGGGTATTTTCATGGAGCTAGAGCAGTCTGGAGCCGTTCGCTGGAAACCTCTTTTAGAGGGTATTAGCTGCCAAGCCGCAGACTGAACCCGCCGGGTTTACCAGCTTAATCCTACTGCGGGATCATCACACACTGTGCTGCAGATATGTGTGTGTTTTCTCTTCATGCAGGCTTCTAAACCATATGCGTCACTCGGGTGAATACGCAACTCAGTTACATGTGCATCTTTCCAAGCATATGCATGCACACACATACTTAGGCCATGCTGAGAATGAATAAGAGGTGCATTATGTCATGATGTACCATAGCTGACACTGCATGAGCTCTGTGTGTCATGTTTTGGTATTAACTACTGTAAATCCACTTGTTTGTCAGCTAGCTTTTTCTTAAGAAGGGGTCTTAGACAGAAGATGTGCTCATAAACCACAAAGGCTGGGGGACAAGTTCTGTCTCTGAAGCAAAGCAAATACTCTTCAGTGATTAAAAAAAAAGGGGGTGCAAGGTGGTGGAGTTTGGCTTTGTGCACAAACTATTTACTGTCATACAAATGGTGTGAGGAAGGTAGGAGCTGGTGACTCAACCACCCACCATGACAGTGTTATCCGTCATTGGTAATTAGGCCTAAAGGGGACATATTTTTGCCCATATGAAATCTCAAGTACCCACTACAAACTTATAACAACATCATCAAACGACCAACACTTCAAGAATCTCAAGAGTCTTACTTTGGGTAGAGTCATCATTAGATACCAAAATTGGAGGTTTCATGAATATTACTGATGTAGAGAAAAAGTCCACATATATTGCATATACTGCATTGCTCCGACACTTAAGAACTTTACCATGCTGAATGATCACATCTCCCACAGTTGTTCTAGTTTCTGAGCCTACCACAAGGTACAACCTATGTCGGACTCTCTTTTCGCCTTCAGAACTGCCTTAAATCTTAATGTTTTAGGATTCATTCACACAGCAGCAAATGCGTCCCAAATCCACCCCCCAAAAAAGGGGATCTGAGTCACTTCCATACATGGGAAATCATATATGTATCCAATTGTTTTCAAAGTGTCTGCAGTCATAAAATGTCGCATTTAATCCGACTTTCACATCACTGATGTGAGAGATGCATCACAATTCTGCACCAGCAGAAACCAAATGCAGTTAATCCACATGTAAACAATGGCTGAAAATTACAATTTTACAAAAAAAATTCTGAACTTATGGAAGAAGTCTGTATCACTGAAGCTCATCACATCACAATCCCACCACTTGTGCCTCTGACTACACATCCAAACAGAATCCTCTACAGAAGTTGAAGTCAATGCTCCACAAAACGCCATTATTAGTTGTGCATACTTTTTTATTAGCTTCCTTCATCTTGTTATGATTTTGTGTCAGTACTGTTGGCTCCCATTGCTGAATAACTGTAAAGCTGATCCACAGACGGCAGCATCCATTATTACTTCCATAACAGCACGCTGCTGTGTGACGTCTATGTCCTTCTTCTGCGCATGTGGGTCGCTTTGGGGTTGTAAACTATTCAGATAGAAGTCTGATTGTGGTCGCATATAACTAATAGTATGAATGACCTCACATAAAAAATCGGATTTCAGCAAAATTTAGGAACTGAGCATTAGGATCCACTGTGTGAATGTAGCCATAGACTCAACAAGGAGTCAGAATGAGGCAGCTGCTGCATATTTGATGGCTGCACTTCCATGACGCAAATCTCCCGTTCTACCAGATCCCAAAGATGATCTGTTGAACTGTGATCTGGTGACTGAGGAACCTATTGGAATACAGTGAACTCAACCTGTTCAAGATTCTGAGATAATCTGAGCTTTGTGACATGGTGCGTTTTTCTGCTGGAAGTACCAGGATACGCTGTGGTCATAGAGGAATGGACATTGTCAGCAACAATACTAAGGTGTTGTGGAGTAAATAATGCTCAATTACTACAAAGAAAATATCCCCCACATTAAATCCATTACATCTCCACCACCAGGCTGAACCATTGATGAAAGTCAGGATGGATACACGCTCTCATGTTGTTTACTACAAATTCTGATTATTCCACCTGAACATTAGCTGAAATTGAGACGTATTGGGCCAGTCAATTTCCAAATATTGGGGAGCCTGTAAGGCATTGTAGCCACAGTATCCTGTTCGTAGTCTATGGGACAGGCAGCAGTTGAGTTCTTCTGCTCCAAGTAGTCCAACAGCTTTATGGTACTGTGTATTCAAACAGAGTATTCTGCACACCTTGATAGTAATGAGTGGTTATTTGCCTTTTTACCATCTCAAACCAGTCTTCCCATTCTCCTCTAACCTCTGACATCAGCAAGGCATTTTCATCCTCTGAAAATGTTCTCATTTTCAGACCATTCTCTGTAAACCTGAGCAATGGTTTTGTATAACAATCCAAGCAGCTCAGCAGTTTCTGAAAATAGTCACCTTCTTGGCACCATTTAACGTTCAGAGTCATCTAAGTCATTTTAAACCCTCTTTCCTTCTGATCCTCAGTTTGAACTTCAGGAAGTCGTCTTCACCACATCGAGATGCTAAAAGGCAAAGCCATAGAGTGGCTGCTATGTTGATGTAGTATTTGGGCTAATAAGCACCTGAACAGCCATACCTTATACATATATGTGGGGCCTGTTGCAAATGTCTTTTCCTCTTTGAACTGCAAATCTGCATCAACACTTTAGGGTAACCAGACTTAGAAAAAGAGAGAATCACAGGTTTAAAGAAAAAGACCAAAGACTTAAAACTTTTATTCTTCACCAGGATTGTTTGGCCATGCTTACACTGGCTGGATTGACTATTTTAGGATTGAAAGTTCACAATCCAAAGCTGCCTACTAATAACAAGTGAAGAGATGACAAAGAAATGTATCAAAGCAAAGCAGAATTTCCTAAAATGAAATAATCCAAAAGGACTCTACATTTAGGAGAAGCTTTTCAGCTCCTCTAGACCCAATAACCTTTACAATAAAACAGTTGCTTATCTTCATATTTGGCTCCTACATGGCAAAACGTTCCACAGAATATCTGCAAATGAGATGCATGTTGTTCCTGCAAATGCGAAGCAGGTGTGTGGAGCTGTTAGGATTTATAATGGTTGGCTTGTTCAAGAAAAACTCTTTCTGGACCTGCATCATAGTAAAAAAGCAGCAAGTCATTATTTCTTGCAGAAATAGGTTGCGAAAAATATCTTTAGAAGGTCAGAACTAGGACTTTACTCTTTGAATATTTCAGCAGATACCAAAAGAATCTTTAAATTGTGGAGGAAAATCCTCTAAGTGACCATGTAGATTATAGCTCTTTTTAGTCAGAAATAAAGGAAGCAAGGTGAGATTACAGAGCCACAAATCCTGCAGCAGTATGACAGGAGGATCTCCAGTGGTTGTACCAAAAACACAGCAGGGACTTATATTCTAACTTATTGAGATGTGCATTTAAGTTGAATAATTTCCTTGTTCCTACAGTTTTTTCTAGGAGTAGATGAATATGAACAGTTCTGAGGACTGTTTTAGATGACTGTTTGAAACTGTGTCCATTGACAGGAGAAGCCAACAGCGTCTCCTTCTTTTTGCCAACAAATTTGCAGGATTGGGTTTTCACTGAGCCGGAGCCACTATCAGCAACAGGGGTGAAGTCTGAAAAGACATGAGGTCTACCACGGGAATCAGTCAGCAAGAGCGATTTCATGTGGTGAAGGATCAAGAGCAAGTAAAAATGACAGGCAGCGCTGAGGCTGAGGGGACTGAATCACTGCTGAATGCTTCAACGTGGGCAAGCACAAACTCCAAATATATCAGTGTGGTTGGGGGTTGGCTTCATGGGAACTTGAGTAATTGTGTTTTACTTAAGGACGACATTGCCAGATGTGAAACAGAACAGGAAGAAGGGTAACAGAAGTCGGAACAGTTCTATAAGCACTGCCATGAGAACATATTGAAGAGAAAACTATCAGTAAACATAGCAGTTTGTGTCGGAAATGCGGAAGGAAGTTGTCATTTGGTTGGAGTGCCTTTTCAGTGTAGTCTGGTACAGGTACATAGGTCAAACTGTGAAAAAGTAGATGTAGTAACTACAGTGATGGGATGCAGAATACTTAGGAAGATAGGAAGACTGACAGTGTGTTTAGACTTTTGATATAAAAGGATTCAGACAGTAGGAAAAGGGTGCGCAAAAAGAGGAGATATTTTAAGGAAAAAGCAGAGCAAGACAACAAAAGGTTTGTTGAATTTTAGAAGTCTGAAAAAGATTACAGGAGACATGCTGAGAAAAAATAATGGCAAAGGCTAAAGAACAGTGGAAGCTTTTGGGGGAGAGAGTCCTTAAGCGCTCTTAAAATGTGTCCAAAGCATAAGATGTACAATCTTAAACAGATTTTTTTTCAGTGATACAAATCATTAGGTAGAAAAATTCAAGATCAAAGTGATAAAAAAAAAAAATCAGCTTTGGTTTTGTCTATGTTTAGCACTACTTTAGATAATCTTCCTTGAATCTAAATCAACATTAAATAATCATTTTTTCTTAAATGCCCCCGAAAAACCAATATTTTATTAAACTGGACTCTGCAGTGCTCCCATGGAAATTGGCCCTCAAACCATCAAATTACTACCAAGGCGCCTCCTCCCCTACACACCTGCTCATCGGATTTGTGGCTTCAGACCATGAATGAAACAAAGATACTGCTGCAGAATCTCAACTATTAAAGGAAGGTTCAGTTCACAATATTTGGAGTTCAAATCTAAACACATAGAAGACTAAAATGTCATCAATTTGGACAGCAGCATGTATGGAAAGCCACAAGTGTCAGTTCAATAATGTAAAAACTCCAAAAATTTATGTTTATGCATGTGTCAAACTAGTTAATCTCGGTTTGTCACCTATAAATGAATAATAGAATATCCTTTGTTTAAATCTTTTGTAATTATTTCATGTATATTTTTGCCTTAATGGTCATGTGCTGCGAACATCGTGAACTTCATTTATCTCTCCACATTACAAATCAAAATAATTAAGTGGAACAAAACTATACACTATAGAAAAGGTGGCTGGTCTGCAACTGAGTTTCTGTGTAGGTTAACCAATCAGATTTCAGTGTTTTTATTTAGTGTTTCTTTAATAGCAGTAGTTAAAATTATTTCATTATGTACTTTGGCAAAGAAAGCAAAACTATTTTCTTTTAATTCCATTTTTATTTATGGTTTTACCATGTGCTTGACTCCAGTTTTGATTAGATTCCCCAATTTATTTAAAACATATTAAAAAACTAATCAATCATTTATTCAATATAAATGTTTTCAATTTTTATTAAATTATTACATATAACAATGTAATAATATCTTAGAAATTTTTAGATTTTATGACACTGTTAACTTTTCACTCCAGGAATATCATATAGAACCTGTTCCAAGAAAGAAATGAAAAAATCCAGAGTATGGAGCAGATGGGAGGGGGGAAGAGGATAGTAAGGGAGAAGATTAATCATGTCTTTATATTGGTACCAGCAAGTATGTAAACTTAATAAGTGTTTACATACATGCTGGAATTTACACAGCTTTACTCCTTTGGAATAAGGTTTCTGATGGTATCTGCATCCCTGTTGTTGCAGTTTTTATTGTCACTTATTGTAAATAGTCTGTCTTTTTAATGCTCAAATACATACATTTTTAAACATACATTTACATACGTATACATTTTTAAACTAACCTCCTCAGTTGCATACTCCTTTGGACCAGAGTATGCTATGTTTTTGTAACCGCAGAGTATGTTGAAATTTTGCCCTTACTGTACAGTATGTTGATCTTTATTCTGTTTTTATATATTGCATATTCCTATCTTGGTTTGAATCTACTTGCTTTGATTGCCTGTCGCTTTGCTGCTGTTGCACAGCAATTTCCCCACTGTAGAACAATAAAGGATATTTCTTCTTCTTAAATATGCATACATTTTCTACTAGTTACAGAATGTCATAGGTGGGGGCCATCTAAGACTATCTTGTCCCGGGCCCAGGCAGAGCTCTTGGCTGGCCTGACCTTTAGCATAAGATTTCTTCATTGTTCAGAGGAGGCTGGCTTTGGTGTAGTTTGGATCACAGTCCTTGCAACAAGGCTTCATCTTATCTGCAGTGCACATGGCCTTCAATAGTGTCTGGATAGACTTGAGGCTGGCCTCGGTCTGTACACAACTCCACTTTTCAGTCTTATCTGCGGCACTTCTGTTCACACCATGAAGCCAGTAATACACTCTCACTTATCATCTGATGCTTTGACATAACCTTCTTTTGTCATGTAAGAAAACGTATCAACTGCGTTCTTCAGATGTTATGATATACTATCAGGAATAACCAGGAATACCAGGAATAAAGTCCTTTTGACTTGCTTGTTTGTACTCAGAGGGGTTTCAAAACAATGAAATGAGTTCACTGAAGTAAAACTGGTTTTAATATTAGCTGAATACTACAGTTCTCTTTCCCATGGAGGAAAAAAAAAAAGCCCAAGATGATCACCTGACCATCTTGGGCTGAATGTCTGGTGGGCTATAGACAGTGAACTGTCAACTGATCGATTAATTACTGGCTGAATTTATATTGGTTCAGGTTAACGTGACTTTATTTATACTTGTAACCAAAGACAGCCCATGATGCAGCCTGATTATTAAACAGTAAAATACAGTGCAAAGAGATTTAAATTTAAGAGACGCGAGATACCCAAAACATCACCAATGAATAGATTAGCAATATAAAATGCATGTTTCAAAAACTGATCATCTGAACTGAACACCAACTATCCCAAGTTCAGCTGATAAACAGACCTTGTAATTTAGGTTACAACAGGATCACTGTCTACTATTACAGCAGGTACAGAAGGAAAAATGAGACTGAGCTGGTATTTAACTACCTATGTAAAAAATTCAGACAACCCATTAAATAGATTCAAAAAGTACTTTATAACTGAATTTTACTCTTTAAACAAACAATATCATCAATAATGTGTTTTCTAACTGAGTAAAGACTTCGGACACCCTGCTCCCTAATAGCCAGTCTTACCCCCTTTGGCTAAAATAATTTCAGTGAGACACTTCTTGTAAACATCTAGCAGTTTCTGTCATCAGTCTGAGGAAAGCTTACCCAACTCCTTACTTTCAGCTGTGAGATATTTGAGCTCACAGCTGAAATATCCAGTGCATTTTCTTGAACGCACTGGAAAGTCTTGGGCTTTGACTAGGCCCAGGACTTACCATTGCTTGAGTCTCATCCATTTTTTGATGGATGTTGAAAGGTTTAGTTGTGTTTCAGTTTTACTTTGCTTTACAGATGGTCTCACATTTACCCAAGCTCCCTCTGATACACGGTAGAATTATTTTAGCCTCTTGCAATCTGCTTTCAGGTTGAACTTGCTTTGACAGCCAGACCTGGGCATGTTGGCAATAGTTCTGAATGTCCTCCACTTGTAGACCATTTTTTATACAGAGGATTGAGGGATTTCAAATTCTTTCAAGACCTAATTTAGTCTCTTACCAGACTCACAAGCTAATACAATCATCTTCCTGAAGGACTCAGGCATCAGTTTGGATATCACTGTGGTGTTCAATAGACTCATTAAAAATGCTGAGTAATGATATTCTAATCATTTACAATTGCACCTGATGTGACAGTCCTATATGAAATTTTAACAATTTTAAGTGTGAATGAATAAATAATTATTCCTCACCATAAATTAAATATCTTATAACATTTAATTAGTGGTGGGACTCAATAAAAATGTTTTTAATCGAGTTAATTGCAAGGTCTGTAATTAAACAATCAAAATTATTTGCATTTTAATCAAAAACTATATATCCACAAAATAAGCTGCACTTTGAGTTCAAAAACGCTTCTTGCTTCTAAATTACTGAACAGACATATGAACTTAACAATAAAGATATTTATTGTTTTTAATCTGTTATTTAGGTTATTCAACCATCAGATTGGTGCAAAGTGCTATTATACCTATTTAGCTTTCAAGTGTTTTAAGAACCCCTGATCATTCAAGTAACTTCTTTGAAAAACACTTCTTTAGAAATGTGGACTGTGGACTGATATTAGCGTTGGGGACATCTCTGCTTGCCGCAACATGTTTTGTTTTGAGATGGTATTTCAGGCTTGAATAGTTTCGATGACAGGGCAACTCAGTTTTGCACATCTTGCACACAGCAACAATGTTTTCCAGTGTCCCATCAGATAGCTTTTTGAAGCAAAAATTAACCTTCAGTGGTCCAAGTGAAGCGGCTTTGTCTGTTATTTGCAGATGTCGCTTGTGCGTCAGATTTATGGGGGTACTGGAGACATGAAGACAAAGGTTCCAGCTCAGGACTTTTGTATGTAAAAAAAAAAAAAAAAAAAAAAAAAAAAAAAAAAAAAAAAAAAAGAAATTAATTGAGTTAAAATTTTCAGCTCGTTGCAATGAATCAGCGTGTTAAAGTCCCTACCCTACATCTTACAAAAAGTTTTAAAAGGTTTATTTTATGACTAGAATTTTTTTGTATTGTTGAAAGTTGTATTAAATTTCCATATATCCAAAAAAGTTAGAAAGACAGGTTTTCATAGTGTTCCAATCTTCTCACATAACTGAAATAATTCTATATCCATACCTGACAGGAATTCAGGAAGGTACAGTTCCTGCTCAAGCTATTCAATTTTTTTTCTCATTCTCTCAATTTACAAATTTTATGCAGAGGCTCATTATATGCCACAGCACAGGCTGTACCAATAAGGTGCCAGTGTCCAAGTGATTGATGAGGGGAATAAGAAGGCTATACCTCAAATCTCATGTTGTAACACACTAATTCTCTCACTGCCATGGCTTACAAGGTAAAGGCTAGTAAACTAACGCAAAACGTACTGGCCCAGTTGGCCACCAAGAAGCATTATGTTTATTCTGTGTTTGAGGACGGAGTAACGGTCACTTTTCATTTTGTGCCATTTAAATGAGTAACGTGATCAGTGAAAGTAGTGATGTAAAGTCCATCTGCTTTCTTTAATTCTTTTTTTAAACATGTTTACAGTGTAATCTATCATTGCACATCAATTCCCCAACTCTAATGCTGAATTCATGGATCATTTAACACTTTTTTTTTGGTAGAATATGGTTTCAGCTTAAGCAAACTGAGTTAATTAGTAATAGATTCATATTAATCAACAAGCAAATATATTTATTTTTGCTTTAAGGTAGCTTTCAACCATATAGTTCAAGAGTTGTAAATATGTTGGTGTAAATAAGTTTTAGTAACACTGTTCTTTTGGCTCCATCACTTTTTTTTTTTTTTACTATTTACAGTATAATGATTCTGAAACTGCCAGTGCAAACAAAATTAGATGAAGATTTGACAATACATATCTGCTAGATTTTTACAGCACAAACAAATTGTTGTGAAAAAGATGAACACAGGTTTTGATCTTTAGCAAAAAGTTAATATTAAATGCACACAATGCTTGTATGGAAGATATATATGGACCACAACTCAATGCTTTCTTACATAAAAAAAAAGCTAAGGATCTGAGCTTTGCTTGACAGTATCTCTTGGAATATTTTCATCAAGTCCAAATAGGTCAATATGTTCAATAATCTTTTCCTCCAGTAACATAACCCTCCAGATTCTAGAATGGTTTGAATGAAGCTGTTCCACTGGGTTTGGAGTTGGAATCCACTGTTGCTATTAAAACTCAATATGGTTTGCATTTACTGTGGAGAGACTGTAAATGAAGCAGGTTTGGGAAATCTTGACACCTTTTCTTTCATGCTCTTCATGTTCTGTTTACATTCATGCACGTTTTTCATTAAATCCATGACTGTGGCTAATTAATGCTAATCAAAATGCTCTTGGTTAAACAACAGCAATAGACAGACAAAGGCTCTAACTCTCCAGTCAGGTACCATCAAGCCCTAGCAGAAAGACAGAATGGGTGCAACAGCATGATGTCATTAAAAGGGTTAGAGAAAAGCCTGAGTCAGGGGAAAATAATGTGGAAATTGTGACAGAACAGTGACATGTTAGTTTCATCCAGCTGTTACATACATGTAAATATACATGATTATGATGATTACACAAAATGATTGCGGTCAGCACGAATAATTACGGCTGGCGATTATGTAATAACTGTGACAGCCCTAATTACAGCCAAACACTCCACAACTGTGGAGACTTATCAGCCAAAAGTTCCCAAAAGCTCTTTGTTCCACACACAACAAATGCATTCCAATCAAGTCAACATGGGGATTTTTTTTAAACCTTCCATTTAATTGAAAACAACAAAAACAACAAAGAAATGTCATGCATATTACTGCTTCAAGTGCTGAGAAAGATGCATGGTGTTCATGGCAGCACTGGCTAACTGTAAATAGAGCAATTATAAAGACATATTGGTGACCACAATGCTTGAAGTAAGTTTACATCATTAGAGTCCCAGATGTGAAGGTGTGGAGTTTTACACTCAACTCCCTGTATTTACAAATGGAAACATGTTTAGATACATTCCTAAAAAAATACACACAACCATTTTTTTCTCACTCTGACTAAATTAGAACAAACATTTCCTGTTCAGGTTAAGTAGGATTATTTCCTAAATGCCAAAATATATATATTTTTTAAAGATTTTTGTTTTTCTTCTATTCAAATTCTGGAGCTCACATACTTTTCCTTAGTCTTTGGTAAGATTGCTATTTAAACTTGTATGACTGTGCTCAAACATTTTTGGTATTCTTCAACAAGCTTCTCATAATAGTTCGATGGAAATTTGGCCCATTCCTATCGACAGAACAAACACATGTTTTCAGTTCTGCTAACAAGTTTTCAACAGGACTGAGATCATAGCTTTGTCATGGCCACACCCAAACATTGAATGTGTTCCCCTTAAGCCACTTTATAATTAATCTGACTATGGTACAACCATTGTGCCATGGGAAGACCCATTTGCACTCAAGCTTTAACTTACTTTTTGATGCCTTGAGATGTTGCTTCAGTATTTCCATCTAATGATCTTTCCTTATGATGCCATCTATTTTGTGAAGTACACCAATCCCTCCTGCAGCAAAACATCCTTACAACATGATGCTGCTACTTCTCAGTTAAAATGATGTTCTCAGGCTTCCAAATGTCATGCACAATCAAGAATCCATTCTCTTTTCTAAACCTACAATACGTACCTGCCATTCAGTTTTTGCAGCTCTGGTTTGTGTCCTTGTAGCTTGTTTTGGATGCATGCTTTTTTTTATTGTGTAGAGATCCAGAAATATGAACAGGGTGTGGGTACAACTTGGACCCCAGAGAGAGGGACCTATGAAGACTTTTTGGAGTTCTGCACTCAAGTTCTTCTGAGGTATGAAATTGTTGGCCAGAAAGAACTTTGTTCCTGCTCTTGCTGCCTCAAGATTATGTACAGGCCTTAATAATGGCTGCTCTTTGGTATGACATTTGGTAACACTATTATTTAACTGAATTAAATTCCAATTCAATTCAATAATACTTTATTAGTCCCAGAAGGAAATTAAATATTGTTGTGACTCATACAATTTCCTTCAAAGAGTTGCTGTAGATGCTGATGGCTGTGGGCAGGAAAAATTTCCTGTAGCGGTCTGTATTACAGTGTTTCTGAAGGAATCTTCTGACTGAAAACACCCTTCAGTGGTGAAGAAGCCTTGACCACTTAATATTATTTGCGTGGCACCATTGTTGCACCAGAAAAAATGTGAATGATTTATAAGAACTTTGAGAATCCTGCAACTGGCTAACAATGCTAAAGTTGGCCTCTCCTATCAGCATTAAACTAGTGGGCTGATTCACAGCTTTTTTAATGAGCTTCAACTACTTTTGGTCATCAATAGTTCAAAAATCTAAACTCCATTGACTGACGGAAATTTTACACTGAACTGAGATTCTTTAAAACTCAGTTTAAGAGTTGTTGGAACCTTGATCAGTTTTGAAAAACACAAAATGGTATAATTCTAAACAAGCAAAAAAAAAAACCCCAACAAACTATTAGAATGTTATACACTGATTGATTATAGATTCACTAAAACTATGATTGGTGAAACCTTTACTCTATTTGAAAAAAAAACCAAAAAAGGTGGAGATTCTTAGTTTTTCCACAATGATTGCTAAAATCTTATTTTTGTCTTATGAACCCAATACCCTGCATCGTCTCATCTGGAGAGCTGAAAGTAGCGCTACACCCCTACTGATCTTGAACTTTTGCACAGTTATCAAGAGATGTCATGATGGTGAGAAGTTGCCAGTAATGCTCTGATCTGTGTATTGTGAGTCAGTGACTCTGCACAAAGCCCTGTGGTGTTGTCTCTCCAGACCACCAGCATCAGCTCTTCTACATGTGACTGTTCACACCCCTCCTGTACTCACCACAGGAGTAAACAGATCACTTGTGCATGCAAACATACACAAACACATATGTGCATGCACATACACACGCACAGGAGCATGATCAACACCATGGCAGATGATCAAGATCCTGCAGGGTGAGGCAGATGGTTTTAATAATAAATGGCATCATTGATCGTCTCTCAACTCTCAGTGATGAAAGTGGGAAACTGAGGGAAAGCAAAGGAACAGCTGACAAATCAACACCCTCCACATGCACACACACCGATCAGGCAACACAAAACTCATGATCTATAAATCTATAAAAAGTCTAAAATGCTTCTTGCCAAATGACCTGGAGACAGACACCAGTCCTCCTTGAAGCAGGTATAGAAGATGAATGGATGATATTTGAAAATGATGCTATACAATGATATCGTATTGTATCGTATATATCAGATATTGGATATCAGCTTCCATAATTCTCTTTTTCCTCACTTTTCAAACACTCCCTGTGACCTTTAGCATCTCAGGCATTTAAATATTTGCTCTGTGTGAGCATCTATTGTCGCAAGACTCCATCCAACGACTAACAATCACATTGGGATGCAAAGTGGGAATCCATGACCCCTGGAATATATTAGTCAGCAGCTATTACATACAACAGTACTTTCCGATTTTAACATTGTACACACTTAAATTGCATGGATGATATGTTTGTGATATATATGTGATATCTCCAGAAAAATGGCTCTATTTAGAGATTTAATACCCCAGAGCCATGTTGTTTTAGAGCTCTGCAAATCATTATTATTGGTTTATCTATCTGTAAACGTATTTGATTTCAGCAGTCCAGGACTGAAACAAAGATATGCTTGAACTATGAGACCCAGAATGTATTTTCTTTGAACCCTGCCATACCTTGGCAAGTTTTTTCTGAGCATTTCCAAGGATGCATAGGGTCATTACATTAGCAGACACTGAGCTGTAACTCCTCCCAGCGCAGAGAATGGAAGAGATGCTCCTATTGTAGAACTAAAAGCTGTGATTTTAAGCAATAAAAACAATAAATAATTTTGTCAGCGACTCCACTTGATAACTTATATGAACCTACTACATGAGCCATTGAAAGCTGTAACTTAAACATATTTGAAAGACATTTTGCTGCAGCGTACTTCTGTGTAAATTTCTGATAACTTCACAACGTTTACAGTGTAAAAATGTAGTATAATCACTTCAAAGTCAGAGAAATATTGTACTATTCACAAATACTTAAAAAACAAACCATGAGAGACTACTACCAAAGAACATAAAGTCCAAGAAACTCAATAAAGATCTAAGAATAAGATTTGTAGATTTACATAAGTTGTGAAAGTCTTTTGGAGCTATTTGCAACTCACTGCAGCTTCAGTGTAACCTGGAAGAGGACCCAAACCGTCACCTTTAGATGAAAGAACAGTGCTGAAGGATGGTTGAAGGAGACAAGGTGAGGCTTTCAAACATCCACATTACCAACTGTCAAGCAGGGTGGTGGCAGCATCATGCAGTGGGGCAATTTTGCAGCCAGTGGTACTCTGTACAAATTAAATAGAATAAAGAAGAAGAAGAAGAAGAACTACCTCCAAATTCCAAATTTTCAGCTCCAGCCTCAATTCTGTTGAATATTTTTGGAAAATGCTTACAAGCAGGGTACTAGGACTTTTTTTTTTTTGACTTTGTGTGGATTATAGAAAATTCCCGATAAGTGGCTGCACGTGGTATAGCACAAGAGTGGGGGCCCCACTCCTGGAGCACCATATTATGAATCCCGACCTTGAAAACTTTGCTCCATATCTTCATATCTATTAATAAATGTGAACTGATTTGTTCTTATTCTTGTCTTTATTCGATTCTATTTTAATGTGATCATTTTTAATATTTGTTTAATGTCTTGATTTTTATTTTTTGATTTGTCTTGTACAGCAATTTGGGCCAGATATGTTTTTTTTTAAAAATGTGCTTTATAAATAAATTGGATTTGGATAAATCTACACTAAATTCAAAATACTCGAGTCAAATCCTGTTTTTAAAAACCATTAACGTTATTTGGTGTATCATCATTTCATCCTGTAAAAAGTAAAATTTTAACTCATTGAGATCCCCAAAATAATGGCATTTCTGCCCAATTAAATGCCACAATTCTTATCATGGAAAATTAAATTTCAAATACATTCCGTATAGTCCATGCAATTCAAGGAAAGATTTTTTTTGGTTGCAATAACACATGAACCCTTAAACTAATAATTTGTTAAAGAACCCCTTGATTCAGTTTCCGTTCTTCTGGATATTACATCAATAATTAATCTGAACTAAGGTTTAACTTTCTTACTTAGATTTCTTGACCTTTGCTCATATTTTAGCTAAAGCCATAATTTGTAAACAGGTTACGAGGGATTAAAAGGATCCCATTATACAAAGGTATTAGTCAGGAAAAGAATACATAAAGGTTCCATGGGATTATAAAGACATAATGGAACAATGAGAGCAGTCTCCACTAACTGGAGAAAAAAAGAACAGGGACATAAAAACGGTTTCTTTCTCCAAATTGCCCGGAAAGACAAGACTGAAACCGGATATGGAGGCTGCCGACAGCAACATATAAGGAGCCGCTGGTTGTTTTCTACATGCGACAACAATCTGCAGTGTTTTCCATAAGTTTGGACTAATGAGTGGATGCATCATAGTCTGATACAAAAACCTTGAACTTTTAAGCGACATTCTTAAATAGTGAGTTTGGCACAATAACTGCACTGAACATCAGTTATAGAACGCCATACCCATGATGAAACATGATGGTGGCAGCATCATGCTTTGGGAGTTACTTTTCTTCAGATGGAAATACTTTTTGTCAACCTGGATGAAGCTATAAGTAGTTCAATGTACCAGTCAGTTTTGACCCAAACCTTCAGATGTCTGCTAGAAAGCTGAAGATAAAGAGAGATTTTAGTTTCCAGCATCACTGTGACTCCAAGCATACGTCCATATCCACAAAAGAATGACTTCATGAGAGGAAACAACGTATTAGGGTGGCTGAGCCAATCTTGAACTAAATCTGACAGAAAAAAGGGTGTGGGCAAGAGATGTCCTCACAATTTGACAGATCTGGTGAAAGCTTTGCCAAGTAGAGTTGGGAAATACTGTGAAGTCAAGATGTGCGAGTGATAGACTGCAGCCAAAACTAAATGCTGAAATTCAATCAAAAGCTGCTTCAACAGCATGTGCAAATGTAAAGCTGCAGTAGGTAACTTTTATGAAAAGATTTTTTTACATATTTGTTAAAACTGTCACTGTGTCCTGACAGTACAATTTGAGACAGATAATCTGTGTAAAAATTGATCTACCCTGCCTCCTCCCTATGGTCCTACAGCTATCTGCAGAAATGCTCCCTATCTTCCTGCAGACACCCCTACTTGGAAATACACCACTTCCAGTCAGAAACAACTAATCAGAGCAAGGAGGAATGTCTTAGCACTGTCAGTCACGCTTGTGTATGCAATGCTCATATACTGTCAGGACATAGTGACAGTTTTAACAAATATGTAAAAAAAAAAACAAACAAAAAAAAAAAAAAACAAAAAAAAAAAAAAAACATTTTTTATAAAAGTTACCTACTGTAGCTTTAAGCAACCAGGTTATTGCACCTGTTTTTATTATTTTCCTTTCATAGATTTGTTTCTTTTACAGTTAAACTTTGTAGGATACATGTCATATTTTATATTGAAATGATCTATTATGGAGTCATTCAGTACATCATATAAACCTGGCATTTTAACAGTGGTATGTATACCTTTAAGAGCCACGCTGACCCTACATAAAGATCTGTGGATCACTCTTTTGCTTGATCTAACGAATAAACAGAATTTGCCACAAATATCGTATCAGGACCTGCTAGCTCCTCCATGAAAATCTGCTGAAGGAGGTTTATTTCACAACGTCCTCCGTGGGTAGCCGTTGTAAACATGATGTCACTCAGCGGACATCACAGGAAGTAGTTCTTCCTCGAGTGTGTTAGAGACAACTGTAGTTATCTAAGTCATGGTAAAGTACATGCCATAGGCAGTGGCTTAGAATAGCCTGAGTGAAAGTGTCCGGATAAGATCAAGCTGCAACACAATACTGTTAGTGTTCCGCAATCACTGCAACCGCAACCCCTCTTTACCAGAAGACTGGTTTAGCTCTCTAACATCTAGTTATGAACAACAGGGCAGTTTGAACTGATTCAGAAGTTCAGGACTAAAGGGGGGGGGAACCATGGCAGGTAGAAATCAGTTTGAAAGGGAGCTCAGCAAGTTACAGCAAATACAGATGTGCTCATACGTTTTTATACCCCAGCAGTTTCAGATTTTTGTCTTTTTTTTCACTGAATATAGATGATAACACAAAAACACTTCTGTCACTCACGAGCAGTGGCTGGCAGAAGCCAGTTAAAATCACATTATTGTGTTTGCTCTTTTTAAACCATAATAATGACAGGAAACTACCCAAATGACCCTGATCAAAAGTTTACGTAACCTACAGTTCAGGCAGAAAATTATTCCCGCTTCTGAGAGAGAAAGAAGGAAACCAAAAAGAAACCAAAGGTAAGAATACATTTGGGCTTGACAGCAGTTCCTTATACTGTGTATTTTCTCCTTTGCCATCAATGTCCACTTGAAGATTTTTGTGGTAGTTGTGGATGAAACACTTGAATTAATTAAAAGGTAAAGCTGCAGTGGATATGATGTATGAACTCTGCTCTGCATGTTGGGGGGTTTTTCACGTCAGCCAGTGTTTTTCAATGTTCCATGGTTCAGCCATGTCCTGAGCAGGGATGTTACAAATACTTAGGCATTTTATGAAAATATGAGGACTATATATATATATACATATATATATATATATATATATATATATATATATATATATATATATATATATATATATATATATATATATATATATATATATATATTTTTTTTTTTTTTTTTTTTTTTTTTTTTTTATGATTTCACTTTTATTATCAGACTTAGTTCCTTTAAGCTAAACTGGAATTGTGTCTTCTTGGAATATGTTCCCCATCTCAGCTGGGTCAGAATGGGTTAACATGCTCTGGGAGTCTGATGACTCGATCATCTGCTGCGCTGCTTCTTAACAAAACACAACAATATCCTCTAGGGTTTGATCATAAATATCAAGATGTTCACATGCCTCCTCATGAGAGGGATCACTGTGAATCACAGAGACCATATAATTTTATCACAGGATGTGATAAGAAAACTGGCCTAGTCTCAGTTGAATTTTAGGCCTTTTTACACCAGCATACAATCACTGTCATATTACTTTTTATTAGTTGTTTTTTTCTGGTTAGATAACTTTTAAATAACAGTAGCCTTTAATTAAATTTAACTTAGCATTATCTAATGGATTAAAAAAGTTTCCTTTAAATGTAAAGGTTGGGCTTTGACTAAAAAAAGAAGCACATAAGTGTTAATTTAACAAACACTATACATCACCCTCTTTATTTATTTGCATCTCCTCTGAATTTCTGTCGAATTATCTGATATGGAAAATGTGCAAAAGTCCAACTTTTATTGTCTGTACATTTAATTTGGTGGAGAATAAAAATCCTTTGTTAATGAGATAATTGTCTTTTTTTGTTTTTGTTTTTTTTACAGAATCATGCTGCCTCTCATAATGATTCATATAAAAGAAATCTGACAGAAGGATGTTTTACAGCTTTCATATTTCCAACAGATTAATGTTAAGCATTTTTTCATTAGTAATCCTGCACTTCCTGCTTCCTGGGGTGCTAATATGATGTATAATACAAGCCAGTTTCTCTAGGCCACTTTCAAAATAGGGAAAAACAAGAGAACAATTCATAAAACAGAAAATGGCTATAAAAAAATAGCTACTTGCCTCAATTTGCTCTTATCTACAGTGACAGCAGAAATTAATACATTAAAAATAAGTAGAACTATGACAGCTGAGGCATGACAAGGGCCTGTATTTATTCGCCATCTCACATAGTGAGGCATATGATGAAGGAGGGGAAAAGAGAAGTTAAGAACCACAGGTAAGTTTTTTAGCATCATATGCTTTGGCAAGAAAAAATGCAATAAAAGTCAAAAAACTTATTTGAAGGCTTTTTGCACATCTTTATCAGGGGTGACAATAAATGTGGATGGTGCTGTGTGTTTTACCTCAGGGATATGATTTGGTTTTTCTTCTTTCATGACCTTCAAGTCTGAGTTTTAGACTTGTTTCTTTCCCAAGATAACACGTCCAACCTGGCATCATAACAGTGGTTTTTATTGTTGTTGTTTTGTTTTTGTCCATAAACAACCAAGTGTACAATCCATATAACTAAACTGAATTAAGGCTGCAGCTAATGATTATTTTAGTGATCAATTATTCCATCGATTATTCTGATGATTAATCAAGAAATCTAAAAAATATAATAATAATTGGGACACTGTGCATATTTTCCATTTAACCACTTAAGCTTATTTTATACAATATTTGAAATACGTAAAAATGCAAATAAACCAATAATTCAGTTTCTTTGTTAGATAAAAAATAAAAAACTTTATTGCCTAAAATGCAACATAGAATTGCTTTATAGTGTACACTGGATCATTTGTAGCAAAAGATGAATCTGCAGCTAAAAAAAAATCCTTATAATATGTATAAAAATAGACTCTTTCTGCTTGATATAACATCAATACAGTGTATGGATAATCTGTTGACTAATTTTTGATCAAGCAATTAACAACTGGATAGCAAAATGGACTCCATAGGAGACTTTTGTTTGTTGATTTGGTTTTACAGAATTTGAACCAGGTGGAGCTAAAACTATGCCACTTGATAAGTGCTGGGTGAAAAATATTTACAGACAAAGAAGGTTTTTTTCATCTTAAATGCAAAATGTATATATTTTTTGTAGAGTTTTGGCTTAATTACTGCTCTGAGTGTGTTGTTAGTTTAGCAAATTGCATGTTTTAGTCTGTATAATCTATTTAACGATTATTCCATTACTAAATTAGTTGAGGTTTATTTAAATAATCGATTATTCACAATTAATCTGATTAATTATTTCAGCCCTAAACTGTATGAAAATTGTTAGACAAATTGAGCAGAGAGAACATTATTAATTTGCCTCAGAGTCAAAATTCTTAGAAATTTTAAAAGACTGTGACTTGCTGTTATACAGCATCTTGCAAAAAATATTCAGATCACTTGACATTGATAAGATTTTGTCATGCTACAACAACAAACTTTGATGTGTTTTACTGGGATTTTATGTGCCAGACCGACAAGTAGCAGCACATGATTGCACAGAAGGAGTAAAATGATAGATTGTTTTTAATTATCCGCATCCATGGATAATTTTAATGTTAGCATTAATGCAGCGGTTCTGTCAAGCATCTTGTGAACAGCACCATAAAGACCAACAGGTTAGAGATAAAGTTGCTCAACAGGGTTGTGTCATAACACTATATCCCAAGCTCTGAAGATCCCATGGTTCAGTCCAACATATAAAAATGGAGAGAGTATGGCACATCCACACACCTATCAAGACAAGACCACCCACATATACTGATAGATCAGACAAGGACAGCGCTGATTAAGGAAGCAGCCAAGAGGCCAACGGTGACTTGGAAGAAGTTGCAGAGAACCAAAGCTGCGGTTGGAGAAACATTTTGCAGTCCATAAATCTCACCTTTATGGATGAGTTACAAAAAGAACAGCATTAATGAAAGACAGCCAGAAGAAGTCCCGTTTGAAGTTTACCACAAGTTTACCACAAAGGGACATGACAATCAGACAGAAGAGGAAGATCTGGTAAGATGAGACCAAAATTCAGTGGTTGCCTACATTTAAAACACTATGTGTGGCAGAAGACTAACACTTCACAAAACACATTATCAATGCAGTGAAACACGGTTGTGGGGATGCTTTTCTTCACCATGGACAGAGAAGCTGGTCAGAGCAGATGGGAAGATGGATAGAGCTAAATACAGGGACCCCTGGAAGGAAACCTGTTAAAGGACTTGAGACTGGGGTGATGGATCACCATCTCGTAGGATAACTACCCTAAACTTACAGTTATACCTACAATGGGATGCTTTATTTCAAAGCATATTCTGATGTTTGAATAGCTTTGTCAAAGTCCACATCCAACAGAGAATTCGTGGCTAGATTTGAAATTTTTTGTTCCCATACAGTCTCCATCCAATCTGACTGAGGTTGAGCTTTTCTGCAAAGACGAATCAGGAAAATTTCATCCTGCTGATGCACAAAGCTGGTAGACATACCTCCAAAGACCTGCAGCTGCAAATTCAGCAAAAGGTGGTTCCTCACAGTACTGGCTCAGGAGGTATGGGCATGCCACAATTTAAAAATACAGTCAGCTATTCTTGTTGATCCATCACATAAAATCCCCCCCCAAAAAAACAACACATACACAAAGAAGTTTGTTCTTTAAAAGGGATGAAATGTAAAAGAAAAGGAAATTTTTATATTCATATATTTTCCACAGAAAAATGGCATCTTACAGCTTTCAGGAAAATCAAATCAAATACAAGGATGTCAAAATGTATCTGGTCAAACTGCACCTTGCACCCTGTGACTTCCGCCACTTTTCCCAAATATCCTTTCTTTCCAGACTGAGTTCACATATTTGCTCATTTAACAATTTGATTCAGCATACAGCTGTGCACTCTAAAGGTTCATCATCTTTAAACAATGTGTTACACATAACAGGCACGACACATCATGCATAACACATATGTGAACTGTAAAAGAAAAATGCAAAATGATAGAGGTAAAATGCAAAGAATGAATGTAGTGGGACAACCTCAATGATGTTAAAAAAGTAAGGCTCGAGGGCTTGAAACATCTGTGATGGCAACACTGTACTATAACATTCAGCTGAGTGACAAATGGAAATAACTTGAAGCAATTAGATGCAAAATGACTTCCAGAATAGAAGCATTTAGAGTCTGATGTCAGCTGAATTAAACAATGGACAGCTGAGATGAGCATCAAAGTACTTGATGGATGAAGCTGGGGTTAGACTTTAGCAAGGCCTTACTGGTGCAGCAGCATGGGACTCTTGGTTTTTGGGCACCCGACATATCCATAACAAGCTGACTGAGATGCTATTCATTTTACCTTCATTTTTCTTTGCATGGCTGTAAGCTGCAACTTTTATGTTGTAAAATTAATCAAACCAACTCAGAGGTAAATGAGGGTGGAACTAATATTTTGTAATTTGTTCTAATATTTATTTTTCTTCATTCTAGTTACAAAAAAGTAGAATAAGAGTTAACAGAGACTTTGAAAATTTGTTGGACTACAGTTTTCTTTGAGTCAAAAATTAGCAGAGAATTTAAAAAAAAAAATCCTTCCCCTGCTTTGAAAAATGGGGGAGCAGTTGTTCGACTTGTTCTGTTGTTCAGACACTGATGCATATATGACTATGAAGAATAAATGTAAATGTAGCATAGGTGAACACATCCCTGAAAACAGCGCTAGGGCACAATTTCTTGAAATACAAAGATCAGTTTGAAAAAAAAAACAACAACTATTTTTTTAGTCCTATTAACCTTGTAGTGGATCTTTGTCTAATATCAGTCCATTGTAACTGGAATTCCTGGCAGGAAGGGCACCAAAAAAAGTGGTCCAAGCAGCCCTGAGACCCACATTCTCTTAAATCCGGCCCTGTACACAGGGCATTCTGTCCATTTCCATATGATTTCAAATTTATTTGTGGTTCCTATGAATTTTTTAATGTCCGTGTGGGAAAAATAAAATAACTTGTATGCGTTAAAATCTTTTGTCATCAAAACTTAAATCGGGGCGAGGTATGGGCTTAATCTTAATAGAGTCTTAAATCCAACGTTCAAATCAGGTCTGTTACTCAGTGGGATTTTTGCATAAGCCACCTGCTGCTTCTCTATCTACATCTGGGACAGAATGGATGTCTCAGACCTTTCAGCAAAGCAGCCACAGTCACCTAACTTCAGGATCATCATTACACTGGAGCTCTCCCTGCTGACTCTAGATGCAATGAATGAGCGGAGACTGAATGAACCAGTCAGATTCATGAGCAGACCTTCAGGATCGGGCCTCCTGTGGAGACCGAAACCAAAACAAAGGCCTCCACCAAGTCGTATTATCACTCGCAACACGGCGGTGACTGCGTGTCTGCACAAACACAACGCGTCCTGTGCGGCACCGTACCTTGACGCTGGCGTGGCTGGTCTGAGTCTCGGCCTCGATGCGGACGTGTCCCCCGCTGTTCTCCTTTCGGTCCCGGTGCGAGTTGTTGCGCGAGTGGCGGCTCTGGTAGGTGATGACGGAGGGGATGGTCTCGGCCGCATCTGTCTTGATGAAGAGCCCGTGCAGCGTGGCCGCGGTGCCCTGGGAGATGGTGGTGGTCTGGTGGGGGGAGTTGGATTCGTCCGAGTCCCGGCAGTAGATCACCCCGCTCTGAGAGACGTGGATGCTGGGAGCGCAGCCCATACCTCAGCGAAGCCGCCTTGATCCCGGGTAATGAACAGCCACACTCGGGTACCACCTTCCCTCTCGTCCGCCGCTGCTGCAGCTCTCCTCCGGGCATCGGCTGCGAGCCAGTACCGCTCTCTGCTCCGCTCCGTTTGAGAACATTAAGGGGTAGAAACGCGTCCCATGAATCCAGTTCCTCCTCAGCCTGCGTTTAGTGCAGTATCTTGGATGTAGCTCTCATATTTGGGGACAAAATGTTTTGCGAGCTATAATAATCTACCCAAACCCCGCCGATGGCCTGAACCAGGGAGCCTGCGCATCTATGAAGCGAGCCGGACTAATGAACAAAACTAACAGCCTAAAACACCTGGCTGCTCCTCATCCTCTCATCCATGCTCCCATTTTTAGCCTGTGTAGAGAAAGAGCTCACAATGAACTCTTTTCTCTGCCTCTTCTTTAGTTCCTATGCTTGCAGATCATTGGCCGCGGTCCATCTCCGTCTCTCCTCCCTCTGTCCGTCCATCAAACTAACATTATATCACTTGTATCTCTCCAGCAAAGGGTCGCATCTCCCAGGAGGTCATGCTCTGACTCCAGGTCATTTAAAGCCTACACCATGATTAATTTGACGTAATTCTATTCGAGTAAAGAAGGCCTTATGAAAAACCACTTACTGTTTAAACCACATAACCTTGTGCTTTTTCTTTTAAGATTTATGTCTTGAATCTTCTATAATCCCTATGGGTCATAAATTGAACTAGGCTGATGTGTGACAGCTGACATGGTGTTAAGTTAAACTAAGAAGAACTTCATTGGTTTCTCCAATAATAATAACCTTCCTGTCCCTGCAGAAGAGAAGCTTCCCAACAGCATGATGCTGCCATCACCATGCTTCACAGTGGGGATAGTGTGTTAAGGATGATGTGGAGTGTTAATATTGTGCAACTTATAACATTTTGCATGCTGGCTAAAAGGCTGAGATTTACTTTCATCCAACCAGAGGACCTTCTTTCATATGTTTACCACCTACATGGCTTGCAGTGATTTGCATGTAGTCCAACAAGGTGGAATATTGTTTCATAACCCAACCTTGCTTCAAACTTCTCTGCAACATGCAGAGAAGTCGCTCCCTGACATGCCTGCTGTGTTCTTTGGTCTTCATGATGCTGTTTGTTCTCTAATGTTCTCTGAAGCCCTCATGGAACAGCTGGATTTATACAGAGAATAACAGACACATAGTTGGATTCTAGTTACTAATTATTTATGTTTTCTGTTTTGTTGTTACATTTCTGTTCTTTTACTTAACTCAGATTGACAGTCAGATCATAACTTCCCTCAGTCACCTTCCCTCAGCCTTCCTGTTTGTTCCCTTTCTCTGCTGTTCCCAGTCACCTGATATCCTCACCTGAGTCCACCAGAGTTATTATTCTCTACTGGCTCCTTCCATGACATGTTCAGTCTCCCTACCATTCTACTGCCTGTTCCTCATCCTTTAAGTTATTTTTTTTATTAAAGATACTTACTTTGATCATCCCAAGCTCCTGTCTGCATTTTGGTCCAACCTTACACTAGGGGTGGA
This sequence comes from Anableps anableps, assembly GCA_014839685.1. Lineage (NCBI taxonomy): Eukaryota > Metazoa > Chordata > Actinopteri > Cyprinodontiformes > Anablepidae > Anableps > Anableps anableps. Next base: position 26,057,831 of record CM026081.1, read on the forward strand.
CGATATGGACTTAAAGTTGTATCAAGATATTTTACGATACTATTGTGATAAACAATAAAAGTGACGATAAGAACTATTTAATGATTCGTTTTTAAGTAACTATATGGCAGTGACTATGTGGCATAGCTATCATAAACACAAACACAAATACTGCTCTTGAAAAAACATACCCATGTGTAATATGTTTCTTTAGGACACCAGTCACATAAAGAAGTGTGATTTGCATCACTAAACTGCACACAGTAAGTGCATTTCATCATATTTTTAAATTTATTGATATTTATTGATACTCCCATTGAACAAACAGTGGAGAAAATAGTAAAAAATAACAATCCCAACAATATGGACAGTTTGGGTTTTTTTCAAACATCATTAATTGGAATTTATCATGACAATGATAAATCAAACTACTTATCATGATAAAAAATTTATCACAATAAATGATACAATAAAGACCCACCTCTACATTAAACCAACAAAACACAACACCTACATGTTTAAATTAAGGTTATGAGTTCACATCCCAAGTGCACATTGTGCATTGTCTTATTCCATTGCAAGTGCAATGGAATAAGACAATGTTTTTGTCAAAGACCTGAAAATCTAGCTGCATTACATAAGAAGAAAAGCAACATTTTGGTGTTTGTCCAGCTTATCCAATATATTATTAATATGATCTTCCAGTCTTTTTTCGCTTTTGTTTCTGTTGTTGATTTACCTTAACAGGAAATGACTATAATGGACTCGGAGAAACAAATAAAATGAACTGAAATGTAATAACTTTAAAGCACTCATGGATTCAAACTAGGAGCTCAATCATCAAAGTTTCCTCATTTCACCACCTTTACGCATGGCTTAAAAAGTATTGCTCAATACTATTACTCCCTTTTACCAAGGCCAAATTTTACCAACATAAACACATAATTGGTTTGCATGTGTGGAGGCAATCAAGTCGCTTCATTAGGTGTCTTTTTAATTATCTTTGGTTGAGTTCAATCTCGGACAGGGTTATTGATAATCTGACAGAGTATTCGGACTCAAAATGAAAAATAATAGCAGAGTCACTGACAAAACTTTTAAACACCAAGTTGAACAGACATAAGGAATGTTCTAAAATGAACGAAATTTGGTAATTATAAAGACCACAGATGGAGCTGGTGTATCTAGGACGAGAACCAGCACGGTAACGTCAAGAGAGCAGCGATGGTGTTATGGGCAGTTGCTGGAGCAACAGCTAAAAATATGTGCAAAGCTCACCAAACAGTGAGGGTGCCCCATGGATACATTAGACAGTATTACAAGCTACATACAAAGTTTGATAAGGATTGTAGGATTGATTCAATCTTGGTGGTTGTAGTTAGCAGCTGCTAAGGATGCGGGGCATATACTCTTAACATAGTTTGAGATGACAAAACATATATGGGTGCCCTCACATATCCACTGATTCCAACAATGAGTCACTGTATAATCTGTACACCCCACATGCTACTGGGCTAATCCAGAGCATGTGGACTCATACCACAGTTGCTTTCATTAGGTTCTAAATTGCACTCAAATCGGACATTCTAGATTAAAATGACTTGCTTTTCTTTGATATATTTTATCAAGTGGCAAACACAGCTGATCCAAACGGCAGAACTACCTTCTCAACATACCATCAAGCTCTGCAGTGGCACAATGATGACACATTCATTCAGATCAGGTGTAATAAACCAGGGAAACATCTAAACCATGCAAGACAGCAACCCTTGAAGGCGAGGACTCGGACACCACTGGTGTAGGTAAACTACAGTTTCATAAAAGATAGGACAATAATATAGCAATTAAAGATGGAAAAAAGAAAACTTAAGCAATCCATAAAGGATCTAATGTGAATAAAGCAAAGCATAAAGGACCTACATCTACAACAGGAACTGCATACAGTAAATCTCAAGTCTTAACCTCTTTGCTAAAATGTCAGGTTTATGTCATGTAAAAAACAATGAGACTATGATGAATAATTTCTACATTTTCCACACTTAAGGTGATTTTTACCCTGCAGAATATAACTGAAAAACAAACAAATCTGATAGAAGGCAAAACTTGAAAAGCTGTTTAATTGTGCACAAATATTCCATTTAATACTGCAACCCAAAAGTTCAAGTTTGGTTTGATAAGACCACAACATGTTCTTCCACAATGTTTTCAGAGATTTTAGCCAGGCCTGGGTGGTTCCTTTAGAAGAAAAGTCTTCTGCTTTCCTTTGCCCTGGCAAGTTCAGATAAATAAAACAAAGTAAAGCTGATTTATAAATCACCTCACAAAGTCCTTCTCAGAGAAGTAACCCAATTCAACATGCAATAACATATAATGCAAACTTTTAAAAAACAAAAAAGAAAAACAGCCTCTTAAGACCAAACTTTGTTAAACCCCTTTTGAATTAAACAACTCTTAGGAAGCTTAAAAGTGTTTACAGAGTCTAAACTGTGTGCCAGTGTAGCAACTTTAAATCAGGGGTTTCATAGGATCTTTTAGAGCTAATGTAAAGTCTCACAGCAGCGTTCCTGACTACCTGACGATGAACTAGTTCAGGGGTCTGCAACCTTTACAATCCAAAGAGTCATTTTTGCCCTCAGTCCAGGTAAATAAAAATCATTTAGAGCAGCAAATGTCACATGACCTTTTGAAAAAAATACACATTTTTGATAAATATCTGCTATAGAAAATCCACAATTTTATTTCAATTTTTAGGTTTAAAAATAAAGAAAAACATAAGGCCTTTGCAAAAATAGAATGGATACATTAACTTTTGATTGTGATATTTCTGGAAAACGATGTAAAAAAAAAAAAAAAAAGAGCATAGTTTCCAACTTAATGACAAGAAAAAACAGATTTAGAAAATATTACTGGTACTTCTAGTGTCATACAGTTGTGGAACTCCAAAGTAAATTTTCCATGACAAAAACTGAAAACCTGATAAAAACCTGCACCTGTCATTATATATATATATATATATATATATATATATATATATATATATATATATATATATATATATATATATATATATATATATATATATATATATATAAAAAACATTAGTTGTTGTCTGTTTTACCTGTTTGAAGTGATGCTCCAGGGCAAAAGCTTGGTAAAAAAATTACACCTAAATTCTAATACTGGGCTTCTGGGATGATTCTCACTCACCTAGTTGCTGTTTACTATCAGAGATGACACTGTTCAGTGCAATAATTAAAGGAGATACATGACTCCTACAGCTTTCAGTGTTGCTGATGGCCTCTTGGAAACCTCCCTGAGCACTTTTAGTCAAATCTTTCCAGCAATGTTGGAGAAATATCCAGTTTTTATAAGAACTCTGTTGTCCTTTATTTCTCCACTTATTGGTGATTTACGTTCCTACTCTACTGCCATGATGTATATTTAGTATTGTGCATTTTTGTACCCTTCTCCTGACTAATATTTTTACACAATAACATCTTTTTGATCCTTTTGTAAAATTGTTGGCAAACTATAACTTTAGTTTAAAATATGCAAATGAGTAAAAAGTCTAGAAAATCCTGCTCAACCACCTTTTACAAAACTCTTCAAGGTTGAATAAAGGTGCCCTTTTGCCATCTCCATATGTTTGGTCAAAGTCCAAAAATTAATTAATTCATTTGCAAATGGAGACTGATACACTACATTCAAAGCATAGAAATCTGATCTTTGTAACGTCCTGCAGGCCACAGGGAAAGGTCTGCTTCACCCAGTCTTCACTGTTTTTCTAACCCCTAGCTTTGGACCCGTTTCTATAATCAAACAGCAAGTGAAAGCTAAGGGCATGTATAAAATTAAAACAAAGCATTAAAATTTGTGGTCGCTAGTTGCAAATCCTTTCTGGCATTCCAACCACTTCTGTTTCAACCTCCTACAGCTCCCTCTGAGGGTAGTCAGTAAGAAAAAAAAAAAAAAAAAAAAAAAAAAAAAAAAAAAAAAATATATATATATATATATATATATATATATATATATATATATATATATATATATATATATATATATATATATATATATAGACAGAAAGAACTTTAAGTAACATTTTTTGGGAGACACCCTAATGAGTCATTTTCCAAATCACTTGAGTATTTCTTCATATTTAAAGCATAAAAGGAATAATAACTAACTGTTACATAAAGCACCAAAACACTTTAAAATTGTAGTAAGGATTGCAGATTCAATGTAGCATGAGACTAATTCTGATACAACACATCTAATAACTCTGATACAACACATTTATGTTTATACTTTACATAATTCCTATTCAATTCAATGAACAATAAAAATGACTGAGATCAGTTTTCATTGTGTTTGTTGCAGGAACAACAAAGGAGAATAACAACATATCCAAATATTTGCTTTATTGTCACCAAATTCCTTCAAATGTCAGTGAATAGATTCCACCTGTGTGCAATTTAATCACAGTATGAACCCAGCTGTTCTGTGAAGGCCTCAGAGGTTTATTAGAAAGCAATAGTGAATGAACAGCATTATGACAACCAAGAAACACAGCAGAAAGGTCAGGAAGGAACATGTGGAGCAAGGTTAGGTTATAAAACCAGCAATCCACCGCTACAAACCTACCAAGACATGGACATCCACCTAAAACGACAGGCAGGGCAAGCACAGCATGAGTCAAAGAAGCAGCCATGATGCTCTTGGTATCTTTGCAGGAGATACCAGCATGTCTCCACAGCTCAGATGTGGGACAACTATTTGTGTACTCTGGCCTATATGTCCACGTTTTTTTTTTTTTTTTTGCTTTTTCAATTAGAGAACAATTTAAATTCACATGGATATGTTACCAGACATGCAGTTGAAGAACAGTTTCAAATTCCATGGGCAAATACTAATTTTCTCAAATGCGTCTTTACTTACAGAGCATTGAAAGAATGGGACTCTTTACCATTACCTCTTATAAAAGTTGAACAGAAGTTAGTTTTTAAAAACAAGCTGAAAAGATTTTTAGGAGCAACATACCTCTAACTGAAATTATTAATTACTGTATATTTTATATCAACATTTTGTATGAACTGTAATTCATTAGATATGTATGCTAAATCTGTCATCTGATACACACTTGAATGATTTCTATTATGTGAGGTGTGTTTTTAAATGATGGACCCCAGGAAGTGTAGCTGGGTGTAAAGCCCAGCTAATGGGGATCCTAAACAATAAACAATATATGGAAAGGTGGTCTGAAGAAAACCATTGTTGAAAGAAAGCCTCAAGAACCCTGGCTGCAGTTTGCCACAAGCCATATAGATCAGAGGTCTCCAACCCTCGTCCTCAGGGCCCAATGTCCTGCATGTTTTGGGTGTTTCCCTGCTGCTGCACACATGCCTTAAATGAATGGGTGATTAATAGGCTACTGCAGAAACTGGGGGCATGTTAAGGAAGTAATGCAAACACCTGAATCAGTTGTGCTGGAGTGGGGAAACATCAAAAACTCGCAGGACAGTGGGCCCTGACGACCAGGATTTGGCACCACTGTGCTATACTATCTCAGTCAGTGGAAAAATCTTTATTGACATTATGGAAATCAAACTATTCTTTTAATTAATGGCCAGCTTTTGCATCTTTCAACAATTTCTTTATTGATGAGGTCCAGACCTTTAAGGTTGGAAGGCATCCTTGCCATCACCCTAATCTGTCCCTCCACGGATTCTCTGTCATATTTAAATTGGAACTCTGGCTTTATCACTCCAAAATGTTCATAATACATCAGGTTAGAAAAACACAACAATTACTTTAAAGTTTAAACGCAGCAAAAGATGGCTCTACAAGTTTATACTCAGGGGAGTCTGAATAAAAATGCATGCCACACTTTTCAGATTTTTTAATAAAAATAAAAGGGAAAGCCATGTAATTTTCCTTCCACTTAAGAGGCTCTGGATAGTGTTGCCATGGAGTCTTCAGCAAAACTCATAATTTCTATAACTGACACCTTATTCAGTTTAGTTACTTTAGCCGCATTTTTATACAAGGATTAGGATTTACTTCAGGGGCTCCTCTGTGAGCAAACATCTTAAAAACTAGACTTTAGAAAGAACTGACTTTACACTGTCTGGCTCCAGTGTTTAATGAAAGTCATGTGAGAAGTAAATAAGTTTTGTTGCTTTAAAATAAAAATTAAGGAGTCTGTTGTTTATCTTCCGCTATCTGTATGATAGTTAGTTACAGCTATTTACTAGTATTTTACACGACAAAAAATATTTTATAAATCCAGTAATTTCCTAAACAAATGTCAGTGACTCTTTTTATAAACTATTCTGCCAAAGTCAGTTATCACAAGCTTTACCTTCACCCGTTAAATCGAAGTTTGCTTTAACAATGTCTGCATGTCCAAGTTATCTACTTATTTGAATCTGATAGGATTCTTTACCTCAACTAAACCCCATAGGTCAATAAGAAGAGTTTCTTCTGTTAAGTTCTCCCCCTGCTGGCCGGCCTGTTAAGAGCAACCAGTGGTTGAAAACTAAAATCCAACACATTTAACCTGCAAAGTTTGCAAAATGTTATTGCGGGTATTCATTTTATTTATTTTACAGTTTTTGGTAGAAACTATTTTGGTTAATATACATTTTACTGCTTTTCCTAAGAAACTGAGCTGCGAAACGTATTAAACTAAGAAAATAGCAAAAATATTTTCATCATCTCTCTCATTTTTCCATTTTTAAAAAATAAAAACTCGTTGAAGACGAATGGAAAATTTAATCATGAGCAAAGTAGTTACATTAACCATCCAAATGATACAAATGTGAGTGTGTTCACAGCAGTGAGCTCCTACCTTCAGAGGTCCATTGAGGGAAAGCGCCTCTGTGGACAGTCCACTCATGTCTCCACAGCCACGGTGGTCTGACACTCAGCTAGAAATCAGATAAAAGCAAATACAAACACAGCTCTTTCTGTGCTGCTGAAGTCTTTACCAAGCGCCCGTAGTTTGCTGAACTTCGCCGTCCCTCTTGGTTCGGTGACACCGGGCGGACTCGGTGTCCGTGAGGCCCTAGTGTCCTCAGCGCGCAAAAGAGAGATGCTCTCAGCGCACCGCAGCGTGGGAACACTTACTAGCCGCAGTAAATGATCCATATCCGGAGCAGTGAGTGTAACTTTGAAAAGATACTCACTGACAAGCTCAGCGTTTTGGTCTGATCGGAAAATGTGCATCATCTCACAAAGGCTTGCCCCTCCAGGGTTACCATTAGGAACAAGGCAAGTGGTAACTCTGGAGGAGCTGCAGGGATCCATAGCTCAGGTGGGAGAATCTGTTGACAGGACAGCTTTTAGTCATACACTCTAAATCTGGCCATCCCACACTGATCCTCCAACTGCAGTTCAAGAAGGATACAGATTTGGATTTCATGTTTTAATGTTTTCAGCTGGGTTTAGTCGCTTTGACAAATCCTGTCGTCTGTGATCCCTCAGCAGCTGTTAAGTGTTTGATCTTCAGTCTTTCAGTCATGAAACAGAAATCTGCTGAGACCTGTCTGTTAGTGTGAACATCAGGAGCTGTAAGGACAGTTTGTCCTCAGCTTTATTCAGTCAGCCCATGACTCTCTGACTCTCCTCTCTGACGCAGCATTAGAAAAATGGTGTTTGGCGCTTTTGGTTAGACTGCTTTTTAAAAACCTTATTGTTGAACTTTCCAGAGAGAGAGTCTGTTCCAAACCTGGTTTCACAACCAGAACTTCTGGTTCATATGCATTACAAAAGCAATGGTGCATTCAGTTTAACATTTTAAAACACCTTTTTTTCCCCTTTAAGACCATTTTCAGCTTGATGTCAACATGTACTGACTGAAATTTATCTGAAAACCTTTAACATATATATAACTTGAGATCAACAAATGCAAACAAGATCCTCCATTTTTTCCCAAAAAGTATTAACACATCGAAGTGAAACATACAGTGCTGCCAGAAAGTATTCACACTTCTTTTCCCATCAGACTTATTCTAAAATGACTGGAGTATTATTTTATTTTTAAAAATTCACCAGCGATATCCCATATGACCAAATGAAACACGTTTTAAGACGTGTTTATAAATTGATAAAAAACGTAAACATGTTAGGTTCAGAAGTATTTACACTCTATGCTGTTAACCGTTCGTACTAGTTTAGAACAAATGATAAAAGACAGTTTGGAGAAAATTATGAAAGCTGGTTTGTTGCAGTTTCATGGGAAACCCAGCAGATGGCAGCCGAGGTCAGTTGGTATCTCTTCCATCTCTCAAAACAAGCAGTTTAAAAAATATATTTTGACATGTTGAATGCTTTCTTCTACTTTATTATAACCTCAGAGGTCATACACAGGTTGAAAGAGTGACAGCTTTGAATAACTACGAAATATAATGCTAAGCTAATAAAGTAATATTTGCTCAGTTTTTGCTATCTAATTCAAGTCAAAGAAGGAAAACGAATTCTTCACTTCTGGATTTTTTACATGTCATTCAAATATTTCAAAGTAAAGTGTTGAAAGGAAGGAGGAAACCTTTCCTGGAATACAGATGGAAGCAGAAGATGCTGAATGTGCTCCCATCCTGTTTATCTGGAAGCTGGATTTCAGTCTCTTCTGCTTCACCTGCAAGAATTTCTAGCTTAACGCTATTATGACATAAGCAGGCCTTTGTTTCTCTAAATCTAAATTATCCATGCTTAAGCTGAATCCACACAACACACACACACACACACACACACACACACACACACACACACACACACACACACACACAGACACATACACCCGAACACAGATAAACAGAGGCTTATGAAATTGATGCATGAACAAGGCTTTTTTCACCTCAGTGGTTTATTGTAAATGTTCTTGTAGAACCATGAGTTCTGAGATCCTTCTGTTGAAACAGACCTTTCATTTCGGTCTTTCTGTTTTTAGGATTTAAAAAATAAATCTAAATATGACTGTTAATGGGAAGTTGTTGTTCTTTTTCTGAAGATTAAGAAGATTTCTTTGTACAAAATGAAATTTCTGCCCATTCCTCCATCCAAAGCAAACAAACAAAGAAACTCAAGCTCAGTCAGATTGGATGAAAAACATTTGTGAACAACAAATTTGAGCTCTTGCCACTCACTCAATTACATTCAGGTCTGGACTTTGACTGGGCCATCATGAATATGTCATTAAAGTTTTTCTTTCAGGATTTTGTCATATTTAGCTCTATCCATTGTCTTATTCACTTGCTTCCATATCCCTGCTGTAAAAGTATCCCCACAGAATGATCCTGCCATCACAATGTTTCGCTCTGGAGATGGTGCATTCATGGTGTTGTACAGTGCTAGTTTCCCTGTACACATTTTGTTCCTCCTATTTTCTCAGAAAGAGGATGGGATGAGGAATCAAAAAAGGTGGCATGAATAATAAAGGAAGTTATTTTTAAAAAATGGATGAATGGATGAACAGTTGAGGATGAGAGAGGATATCTATTTATTTGATATTTATTAAACATGACCCATGTTATGTAATAGCCTATCAAAACATAAAAAGAAAAGGAGATTTAACACTAATCTTTGCATGCACAGCCAGGTCTGGTTGCTGCATACAAACAAACAACAGGCTTTTGGTGCTGCAAATACATCCAACCATCCACTTTTAGAGAAACCAATAAACCTGGCGATCATATTTTTGAACTGTGGGAGGAAACCAGAGTACCTGGATAGATCTCACCATGCACAGGGAAAACATGCAAACTCCATGCAGAGAGACCCCAGGCCGGGATTCAAACCCAGGATCTTCTTGCTGCAAGGCAACAGTGCAACTAACTGCACCAAATATATATGTAACAGCCATAGATATTCTCTTCAAATGTTATAGCTCTTTGCAGAACTGATGCAGAAATGACAGCTTTTCATGCCCACCGTCCTTTCTTCTACATGTTGTAAGGGAGCTCCTTCAGACAGAGATGGATCTGTGATATGACCTCATGTTTACTTTGAGTGCAGTGGTGTTTTTATGGGGAAATACTTGATTAACTTTCTAATTTAAGATTCAGATTTATGGCCTGTACAGACTTAACACGATTCTTGATTCTTTTGACAAAATGTCAAACAGAAAGACAGAAAAGTCAACATTTCATGAATGGTGTCTGTTTACTGTCATCACAGTAACAAAAAAAAGGTATATTATGTTGTTATTTGTTGTTTTTTTTTCAGTTTGACAAAATGATTTACTCATGGAAGCAAGCACATGGAACAGATAGCACCACTCATGCTGTTTCACAGTGCCGGGGCCAATCACTGTGACTGAGATGCTGCGATCTGTCTGTGAGATGAGCCTTGTATCTGCTCCTCTCCTGACACTGATAAACAGCCCTCAACAGTCAGCTGAAATTACATCTCAGCACAAAGCTTCAATTATTTGTAAAAGAAAAGTGTTTTCATGTTTTATTACTGGAAGTATATAGATTTTTTTAATCACAGCATGACCTGTTTCTCCTTATCAATGCTGTCCTGTTGATCCATTGATGCCCAGCATGAAACAAAGATGGTGGAGATAAAAGAAGACATTGAATGGATTCTGGTTTGTATCTTTTTTTGGCTATAGTGCAGTATGCGTACTATTTATATATATATATATATATATATATATATATATATATATATATATATATATATATATATATATATATATATATATATATATAAATCAAAATATTTTTCCCCCATAGTTTATAATTTTATCTTAGACTTAAAATTCTAAGTCATGCTTTAGAACTATGTGTGTTAATAATTGTCATAATTATAATGGACACCCAAACGAGAACAACAATATAGTAGTGGTATTGCTTGGAGAAATAAGTCAGCATTTTATAATATCTTTTTCTAAACTGTCATCATGTAATTACCTAAATTTGACTGTATTGTGTTTGGAATTGATTTTTGAATAAGTTTTGGACCAAACTGGGTCCTGTACAAGCAGTCTGTCCTGTAAGATGCCTTGAGACCACATTAGTTGTCAGTTCATTGTGTATAAATAAACATCAGTTGATTTTGCATTTACTTGAAGTGAGCTTATCAGCATAACTGAAATATACTGAATTAAACTCAACTGAGTTGAACTGAACTGAATTCGACTTAGTTAAATTAATGAAGAGAATCAGTATTCAACTGAACTGAGTTCAGCTGAACTAAATTCAGCTGGATTTATCCAACTCAGTTGAACTGAACTGAATAGACTGGTGACCTGTTCAGGGTGGATTCCACCTCCTCCCCAGTAACCACTGGAGATATGCACCAGCTCCCCTACGACCCACACGGATAAGTGGGTATAGACAATGGAAGGATGAACTGAACTGAGCTTTGAATTCAGTAACTCATTTTACAGAGCAGGTCATGCAATTCATGAGTGAATGTCCTCAGTTATGACTGGCACTGCAAATGTTAAAGTGTTAAAGAGTTTTCTTTTACATTTAATAAATCACAGGTATATCCCTCTCTGACCTGGACACATACTGTCCAAGCTACAACAGGATGGTTTAACTCAGAGGTCTGAGGGTGACAATAGGCACCCAGAAAAAAAGAAAAGGGAGATATCTTTACTCCTCCCTTCACCAAAAGAGCTTCAAGGAATGGGTTTTCATGATCAAGCAGCTGCTTTCAAGCCTGACATCACCAAATCCGTTAAGTGTTGGATGCAGTGGTGTAAAGCACACTGCCGCTAGACTTCATGGAGGTGGAGATGTGTTTTCTGGAGTTATGAATCACGTATCTAAGTCTCACAATCAACTGGATGGACCTGGGTTTGCCAGTTGCCAGGAGAAAGGCACTTGCCAAGGGCATCATGTTGTAGTGCTGTTTTTCATGTGTTGGCCTCAGCCCCTTAGGTCCACAGACATGAATGTGGTGTGGAACCGTTGACTGGTCTGTGCAGAGTTCTGACCTCAGTTCGATATCAGAGATGAATTAGAGTGGAGCCTGCGAGCCATACTCTCTCATCCAACTCAGTGTCTGACCTCACTGATAGGCTTCTGGGAGAAGGTAAAAAATTCCTGTAAACACAATCCTAAATCTTATGAAAAGCCCTCCCAGAGGAGTTAAAGGTATTATAGCTGCAAAGGGTGGGCTGATAAATTAAATCCTATGGATTAAGGATAGAATGTCGCTCAACTGTAATCTGTGTGTGAGGGCAAACAAGCGATAACTTTTGCCGTTTTTTTAGATAAGGAGAACACAATTAACCACACACAGTGTGTTGTCAATGTCTTTGGGAGTAGTAGCAGTAACTGTGCAGATTTTACAAAACTTCAGCAGTGATTTCAGTAACTCTGATTGGGATTTGTTCTGTTGGCTGCTAACAGTAACCCTTTAGCCATAAAAACACAAGCAACTGTTATAAACAAGTGAAAGAGTAAATCGGCTTTCTTGCTCAGAATCTGAGATTGAACTTTTGACTGGTCCACATGGGGATTCAGGTAGCAACTCTAACAGATTAGAAAGCTCACAGAAGCTAAAAGCAAAGTGTCTGGAAAATCTGGAAAAGGGTTATTTTATTTAGGAATATGGTGATAGCTCCTGAAAAATAAAAGCATTGAAATTGAAAGTGTTTAGCCAGGATTGGACTCTTATCTGTTGTTGGACCTAAGTCCAGCATTCAGTACTGTTGACCATGAACTGAAGCAACTGGAAAGCTGGGTCAGACTTTTTGGTACCCCAAGGTTCCATCTTGGGGCCCCTCTTATTTAATATAAATATGCTCCTGTTAGCTCTGATTATAACAGGTAATAAGATTTGTTACCATAAGTATGGAGAAGATACACAGCTCCACAATGTCACCAGGTGACTATGAATCCATTCAAGCACTGAGCAGATGCATAGAACAAATCTATCCATGTATGTGACATAACTTTATTCAGCTAAACAGAAACAAAAATGAAATCATTATTTCTGGACTTAAGGAGGAACGATCAAGAGTCAGTACACATCTTCAAGTATTAAAGCTGGGAACTATTGATCAGGCCCGGAATCTTGGTGTCGTGATGGACTCAGACCTGAACCTTCTGAAATAAAGCCAATTACGAAGTTGGGCTTCCATTACCTTAGGAACATTTCCAGGATTGAGGCACTAATGTCCCAGCAAGATCTTGAGAACCTCATCCATGCATTTATCTTCAGTTGAATTGATTACTGCAACAGTGTCTTCTCTGTAGCTGATCCAGAACCCTACTGTTCGCATTCTCACTAAAACTAGGAACGTAGGGTACATCCCGTTGCCTCCTCCCACATCACCAAGACTCAGCTTACCAAGATCTTTGCCATTACCTCATCTGACTTACTTCACCTTGAACTACTGCAAGGGTCCTTACATCTTCTCTCCATTCACAGAGGCCTACTGGAAGAAAGAGAAACCAGACAAGCTCAGAATAAAAAAAAATCACTGTTTTCAATAAAATCCTTTTTAACATATTCTGTCTGCTTCTGGAGTGGTTCTCCACATGTGGGTTAGTAACCTGCCAGAAAACTGCGATGCAAACCAAGATAAAATGCAACCTTTATTTGAATATATTTATTTAGTAGTATTTGTAACTATTTCCAGACTGATAGATGCCAGTAACTTTGTTTCTCATCTCTTCTTAAATTTGTTTAGATTAGGGCATGATGCATTTCTATTTATGGGCTTTCATCCTTTTCATGTTGTCAGACAGGTTCTATTTAGGTAATTTCTTCATTCCACAGCTCTGACAGTAACCATGCCTGGGTATAGCAAGTTAAATAGTATCCAGCTTTCCAAAACTATGCCTTATCTGATTATTTGTGATTTAAAATTGGTTGGACAATTACTTTTGCAGATAAGTCCAAGGTAATTTAGATTCCCCTTAAAAATTGAAATAATTGTGTGTACACTGTTGTTTGTAATTATTCTGGTTATCGTTGCATGATATTAGAATTTGATGATTTGAAACATTTAAATGTGACAAAAAAGCAAAAGCAGAAGAAATATGAAAGGGGGCAGATACTTTTTGAAGAACAAAAAATTAATAATTTACTAGAACAGAATTTACTGAGCTGTAATTTGTTAAACTGTGAAACAATCTGTTACCAAGATGTCTTCTCTTCAATCAGACCCAGTAGTACAAAGTACCTGGTTATGTTTATATCATCACACTTTTAGTTTTGACAGGCTAGTATAGATAGAAAAAAAAACATTAATTTTGCAATAGTAGAATCAAATTAAAATACAGCATGTAGTCCCACACTCTATTTGTCCTCAAGGTATTAATAAATGGATTTCTCACATTCAGATATGCCATTACTAATTATATCCTGGGTCACACAGCTTGTCTTGCAGAAACAAACAAGGTTTTTTTTTAATACAGATTACACTGAGGCCCAATTTCTGCATTTGAATGGACTGACCTATCGGACTGCCTGAGGCACCTGCAGACCATCAGGGACTTGGAGAGGCGGAAGGGAAGCTCTCTGTGTCCCTGACTTTCAATAAAATACCTGAATGCAAGCAGCACCTTTTCAACAGTCACGTATATAATCAAATTTGCCTGTTAATGAGTTTTTTCACGCTCAGCAAATTGAGTAAATTCTGTCTCACAGATGCTGAAAAGATACTTTGAAAGAAGAGCTGACTCTGGTGACATGTTGAGGAAAAATCACTTTTTTGACTTGCAAACATCCTAATCTGAAAATCCTTAAATTGTGATGCAGCATACATATCAAAGTACAGGATTTGAAATCAGAGATTTGTAGTGTTTATTAAATATCTTCTCAGGTTTGCTTGGAATTTGCTCACTGTGTGAAAATGACTCACTCTAGTGTTTAAGACCCTGAATCCTTGTTTGGACCAGACATTGCAACACATCACGCCACAACTGGAGATTTTTACTTTTCTCTCACATTAAAAACCTCTGTATAAGTTATTTAAATTTTATGGGTTTTTTTTTGGTTTTTTTTTTTTTTTTTAATTGACGCTTGTGGCTTTTATTCAATAGTAACTCAGCAGGAAGAATGGCAGAGAGAGAAGGAGAAGACATGCAGCAAATGGCTCAGGGCTAGAAATTGAATAGAAACTGAATTGGGGACAACTGTGTTGAGGAATGTAGCCTCTGTTTATGGTGTGCCTGCTTCACCAGTAAGACATGTGGCACCCCAGGACCTTATGTGTTATACCAACACAAAGTGATGAATTATTGTGAAGTGGAAGGAAAATGATACATAGTTTCAATACTTTATGTAACCACTTTAACAGAATCTACAGCTGCATGTCTGTTGGGTTATGTCTGTACCAACTTTGGACATCTAGAGATTTATTTTGCCCAATCATTTTTTTTTTTTCAAAATAGCCCAAACTTAGTGAGATTTTATCTAGAGTGTCTTTGAACATCCATTTTCAAGTCTTGCCCAGTCCCTGCTGATAAAAAGCCTGCCATGCTGTGGCATGATGATGCCACCACCGTGTTTTCCCATCAGCCATTGTGTTTGGAGTGATGTGCAATAGTAGTTTTCCACCACACAAATCATTTTTCATGAAGACTAGAAAGTAAACTTTATGGCATTGGTCCAGAGCACATGCCTGATGTTTGCTGGACTTCTTATGGTTTTCTTTTTTGAAATTCTTTCCTAAAGGTGAGGTTTTTGACATGCATGCGTAAAGGGAAAAGTACAGCAGGAGTGCATGTGTCTTTTCAGTTAATGTACATCAGTTGATGCCTTTAACACACATTAAAAGTGTCATGAGGAAGTACCCCGAGACAGGACAGACTACTGGATCCAGGATAAGATATTATTCTCAGAAGTGTTGACACTTCTGAACGGAACTGTGTTGCGGATTATCAAATGCATATAGACCAGGTGTGTGGAGAAAAAAAGGTTCTATTTTTTGATGCATGTCTGACACTGCTAATGTGTGTCGCTGTAAACAGATTTTCACACCTGAACTGTTGCACTGTTTTGCTCTTCCAAAGTTACAATTGTTGCTTTTTGGGACATAGGCTGGGATTTGATCCCAGCACCTTCTTGTTGCAAGGCAACATGATACACCAACCAAATCTAATTCTGGATTTTATTAAGGCGTGTTATGATTCAGTGACATTGATACATATCCATACCACACTTTTTGGAATTTTATTTGTGGAAAAAACTTTGAAGCCATATGTTGCCTTTTCCTTCCACTTCACAAATATTATCTTAGTCTATCACTCAAAATCTCAATGAAATATTTTGATGACTGTGTTTTTTAAACTGTGGAAAATATCAAAGGGAATGATTACTTTTGTGCAATAATTCTGCACACATGAATCTGGTAGAAGGAACCTCAGCATATAAGCTCAGAAGCTTCATTGAAAGGTGCAACACTTTCGATTAAATAATTCTCAAGCACATCAAGTGCTAAAATCAGCAGAGCAAGGACAGCAAAGCTGCTCCTGAGACACTTTGGGGGAAGATATGAAGTGATGTATCTGCTGGTTGACTCTCACTTGGCATCAGCAGCCCATCTTCTCCTCTGCGCCTCATCTCTCTTCACGCTCGCCTTGATCTTGCCCTCGTCACAACCACGCAATTGGTCAAGGAAGGAGGCGGTGGGTGACGGGAGCCCCGTGACTCGCTCCGTGGCGGATTGGATCGTATATATATGTATATAAAAGCTGCGCTATCCGCAAAGCAGCTCAGACCTCTCCAACTCTGCTCCAGTGAACCTCACATGCGTGTTATGGAGCGCACTTTCCGGGAGCAGCTCTTCTTTCTGCTGTTGTGTCTGTCCGTCCTCAAGGGAGACTGCAGGTACATCGAGGTGAGAATCGGATCATTTTGAAAACTTTTGAAAACTTTAATTAAACTGCCAACTAAAAAACGATGCAAACATGCGAGGTAAAAAAAAAAAAAAAAAAAAAAAAAAAAAAAAAAAAAAGTCTTTTTTTTTTTTTTTTTTCATTCTGCAGAATAACGACATCTCCAAAGATGAACTCCACTCGCTTTTTAGCTCGGGTCTCAGGAGGGAAATACCTGACCTGTTGATGTATCGCCGACCTTTGCGTAAGCTTTGGAGAAAAAAGAAAGAAGAAGGAAAAAGTGCTTGCATGAGATTAAAAAAATGCCATTTATGCAGAAAAAACAAACTGATAATTGTTTTTTCAGTTTTCTTCTGATTTAAAATAGTTTTAGAAGCATTTTTAATAAGTTTTCTAAAAATCAAATACAAACAATGAAAAATCTCCATATTAAATTGTAATCTTACATTTAAAGCATCCGGGTGATCCGTGCCGCACAAATCCTAATTTTCTTGTATCGGCTCCTAATGTGCATTCCCTCTCTCTGATTGGCTGTCAGGTTGCCTGGACATGGTGGCGATGGAGGGTCAGTTCACTTTCACAGCAGAGACCCCTCAGCTCAGCTGTGCAGCTTTTATCATGGCAGAGCCCAACGAGGTGATCAGTGTGGAGTATGACAGCGTGGACATCGACTGCAGCGGAGGAGACTTCATCACAGTAAGATGACACACTTCTGGCATCTGGTTGGATTCAGATTTACCAACTTTAATATCCTTTAAACATCTGTTTAGTTATTTTAGATGTTTATATGGAAAAAAAAAGGGATTGCAGGTATTGGAATGCGATTTAGTTTTGTTTATATTTTGTAGGTTGCCCTTGGTTTTCTGCAGCCAAACACTGGAATTGGATAACTTGCTGAGATTAGTAACACTTTCTGAAAAGCTCCTTAAGCATAAACATTTAAACCTGTTTACTCTTGTTACTTCATGCCAAACACATCAAAAGCAAAACCCTGATTTTCTTTTATCAGTTACATTATCTCTATTGGAGACCGGCCAGTTAAACCTCCACCTTCTGCTGGACACTGGCTGAAAAAAAACGGTTACAACACTTTGCTCTTGCGTACAAGAAACTCGCTTTTTACAAGTATGCCCATTCCTAAAGAACATTTCACAGCCTTTCTGTGGAAACTAAAGCGACACTCATCACTGTTACTGAGGGAATGTTGCCTTCAGCAGCAAGTCACCTACGCAGCTGACTGCAGTCTGGCCACCAGAGCAGATAGCTCGACTAATTAACCAGCTAATATCAGCTTCTTATACTCCCCAGAGTTCAAAGGTGAAAGATTCTTTGCAATTAGTTTGCTGTAATACCACTACAAAGTTTAACAGATGTTTAGTCTATATTCTTGCTTCAGTCTATAAATCAGAATCAAAATAACAATAACTAGCTTTTAATAATAGCAATGTATACTTTAAATAATAATTTTTTAAAAATTAGAAAAATAAATAGGCTACTTTAGCAGAATAATTGTTGCTTTCCTCTTTTAAATAAAAAACAAAACAAAAAAACAACTCATGTTACAAATTCTGTTTCGAATATGTATGTTGATATTCTGATTTATCCCAGGGCTAGTTTCTACTTTATGCCCATTTAATGTAAAGCTCTAATTAGGGGTTATTTTAAGTAAAACTCATTTCTCTCTCTGTGTTTTCTTGCTCTGTTTGTGTGTTAATTTGTCTTGTGAAGACGTTTGACGGCTGGGTGATGAAGGGCGAAAAGTTCCCCAGCTCCCAGGATCACCCGCTGCCTCTGCACGAGCGCTACGTGAACTACTGCGACTCGGGACCGCTGAGGAAAAGCGTGCGCTCCTCCCAGAACGTGGCCATGGTCTTCTTCCGCGTTCACAGCGCCGGCAGCAGCTTCACCCTGACAGTCAGGAAGCACATCAACCCCTTTCGTGAGTAGTAGACCATTGCATTCAAAAATAATATCCGAAAGCTTTGTGCACACAAGTGTATTGGCATATTTGCTGACAGCCCATTTGTGTTACTATGTAAAATGGCAAACTTTTGTTTATGACAAAGATGCCAAAATAAAGAAAAATAAAAAAAAAAGGCTCAGCGTTGTCATGAGGTGCAAACAAACTATTTCTTCAGTGCATTCATCTGTCATAGAGCTGATGTTTGCAACCCTCCGTCTCCTTGCAGCCTGCAATGTCATCTCACAGTCACCAGAGGGCAGTTACACAATGGTGATCCCGCAGCAGCACAGAAACTGCAGCTTCTCCATCATATATCCAGTGGCAATCGACATCTCGGAGTTCAGTCTGGGACACCACCACAACTTTCCCAAGGTAAAAGAAAAATACATTAAAGATGCAGAAATTTTGGATTAGAGCTCCTGGCTCAGCTTTTGACTCTGGAAGTTTAAAAGTGTTGTCCAGATTTTTATATAATTAAATGGTTGAATTGATGTTATTTATGTATCTATGACATGTGGCCACAGTGGAGGGTTGATTGCATCAGGTTGTTAATGTTGCAGCAAGACAGTTTTATTTGTGAGGTACTATTCTTTTAAAACTAAAGTGGCAAAGTCAGGCTCCACTTTCTATTTAATTATATTAGCGTGTTATGGTAGTGTTTACTATTTTTTTTAGCTTGTTCTACAGGTTAAAAGCAGCTAATATCTTCCCTGTGTTACATAACTCTCTTGGCATCTGCATTTAGTTTAAACCTTGAGGGAGTCTAAAACAAACAGCTAGTCATGGGAGGGACCCCAACCAAAGCACAAGTCTATCCAATTTAAAAATTATATTGCGATTAATGCAAACATTTCTATGAACTTTTAAACTGTAGTCACATTTACAATGAATGGGTTTTAACAGAGAAACTAAACTTGGGAAATGGAGGTTGGAGGCAGTGTATCACCACTGATCTTCCTGTGTGAAACCTGTTCTGTGAACAGAACATATGAGATGTTTCCTCTCAGAGTAGCTGTCTGATTTTAAAGGAAAGGGATTTTAAAAGGATTCAAAGTGATTTCTTTGACTACTGTCTTATTTTTCTATCAGGCATTTGCTTTGGCCATATTTTTCATGTGGCATTTTCTCAGTATGTGTTTCACACAGGAAGATCACTGGTGGCGCACTGGCTCCAACCTCTGTTTCCCATGTGACTAATCGTATCTGTCAATTTCCACCCAACACAAACAGCACAACAGTTTAAAGATTAAGAAAATAGCATTCACATAACCCAACAGGAGATTTTTGAGAGCAATATGCATTATGTATTCCCTTCTCAATGATCAATGTACAGCTCTTTTTTGCACTGCAGCAATTAAGTCTACCTATAATTGCTGACCTGCTTCTTACATGTCTCCACTGGTATTTTGACAATTTAACCTCAGTGAAGAGTTTCTCATCCTTATAGTTGGATGGCCTCCTTGACTTTGGCTTAATCTTTTGCTCCCTTCATTGATTCTCTATCAGATTCAAGTTGAGACTGCTCCAAAACATTAGTATTTCTTCCAATGAGAAAAAATGTTGGTTAAAACTAAAATATTACTTTAAACTTAAATCTGCCAGGGGGATGAATGATTTTGGGCTTAACCGGGTTTTTTTTTTTTTTTTTTTTTTTTTTTTTTTATTTAGGAGAAATCAGAATCATCTACATCTGTATCAGACAAAGCTATAAAGAAAAAAAAAAACAGAGATGGGTGTTGAAATTGGCCACATAGTTCTGATTCAGTTTTTTTCTAATATTAAAGTAGTAAACAATGCTCATAAATCAGATCAATTTGGGTATGAGAATGAGAACGCATATGATTTCAACAACAGTTATAGAGATATTTTCTCATGACTTTAAAATGAACAGATTTTTATATTTTTGTAAAAGAATATGCTATCATCAATCGTCTTTACATCTTATTTTTTATCTGGATATCATTTCAACAACCCTCAGTTGGTGTTTCCTGAACCACAGTGGGGTCCTCAACATGTGTTTTGAAACCACTATATTATTCTGCATTTTATTTGCTTAATCCTCCATCCATTTTTTTCATATTGCAGACCTTTTTTGTTGCAAACATTTTCACACTTGGAAGCAGAAAAGTATACAGACAGTGAGGACTGTGTTCCATTGATTTCTTATTCTAATTATCAAGGTTACATATTTTCTTTAATAAGGAATAATGTGCGGTGGGAATGTATGATGTTAAGTTTTTAGCTGTTTTGAACTGTATCCTTTTCTTACATTCTAGATTAAGCCCAATCTGCGGTTCAGCCCAAAGTCATTTGTACTGTGTCCCTGGCAGAGTTAGGTTTAAAATAATCTTTTAATTTTACCATGTTCTTTTTTTTCTGAATGGAAGTAATATTAACATTTTGGAGTCCTGGCTTGAATCTGGCAGAGAATCTGTGGAGGAGCTAAAGTTTAGAGAGATGGCATGGAGGCCTTCCAGCTTCAAAACCTTCTCGCCCATCTCCAAAGATAATTTGTGAAAACACCAGTGGAAACATGCCAAATAGCTGGTCAGCAGTTATGACAAGGGTTTGAAAGCTGTAATGTCAAAAAGATGTGTCAACCTGATTATTGCGAAGGCTAAACATATTTTTTACACAGTATTTTTTTTTTTTAGTAAACAATAAAAAAGATGTACATTCTTTTTGTAAAAAAATTATATTCCTTTTACGTCATTGCTTAATCCTTTAAGATATTGCTATCTCATTTTGTATCAGAAACAACTTGTTGGTTGAATGTTTATATATCTAAATTTGACAGGGGTATGAATAATTCTGGTCTAGGTGTAAGCATTTAATATTTTGGTTATTTTGGAGTACTGCACATTTCTCATTTCCTCTGTTTCATATCTTTACAGTTTTGCTTTTTCAGGCACAAAATGGTGCTGCCAGTCATGGGACATTTCATACCAACTTTGAAACATTTTGCACCCACTAGAACAGCATTTTCACCATTTTCGGTATTCTAAACAGTTCATTGTGACAAAACTTGGCTTTGTGACTCCAACAAATAATATTCACATGCAAAAGAAATGTTATTTTGGCTTGATAAAGAGTTACAAACTCAGAATTTCAAAAACCCAACTGGTCCAAATCTTGAACAGAACCACAATAAATAAAAATGCACTGTAATACAAATGGCAGTTCATTGTAAACTCATATACAATGCTTTGATTACACAGGTATGACATGGATTCTTTAAAGATAGAAAACTTATGAAAGGAGGAAATTAGAATTGGAAGAAATGAAATGGGGTTCAGAGTGGCAAACTGACCTGAAGTCATCATTTTGTAACACCCTTAAACTAAATGAATCTGTACTGATGGGATAAAAATAAATGTTTTTCATTTAATTTCTCTTGATGCCTGTTACAACATTTAATTTACTTTTGGGATTTTTTTTCTAGTTGAATTGAACTGAATTGAACTGAATTTGTGACATTACATGTTCTCATTTCTATAGAGGTCCTTCCCTGGTTGTGCAGAGTCTGGGGATTACGTGCAGCTGTTGGGAGGAAGTGGTATTGACACATCTAAACTGCTTCCCATCACAGACCTCTGCATCTCATTTACTGGACCCAGTAAGCACACTCTTCCTTCCCTCCTCGTTAAATTATCATTGTCACATTGTCATTGACCTCATGGAAACCTAATATGCATTGCTTCTTCCTCCTTGCCCATGCAGCCCACATGAAGATTGGCTGCGATAACACAGTGGTGAGGATGGTGTCCAGCGGGAGGTTTGTCAGCCGTGTGTCTTTTAGCTACAGGCTGCTGGACAGCCAGGAGCTACAGACGATCAAACTCAACAATGTGGAAGATTTCTGTTTCAACAACTGATCCCAACAGGGTCATAATGTGACAAATGCATCATTTGAGTGCCAAACATTTCTAAAGTCATTTTTCACCCAGTCAGTCTAAAATCCAAGGATACTGAAGTAAAATGTAAACTAATCAATATCCGGTGAGACTAAACATTTACTAGAATTTTGAATTGATTCCTCCATGGTCTCATTTTTTATGGCTCAGTGTTGTCGCAAAACATATCTCAGCTGATGGAACTGTTGTTGTTTTTTATTTAATCCTTTGTTTACAACATATGTATTTATCAACGATGGATTATTATTATAAAGTTATTTATGAGTTCATGATTCTTGAAGATGAATGGTGCTAAAATGAGTGTTGTGCCTGTTCTGTTTGTATGAGTGAGACATTATGTGGAGATTTAATTCATGTGTTACAGAAAGTAAATAAAAGAAATATGAGTATCTGGTGCCATTATGCAGTTAAATTTGGTTAAAAAACACTTTTGTAATAAATTTATACTGCATGGCAAAGCATTCAGTTGTGGCTGTCTTGTTTCAGTTGACCCAAAACATCAGGGTGTATGTGACTTAGTAGGAAGAGCAATAAAGCAATCAAAAACTTGAGTTCAACTGCAAAAAATGTGCCAATTTAATTAAATTATCTTTTTTCATATCACCTGCTTTTAACGTTGAGAACTATGTGCAGCACAGCATTCCATACTAAAAGTTATCCGATGTAACTCATAAGCAAAACTTTATGTAATGCAAGGAATATATCATCAGCATAATGAGTGATTGATAACCTTGTATAGACATTTATATGTAAAGTCTTAAGATATTATTCTGGCTCACAACTACTAATGTACCATACAAATTTCAACAAATCTGATATATTTTTCTTGAAGTTTTTCAATGTAGATAATTTATTTATAACTCTGCAAAGTTAATGGTTGTGGCTGAAGGTGTTTTACGGTTGTCCATGCTTCTGTTTCAATGGCGTTTCCAGTTAGAGTATCAAATGTTTAGAATTTCTTCATATTTCTTGTGAATTTTCTAAAGCTTCAACATGTTACTTTCTTTGCTTAAAGGTAAAAACCACAGTTCACTTTGACCTCATGTCCTGACATCATATTTGTCCTAGTTTTGAAAGCACAACATTTCCAAAATACTTTAAGAGAAGCTTCTGAAAATTTGGAAAAACAAAACAAAACATTCTCTTTGGATGGATGGTTAGTGGCTTTGGTTTTTCATTGTCATTGTTAAAGGTCCTCCTGCGTAATTGTATTATTTTATGCATCATTTATCCAGAACACCTGGAGGCACTTGCATTGCATTTGTTAAAACTATCCGACAAAAGCACTGAAATGATTCCAATATAATGGTCACTGACCTCAGAAACATACTTTAGACAATGCATTTCTCAGAAAAGAGGTCATGGAGATGTCTAAAAGCAGATTATTATTTTGAGTGTTCAAAATCTTCAGTAAATGTCTAATTATTTGTGTTCTTCAACACTAAAACATGAATAAACAATTAAAAGTTTTCTTCTGCAACTCAAGAGCCTCACAATTTAAACATTAACCTTTCTATATTGGCAAACGCGCGTTAGTCCATCTTCTCAAACAACAACGGCAAGCTGTTCGGGTTTCCAGGGAGTATGTTCTGCAACACTTCCTCACATGATGAACAATGTTACTGTCACTGTTGGCTGTTTCTGAGAAATCATTTCCTCCCACTGTGACAGCAGACGAAAGCAGAAGGTGATCTCTGAAAAGAAATGGCTTACATGGTGCAAGCCGATGGGCACCACAAGTCCTGCAGGAATTTTATCTTTGATAGACACCTGCAACCACAGTTGGGGATGAATGGCACAAAACAAATGGGTTTGTGATGTAGTAAAACCCCCTCTGTTGGTCTTTTGCTTATTTAATTTGAGCTTGTATAGCAGACTGAAAATGACTGGAATTATTCCATATTTTACCCTAAACTACTTTTTACTGTGAGTCTTGAATTGTAATAAGTTATGCTGTTCCACAAGAACCACTGGCTTAGTTTATTTAATTTATTTTACAGGGATCATATACAGGAGCATTAATTTAAAACAAATTGAAACAATACTGGACTTTAGCTCTTAGAACAACTTATTGAACATTACACATATAAACATAAAACCATAGAATTCATACTTTTTACAGAGAGTGGTATTATACAGTCATATTTAATAAAGTAGAATACTCAAGCGAGTACTGTTTGTCAGATTAAAAGTACCTTTTGAAAATACCAGCCCTTAAGCACGTATTAAACATACTTTTCATTAAGCCCACATTTCTGTGTTAGATATGTTATTTTGAATGGCCTGATGTAATATTCTAATTATAAATGTCATGTTTTCATAAAGTGTAAGAGGAAAATCATTATAATTAACAGAAATAAAGGTTTGAAAATATCCATCTGTGTTTAGTTAATCTATATACTGTATTTGACTTAGTGATAAAGTTCCTGAAATAAATGGACTCAGTAATATTCTAATTTATGAAATAGGTCTGTACAGATTATAAAAAGGACATTCAGTAAAAGACAATTAAAACATAAAAACTTGTTACCATGTACCCATCCCATACCCTTCTGAAGTTAACTAATCAAGTCTTGTCTAATCTAGTTTTGTTTCATTTTTTTAATGCAGACACGTCTGCATTCCTATAAAACGTTGTTTCATACTTAGGCTAAATTTTTCTTCCTTTAGAAAGGAAAAAATAAGAGTAATTCCTCTCCACTGTCACCCCATGCTCACTTAGAATAGGAAGTGTGTCACAGTGAAGATTCAGTGCAATCTGCTGGTTTAGTAGATAACTTTTAAGCAGCTACCATTTTATGAATACATATAAATGTATTGGATCTAAATGAAATGCATAGTAATTTTACCAAATTAAACTGTAACTAGACTTGATTATACTGAATTGGATTTCAGAAAATTGTATTAAATGAAATTAATACAAATTGAATTCAATGTAATTGAATTAGATTGGCGTTCTTTAACATAAAAAGTGCTTTGAGATGGTGTTTGTGGTAAATTTGAGCTAAACTGTATAAATAAACTCAACTGAATTAAATAAATCCAATTTCTGATACTGTTCCCCCTATTTCAGCTTCCTTTGCATTCCCTCTATGCTCAGTGATGCGTTTAATGAGCAAACCTCATGATGCGTTCCCACCATGATGACACCAACAGTCAAAGACGATGTGATTTGTTGGTTGTGCCCTGCAGTCCATTCATTACACATAAAAGTAATTCAGTTATTTAAATTGTTGCCTAAAGCTGTACATCAGTCACATCACATTAACTGAAATGTTTTAAATACTGCTGACAGAATTGTGTTTTAGACTGACAGGTTGCTGTTGGTGATGGAAGTTATACTGAGCTCATCTGCTGCGCTTTAGATTGAGGAAATTAGGCTTGACATTTGAATCCAGCATCTCTGATGGGAAGATTATCAACAATTTGTCTCTCAGCATGAGCTCTGAACAGATACAGATGCTCAGTGCTGTGCCTCTCAAAATACCACCCATCCATATTCATTCAGTTAGGCTTTAATATGAACTTTTATTTAAAAACAAATTTTTCCCTTTTTTATTGCTATATAAAAAAATTGAAACAAACTTGAAAAACTCAAAATATAATGCTGCTCATCATCTGCATTTAGAGGGTTTCCTGTGGGATCTTAATATTTTACTCTTCACGGTTTAGGGTTTTAATCTGGCAACATCTTGGAAAAAAATAAAAGTTAATCTTTTAATTCTACAGTAAATAGATAAGAAGTCACTTTGAAGTGTTTTAGTTTGAGAAAAAGTTGAAATAGTTTGGATTAAAATAACAGCTCTTTTCACCAGGGACAGACAAGTTTATAGTGAGGAGCAAGGGTGCTGGACTGGACTGTATTGTTTTTCCACGTTGGACTGGAACTTACAAACACAACTTGGAATTTATTGTAGATTTTCTCTAATCCATACTGGAGGAAGGTTTTGTGTTCTGCTTTGAACCAGATGTATGTTTGGATGAATCCAGGTAAGATTAACCAGGAACTGGGGTCAAGAAGAGGGATCAGTTATCAAGCCAAAACTATGACTGCTTATTGATGTCTTCAAAATGTAAATGAGACATTGTTCTTAATGTTTTCCCTGGTGAAATAGAGCTCTAACTAACTAACTAACTAACTAACTAACTAACTAACTAACTAAAAGAAACACATCACTGAGGTGCAACTATCTGGGATGTACTTACATCCCAGAATTTTGTTCTCTCAAAGTTTTAATTTTTTTTTTTTTTTTTTTTTTTTTTTTTTTTTTACAGAAAACAAGGCTTTTATAGATTTAGATATATATATATATATATATATTTTTTACAGTTTTTTCTTTTGTTTTTATTGCTTATTTATATTGCTTGAATTTTTCAGTATTTTTAAAATAAAACATTAAATAACCAATTACCCAAAAACATTACCTGTTACAACATACAGACTGTTGAACCGTGTCCTATTTTTTTGTTTTGCATAATTGTAAAATGAAAAGAAAACGTTTTCAGGCAAATAAAAATCTGAAACTTGTCTGCTGGATTTGTATTCAGCCCCTATTATTTTGATGCTCCTAAATCAAGTCAAGTGCAAATAACTGCCTTCAGAAGTTGCCTAAATATTATTGACTGAGGATAACTGAACACAAATGCATACCACAATATAAAATTTTTATTTAAAATAAATATGATGTGATATCTTTCCAGTTTTTATGCACTATGCACAACTTTGTGTTTGGCTATTGCATAAAATCTAATTGAAACGCATTAAAACAGGGCCGTGCAGAGACATTTGAAGGGGCAAGTACACAAAGTGAAAAAGGGGCACAAAGAACAAGATCTTAAAACACATCGTTGTTGTTGTTGTTGTTGTTGTACGCAACAACAATGATATTATTTAGTTTTTTTGTGTTAGCAGCTCTGAGAGATTTAGATTTGCAAGGTTGAAAGACAAATTATATTCATTAGATCTCGTCCTTCTCAACAAGATCTAGAGAAAATCATCCATGCATTTATCTTTAGTCGATTACTGCACCCCGCAGCACCAGTGTCCTCATGACAGTTAACGGATTTAAAATACCTCTGGTAGTTTAGAAATCACTGAATGCCTTAACACCAAAATATCTTAAAATTTCCTATTCAAATAAACTGCCTTGCTTTGGCGTGTCTTCAGTCATGATGTAAAAATTTAGTCCAGCACTGGTGGAGCTTGATAGGCTCAAAGTCAGAAATTTTCTCTGCAGCTGAACCATTTCTGTGTTTGTGGAGGGGGGGCCAGGAGGGTTTTTTTTCCCCCATTACTGTGAGGACAGTTAGAAAGGTAAATAAAAATGTTTTTTTGTAACTTCAACATCAGGCCTACATTTTTCTTCACAAACAGGTCAATGTTGAAACAAAAAATTCTTCCAATAATTTGATAGTTAGAGAGTACAGTTCCGCGCCCCACCCCCTTCCCTGCCATGGGTCTGAAGCAACTGAGGACATGGAGGCAGAGGCACGTCAAGGATGAAAATTGGTTCATAGTCACTTTTTGACTGAGAGGAGCCAGATCAGTTTATTTAGCTAAATTGTTATTGTTAGTTAAATATTATTGTTGAGGGGCACAGGCAGGCCTCCAGACATACATAAATATATATATATATATATATATATATATATATATATATATATATATATATATATATATATATATATATATATATATATATATAAAGAACCCTCAAAAAAAGGGCACTTCGAGGATCAAGGATGAAAGGAGCAGGTGCTCAAGCCCCTGCCACCCCCCATTCTGCGCGTGCCTCATAAAATGTGGGAAAAAAACTGGGGTTTGAATATTTTGCAAGGCACTGTATACATACGCTCACATGTTTTACATACTACACTCAGATATAGACAGGTTGTATTTATTGTCTATCAAACAATAGCAAAAAAAAAAGAAAATAGCAATAAAGAATAAAATCATGCTTTTTGTGTTCTTCAGTTTTATGTTCTTCCGATTTCCTTGATATTTTGCAGAAAAATAATTCACAGTATGTATCTGAATGCTGTCAACAGTTTTCCTCAGTGCAGATGTCCTTTGTATAATTATCTCTGTACGATTTATCTGTGAGGTCTTAAATTAACTGACAACAAATCAGTCGCCTCTGGCTGCATTCAGACTGTTTTCAGGAGTTCATTGCCCTGACCTCCGAAATTTAACTGAACATCTTTCTTTCTTAGTGAATGTTTGGGTTTCATCCCAGGTAATATAAAGAATTTTTGCTTGATTAGTGAATCTCATTTTGTTTTACATTTATTTGTTTGTTTGTTTGTTTATTTATTTAATTTTACTCTTTCCAAATTTCATTCTATGATTAGGAATGATTATGGTTGTAGAAAAATCTGATTTGGTTATTCATATTTTTTAAAACTAAAATACACTAAAAATGTATTTTAGGATACCTTTGGGGATAAAATCAAACTTGTTTTAATTGACACCCGGTACTTCAGCTCAAATTTGCCTTTTTTCTCACTTTTTTACATTACGACAAAAAACCTTTATGAATTTTACTGGGATTCTGTGTGACACACCAACGCAAAGTAGTGCATAATTTCGAAGTTGAGAGAAAATTGGTTCTCAGAATTTGGACAAATTTTAAAATAAGATATGGACCAGTTTCAGGACTTAATGAGCTGAAAACATTTAAAACTCTCCAGCGATTCAATTTTCTATGGAACCAAAGAAATCATTACAATGAAACAGAGATATAAATTCTAAATGTTGATTTGTAAGTTTGCGAACTGCAACAAGATAAAAGCACTGTTAATTTTTATTATGTTTCTTTTTTGTTCTGTAAATACATGATGTATGGAATTTACCTAAATTAAAGACTACATGGTAGGTAACATAAACACTGCATCATCCTACAGTTTTTGGTCAGTTTGAGTTTGTGTTTGATCTGTCTTTTTGGTTTTGTTCATGTTCTTCCTGAGGGAAATAAATCTGTGGAATGAATGAATGTATGAATGAATGAATGAATATGATAGAAGGATTTAAAAATTTAAACTTGATTTAGGTCTGGTCTTTCACTGGTTCATACCAACACATACATTCATCTAATCCACTCCATTGTAGCCCTGGTTCTATGGTTCAGGGTCATTGTCCTGCTGGAAGACGAACCTCCCCATCAGTTTCAAGTCTTTTGCAGTCTCTCTGCTGCGCTCCTTGGTCTCCATACTATTTTTTTTTACCACTAATGTTTTTTAACAAACCTCTGAGGCCTTCACGGAACAGCTTTATTCTGAGATTAGATTACACAGAGGTGAACTCTACTAGTTAAGCAACTTTTCAAGCAGACTGGTTGCATTTGATTTTATTTAGGGATAAGGAGTAGTTTGTGTTGGTCTGTGGCATAAAATCCCAATAAAGCAAACTGACATTTGTGGTTATAAAATTACAAAATGGAAAAGTTTTGTTACAATATTTAGTGGCGAAATAGAGGACGTTTGGCAAAAGGTGGGTAATGAAGAACCAATTTGTATAAAGTATGCAAAGAAAGATGAAGTCATTCTAATACCTGCCAATATTTAGCTAGTCCTGAGTGCTTCACTCCACATGAGTTTGTATTATTCCATTTGTCTTCCCACTTTACAAACTGATCAAGCAGTCTACATATAGCCAAAAAAATGAAAGCATTTTGCACGCACACACACAGAAGGAGAAACATACAGGTCACTCCGAATGAGTTATGAAACAAGCAGTGACGCACAAAGTGACGAAACATAAGAACGGACAGCATGTGGGAGATAAAGGCTGGAGGCCTTTTTGAAAGACATTTGTCACAGGTGGCAGCTTCGTTTGGATGGATGTCACATGAAGGAAGGAGAAACTGTCCTCTCAAGCTTTAAATGGGCCCATCATACGATGGAAATGAATGCTGTTTATTCATTAATAGACTGAAATTATACTTGTAAACTTAATATTTTAAACATATCTTTACAAATGATTGAGAACAATTCTCAAACATTAATACATAAATCTCAGTCCATCAAGTCTTTGCACAAACTTCAGGGAACAGGGTTGTATGTTGTCAAGAAAAATCTGCAGACAAACGAGAGTAACAGTCCATCAGCAAATTCCCCAATAACTGAAAGTGGATTTTTGCTTCTAAAAGCAAAATGCTTTCAGGAGTTGGTACAAAGAAGAAAGCGCAAAGTGCAGACAGTAAAAAGGTTAACACCAACAAAGACATACAGTGCTTCAGGCGAGCCAGCAGGATTCTGAGGGGAAATGTTTCTACTTGTTCAACATGCCAGAGGTGAAATCACCAAGAGCACCACTGTTTAAACAACCTCACCCAACCCAATTTGACATTTTTGGTGGGAAAATGTTTAGGGAAAGAGGAGTAGATCTCTTTTGGAATAGAGTTGCCTGTTTCACAAAACTTTTTCATAACAAAATCTCAAAGACAATCCTGCTCAAAACTACGTCTGATACTTTATAAGTCACCATTCAAGCCAGCAATGTGTTGCGCATGTGAGCTTTCAAGATACACCCAGGGCTTTGCAGAACCAAAGGAGATTCAGGATGGAACTCAGAAGGTTTGACTCAGAGCGCTGCACAAAACAGTATGTGGAGGAGATCTTCCAATAAAGATGGTGTGCAAAGTCTTTTCTCTTTCATCACTATTACCACTGCAGAGAATTCTGCTCTGTTTTGACACACTTCAGCGCAACCCGTCCAGTGAGGTGGTTCCAGTGTGTTTTTAGCTAAAGGGGTCATGACAACAAATTTCACTTTTCTGTGTTTTTGGGGATATAATGTGATTTGTTGTGCTCTGATGAGGCCGTGTGAATGTCAGCAGTTGGTATCAAAAGCTCTACTCATAGGCGGTCAGCTTTCTTTGCTCAGAAATAGATGAATCAGGGAACAGTATCTTTCTATGTAGCTTATCTTTCTACGTAACTCATATTCTCCAGTTAGAGCACACCATCAAGCGAACAGCCCTCCCTTTCCCTCCTCCCCCAAGTTGAAACACAGGCTAATTTAAGGGCCAAGTCGCGCTAGCATGTGTGGCTACTCCCCTTGAGAAGAGGAAGGCTACTAAAAAGGGGAGCGGTTCTGTCCAAGAGAGCTCAAAAACAGCTGGAAGTTTCCACTTTACTCCTGAAAGAAGAGAGAATCAGAGAAGAGTGGTTGAAGTTCATTTATGGAGAAGTACCATGCAATTATAACCCCAATTTGAGACGATGTTCAGTGCATTTTATCGAAGAGTTTCCCAAATATGGTTGTAGCCAATCAGAGTGAAGTCAACTAGGTAGAACCACATATCATTACCGTACCCAACCCTTTTACTGAGGAGGGAAATCTGGTCTGACAAAACAACCCCCTACAAAATGGTGACTCTTTTTTTATGAAATTCTTTGGAGAATTGATGTAAGCAGCAATATCAACTACATCAAATAGTTTATACAGTGATGTCACCAACCCTTCAAATCATCTCTCCAGCTGGTCACATGGGCCCTTGATTTTTCGTTACATCACTTCTTCGAGCTGCAAAGTCTGTGAATCCTTGAAAAGTTTGGCTGTAGAAGGATTTGGACCCCCTCACGTGGAAGCTCAAATATGAATCAGCACCAGGTTGGTTTCAGCTGCCTATTGTTGCCTCAATCCTTTTAGAAAACACACAGAGACAACCAAAGGGCATTGATATCCCGGCTAGAAGTGCTTTTGTAAAATAGACAACTAGATTTACAATGCCTATAAAAAGTATTTACCACCTTGGATGTTTTACCCTTTTATTGTTTTTACAAATCATTCATGATCAACAAAATTTGGCTTTTTGGCCCTGGAAGGCTTGTATAGTTAGAAGGTAAAATGAATGCAGAAAATTATAGGAAAATCCTGGAAGACAATTTGTTTCTCATCTACAAGTTCAAAGAGCATGTATTTTCTAGTAAATCAACAACCCAAAGCACCCAGCTAAAGCTACACCTAAATAGTTTGAAGACAACAAGGTGGATGTTTGGGAGTGGCCCAGTCAAGGCCCAGACCTCAATCCGATAGAGAATTTGTGGCAGGACTAAAAATGTGGCTGTTCACAGCTGCCCCCAACCTGACAGAGCATGACAAAGGAAATTGCTTTGCAAATAGAAAAACTGTCAGATTCAAATTAACCACCCAATATATTAGAGAGTGAAGGTCCACCTGAAACCTTCAAAAGAGACAGATGAACTTTGTCACTGCAGACGAGACTTCCAAGAAGCACAGAAAGTGGGATGGGAAAAAAGTGGTCCAACCCAGTATCAGCAAATGTACCCAATAAAGTGGCTGGTTTCCATTGCACACTTTCAGATTTTTGGTTCTGTAAACTGAAGCTGCAAACATGTTTTCAACTTATTTAAATTTTTTTTAGCTTATTATACTCTTTGTTTGGGTCCTCATCTTTCATCTGCGTCAGTATCCTACATCCTGAGTCATTCAGTTGAAATGGACTCCATCCTTTTTCCTTCTAGGAATTTACACATGTAAATCCGTTCCATCAGCAGCTCTCAGATTACTGTTTAGTAGTTAGAAACTGTTGGATATGCAATTCAGGTGCAAACATTGTTGTCTGACCTGTTTTATGATCTTTCTGTATAATTGGAGTAATTTTCCTCCCGCACAAACAAGATGATTATAGTGACACAGGAAGCGATGAGATGTTCATGACTCAAACTTTATGATCTCCAGGAAAGAGGAAACTCTACTTGAAGTTTCTTTCCCCCCCCCCCGACACGTGACGTCCACAGGAAGAGGATAGCAATCATAAGACTGAGAATATAAATATCCACATCTGAAAATCATGAATTGACGCTCAGCATTGATTACAACCTTTTGATAAATGCAACTAAAAAAACATAATTACTTCATGGCATCTACCCACGGATGATTATCCCTGTTTGATTGCTGCCAATCACAGACAAATTGCATTGTAATGGAGAGGGGTTTTTTTTTGCAGGCGCCATCTGCTTGGATAAAAGCATCACACTCACACTTTAATTTCAATAGTTTTCTCCCACGTCACCATGGAGAATGTCAGTGCAAATTAACCGTCTGCTTTTGGTATTTTGGGAAGTGGACCTACAGAGGAAAACCCTTACAGCCCAAGTTACTTTTGTCCTCGCTGAGCTGGGAACATTAGTATCTCTGCTTGAGGGGGGAAGACGTGTCAGCTTGTTTGGCTGATGAAGCAGGACCCAGGTGGTCCGTGAGGACTGCGACTGCCATGCATCACTGGTACAAGCTGCAAAGTTATTTCCCGAAAAACACGAGGCTTCTTGCCCCGAGAGATATCCAGGAAAGGATAGCAGGATAAAACCTGCATGTGCACATATGGTTAGCTGGGATTAGAGCTTTGCAATCACTCATCATCAGCATAAATATCACATCAATGTTGAGCCTCTAATGATTTATTTGCTTTCATTTCAACCAAAACATTTTATTTCTTTGAAGGTGGAATGATTTTACAACATAAAATTTGAATATATGCAAGCTTGTTTGAATGGGTGTTTAGGGTCAACTTTATCCAAGTTTTAAATATCT
This sequence comes from Anableps anableps, assembly GCA_014839685.1. NCBI lineage: Eukaryota > Metazoa > Chordata > Actinopteri > Cyprinodontiformes > Anablepidae > Anableps > Anableps anableps. Next base: position 26,092,049 of record CM026081.1, read on the forward strand.
AACACCAAGTGTAAACCAGGGTTGAAAGCAAAGAAACTGGTTGGGATGCACAGGAAAACTGATCAAAATTGTTACCTTCAGGCATGACTGAACTTTGTAGCTACCTACTTGGATAAGCCTGTTAAAGAAAGGTTTTAACATCTGACCAAAGAACAAGCTTTTTCACCATGGTTATAAGAAGAATGTTTGAAGAAGTTCAGGTGAGACTTTTCGACTTAAAATCACAGCGCTAACTGTGAATCATAGTAGTGGTGGCATGATGCCGTTGGTCTTTTTAATGCCAGTGGTTCTGGTGCATGACACAAGATGGACTGAATAATGAGGAAGGACGTTTGTCCCACAATTCTTCAAGGTAAAGCAACAAGACTGGGTGTTCTAACAGAACAATAAACCCAAACCCATATAAGCACTGGTTTTGGAGTAGAATATTTTTCCAAATGGTCTTCCCAAAGCTTTTACCTCAACTCTACTGAACATCGGTGGACAACACCTATAAGCCAGCTCATGGCAATGGAAAACAGCCAAATGAACTCTTCTAATTTAGCTGAGAAGTACTCAATTATCCAGCTAGGACTATGTTAGAAACTTATTGATGTCCACCAGTAAATAAATAAAAGTCCCTTTGCATTTTTAGAAATGATCAAATTTGGTCTTTGTATGACAGGCATGTCCAAAGTATGATTTAGGAAATAATTTTGTGTTCCCCTCGATCACAATTCGGGAATGGTATAAATTTCTCAACTCGCCAAGTCTCCTTTATCTAAAGATCCCACACACACAGAATGAAACTGGTACCAGGGAGATAAAAAAAAAATACAATTTGAAACAGTTGCTCTGTTTCAACACACTCCAGTAAATTTCAAAGTTTTCCCTTATTTATTCCAAACCAGTGCTATAAATCATTCTCCATTCAGTGTACAACACCAGTAAAAGTCAAACCGTTTTCTAACTAACCCTCATTGATCATGCCATGTCATTCATTTAAAAAGAAAGGAGACAACATGACAGTCTTGATTAAAGTTTCATTAGATCAACACTAACAGAAAATTTCATCCTTGCCTGAAATATTAACATTTTGTTTTGTATGTCTTAAATCTTGCACAAAAACTATTAATTCTTCATGTAGTTTATTATGTTTAATTCTTACTTATTGATTTATAATCATACTAAATATGGCAAGCTTTTTTTTTTTTTTTTTTTTTTTTTTTTTTTTTTTTACCAGATTTTATTCACTGATTTCTGTCTTATTCTGTTCTTTTTATAAATGTTTATCAGTCTAATAATGAATACTAATCCAAGGAGAGGTCCTATGTTGCAGATGAGGCAGTGACCTTACTAAATAGATTTAGGTTTTCCATGATGTCACTCAACACAGCAGCTTTCAAAAATTGTAACTAAAGTAAAATGCATACAGTTTTGTTTTTGAAAAAAAAAAAAAAAAAAGTTTTAAAAAGTATCTGCAAAGAAGCAGGCATCTAAACAAGAGCTGGAACATACAGTAGAAGGGAACACTTGACATGTTTACATTGTACATTTTTTTCCATGACTCTAGCTTAGCACAGACGGGTTGGAGAACATTTCTCCTGGGAGCTGAGAGCTAAACTGACAGGGGAGAAAAATGTTTCCTGCCTAATGGACCACCAGGGAAATATCAGATATTATATATTTGACATTTAAAGTTGAAGAAGAAGGAATGTGTCGGCTGGGACAAAAATGCTAATCAGGAGATACAGACACGGTTTTAGATGATGCTGATGTTTTTAAAGGGAAATGTCACAGAACTAATTAGCAGTAGCAACTTCTATGTTATTTTAAGCAGGTAAATGAGTCTTCAAAGTGTGGGATAAATCATATGTGCAACCGAGGAGAAGCGAGTGATTAAACAGCAGATCTGAGATTTACATTTGGTTCAAGTGGATTCCCGGCAGATATCTATTTGGCATTCTTGTTCTGCTCTTGGAAGAAGTCGTTGCAGGCGACAGTCAGGGCTGCCACCAACACAACAAACTCGTTGAAATCCACCTCGTTGTCTTTGTTCGAGTCCAGGTCGTTCATGATTTTCTCCACCAGCATGGGATCTTTCTGAGACTGTGAACAAACAAACAAGGGAAAAAAAAAAAAAAAATTCACTTCTGTTTAACGATTTTTACCAGAGAAAGAAAACCAATAATACTGATCCCTCAGATCCTTCCTTCACCAATGGGAAAAAACAAACAAACAAAAAAAAAACCCTTCAAGACCTATGAGTTAGTCTTTATTATGATTCAGACCAAAATCCTGTCATTTATGTTTAGTGTTGAATCTCAACAACAATTCAGTTTTCTTGCAACTTGGGGCAGAAAGCTGTTTGGCAGTCTAGTGTAGGGATGCACCGATTCCGACTCCAGCAGCGGGTACCAGTCTGATGCCCTGATGCTGGGCGACTCATGCTTGTATTTATCAAGGCATTTCCCCCAAAATAGATAGCGTCAACCTGTGGACACATACTCTAACCCAGAAAGCGGCAGTAGCACAGCATAACATTTTGGGAAGATGGGTAGAAAGGAGAACCAAAACACCTTGAGTGTAGTGTGACGTTCTTCCCTAGGTCTCCTAGGTGTTTCCAAAGTAAAGCAGACAGCAGATTTTGCCCAGCAAAGTTGCCAAGAGGAGGAACAAAGGCCAGCACCTTTAACACAGGCAATTTCATCAAACACTCAAAAATCTTAAATATTGCAGAGTTCAAAAGAGTTTGCCAACTGCAGTGGGAAACCACAACAGCTAGTTCTGTGGCAAACTCTGAAGCAGGTGAAGATAACGTGTTGCCTTAGCTACACAACTTTGTGTAGAGAGATATTCATCCACTGCTTCAAGGGGTTTTGGTCCTCAGCTTCGCCAATTTTGAATAAGCAGCGTTGGCCCGGTGTCCCTCATCGGTGGATAGTCAACAATTGTACTGTGCAGAGTTTCGTCCTGTCAGCAATACCGCTTCAGGGTTTAAAAGGCAAGTCCAAGTGAGTTTAAGAGCTGTGTTTCAGTGACAGGTGTTGCATGACTGTTCATTTAGAAAGATGGGATGCAGCGACTGTTATTACAGAACAACTATTAGTTCCGTTACAAATGTAATCCTTTACACAGAATATACTAAATGTTTTGTCCAAGTAATATGGACTTTCCAAATTAATTGCTAGAAGTGTAATGGCCATCTGTATTCAGTATCAGTACATAATGAAATGTAGGTACTTGTGCTTAATTTACAAAAATGTGGTATCAGTGCATCCCTAGTCTGGTGTTTGCCTGATGGTGTGAGGAGTCGCCACAGTGTTTGCCTGATGGCGTGAAGAGTCTCTGGCAATGTTCAGAGATCCTGGACAGTTCCTGTCACTATCTTCCGCAAGACTTGTCTTGCCATCTTGGGGCTGTAGTTTAATTACTGGAATTAATGAGAGACTTGATCCAAATTTGCCATCTCTGTCCACCAGGGAGCAGAGTAAAAAGGCTGTTGAACGGCCCCAATCACATGCATTTCCTTTTTTAGCTTTCTGACCTCAGAGGCAGTCTCAACATTTCACCAAAGGTCCAAACTGACACTAAAGGGGATTCTTTAAAGTCGGGGAAATGTCAAATTGTGCCTTACTCTTCTTTTTTTCATACAGAGTGTCAAAAGACACAAAACATGGAGTAGAAATTCAAACGTATGTTGCTGATGTAATAGTTCATGGTAGAAGGGTGCAATGTGACTTCGCTGGAAGGTGTGTTTGAGACAGTTTAAGAAGTTAAAAGTTTAGTCTGCTCTATAAAAATGAATTTTAGAGGGTATTCAAAATGAGTCATTAAATTATGCATTTTAATTAAGTATATTAATTTGTAAATGTCTTTAGTAATAGGTAAAATCTAACAACATTGATTATATTCTGTGTCAGACATCAGCATTTTCACTAGGATTTAACTGAAAATGTTGGTTCAGTAAACCGGTAGCAGGGAAAAGTAAGGCTAACAAAAGTTGTATTATCAGTGAATATATTAGTTTGGTCAAAGTTGTGAACGATTATATGATTTGTGGTTGAGAAAATTTCTGTGCTGGAGCAAGATGGATGGATCCAGCTTTCGTTTAGTCACAGCTCTATAAACCTAAGTCAAACCTGTCAGGAAATGGAGCTTAAACAAATCTTATCTGTGGGTGTAATCTTTTCCATCTATACTAAAAAGGTGATATGTAAAACTATTTTAGTAATGTCATATCCCTTAGGCACGTATTTAGTTTTTTTTTTGTGTTTTTTTAACATGGAGGACCAACCCCAATATATAAGACTTTATTTGATGACAGAATCAACAAAGGCTTATATGCATGCTATGATGTTCAGTCATATAGCCAACTATTATACTACATGGTCGCACACTTCAGAGGCCATTTTGAAGCCCCTAAAGTCTAAGAAAATACTGAAAATGCTTGATAAACCTTTACAGCATCATCATTCTAACTTTGTGAGCATGCACAACATTTTGGATTTTGATCGTTATCAGATTTTTATGGACGCTTGCCTTATTTTTAAAGTTTTGAATGGATTTGCTCCTCTAATGTATTTTATGAGCAAAAAAAAAAAAAAAAAAAGTAATACAGTAAACACAAGAGCATTGACCAGAGGAGATCGTAATGTTCAGCAGGACAGGACTAAATTTGGCCAAATGGTGATATCCATCAGAGGCACGCAGTTGTGGAACACACTGCCAGCTTACATAAGGAATTGTGGTACCCATTTCAGCTTTAAAAACTTTGAAACGTCAGCTGAAAACTAACCAGAGGTGCACTCATATGTAGATTAATTTTTAAGGTTGCCCTATCTTTATTGCAGCTTTATATTGTTTGTGCTGTGTGTTGTACAGGTGATGTTTGTATTATTCTCTGCTCTTTGTTTTGTGGTATTTTTTGTTCTTACTTGCCTTAGGACAATGTATGAAAATTAGCAGTTGTGCTAACTCCAGCATATTTTCATTGATGCTCACTGCTGACATGTTGATTAATACGCATTGTCCCAATTTTAAAAAAATAAAAATTTTCAGATATTTTTATTGGGAATGAGAGTACTATTGAATTTGATTTCAAGGTTTCAGCATGGATAAATTCAGAGATTACAAGGTGTTTAATATTTTAATTTAAAGGAATTGGCAAGTTTACTTTGTAAAAGTACAATAAAGACTCATCATTGTCTAATCAGTTACAGTTTGATGGTCAGAATTTAATGTTTTATTTGTGTTTGAGCTCAGTTTGTTCATAAATTACAGCAAATAAGCAGTTATCCGTGACTGCCTTTAAGCTCAGCCAATCAAACTTGGCTGCCTCTCCCAGATTCCAACAAATCTGTATTAGACTGTTAGCGGTGGTGATGTTGGAGGAAAACTTAACAGCAAACATATAATTAAAACCTTTACAAGCCTTTCAATCAGTAATCATACAGCTGGTAATCTATTAAGTTCTGTGTCTCAGGGGTCAGACGTCTCTCTTGGCATAAACTGACAATGGACGTCCTGTCCGGGTTGCGTCTTTTCTCAAGGGTGAGTGTGGCTCACAGGGCTGTGATGACATCATGTCTATATTTGGAGCTTATATAGGGCCAATCATGATGATGATGCTGCTGCTGATTGTGATTTATATGCACCCAAGGCTTCCCATCCTTGTGGACAGAAGGAGAATAAGCAGCAAAGAGAAAGACATCTGAAGGTGTCTGAGGTTTCAGGCCTCAGTCGTTTCTGGTTTCAATCATTTGAAATTGCAGGCTTTCCACGCTGCTATCACACAAACCCAGAGTCCAGACTTATCTCAAATGACCCTATTTATCTCCTTCTCCCCGTCCTTTATTCTGTCAACATGCTATGATGTAAGAGCAGCAGGACTCTGACTGCAGGATAGCAATCGGTGAAAATCAATTTCCTCACACAAGGTCAGAATGGTAAATTATCTGAAAACAGCATTGCTTAATTTAACGTCTCAGTAGATAAGACAACAGTGCCTCTCCCAAAGTGCCAAGTATCCTTATGCAACTTATTGCAATTATAATTGGATAAAAACAAGAGGCATAAGGAGGAAGGTAGATAAAAATTTCTCAAAAAAGGAAAGTGTTTCTTTATCTGTTAAGTCCTCAACCTGAAGGAAGAATTCACAACACAAACAGGGAAGCAACAACATCCACATCCATAACGTGGAAATATCTACTTTACCGTGAGGAAGTCCGTGAGCTCACTGTTCAACAGCTCCTTCAGCTCGCCCTTGTTGAGCTTGTGTTTATCTCCGTCGTTCCCAGAGTAGTTGTAGAAAACTGTTATCAGTGCTCCCATGGCACCCTCAAGCTGGCTTGGCATTCTGCTGGAAGAGAAGCAACTCCTGTAGATCCCTGAAAAGGACAATTCAATCCTGCATCAACTTTGAAAAATGATCAAAAGAAAAATAACTTGATCACATGAATGAAAACGTTCCACCAACCTTATCAGAATCCTGTGCAAATGTTGTGCCACAGCTGGCTTGCTCAGAAATGAGGAGAAGCCAGGCGGGCGAGCCTGTATCTTCGTGGAGATAATTAATTCCACAGGTGAGGAACACATGGTAACTGTCTATCTTTCCAGATTTAATCAGTGCACTTAAGTGGAAAAACAAAACATGCACCGGCGCAACCCAGGAGCTCCCATGGGAGTTGATCTGGGCCTGAGCCACATAGGAGCCCACACGTGTCGCATCGCTTGCTAGCTACATCCCAGTTGTGACTCTGATGCAGTGCTACACTTCATGAAAGGGAGGATAGGTTGAGACTTGTTCCTGCTGTCAAGGAAGAGGTTCATTATGAGTGCTCCACTCACTCCCCAATATGTTTAAACAAAGCATGTGCAAGTTCTTTTACTATTCTAATGAGTCTAATGTGGGCTGATTATGTGAACTTTTCTAGTAACTGGGATACTAGTTATAATGTTATGCTGCAGCATTTCAGTGAAATTTAATTCCGAACTTTGACTGTGCCACTGAGAAACTTTTTTTTTGCTTTCAGGAAGTATAATGCTATTTATTGTGGTTTTTCACCCCCCCAAAAAATAAATAAATAAATAATTGGGTTCTTATATCTATAATCTAGCAGTTGAAATAATTTCAGCATTAGTTAGGCTACCATTAAAGCACAATATTAATTACAATAATTCATCATAAGCATTTGGTTTATCAGAAATAAAATCAGACATACAGTGCAGGGGAGAAAAAAAATTTCACAAAGAAAGAGAAATGTTCTAATTTTATTAAAATATTTTTCTAAAAAAAGGTGTGAGAAAAATAAAATTTAGACTTTGAAAATTAATTTTGTAAAAAGTTTTTCCTTCTCTTGCCTTTCAGAACTTCTGTAGGTTCCGTTTTTTGGAACCTCAACATTTTCCAGATCATAACAAACTATCAGACAACCTAAGAACCTGTCAGAAGACAGAACCTGTCTGATAACATGAACAAAGCCAAAAGAGCTAAGCACTGAGCAGAATTAAACAATGTGAAAGAAACTGACAAAAAAAACCCCAAAAAACACGCAATCAAATATCTTGATGATCCCCAAGACTTGCGGGAAAGTATCCTGTATAGACCATCAAGACAAAAGTGGAAGCATCAAGACAAAAGTGGAAGGTGCATGTTTTGTTAAATTAGGCATACAGATATAAAGCTGTTTTGGTTCCCCATGCGAGATTATGGCTTTGGTTCCTCCTTCTGGTTTCATGGACTCTTTGTTACCGGTTATCTTCTCAAACCTCTCTACCCAACCTGATTCTGATCCCAGATATCTCACATCTTTTGAAGAGCTCTTATTCCAGCCCCCACCAAAACACACAAGTTTGCATTTCTGCCCATATTAGGACTTCCATTCATTTTAGAAACTGCATTTATGCTTAACCCAAAACCTGACCTAAACTCAGTTCACATGTCATAAACAGTGAGTTTGAGGGTGGATCATGTTAAGTGATGTTAAATAAAAACTTACTAAACCAGGAAAACACATCAAGCCAGGGTATGAGAACAGAGACAATGGGGACCAGCAACTAGGAAGAAATGGAGGAATCCAGCAATAAGTGAGAGAGGAGCTTTTAAACGGAGGAGCTTCATTACTGACAAGGAATAGGTGGCTGATTGGTGATTGGTAACCAAGTGCAGGTGAGAGAGGGAACCAGGCAAACAGGCTGGGGGGTGGGAGGCACAGAGGAACAAGGGAGTACCAAATAGGCAAAACATAATTCTAATGGAACAAAGAATAACCAAACACAAGGAAATAACTAACTAAGAACAGTCTGATTTAAAGTAAGACAAACAAGGGGGCTCTAAATCAAAACAAGAATAACTAAGCTAAAATACAGCTAACCATATACTAAACTATAAACCCAGAAAAAACAACAACATAAGATCCTGTTTTTTGTTTGTTTTTTCCTCTTTTCAGGACCCTCCTTTCTAGATTATTTCTCATTGAAGTATAGTTGGGTCAACCAACCCTGCAGCGTGTAACAACCAACCCCGTAATGGGGTTGGCTATCACAAATGCACAAGCTGTTTTTGGTGGTGTGTAACTTTTGAAAAAAAGTTCTCTTGACAAGGATAAAGTTACTCTATTCTGACAAGACAGTTTGGGGTTCCATTACACACAGTAATGGAATCGACTAAGCATTGTATTTTTTGGAATTTAGAAGAAAGCAAAAAGTGTGACAACCAACCCTGTTCTCCCCCAGTCCAAAACCATTTTTGAGATTGAAGTTGTTTTACTATGTTTGAAGTCATATTTTGTCCTAGACCCCACTATGACTAATTGCTTACTGCTCATAACCCTACTTAAGAAATTGAAATATACCTGTAATTCCTCAAGTATGAGGAGGGGGACATATAAAATATCCACAGTAGGGTGTCGTAGGTAGGTACAACTGGCGTCTCTCTGTCCAATCAGCTATCAGATGGAAGAACAAATGCCTTCTGTCTTCCAGTTTCAGCTTGTTGCATATTACAAGGTACATGTTACTGTTTAACTCAGTGATAACAATTAAATCATCTTATAAAACAAAACAACTAGATTAATATAATGCAATATAATATAACAATATAATTGCAAAATGGCAACATTTTCTTATTGGGTATTAAGAGGAGTAAGAAAGACAATTCATCAGAGACATTCAGCTAGTAAACCCTTCCATATATTGTCCTCTTGCTGTGGGGAGGATTGATGGATAATTACAAATAAACATGATGAGGGCATAATGGTAACATTATACATCTTTATTCAGGGACTATTAATTAATGTCTGGTAGTAAACTTCCTTTTGTGATCTGTTTAAATTGGAGTTGGTGTATACTTTTTGGTTCTGTGTTTGGTTTTGCTTTTCAGTCGCTGATTTTTCCCCCCTCTTTTTCTGACATTGATCTTTTTTTAATCAAGGCCACAATGTCAAACACACGGCTATGAAAAAGTTCAACTGGTGTCAGTGCCCTGATGAAAAATCTACCCTCATTTCATCTTTAGTTACTTATCAAGAATATGTCAGTACATTTTCCCATTAATCCTTCCCTTGGTTGTATGAAGTAGTCTGGTACCGTATGCATCGAACACACTGCCCACACCCAACTATACTGCTGGTTCGATGTTTTTGAGATCATGGGATTGTTGGACAAGAAGGCTTAGCTTGTGAGCTTTGCCTCAGTTCATCCCAAAAGTCTTCTGTTTGGTTGAGGACTCTGTGAAAGCTTTCCACCACCAACCTCGTAAGTCAGTATCTTTATAGACCTTGCTGGACAAGCTGGAACATCAAAGGTCCATCCCCAAACTGTTTGCATTATCAGTTTATTTCACTGGAGCAAAAGGCATGTTTACACTATAAAGTTTTTTTTTTTCTCTGGAACTTAACTTGCAGGACCCTTTTTATCTACCTAGTGGTAATATGAAACTTTAGCTTAGCCCATCTGTTAGGACTAAACCATCTGCTTTTAATTTGCACTGATTGGAGACAGGATTTCTTTATATCAACAGGTCTGTTCACAGACTGACACTAGATGGTGCAAGAGCACCTGGCATTTTCACTCTGGACAAAAAAGTGCCCTTCTGACATTTTTTTTTTTTTTTTTTTTTTTTTTTTACAGTGTAGTATGTGGCTTCCTAATAAACCTCACAATACTAAGGCAGCTGGCGTTTCCATGTGTAACACAAGGTGCCCTTTTTTTATACTTTAGTACCTGTCCCCCAAAATGTCTGTGCACACCACTGGATTTCAACAGGTTTCTTGACTTTTCCTGCCTTTTAACACCTTATTTTACATCAGTACTTTTTTATTAGTTATTCCACTCAAATTTCTTGTCTTATATGTTTCGATTTATTAGTTGTAGTATATTATTTTTCTTAGTGTTTTGCTGATGTTGTTACCAACATCTTCATGTGCATACATACTTAAACTATATCTTTGCTGAAAAAAAATGTTGACGTGTTCAATACTTATTTCCCCCTTGTTTATGTACAGTGCTTTTAAAAATACTGCCCAACCTTTCATTATATAGCCCATAAAAATTAAAAGGAAACATCATTCTACCATGAGGAATATTGAAACCTGCCCTGACAGGCTTTGCTGTTTTCCTCGTCACTGTTTTCTCAGTTTCACCTTGTGTTTCCCAGTTGTCATGCTCTCATTGTTGGGTTTATTTTTAGCAACTCTGGCTTGCTTTCTTTGTGATTTTGTGTCTGACGGTCCTTCTCAAACACTCTGGCTCCTCCTCTGTCACTGTGTCACTGGTGACAGCGGAGAATAACATCCTCTTCAGCCTTCAACCACCTCAGTCTACACCTTAGGGATGTAAGTTATCAGGTGTACCTTCAATCTTTTTTTTTCCACTGCCATAAAGGCAATCATTTTCCATTTGTTAAGGTGATGAAACTGTATCCCCCTTTGGAGCTGCAGATGGTAAATAAGCAGGAAATGACCTGTTAGGCCTCAAGCAACAATGCACTCAAAACCCAACACTGAGATGTTTTCAAATGAATACAGCAAAATTCAGTCAACACTGAGTGATTTCAGAGTTCAGCATATGACTGGTATAATAATGATATACATTTTCTGTTTTATTATAGTAAGATCTGTGCTGTATGGTGGAGTAGTGGTTAGTGATGTTTCACAGCCAGAGGAATGAGTGGGTTTGTCACTCACTCCAAAAACTGCCATCAGAATCAACTTTATTTGTCAAGTTTGTGCACAAAAACAAGGAATTTGACATTGCTTCCGCTTTGCCCTCAGTAAGAACTTTTAAAATATAAATACATAAAAAAGGGAAAATAACAGTTTTTACTTTCTTGTAAATGCTGTATGTATATATACAGTGTTTTTTACAAAAGAGAAAGACATGGTTGATCAGCTTAAATTTGCATGGTATCGATCTGGGCACTCTGTTCAGTGTTCATCCAAGAGACAGCCTGGGGAAAGAAACTGTCTCTGTCCCTAACCCTGGTCTTTACAGATAGCACTCTGTAGTGCAGACTTGAAGTTTGTGTCCAGCATGTGTGGGGTCTGCAGAGATGCTAGCTGCCCTTTTCCTGATCCTAAACCACTACAAGTCCTGGATGGAGGGAAATCAGGCTTGGTGATCCTCTTCACAGATCTGATTGTTTTTTGCAGTCTGGCCCTTTCCTGTTTTGTAGATGAACCAAAACACACAGTGATGGACAAACACAGGACAGAATGAATAATGACCGTGTAGAAGATAACCAGCAGCTGTGACAGGTGGAAGTTCTAGAATTGCTGCAGGAAGCACAGTGCCTATCAGGCCTTCATGTTGAAGGTCATGTTAAATCAATTAGCAGCACATAATTAGCCTTATACACAATATCATGAAAGTTTATTTTACTACCCTAAATTATTGGTAAATGTTGTTTGAACAGAAGCTGAGTAATTTTAACCAAACGTTGGGGCAAAAAATTATGACCCAGATTGTTAAGTAACAGTCCAGTGTAGATGGATCCTCATTATTATTCATAGACCATCATTTTGGGCTAACCATTGACCTGACCAGACTTCACTGAACCTCTTGTACACAATAAAATAATTAGATAATGTCAGCTGGTTGTGTTGATGACTTTAGGTATACTACAGAATGATTTTTAATCGCTTAGGATAACTTAGTTTGCTATGTTCAGCATGTTCAGCATTCATACTTTTATCATGATTCAATATCAACAGCTATTTGGTACAGTTGTATGTTAAGTTTCAGTTTTGTTGTCCAAATTCATTTATTTGTCAGTAAAACTCTTGTTACATAATAGGAATTTGTTTTCTTTTTCTCAGAACAAAAACAAGAATCCAGGGAGCAAATACAGCAGATTGACAGGCAAGAAACATGAAGGTAACATGAGAATACAGCAAGGACTGAGAGCAGGAGAGTGGTTTAAATACTGGAGAGTGTGAACGATGACACAATAGACTGGGCTGATTGGCTAATAGTTTGCAGGTGTGAGGGAAGAGAGCAGAAGGGAGACTGAAGAGAGAGAGAGTGAGAGAGAATGTCAGCATGGGGTGAGAGAGAGCAAACAAGGGAGCTAGGAAAATGAATCTAACAGCATCAAAGAAATAACTAGAGGCAAGGAATAAAAGTAGAATAACTAAAACAGAAGTGAATGCAGCTAAGTAAATGGCAAAGCTGACTGAGGAGATAAAACAGACAAAACTAAATGAAACAATAACAGAACAGTAAATCTAATAAACAACTGGACTAACAGAAGGAGTAAACTACAATGGGGAGATGAAAATAAATGCTAAATGTAAAGAACCATTGAAATAAGAATAACTGAACTAACAGGGAAAATAAGAAATCAATACAAAGAAACAACAAAAGCAAAAGTCTAAAAGAACAAGGGATGATGACACTTTTAATCTGATAGCATTTTATAAAACAAATTAAACTAAAAATGAAAAATAATTAAATTTAATAATTCTTAAATAATTAATTCAAAAATTGGAATCATGGACTTACACTCCAAAAAAAAAACCAAACAAAAAAAAAACATCCTTACTTGTTTAAAGATTTTTTTTTTTTTTTTTTTTTTTGTCTTTTATTAGAATTTGCTTGGTTACTGAAACTTTTAGGTGTGGCCAAAAATCAATAACAGAAATTATCAGTATGGGTACAAAAACATTTCCTCTACTCAAGCAATCAAACAGCAGCACACAATTATTCTCAGACAAACATATACCTAGAAATCACATTGACCGTATTGCCATGTTCTCTATGGGAATGGTGGCTGAGGATGTACAGTCTGTACAGTGAGTCTGTTTCAGCAACAGGCACACAACCAAGTCATTACAGTCCGGTTCCACTGCAACTCTCCAGGTCTTACCCTGATTAGATAACTATAGATATGATAACTATTAAGAAGAATTTTGATGAATTAATGATAAATAATTCAACTGCAGTATGATGAAACCTTCAACATTTAATTTATTTCAAAAATTAAAAATTTCCAGTGTCTATGTTTGTTCAAGGGTGGATTTTTGCTGCCCTCAACTGGTGGACATGAAAAAATGCTGCTCAGAGTGTCAATTACATGGGCTGATCTGTGATCAGCCACCAATGTCACTGTTGGATAAAGAATTTATAAAAGCCTATACAAAAGGAAACAAGGATGTTACATGGTTATTGTTTTTGGTGCGCTTTAACAATAATTTTAATCAAACACAGCAGTGCAATTGCAGAAAACAGTCCATAAAAAAGTGAGAATTTTTAAAAGGTACTTTTAATATGACAAACGGACATCATCAGAATGCACATTCCAATCAACTGAGATGCACCTGTACAGTGTTGTGCCAGTTTATCCTTAACAAAAAATAGGTCTAAATTCGGTTCAGACGAGCTAATTCACATTCACAGTTCACCATCTAAACAGTGAGAACTAAGTTCAAAGCTCCAACATGACCTAGTGCTCTTTCATTTATTAGAAGACATGACATGACATGCATTTATATGTCATTAACAACTCAGCATTGATTAGGCCACTGCCTAGCATCACTTTTATTGTCTACATTTGTCTTTACTCACGTAAGCCAAATTATAAATGGCTGAACTCCCAAAACAGCTGCTACATACTTCAGTGGTTTCATCGTCAAAAAAGTGTCTAAAAATTACAGAACAGTGGTATATTTTGGTTACACTTGTAATTGTGGTCATTTTCAACCCACTTCCCAACATCAAAACAGCCAGATGGGGTTTGGCACAAGTTTTTTTTACTTCTTTCCTTTTAAACACTGTCACAAACACACAGTAATACTGATAACTGCCGGATACAGAAAGTTGAAGTTGCCTTGGAAAAAGGGAAGAGACAGACTTACTCATTTCACATTTCTTTATTCTACAGACATTCAGCAGTCACCTAGCACTCACCTTGGAGGAGAATGCTACAGCTCTGTCAGTCTGAAATATACAAAGTTTACCCTCAAAACTCCAATTTAAATCTTTTATTCACTCCCAAACAGAGCGCTGTTGAATGGTGCAACAGGGTGAACTCTGCTCTTATCATGCTCGTCATTAAGTTTGTCTTCTGCAGGACCTCTTCATGGGCCTTATCATTCTGTTTGGACAACTACATTGCTGCACTTTTCTTTACATCTGTGCATATATTATTTTGTACTGTGGTCTTTTATTTCTATAGGTACATGACTATTTGGTGCCACTGTAGACCATAAAAGTGAATTCTGGGATTTGACAAAGTTTGCTATTTTATTTCATTCCAGCCATTCAATTGACCAGCTGGTGCATGTGAGACAATCCATTACACGGTCCTGCCAGATTGAGAAAATCTTTACCGGTCTGCTATATGGTCTCAAATTTGACCCACCAGATCTTATTTGGCTTGGTCTTGCCTTTCCAATCTATGCTGGTCCTGAAGTCTGTTTACCTAAATGAAAGTTAGAAACAGTCTCAAAGTTATTCATACCCCTGGCAGATTTGGATTTCAAATGATTTTTATTCAACCAAGAAGTTTCTCTCTTTAAATTTTGAAAAAATAAATTTTCTTTACATTTCTTTAAATAGTCAATTAAAAAAGTTGATAATAAAATTATTGAAAATTGATCATTTTGTGCATTGTTTTGTATCGTCCACCAGGTCCTTACTCTCAATTTTCAGATCATTTCTCAGATTTTTAATCTGATTTAGTGTTAAATGCTGATAAGATCATTATAATGGGAGTTTTTAACATTCATGTTGAAAAGTGGAATGGGAGGCAGATCATTTAATTATCAGGCTCCTCTCGTGTGGAACCAGCTCCCAGTTTCAGTCCGTGAGGCAGACACCCTGTCCACTTTTAAGAGTAGGCTTAAAACTTTCCTTTTGATAAAGCTTATACTTAAACTGGCTTAGGTTATCCTGAGCTATTTCTGTAGCTATGCTGCCATAGGCTTAGGCTACTGGAGGAAAAACTGAGAACTATTTCTCACTTTCTTCTTCTACTACTCTCCAATTTGCATTATTTGCTGTTATTTCAACTGCTAACTTTTTGTTTTCTCAACGTTATTTTCTCTCTATAGAAGCAACACCTGGTTGGGCATTCTATTTGGCTGTGTTGCCTTCCTGGGGTAGGGATTCAGCTGAACTGTGAATTTTGTCATGTCCGAATAACATCAAGCTTTTTTTTTTTCTTTTTTGTAAACCTTTACAAGGTTTAATGCAACCTCATATACTACAGTTCAATCAGCATTTTCTCCATTTGCACTACCACAAACCTTTAATAATACATGATCACTGAGATCTATTTGGAGAGAAATTTAAAATACATTTACCAATGTTTGTAATTGTATTTTTTAAATTTATTAAAATAAAAAAAACCTTTTTAATTTCAATTTAAATAACTCCTCTGCAGAAAGAGTAGAGAATTAATCCACAGACAGACATAACTGATGTTTACAGTTTAGGTATAGCTTTGGTACAACAGAAGACAAACAGTCTTGCATTCTGTAAAAATGTGTAATGTCCATGTGTGTCTTAATAAGATCTAGTCAAAAATTAAAAATATTGGTTTTAACATGGACAAATGGAAAACAGTGAAGCTCATTGCATCACATATTTATCAAACTGTCAAAATTCTGCAAGATTATTTTGTGACACCATAGAGACGAGAGCAGCAGTCGCTGCTCCACTTCTGTCTGTTTCTTTTGAATACATGACAACTTTTCCATGATTAATGACTCTTTGGGGCTCATGTCAATGACTCGATGCAATCTGCTGGGTTTCCTTAGAAACTTTTTGAACTACTTTGAATAATTAATTGAGCTTACGGTACTGTTTGATAACTAGGATCAATTGGAATGTGTGTATGATTGAAATTATTTTTTTGTTTGTTTTTGTAAAGTGCCTCGAGATGACATTTGTTGTGAATTGGCGCTATATAAATAAACTGAACTGAAAATTTAAATTGAAATGTTTGTGTGTGTGTGTGTGTGTGTGTGTGTGTGTGTGTGTGTGTGTGTGTGTGTGTGTGTGTGTGTGTACATTCTGTATTTGTTTCATCATCTGAGACTGTGGGTGACAGATGCATTGACAGGCTTATTATCTGAAGGCACAACATTAAATATAACCTTATGACTTGTTTCTAATCATTAGTAATTGTTCATATAAACGGAAAAGGAAGGGCATTCCTTAAATTTGTTTGCAACAAAGTCCGATTCACAAGAACAGCGGAAGCTCTCACTCCATGATTTGGGTCAAAAATGAGAGCTGTTGTGGCCCGGCTCCTGAGTCCTGGCTGCAGTCCTGGCGCTCATGAAAAAGGGCCTTTACAGACAGCCTTCTCTTAGAATGCAGAGGGTGGTGGGGGTGGAGGTGGGGCTTGAACATACATAAGAGGCGAAGACAGTCCGCCAGTCCAATTTGGCACACCATCACCAGACAATTTGCTATTGCCGAACCTACACAAGGCAGCTGATTGGATCTTTTCACTTGTTTAGAACCTTTTTCCCTCTTTTAGCATTTGTAAGAAAATAAAAATCCACTTGGCTTGGATGAAAAACGGCACATCAGTGATGAGCGCGAGCAGGTTACTTAGAACTGAGGCTTTGTCTTGGCTGACGGCTGTAGGAAACGTGTCCGGGGGCGAGTCCCACGCCTTGGTTCTGCAGCCTCTCTGGGACTACCTCCACCAGAACCACCACGACCTGCTCAGGAGTCCCCTCTTCCCTGTGGTCCTCTCAGTCACCACCTACTTTGTCCTGGTTGGTATTTACACTGTGCTGGACCTGCTGGCTCCCACCTGGCCCTCCATCAACCGTTACCGGCTGCATCCGGACAAACCGGTCACCTGGCCTAACATCTGGATCACCCTGGGCGTCACCATCTACAACCACCTGTTCTTCATCTTTCCTGCGGCGGTTGCACAGTGGCTGTGGAGGCCACCGACTCCTTTTCCTCCAGAAGCTCCCTCTCTCTGGAGCTTCTTTCTCGGCATCCTGGGCTGCATGGTTGTCTTTGATTTCCAGTACTACCTGTGGCATCTTCTGCACCACCGGGTTCCCTGGCTTTACCGCACCTTCCACGCCATCCACCACCAGTACAACCAGCCTTTCAGCCTGGTCACCCAGTATCTATCCGGCTGGGAGCTGTTCAGCGTAGGATTCTGGGCGACAGTGGACCCCATCCTGCTGAAGTGCCACTGCCTCACAACTTGGGGCTTCATGGTCTTCAACGTTTATGTCTCCACCGAGGACCATTGCGGCTATGACTTCCCCTGGGCCATGCACAACCTGGTGCCCTTTGGCCTTTGGGGTGGGGCCCCCAAGCATGATGCTCATCACCAGCGACCCGGGACCAACTTTGCCCCATTCTTCTCCCACTGGGACTGGCTGGGGGGAACCAACACAGTGCCAACTCCCTCCGGCCAATCTGCCTTGGAAGAGCCAGAAGAGATAAAAGAGAAAAAGGACTAAAGAGCCTGAATACATCTCTCATTGACTCAAACTGGCTCATTTGTTCTTTCCTTGTCTTTCCTTGTTCTTCAATATTTTTTTTTTACTAATTGGCTCTTTCCCTCGGCTGGAAATCTTTCTGTTACACCTTAACTATTTGCTAAAAATTCAAAGAAATTATTTCTTTTTTCTATGTTAATGGAAAGTGATGGCACAGATGATCCTTTTTTGTCTTATTTACAAGATTTCTCATTTATGTGAACGTCTTGATGTATTGCCATTTGTCTTTATCTCCTTCTCAGGTTGGTTTTCATGCATGTGCAAAAAAAATGTAAGTAAATAAATGAAAGGAAAAATAAAGGCAAAGAAGATTTGTGTTGTCAAACCTTCCTGAGTGGCGCATCCTGAGCATTAGGTGGCACAGACACTCTTCCTCTCTCCCTCTCACTTGCATACATGAATGGTGGTCTTTTATCCACATCCCAGTATCAAGCGTGGTCGCAATGTTAATCCATCAGTCTGTCTTTCAGACAAAAAATGCTCTTGCTGGAAATGCTCTTAATGAGGCTCCTCATAGAGAGGTACATTAGGAATGTGAAGTCTGTAACTAGAAAAAAATAGTTTGGAATGTTTTGGAATGGCTGTGTATTAAAACTGTAGAAATCAGTGAAAAGAATACTTTTGACTAATTTACTTTTGTTACATTTTTAAAATAAAAACAAACCACATCGCTGTATTTAATTGGAATGCCCTCAAATACATTTCTCACTTTAAGGACTGACCACTTCGCTTTCACAGTGATCAGTTTCTACACTTTTACATAAAACTGCATAACTTTTTGAAACCAGCAGAGGTCTCCCTTTCAGCACACACACAAAAAGCTACCAGACTCCACATCCTAAATTAGACTATCAAATTAACCTACAAAAAAAACGCATCTCTTATTTTAGATCACATTTGGTTGCACAGAAAACAAGTGACTCATGGAACATAAAGTGTGTCACAGGTGACTGAAACAGCTCATGCCACCTGTTGTTTATCACCATTCAACAGTTACTGAGGTCAGAACTGGTTGAACAGGTTTCTGGTGTTGTGGGAATTGTTAGGCAAGCCAGCATATATGAAAGATTAATTCATGCATCCCAGTGTTTGTGTATCTGAGTGAAGCTACATCTGAACAGTAGGATAAAGATTTAATCCCTAAGTCTGTAGCAGGCGAGCGTCTATTATATGTCGTAATGTTAATAGTTGTATGTAAATAGAAAAAATGCCTCCATATCAGAACTCACTGAGGTTAAACAATGAATTGGTCCTACAGTCTTCCTCTCTGCTGATTAAGATAAGCTTGCTGGACTACTGAATGCAAATCTAGTTCCTTCTCTTAAACCACTCAGCACATTATTTATTTTCATTGGATCACACCCAGACTCTCATTAATGACCATAGGTGTACTATAATACGATAATAATACTAGAATCTTATGCTTGCCTCAGTCACCATGGTGTAAAATATCTTCTCAGAAGGAACTTTGAAAAAAACAACACAAATTTAAGCCACTGTGACTTTAAAAAGTATTCATACTATCAAACTTCTTCAAATTATGCAATAACCACAAATTTAATTAATTTTTTTTAACTAATAAAACTCTAAAAAGTGTTACATGCCTCTGTATTCAGCTCCACCATTAGCCAATACTGTGTAGAATGACAGCCACAAATCTTTTAAAGCTCACCTAGAGACAGAATTTTTTGCCTATTTTTTATTTGTAAAATAGCACAAGCTCTGTGCGTAGTGTCTGTGAACATTAATTTCCCTGTCTTGCCACAGATTTTCAATTGTATTTAGGTGTGAGCTTTGACTAGGCCATTCTAAAAGATTAATAAACTTTGCCCTAAACCATTCCATTGGGTTGTTGCCATGCAGGAATGTTAACCTGTGTCCCAGTCTTCTCTTTGAGCCCTCTAACAGGTTTTCTTCCATGACTGCTCTATATTTACTTCCATCCATTTGCCTGAATACACTTCCATCAGGATTGTCTTCAGCATGATGTGCAGTTTTGGTTTTTGAACACACATCACTTTTTTGGCACTTCGTCATAAAGGCCAGATTAGTAGATTGAACAAGTAATGGTTTTACTTTGTATCCCTCAACTTCCTCCAAAATTACATGGCTACTTCTCTGACTACCAGTTTAGGTGGACAGCCATGTCCTGGTTGGTCAGAAGTTGTGTCGTGCTTTTATTTTTGGATGATGGATTGTGGTGATGGTGCTCTTTAAGGTGTTTTATAACCTAAACCTGCTTTAAACATCTCCACAACTCTCTCCCTAACCTGCCTGTTCTGTAACTTGGTCTTCATGATGCTGTTTGTTCACAAATGTTCACTAAAAATAAATTTCATACAGGTGGAAACAGGTTTATTAGCTGGGTGGCAGTTTGTTGCTCTAAAGGGTTATCAGAGTAAAAGGGTCGTCATTACAAAATAAAAATATTTTTTTTCTTTCAGGTAACCTTTAGCATCTGCGTAATAATTAATAATGCACTACTTCACATTGATCTATCATGTTATGCACGATTAATATAAAGTTCTACGTGATAAAAGGTTTAAAAAGGTTTAGTGCCACAAATACTTCTGCAAGCCACTGTACAGCTAAGAGATATTTCCCACAGTGATACAGAACTCATGTCGGAAAAAAACCCATTTAAAATAGCCTGCAAAGCAGAAGTAATTTTGAATGCTGTTTGCATCTCTGAAGTTTGTGTTTGTTGTTGGGTGAATGTTCACTTAATCATTATCCACACTGTGCAGTAATACTTTCATTTGCTTATATTTTCCAAGTTTTGGTGAAAACATTTTTTAAATATTTTAAGTACAACTGGGCTTTTCATGGACATTGAAATTAATGTGCTATAAATATCACATTAATTTCCTTCTCATAACATCAAATATGCTAGACTGAAGTTTAGTTTTACAAGGATTATACTGGTAAAGTTATAGAAAATCTTCTTACTAGCTTAGAGTTCAAGGGTTACACAGATTATCTAAGGCAGGGTTTTGTCGTAAAGGGGCGGTTTCGCCCTCTTTTCCCTCCTACACCACCAAGTTCGTTTCTCTCCAGTTCCAAGACTCAACCAATAAAACCAGCAAAGTATTTACCTTGTGAAATAATGAGAATTGGTTAAGTATAAAATCAAGATTTAATGCCAAAATGATCAGTGTACAGAGTATACAAATGAACAGATACAGAGTGACATTCACCTTTGGTACCGGGCTCCCCCCAAGCCAATCATAAGGATGAACCGAGAGGAGCACAGAATGGAGCGTGAGCCCTGCTTTTACCTATGCCTCACTCTTAACCCTCCTAAAGGGTGTCATCCTCTTGTATCAGTTTATCCTTGACTATGTGTTGCATTTTATTTGATATCAGCGATTATGTTTGTGTAAGCTGTAGCAGTGAGGAGTGCAGCAGATAAACAATTAAGTAGAGCAGATATGTTTAATTAGGGCAGCAAAGAGATGATTAGAAAAGGCTACAAAATCATACATCCATAACTGTTTTATTCAGAAGTCAACATCCCACCCATAGTAGGTAATAGTTGACAGGAGATATGTAGAAATGCAGGCTAGAAATGACATATCCAGCCACAACAAAGTAGGCCAGTTTGTTTCACCTGGGAATTAAAAACTCTAGAATTGTGCAATATGTAGCAAAGTTCTACTCTGATTTTTAAATGAAGTCCAGCAATTGTGTTCCTTTTAGTCCCAGCTGTTTGACAAAGAGCTGTGTCAGTGTAATGTGAC
The DNA here is from genome assembly GCA_014839685.1 of Anableps anableps. Lineage (NCBI taxonomy): Eukaryota > Metazoa > Chordata > Actinopteri > Cyprinodontiformes > Anablepidae > Anableps > Anableps anableps. Next base: position 26,113,749 of record CM026081.1, read on the forward strand.
CATAGTTTGGCTCCATTCTTAATATGTGAAAGGAAGGCATTCTGCCTCGGAGTGTTGACAAAAGGTAAGGTGATACTCTACAGCCAATGATTTACCCAGAGCTCTGCCCTGACCAGTCATTAAATGGGAACCTAGTTGCACTCGGTGGGATAGTGGAGCATTTGAAGGTGTGGTTAGAGCAGTTCACTTGCTGCTTCGCTTGAGGCGAATGACCATAAATGGAGTACAAAGGTTTTTTTGTTTTGTAAGAATATCTGTGGAGATGTTGGAAAACTCAAAATGTTCAGTTGTAACATTAAAACAAGCAGCAGGAAGGAAAAATTGCAAACAAGCCCCTTAAGGGAGATCTTATTACGAAATGAGACAGAATATCAGTAGGTTTTTAAATGCAGCTGAAACATGACCAGCACTGAAACCAGCAAGATGATGACTTCTTTAGATCATCATCAATACGTGTCTCAACGTGCTTTCAGACATTCTTTAACTCCCAGCTCACTACCTCTTCTAATTAACCTTTGACCAACTCTTCAGTGTTCTGCGCTTCTACGAATTTCTAAACATCACATTCCAAAAATTCCAAGTGTTTTTACAAGAGTAAGTGAGCTAACTATGAAGAGGATGTTTGTCTGTCGGATGTCAATGACTCCAGTGACTCAATGTAACAAATGATGCAACGGAACAATGGAGTTTCACAGAAACTGTGTTTTGTTCTGTTTATTAAGAAAATATGTAACAATGTCAAAGCTTAAATCTAAAAGTTTAAAATGAATTGACAGCGGCAGAATGTCAACAAAAAATACAAATAAAAAAAAATAAATATTTATTTTTACATATTTTCTACCTCAGTTACTATAGTCACACTGAATAATTATAGCTAATTTTTAATATATACAATTTGCATTTATTTCCAGTATAATGTAAATATAAAGATGCACCAATCAATCGGCTAGAAAATAGAAACGGATGATTATCTTCTACAATCACTGATCAGAAGGGACAAATACTGAAAAATATTATCTTTTTTCATGTTAATCAAATGCATTGAAACTAGGAACTTCCACCTTTTCCAGTCCATAAACTCATCAACTAATAGCAGGAATTTTGAGGCATTTTTTTGGGGTTTAGACAAATTTTAGAGATATCAGCTTCAATGCATAAACAGTAATATTGTTATCATTTTTTCATGATATATATATATATATATATATATATATATATATATATATATATATATATATATATATATATATATATATATATATATATATATATATATAGGAATCAGCAGGTCAGACCTTAATAAATGTCGGAAATCTGTGTCGGCCAGGAAAATCCCACTTAATGGATATCATGCAATAAATGTCTGTCTTTAACAGTTGAGCTCCACAATTTTACTTCTATTTACACAGAACATAAAATAAAACTAAAATGTTTCACATTTTAACACTGAGCAGAAGCTCATGATAAAGTCACACATCACAAACCGCAGTCCTCTTAAGGTTTAGAGTTCATCTTTGGTTGGGACTACGTCATCAGTGCAGAAGAGTGGAAGCACCTACAGCGTGGCACGGGACGCCCTCTGATCAGTCTGTGTTCTCAGTTTCTAACAGGTGCTGCTCTCCGTGTTGGTACTCCCTGACACGAACGACTTGCTCTTCTTGGAGTACTTCAAGGAGCTGAACGTGGCTTTCTCCCGTTCCACAGTTCTGCTGCTCCGGCACAGCAACGTGTTTTTCACGTGCTCCCTGAACTCCTCCGACACAAAGTAGTAAATGAAAGGGTCCAGGCAGCTGTTGAGGCTTGCCAAACACAGCGTGGTGATGTAAAAGCCATAGCCATTGTTTTCTACTCCGGCTTTCAGCAGGGCATAGTGCACCACCAGCATGATGTTGCTGGGGATGAAGCAGACAAGGAAGGTCACCAGGACAACCAAGATCAATACAATAGCTTTGCTCCGTGTCTTTGTTGCGTTGCTATCTACCGTGCTGTTCCCCAGAGTTTTCAGTAACAACGTGTACGCCACAATGATAACGATGCAAGGGACAAAGAATGCGACTGTTCCCATGAACATAAAGTAGAAGAGCGGGTGCTTGATAGAAGAGTAGAGATCATCTGAATCTATGACGTTCACATCATGGCAAGTTGTCATGTTCGTGTCTTTGATTTTAGCTGTGTGATTATACAGGTAGAGAGGAATGGAGGTGATCCAAATGAAAGCCCAGACAGCCACACAGACACCGATAGCCACTTTGTTGTTCTTCCTTTGTGTAGAAAGTGGATGTGCCACGACCCAGTACCTCTGCACGCTGAGGCAGGCGATGAAGAGCACAGAACAGTACATGTTGCCATAGAAGAAGCTCACAAGGACTTTGCACAGGGGCTCCCCGTAGAACCAGTTGTTTCCGTTTACGTGATAGGAAATTTTCAGAGGCATCCAGACAACGAACAGCAGGTCAGCCAAGGCGAGGTTGGCCATGTAGATCGAGGAAGGGTACTTCTTCTTGGTCCTGAAGAGGAACACCCATATGGCCATCCCATTTGCAGTTAGCCCCACCACGAACACAACAGTGTAGATGATTGGGAAGAACACGGTGGTGAGGCTGCTCTTCAGTGTCGCTAAAGCTACGGGATCGAGCACCACTTCATCCTTGTTCTTTCTTCCAAAAAAACCTCGACCTAAAATTGACAAAAATGAAATGGATATTAGAGATAAAACTGATTCATGTATGGAGATAGCATACTGTTCTGCATCTACTTGTAAAATGAAGCACATATATTGCAAGGATAACTTAAATATAAGAGCTTGTAAAACCATCAAATATTTACTAAAAATAGCTGATATACAGTAGGTTGACATACTAACTTACTTACCTAATAATTTCAATTTAAATTACTTGATAGCCTAAGTTAAAAATTTATGCATTTGGTTTCTTAAATGCGATGTCACATATGCCTCGTTTCCACTGAGCAATATGCGACAACAAACCTGACGCACTAGCAGTGACTTTTTTCTGTCCTTCAATCAATGCACTGTGTTGTGTGACGCTAGTAGCTCCAACCTAAACCTACTATTGTCCTATGGACATACAACTGAAGGGGGCCGAGGAATGTTGCAGTATGGGGCAGTTGTATGGGCCATTTTTACAATGGAAACAGACAAAATACCGTATTGTACCTCACCAACCAGTGCCGCTCAGTGGAAACAAGGCACGTGGTTACTACAAAATGCAGTATGCATTGTAAAGGTTATGAGCAGGTTTAATCAAAGTGTTGAAAATTCTGACTTCAAACCAAACTTTTTTAAATATATTTTTTTTTCAACAGTGAAGGAGCTGGTAGGTGGATAAGAATGATGTTTTGATGTTAATTCCCTAAAGACAGTACAGTTACGTAACTTTAAGAACAGAATTCTTTCAGCGGAGGGAGGGGAAGGCTAAAAGATCTCACACTCTTCCTTCAAACAGCACTTGGGGAGAGTTCTCAGCCAGAACTACAACATATGGAGCAAATTAATGTAATGGTTGCATTTCTCAAAGAAGAAAAGCAGTCAGTGGAAGAAGCAATGGATGAACATACACATTTATGACATAACTAAATGTGATTTCAGACCTAGTAAAAAAAATCTGAGCAAGTTTGAGATTAAGATATTTTAAGACCTTGCAGTAAATCCTAAAGTCATTTTAATAAGGCTCTAAATATGAAGTTCTCCTTTTTTGTTTAAGAAAAAAAAAGAACACTGCTAAAAGATTACATATAAATGACTTTCTATTAATGTTTAACCTCAATATTAATTGTAGCTACAGTCATGCTTAAACACAATATACTTCAGTGTTGTTTGTTTGTTTGGGAAAGATGAAGCCCATGAAGGATTTGAGAGGAAATCAGATGTACTTTATTAACTGAGCTCTCTGCCACTGTGACAACCTCTATAAATGAAAGAGTTTTCTCCCACAGGTGTGTGGTAACAATGCCAAGACAGAAAGACATCAGCAATGTCTTAAGAGAATAGGCTGTCGAGAGAGAAAGAGGCCAATCTTCCAAGGTGTGGGTAATTAAGCAAACTGAAGCCAAGACCAGAAAGTACAATAATAAAAGAAATTATTAAAACTAAACTGCAAAAGCTCCATCTCAGGTTATACAGGTCTTAGAGTGTCATGTTACAGTCTAAGACAGTACCTCCATAAAAGTATCAAACAAGTACAACTGGTTTGTAGACCTACAGCATATAAGCACAAACACCTTGAACTAATGGTGAAGCGTGCTGGTGATGGGGGTGGGGGATAATATGGGCTGGTTTACCAGTTGCAGGACACCATGCACATTTCAGTGATTCAGTAAAAACAAGAAACCAAGATTTTCTAGAGTCAAACGTGAGGCAATCTGGCTCTCAGCTGAAGCTTGGCAGGAACTGGGTCATGCACAAAGACATCAGGCCCAAACATACCAGAAAATCAACCACGGAATCATCAAACAAGAGAATAGAATTCAGTGAAAGGCCTTAGAAGAGCCTTTTACTCGGACCTGAACTTTCAGAGACACATAAAAACAGTTACAAAGTCAGCCTTCTATATTCTGAAGAACATTTCCAGGATTAAAGGACTAATGTCTCAACAAGATCTAGAGAAACTCATCCATATGTTTATCTTTAGTCACATTGATTACTGTAATAGTGTCTTCACAGGTCTGCCTTAAAAAAAAAAAAAAAAAAAAAAAAAAAAAAAAAAAAAAAAAAAAAAAAATCAGCCAGCTGCAGCTGATCTAAAATGATCTTCCTGTTCTCACTAGGACCGGGAAAATAGAGCAGATCACCCCAGTTCTAAAGTCCTTAAACTGGCTCCCTGTAGCTCAGAGAACAGAAGTAAATACTTCTGTTAGTTTATAAATCACTGAACGGCTTAGCACCAAAATACATTAAAGACCTGTTGTCCTTGTATGAACCTTCCAGACCACCCAGGTCTTCTGGTTCTGGTCTACTCTGCATCCCCGGAACCAGAACCAAACATGAAGAAGCAGCCTTCAGTTTTTATGCACCGCTAATCCGGAACAAACTCCCAGAAAACTGCAAAACAGTCGAAACACTAAATTCCTTTAAATCAAGGATGAAAACCCGCCTGTTTCAAACAAGAAAAACTCAAAAAGTTTCCTTTGTTTTTTTTCTTGGTAATTTACAAAATCCCAGGATGTGAAAGATTCACCTTTAGCCTCCTAAGTAAATATGTGAGTGTAAGACTATAACAGCTATAAACCACTTTGTTACCCGCATGATCTTCGAACATTACAACACTAAGATTATTACGGCATTCTCGTTGCTCTTTGATTGGTAAAAACCGTGTCTCTCGAGCTTCTACCCATAAAACTTCGACATAAACAGAAAACAAAGTTTAACTCACTTCCTTTTTGGGCATTAACAGCAAAAGCACAGCCGATAACCAACAGAAGCGACAATATCCACTTTGAATCCATATCTGTGCACTCAAGACTCGAAATTCTTCTTCTGGCTGTCTCTCACTTGATCCTTCGTCTAAATATGTCTGATAAGATCTCCGACGTTGAAGGACACACCCCGAGACTACCTGTCCTTACATGCGCTTACGTCACTTGTGTTTTGCATGAGGTAGTTTTCCCCTCAGGTTTCCATAGCGCTGACCTTAAGCTTATAAATGCGAAAATACTTCAATATTTTATGACACATTTATGTTTGGGCAAATAAATATTTTGGAATCGATTGTGTGTTATTATTTTTAATAATAATAATAATAATAATAATAATAATAATAATAATAATAATAATAATAATAATAATAATAATAATAATATATTTATCGCTAAAGTTTTTAATTTCACAGAAAAAAATATTTAGCGTATATCATATAAATAACTGATGTTAAACACACATAAAGTGTACACAATTATTAAAATAACAGTTGTTTCCATTTCTAACCTCTTTTATGTGATATCCAACTCTAAGCAAGTGGGAAACAAAACATTATGTAAAAACGATGAAATAACCTGGTTGCAAATGTGTGAACATGTTAAAACTTTGTTGAAGCAACTTTTAATTTAGTTCCGGTATTTACGCTTCTTCGGTAGGGGTCAACCAGGATGTGGCAATATTTACCCCGTCTTGCAAAATTCACCTAATCTCTCAGACTGACAGGGCATCTCTTGTCCCAAACCCTCGTCAGGTGACCCTACAGATTTATTTATGGTCTGCAAGGGTAATAAAAATAGTATTAAGACATAAAAATAATCAGGCTAAATATAAATCGAAGTTTTTTAAATGATGATTTTATTCACTGTTGGGAGAAAAAGCTATCCAAACCATCCAGCTTTTGCTCTTTTACAAACGGACTGGTCTGATTCCTGCCGCTCGCTCTACGCATGCGCTCAGTCCTCGACGCATCTCCCTCTGTTGTTTGCTACCAGAGCCACTCAATCAAACTGTTTGTTGGGCGAACCAGACAGGACGACGACCCTGAACTGGACGGACATTCTAGACCTCTCGAGAATGGAAATATTGCTTGTCTCATTACAAGGAAATAAATCCTCTAGTGTGGTGAAATTAGCACAAATCTGCAGAGAATAGTAGACTGAATTTTTATAGTGATCAAAGACTAACAAAATCAGTTATCTTAAACGCTTTATGGAAAAGTTGGGGAAAGTTTGCAAGCACATAATTTCTTAGACTTTTAAGTCTCAAAAACAGGGCTGTTTAGAAAAATGTTTAATTATTTACCTCTCGTTTGCCATGAAAACAGACATTAACACACAGCTGTGTTTTAAAGTTTTGTATTATGCAATTGATATCTGTGAAACACACCTGAAAATATTTCTCACCCCCTCAATAGTTCTAATTAGTCCCTCAAAAAATTGATTCTGTTATGGTTGCAACAGCTTGCCTAGTGACAAGCTGTTGAGCCAGCCGAGAGCCTCCTGACAAATCCACATCACCTGGAGCTGAAACCATGAAAGTGCTGTAAACTGGATAAAGAGCTTTCCTAAGTGATGACATTCTAGGAAAGTTTCTAGGAAATCTGGGCGTATCCCATAGAACACTCACACATTACTCATCAAAATGTAGAGATAATGAAACCAACAAGTTTGATATTTCTGAAAAAAATGTATATTTAACTAAAGTGTGTAAAAGCCACAAATAAAAAAAAGACGAGCTGAAACTCTTCTTCCTGAGAACACAACAAACTCCCCAGGAAGTTACTGATGAGTTTCAACCAATGCACTATTGAAAGTGTCTTAACTCACTGTTGCACTGTGGGGTACTCTGGCAAACAGAGACAGTTGAAAGGTTTGTTGACTCTCCCACTTCCTTCCAAACCTGGACAGCATCCACTCGAGCCACCCCCTGATAAGGACTACAAAAATCCCAGGAACCACTTCTTAATCACACTCCCCTCAGGCAGATTTAATACTCTGAATACCCTCACGGACAGGTTAGCCATGCTGCAGTCACACCAACACAGTTGAGAGCACTGGATCAAATGGGACTCTGGACTCTTAACTGGGATGTTTTACATCAGTTTGTGCAATAATGGCCCTCTTGACCGCATTTTAAATTGTGTTTTTTAACTTTGTTTAGCTACTGTGTACATGTGTCTGCAGTTTCATTGGCAGGGTATTAACACATTCCTATTACATTTAAGCTGCAGTTGGATAACTCTGAACAGAGTTGTATGTACATTTTACAATGACTATCTGTCTATCCATCTATCTACAGTGGCTTGCCAAAGTGCTGATAACCTTTGAACTTTTCCACATTTTATCACATTACAACCACCAACATGCATATATTTCATTGGAATTTTATGTGAAAGACCAACACAGAAAGGTATACAATTGTGAAGCAGAAAGAAAATTAAAAATGATTGAAAACATTTTTTTTTTTTTTTTTTTTTTTTTTTTTACAAATAAAAAACTGAAAAGTGCGGTGTGCAAAAGTATTCAGCTCCCTTTTTCTGAGTGCAACCAATTGCCTTCAGAAGTTGCTTGATGATTGCTAATTACTAAATGGAGTCCACCTGTGTGTAATCTAATCTCAGTTCAAATACAGCTGCTCTGTGACGGCCTCAGAGGTTGGTTAAGAGAATATTGGGGAGCAAGGAACACAGCAGACAGGTCAGGGATAAGGTTGTAGAGATGTTTAAAGCAGGCTTGGGCTATAAAAAAATTTCCCAAGCTTTGAACATCTCACGGAGCGCTGTTCAAACCATCATCCGGAAATGGAAAGATTATGGCACAACTGTAAACCTACCAAGACAAGGCCGTCCACCTAAACTTCCAGGCCGAACAAGGAGAGCCCTGATCAGAGATGCAGCCAAGAGGCCCATGGTGATTCTGGACCAAATGCAAAGATCCACAGCTCAGGTGGAGGAATCTGTCCATAGCACAACTATTAGTCGTGCACTGCACAAATGTGGTCTTTATGGAAGACTGGAAAGAAGAAAGCCATTGTTAACAGAAAACCATAAGAAGTCCCGTTTGCAGTTTGCCAGAAGCCATGTTGGAGACACAGCAAACATGTGGAAGAAAGTGCTTTGGTCAGATGAGACCAAAATTGAACTTTTTGGTCAAAATGCAAAACGGTATGTGTGGCGGAGAACTAACACTGCACATCACTCTGAACACACCATTCTCACTGTCAAATATGGTGGTGGCAGCATCATGCTCTGGGGGTGCTTCTCTTATGGATGGAGCCAAATTCAGGGCAATCTTGGAAGAAAACCTGTTGGAGTCTGCAAAAGACTGGAGCGGAGGTTCACCTTCCAGCAGGACAACCACCCTAAACATAAAACCAGGGATACAATGGAACGGTTTAAAACAAATCATATCCATGTGTTAGAATGGCCCAGTCAAAGTCCAGACCTAAACCCAGAGAATCTGTGGCAAGATCTGAAAACTGCTGTTCAAACACTCTCCGTCTAATCTGACTGAGATTGAGTTGTTTTGCAAAGAATGGGCAAAAATTCCAGTCACTAGATGTGCAAAGCTGGTAGAGACAGACCCTGAAAGACTGGCAGTTGGAATTGCAGCAAAAGGTGGTTCCCCCAAAGCAATGTCTCATACCCCACTTTTGAGTGTTTTTATTTGTAAAAAATGTTTTGAATCATGTATAATTTTCTGTTTACTTCACAACTGTATAACACTTTGTTGGTCTTTCACATAAAATTTCAATGAAATATTTGTTTGTGGTTGTAATGTGACAAAATATGGAAATGTTCAAGGGGAACACTTGTGGAAGCCACTGTATCTATGGTAGAAAGGCAAAATTATACAGTGTCCCAGTTTGTCAATAAGCTAACTTGATTTGCCAGAATTCTTTTTGGTGATCATTTAACTTTTAAAGTTCTGATGTACAACTCAGTCTACTACCAGCACAACCCTGAACTGAGAACATACGGTAAACATGCAGGAAAATAAGGAACTTGTTTGACCTTTCCAACAGTCAGTCATGCAATACACACTGCTATGCATGCTTATTTAAAGGTCTCTTTTAGTTCCACATGCAGAAGTTTAATATTTGATTAATCTCACTGAAATCCATGTCATACTTTATTTTTTTTAAAACACTAATTACATTTTTAAAAGTTTTTGAAAGACATTTTTTGGATGACAAACATTGGGCTAAAGAAAGGCTAGGTATAAAATTGTGGTCACATTATTTCTTATGATTCTTAAGGTATTATTAGGTGTAATGTGTATCATATGAGTGAGTGATAAAGAGCAAAAAGAAGCAAGTAAGGGTTTTGGAGGTATCATCTGAAGAGCTATGTTCCTCATAGGTTTCCAGGTAAGGACAGCCAAACCTTTGGGCAACAATTAAAAGGTTTTAACCAAGGACTAACTTGTTCATAGGTATGCCTGGACCAGGCAACATACCTGGGAAGAAGATGGATGTAGAGGAGGGGCACAGGCATGTATAATGGCGTATTTGACATCAGATTTTTCACTGTGTCCAACAGGGCATGTTTATTCATTAAGAAGAAAAGGCAGGTCCAAGGTCCATGCTGTCATCCAAGGAAAACAAGGTGAAAGATTGTTGCATTGACACAGAAAAAGGGTGGATGAGGGCAAAGCCGGCTTTGGTTAGAGATAAAGAGGAGATGCACATCATAATCCAACTTAGTCTTTGAAAACCCTGATGTAGATTGAAAAAAAAAAAGTGACGAGATGACTACATGGCATTCCCACAAAAATATTTTGGGGTAATTACAAAAGCAACATTTTACTGGCTGACTGCAATTTTCTGAGAAATCTGACTTCTTGATTGCAATTTTTTTTAAAGACGATAACGACTCTAGGTCAGATTGTCCCCTCTTTAGTATGACCGCCCATTTCATCTTACTACATTCTATTTATTACCCATAAATTTAACCATTGCATATCATTTTTATTCCCCTTGATAGTCTAGCATTAGTGTATTATGTAGAATTTTTTTATTATTTTTTTTTTTTTAAAAGACAAATTTCCTAAATAATTTAAATTAACCCCAAATTTTAACCAGGATTTTATATTGCGTCCCATTTTCACTGATAGTCTTCGTTGGAGTAATTGAATAAGTTATCCAAGTCCCTAATCTGAGTTTTACTAAGATTTTACTAAGTTTTTGTTCGTTGATGCATTTACAGACCAAAGAAAATTGGAGTTTTCAGCTTTTGAATGCATTTGATTTTAAAAGGTTTCTCAGTACTTGTCTTCAGTCAGACACAATTAAGAGAAAATTGGCTGATTTTGATCACTGGCCGATTGATTGTCATGTCCCCAATTTAAACCATCTACATATAAAGCATGTAACCATGTCCTTCCAACCAGCTTTGATCCGAATTCAAATAAGTTCATTCAGTCCAAGATTTACAAAGTAAATAAACCAGGTTTTTCCATACATGAAGCAGGACTGACTGGACTTAATAGTGGGGTTTTGCTCCTTGCTAGGTTAAAATATGAAAGTACAGATTAGCTAGGAACATTTGCATAAACTTTGTTTGTACTTTTCTTTTGATTAAATCCTGTAAAATTAGAAAGATTTGCAGGAACATTGTGGTGTTAAATCTTTTTCCCCCTTAAGTCTTAAGAAAGGCTAAAACACATGGTTATACAAATAGATAAGTTGACATCATTTAATAGGTAAAATTTGTCATCAACAGGTTGCTTCAAAGTCCTATGGCACATAAAAAAAGGCTACATTCACTTATCTAAAACTATAACCCAAGTATCTTCAGCATCATCAAGGTATTTTAACAAAAATGGTAATAAAATAAGGCATGTAGATAATGGATTAAATATGTAAAAAAACAAAACAAAAACAAACAAAAAAAAACAGTAAAAATAATCTTTCAAAAACAAACTTTGACCAAGCAAAAAAGCTCCAAGAAATCATTAAAACAGATCATGTTTCTCGACCTGTTCTCAACTGCTCAAACTCAAGATCTATTTTCTCTTCAACCTGAGTATAATAATGACTCTCCCTCAGCAGTCGCTGCTCTGTGTGTTTGGCGTACTAGATGTGTATGTGTTGCTCTTCTTGGAGAACTTCAGAGCACTGAAGGAGACCTTGTTCCTCTCAACTGTCCTCTGACTCCTGCAGAGAAACACGTTCTTCACGTGCTCCCGGAAATCCTCAGAAATGAAGTAGTAAACAAAAGGGTCCAGGCAGCTGTTGAGGCTCGCTAGGCACAAGGTGGTGATGTAAAACCCGTACCCATTGTTCACAACCTCTCCCAACAGGAGGATGTAGTGCACCAGCAGCATGATGTTACTAGGGGTGAAGCAGACTATAAACATGAGCAGAACGGTGATGATCAAGACCACAGCCTTGCGGCGTTTCTTTGCAATTGTAGGGTCCCCCATGCTGTTCTGGAGAGCTTTGAGCATGTAGATGTAGGATATGATGCACACAACTGTGGGGACGACAAATCCCAGCGTTCCCATTGTCAAAAAGTATCCAGCTGCAGTCTTTGTTTGGCTGGGCCTGGTGACGTCATGGCAGGTCCGGATGTACATGTTTGGTATGTTTACCTCTTGATCATACAGGTAAAGAGGAATGGTCAGGAGCCACACCAGCACCCAGATTGTTACAGAGACTGAAACTGCTAAAACAGTGCTCCTTTGCCTCTGGGACATGGGGTAGACCACAGCCCAGTAACGCTGGACACTAATGCAGGCGATAAAGGCCATGGAGCAGTACATGTTGCCATAGAAGAATGCCACTAGAACTTTGCACAGCCCGTGTCCGTACGTCCAGTTGTTGCCGTTAAGGTGGTACGCTATTTTTAAAGGGACCCAGATGACAAACAGCAGGTCAGCCAGAGCCAGGTTGGCCATATAGATGGATGATGGGTGCCTTTTTTTGGTCCTGAAGAGGAAGACCCATAGAGCCAAAGCGTTTGTAGGCAACCCAACCACAAACACGAAGATGTAGATGACCGGGATGAAGACGGTTGTGAGAGGGCTTTCCAGGACTGCTTTGGCTTGAGAGCCGACCCATATGCCTGCATTTGTCTCTGTTCCAGTGAAGCCCCTCCCTGTGAATTCAAAGCAAGAAAAAGTAAGCAAAGGAAAGGCAGGCTATACTTTTAGAGCTTTCCAAAAGTATTTATAAAACATTAACTTTTTCATATTCAAGTATGTAACACCCATAAACATCAGTGGACTTCACTGGGATTTTATGAGATAAACCCAAGATAAAGCAGTGACGTGAAAAAAAAGAGATACAGTGCTCTTAAAAAGTGTTTGCCCCTTGTAGGTTTCTTTTTTTTTTTTTTTAAAAAAAAAAACAAAAAAAACACACTGTATTGTTTCATATCATGAAACAAATTTTAATACTGGATAAAGATAACCTGAGTAATGATAACTTATTTCATTAAGGGAAAAATTCTATCCACAACAACCTGGACCTCTGGGAAAAAGTAACTGTGCCCTAAATCTAATAAGTCTGGTTAGGTTCTGGTTGTGCCAGCATTGACAATATCCTCACTGAGGAAATTTGGCCCTCGCTCATTTGCAGAAATGTTTATAATTCTGCCATGTTTTTTTTTTTGGTTTTTTTTTTTTTTTTTTTTTTTTTTTAAGTCATGCCCCCTTGCTTCCACGTGGTGCCATACCGGGTCCATAGGTACAACCGCATGTACACGTCCCAGCAAATGCTTATGGGCCGTGCCCCCTTTCCCTCAGGATTGTTAGTAGTGACAGCCTCTTCTATACACCAGTGACATTTACTGGTTTAGTTAAAATGGATGGCTTGCTGTACAGTGGATCAATGGCTTGTAGCATGAATCAGAATGCAGAGGAAAAGTTAAAACAAGCTGGGTTACTTTCTGATGAGAAAGTGTTGTGTGGATGTGATTCTGGTTGGCTGTGGAGGACTCTGTGCGAGGCCAAAGTGCGCTTTCCAGTTGGAGATGGAGGTGTATGGTTGCAATATGCTGGTTCCAGTTTTTGTTGTCCAGCGCCAACAAGATGACATCATCATTGGTGCAAATGTCATAAAGCACATTTTGAGACAGTTTGGCAAACTGTGTCAAGTCCACACTCCTCCAGAGACCCAGAATCTCTACAGTTTCTGTCCATGCTGTCTGGCCTAACCCCCTGGAAAGGGGATGACACGCCAAACAAAATTGGCACAGTCAGGTCCAATACTGCAACTTGTCTTGAACCAGGTGGAGAATATCTCATCTGGTGTAAACTACCTCGGAGAACAGTTGTGTCTTCAAGTAGTACAGTGCTGACTGAACCTACTGCTTCATGATCAGCTCCTAGAGGTGTCCTTGTTGCCAAGCTTGTGACCATTGGACGCAATGCTAAGCTAGTTTATTTATGTGTTGCCCAATCTAACAAATTGCTGTCCAGCTGTTCTATGATGGCAGTGCTATCTATGGTTTACCTTGAGAGAGTGAAGAACCATAATTCTGCCACGTTGGCAGATTTTCAAGTATAAAAGGTGTGTTTAAGGTCATACTCCAGTATCTGAATTGGATTTAAGTCCAGATTTTGTTAGGCAACTTCAAAACTTATTCAGAGGTAGCCTTGCTGCTTTCCTTTGGATCATTGTCCTGCTGCACAACCAAAGTAGGATTGGACTAAGGCAGTGGTCTCAAACTGCATTCTAAAAGTTGCAGGACTCTGCCCCTCAAGGAATGCAGTTTGAGACCACTGAGTTAAGGGTTTTGTACCTGGACATTCTCCAGTAGGATGTTCTTGTAGAGAGCAAAATTCCTGATTTCTTCAATTATGGCAAGTCATTCAGGTGTTAAGATAGCAACGCAGCCCCAAACCCTCACATTACCACCACCCTGTTTTACTGTCAGTGTGCTGGTCTGTTTTTTAAATGCTATGTTAGTTTTAGGTCAGATGTACATGACCCATACCTTTAAAAAATTTCCACTTTTGTCTCATCAGTCCACAGAAAATTTTCTCAAAAGGGGTCATCAAGATGTTTAGTGGGAAATGCGAGATGGGCCTTTGTGGTCTTTTGAGTCAGGGTTTGGGAAGGTTCACCTGCATGCTGTCTTTAGTTGTTGATTGTGGCTCTTACTGTGGTTCACTGGTGCCCAAAGTCTAAGAAGTGGCTTTGTAATCCTTTACAGACTGATAGATGTCAACCACACTGTCTTTCTAATGTTTTTTTCTAATTGTTTTTAGATCATGTGATGCTCTTTGAGATATTTTCAGACTAAAATTGAAAGTTCTGGCTGGCATTCAAAAACTCTGTCTCTGTGCTGCATGAGATTTGAGATTTGGACAGAGGTTCACCTTCAAGCAGTACAACAATCCTAACCATACATCCAAAAATCTGTCTCTGTATGTGCAAACCTGGCAAAGACGTACCATAGATGTACACAACCTAATGGCTGAATACAAATAAAAAACACCAGTCATTCCCTCGCCATTTCATTTTTGTGTTGATCTATCACTAAAACTCCAAATTATATTCAATACAATCGAATTTGTGGTTGAAGCATGACAGAAACCTCAGGAGATACTGCTGGCTGTAAGAACCTGTTTTTTTTGTTGTTTTTTTTTCCACCAGGCATAAGTCACCTATATTTCAACATCCCTGTTTATGTACTGAGTTTCCACACTGAAGGTTTGTTGGGCTAATAACAGTAGGAAAACACAAAGAAGAAAAAACTTTACCTTCTGTCGTCAGACACGTCTGTGTGGCAGAGAAAAGGAGGATAAGCTGGAGCCATCGCTTCCTCAGAGACATGACCGTAAATTCAGATGACAAACGCGAAGGTCGAAAATGAGAGCAGCGGGCGCGGTCCGCCGTCGATGCTATTTTGTTTACCGGATGCACAAGTAACCTACTTAAACACCTGAGTGATGTCACCAGGTCACATGACAACGCATAGCCAATCAACTCCCCCTCTAAGACAGTTAAACACCTGGTAATTCAAAGATTTCTTGTAAAAACATGTCACCTGTTTTCGAGCTACGACAGGTGGCGTGGTGGGCGATATCTCACTCAAGGAGCTCCTTAAACTGCTTTACCATGTTTATAAGTTATCAAGGGACACTATCAGTACAATAATTCTTCCAATCTGATTATTTTATACAATCAGCGACTCTTACTACTACATTCTCTTTTTAAATGAATGGCCTATATGGGAACATTTAATTTACAATGTGAGTGCTTTACGTGTCTCCCACTTTAAAAATGTAGAGTAAAGCTATCCTGCTTCACTAAATGAGAAAAAAAAAATATATATATCAACTGATTTTAAAATGTGTTAGTAATAAGATGTTGACTTGTTTTTTTTCTTTTCCTTTTTTTTTCTCTCTCCACCGGACCATTTCAGCTGGGTTATCTTTGCTCAAAAGACACTCTAAGATTTCAGAGAAAAGACTTAAGGAAACAGTTTATATTTAAGCAATAATTATATTTAGTCAAGGAACATGTCTCTTCATTGTCATTGTTAAATAATAGTGAGAGGATGACATTTTCATAAACGGTAAAACAGTACCACCTATAGGTGCAGCTAAATAACAGAACAATTTTAACATTTATCAGTCTCAAACAGTCCTTGGGTACTCATGCGTCATGTTTAACGACATGCTTTAAATTTGCTCTCCAATTTTAATAGAGAAATACATTTTGACATTTGTTTGTTGCTAATTTATTGACGTTTCTGATAATACATTTTGTTTTGAATGTTATGATATATTCATTTGAACTATCAAACAGTAAAATGTATTTCTGAGGATGCGGTAATAACGTATACAGTAGCATTACAGGGATGCAACTCAATAGATTAAATATCATTGATGTAGTAATTTATTTTAATAATGCAACTCAAAAAAGTGAAACTTATCTTAAACATATTCTTTTCACTCAAATTTCAACCATCTGTTTCTATTAATTTTGATGATTGGCTGACAGCTAATAACACCCTAAATTTACATCCCAAAAAATGTAAATTTATAAAAAAATATCAATTTGCTGAAAAGTATTTCCATATACAGTATTTTGTCAGGGCTCCTTTTGCATTAATCCCTACATCTGCAAATGATCATCCTGTGGTTCTGATGAGATGTTGAAGAAGCTCAGGTTGCTTTAATACTGACCTTCAATTTATCTGTATTGTCTGGTATCTGCCATCTCTCATCTTCCTCTGGACAGTATTACATAATTCTCTATAGGGTTTGTAGCCAATTGACTGGCCTATAATACATATTTTCAATAAATCAGGTCATTAAAGTAGGTAGTGGTAATTTTGGCAGTGTGAGCAGCTGACAAGTCCTGCTGGAAAATGAAATCAGCAGCTCTATAAAGCTTGAATGAAATGCTCTAAAATTTCCCCAGGAGATGGCTGTGGTTTTCAAGAACCCCCCCCCCCCTCAAAAAAAAAAAAAAAAAAAAAAAAAAAAAAAAAAGCAAAACAAAACAAAACAAAACAAAAAAAAAAAAAAAAAAAAAAAACAGTGGACCAGCAGAACACATAGTACCCCAAATTTTCACGGTTTCTGAAAACTTCGCTCTGGACTTCAAGCCACTTAGATTATGTGCAACTCTTCCTCCAAACTCTGGGACCTTGATTTCAAAATTAAAATTTTACTTTTACCTTAAAAAGAGGACTTTGGACCACTAAGTAACAAATCATTCTTTTTGCCATGACACCACTAAGACACCAGTATGTTGTCCCTAGTTCAGGAGTGGCTTAGCACACAACAGTTGTATGCCATGTACTGGATACGCCTGTGTGTAGTGGTTTATCAAGGACCGACTCAAAACGTAGCCCATGTCCTTGTAAATCTTCCATTGTTTCCTTCCACACAGCTTTCTGTTAATATACTTTAACACAGTATTCTATAAACAGCCCCCTTTTTTGGCAATTATCCTTTGTAGTGAACCCTCCTTGAACAGGGTGAAAATGACTGCTGTACAGCTGTCCACAACATGTACAAAAAAAATTGTAACTGGTCTTATGTTTAGCCATTGTCTATACCCACTTATCTAGTAGTCAGTGGGCAAGAGGTAAAGAGGCACCAATCCAACCCTGGGCCACACAAAAACACAGGACAAAACAACCATTCACATCTACATTCAATCCTAAGAGTAATTTAGATAAGCTGGGTAAAATTACATGTATGTTTTTAAAGTTGGAGGAAACCAGATCTGTACTGCATCTGTACTTGACAATGTGATATAGTGCAATTAAAGATGGGAAATATCCAACTTAGTGATTTACAAACTTGGCCAGCAGGTGGCAGTATTAAACAATTTTTCTTTAAAAAGGACCCACTGTTCATTGCATACAGTTAAAAGTGAAAACTTGACAAAGTTGAGTCTCAAATATTTATTAAGAGGCAAATATATATATAAAGAATATTGTACAATTGTGAAAAGAAAAAAAAATACATGGCTGAAAGTTTTGAACAGTGTTTAAAACCTTAAACAAAAGCATTAAATGCTGTTCACAACAAGCTTAAGGAGTAACTAATAATATTCTATGTGCAAATGTAAATGTACAAAGCAAAAAGTGAAGCATAACCTTCTACAGCTGTACACTCAGTTTCATACCAGATTTAGCTTCATATCTGCAACAGATGTTACATCTGCCAGTGTAGATTTGTCCTCTTGAAAGAAATATTTCTAGTGTTTCTAGTAGTGGAAGAGGTTTGGTTACCTTCCATTTAAGTAAATCTCAATAGAAACATTCCAACTAAATGCTCATTTTATGTAGTAGCCTTAAGTTTACAGCTTTGTGTTTCTGAACTTCAAAAGAAATCACAGGTAAAATGGCCGATTAACCGCCTCTCAGTGATCAGACCAGCAGTTTCTTGTACTGGCTGTTTAGGTTTGCTTCTAACGAGTTTGTTTTCCTTACTGATGAGGTTATCTTGGAGCTTTCTGTGCAACTGGATTTCAGAATGGGTCTGGTGCTGGATCTGTACGAGTCCAATGATGAATGGTTGAGCCTGCCCTTCTCCATCGACGTCCTACACAGAATGCTGGACAGCTGTCTCTGACACTGGGAAGAGCCGAAGTAGTAGAGGAGGGGATCCAGGAGGCAGTTTAGACTGCCCAAACACAAAAACATTAAGTAGAGCCCGTAGGAGTTGTCAGTGGCCTTGCTTGCATTCTTGATGCCCTCAAACAGCAAGTAGTGTACCAGGAGGAGGCAGTTAGTGGGCATGAAGCACAACACAAAAATCACCAGGACCGTCAAGATCATTACCATCGCTCTTGTTTTTTTGCGTGATCTTCCTTGAAGCCCACGTGACACACTGCTTAGTGTCCAGATAACTTTTGTGTAGGATCCCACTGTGACAACAAAAGGCAAGAAGAATAGGAAGGAAAATATGGTAATGAAATAAATCTTAAACCAGATAATCTCGCTGAAGTGTTGTACGTCATGGCAAGTGATGATGTTCAGCTGCGGGATGTAAAGAGTCTGGTTGGAGACAACAAGAGGAACAGAGGCAGCGAAGGACAGGATCCACATAGCCACACAGGCTTTGATGGTGTTCTCTGGCTTCCTCCAAGCTAGGGAGTCGATAGGGTAGACAACTGCTAGAAACCGGTCCACGCTTATACAGGCTATGAGAAGGATGGAGCAGTACATGTTCCAGTAAAAGCTGGCAGTGACCACTCGGCACAGGAGCCAGCCGAATATCCAGTTGTTGCCCATAAAGTGGTAAGAGATCTTGAAGGGGAGCATGAGGCCCAAGAGCAGGTCAGTGGAGGCCAGGTTCAGCATGTAGATTGCTGCCGGCTTCTTGGGTTGGATACCCTTAAAGAAGGCCAGTATGGCGCCGAGGTTGATAGGAACACTGATGCAGCACACCATGGTGTAGAAGGAAGGTATGAGGATCGTGGAAATATGGCCGGTCAGGAACAGACGTGCATCATCAGAGAGGGACAATTCTGCTTCTGTGCTATTCCTTACTGTATGGTTTAGAGAAAGGTTTAGAGAAGGGTTCAATTGCCGATCTTCATCACCATAATTGGGTAGATCTATTGGCTCATCTGTGGTCATACGAGGACCAAGAATAAAGGTCCGTGGATTAGTGCCTGGAGAAAGAAAAATAAGTAAATCAGGATCCAAGTTGCTACAAACTGAAATATGTACTATTCAGTTAACTTATTTACAGAAATACAACAGAAATTATGTAAGCAATTATAATTTCTCTTTCTCAATTCAAGGTATTGGCAAAATATATTTAATTTTGATATCAACTTAGGTATTCAAAAGGTACATTCTGGCAACTTTTTCTCACAAGCTAGTTTTTTCAAACAAAATTGCAGTTGACAGTCAGATATCATTTGATATGATTTCACATTGATTTGAATACCTTGCACATGGTATGTTGTTTTAAAAATATTTTTACATACAAAGCCAGCCTGATGAATAGACTGACAAAGCCACTGTGTAGGGTGAAAGGGAAATTTTCTGACAACGCCTCAGATAGTTTTGCTCATTTTACCACTTTACTATTTCATACCTTTACACTTTTGGTTGTTTCTGACAACGTTTTCAGGTATACAATAGCTGGATTTCGTATGAACTGTGCAAATTTGTGCCCAGGTAATGAGATGTTTTGTACATGATTTGACAACTGATGATTTAGAACAGTGGTGTCCAAAGTCGGTCCTCGAGGGCTGGCATCCTGAATGTTTTAGTTCTCTCCCTGATGGTAGAAACTGCTTCCTGAACATGTCAATGTTCTGCAGAGGCCTGCTAATGAGCCATTATTTGATTCAGGTGTGGTAATTCAGGATCCTGGCCCTCAAGGACTAACTTTGGACAACACAGATTTAAAGTAATCTTCTGTAATATCAATCAGCAGGAGGTCAGTTGAGAGTTATTGGATCAGGAAACGAAAGTCCTAAACAGGGATAAGAACCAGAATAATGCAAAACATAATTGAAACTCATTTTCTGAAAACTTTGTAACTTCAAAAACAGGCATTTCCTTGTGACTGCTTAGCTTGATAATTAATAAAAACGTTAACCTAAAACAGGAAATTAACTGATAAAACTATGGTATCCATTTATGGGTTCAAAAATAGTTTACATGACTGAAACAGAAGTAGGGAGGAACATAGAGAAAATGCATGGGTACGAATTAGAAGAACAAATTGGTGAAGGGAGGGATTGACCCAGAGCCAAACACTTCATCCCAAGTGCTAGTTAATGAATAAAGAATACAAATAGAGTGGTTTGATTGTTAAACAGTGAACTTTGAGGTTTCATTCTATGTTCTCGAGTTACTATAGAACATGCTCAATGCAAAATTCCAAGCAAATAAACATGGAGGTGCCTAAAGGGCAATGATCTGCAAACTGGCTGCAGAGGTTAAAATGAAAAAAAGAACCAACTAACATTTTCAACATATTATAAAAATCCATTTTTTGTGGAATAAGTGCATTGAATTTACGCAACAGAAGAAAGCAAAAAGTGTAAGAAAAAGTCCAAGTACTATTGTTTTAGATGTATTTTTCTTGTCATTACCTTGAAAACTATATGCTTTTTTAAAAACAGAATTTGACAAATAACATCCCATAGGAGAAAATCTATCCATCTTATTTTAGCAAAAGATGTAAGCTTTTCTTTATTTTAAAAAAACCCCAAAAAATATAATGGTGGTTCTTAAAAAAAAAAAAAAAAAAGAAAAAGTCAAGTAATCTTTAATTTATCGTTTATGCTTATCTTTTGGGGAGGGAGCGAATACTACTAACTTTGAAACTTTCAAATGAACGGCCACATCATTTCATGTTAACTTTTTTTTTCTCCCAGACATGGAGAGCCCAAGAAATGTCGAAAAACACACTACTTTATTGTCTTCCAAAATTAACTCATTTATTTGCGAAAAAAAAACAAACAAACACATTAGTAACGTCAAAAGGCAAGTTATTTGATGCATGATTAACTTCAATACGCTATATAACTAACACATTTTCTTACCGTTTCTTTTCGAAGCACCAGCAGCAGAAAACAAGCAAACAAGAAGCAAAACAAAAGATTTTAGATCCCCAGTAAACATCATGGTGGTGAAAACCTAGCTGCAAATTGAAACTAATATGGCTCCAGGCGTTCCCAGCGTTCTGCGTCTTACTCCTACGTTCCTTTGCAGTTTATCAAACTCCCGAAGTGTTTTCGTTTCCGCCCAAATTTTGTCCTGTCCGAAACGCCCCCTCCCCCTGTCCAGTTCAGACTGCCGCACACACATTCCTTTCTCCTTATGTCACCTTTCCCGTTACAGAATAACAGCCAGATGAAGAACCCCATTACCAAGACCGAGCAAATAAATGAATAAATAAATAATACCATATTCTCCCTAAATATTGCTGCTGATTACTGCATCACAACAACAAACTTTAATGTACATTTAATTTTAAACATACTTGGTCTGTCACGTAACTAAAATTCAAGTGCATTTTTAATCAAAGTAGGGAAGTGCAAAAAACAAGTTTAGTACTTCTTTTATTTTTTTAAATGGTATGAAAAAAATAAAATCAATTTACAATGTATTTACATGGCTAACGTCAGAAAACTGCATAACACTTTTTTTTTTAGTCCAAAAAAGATCCAATTACTGAGTTTTAGAAAAATGCATACACTTTTTTAGGAAACAGATGTGTCTCAAGTCTACCATATATGGTTTGAAGATGTTATCAGAAAGTAAATGGAACTGAAGATTTTTGACTCTCTCATCTTTTTGCACAGTGAGGCACTCGGTAGCACTGTTGCTTTGCAGTAAGAAGGTCATGGGTTGGAATCCTGGCCTGGAGTCTTTCTGCATGGAGTTTGCATGTTCTCCCTGTGCTTGCATGGATTCTCTCTGGGAACTCTGGCTTCCTCCCACAATCCAAAAACATGACTGTTGTTAGGTTTATTGGTCTCTCTAAACTGTCCTTAGGTGTGAGTGTGCGTGCATGGCTGTTTGTCCCGTGTGTTTCTGTGTTGCCCTGTAAGGAACTGGCGACCTATCCAGGGTGTATCCTGCCTCTCGCCCAATGACTGCTACAGATATGCACCAACCCTACCCCACGACCATCAGTATGATGTAAGGTTTGAAGATGGTAGTAGAAAGGAAGTGGAACTAAACATTTTAGATTTTTTTTTTTTTTCATCTTTATTTTCGCTTGTCGTGACCAAAATGGACCAGATTAGAGATGAGTCCAAACAGGACAAATTTTATTTAATATATAATGTAAGGCTCATTTCATTAGCTGTTTCTGTTCTTTAAAATGTAGCCTTGGAGCTGAATATTTCATTTTGGTCTGAGGAACATGCAAGCTCTTCATGGTCTTTGTTTCCCTTTTGATAAAGTAAAACCAACTACATTTTTTCAGAGAATGAAGGATGGGAGATTTTGTTCCATAAACACCACGATATCTCAGTGTCGTTTATATGATATGTCATAGCTCATCCCCAGAGATGCTTCAGGGCCTTCCTCTGTTTGTAGCAGACAGCTGATCATATCAGGAGGAATCGTTAAATACACAGCAGAAAACAAATGACCACTTTTATTCATGATAAGGTTTTTTTTTATTTACATGAGTGTTCTTGTCTAGCTTTCTGTCTGAATTATATCTAGGAACAAGTTGTTAATTTATGACATGGATGGAGGATCAAAAACAAAATGTTCAGTCTACTCATTGTTTTAAAAAGAAGATTTTTCAAGACATTTTCACAGGAACTGGCTTCCTGGACTTCTTCCTTTTTTGTCCATCTCAGTTAAGTGTTTATTTATGGCTTGTGTAAACTAATTGTTCAGACTATAAACACTTCTAATTTTGATAAATCATATATGATATGACTGTTCCTTCCACCCCCAGATGAAAATCAGGACCTAGGCCAATAAAAACCAGGAGATTTGTAACCCGTTTCTGTCTCATCTAGTTTGTAAGCACTCAATATGATCAAGAAAAAAGTTAATTTGCTTGCTTTGGATTATGAGAATGCTGATTGTTTTCTCTCAGTATGAGAGGAAAAGTTAGTTTCTGATGACAGGAGGAGGTTGGGAGTAGTCTGCCTCATTTACACAAACAGCCTAGACTCCCTTGAGACTCAGTATCTGAGCTTACTGACATTCATACAAATCTGTTTCCTCCCAAACCCTTTTCTCAAAGTGGTCTGTTTTTCATTAACTGTTCTCACATTCATTTGAATGTAAAAAAAAAAAAAAAAAAAAAAAAAAAAAAAAAAAAATCTTTCTTCAAAATCCCCATAGACTCTGGCCCTTTGTTTTGCCTGCTCTCTCTCAGGCATTGCTAACTGAGGTTAGCTCCAGTGATCGCTGATATTCCACATCTGTTACTCATCATAGCAGTTCACTCATCGCAATTCATCAGTTATGCATGTGGTGCTCAACGGGGCTCTGCTTTGAGATGGAATTTATTGTTATTGAAATGTACTTTTGTTTTGTGCTTTGCCTTGGGATTCATTGAAGGTGTCTCACTATTCCTTTTCTGTTGCCTGTGCAAACACATCTGGAAAGCAGAAACTTTAGCTCATCCCACCCGACTGCAAACTGATTTCACCCAATTTGCCAATAAAATTACTGTCAGAAGGTTTCCTCTCTCTTCATGTTAAAACATATTATGTGGGAGGAGGAGACAAAAGGGATTCTGTTGGAACTTTAATGTACTGTCAGGTATCTGTGGCTGACTTTTAATGCCCTCTTGTCCTCAATAGTGCATGTACATTGGGATCAATGTTGTGGAATTCAAAGCATTCTGCAGTGCTGGGATGGGTTACTGTCTCATTTTACTTTTTTCTTCATGTCCAAGGATTTGGTTTGTAAATACCCTCAGGGGATACAAAATTTTATCAGTCAGATTATTCAAATAGGAGGTCTTTCTGCCAGTTTCACCTTCTGTTTCAAGGATCCAGGACCCCGATGAGAGTGAGACACATGTACAGAGTCATTTCGAAAAGGGTATCAAAATAATATTTGGTTTGCAGCTGCAAAAATCCTGTAGAAGTGGTACTTATATCCATTATATGGTGTGTGAAGGCATTGGCACTGATATACCAGAATTTTTTGATACATCCCAGAAATTCTGTGGTACTTTGGCTCATCTGGTCTCCAAACTATGTACACTACAGGTTCAAATGAGAAGTAAGGCAATGCTGGAGCTTTTTTTTTTTTTTCTTTCAATGCCATTGAAAGGCATCTCACAATAATAGAATGTCAAATTAAACATTACACTCTTGATAATGTATGTATGCAGGAAACTTTATCAGTCTTTCAAGCTGGTAAACTGTGTAAACTTCTGACTTCTTTAGTATTTGTAAATAAATTCACAACATTTCTAAAAGATTAATTTCACCATAAGGTATCTCCTTTATGGAACAGGGTTTGACATTTGCAAGATGCAGATATTGTGAAATAGCACTGTAAAAATAAACTGAACTAAAATGAATGTATTGGAAGTGAGGAACTGAAAGGTCATACCAACATCCAGAAGGAGTTGACTTGCACAAGTCACTCTAGAAGCAAGAAATGTTAATAGAGTTCCTCAATCTGGCAAAGGGAGTCATGATAACATAATTCTAAAAGTAAACACTATCAAAATCAACAAACAAACTTTTGGAAAGGTGTTTTGTGCTATCACCAAAGTGTGTTTATTTGAAGAGTTATGTCACATGAAAATTAGAAACACACTGCATTCCAGTATAAAGCTGTCACTTCCCAGAAACATCTTGGTGATAGTATCATGTTCAACGGAGCCTTGTTTAGTCTTCTTCCTGATTACTTGATGGCAACTGATGCAAATGAATTGTGCTATAAAATATTAAGAAAACTGTTTGATAACTTCACTTTAACAAAAAGTGTTTTAAGGAGAGGACTTCGGTGAGATATGTGATACGGTTCGAGACAATATATTTTGGGTCAGTTTTTAGAAAGGGAGGAAATTCTAAACTATGTCAGTTAGGGGTTGATGGTTGTGGTTACGATCATAAAAGGTATATCAAAGTGAGAATCTGTGTCAAATATGACCTTAATTTCCATTCTCTGGTTGCAAAATACTTCAAATAGCTTGCAGCTATAATTAGGGCAAAATAATATTCTACAATGTATTGGCTCAAGAAGGATGAATACAAATGAATGTCACTCATTTTCATAGTTTTATTTCCACTCCACTGCTATAGTGGAGTGTTTACTTTGTGTCAGTCATATAAAATCCTTCAAAATACACTCAAATTTGTGGTTGTTAAAAGGTTTACAATTTACTTTTGTAGGATCCTGTATAAAAGTTAGCTAGTCATAACGTGCCTGTGGCTCTGTATTTTGTCAGGAAATGTTTCTCTGAAAGCACTGTCTGCTGTACCCAAAAACAACTAATATTGTGAAGGCAAACCAACACAATGAGCTGACAGGGAGTTAGGGAGTGAGGTCATTTCTTGTACGCATGTATGACCTCTTTCCTTTGGATACTGATCCCATGCTGATCTAAAAATGTTCTTCTTCAGTCCTTCAAAGAAAAAAAGCGCCACTGCAGCAGAGGTCAGCTCCGCCATGCCCCAGTGTTCCTGAGCTCACTATTAGCTCAAGGGAGGAGGCAGGATACAGATGTTAAGCGATAAAGTCACAGGCACAGTTCCAGTTAAGAGAGAAACCAATAAAGAGTTTGTTGCTTTTCTGTCTGTTGCTGATGAAAATCTTTATTCTTTTCTGGTTGTATTTTGCTCTGATCAGGTTGCACTTCAGCACTGTGGAAGTAAAACAGGAAGAACAGAGAAAAACGAAGGAATTCCCCAACACGATTAACAAAAAAACAAAAACAAAAAATGTTCATGAGTGTTGATGCCGATTTACAGCAATCCACCGCTGGTTATAAGTTTATCAAATAAGACAAAATTCCTGTTTAAAGCCTCGTAATGGTGAGGTACTGCTGATCAGTTGTTAGGTGTCGTTTTGGTTTCCTGATGTCATTAATATGAACAGCTTGGTGACGACTTTCAAGATGCCAGTTCTGACTGAACCAGGAAATTTTTTAGTTCATTGATCAAACACTTGTTGTAAATTTTGTTGGAGAACAGTAAGCTGTGCAAAAACTACTGAAAAATTGAACATGTGTGTTCAAAAATTTGGAGAAGGTCACTTTAAGTTGACCTGTAAAGGTTACTGTGTATTTTAGGTTCATGATGAAACTGCACCCGAAAGTCGAAGATTCCTAACTTTTTGTGAGTAGTATATGTATTTTTTCAGCAATCAGACTATTTTGTTCATTTCATGAAAATATTGCAGGATTAGTTTATTGCGGGTAAAACAAACAAAAATCATAATTTAAATTTTAAAAAATCTGATATTTGTGACCCTCAAGTACTTAAGTTTAAATTTAAGTAAAGTTTACATTTACAGTTTACTATGAGTCCAACAGACTTTTATTTCAAAATATCTAGGTATTTCAAAAGATACATTATGCCATGTACTTTAACAAGGTACTTTGGAAGAGAATGCGGGTGATGGCATCGTAGATCCTCCACCATGCCTAACAGTGGGTAAAAGGTACTTATCTACTGATCAGCCTTTGTTTTTGACAAACTCCTCTGAAGTATTTGTTGTTAAAAAGCTAAATCTTTGTCCTCAAAATACACATATTTTTGCGACAGCTAGGCAGAAAAAATGTTTTAACTGGCATCACTTCCAAATGAATGGTTGGTATATAGATACTATCTAACGGTTGCTGGGGAGGCTTAGTTGCCACTTTTTGTTGCAGTGGAGACGGTAAATGTGAATCCTTGTCTTGCCTAATAGTGAGTTCTAAGACAAATGGGCATCGGTGTAATATTTCTAACTCACAAAAATAAGAAGTCATAGGTTACAAAAAAAAGTTCTGTTTGACTGAAAGTATGAGCTGATCAGAACTTAAGTAAGGTATAAATAAAAAAAATGCTTGTCACATTTTCAAAGTGATGATTATTGAGTTAAAAACAATTATTTCATCACCTGACATTTGTTGTTCTCACTAAATATGTTTACCTAAACTAAAAGTTGTGTTTTTCAAAATGATTGTATAGTGTATAATTATACTTCTGACATAAAATATGAATTTACTATATGACTTTTTACACATTTTTACCAGGAAAGATAAATACGGCCCAATGTGCATAGTTAAAATAGAATTAGAATGAAACTGAAAGAAGAACCCTGTCTACTTTTGATATAAAAGGAAGAGGATGTCAGACATAATAAAAACAATGTGAACTCCTTTGACCTGCAATAATTATCGTAGAAAAACATCTGTGATCAAAAAACCACCAAAAATTTTACCATGAAAAGGTCGACAGTTAAACTTGTCTTGAGACAGCTGGAAAAAAGAGAAAATGCAGCCAGTTTTTTTTTTGTTTGTTTGTTTGTTTTTGATACAAACATATTTAAATTGTACATATTTTAATTTTTAATCACACACAGAGCTGGAGCATGAGAACGAAGGACCTTTCCAGACTAAATATACTAAGTGGGAGGACAGTTCAAGCAAACAGTCTCAACATGTTGGCTTGTTTTCAGAAAGGGGAGCAAAGCCATCTGTTTTTATTGAGGAGTACCGCAGTTAACTGTGTGTGCAGCTTTAAAGAAGATAGAAGATCTTTTCACTGCATTTATGCTGAGTTTTCATTGTTGTATTCCTGAAAGTTTAGACCTTTATTTTACCCTAGAGCAACACTCTTTCCTTAATTTACCCTGCTTGCCAAGTTTAACCATGAATGAACAACTGGATAATTTAAGAACAATCTTAAGTATAACCTCCCTGTACAGCTGTGTTTGACACAATGAGTAGTAGACAGAGGCTTGCTCTCAACATTATTTGTTGCATATTAAATGACCTGAGGCGACCAAAAACACTGAGACAATTTGAATCCACAGATCTGTAGTTTTGAGCGATGGACCACACAGAGCAATTTACACTCTATCCTCTTTCAGTTCCAGAGTTTTACATGTGAGGGCTTAATTATAATTTTTTTTGGTATATGGAGGAATTCATGATCAATTTAATAACTGCAGGGTGCCTTGGTCCTTTTGCTGCAAAACAAGCTTAAATCATCACACCTCCACCACCATGCTTGACAGATGGTAAGAGGTATTTGTGCTGATATATTGTGTTTAGTTCTTCCAAACATGTTTTGCATTTGGCCAAATGTTTTTCGGTCTCATTCATCCAAAAAAAAAAAAAAAAAAAAAAAAAATGGATCCTCCAAGTATTTTATTTGAATGGAACTTTGAAACCAAAAAAATTTGTCTGGCCATAAGTTCTACTGCTGATCCTTTCAAACTATTTTCTGAGACTTTTAAATCTGTCAAGAATGGCAGCTGTCTAAAATGTTTTCCAGTTTTTCACAGTGTTGACTGACAGACTTCAAATATCAGAAAACCACATGAAACTCTTCCAAGATGGCTGAGTGGTAACAATTCCCTCTCGAAGTCACATTTGATATCTTTTCCTCCTTGGCACAGAGCGAGCACACATCTGTATACTCAGAGAGTAACAAAATCTTTTGCTAATTTCAAGATGACCATATAATTTCTAAAACATCCATATCCATTTATAATCTTTGCTAATATCTGCATTTTTTTTTTTTTTTTTTTTTTTTTTTTTTTTTTTTTTTTTTTTTTTTTTTTATGCTTATACTCTTGGCAAGTGGTGCACAGAGTCAGGTTTTATATCAAACCTTCAACAAGTTAACACAGAGTGGTGAGGTTTGTGTTGTTACGTCCAACAGGTTCATTGGGTGGGGTAACAAAAAGAGGCCATTCAAGGATTTTCTTACTCTACACAAGCAATATTTTTAAAAAAAGTACTAAAGAAATAAAACCTAAAAAGGAATACCTGAAATGAAAAACCAAATTCAGGTTATAACCCAAAACTCTTATGAATAACCAAACTAAGCAAAAGCCAAATAAACCTAACACAACCCAGATCAAACAAATAGGGGATCTCGGGAGGGAGATGTGCTGCATGCGTGGCAGTTTTTCAGCGGTAGGCAGCAATCAAGCCAACCAGCAGCACTTGCAGAGGGCCTCTCTCTAAACCCTGCAAGAAGCAAAAAACAAACTAGTGGGCTGTAACAGTTTCTAAGAATATATTTAAAAAAATATCAGTGGTGAGACATGGAAGATGATGCACATGGAAATATAACAGAGCATCGAAGCTTTTATCTTTGAAAGAGGTCATAGAATGGTAGACCTACGTGACACTCACACCTTGCTTTTTTTTAACACATGCACGATGGTTGCAGCATGGTTGCATTTCCTCCCTCAAGTGTTTAAAGCGGTATACAAGAAATTATAGAAAGCATTTGATTTTTTTTTCATCGCTATAACTGGAGGCTTTTAACTAAGCACAAGGCACTTGAAACACTGCCTTGCTTTCCTAAATCTTTTGTATCATTACTCAAAGTTTAAACTTTTATGATAATGTAAATCTACAACCAGAAAAAAACATTTTGCATGCATTATAAAAACACACTCAAACTGCTTTTTCCACTCATTTTCAAGCAATATTAACCTTTCCCATACATTTCCCTTTTTTATACAGAAATGGATCAAATATATTCAGTAGAATATTTAGTCAATACAGCAGATTTTTGAGGTAAGGTTAATAAAGAGAGGTGGCAGTCATGTACGCCTTTCAAAACCTGACAGTGTTTAGCCATCATATTTTTAAGGATCAACATTATTTCTGTTTGGCTGCAGTTTTAGTCAGTCACATACAGTCGTGAAAACATTATAATACCCCCTTAAATATTCAGTTCTTCATTAAGAATAGTTTACTAATTCCACTAAAAGAACAAAAAGTAACAGTGTTTTACTCTTTAAACAAACAATATCAAAAAATGTGGTTTTCAGCTGTCATGCTAAACATAACCTCTGCTCTGATAGCCTGGCCTTCCAAAACTTTGTAAAGTGCTTCAAATTCTCTTTGTTCATTTCCCCTTTTCCCAACTTTTAATCACTTTTTCACTTCCCTTTCGTCTAAGTTTTACTCCAGTCAAAAATGCCATATTTCTTGAATAAATTTCAGTGGAACTAAATTTATAAATGCAGAACATTTATTCCAACATCAAAGACTGGAAACAAGACACATTCTTTTTGTAAAGTCACTGCAAAGTCATGCATTCTTTTTTTGTTTGTTTGTTTTTTAAAATATTTTGGATGATTCATTTCCTAGTTTAGAGTGAATCTTGTTTATGTCATTAACTCATGACATAGAAAGGAAGGTCTGGCTTTATTGAAAACCATAAAAAGAGCAGGAGTAAATAATTTCTCAACTGTCAGTACTTTTGATATTTGTTCTTCTCTTTTAAAATCTTATCTTAAACCATTGCTGGAAGAAACTCCATTGATCACAACATAGAATGATCAAACCACAATGACACAACACAGGTTTATGTTACACTGCATTACTCATTTTTCATTCCCTTTCTCGCAGTCAGTCACGCACGTACACTGACCCAGCAGTTGTGCAGGGCATACGTGGCAGAACTCCTTTATTCCCAAATGTGTTTATATAACAACCAAATGCCTTGATTCCAAAATTATTAGTTATGTGGTATCCACTTTCATAGATTCAAAATGTGATCCATTGTTCTTTTGAAATGTGAGTAAGAGCATCTTAAGTGACTTTTAAAGGTAAATAATGACATTCCTAACACCATAAATGTGGAATATTAATGACACAGGAAAAAGTGTGGATTTAAGTATAAGACTAGTTTTAAAAAAGGAAAAGAAAACATCCTTTTATCCAGAACTTTCCCAGATTTGTGTCAGGATGACTACGTAAATAACAGTGACAGCTTTGAAGTGGAAAAGTACAGGAGGCCATCTGTTTCACCAGTTTATCTAAGCTTCCAGTAGAAAACCATCAGGTGCTGGCATGTGTAGAATGTGTCGTTAGAGACTGGAGGGAAACAGAAAGCTACATGTACAGTAGCATGTGGGTGTATGCTGTTGGACACTTTAATCAAGGCAAAATTATGGAAATAAAAAGATGGTGCAAGGATGATAAAAATGTTTGTCCCTATAAAAGGGAAATGTTGCCATCTTCTGTGAGAATTAGGAAGTTCCTGGTAATTTCAATATAATTCAGAAAAGAGAAGTGACAGCCTGGCAAAGCTGACTCATTTCCAAAAATATAGACACAAAATGAACAATTATTAATACTCAGTACAGCTGCAGTCAGAAATTTATATAAACTCACCATATGACTTATTTATATATATACACAAAAAAGAAAAATAAATGATACAGATAAGTAAACACTTTGAAACTACTTTGAGTTTTCGCTAAACATGCTCACCAATTTTCTTCCATCTGGGAAAAAAGGGGCTAAACTTAAATTTTCCAATAGGAAAATGTTCATGAAAACACTTCATAACTGGTTTTGGAATGGAAAAGCAGGCCAACATTAAGTCTGCGGAATAGCCTCTACCGTGTTGTAAATACATTGTGCACTATGGATAAAAACCTGGTCTATGCCAAGAAACCAACAAATTTTGAAGAGCTCTACCCTGTTTGGTAAGAAGAGTTATCAAACATCCTTTCAGATTTATGCCAAGACCTTGCTGATGGTGACAAAGAGTGTATTGTATGTCTAGAAGGATCCAACTGAGCCTGTATGCTGTGATGCTGAACCTGTATCAACCGGAGAAAGATCAACAATAAATTTAAACTCATTTGCCCAAAGTTGGTTTTTCAAATTAACTACAGTTGTTTGCTGTGTTGTCATTTTATCTGGGAAAATGAATGCTTCAAATGTGTCAGTAAAAACCCCGAATTCTTATGAGATCCATGCCCATGGAAAGTGAATTTGTCTTTTAAGTTTTTCATTTGGGAAGTTCAGAAAAAAAATTGATTCATTAATTCAGTGTGACTTCATGGGAAACAGAAACAGAACAGAGACTCAGTCATAAAAAGATACAGGAAACAGATGGTTGCAACAGACGCAACGCTGTGCTTGGAGAAAAAGAATGTAGAAGTGTCGCACTAGAAGGGATGTTTCTGGATTTTCATTGTTTCTGTATCACAACTGTTCTTATGACACAGCAATTTTTTTTTGTAACTAGTTAAAAACTACCAAGGAGTAGATCAAAAGGCACGTCCCTTGTCTTTGCTTTGAACATCATTGTGGTCTTCATAGCTTGACGTCACAAACGGAAAGCGCTCTTGGTGAAGAGGTCGAACATGTGCTCACACTGAGCACACAAATATTTGACAAGCAGATTCAATAAAAACACTGCAACATCTGTTATCAGCTGGATACTAGAGCTCCAATAATAAACTGTCCTTTGGTGGGAGAAAGTACTGAAATGCAGTGCCTTGCAAAAGTATTCACACAGCCAAAACTTTTCACATTTTGTCATTATTAATGGAACTGCATGTGATAGACCTACACAAATTAGAACATAATTAAAAAGCTGGAGGAGAATCCACAGTTGCCATAATTTTTATTATTATAAAACTTCAATGTTAAAAAAACAGGTTACAAAATCCAGTGCCATCAATTGTCTTCAGAGGACAGAGAAGATTAGTGATTACACACCTCATGATGACCAAGGAACACAGCAAGCATGTCAGGAAGAAAGTTATGCAGAAGGGTAAAGGGTGGTTAGGTTATAAAGCCATATATGAGCTTTGAACATCCCACATATCACTGTTCAAACCATTATTTGACAGTGGAAAGCAGTGCTAGGCACACTTCTGCTAATCCACTAATAGCAGAGCTAATTTTTCGCTTAGCACTTTATCATTTTTGCTAACATTAAAAACGTTTGGCGCACTTAGCTTCCTTTAAATACATTTTTCCAACTATATTCTAAAGTTCTAATTTACTTGGCTTTTAGTAAACTTCCAGTTAAATAAATTTCAACATCTTTGTAAAAGTTTTGGTTTTCAATCCTTAACAATTCTTCAATTAGCTAGATGTTTAAATATTCATGCTGTTATTTTGAACTGGGTGAAGATTGTTTTACACAGCGGTTCTGTTTCCTGTCCTCATGTTCTCTGAACATGTTGCGGTACAACAAATGACGTTTATTCCGTACCCAGAATGCATTGCTGTAATTCTACAGTTAACAGTTTTAAAATCTGCTGATGTTCTACGTGCTTTTTGACCAAAGTCCTACTGTGGTCAGTTAGGCAAAATCAGCACAATTGTACAAGTGTGTGTAGTAACCAGTTTGAACCTGTTGACCGCAATATATTATGTTGTAGTATATGTTGTGTCATTGATTCATGGTGGGTATCAACATGGTTGAATGGAAATGCTTTAACATGTTGGTGTAGTACTTTAGCATTAGCAGAATTGTTTATGATTAGTCCTCTAGGGTTAGTTCTTCTAATATTTTACTTAGAGGTGCCCACCACTGGTGGAAAGAATATGGCAAACCATGAGGGCCACAGTAACTGGAGGGGCTGCAGAGATTTACAATTCAGGTGGGAAAATCTATTCACAGTTGTGGAATCTGTCCTTTGTGGAAGAGTTTTTGAAAGAAAAACATAAATTGTCCTCCTACCCATGTAGAAAACATACCAGCAATATAGAAAAAGCTATTTCACAGAATTTCAGTTTTTGACCTACAAGCCCAACATACAAATATGTGGCAGAAAGCAAGTACTCCACATAACCCCCAAAATAAAACAACCCCACAGTGAAACATGGTGGTGGCAACATCAGGCTCTTTAGACAGTATGGGGTAGATGGATTTAAATGAAAACATATTCATGGGGTACAATGGTATAGTCAATCTCCAAAAACCAAATGAGTGATTGTCTATAAAACTCCAAAAAAAAAAAATGCATATTGTGCTTTTAATGTTGTAAAGTGTTAAAACGTTCAAGGAGTATGGACATTTTTTCATGGAGCAGCAGTAACACTGTAGGTCCTAAGAGATAAAGTTTTTGAGAATTCGAAAAATGCATCATTTATGCTGCAACACTATAATTTGAGACTAAAAAAAAGCTGTTCGCCTTGAGACAAGCTTATCATCGAAGGACAGCCATTTCCTCAACAATCGCCCAACCCCTTTTCTCTGCATCACCACATGTTGAATTTCCATTCACATGAATCATTGTTTCTGATGTGACAGAGGAATATTTCGATATTTGCGTTTCCCTTTGCAAAACTGTTTCACACACTGAGGGCTTAGCCTAACTGTCTGTTATTAAAAAATATATGTGTATAGGCTGGTAATCAGTGTGAAGAAAAATAAAAATGAAAGAAAAACATGGTGGTCTTATTTAGATTAAACAATAAAAGTTGTTCAGATGAGACAAAGGCACATCAAACACACGTTTTATCAGATTAAAACAGAAACCAAGAGCAAACCACGGTGCTGCAGAGCCCACATGTTATCTGATGATCAGTCTGTGTATTTGATGTAGAACTTTTCACTTGAACACTCCCACAGGGATGACAGTGAACAGCACACCGAGGGGAAACTTAACAAACAAAAAGCTGTGAGATTCACTTCTGAGAAGAGCAGTACTGTATACTGGCAAAAACATGAGGAAACTTTTCATTCTCCTTCTTCTGTTTGCTCTTTTCATACATGGGACACTTCAGAAACATGGTAAGAGATGCATTTTTTTATATAGATTTCAGGTTTAAGTGAGGTTTGATTAAGTTCACTTCAAATGTAAACTGAAACTCATCCGTTTTCACATGCTCTTTCCAAACAAATACTGATTCTGAACTATTAAAAACACGGAGCAAGGTAAAGATACTTATGGCAGATGGGCTTTATTGTCAAACAACTATTTATGAAAATAGATTCTGGTTAAGCTATTTAACAGGGATTTAAAGTTATAATGTCGATTATTGTCACAATGAAACACAAAGAAACAAACAAAAATGTATGATGTACAGAAATCTCTGCATGAAAAATATATACAGTGGTGAGGTTAGTTTGAAGGAACGAAGGAAGGAAGAAGCACAGATTCTAAAGTCCTCATAAGAATGTAAAAGCAAGGGTGTAACTTAGTAAAAAGAAGAGTTAAAATGTTTAAAAATGACAAATAAAAAAAATTATATTAAATACAACTACATGTACTTAAACAGCTGGTATGAAAATAACAGCAATAAAGCAGTATAAGTGTGGTAAATACATTTATTTGAATAGTTTAAAATGAAATTACAGATTATTATCCCACTAACTTAGAGTTCTTGTTTTAATCATTTACTTGTTGCTCTCTGTTCTTTCCTCTGTGTGTTTTCTTCTTGGTTTATTATTTTTGTACATTTAAACTTAAACTCCTTTGTTTCTTTCTGTTACTGCTCATGTTAGTTTTTGTTTTGCCCTTTGTTTAGTTCTATTTTCTCACTTCCTTCCACTCTGCTGACTGGAAACTTTTCACGAGACTTCCACTGTCGTATGCTTTTTGCTCCGAGCCCTACACCAGACATGTCACAGATATGAACAACTTAACAAAAGTTTATAGATAATTTATTTCATAAACATCAGATAAAAGCTAAACTCAAAAGTTTGCTTTTAAAAAACATCAATGGTCTCCACTGTGCTTTATGCATGTAAAACATTAGTTTGTAGAGAAGATGGCTGCCATCTGTTATCTAATTTGTTTATTTCAAAGATTAAAAAGAAATGCATGTCAAAAAAGGTTCCAAAAAATGACTGAATGTCTGAATTTCTTGCAGGAAAAAGGAGGACAAATGCACAGAACAGGACAAAGAAAGTAGTCCCTGTGCCCAGAGTGTTTAAAGGATTCATTCCCACAAAGCCTGACCTCCATGGCACCCAAGCTCCCAATTCAACACTTTCTCCAACTCTGCAGTCCTTAAGCGACACTGCTGTAGACTACCTCAAAGGACCCCTGAGCACCAAAGTCATCCCCCTCATTTACTTGCTGGTGGTAATCGTGGGGATCCCAGCCAACATCACCATCCTGTGTTTGCTCGCAACCAAAATTAGAAAGGTGTCATCCGCCATCCTCTACTGCAGCCTGGCTGTCTCTGACCTATTCCTCCTCTTCTCCCTCTTCTTCAAGGCTCACTACCATCTCCATGGAAACCACTGGGTGCTCGGAGAAGTAGCATGTCGAGCGGTTACCGCCTGTTTCTATGGTAACCTCTACTGCTCGGCCCTGACTTTGGCTTGCATCGCCATCAAGCGCTACATGGCAGTGGTGCACCCGTTCATGTACAAAACACTTCCCAAGAGGAGGTGCACAGCCTGGGTCATCCTGGCCTTGTGGGTGGTGTTTGGTGCCTCCATCATCCCCGAGCTTTTGGTGCGACAAAGCTTTTGGGTCCCCCAGCTGAACCGCACCACCTGCCACGACGTGATGCCTCTGGATTTCGACTCTCATGAGTTTGTGCTCTTTTGCAACCTGACTCTGACAGTTCTGTGCCTTCTGGTACCGATGGTGGTCACTGCAGTGTGCTTCATCCAAATCCTCAGAGCCCTCAACCAGTCACACTATGACTGGGCGATGTACATCAAGTCCAGTTCCCTGGTGTTCACTATCTTTCTGGTGTGTTTCCTTCCCGCCGGGGTCCTGCACTTCCTCCATTATGTGCAGCTGTTGGTGGGAGGGACAGAAAGTTTGTATATATACTTCAACATGGCAGTGTGTCTCTGCTGCCTCCATGCCTGTCTGGACCCCTTCTTCTTTATCCTTATGTCTAAGTCTGCAGGCTCCAGACTGTACTTTCTGACCTTCAAAGGCAAGAACCTCAGCATATCATTCTGAAAGAGACTAAATGTTTCAAGAAACTGGTGAATGAGATGCTCTCTGTGGCTGGTACCCAAAGAGAAAGTAATTCAGTTTGAAGCAGCATTGGTCTTGATGCAGTAGCTGTTTTAACCCTCTTCTTGCCTTTGGGTCAGAATGACCTGAAACAGAGTTTAAAAGCTGAGAAAAAAATCCTACATGATATTTTTTCAAGTTGAAATTTGATTACTTTTCCTAGATTGACTGCAGCATTATCAAAAGTCAAATGTTACCTTTTTCATATAGCTGTACAAAAAAGATTACAAATATTGTCTTTGAGTCCAAATGACTAGAAGACCATATATAAAGTGCCAAGGGGGTTGCACTTTAGATGAGGGTGTCTAGACATGTGGGCATATATAGAATCTCATGATCAAAATGTAACAATAACGCCTGGTCAGTATGTGTGCCTTTTTACCATCCTACACAGGGCAAAATAAGCGAGAAAGCAGTGCAGGTTATAATAAACAATGTAGAAACAAGTTGTATCTCCTGAATAAATACAGTCTTTCTGCTATGTGAAGAGGAAAAATTCAGGCATTCACTGAATTAGTGGTGAATGGCTTGTTGTTCTTTCAGGCAAAATATAAACAATCATGTTTAAAATTTAATCAAACTATTTATATTGGGGATTTAGTGAAGCCAGGTCATTATGACCCAGAGGACATAGGATGTATGCAGAATATGAGGACCGCATGAGGGTTAAAAGGTTCAATACGTGTTTGTGACAGAATTATGTAATGAAACCTTTACTGTATTACCATTTTGATGTTGTCGTTAAGTTTGTGTGACAAAATAGCTGAAAACATTTTTAAATTTAATTTCTTTCAAGGTGAAAAGAAACAACATGGATGAAGTTTTGCTGAAAATATGGCTATCAAGTTTTTGTGTATGGTTTATTGACCTCAAGTTAAAGCTATTGTGTATGTCATCTCTAAGCGGATGTTTTTAATTGCCTTTCAAAAGTATTCACACCCCCTGAAGCTCTTTCACATTTGCAGAAGCAGCATTTTGTTTAGAATTAAGAATAATACCTCAAGGTATATGATTGTTTAAAAAGTTCTACAAAGGTCTCAGACTGTGTAAATTAGCTTAGGCAATAAATGCTAAAATTTAGAGTGTTGGTTAAAACTTAACACTTGTCCATATGCAAATAGATCATTCAATTCAAAACCAATAAAATGTTTTCCCATACTGTTCCTACAGTTTAAATTCCTTTTAATATAAAGCCAGAGCTAGGTAATAAATTCAGGAGTGGCGACTCATTGAAATAAATATTTTTTGGAAAGTCTTGACCTGGAAAATAAAGGAGCACAGTCCTACTGTTTCTAAAAGTAAAACCTAGTGTGCTAAGAGGTTAGAGCTGCAAGCACTTAAGTGGTAGAGCGCTAGCTTGCTAACGTGGCTTGCTGAATTAGCTTGGTAGACTCTGCTCTATAAACAGTAGAGCGATACTACTTTGTGCAATAAGCACATTTACTTAGAAAGTTCTGTACTGACTTTAAATCTGGAACTTCTTGTGAAAGAAGTGGAAATTAAATCTTGATTTTTCAAAATATCTTTAGGTCTAAAAGCTCTTTGTTTTGAGTACATGAAACAACTGACCCACTTACCCTTGTTGTCTCACTCTCTGTGTTCAATATAACATTTCAATGAGAAAATACATTCTAACCCTCAACAGTGCAGATTTGTTGTGCGTGTTATGTCTGCAGTTTTAGATGACTAGAAAACACCATCGCTTTGTAAATTCAAAATAGTGGGTTGTTCTAAAGTTCCTCTGACAAGTCTCTACACAACACTGGTTTATCGGGATGTTCTATCTTATATTTTTCTTCAGTTGTATGAGCAAGAATGAAATACAAAGTGAAAACCAGCACGTAGTTTGCTTTTGCTTTGCTCGTTGCAAATGTATTTTTTATTTTTTTTTTTTACTCTGAAGCTCTCCTTTGTCCTTACTATAAAATGTTATCCTCTGTCTCATCTTACAAATTATATAGCTTACTGATGAGGATTAAATCAATGTTGATTTTTAAAGTGTATGTGGTTTGCATTAGAAGTAGCGGTAGAAAAAAGTTGTGAGTGATGGTTGGGTACAATTAGTAACATGCTCACTATGACGAGGTGTTTATAGACTTCTTGTTTTTTTTTTAAATAAGCTTTGGAACTCATGAGATGAAAAAAATGTACGTTGCAAAAGTATCCATACCCCTGAGACTTTTTCATTTACATCCATGGGTTAGAGTGAACTTTATGTAATCAACCAACACAACATAGCTACAAAGTGAAAGGACAAAAATAAAAGCTAATCAAAATGTTTTGCAAGCAAAATCTTATTTGGCACAACATTTCTCTGCACTTATAGCACCATGCCTATTGGGAAACAACACCTGCTTTGACCAAATTTTGTCTGTTCTTTTTAAAATGACTGGACGTGGCTGAATATGGTTTGTGTAGCTCCGGCTGTATATTTAGGGATGGAATGTGTCCTGGTCCTGCTGGAATGTGAACCTTCACTCCAGTCTAAAACCAGGCTTTCTTCCAGCATTACCTTGCATTTAACTCAATCCATTTTCAACTTAATGTGGTCTATTTCTCTGTCTCTTTAGCAGAGATAGAGAAATGGGCCTTTTGGCCCACTCTTTTAGTTGGGCCAAAAGGTACATCTATGTTCCAGAGTAGTAAAAAGTTCATTTACTGTGTGTACTGAGTTTTCTAAAACTTAGGTTACAATGTCTGGATGTGACCTCTTTTTTTAAGAACAGAGTCAACAGACCTGAAAACATTTGCATGCCATTTGGCTTGTCTCATAAAATCCTATGAACATACATTGGAGTTTGGGGTTGTAACATGACAACATATGAAAAAGATCAAGAGTTGTAAATGCTTGGGACTGTATAGGTAAGGCCTTTTTCCTAACACAGCAGGAAAAGGTTTTTCAATTTCAACAAAAGACTTCACAATGCAACATCATTTTGATTGTTGTTTTACTGATTCTTGAAGTTCCTCTCCAGACTCTTAGAATAAACACTGATGTGTTTACTTTCTAACAACTAACTCCTTACTCTGCTCTCTCATAGAGCAAGCATTTCTTTTCTGGCAGTGGGTTGATATGTAATATTTGTAAACTTTTGTCCTTATCAATCTCTTGCAAATCTACCCTTAATTTTAGTAGAAATGCTATGTCTGATAATCACCTTTCTTTGCATTTCACATGGTAGTATTCTGTGCATCATTTCGGTTCAACAGCTTTCTCACCCCATGCAGCTTTAGCTATAGCTCTACTGCTATAGCATTCACACAACTGCTACTTAAATATCACAGTAATGACAATGACAGAATGAAAGTGTTAATGTAAACAAATGAATTATGAGAATTACTATTTTAACTGAAGCTGACAAATTCTAATATATTATGTGATGCATAAAGACAAAATCTCCACTAAAGATTTCTTGAAAATAGACTGCAGTCCTGTTCAGAAACATCACATTACACAACACTTTTTTAAATGCCTGTCTCCTTGGTAGTTTGGCTCTCCAGAAAAAGAATGAGTATCTGCTTCACACCTCCCCTTTTTCCAACCAATCAACTGGCCAGTCTGAGGAGAATGGCTCCAATGTAAGTGGGACCAAAAGCACTGCTCAGATAAGAAAAAATAATGTGTTTTTCAACTGTTAAAGCATGTATATGCTTTAGATTTAAGTTCATGTTATGTCAAGGCAAGGCTTTGTTAAGGACCTGGCACAAAAACGTACACGTAGCTGTGAAAATCTACAGCTTAATCAGCCGAATCAGGAAAACATTTCTTTATTTCTGATTCTTCTATTAATTACACTGGATTTTCTAAAACTGTATCGTGCATATAATAAGAACTTGCTCTGTTCTGTTCCTCAAAATGCAAAACTAAAAAAACCTTGTTTAGTTCATGAATATGGTTTGGTTAGGTGAGTATCATTTCTAAATATGATAGAGTTATTTTAGTTTATAGCAGAACCAAAGCCTCGTCACACCAGATAAAACAGACTTCTTTCTGCATTTTCATTTGGGTAGACTGTTCAAGTAAAACATTTTGAAACAGCTGTTTAACTCAAATGCGGGGGAAAAAAATGTGCGACTGTGAAAAAATGGCAGAAATGTTCATATTATAAGGCAAAAGTCTGGCTTTTAAATTTGGCAATTTTACATTTGGTAAAAAGCAGCTAACCTATACATATTTTTCTCACACTCTTCTTTTAGACTCTGGAACATAGATTTTCAAATGATGTATAAAATTCCCTTAAATCTTTTCAATAAAGTTTGGACCAACAACAGTCCAGTCCTTTTTCTTCTTACCCATGAAAGACACTTCTAGCGTTCTCTCTAGTTTATGAGGTGGTTTAACACAAGAAATGGACAGTTATTAGGCCATGTCTGTATGTGGTGGCTGTTGAAGCTCTAACTCCAGCCACAGACCTTAGTTTGTAAATCCTCCCAAATAGTTTTGATTTACTTCACAATCTCTTTAAAGGCTGTAGTTATCCCAGTAGCATGTGCAAGTTTTTCTGCCACACTTTTTCCTTCAACTCAACTGTACCTCTGAGAACAAACAGCCAGCTTCTTTAGCAATGGCCCTTTGTGGCTTACCCTCCTTGTATAGGGTATCAGTGACCGTCTGTTGGACAACTGCCCATAATAATCAAACAATTAAGAGTCTTGTAAAAGAAAGAAAGAGGAACCAATTTCTATTAATTGCATGCAAATGGTGCCATCTGGTGGTTACTTAGCATAATGTGAAAAAAAAAAAAAAAAAAAAAAAAGCCTTACAATGCTCAAATGAAACTCTTTATTCAGTTTGGGGAATTCACCTTTACACTGCATTCTCTTTTCTTATCAAAATAAATCATATCAAGGACAAGTAATTGTTTTACACACAATTCTACATATTGTTTGACAGCAAAGGTCTTCATATCTGACGGCTACCATCTTTGTTGCTCAATTCCTGCAACACTGGTTCTGCAGTTTATAATTCATCTCGCTAAAACACTCTGAACACAGATTTCACCACCTTGGCTGGATAACAGTTTGCGTTGCGTACATCTCACCGCTAGCATGGCCTTTCACAATGTTCAAGGAGTCACCTTAGTGATCACCTGTCCACAAGAGATCTGACGACACGCAGGAATGATACATTCATTAACCTGGGAAAACACGTCTCCTAACCCCCACAGGGGAACAACAAAGACACCGAAAAATGGGTGGGCAGGGTGGCACACACAACATGGAAACTTTAGTAACAAACATGCAGGATTTTTGTGTTCCATGTATAGTGAGAAGTTTGTTCAGCACAAGTTGGAGCTGCAAAGGTAAAGCGTCAAACACGGGAAAGAGAAGTCACACTTTTTAATCTGAAAAACTACATAAAAAAAGAAAAAACATTGGATTTATTAATGACAAGCAAATAAAAAAACGTTAAGAATGAGAAAAACAGCAAATTCGGAAATACATAATGAAATAGAGCTTTGCATTTTTCATTTAACTGAACACTTCCAGGTATGATGATATATCCTTGAATTCTATTATGTGTTGCAATCAAAGCTCTGTTACCGTAGCAGCAAGTGTTACATTGCTCTGAGTCTATTAACCCAAGTCTTAATTGTTTTAGTTTACTCAATCCAATGAAAGTGGAGGTATCTTTCTAGTAACAGCAGCATTTCAGATTGAGTTTTTAGGGTTATCCAGAGGAAATGTAATCATCACTTCTAAAACTATTTACTTTTTGCTCTAGACTTGTTAAACAGTTGTTTCTATTGTGCTGAAGCTTAAAAATCTTAGTGCAATAAGCTAAAACAGTCACCCTTTTTAGCAAATATTGTTCGCACAATTTGTGAGAGCTGATCCTATAGACATGGCTTTTATTGTTGGTTGAGGACATGATCTAAACCCTTCATACAATTAAATTTCATCTGAATGGTTTAAAAAAAAAAAAAAAAGCAGGAAAACAATTATTTTAGTATCTGAACATTCATGCACACACACACACACACACACACACATACCAATAAGGGACCAAAATAAAAGATAAAAGCAAGATAGAGCAGCAAAGCTTCCAGCAAAGGTTTGGAAGAAGAGATGGGCTAGACAGAGAAAGAGGCACAACTTCTGAGAAAGGCTTTTGAGTTTTACACGGAGCAGCAGCAAGGCAGAGGAGGTCAACACAGGACACAAAGGACTAAGAGACACCTTGAGCAAACCGACATGACAAAGATAAAAAGAAAAAGGAGAAGCACATTTTGATACCAACAGAAATACCCTGTGGTATAAATTCTTTACAGATTGCGACAGAGAGCAAAGCCCTTCATGATAAGCTTGATGCCGCAAGACGTAGAGACACAAAGAGAGAAAGAGAGAGGAAGCATTCAGACAAAAGGACTCTAATCCCAAAAGTCTCCACTGTAAAAAGCAGAAAATGTAAACTTTTTTTCACTTTAAAAATGTAGCTGCAGAAGTTGCCAGATTTGACTAAACTACTATTTTATTTCTTTTTTTTTTTTCTTATGACCTTGTCAGTCTTGCAATTTGCCACAAAAGGCTTGATGATCCTCAACCTTTCATTAATTATTTATCAGAAATGTATGTAAAACGTATTTCCAGTTTCTAACTGGTGTCTGAGTCAGAATGAAGCACAAGTAAAGAAACCCAATACCAAAACTGTCATGTTTTTCAGAGAAGCATTGGAATTTGCAGTTGAATTTGAATGAAGCATGAAATTGTTATGATATGGTTCTCAAGAACATACACCATGTTATTTAGCATAACAACATACCTTAAAGTAGTTCTAAAGATTATAATGCATAAATCATGTGTTTTTTTTTCTTTACCTTGAAACTTACCTCTACTGGAACATGCCACAAATTCCACCAGTATTTATTAAACAAAAGTGAAGCCAAAATGGAAACGATAGTGAAAAACTAAATATGTTTCAAGAATCAAAATAAATAAATAAATAAATAAATGTGGAAAACCTTTGATTTGAAGCTGTGTACTTTTTTTTTTTAAATCATCACTGCAGGTTTAATTTTCCAGGATCTAGTGAGGGGGTTGGAAAAATTTTTCAGTCTATGAGGGGATAAGGCGCAATCCTTGAAAAAAAACACTAGGTGTCACACTAGAGCAGCAGTCAAACTTATAATAACTCTGAAAGACTACCTGGCTGCAGAAACAGTCACTGGCGGAGCTTCAGCAGTCGGTAAACACTTGACCAGGCTGTAGAACATGTAGAGATGTATGGAACAGCCCCTCTTTTAACCCTAGTGTAACTTTCACACCATTTCAAATGATGAGATGCTACATCAATGCAAAACTACAAAAACTCAATTTCTGCATAACAGAATTTACTTTGGAAGTTCCTTATAAATTACTCTTATGGAGAAGTTTTGAGATGTTGATTTAATTTTGACCATAACATCCGGTTCTGCTATGAGAAATAAATAAAATAAAAAATGCAAAAGAAAAGAAAAAAAGACAACTGAGTAGCTGTTGTAAAGGTTTTGTGAGAAGATTGACATTATTGGTTGTGTCTTGGAATTCTTAATCTATCAAACTTTACCAAATAAATATTCTTTGGTTTGTTAATGACCATTTACAAATATTAATATTC
Source organism: Anableps anableps (assembly GCA_014839685.1). NCBI lineage: Eukaryota > Metazoa > Chordata > Actinopteri > Cyprinodontiformes > Anablepidae > Anableps > Anableps anableps. The sequence continues at coordinate 26,158,575 of CM026081.1, forward strand.
GGTTGCTGAGAAGTCCCTGAAGGAACTACTTATCCTGCTCTGTTCTCATTTGATAATCTTTGCCTGCTGAAGTTATTTAATATACCCAGTTTTTATAGTTACTCTTACTTTGTCTACCCTCATAACTGGAATACTTCAGATTTTAGAATTGCAGGATTTTTACTTTTTATGGCACTTTTACCCTTTTTTCTGCTTCCAAGCTGAACAAGAGTAAGATGCCTCTGGTCAACACCACGGACATGAGCAGTATTATACAAAGATTTCAACTGGTAGAATTGAAGATTAATGTACTGGAGAGGAATAGAAGTTCTGGAAATGAAACAACCCTACTTTTGACTCAAAACAACAGACAGCCCAGTATTATACAAAGACTTCTATTGTTAGAAATGAAGATTCATTGACTGAAGATGAATATTGAGATCAATGTAGGCTCTGGAAATGAAACAATCCTACCAATAACTCAAAACAACGGACAGCTCCCAGCCAAATCAGTGAACAGCCCACACTGGAACTCTCTTCAAGATAAGCCGAAAAATATATCTCTGACGAGATGACTAACGGGGAGGACTCTTCACCTACATGACACAGAGTTCCCAGCATAAAGCTGAGATATCCCTTCTTCAACACCAGCTGGAGCCATCAAAATTCCATCTTCCTCAACCCTGGCACCAAGGACAAAACAACCAATTCGGGCCACAACACATCTAGACTCTGCTGAAATCCCTTGAAATTCCAAGGACTTGATTATTGCAACAGTGTCTTCACAGGTCTGCCCAAAAAGTCAATCAGATAGCTGCAACTAATCCAGAACGCTGCTGCTCGAGTTCTCACTAAGACCAGGAAAATAGAGTTCTAAAGTCCTTACATCGGCTCCCTGTAGCTCAGAGAACAGACTTTAAAATACTTCTGTTAGTTTATAAATCACTGAACGGCTTAGAACCAAAATACATTAAAGATCTGTTGTCATTGTATCAACCTTCCAGACCACTCAGGTCTTCTGGTTCTAGTCTACTCTGCATTCCCAGAACCAGAACCAAACACGGAGAAACAACATTCAGTTTTTATGCACCACAAATCTGGAACAAACTCCCAGAAAACTGCAAAACACTGAGTTCCTTTAAATCAAGGCCTGTTTAGAGCTGCCTTTGGTTAGTAGCAAGTGGAAGATTGATCAATAAGCAACATTATTTTTGCTTGAAGATATTTGCTTGATGATCCTCTTGCTTTTGATGCATTGATATTTGCTCGCTGATTTTGCTGTATATTTGCTCGATGATTTTGATGTACACTTTATTGATGTTTTTACAGTGTAAAGTACTTTGAATTGCCTTGCTGTTGAAATGTGATATACAAACAAACTTGACTTGACTTAATATTATAATGACTACTGCTGTAGTTGTAGGGTACAACATAAAAAATAAACTTCACTTACTTCAACAATCTCTGGGAAAAGTAATTTAAGAAAAAAATAAAAAATATAAAAAGTAGTTTTAAAATAGCTTTAAAGTATGATTTATTTCACTCATATTATTTCTCCTGGCTTTTCAAAAATATCTTAGTGTAATGCAGTTTCTGTCTTCCACAGGGTATATGTATGAATAATTCAAGAGACATTGAAATAAGAGTGTACTTCCAAAACAGATTATATTAACATAATATAAAAAAGATAATGTTGTTTGTGTTTGATGATTATATTGTTTTTGTTATCATTTGAGCATTAATTGAAAAGTCATGATGTTTTTCAAAGTGCAGATATATGGAAAGTCCTTGTGAATTTAATTTTGTCTGTATTTACTAGATTTTTTTCTCTACTGTCTAATTTGTTTGGTTATTTTTTATTTTTGACCAGTATTGGTACAATCACCATTTGGGTTCAGTTAATTTCACTTAAAAAACTACTTTCAAAGGTGATGGGCAATTTTTCTATAGATGTCCATGTTTGTTTATTCCAGCCTCAGAAATTACATGGTTAGGCTAACCAGCACAACTGAAATGTCGTGATACATACTTTTAAGCTCACCAAATAGCTCTACATCTTAAAAAAATAAAGATTTACATGGACTCAAGCTGTCTTCTTGGCATGTGTGTTGTTTTTTTTTTTTTTTTTTTTTTTTTTTTGCTATGGTTTTTTTTTTGACAGAATGTGTGTGTTACTCTTCACAGGTAAAGCTAGTAAGTTTCACACTCTGAAAGTTTCCAAATATCTCAAACTACTTTCTTTCTGAGCAAGACTGGAGAGTATTTGAAAGGTTGCTGAAACTTCAAGCCTTTTGTGGGTTTTGTACATGCCTTTGTGGCTTGCATGTGTGAAAAAGCTTGTAATTAATGAGCTGCTGATTTACAGAGTTTCATCTCCACTCATGATAGATAAGTCTTTTGCTTTAAACACCTGTAAGAACACCAACAGTTCTGGAAAAAAAACTGGCATCTGGTGCATCTGTAAAACAATTTTTCATGCAAGCTTTCTCTGTACATCTACAGCTCTGTAAAACTGCATTAGACTCTTTACCAGGTATTTTACTCAGAATTAACTGAACAGTAGTTACCTGTAATGCATTTGAGTTGTCTTGATATTTAGCATTGTTTCTTTTAAATGAAGTACATTTTGACAATGGCAGCAATTATTGTTTCAGTGATATTTAAATAAACAATAGCTCAAAAATGAATGTTCAGTAGGCTGAGTAAAAACCTGGCAAACCAGTTTTCTTGGCCAACGTTCACATAAGGACATTGGAACGTGTGTCTGGTAGTCGGAGGCCCACCAATCCGCCACCAACTAAAACAGATGATGCCAGGAGAATAGGGATAGCCTTGGTGATGCCAACCAGTGAGCCAAAAATCAAGTTGCCAAGCACTGCTGCCAGCTTACATATGGCATTACAGAAGCCAAATCCTGTGCCCCTGAAGACAAAGAGACAAACAAGGTAGTCAGGAATGTACAGCATGTATATTCTTAAATACATTCAAAAAGATCAGTTGTTTAGTCACCCACTTATACCTTGTACCAGTGTTCACCCTACTAAGGAAATAAGTTAGGGTACCCAGTTGCTTTTGTGTTTCCAAATCACTTTAGTGAAAATATATCTGATAATCATCCATTGAGTGTTCAGTTTCACTATGTTGCTATCAGGGATGGAGGTCTTGAACTGTTTTTTCCTGGTCTTGGGCTCGGTCTCGGATTGTTATGCGTAGGTCTTGGACTTGGTGTTGTTCCACGAAAAGGATCAGGACCAGTTCAAGACTCAATAGCTTTTGTCAAAATTATGAAAACTTAACTCCTTTCTTTCTTCACCTCCTCTTGTTATCTTCTCAACAATGTGAATTCAAAGCAGTGACCAGAGCACGCCTGGTCACCATCTCTGGTGCGTCCTACCATCTCAGAAAAATACAATGTTATTATAGCTAATGACCGCGCCACATGTGATTGTTAACAAAACCAGACACATTTGGTCCTTTAATTAAAAGAGCGCGTCTGTGTGTTCACATGCGATGCGATGTATAGCTTTTTCTGAACAAACACCTTCATCAGACCGCAGAAAATTTTAGTTTGCTTTTTAAAAACATGAAGAATTTTAAGACGGGAAAACAGAGGGAAATCAAAAACACCGGGCCACCAGCAAGTTTTGTCCACGCCAGGATTAACGATACACGAAGTGAGCGGGATGACATCTAGTTTTTGACATCTAGACATCTACAGCAGACACATGGAAAAGTAAGTAATAATGTGAAAAATATGAACAACAACACCCATTTTCAATACTAAGCAGGTAAATAATAATAATAATAATAATAATAATAATAATAATAATAATAATAATAATAATGTAAATAGACATTAAACCTGCATCACTGCCCTATGTGCAATACTCACTAATTAAGTGAGTTAATTGCACTGCTGGTTAAGTCTTAACCAGCAGCCGATGAAGAGAAAAAATAAGGCTCATCAAGCCAAAACTATAAATTCAGTCTTATCTGTGTGTTTTACGGTCATAATCCATGTTAGAGAAAATATTCCCACTTGGCTCCTGTAATCTGTTCTTTCTGCATCATCCCTGTTGGCTACGTGATTTTTGCAAATTCCACGGATTCTATTGGCTCTGAATGTTTTGGAATTTCTCCTGTGAGACAATTTGCGTGCATGCACTAATAATAATATTAAAATGCCTAATAATTTGTTAATATGTCCAGAATATGTGTTTTTTTAACATCTGATACTCTGATGAATTGCTTTTATCAGATGATGATAAGAGGAAAGGTTTTTTTTTTTTTTTTTTATATATATGACAAATCTTTATCAACCTAATATCTCACTGTTTTTTATATTTATCATACAACTATTGTGCAATGTACGCTGATTAATTCAGTTTAGAGAGTGTGTATCAATGTATGGCTGCATTTAATAACCTAAGTATTAGTTTATTATCAACATTATAATTTAATTCCAAGAAGCGGTTTTGGTTGAGTAATTAGTCGTTTTTCCAAAGCAAGGCTGGGGCTCACTCATCAGTTGTAATCTCAATTTTAGTTGAGTAGTATATCTCACCTCCTGTCTGTAGGGTACAACTCAGTGGTGACTACGTCCAGGGAGTTCCACGCAGAGATACTGAGACCATTGTAGAGACATAGCATGAAGATCATCATGGACTCGGAGGTGCCAAACCAAAGGAAAAAGCAGCTGATACCTGACAGCACCATGGAGCCTCCTGCAGGACAGCATACGAAACATCCTTTACAAATGACCTGCATTTATGGCACTAGAGGTCACTACAGACACAAATGCTGATATTTTTGCAAATGGAAATGCTGCTATTTATTATCTGCACAAAAGTCAGAGCAGATCCTAAACCTACCTAACATGCTGAGGCGTCCTATCTTGTCCATGAGGAGAGCAGACACAATGTTTCCTGGCAACACAGCCAGTGTTCCCAGGAAGTTGACAAAATAGACCCAGTAGGCACTGTAATCATCGTCAAATGTCATCTGACAGCCAGTCTTGTTGTGGTGGAAGGAGCTGTTGATCACTCTTGAATTTGTCAACTTGGCATCGTCTATATCTGTAGAAAATAACAGAGTTTCAGTTAATAAGATCATTGATTAAAATCAACATGAATTTCTGGCATTGAGTCCAAAAAGTATGCATCATTTCCACCAAGCCTACCTATGGAAGCCCATTTCCACCATAAAAGAAAAAAATAGAAGCCCAACAAGAAGTCATAATTGCTAGTTTTAAAGTCATAATTATGAGAATAAAAGTCATAATTATGACTTTGAAAGTCATAATTATGAGAATAAAAGTCATAATCCGACTTTCAAAGTCATAATTATGAGTTTGACTTTTTCTCTCATAATTATGACTTTAAAACTCAAAATTATGACTTTGAATCTCATAATTATGACATGACTTTCTAGCTCAAAATTGACTTTAAATCTTATCATTATGAGTTTGAAAGTCGAAATTATGACTTTGGATCTCATAATCATGACTTTGTTTCATAATTATGACATAGAAGGTAAAAATTATGACTTTCTATCTCATAATTATGACTTTGAAACTAGTAATTATGAGGTTTTGTTGGGCTATTATTTTTTCTTTCATGTGGAAATGGGCTTCCATTCCTAACAGTATATTTAAAAGTCGACATTTTTATATATGTGAGTTTCTGAGCCAACTAAAGCCAGACGAAAAGCCAGTTTCTGCTTATGCTTCTACATTTTGCTGAAATAAACCATATTTGAAACTAAACTCAAAGAAAAATACCCTAATTTCACACAAATGGCAGTATATAGGGAACCTTATAGATTTTCCATAATGTGCTGGTGTTTTCCCTCTCACTCATCATAATAAGTGAAACAAACCTGCCTGCTGCAAAATTGCGCATTATTTTATACTTCAGGAGATGCTGACATGAGAAAACATTCCCTGTTCTCACCTTTGCCCCCCTAAACTCCATCCTCCCTCCCTTTCTCATTCTGTTTCTTCTTATTTAATTTATTTCACCATTTTTTGAAACACATTGCTGGAAGCAATGAGACTTCATTTCTCAGAGGGCTTTACCAGCAAACTTGACATGGCCTCACTGTTTCCATGTTCAGCGCTTTCGCTGAGTGTTGGAGGGAACGGTTTTTCCAGCTGGTGCTCCCACAGGGTCTGATTCAGCTCCGCTTCTCTCAGATCATTTCATGCCTCTGCTGCTTCTGTTTTGCTTCAAGTCTGGGTTTTTGCAAGCTTCTAAATGACTAGCAGAACCTTAATAATGCAAGAAAAACAAAATCATTTTTGACTTTTGTTTAGTTTATTTATACAAGATTATGTGATGAACTTATAAGGATGCGTAATTTATGTTTTCACTGTGAGATAAAAGATCAGCACTGTACAATACATTTTTCATGTGCTTTAAGTGCTCTGCTGCCCAGTCGGGTTTACTGGTAATTCAGAAATCTAATCTGCGCTCAGTACAGAGAGGTTAAGGAGTTAAGATGTAAAAAATTAAAGCCAAAAATATGTAAACCTAACCTTTTTTTTAAGGTAAAATGGTTGCTGTTAAGTGCAGAAGAAGCCATCACACAGAGACAATGCAATTTTTCTCAGATAATTTTCATAAGAAGAATCAATTTAGGCTTTAAATTTATCTGTAGAACAATTACTACAAAAATTTTGGTTACAAAATATCAAATGATGAGACAATGAACAGCACTGTGTTGCATTTAGATCAAGCCTTTCATTAAAAAGACTTTATTCCATAGTGCTTGCTTTATTACTGTAGAAAATCACGTATCACCATAGCTAGCTATATCAATGGGTGTTCCCCAATGAGCTATTTTTGCCCCTGTTTTATTTTTTACTTTTATAAACAAGTTAGGACAGGGATCAATTGTAGCCAAAATACAAGCACGGGCCTTTCCAAATATTTGCACGCTTACGGATTTCTTTTGTTTTAGCCTTTGGGTCACAATTGCGCATAGATCAACTCACAACGTGTTTTACATCAGACAACTTTTAATATCAAAGATGTCAAACCAGAATTAATTCAAAATATATTTTTAAAATAATTTCATTTATTGAGGGAAAGAACTATCCAATTCAACCTGGAAAGTTGTGAAAGTGTAATTGGGACCTAAATACCACCCTCAGTGGCAAAAACTGCCATTGTGTGTTGGTGATTACTGGCAATTATTCTGTTGCATCGCTAGAGAGGAATTTTAGTCCACTCATCTTTGCAGAATTGTTCTGATTCAGCCACATTGGAAGGCTTTCAAAGTGGAATGGCCCGCTGGAATGTCATGCCACAACATCTCAGTTGGGTTTAAGTCCAGTCTGTGTCAAGGTCACAAGTGAGCTGTTCAGAGGTGCACTTGATGGAGTGCTTTAGATCAATTTTCTGTTGCATAACCCAGGTTTGAGTGAGCTAAGGTCACAAACTGATGGCCAGACATTCTCCTTCACAAGAGAATCTATGGCTCCATCAATTACAGCAACTTGTTCAGGTCCCGAAAAAGCACATGTTGACACAGGTGGTTTCATTGGTGTATCTCCATCTTTTTCTTCTTATACATTTTCCTCTTGACATTATACATTTTCTGATGATGCTTTCAGTTGACAACGTTTTAGTTTATGTTCACCATTATGTTTCCCTGAAGGAAGGGATACAGAAGTCCAGGGGAACCTACCTAGCTGTGAAGAAAAAAACAAATCCAAAATGCATGCAGACACCTGAGGCAGCTTTCTCCAACAGAAAGATTAAACAGTTACATTTCATAGTTGAGTTTCAGGGAACTTTTTTACTTTTTGAGAGGAACAGCCTATGTTTGAGGAGCAGACTCACCTGTGTTGTAAAAGAAAGAGTCCACAAAGGTGCAGTTTTTGAAGGAGGATCCTACTGAGGAAACATCCTCAAAATAGCAGTTGACAAAAGATGAGTCTATGAATATGACCGCCTTGAACTTCATGCTGATAAACCTGGGAGGAGATAGAAAGAACAGCAAAATCCATTAAAGCAGGAGTAAAAGAGGTATGTAACATACTCCTGATGCCAGACGGTGCTGATGCAGAATTATTTCCCCTTGAAAAGAAGCATGTTTGTGTCTAGCTTGTATCACCAAAATGCAGAGTTGCTTTTTTCACTAAATGCACAGACATCAAACGAGTTCAGAGTAAATTGCTTTTCTGTATTTGAAGTATTGAATTTCTAAGAGTTTACTTTTCAGACAGCTACATTTGAAGTTACTTAATAGTCTAAAAACAGCCTAGAATAAAAGAAAATAAGGCAAATTACTGGTTTTGTAAAACATTTATTTGGAGAGTATATATAAAATATGTAACTTATGCTTTTGTCAGACAAGGACCTGAAATAAAAAAGTGAGTTTGTTTGTGAAGATGAAAAACACAATTTGCAATTTGACAAACTTCATCCTAACAATGATTTTCAGAATTATAGCTTAAAATCATCTGTTTGTATCACGTTGCTGCCTGAAGACCAAAAAGTTCCCAGTGAAAGTTGGACTTTAGTTGCACCTTAGATCTGTGTTTCACTCTGCTGTCTCATCTGCAGCTGGTGCAGAAAACTACACCGTGACTTGTCAGCGGGGCCAGAACAAGAGACGGCATTTCTTCAGTACAAGCATTTCTTTAAAGGCTCAACATTAAACACACAGTGTTTTGTGTTCTGAACTTCTCTGTCCTTACTCTATCATAGGTCCCCTGAACAACTGCTTTTCTCTCTGCTTATCGATTGATGTTTGCTCTTGATTCAGAGACAGCAGCTGTTCTTATGCTAACTTAGAACAGGTACTTTAGTACAGTGCATTGCAGAAGTATTCTTACCCCTTTAACTTTTTCACATTTTGTGACTTCACAACCACAAATATCAATGCGTTTAAGTGGAATCTATATTAATTTTGTTTTGAGTTGTTAACAAACAAAAATCTGGTTATCTGAAAGGTGTTCAATGCATACAGCACGTATTCAGCACCTAAATAAAACTGTCTTTTTGTCTAACTAAATGTGTAGGGTTTAAACTGGGAAAACCTCCTTCAAAATATTTAGTATTAAAGTTCTTCTCATGTGTGTTTTCTTGTGATATGGCTGTGCTTGATTTTAGCCATTTAAGGGGGGAATAAAAGTGGGGATGTCGTAATTTATTCCTTGCTAGAAACTGCATTTTACACGAGGTTTTACAAGCTTTTTTTCTTCCGTTTTTGTGGTTTGAATCTATAAATGAACGTTTATTTTACTTAAGGAATGTAGGTAACTTTTGAAAGCATTTGGTTGCACTGATTTCTATTAAAGGTTATCAGAGTAAAGGGGGCCGAACACAAATTTGACACTTCAGGTTTGTCAAAAAATTTTTTAAAAAATTGAAAAAAAGTGTGATTTTCCCTCCACTTCACAATCATTCACTACTTTGTGTCAGTCTATTAAAGAAAAAAACAATTTACATAAAATGGAGCCTAGGCATGAATTCAGTCTGGAAGATTCTCTCCAGCATCACCTGCATCATCCATCCTTCACGTCATGCGCCTCAGCTGCAGCAGATCATCATCAGTCCATGCCTCGTTATAGCCAATCATCGTGCAAGTCCCCCTTTTATAAGGCCCTCCGTCCATGGCTGCATCCGCTCTTCAGCCAAGCTACAACCCACCTCCACCCCTTCTCCCCCCTCATCCTCTCGACTCCTTCAGGCTTTCTTCCTCTCTTCGGCCTCCACTACCAGTGTAAAGACCCTGGGGACATCTCTAATCCTAGTCCTAGGATGTTCATCCAAGCTCATAGAAATTCTCAGCATCCACGTCTTCTGCCGGGGTCCCAGCGCCAAAGAACTTTTACTTATTCATGTTAAATAAAACTTTCTAATTGCTACTTTCTCTCTGTGTGAGTCTCTCCAGGTTGAATGACAGTTTGACAAAACGTGTAAATATTCAAGGGGTGTGAATACTTTTATAAAGCACTGGAAATGTACTCCAAATGTAACTTTCATGTTTTCAGCGATTTAACTGCAGCCTATAGCTAACATTTTACATCGTTTGTAGGTTCTATACAAACATATTTTGCATATTTTTTCTTGATTTTGTCTCAGTCTTTGAATGCTGATTATTTACTTCATTTATAAATAAATCATCCAGAATTACCTATTTCATTTAAGCCAGTATTTAGAAGCTACTTTATCTAATTTAAGAAAAAACATTTGAAACCAGCCCAGCAGAAATAAAACATAATTTTATTTTTCTAATCTGTAGCATGTAGCTTTACACATCATCACTGTATTGGTGTGGATTTACTCTACAATATCAAATTCTCTCTGCCCTTTGTGAAGTGAACCCTATGTTCAAGTTTGTGAGTATATGTAAGGGAACAGTGAAGAGAAATGGACTGGGAGTGTGATAAGGCTTTTAATTTCCTGCTGTTTGGAGGCGATAAAAGAGGCAGGATTAATATTACCTGTTGTGGTTGTTCGTGGGAATGACAAATAGTGCTGCTATCCCACTTCAGGACAAGTACCTTTAACGGCAACGCACTGTGCCAAAAGAGGCTCAGAGTGTGTTAAACTGCAGCTGCATTTAATTTTCTGTGTATGGAAAACTGGGAATTCAAGGAAATATTTACAACTAAACAGAAATCTGGTTGTAAATTCAGGACTTCAGTCAATACTGTGAATATTTCACATAACAAGGCAACAAACAGAAGATATTATCCATTGCTCCAATTCACAAACCTCTTGCAAAGACATATTTAAAGAGAAAATGTCCCATTTTAGTACCAGAAAACCTTAAATACTTGAAAATATGAAACAAATAAATAACAATCAGCCTTTCAAAGCAAATACGAAATTTTAAAACATTTTTTTTGATAGAAAAAGAGTCTCTTGAGTCATGCCTCTCAAAAACAGGATGTCCAAAACTATATTTGGATGATGATTCAGCCATCCAAAACTACGGAGCATGACAGCCTATTGTTGTAAACCATGAACTGATAGTAGGAAATTTTAACAGGGATGTGCACTATGGGTTTATGGCTGGATATTGATGACAAAACACTTTTTGGGTCAATATTACAAAACAACTGGAATCTTGGCTTCAAAGGAGGGAAAAACCCAAGGCTGAATGAGGAGGACACAAGCACAGTTCCTGTCATGGCTACAACAGATCAACAGAATCAGCAGTGCCATCTTTCAGGTGACTGTGGCTGTTTGTGATTCAAAAGTTTCTCAGGTCAGAAAATGGTTTTTCCTTGGTTTTAACTTTATGTGTGTCCCGTATCGGCACAAAAAGACTGCTGATAATGTCAAAGGTTCACATTATTTGATAAGGTCAGAACTGCTTTCTCCAAAAGTTCACCTTGCACGTTTACCCAGGATAAGAAACTGCAGAAAAGTCTCATATTTCCTCAGTTTCTGACACAAATGAACATACAATGAAATGTATATCTGATTCCTCTATATTGTATATAAACTAATTACTCTTCCAACCACCACATGTGCAGAAATGACCAAAAGGGACATTTTGGTGACCAAGACTCTGTTGCCATTGTTGTAGAGTGCCATGAGCACTGATTTCCTCAAAATAACATTCTGACAGTTAAATCACCACAGTGCAGCTAAATAATCATGTGTAAGATATGGACAGATTAAATGTAAAGAAGTTAGATTTTTAGCTGCTTCCATTCACTGCCACTATGTTTTACACCACCACCACACAGCTTATTAATAATAAATAGTGTTGTGGTGAGACAGTGCTGGGAGATCAAGGAGTGCTGACACCCTTGCAGATCAGAGTAGCAATGCTGATCAGAACTAGAGCAGAAATTTGGTTCTATGTCTTCCTCCTCACTTGACAAATAACCAAATAAATTTCTGCCTAATAAACTCACATTTGAGTTAAATACTTTGCAATCCCTATTTTCATCTTGGGTGGCCATTGTGTTTTGTATTGAAGCCCATATTTGGTATTAACTATGCAAATTCATAACCACTCATTTGGATAAATTGTGCCTACTTACTTTCCTTTCCACTTTTTTTCTACACAGTTCTCACCTTCGGACATGGAAATCGATATATCTAGTGTGAGCTGCAAGCTTGAATACAGTTGAAAAGGAAAAATAGTAAACTGATAACTGCACTGCCAAGCAAACTGCATGAGTTTTCATCAGTACATTTATTGTGGTATGCATCCCTTTTATAGAAGAAGACACCTATGCTTACATAAAACTGTGTATATATTGTTAAAATCTCAAGAAAATGCGGTTTATCCACTCTGTCGAAGGGTGCCTTATATTTTTGCAAATCGTTTCTGTAACCATCAAATAAAGGTCAGGACTCTGCACAGACAGATCAAGTTCTTTTGCACTTTCACATGATTTATCACTCCGGAGAACACCTCTCCACTGCTCTGGAGTCAAGCAGTGGCATGCTTTACACTAATGCATCCAAAGCATTGCATTGTACTTGGTTACGTAAAATTGGATGCAGTTGCTTGGTGATGGAAACCCATTCCATGAAGCTCTCTATGGAATTAACATTGCCCACACTTTCTATATTAAACAAATTTATTGAAATAGCATATATTAGTGCTATTAGCTTTGTGAATTAGATGCAAAACTGGAGTAAAGAATGAACACAAAACATCTAATTCCACCAAGGGCCTAATACTGTGAGCAGTACAGTGTTAGTGGATAAGGTCCTCAGCCAGTTGTACCTGTCATTCATAAAGACGCCATTTCTGTGTATCTGGTTCTCCAGTGTAAAATTGAAGGTGAAATCTTCAATGTGCTCGTTGTGATGAATCTTCACTCTGGAGGCATACTCGTCAGCCTGAAGGTGTTTGATGACATCTGGGAACCACACCGACAGTCCGTAAAACCTGCAGCAGCAAACGTTTTTGTTGTAAAGTGTGTCAAATGGGTGCAGAAAGTGCTCCAGTTCTGGCAACACCACTCGGTTTAAATACAAATCTGTGACAATAAATTTTGTGGTTGAAATTGTATTTTTTGTTCTGTTTTGCCTAACTTGAATTCAATGATTTCTCTGTTTTTTCTTTCCCTGCAACCAGTTTATAGCATTGCACATTTGCCATGATGTTGACCATCTGGGTAAATGTTGATAAAAACATTGTAAAAGACTGAATGATAGAGGAATGATAGGATAGTTGCACAGAAACGTGGTCAATTTCAGTGCTGCATTTATCTAATAAGGTCTTGATTTAAAAATCTTGCTGCAGCTTTTCTATTTAGATTTTGGATTCTCTCCATGCACGTGTTTTTCTTTCTCTGGGTTCTGTGATTTCCTTCATCATCCAAAAATGACTTTCTGAAAAGGCAGCTGAGTTAAGCCTCAGCCTTCCCTTGCAATCCTGAACAACATAAAGCGAGTGTGAGTGACTGAGGAACAGCTGCATAATGACAAAATATGGAATAACTGAAATAATCAGGAGACATCTATATCTAATTAATGAGTACAATAGTAAACGATTTTTAATTTTTTTTTTGCAAAGCATCTTCATTGTTAAATTATATATATATATATATATATATATATATATATATATATATATATATATATATATATATATATATATATATATATTCTCTCAGTCCAGAAATGCGCAGTTCTCGGCACAGCCAAGATACTACGCAGAACCCTCAAGCTCCCAGGCCTCTGGTAGAGGACCCGAGCTCAGAGGTTGAGAATAGACCACCCGTGGAGGGTGAGAAGGGAATTTTATATATATATATATATATATATATATATATATATATATATATATATATATATATATATATATATATATATATATATATGCAAGAACACTTAACAGTGAGTTATGCTTTTATACATACACTCTTGTATATTATATGTATATTATACATTACATTATATATATTATATTATTATCTCATATATATGATGTCATCATCTAAGTGAAGAAAATAAATAAAATAAGCACCACTTTACAGAACCCCCTCTATTTGTATGGGTATAAAACAATCTATGATGCTATATATATTAAAGGATTTGCTGCCATATCTGTACCACCTCATCTCATTATTACATAAGATCCAATAAAACACAAAAATTTATAAAACTTTCCAGAAAATTCAACTCGAAAACCAGTGAAAAACCTGAACGGATCTTATGAAAGCAAAATAGGTAAAAATAATTTTTAAAAATCCTGCTATAAGTTTAGTATATGTATAACATGGCTGCTATCATTGGCAGTTTTTTTCCACTTTTGGGTTGTTGCCCAGGACAGCATTAGAAAGGAGAGGACACACTATTTTCATATAAAAAAAAAACTAAACCTATTTATCTGTCATTTACACCCCGAGCAGGTTTTCTTTTGCTTTTATTCATGTGCAGTCGATGAGGAATTGGCACACTCTGTTTACTGCTGAAAATAAGGAGATCAGGGTGTGTTTGCTGTCATGTCTCATTGCGTTGAGGTATAGTTATGGCACTTTCTTTGGAGCTTGGAAAAAAAACTGCACCTTGGTAAACAGACCAATAAAAGTCTGAGATGTAAACATCCAATTCTATATACAATTACTTATTAGCATTAATGGTCAGGGTACAAATGATACACTCACTACTTTAGAGTGAAGTTCTTCACACAAACTGTTAATAGGCTGGGAAGTAGTGATGACTCAGTTAAGTTTCAACCTGGGGCCATAGATAGCATCATTAAACATGATCTAAGTGATAATAACACAGCGACTGTAAAAGGAAAACAGGAGAAAACACGCATCTCACTTCTTACCCAAATGACAAAGTAAACCAAACTGCTGCCAGTTTCATAGTGTTTTCTTTCACTGGGTAGTTGAAGCATCTCATAAAAGTCAACCAGATCTGCCAGGGGAAAAAAATATGTTTACAGCATTGACATCCTGAAGGTACACAATAAAACATATAAGGACAGATAAAGTAAAACAGCATCATACTCCTCTGAGCTCAGCCTTGATCTTGAAGAGGACCTTAAGCACTGGGTTGGCTGACTCGTTCTGCATCTCAACCAGCTCATCCAGCTGTTTGGGGATTTTTATCCTGTTTACCTGCAGGGGGAGACACCGATCTGTCAGCAGCTGATGGCACTGCAGCAGACATAAAGCGCAGAGGGACGGTGAGTGTACTCACAGTGAAGACTCTCTCAGGCTCTCCTCGGGCTCGCATGTTGGTGTCATGGATGTGTTTGAGCACCATCCAGGCCTCGTCATGTTTACCCGTCTGGGAGATAGACACATTTAACAAGTTAAACATATCTATTCATACATATAAGGATCTCATCAAGGAACTCTTCAAGTCAACTTTAGCTAAGGTCAAAAATATTAAGTTCTATGCAACACAGATGACTGAGCTGAAAGAGGCCAAGGATAAGGAGTCAGTAACCATCAGTAGCATTGGTTCATTGTGTTTGGCCTTTTCACAAGAGTTGTTGATGCTAAAAAGATCCCATAGAAACTCATTGACTTTAAGACAAAATGTCAATGCTGCCAGCACAACAATATTGTGTGAGTTTTACCTCCAGGAAGAAACGGGGGCTCTCAGGCATAAAAGTGAGAGCAACCACTGCAGAGACACAAGGCAGCGCACAGACCACCACAAACACTCTCCAGCTGTGGAACTGGTAGGCTGATCCCATGCTGAAACTCCACCCTGCACCCAGAGGCAGTCATATGGAGAAGCATGAATGTTATTTGAGAATGGTTTCGGCATCTTGAAAGTCTTAACCAATGTGTTTGCGTCATCTGCTCTTTAGGTTGTACATATAGTTATCTTGCCTCACAGTTGTTGCTTTGTAATTCTGCATATCAATTTTATTTATCAATTTTACACACACACACACACACACACACACACACACACACACACACACACACATACATACATACATACATACATATATATATATATATATATATATATATATATATATATATATATATATATATATATATATATATATATATAATATGTACAAGGTAGAACCAGTAGGAAAAAATCATTAACCAACCTTTTCTCTGTTTTAATCTGTTTTGTATGCCCATATCAATATAAGCAGCTCATAGCAATATCCATCCAACATAAATTAAACATGAACTGATGAGTATTTACCTTTAACTGGGTAATTTTGTAAGTTTAGAGATATTGTTACCATGACTCTATGTTATACCTAACAAATCAATGTATGAACTTTCATGTAGCAAATAAAAAAAACATATCAAACATAATTTTTAGTAACTTTAGCATAGAAACTTTCATGCTAACTTTCACTGAAAACAGGCAGTGAACTTTAGAGAATTACTTTTTTTTTTCAGCAAGTGAGGAGAAGTGCCTTCATGTCCTGTAAGTCTTGTACATAAGACATAAATTAGCTCTCAACAAAATTAATGGGACCCATTTTGAAGTCATGCAAATTATGCAATATAAACTATACATTGCACACACTTGTTAAAGAATGCTACAGCAAGAAGATGATATAAGACTAAAATTCTCCAAGTTGTATTAAGAACATCTTAATGAACAATGGTTTGTGCAATTTGCTAATTTGACGATATGTATTATGTAGAATTTTCTAAGATGTGATCAGAACTAATGTCCCTGACTCTGGTGACCTTTACTGACTCCAAGAAAGTCCTGGTTGTCATATTCCCAAACACATTTTGTGCTGTGCCCAGGAAATCAAGCAGCAGTTTGGTGAGAAGCAGCACGTCTCAGACCTCTTGATGCCCAAGCAGCAGGAGAACTCACCTAGGAAATCAGTTTAACTCCCTGGTCAGCAATGTCTGTCCACCAGTTCAAGCTCGACAGAATTAAATCTGGGTTTGCAGCGCTGACTGAAGGGTTGTAGTTGCTTCTGCTACTTCCTTTACTGTTTTATTTTTAACTCAGGTGGTTACTAATTGCATCTGATCTGATTCAAATAGTAAACTCATCCCTCTCATCAGGTGTTTCTAAAAACAGCCGTTATCAAACCACTGTTAAAAAAGAACAATTTAGATAAATCACTACTGCAGAATTACAGACCAATCTCTAACCTTCCATTCATCAGCAAAATTATTGAAAAAGCTTTGTTTCAATGGTTAAATAGCTTTTTAACAATGACAAACCGCTTTGATGTCTTTCAGTCCGGTTTCCATGCTTACCACAGCACTGAGACTGCCCTCGTCAAAGTGTTCAATGATATCCACACAAATACAGACTGTGGAAGAACCACAGTGTTGGTTCTGTTGGACTTCAGCGCAGCATTTGACACTATTGACCATGATATATTATTAAAGTGACTGGAGAGCTGGGTTGGACTCTCTGGTACAGTACTTAATTGGTTTGAATCCTACTAAAAGAACAGGGATTTCTTTGTGTCAATAGGCAACTTCTCATCGGAGTGGACAAAAGTCACGTGGAGTACCCCAAGGTTCAATCCTGGGACCCCTCCTATTTAATATCTACATGTTCCCATTAGCTCAGATTATAACAAGTAATAAGATTAGTTACCATAACTATGCAGATGATACACAGCTCTATGTTACGATGTCACCAGGTGACTCTGAACCCATCTGAGAACTAAACAGATGCTTAGAACAAATCAATGCATGGATGTGACAAAACTTTTTCCAGCTGAACAAAAACAAAACTGAAATCAATTACAAAGTCGGGCTTCTACCATCTGAAGAACATTTCCAGGATTAAAGGACTAATGTCTCAACAAGATTTAGAGAAACTCATCCATGCATTTATCTTTCGTCGCATTGATTACTGCAATAGTGTATTCACATCAATCAGACAGTTGCAGCTGATCCAAAATGCTGCTGCTCACTTAAACCAGGAAAATAGAGCACATTGCCCCAGTTCTAAAGTCCTTACACTGGCTCCCTGTAGCTCAGAGAACAGACTTTAAAATACTTCTGTTAGTTTATAAATCACTGAACGGCTTAGCACCAAAATACATTAAAGACCTGTTGTCATTGTATCAACCTTCCAGACCACTCAGGTCTTCTGGTTCTGGTATGCTCTGCATCCCCAGAACCAGAACCAAACACGGAAAAGCAGCCTTCAGTTTTCATGCACCGCTAATCTGGAACAAACTTCCAGAAAACTGCAAAACAGCCGAAACACTAAATTCCTTGAAATCAAGGCTGAAAACCCACCTGTTTAGAGCTGCCTGTGATTAGTAGTCTGGACCATAAATCTGCAAACAAATCCGGGTAAGATAAGCTTGGTTTTCCAAAGGGTGGAAGTTTGAGTGTAAATCAGTTAAATAAAGTAAGTCAATCACTGATCAATGTTTTTGCCGATGATTTTGATGATTTTGCTCAATGATTTTGATGTTTTGATGATTCTGCTGTATACTTCATTGATGTTTTTATTATGTAAAGCACTTTGAACTGCCTTGCTGCTGAAATGTGCTATACAAATAAACTTGACTTGACTTGACTTAAGGCCTAAAAACATTGGTTTCAGCTCTCTCAGTTGGCTGCATCCTCACCAGCTGATTATGTAGCTTCTTCTTTCATCATCAAAATTTATCTTTATCGCATGGATGGAGCCCTAAATAAACATACTTTTCTGGAGAAAGAGAACATGTGTGAAGCCATCATGGAAACACATTAGTAGCTATCAAGTTTTGCTGTTTTTCCTACCTCCACCACGAAGAGAAATAAATGCATAAATAAATAAATAAGGTATTTCAGTGAATTTCATCACAATCATAATTCCATACAATTAATTTCTAACCTAAATCCATGTACATATACTCGATTTTTAAAGTCCATGTAAAAAAAAAAAATCAATTCACTATAATATTTAATATCTTTAAATGATTCCGGGTAACTTGATGTGAACTCACACAAGTGTTCACTTTAAATCTGTCACTGAGCGAGACAAGACCAGACGGTGCCAAGAGACGGTGACAGGTATCTTTTAAAGTGATCTCCAGTGGAACCAGACTCCAGGAGAGTGGCCCTCAACCTCAAAAAGTTTGGACACATTGGTTTTCATGCTTGTTTTAAAATAACTCTGTCTACATTTAATGCACCTGTACAGCATCAAAATAGCTGCAGCAGAGAAATATGTCGGTGATATAACTGTAATGTATCGATGTGTATGCGTGGCCTGTATGGCTGCTGTAGCTTGTATGAGTACAAACCTCATTAGGGGAATTATAGCTATAATGGACTAGAGGGAACGGCTGACTGATTCCGAAACTCAGCAAGATTTGTCCCAACTCTACAGGATGTGAGCGTAGCTAAAGCACTCACACGCATGCACACACTGTCCTTGGACATTGTTCATGTTATGAGATTAATTTCTAATCAAGGCAGTGTTCATCAGAGAAAAGGCAGAAAAAAACCCTTAAATTCAATAACATTTAATGGAGCCTGTGGTTTGCTTCTTGAAATAAGTCTGTTCTTTGTTTCCTGTATCAGATTTTAAACACAAAAAAAAGACAAAGTGGTCCTCACTCTCTCTCTCTCGTACATACTCACACACTATTTGGCCTTTGTCCACCAGTCAATGCAGCGAGCACTGCGGCGGAACCTATTACCCACACGTCACTGCATCTTGGAAAAAAAATGTGTTAAAACACTGCCGTCTGATCAATTGACCTCCATCAGGAGCCACTGTCGGCATTCCCACTATCACTCACACAAATAGAGTTTGGTTAAATTGCACCCAGTAATAGCTAAAATTAACATTTTATGCCTTTGCAAGCTTTTTATATCTACTTAGCCAAAAACACCAGGAAACATGGCTCACATTTTTTGGTTCTAGAGCTCGTTTGAAGATTTACAAAAATGAAGGTTATGCAGCTGTAAAATATTCTTGGTGTATGCATCCAAAATCATAAAAGTTACGAACAGTCATAATAAAATTAAAACACCGTAATAAACCCGTGTGTTTAAAGATGCAAATATTTAGTATCATTTTAACAATACAGATTATTTCAAGTAATAGGAGATAATAACTAAAACTGTTTTTTATAACATTTGTAAACTGTAACAAAAAAAATGCCATTTTTGGCAAAAAATATATTAGGACACCCTCCACAGCCATCACCTAAAATGGCTAAAATTATATACAGGCATATTACATCAGTTGAAGATTATGACAGAATTGCTACACAACATATCAAGGGATATTTGTCCTGTTTAAACCTTAAACATTTAGGGCTCTCCCATACTTCATCCAAGTATCGCAATTGTCTCTCATTGACATAGTCACGTGATGAAAATTGCGTCATCTTATTTGCAGGGAGGCGTCCCCTTGGGACCCTCTGGTGTCCCCTTCTCAACTATTTTGCGCAGATCTCTGCAGTGTGTTGTGTTATTGGTCAGAAATTTGTGGCCGCATTTTATACAAATATGTGATCGGACAGTAAAGTTGTATATATGTCACTTCAACTAGTCTGCTTCCACTATCCGACTTTTGCATCTGCAGGCAAGATGACCATTGAAGAGTGTTTATCATGGACACGATGAGAAATTACGTACATTTGTATGATTCTTCACAAAATACCTACAAAGATTGTCAAATTGCCAAAATCTCCTGGACGGAAATTGCATAGTCGTTGTCCATGGAGGAGGCGCTCTATCCATGACAGTTTTGTTTACTTATATGCTTAGGGCATGACATATACTGAAGTGGGAAGGGTGTCCACAAGTTTTCTGTGCCGTGTGTGAAAGGTGTTGCAAATATGAACGTCCAACAACCACATGACCGCATGTCGATTTTTCGGCTTTGGATGAAGTATGGGAGAGCCTTTCGTCTGGTGTGTTTCTGACTGTTGCAGAGCAAACACAATAGCAAGGTCCAAAGAACTGTCTGGGATCGTCAGCTAGACATTCAAACAATGTCCAAGTATCTAAAAACCCTAGAACGTCATCTACAGCAGGATCTTGCTACTGTTAATGTGAAACTGTATACCAGTACAATCACAAAGAGACTACGCAGGTTTAACTTCCATGGGAGGGAAACATTTTCTCTGTAAGCAAAACACAAATGCCAGACTGAAGTAGGGCAAAGAGAATATCAATAAAGACCTGGATTTCTGGAATAATGTTTCTTGGACAGATGAGTTTAAAAAACTCATTTGGACATCAGAACAGAGGACATGTTTGCCATAGACCAAATAGACCATTCCAACAAAAGAACCTGTGGAAGTGTTATGGCTTGGATATGTTTTGCCGCAGCAGGACCTGGTCAGCTCACCATCATACAATCCACCAAAAATTATAGTCTGTGTCAAAGAGTGCTGAAGGAAAATGTGAGACCATTTGTAAATCAAATCTGAAGCTGAAGCAAAGCTGGACCCTGCAACACAACATTGAACCTAAACATACCAGTATATCCACCAAGGACTGGGTGAGTTTCAATAAGTGGAAAATCTTAAACTGAGACATAGCTCCAATATTGATCTTATTATCCTCTGAGGTGACTTGAAAGGAGCTGGACATGCAATAAACTCTGGTAGATGGCTGCAAGAAGCATCTCACAAGTTATTTCAGTAAAAGTGGATGAAACTTGCTATTAAAGGATGGGGTGTCCCGAATTTTCCATCAGCTAAAAAAAAAGTCGCAAATTGCATATATAGTCTTATCACTGACAACTATTTTAAAATCGACACAGACAAGGAAAAACCATCGTACAAAGATTCTGGAGATGACACTTCCTCTAAAATGATGCTATATGGTGCCTCACAAGTGTATTCACACCCCTTGATTTCATTTATATTTTGTCACAAAACGACCATAAATTTTTTGTGATTGACCAACATCAACAATCTGTTTTCCTAGAGAGGGATGGTCCAAACACCAAATATACCTTAATGTGCATTAATACACACAGTAGAGACCATCCTAAGACAACCACGGAAGCAAATTTCTACAATCTTCCTTGTCTCCACTCTTGGGAGCACAAGGTATTCAGCATCAAGGAAAATAAATGGCGCTCCTAGATTGGCTGCTTTGCAATCGCCAGCCAGTAGCATGTCAAATGGTAAAAATGGTCGCCTGGTATTCCAGTTTGAGTAAATGTGAAAACATTCCTTGAAATTATCAGTACATTCCTGACATGGGTTGAAATGGACGCATTATATTGTTGGGAAAATTATATTCATTTTTTTCTTTGATCTTATCATATCTCTGTATTGTTTATAAGTTGCTTGGCTTGATGGTAGGAAACAGAATCCCTGATAGCAAAAGGAACCTGCCACCAATTCTTTCAGCTGACAGTTTTATGTAACATTGTCTTCAGGGGCTGGCTTAGCCCAAAAAAGCGGTTAAAACTCCCTGAGACGTTTTTAGTTAACAACGCTACTCACTAAAGGTACTTAATCACAGTGGTGTCAATACATCTATAGAGTCACGTCTCCATATAATAGTCCCAGCAGAGTCAGTGTGCTGTTGGCAAAGGATCAGGAGCAGAGTTCATTATATCCTATCAACACAGCCCTGAAAACAGAAAAGACTCTTCCTCATGCATCACTTTCCTTTCCTCTCCTTTTATTCTCTCTCTCCCTTTTGTTTTCTCTTTACCTCCCTTTAGTCCTCTGCAGTATACCCTCACCTTTCGATTATCTCTGACAGGGCCCACATAAATCAGGAACAGGCTATAGCTCTCATCCCCCCTCATCCTCTTAATCTTTTCTCTGCTCCTTTACCCTGATTTTTGCCCCTTCATACCAGATTGATTTTATTTTTGCTCGTTTTGCTCTGATCATCTGACACACCTCATTCGTAACCCTGCAGCACAAACACCTAAGGAATTAAAAGGTTATTTTTTGTTCTGCTCCATAAATGTCCGTGAAATTAACATAGCAAATATTGATTATGCATAAATGACATTAAAGACTTTCCTCTAACTGAAGATTTTACAGTGCCTGAATGACATCTTTGAGTTTACATGGTTTTTTTTTTTTTACCTAATTGCCTTGGAAAAAAGGTGTCTCTTTCACATTTTCCTATGATCAAACCATAAAGTAATTTATTGGGATTTCATGCAATAAATCTGAAAAGTGTGGTGTGCATCTGTTTATTGGTGCATAGGGTGGTTTATAATTGGGAAGTGGAAGAAAAATAATGTTTTACACAGAAATCAGAAAAGTAAGGTGTGCATTTGGAGTTGGCAGCATGTTGTAGGGAGGCTTTCCTTCAGCAGGGACATGAAATTGATGGGAAGGTGATTGGAGCAAAATACAGGGCAATACTGGAAGAAAACCTGTTAAAGACTGGAGCAGAGGTTCACCTTCCAGGGGGACAGTGAACCCAAACATACAGCCAGAGCTACAATGGAATGGCTTAGATAAAAGCTTACTCCTGTGTTAGAATGGCTCAGCCAAAATCCAGACCTAAATCCAATTGAAAATCAGTGACAACACTTGAATTTCAAAAAGCATCATTTTCCTTCCACTTTAAAATTATGTGGCAATTTGTGTTGATCTATGACATAAATATCAGTGAGACAACAAAATGTTGAAAAGGTCAAGGTGTATGAATATTTTTGCAAGTCACTGTACATTGCATGTCTGCTGTGTTGGTTCTTTTTGCTGCTGCTGTTGTCAGAGCCTCCACCTACACAGCCACCTGCTATCTGTTTGTTCCCTGAAGGCTCCCTCCTTTGCAAATAATCTCTGTAAATGGAAAATTATACACAATGCCCTCCATATATTATGTGTCATGTGATAATGTATGGACTTCACCCTGACATTAAAATCCATCTAACTATTTTTTGTGCATCCCAGTCATTAAGAATGTCATTAACATTTCATTATGTACTAAATAATTCCCACAGGATTGAACCACACAGGCTCTCTTATCCAATACTCCAGGTTCTCTCTGTAGCCCTGAGCT
Source organism: Anableps anableps (assembly GCA_014839685.1). Lineage (NCBI taxonomy): Eukaryota > Metazoa > Chordata > Actinopteri > Cyprinodontiformes > Anablepidae > Anableps > Anableps anableps. The sequence goes on from CM026081.1 coordinate 26,182,405, forward strand.
GTCTTTTGATTCTTAACTAATGCAGTCTTATTTTGCTCAAGGTATTTCACACATTTGCAAATCTATAAAAAGTCATTCACAGTTTTACCTCCCCCCTCACACTTGTTTACTGTAATGGGTTTTTATTATGACATAAGAGATTTCCTCTACAGTCTAGTCTTTAATATCAGTTGCTACAGACAGAATGGAGACCCAAGGGGATGCAGTACAATGGACAGAAAAAGATGGTGCTTACGGCAGAAGAAGAGACTTGTGTGTTATGTTTGCTTGAACTTCTACATTCTGCTACTTCTTTCAGGGGAAACTCTTACCACCATCGCCACCGTCACCCTCAATGTACCCCGAGATGTCCAACCATTGATCGTTATAGCAATGCTTTCTGCCTCCTTCAGCATCTAAACAACTTTTGCCTTGCACTCCTCGTAGAGATATAGAATCACTAAGCAAGCAAAATGCACGCGTGATGGAATGCTATACTTTGGTTCTAACATGTGAAGAAGTTTCCTAAATCCCTGATTTTCCATCCATCCAGTCATCCATTAATTGGCCTCTTATGAGTTGACATAAAAATGTCTCTTGATGCTGCAGCTCTCGCATACAAATGTGGAAGCTGAAGTGCAGGCATTCTTCAACATAGTGTGTCCTTTTGATGTTGTCTTCACAGGTGCTGCTGATTCAACACGGTTCTGTGGTAATTCTTTGAGTGTCTTTGCATTATGTAAATAAGTCCCTCTTGGTGTTCCTTAAACCATTGCTATCAATAATTTTTCTGGGTATTAATCAAATTCTTTAGCATCTCAGTGCATCATTTAGTGCATATATGTTGCACAGGTGGAAATGTTTGTGTTTGATTCTTGTATCTGATTTGTGTTGAACCCATTTTATATTCTTATTAAAGCAAGTTATTTATTCTAATCTTGTGTATTATCTGTTCTTTGGGTTTTGAGTTGTATAAGGAACATAGTCTTGTGACCATATTGACCAGATATACTGCTAAAATCTGAATTTAAAGAAAGATACAAAACATCTCTAAATAGCCTCTCTTAGTATTCTGGTACTAAGCAAATAGAAATAATTTAAGTAATCTTAGCAGATGTAAACTAGGAAAAGTTCAGTCTGATTTTAACTGTATTTTCTGAGCACTTTATTATGAGTTCAATTCAAACCCTTGTAAGGCTCCACAGTTGAACATTTTCAAGACTGACTTACATCAGCATTTGAGGAAATACTTACTGTGAAAGCATAAATATATTCGATGTACGCATAAAAGTGACATTTCAATAATACTGGTACATCAAGTAAGAGAACGGTGACACTCACCATAGTGTGGGATGATGGCCCAGGCCATGGCTGAGGCATAAATTCCTCCAATCATCCAGAACATGCAGAGCCAGCTCAGATGCTCTCCTCTCTTCTCCCTGGCCAAGACCTCCGCAAAGTACGAGAACACTATCGGCACCGCCCCGCCAATCCTACAGATTCATTTTATGGTCATCAGCTGTGCATGCTTTAGTTGTTTCAAATATTTTTCTTCATCTTAGAAAAGATGTATGATGATCATTGCGAAACAGTCATGCATCATGAGGAACTTTCTACCATTGCTTTGACTGACTGTTGGATGCTCCAGCGTCTGCCTGTAACACCACTGGGCTACTTCAGATGCCAGAAGCTATTCCTTCTGATGATATTCTAGCTGTGCCACCTTTTTGCAAACTGAGGTTAGTTTAGCTTGTTTTGGTCCAAACTGATTCATTCTTTCAGCGCCCTTTATTTGCTTTTGCCAGTAAGAGGATTTTTACCATGCAAGCATTGTGGTTTTTCCATCTATCAGATTTGAACTCAAGTAGTTTATTGTTTGATTATGGCAAAAATTTCTTGATCAAGCTAAGCTAGCAAATATAACTTTTAGCTTAGCATAAAGATTTGCAGTGATAAACAGCATAAACTGTTTCAACTTTTAGACATTTTCTTACTTTATAACCTCAAACTTCAACATTCTGTCTTGACCTTTCACATAATAGACCGATACAAAGAAGGTTGTGAAGTGGAAAAAATGTTACATAATTTTCAGGACATTTATTCAGCCCCCTCAACCAATGCTTAGTAGAGCTATCTTTCCCTAGAGACCACATCTTTTTTTTTCCAATCTTTCTGTGCTGAATAACTCAGCCTCATTAGATGGCAAGGGTCCATCCATAATTTATTTATTGATTATTTATTTTATTTATTTTTATTTTATTTTATTTATTTATTTATTTTTTACATAATACTATTTCAATATTTTATTTTTGAAGGTTAATGATGTATACAATGTTCAAGGACAACTGAAATGACTTTTTTATTTAGCATTAGACAGCAAACTGCACAAGAAAATAAGTTTTACAAATTTTAGAACATTGGGAACATTTTCTGTAATTTTCAGAAAAATACAAAATTTTACATTAGTGGTTAAAATGAACACAAATTAATGTGTTTCACTTACTGATAAAGTTCCTGAAATAAATGGACTTTTCAATAATATTCTACTTTATTCAATGGGTCTGTATACTATACCTGCAGATGGTTTACTAATACAGACAGCAATGCCATGTTATATGATTTCCATCCATCCATCCATTATCCATCATGCTTATCCATCCAGGGTCATGAGGAGGGCTGGTGCTTATCTCCAGCAGTCATTGGGTGAGAGGCGGGGTACATCCTGGACAGGTCGCCAGTCCATCACAGTGTTATATGATATTATATTATATAAATATTGTTTTTGTGTGTGCCTTGAAATTGAATAGTTATTGGTAGCATAACTAAATCAATAAATAAATTGCTTTATGTGAAGTTTTAAGGCTCCCACATATTCTGGCATACTGTGTATATTCTGTGAGCCGTGCAGACTCTGCGCACACTGTCCACGAACACTTGAGATTTTATTGTCAAGCCCACTGATTGCATACATTTCTCATGACAAATTCCTTTCCCACAATCCGAATGGATACTAGCAAGTTTGATGAGCTAGTTGGGCACCTAGCCCCATTTCTTCACCACCAGGGCAGCCACCGCACACCTGCTAGTGCGGCACAGAGGAGAGGAACCTGGCTGAATACTTGGCACAGAGTGGCAGTCTAACTGCTCCCTTATCAGCTTGGTATCGCATAAATAACAGTTCAATGTGAACACTGTTTTCCACAGAGCAGTTTACTGTGCAACACTGAGTACGAGTATGGGGTTGTAAAAATGTACCTTTGCGAGGACATGCCCTCATGGCTTATAACAAACTAGAAATGGGATCTCTTGTGACTTTTCTCAACAATTGATTTCCTACTTGATCATGAAAATTAGATTTGTGGAGTGATGACTTATTCTTGCCATATGAAGAGATTCTCACACCTGACTTGTGGATCTCTGCAGAGTTACCATGGGTCTCTTGGGTGCTTCTCTGATATGCTCATCTTGCAATGCATGTCAGTTTATAGCCATATACTCATATTTGTAAGTTTCCAGTTGTACCATTCTCTACCCATTTTCTGATAATAGATTAAACAGCACTGTGTTAGTTGTCCAATACTTTGGACAGTTGTTTTATTTTCTAACTCTGCTTCAAACTTCTCCTACAACTTTCTCTCTGACCTGCTTGCTGTCTTCTTTGGTCTTCATGATCCTTTTTGTTCACCAGTGTTCTCTAACAAACCTCTGAGACCATCACAGAACAGCTGGATTTAGACTGAGATTAAATTACACACAAGTAGACTCTATTTTACTAATTATGTGACTTCTGCCAGCAATTGGTTGCATTGGATTTTAATTAGGGGCATAAGAGTGAATGGAGCTGAATAAATATGTATCCCGGCCCTTCTTAGACTTTGTTTTATATCATCTTTCTTTTCCTTCACAATTATGTACTACTATGTGTTGGACTATCCCATAAAGTCTGAAAAGTACATAGAAGTTTGTGGTTGTAACATGATAAAATGTGGAAGAATGTTCAGATCCCAAGCTGGGGTCTTTCTATATGGTGTTTGCATGTTTTCCTGTTAAGTTCATTAGTTTCTCTAAATTGCCCTTAGGTTTGTGTGCATGGTTGTGTGTCTATATGTTGCCCTGCTTATTGGCTGACTCTAGACTGTAAGTCAGTAACCAGGTACATTTATTTCCCTTAATCTCCCTGACTTCTGCCTGCTCTGCTGTGTTCTCCTTCATTGCAAAATGTGACAGAAAAGTGTCAAATTTGAAATACTTAAATTTTACAACAGCCTAAACCTTTTTCAGTGCATTGTGCTGTGGCCACTTTGCATTTTTACAGCCTGATCTGGGCTTTATAACCAGCTGTTATATTTCAGCTTGCTCACTTGAGCAACCAACTGTAACATTGTCATTTCTTCAGTAACTGCATCCTTGTACTAAAAGTTAATTCATGGGAGCATGAGGGAAATGAAAGCAGTCTGCACAGGCACAGTTTTGCACATTCTTCTAGACAGAGATGTCAATATTACACAAGTCAAAACATGTGAATGTGCCAGAACTAAAGGAATCAATATTGAAGCAAGTTTCGGCATACATGGACTTTTCCTACTCTCTCTATTACTCATATTTGTCAGTTCGTTCTTTAGAGACAATTTGTTCCCTCATTTTAGCCTAATTACAAAGATTACAGAAACATAATCTGTGCTATTTCTCCATATGGCTATTTATGTCCCCTCTTCCCTCCTGTTTTGCTGAGGCAGTTTATGGTATCGAAGTTAATGAGGTAAAGAAAAGCTTAATGAAACAAGCTGCATCCAGTTAAACTGGAGACAACACTCAGCACTCTCTGAAGCTCCATGCCTCAGCATTTCCATTGATGTCCCCAGCTTTGGCGAATGACACAACAGATCCAAACAATACATATGTGTTCAATGTCACATCTTAACAATCCTACTTATTAGGATTTTATTGCCATTGCATCTCATAATAATCCGTCTTATTTTTTTTCTCTGCCAAAGCCGGGTTTTTTTTGCAGCCTTTTTGACATTATGGGACTCTTCTAAAATGCACAAGATTTGTAAAACCACTTCTGAAGTATTGCTCAACCATGTTAGCAAAATCCATTTCTTTCTATCAAGCCAAACTTGTCTCATCCATCTTATTAGAATGCCAGGGAGCCAATTCAAGCTATCACATAATTATGAGATAGGATCTAATTATTATGCGATAGCTAAGTCATAATTATGAGATACAAGTTGTTTTTTATTTTCTATCAGAGTGGTGGAAATGGGCTTCCATGGTTCTGCTGGAAGAACCACCTTGGAGATGTTTCTCTCATCCATCACCACATACTTGCTTGGGAGGAAACTTGCTACTAAGTTAATGGCAAAATAGTTAGCAGGGTTTCCTTGAACTTTTTACCAGTTTGCATTGCATAAATAGTTGAATTTGACTTTATTGTGCTGTAATTATGATAGATTTGGATTTTGTCTAACTTGATCTGAATCTACCTATATGAATGGCTTGTGTTAGGTTTGTGTTGTGTTGATTACAGCTGAATTTGGAGCAAACTTGACTCCACAGTGTTAAATATGAATATGACCTGTTTGACTTGTAAAATGCCTTAAGATGACATTTGTTGAGCAAATATTAATAAACTGAACAAAATAGTTTCAATACCAGTCTGATGAACAGTCAGCTAAAACCAAATCTGACTTTTGTATTTGTTTTTTCAGCAGTACATCAGCTCACCACTAAAGGCTCATTTACTGTATGAACATGCTGTTGAATAACTGAGAAGGGTAAAATCATTTATCAAGGATGCTGGCAGCCAAGCTGACAACAGTAGCGTCAAAGCGTGCAGATCTTCCCTCATTATGTTTGGTTTGTTTCTGCAAATGTTTCGATTTTGTGTGGTTCCTCCCTCACACCTTGCTCAGAGGGATGAGGATGAGAGGATGCCAGGCAGTTAGAATAACCCCCTGTCACATGTTTTAACTTTAAAGAAAGAAAGACAGCAGCGCAACCAGCAGTGAGAGAAGGAATCAGGCTGCATAGGAGGGAAAATCCTCAGAGGGGCCTTCAGAATCTCATTTATACTAAGGATGAAGGGAAGAAGAGTGGGAAAGAAATGAAAAGTAAAGGTTAAGTGCACTCACCCAAAGCCAGACACCATGCGGCAGAGGAGAAACATACTGTAGCCTTGAACAAAGGAGGAGAGGAAGGCAAAGAAGCCATTGACGGACATGGATATGAGCAGGCACTGTTTACGGCCCACCTTGTCTGACAGACCGCCCCAGAAAAACGCTCCGAACATCATCCCTAGATACACAATGCTGCCTGGAGAGAGGGGGAACACAAAAAGAGAGTAAAAAGACATTCAAAATGTCATCAAAGATACATTTTTAATTACTGAAAATGACAAGTGTGAAGTAGATTTGTACTTACTAAAACCTATAGATAGTCAGCTTTATGAAATGTTAAGTTAGTAACTAATCAGAACATCAAAGCTGAACTGAAGCAGTAAAACTGTGAATGCTCAAGATAAGACTGGAGGAAGCAAAGCAGGTGGGAAGTCACCAGGCATCTCTACCAGCACAAGACATTTGAGATGTCAGTATCTTTTCAAAACAAACCTAAAATTAGGTTCTCCCAGTTACTCCCAGAGCAATCTAAGCTTATAGAAGCCTACAATGAGCACACAGAGGATTGATTATTTGAACTTGGCTCATAGCACTAAAATAAACCACACTGTGACTCCAGTCCATGACACTGTAGATCACCTCGACAGTGTTTTAACTACACTGGGGGTTTTGCTATTACACTGCCAGAGTCTAATGACAGTCAATATGTCTAGGTTTAGATAAACTCCACAGTGTGACAATGGTAAGATCCAGTTTCAGATAACAAACCTTTACAACCAGAATATAAATACTAAGAAATGTGATACAATAACTTCTCTACCGCACTGTGATGACACATTAGTTTGTGCCTCATGTATTTGATTTTTATTGGCCAGGTTTTAATTATTCTGGAGTTTTACCCGAGTTTACAACATATGCTGCAAAAAAGTATTTACCCCTTTCAAGATTCCATATATTTCTGCTTTTCTGTCACACTCAGAGTACTGAAAAATACAAATATCAAGTAAGTCTAATGGAAGAAAACACAAAAAACTGTTTTGGAATGATGACTTTATTTTTGAATGGAAAAAGGCTATCTAAACAAACCTGGCCCTATGTGAATATGTAATTACCTCCCATTTTAACTCTTTATTTAACTGAGATCAACCAAATTAAATAGGACAAACCCAGGCCTGTTACTTGTCAGATATGAAGAAATCATATATCTCAAAAAATCTCTTAAACAGAACAAGTCTGATAACATGAAGTAGGCTAAACTATCTCAAAAAACACATTGTGGCCAGATCTAAAGAACTTTACAATCAGATGAGAAACAAAGTTAGTGATATCTGTCAGTCTGGAAAAGCTAAAAGGTCATTTCTAAGGCTTTGTTACTTTGGTGAACTACTGTGAGAACCACTGTCAAAAAATGAAAAAAACAACAAAAAAACAAAACATGAATTAGTGATAGTCCTTAAAAAGAGTGATCCAAATTCGGCCCTGTTTACTCAACATTTCCAAAAACGTTTTCCGTAATCATCTGAGAAAAATTGCATTTACACAACAGCAGAGTGAAAAACTCCACATGCAGTAGAAAATGCAAATAGCAATGGAAACGATGTAGTGCACATGCCAGGCCTCTAGGAGGCAGTGAAACGACGTAGACTTTCTGATCCAGAGGCGTGTTTCGTAACCCTTTCCTTATACAGTTCTGAACATATCATCTTGTGCATTTAATCTTTACATCTTTGGGATGTAAAGGGATTTTTCCCTTTCATAAATAAAATCATTGGTTGGAAACTGTTTTGCATATACTCAAGTTATTTTTATCAGATATAAAATTTGGTTTGATAATATGAAACCTTTTAGTGTGACAATCAAAAAAGATAGAATTAATTGAAAAGAAGACAAATACTTTCTCACCGCACTATACAATGAATATATTTAAGACATTACCTCTTGTATTAACTAGTATATGTCATGGTGTTTTCATATAGATGCACAAAGCTTTCAAACAAGACTAGAGTCAAAAAATAGAGGGATCTATGACCAGTCTACTTTGCATAATCTCTCCAGATCATCTATAGTCCATGCCCCACACTGATGCACTCTTGTCTGCAGCTTACCTAACACATTATTTTAATAGGACTCAACGCCAGGCAGTAAGAATGCCTTAGGAAAAGGTCTATTTTTGTTGTGTTGTGAATCATCTCTACATTGACTCAGACAGTGTTTAGATCACTACATTGTTGAATCACCCACTAATAATTCATTTTCAATTTTCCTACAATGGGTCACCAGATTTTTAGTTAACATCTCCCAGTATTCAAAAGAAGTTGTGAATTCTTACAAAGCTCCCATGGCCTTTTGGAAGTGAAACACAACCACAGCATCACAGATCCTCCACTGTTCTTAACTATGTTGTACTTAACACACTCATTTCTATCCTTTGTTTCGTGTATTTGTTAAAGCTCAAAGTTGAGCAGAAAAGCTCTGTTTTATTTGACACAAGCACACAGTTCCAATTAAGTCCCAGTAGTAACAAGCCAACTGCAAATATTTTTTTAATGATTGGACAGAGATGTTTTTTGCCATCACCTGTCATGTATTGAGTGTGTTATGGTTTTAATAAAGACCTGGTGACCACATGCCTCTCTGCTTGGGAGAGTGGTAAAAGTCTCATTTGATATATATTCTGTACATTCGAGAGTTCACCCACCACTGGTATTGACCAGTATCTGTCATGATTCTCTGAAGGAAAATGACTGAAATCTGACTGGTGTTTGATAAACTCACCATGTGAGAAAAAGAGCTGTAGTTGACCTCACTGTAGTGTTCATAAATTAGGAATTTGTATATACAGCATCGTCTCCACAGGAGGTTGCAGCCATTTTTCTTCTTGCTCCCTTCCACACGCGGTGGTCGTGGACAGGGGTGAGAGCTGCCAAGCCTGTAAATGGTCCACTTTATTCCGTATGTGCTAATAAAAATGCTAATGCTTGTGGAAGATGAGATGTGATTGTTTGATGAGGCAGCAAAGAAAATAAGATGGCAAAGGAAAGAAGGTCTTCTGTTCTTTTTCACTCACTGCGTCTCTGGTGATGGGACAGATTCACTGAAAGTAGGGGGCCTTATCACGCTGCGCAGGCACGCTGAGAGCGAGTGATTCATTACAGGTGACAGTCACAGAATCTATGCACTGCGGCTGCAGAGAAGGCTCCTTCAGGATATGAGGAGGAGGCTGTATGATACGGCTTTCTCTCCAATATCAAACTAAGTATCAGAAATGCTGCATTCTGCACAAAAACGGCTGACATCTTCTGATTTGTGTAGATACATGCGAGTGCGTGTTCTAAAAGAGATATCTGGGAGCACCACCTCGTTTGTTTTATGGCTGCTCTCATGCTGGGTTTGTACGTGTAATAAAGGGGGAGGGTAATAGTGATGGGGCATCTGAGACGCAGTATAAAGGCTTCTGAGATTGGATTTGTGATTTCCTGGTAGGTTCAACCTAGGGTCAGACCTTTAAAGCTTTTATGTAAATTTGCAAGGGTCAGTTAAAAGCATCCATGCGTAGCAATGACAGTTTTACATGTTTGATGAAGTTAAGCAAACAAATAGATACACTATCACAGTTACTGTTTTATAAAGTACAGCACATCTATCAAGCAGTTTACCTTTCCAGATATTTTGGAGCAGCAATAGTCCATGCTTTCATAAACATTTAGCAATTTAAGATAACTTACATTGAATATGTCCATATGTAATGGTATACAGTGCTATATTAGAAGATATTAAACATCCAGATTTTTATAAGAGGTAAATGTGAAGTCGTCTGCATTTTCTCAGGAAAACAATGTCTGTTCTACTATGTCAAGTTATGTTGGTTGAGACTGCTGGTTGTTTCAGTCAGCCTGATCAGCTGATCATCTAACTGCCAGGATAAGTTCCAAACGACTTTGTGAAATGGAAGAGTGCATGAACATAGTGCTTTTGATTATGTTGTTTAACTCAAAGCCCAATGCAAAATCTAGCTCTATTTCACCATGGTAGACAAGTCACAGCTGATTGAGGGATTAATACAATCAGAAATCTCAAACAGTGTAACTTTGCATAACAGCACAGGGGTTGTTTGGCTAAGAAAACAGCGATGGTATGGCATAGCGACATCTTCTTTGTGAGGCAGAAGCAAGTGGTTACAAGGAGAATAACAGCTTTGGAACTTAAATCAGGATTGTTGCTAGCCATTTGGGTGCCCTAAGCACAAATGCTTTGTGGTGTAAAACAGGAATGACCAATAATTTTCATACCAATAAAACTCTATATTTGGTGGAGGAAAATTAAGACTCATAGATATCAAGAAGGATTGAAACAAGGCAGAAAAATGAAGTACAATGAATGAAATACAACAATATTGAGTGTAATACAGAACCAGGACTCATCCTATAAACTTCCATCAGAGTAAGACTTGCTGTTTTCACGTGCTGTGCTTGTTTGATGCAAACTCCAAAAAACATCAAAAAGGTCTAATTTGGTGGGGTGCTTGGTCTTAGGTGCCCTGCATTGGCCTTCCTCTACTGCTTCTCACTGCTGCCCTGGCCCCCAGCCAGTCACGGTCGAGTGTGTGGGGCAGTAAAGTGGCGGCATTAGGCTGGTTTGAAGGTTTTGCCTGGGCAGTGGCAGTGGGTTGGCTTTGATGTGGATGCTTGGCTGGTGTGGGCGCATGTTTTGTGGACAGCTATACTGGGGCTGCTGCTGTTGGCCAGGCAGTTGGGCAGGCTCCATGGTTTCCTGCTCTGTTTGCTGATGTGTGTGGGGGATGTCCATGCTGCTGATTGGGTGGTCACTGACATTTTGGTTGGTTGGGTGATGGTGCTGGTCTTGGTGGTGGTTTTCCCTCAGTTTTATGCAAGGGTGAGTTTTATCCAGGTAAATCACACAAAATACCGAACATTAAAAATCTAACTGAGACCAGAGAGATGGAGCAAAGCAAGAACAGCAGAAAGAAGATGAAAAGATGCCATTTGTTACCACATGTTCATTCTAGTTCATTGCATTAATTCATGAAAGTGTCACCATGCAAGTAAAAAGTGTTGTGGTGGTGTTAATCTTTTAAGAGGAGGGGTGCATGTGTTAATTTTATTAATGCTAAACAGATTTTTTTTTTTTTTTGCCTACTCTTAAGTTGACTTCAGTGGTCTCCATGCATGCTGCTTTTTTCCACATTAATTAGCTGTTATGTGTAAGCATAAGTCTCTCTTGACACCTTAGTTTCTGCTCTGTTTTACTCTCCTCGCAACCGTGCAGCATCCTGGCATGGATGAGAGGAGAGAGCAGGCAGACAGACGGCCTGCATCACAGGCGAGTCGAGTGCTTATTTCCTCAGCTGGAACATTCAAGACATTAAGTGAGCGCTGTGGGGAACCCCAGAGGACCATGTGTGACTGATGGGTGGGCTGAAGCAGGGGGTGAGACAGACAAGGAGTGGCAGTAAGAGAGAGGAAAACCCCTCAGGAGCAAATCACGGTCCTCAGATATTAATTACATTAACACCTGCTGATTTGTTTTTTCCTTCATTAGAGTTTAGTTACTGTTTTCACTTCCTCTAAGTTCTATCAATGCATTATTTGACTATTGATAGCATGTACATCAGCCCTAATTCACACAGTCTGATGTTACCATTAGAATGGTGTGTTTAGGGTGTTGTGAAATGCAAGTTTATGCCACACAGTACTGTAGTTCACATTTAGGTAAAAGTTCAATTTTAGTGTCATATGACCAGGTCATGTTCTTCCACAAGTTTCCTGTGGGCCCTACACGGCTTATGACAAACTGCAGGACGCCTAAAGGCTTTTTTCCAACAGTGGCTTTATTCTTTCTACTCTTCCTTAAAAACCACTATTTTGATTTGCCTACTCTCCCAACTGAGCTATGGATCTACTCAGCTACTCCAGAGGTACTATAAGGACAAGTACAAGGACTCATTTCTTTCTGTGTTTAAATATTGTTTCTGTCTCATACACCATACTTTCTTTGTGAAATGAGACAGTGAAGTTGTGGGATTAAGGGTGCATTCACAGCAACCCTGTTTAGTCCGCATTAATCAAACTCCAGTTCATTCGCCTAGAAAGTCCGATTCATTTGGGGAGGTGTGAATGCACAATCAAACTCTGATGCAGACCAAAAAAGCATGTTCTGGTCAACCTATAAACCTAGGTCTCAGTTCGGTTGAGGTGAACTCTGGTGTGGTTTGAATGCGTATGCCAACCAGACCGGAGACTGCTCCAAAAGCAGGAAGCAGACTACAGTGCAGGGCATTCTGGTTAAACCCAAACAAACAAACGCACAAGTCTAGTACTAGCGGGAAAAATGCCTCGTGGTCTTTTACCAAAGACAAAAATTTAATTCTACAACCGCTAAAATCTCATGCCACTCCATTTTTGTTTACATTCTGTGAAGAAGGAAGTTGTGCTCAGTGCCTTCTTTAGAGATTTTCGTGTCATTTCCTTTAGTGGTACTTGGTGCAGTGCTACAACAGGAGAGAGAGTAAACAGGTTGCACAAAGGGTTTGGTTTAATTGACACAGTGCAGCGTGAAAGTGAATCACAGCAGCTGAAACTGTAAGATGTAAGATTATGGCACAACTGTAAACCTACCAAGACAAGGCCATCCACCTAAACTTACAGGCCGAACAAGGAGAGCCCTGATCAGAGATGCAGCCAAGAGGCCCATGGTGACACTGCACATCACTCTGAACACACCATCTCCACTGTCAAATATGGTGGTGGCAGCATCAGGTTCTGGAGGTGCTTCTCTTCAGCAGGGACAGGGAAGATGGTCAGAGTTGATGGGAAGATGGATGGAGTAAATTCAGGGCAATCTTGGAAGAAAACCTGTTAGAGTCTGCAAAAGACTTGAGACTGGAGCGGAGGTTCACCTTCCAGCAGGACAACCACCCTAAACATAAAGCCAGGGCTACAATGGAACGGTTTAAAACAAAACATATCCATGTGTTAGAATGGCCTAGTCAAAGCCAGACCTAAACCCAGAGAATCTGTGGCAAGATCTGAAAACTGCTGTTCACAAACACTCTCCATCTAATCTGACTGAGCTTGATCTGTTTTGCAAAGAAGAATGGGCAAAAATTCCAGTCACTTGATGTGCAAAGCTGGTGGAGACAGACCCTGAAAGACTTGCAGCTGGAACTGCAGCAAAAGGTGGTTCCACAAAGTAATGACTCATGGGGGCTGAATACTTTTGCACACCACGCTTTTCAGTTTTTTATTTGTAAAAACTGTTTTGAAGACACATAAAATTCCAATGAAATATATTTATGTTTGTGGTTGTAATGTGACAAAACATGGAAAAGTTCAAGAGGTATGAATACTTTTGCCAGCCAGTGTTGAATAAGCAATGAATATGTTCATTTTCACCTAGTTTGTTGATGCTTTTGTGATCACAACTTCAAAACAACGTTGAAATTTATACAGAAATATAGCCAATCACATCTACATTTTTAATTATCACTTTCTGAGAAGTATGGGCTTATTGTTTTGAATAAAACTGATTGTACTTCCACAGGAATAAATTAACCGTCAACTTCTCAGTTGTTTTGGATAAAGTAATCTGAGAGAAACTAAGAATCAGAGCAATGTCCCAGAGCGTTTATTTAAGTTGCTGCTTTATTTCACTGAAATTTATATCTGAATGTGAACAAAGATCTAGTTGTAAAGCTGAGGGTTAAAATCAACATTTCATCAACAAAAAGTCCCCACAAGGCTTGTAGTATTGACTAGGGATGCAACGGTAGACCTACCGATAAGTCATGGTACAGTACATGCCTTGGTCCTGAGGCCACATGTTAAAACAACATGAAAACTAAAATCTCAGATCTAAAGATTTTTCAAAGACAGACAAACGCAAGCAAACCAGATTAGGCAAGATAAAAATATGCGTACTTATGAACAATAAGTTCAAGTAAATGAATGGTATGCGAGTGCTAATTTGGTGTAATCCTCATACAAAATAAAAGACAATATAGAACTGAAGAACATCTTTTCAAATGTTTGCATTTATCACTGACCTGACAGGGCACCACCAGGGGCTGCCTAATCAGCTTATTCAATGTCTAATGAGATAATTACCAGATTCCCTGTGGCATATTTAACTGCATTTTTACACTTTAGTAGCCTTTGCAGTGCACAAGAATATGTGATACAATGACTTGCCTTATTTTCACCAGTCTCTTCCAACTAGTACCACCATATTACTGTAGACCTGAACCTTTTGCCAAGACGCATGCTCCTGCAGCAATCATAACTAGCCAGTACTGCATTGCTGTAGTATCTTAATGTACATATATTCTCTCCTTGATAATAATTATGGATTTGAATATCTGGGACTAATGTATTTGTCCGTCCCATGAAGTCTCGATCTTAACTGTTCAGTTTGACTGTATTTACAATCACACCCTTACTACCTCACAGAAGCAGATATGAAGCAGATCACATACGATCAGATCCTTACTATATTTAAAGTTTGTCCATGCAGAAGAATAACATCACCACAGCATGATGCTGTCAGCACCATATGTCATTGTGGGAATGCTGTGTTCAAGCTAACACGTGGTGTTAGTTTTATGATCTGACCTGAGCGACTTCTTTCAAATGTTGACTTGTGTCCCCTACATGGGCTGTAGCAAGCTGCAAAGTATGGATCGATATCAGATTCTCAAACGAATTTGCAACCTGTATTTATTCTGTGATTTCTGAATGCCATTGGTTTGCACTGGTTTTTAATTAGGGGCATGAGAGAATATTTTTGCTTATTCTTAACCATTATGCACTATTTTGTGTTGGTTTATCTCATAGATCCCAGTGAAGTAGATTGCGGTTTGCAGGTGTAATCTGAAACAAATGAAAGAAAAGTTTTGATCTAACCAAAAACTATTTGGATACAAAGTAAAATATATTTTTGCAGTTGGACTTGAAGTTATAAATTGGTATTAGGGATGCACAATATATTGACATTAATATTGGTATCGGCCAGTTTTTTGAAGCATCTGTATTGGTCCAATGAACAAAATTGGTTTAAATTTAATAACCAGTGTTTATTTTCATCTTGCAGGTGTTTGTGTATGTGTTTATGGAGAGGGGGGGGGTTGGTGATGTGGTATTTGTTTGGTCATGTGACAGTGGTAGTGATTCTGGGGTGTTTACCTAAAGCAAAGAAGCAATGTCAGTGCAGTCATTTTTTACGGTGCAAAAGGGTAACCAAATATATATAATGGCGATAAATATTGGTTATCGGCCATAAAGGCAATATTAATATCGGATGTTGATATCGGCCCTAATTTTCATATCGGTGCATCTCTAATTAGTATTTTTTTTTTTTTTTTTTTTTTTTTTTTTTTTTTTTTTTGTGATATTGAGAGAAACTACTCGATTCTATGATAGTTAAGACCACATTTAAACCAATACCATATTACACTTACAGTTCTGTAAAAAAAAAGTTGGCTCTTCGTCTTGGTTCAGACTACAGTAATGCAGGAAAACACCAACATCCCAGCCATATGTCGTGGAGCACCAAAAGGAAGGGGGAGGGCATTGAGAGGGAGAGAGCAGCACTTTCCTTCTCCCTCCTTTTTCTTCAGGGAGGTACGTGAGCCAGTCTACCATGGCTAAACTGCAGTAAAGCACAATGCTGCAGAGATTAACCCAAGCCCATATCTTCACCAGCATGGCTATGAGAGACATAGAAGCTTTGAGAGAGAGTATTAAATGGATTATACTGTGATGGTGATAGAGAGGAAAGACAAGAGAAGAAAAAAAAGGAACATCCCATATCTGATGGTATCTCACCTTCTAGATTATAATACAAAGAATAGAAATTATATTCATATCTTAAAAAGATTAGGAATGAATGTGCTAATAATCCTTTGTAATAATTGAAAAAGACAGGACAAAAATGTGTTTTAGATTCTTTTTTTCTCTTTCATTAGTTTACTCTGCAAAGTAGCTGGATTCCATGAGAAATTGTAAGGTAATAGGCACAATTGATCCCACCACAGTTTTTTTTCTGTGGTACAAACATGATGCAGATGGATTCTTGTTAAGACAACATTTTGACTGACAAGTTCAAATTTTCTAAAAATAGAAAATGGTTAATCACAATTTCTTTCAATAGTCATGTTTTTGACTTTTATTTTAATTTCATGATTAATACAACAACAAATTGACTTTTTTGTTTTATTAGTTAGATTAATTGTTAAAAAGGTAAAACACAAATTTGCAGTAGGTCTATGGTGTTTTCAAAAAATAAAACATTAAATACGCAAAAAATTGTGGCCTGCCAATAGTTTCAAGTTTGGAAATCACTGTCTAAAGAGAAAGAATTTTTACACATATTTAGACTCCTAACATTTAGCAGCTGTCTGTTCTTGGCTATTCTCTCTGGTGTTTTGACCCAATAAAAATAAAGAATAAAGTTCATCCTTTTGGGGGATTTTACATTTGCAGATATAATAAAAAGGTTATGGTCTTTATCAGATTGTTTTAATAACATTAAATGAACAAAAACGTGATTTATTGAACATAAATGAGGCTAATATGGACAACTCATTATCTAGCAAGTTGCAGAACCACCTTTGGTACCAGTAATTATTAGCACTTGTTTTCTTTATGAATCTGTCAATATTCCACATCATTGCAGAAGAAACCTTGCTTTGGCTCGTTGAAGCTCTTAAACGCTAATTTCTGCACATCTGATTGTAGTCTCACCGCAGCATTTCAATCAGGCTGCAGCCTGTACTTTGATTGGGCCTTTGCTGAAACTGGCAACTTCAACATCACTAATCAGCCAAACCTGCTGCTTTAATACAGGTGGTCCCACCTGCTGGTAATTAGTTAGTCAAGGGCCTCTCATTGTCAGTACCTGTCTGCTTCTTAAATCCCAAAGGAAGCATCAAGGGTGTATTTAGTTTTTCCACACATAGCTCTTCCATTTTGGCTCCATCTTTGCTTTAAAATACCAATAGTGTGCATTCAGTTTGTTTTTGTTCACAGGAGATTAGACTGAAATGGTTTAGAACCTGGTTTTTAATTATGCCTGGATGTAAAAAAAAAAAAAAAACATATACTATGTGATTCTTTTTTTGTCATCACTGTATTACTAGCATCTTTTTTCACCAAAACAAACTTAGTGTTTAAATAAATAATAAAAATCATGCTGTAAAGTCACTTTGACAATTCTAAAGATCCAGAAAAAGCAGATGAAAGAAGGAACCTAAGTCAGTTTAAAAAGTTATTTTAAATACTCTATGACTAGATTTAAATAAAACCTATTTGTGTCTTAAAATATTTTTGTCCATGGTCAATGTTCAAAGATCAGAAGCTTGTTAGAAGTCTGACCAGGAGCAAGGCAGGAAAATCCAGAGCATAAAAATGTAGATGCAACGAGGAGCTCAAATAAGAGCAAAGAAAAAACCACTGGACATCTACTGTCCAGTGGTTTTTCCAGTTTTTCCAGGGGTTCAGTGGTCAATAATCTGGCAGAGACTAGGAGGTTGGAGAAAGTTTAAAGAGTAATTGAACCCCAAATCAACTTTTTTGCAGATAAACTGTATAAGTTAGGCCTATTGCACGATCTTTTGTTACTGTGCAAATTGTGACATTTTTGTGTAAACTTCTTCAATTCTGCAATATCTGGCCTAAAACCATCGTGCTGCCCCCCTGCAGTTGAATTTTCCTATTGGTTACAACGGTACAACTTGGCTGGTGTCTACATCACAGCCCCATGTTCAGGCATAAAACCATCTCACTCAGACGCGGTCCTGTGGCAAGTCGGGAGTCGGAATTGTGAGCGTGGCAAGCATTGATCGATAGCATTTCTCACCTTTGCTTCTCTCTGCTCTGACTGCAGGCGATTCGCTGCAGGACGACTGTGTGAGACTGACTGCAGCGCTTAGGAAGCAGAAGGGGTTCACGGCAGCACTCTCTTCTCACTCAGTCAGGCTATTATTGCAGAGCAACTGGTGCTTCACCTGTTGTTGACAAAGTCTCCAACAACTCCGAAAAAGTCACTAGATTTGTCGCGAGTCGCTTTCAAAAAAAAAAAAGTCACAAGAAGGGCCTGAAAACATTGGCAACAGGACTTTCCCTCAACAACCTCAAAATGGATACCTTGAGCTTAGGCCACATCTCTAATCGTAGATCTTCATACATCTCTTTGTCTTGTTAGAGAGATCACATGCAAAAGTGTGGTAGCCGTTGTCTAAGAAGGTTACATAAACCTCTAGAGAACAATTCAGTAGCACGTTAGCAGTATTTAGAGTGCACAAAACAACAGTAAAACTCAATTAAACTGATGCAAATTAAGTTTGAAGCCACAGTGGGAAAATCTTTGGAGAAAATAGATGGATCTGAACTACCAGTCCAGACATTGTCATCTTTATTGTGAGAAAACCAAAGTCCTTTCTCACAAAGAGGAACAGATCTGCAGTACACACAGCAAAATCCTTAGATCTGAAGAAACAAAGATCGAATTAGTCTGCATCAGTTCCTTAAGATGTGTGAAAGAAATGAGCTATAAAGAGAACATAGTCTTTTTGTTTAAAATGCTTTATGTAATGAACTTTAGGCTAATGTTAGACCTTAACTAAACACTGACTCTAAGCTAACATTCTTGCAGGATGAACTCTGACTTTCTCTGTAATTTATCAGTTCTACTGTTTACTCCTTTTAGACTGGAGCTCCACTGAAGACAGTCTTATCAACCACTTCTCGAGTCGCTGACCTTCTCAGAGGATTAGTGATAAAAGCACCAATTGAGTCCACTGTGAATGGTTTATTCTTCACAAGTGAGCATGTACACACATCCATTATTTATGCTGTGTGTAAGCCAGCTGGTAAAATGACTCATTCTTTCTATTCTTTCCCTCTTAGCTCCCACAGAGAGATGAGTCAGAATACGGGAGAAGTCCGGGTGAATAACAAACCATCCTGCTCTTGAAAGGGGAGCATTCTCTTCCATCTTCGGTTAGAACACGTCGAAATGCTAACATGCTGACAGAAATGTTACTGTTTGTCGTGTTGTCTGTGTAAAGACTCCAGCATTAAATTAGAACTAAGTGTAAACTGAAGAGAAAAAAAGGCTTGTGTTTGAGGCTATTTTTGATATCAGTCAGAAAATAAAACAAATCACAAATGGCACTCATTCAGAGTGATGACACCTCCTACTCATATATTCAAATACCTGGTGCCATGACAACTCCGTTGCTGCTTCTGCAGTATTAAAATTATGGCTGCAAACGTCAGTTTTTGATCTCGTCTGTCCAAAAAGACAACAACAATAAAAAAATAAATAAATAAAAAAAAAAACATTATTCCAGAAGTCCTGGTCTTTGTCTTCATTCTCTCTGGCAAACTTGAGTCTTGTCTTCATGCTTTTTCCTTAGAGAGCAAAAGTTTCCTCCAAAAGCAAACTTTACATGAAACTTCAACTTCTCCAGTCCCTTATTGCATGCACTTTTACATATACTGTAAAAAGATTCTGCTGTAGATCCCATGATGACATTTCTTAGTTTTGGGAGACTTCTTTCAGCATCTTAAAGTCTGCTTTCAGGATTAACTTAATTAGAGTCAGAGCTGAGTTGGCAGCTGGTTTGAATTTAGTGGTTTGGTTTTCTATACATTGGAATGGGTTATTCCAGATTATTTTTGACATATCTTTAAATCCCACATAAGACCGATGAGCTGCTACAATCTTATTTTGAAAGGCATTACATAGCTCTTTGGATCTTACCAAAAATCAGGAGCACACCAGACTAAATGGCAAACCACGTTCAAAATAATGATCCTATCATGTGCACCTGATGTGATGCACCTGTACATGATTTTAGCCATTTTAACAAGGAATAAATGTTGGGTTTTTATAGTTTTATATATTTTAGACTAGAAATGACATTTTACAAAACATTTTACAAAAAATGTATATAATAAATGTATATTTATATGTTTAAGGACAGGGACTTGAACACATTATATTGATTAATTATTAGCTACACCATGTTTTCATATCCTTTGTCTGATTTATTAGCTCTCAGTCTCTCATTCACAGAAAGCACAAAACTAAATCCTGGCACAAACACACCCATCAAGTTCAACAAGTGCAAGCATTTTGCATTTAAAAAAAGCTCAACATAGCACATGCTACACAGCATACCTGTCTCAAACACAGCATTCATAAGAGTGATAAAAAGAAAAGAAAAAAACGTGTCCTTATAGGGTTCTAGGTCTAACAAATGAAGTGCCAAGGCACAAACCAAACAGAACATACAGGATGATGTTTCTAAATCAGTAAGTGGTGTTTTAATGGGATTGTAAATGGAAACTGCACACTCTGACAAAAATATTTATACAGATTATAGAGATGTCTTATTAATGTATTTTTTTCCTCAAAAACATGCCTCATTTGAATATCGGCAATCTGCTTTTGCTCTTGAATATGTTTCTTTGCTTGGCAGTGCAATTTGAGGAGCAAAACGTCCCTTTGTGAGGGCTTTGTGGATTAAATGATCAGGCAAATTTGGATCTGCATCCTGTTTGAAGTTCAAAATCTTTACTTGCCCTCAATGTGCATGAAAATACCTGAGGGACTGGGTTGATTTGGGCAGCAGATTCAGGTTTAAAACAACTCACAACCACAGATAGGATAAGCCATTCCCGTAAACCCGTCAATAATACTATCCATAAATGTATTCTCTTTACATGTAAGCTATTTTTATCAATAAAAGCAAACAAAATAATGATCAAAAGACACAACTGGGGATATCAATTTCACTTTGATTACTTATGAAAATACCAGGCTAAAAAACTATTCTGCATTCAATACCTCCTTTTGTTGATCACAGATAATAGTGCACTCATTGGAGTACACTTAAAATTCTTCAGGACAAGTGTGACTTGGCTGTCACAATAAAGGAAAGAGTTGTACTTGTTTTGCAACTCTGGGAAAATGAAAAGTGTTCTACACAGGTAAGAATGAAATTTAAAAACCCACCAAATAACATTAAGGAGAACGGCTTGCAGTGGATTTGCACTTTCGTTCAGTATCATGTGAAAAGATTACTTACCGAGCCACCCAGCACCAGAGTTGGGGACACACATGTCTGTCTCAGCGCTGGGCAGGACGAACCCCACAACAAACACTTCCACACCGTCAGACATGAGCGCCAGTCCAAGCACAAAGAACAGCTGCCACTGGAACCTCCCGTGGCCACACTCCTGCATGATCAGCTCATATTGCTGAGCCAGCTCCTCCTCATCAGCCTGCCTCTCATTTTCCAGCTCCTTTTGGCTCTTAAGACTGTCTGAAACCGGCTGACCCAGAGCCACCTGCCCATCCCGGGACTTTCCATCGTTGTAGGCTGGCACACCTTGGTACTCCCCCTCATAGATCTCATCTTCATCATCGTGGCCCTCTGTTGCATCACTGGATGCCCCGTCCTCGTCGTTGGCTGCATTGTCACCATACTGACTGCCCGGCTGAGTGTATGCATTGTAGTTGTCCTCATCATCATTGTGGAAGCGGTTGTAGCTGCGTTGGGCAGAGTATTCATCAGAGGCACGATCAACAGCTTTGCTGAAATTTTTGGCAGCATGCCTCTTGGCTTCCTTTGCAATGTCCTTGGCACCTTTGACCAAGGAAGTCCTGTTGTTAGGTGCTTCATCCATGTTGGCACAAGGAGCGTTGGCACTAAATGTATTTTACTTCAGTTTTATAGCTTTTTTTTTTACTGCACAAGGTAAAGCAAAATTTAAAGTACCTCTTTTCTTACTGAAGCTTTATCTTAAGATAAAGTGAGATGGAAATCAGTTTGTAAGCTTTGAGATGGTAACCAGCAGCCAGGTAACTAATGGTTAAACATCTACTTCCATCGGATGGGAGTTACCAGACAGAGCTCAGATGGAGACCCTATCTGAATTCAGGAAACTCCTCTGTCCTGTCAGAACTCAGTAGAGGAAATCTGTGGAGAGATAAAGAAATTAACAGACATTTTAACTTGACTAAAATTTGTCTATAATCAGTAACTGCAGCATTTCTTTCTTATAACAGCTGAAAGAGCATTTTTGCACTCAGAAAGCCAAACCTTAAACTGAAATCTATAGAAAGAGCAATCTAACAGCAGTGAGTAGTGTGCTGAGACAGAAAAAAAGCAAAAGAAATGATTGATAGAGAATGCAATGTGTGGAGTCATTAACTTTTTAGAGTGAAAATTTTAAAAGTACATCAACAATACATTTTTCAGGTCCTGTGAAAAGAACTGTACTGATCAGAAATGTTTCAAATATCTGCTCATCAGAAATTGTAGAGTTCATTTAAATGAATGGGTTTCATGATATTTAAGCATTGTCCATAGATTTTCAGTGGTGCTGACTCAATGATATATATTACTAGATTGGACATCACCTGACTACTATGCACCACACATGCGTCATTGCTATGCATTGAGTTGGGATTATCGGTGGTCGAAAAAACGACACAATCACGCTAAAAATCTGAAAAAGGGACGCAATGTTTTGCTATTAATTGTCAACACTGCAACAACTAGATAACAAGGTCCAAGGGTAGCACATATCACAGGTCAGTAAAAAGTTTTAATTAAAAATAAATATCGAGAAAGTGGGAAGTAGGTCAGTCATGCTAGCTTGACTTTGACACCTTAACATCAGTGTGTTACAGTTCAGTTAACACTAAAATAAGGCAACCCACACACCATCTCTCTGACAGATCATCAGTAGAGCAGGTGTTTAAAACTAATGAACCACTGCTGGTGTTCACACAGCAACTTAATAATCACAAAATAAATGTCTAAAACTTTATTTTAGTTTTAGACTAAATGTTCTGTTTTATTAGACTAAATGTTCTGTTTTGGTGTTTTTATGTACTTTTTTGTGTGGGAAATGCTTGCGTGTTTTTTAGGAATTGAATCCTGATATACTTCAACATAATCTCTACTCTGTTGGCCAGTGGAACTGTTGTCAAACAGTTACCATCACAACGGGCCTGTGCGCGGAGTAGAGCTAACACAGATAGTGGGTAAAAAGAAAAATAAGAGTGGTTTTGAGTTGTTTTTCACCTATTTTTTGCCGTTATTTTCACTTTGCTGTAGTGCACTGAAGCCACTGTAATTGCTAAAAGTTTAATAAATGACAAAAACTGGACTAATTGCCTCATTTGTTCATTGAATGTGATGATATTCATAACAGTCATGAAATAGGATGAAATATTTCATAAAGCATAGGAGCTACGGTTTGTTAAATTTTAGCAAACTGTGTCTCCTATGGTGGCAAATGTGTAAAATTTAATTATTGTCCAATATAAAAGAGAAATTCATTTAGCCCTCTCTTGTATCTTGACAGAACTGACAGAAACCAAATAGGTTATAGATTTAGATTGAGGGACAATGCATATTTTACATATCGGCAATATTCTCAGCTTTAATTTATGCTATATTTTATTGAAATCAGATAAGAAATAAGGGCGCTACAATCATTTTTGTGACAGATACAACAATTGGAACAGTATGGTTTTGTGGACATGACTCAATGCATAGTAATGGCAACTGCAGATGCGCGTCACTAGCTATAGTGGATAATAGACGCAGTCCAATCTAGTAATATATATTGATGGGTTGAGTTTGGAGTTATGGTAAGCGGTAAATAGCTTGTACTTGTGTAGCACTTTATCGAGTACAGAGGACCCCCAAAGTGCTTTATACTACATTCAGTCATTCACCCATTCACACACATTCACGTACTGATGGTTGCAAGGTACTGGATGTAACCACAGCAGTCTGACAGGAGTGAGGCTGCCATATACCGGCACCACCAGGCCCTTTGACCACTACCAGCAGGCAAGGCAGGTGAAGTGTCTTGGCCAAGGACAGAACACATGAGACGGACAAAGTGGGGGCTCAAACTGGCAACCCACCGGTTACAGAATGGACTGCTACTAATTGAGCCACAGATGCCCGTAGTTATAGTAGAAGTTTAATGCCAAATCTGCTGTAACCATTCCAAGACCAGATGTGTTTCAGATCTTTGTTGGTGGCGACGGTGGTAGGAGTAATCGGTGGTTTACTGGTTAGAACCCCTGCTCCATCTGCTTCAGTCATTGTGTCCTTGGGCAATGCACTTCACCCGGCTTACCTGCTGGTGGTTGGATGGCAACCTCGCTTTTGTGGCTGCAATCCAGTAGCTTGCCACCATCAGGGTGAGTTTGCATGTGAATGGGTGAATGACTAAATGTAGTGTGAAAGTTGTTTCTCTCCATGTAGTCTGGGTTCCTCCTTCAGTCCAAAATGTGCATGTTTTTAGTTTAATTGATCTTTCTAATTTTCACTTAGGTTTGAGTGTACACAAACATGGTTGTCTGTCTGTGCATCTCTGTGTTGCTCTGGGATGGACTAGCAACCTATCCACAGTGTATCCTGCCTTTTGCCCAATGACAGCTGGACATGAGCACCAATTCAGTGGGGATGGATGGATGGATGGATGAATGGCATAATTTTTATTTATTTAGACAAAATGCATATAAGACACTTATTAAAATACAGTTCAAGATTAACATGTCTTACATTGAGGTTTTTGTAATTTAGTGTCCAAATGCATGCCATTTAGTTGCTCTGTGGACCAAACATTTACGGTTAAATGATGTGCACCCGGGCAGCTTTTGAATTATTCAGTAAAAAAAATTACACAACTTGTTACAATGTCATATTACAATTAGAATCAAATTAAAATGAGAAGCAATTTCAAACAAAAACGGGATTCATCGCCAATAAGCTATGGACCTCATGATTAATGATGTTTCCTTCATGTCAGTAAAGCTTGTGGTCCAAAAACTGAACTCTATCTAATTACACCTCTTGCCTTGGAAGTATGTTTGGAGCGTTTCCAGGATTGCAGCACTCAGAAAATTACTCATAAACTGCACTTTGTGCTCAGCTCACTGATGAGCTCCATTCACACATTATTAGTTTGCTGATGGCGTGACGGAAAAGGGTCTAATCACAGACTGTAATGACCTATCACTTTAGGATTAGACACCTTAAAGTGTGGGATGAGCATCAGCAGACAAATTCAGCTCTATCCAACCAGATCGAAAAATTGTCCAAAGTTGGCATTCCTCATATGATGATGCACATCAGATGAAGGTCCACATCAAACTTACTCTCGTAACTGAAGAGTCTACATTTGGATGGGACAAGAACTTGCAAAGGGTGGGAGACTATAACGTTCTTCATTTTTTAATTTTTCAACTACAGTTTCATGTTCAGCGTTACCCCCGAAAACTTTCTAAGCCTGGTGGTAGGGGTGCTTGGTCAGTCCACCAGCAATCCACCATGTTTTAGAGTTTAAAAAATGTGTAAAATTGGCAGGAAATTTAAAAATATGACTAGGCAGTCATGTGTTATTATGCGGAAGACAAACACAAAAAATTACAATTAAAATAAATAAATATCTTTTATTTGCACTTCAGTCAAATTATAATTACGAAACTAGCCAGTGAATCTTAAAATAGGCTATGTAATGGTGGTCACATTTAAAATTAAAATAAATTTAAAAATATTATTTAAAATGGACAATGATGAGTCCATTTTATTAAGAAAAGTAAAAAGAATATTTAATTTGTTTATTTTTACAATTTTACACAGTTTTTGTTATTTAGTTTAATATTTAAATATTCTTAATACTCAATCTAATGTATTAAGTATTCTAGTGTTTTCCTAAATCCTACCATTTTCTTTAAAGGTGCACCACCTTTCACTCAACATGGATGATTTGGAAGGTGCTCTTGCAGAGCAGGTTCACCTGTACCAGCATTTGTATGAGGGCTGAGTTGATGTCTACACTGGTGCGAAATGAGCCCCCACATAAAGGCCAGTACAGGCGAGGTACCTTCCCAATCGTCCATGTTGATTGAAAGGTGGCACGCCCAATCCGCAACGAGTTATAAAATTTTGAGGTACACAACCAGGGGCCGTAACAATGGGTCATACCCGCCCAGACGTCGGGATTCGGGCGCATACCTTCTTGCCTTGTTTAATCTGTCAAGTGTAATGGGCTCGACAAACAGGGAGTGATTGGCGAAAGTTGTAGCCACCCAGGGTGAAACCCAATATCTGGACACGATAGTGACGGCAGTGACAAAAGTTGAACATTTTTCAACTTTCTTGTGTCATGTCGCAAGACCGCATATGCACATCTACGTGTACAAGCTCAAAATGTCACATGCATGAAGTCTCCCAGTTGCTTGGAAAGTTCCATAGGAAATGAATGGAGAGGGAGCGACATTGCCTCCAGTAGATTGAGCCCTTGAACCTTTGATTGATGGAAACATTCACCGAAAGCAGGAGCAAGATATCTGACTCTGGTTATATGTATGGGGTTTTACTGTATATATTTTTGATGTTTTCTCTAAGGTTTTACTTACTTTTTTTTTTTTTTTTTTTTTTTTGTAATTTAGGCTTCATCTTTGTTTAAAAATTGACATGTTGAAATATGCTGTGGTATGTCTGTATACTTGAAGCCAGATTAAAATACTTTTATACACTTGCAAAGGCCAGATTATTTATATATTAAAACTAAATTTGATCGGATTTGGTTTCCTTTTTCAGGAGTGTATTTTCAGGGAAAACCACCCAAACAGACAACACATCCCTTTTTACTGAAAGAATATTATAATAAACCAGGAACTCATCATTATTATCCCAATCAAGGTTCAAACAAGAATGAAAATGTTTGTGGAAATGTGTGTATCTAATGAAGTTACATTAATCCTGAAACTGTAGTAATGAAACTATTATGGTAACTAGAGTAGTAAAGAGGCAGAAAATTTCCAGTAAGTTTAAGTTAAGTTAGGGAATGTTAGAAATGTTCCCTATCTGGAATAGAATAGCTTAGATATGCTCGTCTGCTTGCTGAAAATCTGATTCTTTTAGTCAAGATTATACTAAAATACATTTCATCAACTATATCTACAACCTGTGTTTACGGCAAACTTTCAATTTTTTTATGTTTCAGCTTTATCCCTGTTTATTCCCAAAAATTCCCTTGGAGAGCTTCCAGCTACAAAAATCCCAGGAATCTGTGAAACTAATAGTGGCAGAATAGGGAAGCACAGAGATTTCAATGAAATAAGTTCAATGAATAGCATTTTTTTCTGAATCATTTTTATTATGGATTTACATAATTTATTCTTTCTCCCTTGTTCCCCTTTGACCTTAATGCCCCTGGGCAATTGCCCACATTACCTTTTAGATAGATGCAGGCTAGCCAGAAACAGGAATACCACAGTTTCTAAAGGGTGCTCATTGGGTCCTTCTCTAGACACTCTGACCCGCTGTCCCTCCAATGGACTTATGGCACTTTCATGTCAGCAACGTTTGCTCCTCTTAATGGACCTCTTAATGGAGTTGGTTTCTTTGAAAAGTCCACCTCATTTGGACAGGTGTGACGGCTTATCTTAACTCTTGTGCAAAACAACTGAAGACTGGTGCACTTCACTAGTGAACCAAAGGGATGACGTGATTTATGAGTTCTGGGTGTATGTTTGATCTTAAAACAAAATCCTTGCTAATCCTTGAAATCACGCTGCACATGTCATAGCCTTTCTATTTCTGCCATCTTCTTCTTTACTGCTGCATTTGCCTCATGTCCACAGAGCAACATGATGGACAGCTCACCGGTTTGCCTGCTGATCATACTGGTAAACTTCTTGACATAGTGCCCCAAACCAGCAACTATAATTAGTGCATGACATTATAAAGGCAATTTGGTCCACTCTTAAGAGTGCGGTGAGAACATGAAATAACCAAATGAAAATGAGGAATTTTTTGGGAACCACTGGACAAGTACAAGGAGTAGAATGATTTATCTCTGTGTTTAAATATTGTTTCTGTCTCATACACCATACATTCTTTGTGAAATGAGACAATGAAATTGTGGGATTAAAGATGCATTCACACCAGCCCTCTTTAGTCCACTTTAATCAAACTCTAGTTCGATTGCCTCGAAAGTCTGGTGTGTTTGGGGAGGTGTGAATGCACAAACAAACTCTGATGCACCAAAAAAGCGAACTCTGGGCCGCCTAAAAACCTAAGTCTCGGTTCAGTTGAAGTGAACCCCGGTGCGGTTCGAATGCATATGTGAATGCCAAGCGGACCGGAGACCGTTCCAAGAGTAGAAAACGGAGTATAGCGTAGGGCGTTCTGGGTTAATGCAACCAAAACAAACGCACAAGTCTAGCGCTAGTGGGAGAAATGACTCGTGGTCTTTTCCAAAGACAAAAGAGAAATCCTACAACTGCTAAAATCTGATGCCATGCCATTTTTTTTTACATTTCGTGAAGAAGGAAGTGGCACTCAGTGTCTTCTACAGAGGTTTTTGCGTTGTTGACTTCAGTGGTTCTTGGTAAACAGGTTGCTCAAAACGTTTGGTTTGTTTGATACTGCAGTGTGAAAGCAAACCACACCAGCAGAAAATGTAACAAATATTGCAATTTTGGTACCCAATCAAATTAAGTCTACCAGATTATCAGGTGTGAAAATATGTTAAGTTGTTCTTCAATGATCCCTTTATGATGTGTATCCAGAAATATCCTAATTTGTAAAATTCAGCTCTGGTTTGTGTTGCAGCTGGAAATATATGTCAGTCTGTATGAGTGGTTTCCCTCAGGGATTTCTGTACCATGACACTGGCATGGCCTCTTAGAATATCTGTCAAGTCAACACATCAGTGCATCCCCTAGTTCCCACGGTTGAATACTGCTGCTGGAAGAAAATAAGCAAGCTTTAGGCCCTCATAATGCAATCTGGAGCCCCTCAGCATTACTTTATTATCGATGGAAAAATTACATTCTTAAGGCTGACATAACATGTAAAATAATCAAGGAATACCCCTTTTTAATAATAGGTCTGGTGAAAAAAAGGTTCTGATTAGTATTTTAGCAAATGCTGAATCCTTCAGAATCAACTCAATGTTTCCAGGAGAATATTAAATCTCTAACAACAGCCACAACCCCATCTAAACCTACTTTAACCCTGGTGTGTCCCTGGTGTGGGAGGCGAACACTGAGGAGCTAAGCATGGGTTAAGTTTCCAACTGGAGCTTGGCAGGCTGATAAATGGCGTTTCTGGTCACCTTTGTTGCTCGGCAGGATTAGATAAGACATCACCTAAGATCTGTCATTGAACATCTAAGCGCCAGGGGCTCAGTATAAAGCTACCCGAGATGGTGTGGTGCAATGCAGCAGCCAAATGAAATGTGTCCTAACTAACTTTGTGTGCAGTCAGATGATGAGGCACAAACTCCTTGAGGCTATGAATCCGTCTATGTGTGAAACTAAAGAGAGAATTCTCAGTATTCAGCAGTTTTTGGACAACAGCAGATGTAAATGTATTTTTTATATGCATATATTGAGTTAAGTAAATGAATTTGAGTATAAAGTGAGACGAGACATTTAGGAAGTTTTTATTTCAGATTTCTAAATTCTTGATGTGCATCACTCAGCAGGGAGTAATTAGGCCTACCTTGTGTGGTACTTGCAATCCAATAGCATTTCAAGAAGCATTGAGCCTAGGTATTTCAGCTTCCTGAGCTGCATATTCTTTTGAATGTTTTAGATATGCTGCATGACAAAATTTATAAACAGGAGAATTTTCAGCGAATTATTTCAAGTTAATTTTCCACAGAAAAAAATCTGCAAATACTAAACCGTGAATAGGCAGGGCTCCACTGTATGCCGTTTTATACAGTGTATGTAAACATTTGGTTTCAACCATGTTGTGTTGCATGACATTCAATGTTTTAGTTGACTAATTCTGTTTCTTGTCAGTCATACAAATACATTGGCTTTTTAAATCCTGAAATCATAGTTTTAACAGACATATTTGCATAATAAAGCATGTGCAGCTACCTTGTTAATTATTATAAGACACAAATCACTGAGCGGTTTCCATAGTTTTGTCATGTGTGAGTGATTCAAGAATTGTAAACAGGAGGTGAATAGTCTTTCTATCAATTAAAAGTTTTCTGTGCTGGTAGTTAGGTTGAAATTGTTAATTTTCTGTCAGTTCTGTTTATTTTTTTTGTACTTTTTAAACAGAAAAGTAGAATAAACATCCTATAAGATTGACAATTGCATTTTTTTTCCAGAGGTTACATTTAGATACTCCTGCCTGCAATCTTATACAAACTCATATCAGCCAGCACAATTCTTTTACGTGAATGCTTCATGTCTCAAACCAAAGGATGGTTTCTAAGATATGCATCAGGATATGCTTTGTGAGTTTTTGTGGCAGATGGCCACAAAGAAAATAGGAAATCAGCTTGCTGCTCTGCAGTTTTAAGAAAACTTTTAATGATGTAGAGAAAATGCATAATGGTGCATAACAGGCAGCCAGGTCTGTGTATAATCCCCCTCCTATCCCTTCTCTGTGACTGTCGGTCTCACTATCTCTTTTTTCATGTTTTTACTCCCTTTTTCCCGTCTTTTAACATTCTTATCCAACTGTGCCAAGAGTTTCAAAGTTGAGTCTTGATAGAGGCTCAGAATATGAAAGATTTGCCTCTTCTCTTGACATTTCACTATTCATGATTAGTTAGCCGTTCTTCTTCTTATGGAAATGGCCATTAATAATGACATTTCCAAGTCTTTCACTGCAGTTTCAGATATAGGTGCAAAACCAGCCCAAATGTCCAATCTTTTTATTTTATTTTATTTTATTTTTTTGTATACCAACTTATTTAGCACTTTCCTGTTAGAGGAAACCCCATTTAATCCCACCATTTTAATCCTTTCTGGCTCCCTGTAGCTCAGAGAATAGACTTTAAAGACTTTAAAATACTTCTGTTAGTTTATGAATCACTGAACGGCTTAGCAACAAAATAAATTAAGGATCTGTTGTCATTGTATCAAAACTTCCAGACCACTCAGGTCTTCTGGTTCTAGTCTACTCTGCATCCCCAGAACCAGAATCAAACATGGAGAAGCAGCCTTCAGTTTTTATCCACTGCTAATCTGGAACAAACTTCCAGAAAACTGCAAAACAGCCGACACACTGAGTTCCTTTAAATCAAGGCTGAAAACCCGCCTGTTTAGAGTTGCCTTTGATCAGTAGTAAGTGGAACATTGAACTATATTTTCTTGATGATCCTAATGATTTTGATGCATTATTTGCTCGATGATTTGATAATTGTCATGTATTTGCTTGATGATTTTGATGATTTGCTGTATACTTGATTGATGTTTTTTATGATGTGAAGCACTTTGAACTGCCTTGCTGTTGAAATGTGCTATACAGATAAACTTGACTTGACTTTCCCATAAAAAGCCAAGTTAATATAGTTTATGGTCAGTTCATTGTCATGGCAGTTCCCTTTACATCCAGTTGTGTTGTTGTGATTGGGGTTATTATAAGTTAAACCTTCTGATATGATTTTAACTATCAGCGAAAACTCTGTTGAATCAGCAGTCTACGCAGAGGAGAAATGATTTTCAAGCAGTCGTGCAGTCATGGCCTGCTCACACTATCCAGATACGTTCATAAATCACATCCATAACCTATGCACAGAAAAATGCAGCAGATGCAGGCCCATATACACTCATACAGTTGCCTGGTACATGTTCTAGGAGTTTAGGCACACTTATTTGGGTTTGTCATGTGCTGATTCTGAAATTAAGATAGGCAAGCAGCCAATTTTAGATTTGTGCCTCTATGCACCACAAATCTGGAACAAACTTCTGCAAAACAGCCAAATACTGAGTTCCTTTAAATCAAGGCCAAAACCCACCTGTTAGTTGTCTTTGATTAGTAGCAAGTGGAACATTGATCAACATATTTGATGTGCATTTGCTTGATGATTTTGATGTGTATTTGTAAAATGTAATGTTTCTTACTCATATAATTGGTGACTGCATGATGTTTTTATGATGTAAAGCACTTTGAAGTGCCTTGCTGCTGAAACGTGCTATACAAACAAACTTGACTTAAACTTGACTTATGTACGTGTTTGAACCTGTATATGTACTTTTGATCCTTTGGGAACTAGAGAAACACAAATTCTACCTTGTCCACCTAATTCTTGTGTTCAAAATTCATTGAAGTTGTTTTTCTAAAATCACTGTACCTTAAAAAACACCTCAAACAAATCATTGAAAAGCCAATATGATTTTGGCATTCATTGCAGAATGAGCTTCCATCTGGATAAACTCTGTCAGTCAGAGCAAATCCTTAACTTATATGCAAAAGAGTGAAAGAGACAAGAGCCATAATTCTCACTTTCTTGACTCTAACAGGTGAAGATAGGCTTGAAAACAGCAGAATGAAAAATCTACATGTAGAACCCAGGTTGGTAAACATGTAGCAGGTGTTTGCCTTTTTTATTTATTTATTTGACTAATTTCATATAATTTTGTCAATCTTCCTTAGCTCCTTTAAAAATGTTAAAATGCAGTGCATGAAAAAACAGCCACATGCACTTTACAACCAACATTACAACTAAATTATCAAATACAATATACTCATTATTTTCGCTACACTCTTAGCAATGATGCCCCCTCCAAACAGAAGTGAACAAAAGGATCCTAAATGTATTTGTTCTTTCTGAAATTTAAAGAAAACGATTGATTTACATATAACTCAGGACATTTGAAGCAAACACAAGTTGATTTTTTTGATAAAAGCTTTGATCAAAACTCTAAACAATGTAAGTTGATATTTCCTGGTTTTGAAGAATGAAGGATGTTTATCATTATTGGAAACCTCCCTGAGCATTTGACATTCACATCCTTAAGAGAAGTAAAGTGTCAGCAGAGCAGAGGTTTAGATTAAAAGCAATGAATGCACACTACATTAAACATCAGCTTCATGCCTTGCAGGTCTAGAGATCCACTGAGTACAAATGAAGGGCAGCAACACATGATTTAAATATTAACAGCTGCTCTTATGCAGAGGGAGCTGCTAAACAACCCAGTTCTTAGTGTGGGATATCCCCCCTTGATGTTCACACACTCAAATAAATACACACACACACACACACATACACGCATACTGAGCTGCCAGATTGCATGTATGTAATAATGGCTGTGAGGGTTTACCAACTGCAGGAGATTGTCCAGCTGCTCTGGGTTTTCTGTGTGAATGTTCCACTCTTAATTTTTTATGAAATTGACTCAAATTTTGAAGGTTTTTGATCTACTTCTGTTGTTCTGAGTTAAAGTAATAATTTCATTAGTTTCATTAGGTTAGATTACACAAGGGTGAACTCTGTTTAGTCATTAGCAACCATCAGCCAAATTCTGAAGGTAATTGATCACACTCAAAAAAAGGGGCCTGAATATTTTTGCACATCACACTCAGTTTTTATTTGTAAAAAATGTTTTGAATTATGTATAATTTTCTGTCTACTTCACAGTTGTATACCACTTTGTGTTGGTCTTTCACATAAAATTCCAATGGAATACATTTATATTTGAGGTTGTAATGTGACAAAATATGGAAAAGTTCAAGGGGTATGAATACTTTTGTGAGCCACTGTACTTACTTTACATGGCTGCAAAAGTCAACAGATCTGTTGCATGGTGAGTTAAGAAGAATGCAAATAAAAGTAGCACGCAACCATGTTGCTAAAATTGCAGACGCATTCATTCAAAGGCAAAAACAGAACAGAAGTGATTTAAGGCCAACACAAAGTAGTGCATAATTCTGAAGTGCAAGTAAAGCATAGTGTTTAAAATGGTTTAACAAAATAACAATGAGAAGTGTGGTATGCATTTGTATTCAGTTGAATTCTAGGATACCCCTAATTAAAACCCAGTGCAACCAATTTACCTGAGAAGTCATGCAATTAGTAAATAGAGTCCACTGGTGTATAATTTACTCTCAGCATAAAACTGTTCTGTGAAGGCCTCAGAGGTTTATTAGAGAACATTAAGAAACAAACAGCATCGTTAGGAGTGAGAAACACAGCAGACAGGTCAGGGAAAAAGTTAGGGAGAAGTTTAAAGCTTCCCAAATTTGAATTTTTTTTAGAATGACCCAGTCAAAGTACAGACTTAAATCCAATTGAGGCGATACTTAAAAACTGATGTACAGAGATGCTCTCTATTCAGTTTGACTGAGCAAGCAGAGATATCTCCCATAGATCTTGTAGCTGCTGTGGCAGAATGTGGTTCTATAAAGAACTGGCTAAGGTCAAGTCAAGTCAAGTTTATTTGTATAGCACATTTCAGCAGCAAGGTAGTTCAAAGTGTTTTGCATGATAAAAACATAATAAAGTAACCAATTATAAAACAGCAATAAACATTATATTTTGTAAAATATCATCAATCATCAAGCAAATATACATCAAATATATTGATAATTTTTCCAGTTTTTATTAATCAAAGGCAACTCTAAACAGGTGGGGTTTTAGCCTCGATTTAAAAGAACTCAGTGTTTCAGCTGCTTTGCAGTTTTCTGGGTATTTGTTCCAGATTTGTATAGTAGACCAGAACCAGAAAACCTGAGTGGTCTGAAAGGTTGATACAACAACAGATCTTTAATGTATTTTGCTGCTAAGCCATTCAGTTATTTATAAACTAACAAAAATATTTTAAAGTCTATTTTCTGGACTACAGGGAGCCAGTGTGAGGACGGGTTGATGTGCTCATTTTCCTAGTTTTAGTGAGAGCGTGAGCAGCAGCGTTCTGGATTAGCTGCAGCCGTCTTATTGACTTTTTAGGCAGACCTGTGAAGACACTGTCGCAGTAATCAGTGCGACTAAAGATAAACCCATTGATTAGTTTCTCAAGATTGCATTAGTCCTTTAATTCTAGAAATGTTCTTCATTTGGGTTGAGGTTCTGAATGGAAATGCACAGAACGTTTTCAGGTTTTATTTATAGACTTCACAATTATGCACAACCTTTTGGTGGTCTGTCACATAAAATCCCAATATGATATGTTTAAGTTTGATGTTATAATGTGACATAATGTGGAAAAGTTCAAGGGTTTTTGATGCCGTTTCACTGGTTTTCACGTTGCTACTGCATCCTTTTGTTTCCTCGAATATTAAACTGCCATAACACAGAGGCTGACTTGATGCCTGGACTAGACACTAATGCATACTGCACTCCCAAAGCAAACATGAATTTCAATACTGGACAAACACCTGTTCAAATGGTGCAAAAAAAAAAAAAAAAAAAAAAAAAAAAAAAAAAAAAAAAAAACTTCCTGGAAACACACACCTGGTCAGCTGACAGAAGTTTGGTGAAAGCTTAATGCAAAACTCATCTGTCACTTTCCTCCCCCTCTTTGTTCCACTTCCAGCGTTTCCACTGCAGCCTTCACAGAGCGGCGCCGCGGGGCGACAGCACAACACATCACTTACATGAAGGAGCATCAATCACCGCGGCGCAAGTCACGTCCCATAATTAGATTTCGGGGATGCTGTCCTGCTTCCCTGCGAATCAATCCGCCCCGCGAGGAACCGAGGACGCTACACTACGACGACTGCACGGAACAGCGGCTCCTGATGGATCTGCTTTGCGCACCTTCCTGCAGACCCAGTGGAACCGCAGGTGCTGCCTTCAACCCCTCCTTCAACACCCGAAGTGTATGAACCCCGCGTGCTTCATATTAATAGAAACTTTTACGGGTTCAGTAACCATGAGATTAAATGCGTGGCACAGAATAAACACAAAAAACACGAAAGAACGATCAAATATTTGCGATGAACAGCGAGAAAAGTTCTAACCAACTTTCCTGTCAATCATCCCCAACCATGATACCTCCTAATTTTACAGCCACTTTCAAATGATAAGTTAGCGTCTTTAAAAGAGGTTATATCCAGATGGATATGTTTATGGATAATAAATGTGCATAAAAAAGTACGGTTTGGTCAAAATTTTGCAGTGGAGGGAAATGAGTTCATGGATGCGGATATTAATAATAATAAAAATAAATTAAAAAAAAAGATAGACGCGTCCTTACTTACAATTTACAGGAAGCCAGAAAGCATCGCAGCGAGTCCGATGAGTCCGACGGCTCCGTTCCCTTATTTCCTCCTCACTTACACGGATACTGAGGGAGCAGACATCGCACCCAAATCTCTGCTTTCTGGTCTTATGCGATGCAGCGGATTTTTCTGCTGCAGTCCAAGAAAACAGAGAGAGGCTGCGGGGGAAGCGTGAGTGCGATGGGAGGGAGAGAAGAGAAGGAGGGAGGGAGACAGGGAGGGATAGGGAGCTGTAGTTGTAGTGGACAGGCTGAGATCAGTATCAGCAGGTCTGCGTCCCTTTAATGCACTTCAATACCCTCTGACAAGAGCCATTGGATGATTTGGATTACATGCTGGCAGAGGAGAGGAACCTGGAGAAAGGAGTGTGGATTTTTGCATGAAGTTTACTGTAACTTCACCTGAAAATCGGTGTGTCACTGTGATAGAAAAAAACCTGCTTCCCTATTGCTTATAACTCTGCGAAATTATTATTATTATTCATTTATTTCTTCCTCGGGGGAGAAGTAAGAAGTAGCTGTGTGACAGCTCAGCATAGATAACTGTTATAAATAACTATTAAGTTAAAAAAAAATACATGTTTTCATTTTTTTAGAAGAAAATGTTTTTTTAGATAAAAAAAAAAAAAAAAAGTCCAAATGTGTGGCATGCCTCAATCCCCCTGAGTCAATATCTATGAGCTTTGTTCCATCTTTACAAAATCTGTCCTCCCATCAGCTCTGATCAGCTTCTCTATCCCTCCTGAAGGAAAGCATGATGCTGCATGCTCATTGATGGAGAGTGTTAGTTTTCCTCTACCCACTGTTCAGTTTTGGTCTCATCTGATCCCAACACCTTCTTCTACATGTTTGCTGGAACTCCTGTGTGATTTGTGGTAAATTGCAAACTTCTTTAGTTTTGTCTCAACAGTAATTATCTTGCTGCTCATCCATAAAGACCAGACTTGCCGTGTTTGCTTAGATGGACAGCCATGTCTTAGTAGGTTTACAGTCTTACAGTCTTACAACCCTCCTTTAAAGAGGGGTATTATGTATTTTCCAAGTACAAAGTACCATTTTATAGCACAATTAAGTAACTATGTTACCTTTAGTTGTTATGAAAATGCTGTATATATATCAAAAATAACCTAAAAGAAATTTGACTTTGCACCTTGGCTGTATCTACCATCTTGAAATTGGCCTCTCTCTTTAAGAAGCTCTAACCATTTCCGACACTACCCCTTCAGTACGTCATCACAACAGTGTTCCTCCATTATGCCGTTTACAACCGTTCTTGGGAGTGTTGGACTGAGAAGTAGTTGGTATGATAAGCTCAACAGATGCGCAGCTCAACCAGGTGTTTGTTAATTGCTGCTGCCATGAGTCTGGTGGAGCTGTGTGGGGAAGACACCAGGGAAGGGTGTTCTGTGAGGCAGGAGCTCAGCTGGGGACTACAGCTCCAAGGCAAAGCTCAGGGTAAATAGGCTGTGCACTGTATGAGCAGGCGCTTAAGCAACCCCGAATGGCTGCAAGGATTTCCCAAATATGCATGAATGAGTCAAAGCCACATTCTAGGAATGTTTTTGATGAGGGAATAACATTGTAATATGATATAAAGCTCCAAAAAGTCAATTTTACATAACACCCCTCTTTAAATTTCCCTACAACTTTCTGCCTGACCTGTCTGCTGTTTTCCTTGATGTTCATGATGCTTTCGTACACTAATGTTCTTTAATAAACCTCTGCTGCCAGAAACAGAACAGCTGGATTTACACTGAGGTTAACGGACATTTGGGTTTTTTTTTTTTTTTACTAATTAGGTAACACGAAGACAGTTGATGACACTGGACTTTTTTTTTTGGGTATCATAGTAAAATAGTTCGATACACAGCCATGCCATACTTTCCATATATACATATTTTTTTTAAAAACTACTTATCATTTACCTTCTATCACAATTATGCACAACTAAATAAAATACATTGTGTTTTGTGGTCGTAATGCGACAAAAAACAAAACAAATATAAAAACTTACTACAGAGAGGATATGTAAACTTTGTCAGGAGAAGCCACCAGCTGGGATTAGAACCTATTCTGGTGAGTTCCCTCAAATATTCTAACATAAATCATATTTGTTTGTGTATAAAACCTATTGTATGGTTATGTATTGATTAATGATATGGGTTTTCAACACCAGAGGGGAGTTTCAAGCAGCAGTCCAATCACTGGACAATTTTGGCTTATTTAGTTTTCAGTTTGTCACTGTCAACATTTGTATGTGGAACATCCAGTATGATATGTAGCTGCTTCATCATGTTGTAGCTGTTCAGTCATTGCCAGTGATAGCAGTGTTCTGGCCTAATGTAGCTTTGATTGCAGATATTTCCCTCTCAAATAGCATTTTAAATCCAAACATGAGGGAAAATCGAATTAGATTTTGTTGAGGTATTGTTAGGATGAATAAACTAGAGTTGCTGGTGATGGATAAAGACTATGAAAAATGTTGGTCTGCACTAAAACTTTTTCATCCTAATCATTGTATGCTGCAATCTTCTGCAAACCTCTAATTAGACCAGTCTTTCTGGAATAAAACCACACCTGTTCTGGGTTTAGTTGGATGAGTTATATAGAGTTTAATTGATTTCTATTTATATGCTCCAGAGAGCACATAATATAGTGCATTAAAACAAAGAGGGGTTGTTGGAGAGGTCTGCTTCTAAATGCATCAGGGTGGGCTGCTTTGTTTTCCTTCTAATTATACAGTACAGCCAACCTCCAGCTCATTCCTCCCACACTAACACAACTTTGAAAAATGCATTCTTAGAACAAAATGGCTGCTTGTTTTTTGCCACAACTTTCAAATCTGAGAGACCCATAATTACCCTGGTACCTCTATGTGTGCAGTATACCTGGGCATAATGCTGAACTGCTACATTGTTTCTAATATGCTCACTGGCATCTTTTTTGAGAAAGAAAAAAAATGCTCTTTGAACAGGTTGCATTTTTAAATGTAAGCTTCAGAAGTTAGGTTGCTGTCACAGAGTTTCCTGCTTTACGACGAATGTTATTGTATGGAAAACACTTGTTATGCAGTTCTAAATGTGACAAAATGAAACAGATTTTATGCTGTATCTTTTTCTATCGTGTATTCAAAGAATTTGTGTCACTTTTGATTTGTCTTTTTTTTTTTTTTTTTTTTTTTGATGGTTTGAATAGTGCCTAATGTCTGCTGGGAACAAGAGTGGGGAAAAACACACTGTTCCATTGCATCAGGATGGGGCATGTAGCATGTAACTTTTTATATCTAAGGATCCACTCAACCCTTGGAAAGAAATTTCAGTGTTCTGTTAATGAATTGAGTGGTCTGATCGCTTTAGTCAGATTAATCAGAAAGTAGGTCATACCTTCAGGTTCATTTTCAGTTTCAAGCATCTGGCATCCTGAGATGGATAAATTTTCATTCCTGGGCATAGCATTGAACAAGATTAAGTAATGTTATTCGTGTTATTATTATCTGCCTTCTCGTCCATCATCAGTGCCTGACTTCATGAGTGTTCTGCTGGAACGATGGTCAAATGAACACACTCACAACCTTGTATGCAGCCTGCTACAGTGTGCTTGTAAGAAAATGGCAATAACATCAAAGAAAAAATTTACTCTACAAGCCAATAGGTGTTGCAGCAAAAGATGCTCCTATTTTTATGCTTCAAATGAGCTGAAGATAGGGGTGTGTGGGTATTTTTACTTCCACTGTTGCTTCAACAGGTCTAAAATAAATAGAGCAACAGAATGGATAGATGTTCCAAGTACAAAAGAACACTGTAAAACTTTACTGGCCTCAGTAACGTAATTCTCAAATATGCCATTTTAGCAAATCATACTCATGAAAACAAAACTGTTTTGACTCTGACACTATTACGTAGCCCCATCTTTGGCTTCTACAGTATATCCAGCCTTTCAGAAAAGTGTGTGATAAACCAGGCAGGCATTGAGATAACATGGATGTCATTAAAGGAGCAAGATAAATGGCCTCTGGATGAGCATATCTGCTTACTGCAAGGTTAATTACCTTTCTTAACACAAGGTATAAAGGGTTGAAAAGAAGAAGAGGAAGAGAGGCTGGATCAAGGGGTGTTAATATTTGAGGAGAACTTCAGAAGCAAAGTATGTATCAGGAATTTTGTCAGACACCACTTTAGAGATCTTTACCACCTGTTTTCTTGTTTTTGTGTTGGTAAGAGTCTGAGATTCACTAAAATCACTTGTTTCCTCTCTTGTCTATTTGTCAAATTTGGCATCATTACATGAATACAGTAAATAAACATGCAGAAACGCTATAAATCGTTATTCATTTTCTGCAACATGGCAAGATCCATGAGAACAGCTTCATTTCCCATAGCCATGTGATCTTTATGCCTCGCACAGCCAAAACCCCAAGTGCATATATTTTTGTCTTTCAACCTTTATCAAATGCCAAAGACTCAAGTCATATTGTTCCTTATGCAAAAGAGAATAAATTATTTTCGATTTCATTGTTTTGGTGTTGAAAGAATTCAGTTTTAGATCATTTATTTTGTAAGCGAAGAGTTCTTAAAAGATAACATTCATTACTTACAGATTATTGCACATGGTAGTGCACGGGACAGAGACATCCAAAGTGATGTGGAAGGACATGTACTTACAAACAACAATTAATAAACATAGGGAGCCAGTTCAAGCCAATAAATCATAACTACAAAACAATGTGCAAACTGAAAAATATAACTCACCACAAAGAAATTTCCAGTCATTTAAAGGGGCAGTATTATGTGTTTGTATTATGTGTTTTCAAGGCATATAGAATCATTTTGTAGCACTATCAAGTAACTACATTACCTTCAGTTGTTACAAAAATGCCATATATATCGACTATGACTTAAAAGAAATTTGATTTTGTAATTTAACACCTTGAAATTGGGCCCCTGTCTCTTTAAGAAACTCCTGCTCTTTCTGAAACTTCGCCTTCAGCAAGTCATCACAACATCTAACCCTTTTACAACGTTTTTATCAATGTTGCATTGAGACATACCGCATTTAATGAGCTCAGTTCATGGGCAGTTCCACCAGGTGTTTGCTAATTGCTGCTAGCTAGTCTGAAGTAGCTGAGTGGGGAAGTTGGGGGGAGGGGTGTTCTGTGAGGCAGAAGCTCGGAAGCTTAGAAACTGCAGCTCGAGGGAGGAGCTGCGCCTCAAAGGTCCATCCAGGTGTTTTGCAAAGCTGAATCGTTGCTACAGAAGATTAAAAGATTTCTCAAAAATGCATGAAAAACTCAAAGCAACAGTCCAGGTATGTTTTTGATGGTGGAATAACATTATAATATGATGTAAAGCACAAAAAAGTCGATTTTACATAATACTGCCCCTTGACATTTCCAGTTCTTTGCTAGTTTTTCCCAAATCTCAGTTGCTCTGATTTCAGCAGATTGATCAATTCTTCCACTTCCTGGCGTTGCATCATAATAAGTCCACCCAGCTATTTCTTTAAATCTCAGGAAAAATAGATATCAATATAGGTAGTGAGAGCTGTTTACCAAATGTGTGCACCCATAATGGCAAGCAACTGTTTAAAACATTATCGCAGAAAACAGCTATTTTAAACCAACTTTACTGGTGTAAAGGAAAAGATAATTAAATAAATTATAACACTGGGAAATGGTTGGAGGAATCTTCAACTTTCTATGAAGATGCTTCATACCCTAGTAATCAGGAGAATAGGAAAGTGAGAATGTAGTGAAAAGAAGAGAGGGCAGGTTTCTCAGGTTCATGATCTCACTGGTGAGAACACTGTGGTCAACGCAAACAGCCATGATGTGCCTAAGGTAAAGGATCTTTCTGTGAAATGAAAAATGAAAACTGACTCAGTTTATCCCCTAGGTACTGAACTACCCAGTTGTAAAATGTTTGTGCGATGATATGAAGTCTATGGTGATAACTCAAGGTAAAGATAGAAGTGAAAGTTTGAAGTGATACAATATCAGCAGATTCATGTTTCCTGCAGGAACGTATCAAGCCAACGCATTGTTTACTGTGCAAATTTTTAAAAAATGTTTACATGAGGTTTGCTCAAATATGTTTTACAGCTTTTACCCTAATGAGAAATATCCAGCCTCATGGGATATCAATGTTTCTCAGGAGGCTGTATACACTTTTTTATTAGTAATACAAATTTTTTATACTTATGTCAGTTGTAAGATCCTAATGAGTTAGCCCATCCAACAATCACTAGAAGCATGTTAAATGCCTTTGTCATACAGCTATTTATCTCAAAGATTAAAATCAATATCCTCAGCAACACCAATATTGAAAATTATCAAACACACTCAAACATACCTGAAAAAACAAAAAAATAAATTAATAATAAACAATCTGACAGATTACTGTCTTATTTTGAAGCCATGGCTCATTTCATTTTAAATTTCTACTTTTCTAATCTTCTGTCACCTTTAGCTGTGCTACAGTCCAAAGAGTAGCCTGTAAATGTAAGCAACCAACCTCAGTTCAAGCTAATTTTTGAGTACCTGATTACAAGAAAAACAACCAGTGGAAGACTATAGATGATATATGTGTTCAGATATGGCGGACATGCAAAAAATTCAGTAATTTTACACCTTCATCTATGATGCATCCAGGAATTTGTTGGTTTTATCTGTTGGTCTAGATTGCCCCACATTTGAATTGAGTATGTATAGTGGTATGCACAAGAGCTCATTGTCAACTCAGTGACCACAAAGCAACTAGGACATCTGTCTGCTAAAAATCCCAAATAATCACCTCTTCATCAGCATGCTTGACAGCATACACACCTCATACAATCAAGAATAGAAATGGAGAGAGAATGGTTCACAACCCATACTTTGAGTCATCACCCATCTACCACCATTTTTGCCACCGTTTTGCCAGTGTGAGGTGTCTGAGAAAATATGCTTTGTTTGACAGAACATGGCGGTGTCCATTATGACCTAATCTTTTTACTTTGATTTCATCTGCCAAAAGAAAATAATTGCAGAAGTCTTATGGTTCATTCAGATGCAATTTTGTAAATGTAAGTTGATGTTATATTCTTTCAGCCAAAACTCAAGGGTGGTGCTTCAAGACTGAATCCAGAACCCGTTTCTAAAAAATATCAGTATAAGGGTCCTCAGATCCCATTTACATTGATGCCACAAAGCTAAAATTCGACATATTTTTGTTACATATTCAGTATATATCATATATCTTCGGGGAAGTCACATAACACTTTTGCTGTGTGGACGCCAGCTCAGCCAACTTTCTTTCTGCATTTCAGAAAAATCAACACACATAATTGGGTTCACTTTTTAATGAGGTTCTTCTTTAAAATCAGTAGGTTCATCTTACTTAACATCCTGTCATCACTTTCAAGTTAAACATAGTTACAGAAAAAACAGAAAAATCCTCCATATACTTGTTAATTGGTGATTTTGGATTGGCCTTGGTAACATTTTTGAAGTAGATTAAAATGGAGCAGCAACTCTGGGCATACTATAACCCCACAGAGATGTCATGGTTGCATCACTCCACATGTCATTTATGACATTTATTCTCATTCAGCTTCATATCAAGGTTGAAGAATGCTGATGGTACTTTATGTCAGGTGATGTTGCTCTCCATGCTTTGTAATTCCCTCTGATACCTTTAACAACAGTCACACAAATTGCACAGGCTCACTTTTTACGGAACAGTATCTGAGTTGTTGTCAGAAACAACTCTGCTCCATCCTCCCTCACACACACAGGAGGTGGGC
Source organism: Anableps anableps (assembly GCA_014839685.1). NCBI lineage: Eukaryota > Metazoa > Chordata > Actinopteri > Cyprinodontiformes > Anablepidae > Anableps > Anableps anableps. The sequence continues at coordinate 26,226,321 of CM026081.1, forward strand.
ATGGCATCCCATATTGCATGCTATAATTTGTCATCTTCTATTAGGATGGTGGATAATAGATGGATAGTGACAGTGATGCTAATTGCTTTTTCCCGCTTTGTCAGCCAGAGGTTGGAGGAAGAGGCAGCAGAAGAAGTAGGAGGAAGGGAAACAAGTAAAGGAGAGAGGACTTTAACCACACCTGAGGTTTTCCATGGTGGTAAAATTACACCACAATAAGTAATGCGATCAGGTTTCCTTCTTTATATCTTCTTTTTGCATTGACCATATTTTCTGTTTAAATTAGTGTTTTACGCTACACTGCAGGTCCTAGTGATGACTAGTTTATGTATGAGTTTAACGTATCTCATTAATTAAACTATTGTTAGCAGTATACTATTAAAACACAGTGCCTATAAAAAGTACTCAGCCTCTTGGATGCTTTACCTTTTTCATTGCTTTTACAAATCAATCATGATCAACAAAATTTGGCTTTTTGACTAAAAAGACTCTTAATGTCAAAGTGAAAACTGAGTTATACAAAGTAATGACAGTTCAGTAAAAATGTTTAATATAAAATAAGTGGCTGCAAAATGTTCACCCCTCCAAGTCACTATTTAGAAGATGCACCTTTGGCTGCAGGACTTTTGAACTGGACCCACAACTCTGAGAATGTGCAAGGCGATTGGCACCTTTTCATCAGGATCTGCTTTCTGGTCCGGCTCTGCACAACCGATCCAGCTGAGGTGGGGGTGGGGTGTGTGTGTGTGTGTGTGTGTGTGTGTGTGTGTGTGTGTGGGTGTGTGGGTGTGGGTGTCTGTGTTTGGGTGGGTGTTAGGGTGTGTGTGTTGGGAGGGGGGTGGGTGCAGATGGTTCTCCCTGGCTCTGCCTCTCTCAGGCTGCATTCTAAGGGGTTAGGTTATCCTCTTAGTTATGCTGCTATAGGCTTAGGCCACTGGAAGACGAACTGACCACTTTTCTGCTAATTTCTTCTTCTACTACTTTCCAGTTTGCGTTATTTGCTGTTATTTCAACTGCTAACTTTATGTTTTCTCTCATTTTTTTTCTCTCCATAGAAGCTACACCTGGTCTGTGATACCTTCCTGGAAGGAGGGCATTGGCTGAAATAATGAAATAATGCTGCCAACAAATAAACACTTTCCCTCTCCTGCTATTAACATTTTACTTTTCATTAACATAAAAAGTACTCCTACATTAGCTCTTCTGTTTCTTTTTGTATGTCTGCTCTGTCCACTCAAACCCCCAGTTGGTCATGGGAGATGGCTGTTTGTACTGAGCCAGGTTCTGGTTCTGCTGGATGTTTCTTCCCGTTAAAGGGGAGTTTTTCCTCTCTAATGTTGCTACATGCATGTTCAGTATGAAAGATTGCTGCAAAGTCAGTGATACAATGCAAGCAACTGTCACTATATGTGATCATCAAGGAGGAGTGAATGTTGCAAATCAATGACTAAATCCAATCTGCTGGGTTTTCTTAGATTGAAAACTGTTAATTAATTTAAATAATAAACTGAACTTGACTGCATTGTTTGAGAACTAGGTTCAGTTGGAATGTATGCATAATTGCACTGAAATTACTTTTTTAATAAAATGACTTGAGATGATGTATTGTGAATTGATGCTATATAAATAAAATAAACTGAATTGAATAAGTGAGTGATGACAAACAGAATATTGCAGAAAAGGAAGAAGTGGGTTACCTGGTAGAGGTAGTTTCACAGCAACTCCTGCTTTGAGAATCAGACCATAGCATACTTGTATCCTAGAAGATGTAACTGCAGAGAAAAACAGGTTGTTTGTTTAACAGGAATTGTTTCACCCACAGGACCGCATAGAGGGAATGATTATACACACTGGAAACCAGAAATGATGATACCACAGAGTAATGAAATTCCAGTACTTAGATAAGTCAATGTACACATACCAATCCTCTTTACTGGGCACACCATGGAAGAGACAGAGGTTACAGTATCTACAACCCAATACTCAATGGTCAGGAGAACAGTCGAGGTCAGTAACAAGGCAGGCAGAGAAGGAAGAAGAGATCCTGAATTCGTGAGGCAATAATCAGGGTTCAGAGCCAAAATTAGAGTCACTCATATTACAGACAAAGAGCAGCCAAAGGTGATAGTCAGAAGGCAAAAAAGTAGCTGTGAGCACGATCCAAACAAGGATATGAGACAGAAACGCTCAAAGGCTGGGACAGGGATGTTGACATGCAGTCTGTCACTGAGTGATTATATGGTGTTTATATAGTGTTTATATGGCCAGCAGCAATGCAGCATGAGACATCACAGAAACAGGGAAATCATGACATCAACATGTAGTACATATCCTGTAATTCGATCTGCAGGAGTCTACCACAAGTCCACCAACAAACGCCTGCCAAAGATCATTCTGACAAAGGCAACAAGGTTGGATACCAACAACAAACTGACTACTGTCACTTGCCTCAGCTACCCCTGGGTCCACAACCCATCCCCTGCTGCAGTAACCATAGTAACGCAAGTAAGTCAAGTCAAGTTTATTTGTATAGCACATTTCAGCAACAAGGCAGTTCAAAGTGCTTTACCTCATGAAAACATAAAAACATCATAAACACATAAGTTACTGGTTGTGAAACAGTAACAAACATTACATTTTGTCAAGTGCCATCATTAAAAACATCAAAACATCAATACACATCAACTATGTTGGTCAATATTTCTGTTATTATGGGTCAAAAGCAGTTCTAAATAGGTGGGTTTGTAGCCTTGATTTAAATTAACTCAGTGTTTCAGCTGTTTTGCAGTTTTCTGGAAGTTTGTTCCAGATTTGTGGAGCATAGAAACTGAATGTTTCTAGTAAGGACAAACCAGAGTACTTACCATTCACATAGCAATTCCCAAAATAGCTTCGTTCTTGGAGGAGTCTCATTATATGTACATGAAAGCCTGGATGCATCATCAGGAAAGCAATACCAAATAGCACTGAAGAACGGATGTTGAAGGTGAGAAAGACTGCAGCTTATTATTTATTTTATGTGATGATTTGATTTATAATTATTTGAATAAGATGCTAGTTTGATGATGCATAGTGGAGCTAGTAGACCAGATTCATGTCCATCTAGTATAATGCTATGTTAAAGCAGAGGTTTTTTTTCTGACTCAAGCGCAGAAAACACTCTGAGAATCAATGAGATGTACTTATCTAGATTATTATAACAACTGAGAGTGGACTGATGAATGAAATCACTGACGTTTCCTGTATATAACAGGGAGAGATTATGAAAAGATAGAGATCATGGATTACTAGAGCCCAAAGAAATAATTAAATAAGGATAAGTATTTTGTACTTAACATACTTGTATTACCAGGTGGCTCAAAGGACAGCCTAAAGAATCAGTGGAGGCTGTAGCAGATTGAGATAGGCAAGTGTTGAGATGTGTTGGTTGTGCTTCACTTTTTACTCTAGCAATTAAACCAGAAGCAGGGATCCATGAAGGAAGGTGCTGGTGCTCATTGGGTATTGCAGGTGCTGCTGAGAGACCCAAGAGAGATTCCATGAAAGGCTCGGGGAAACTCTTAAATTAGTGTATCTGGGAGACAAGAGACACAGAATTAGCACATTAAAAAACACTGAGAAACAGGCATTTTTTTTGTGCTTTGTAGGTACAAAATGGTGGCCTGAACTGATGCCTGGAGCTGTTCACTGTGCATTCAGAACCTTAAAAAGATGCAATAAGCTTTTCTGTCAATTTTACCTTTAGTTTTCTAGAGAAGTGAAGCAATGGCAAATGAATTGTGTGTCAAACTTTAGTGCTAAGCTGAATTACTTAAAAACTTGTATCAGGCATGATCTTCAGCTACCTTTAGTTTGGAAAAAAAAGCTTGCCCAAAAGAGCTGTGAATTATTCATTAAAAGTAGCCAAATTGGTCATATTGCTAGCACTTGTGAAGCTTCAATGTTAGTGTCTTCAAATGAATCCTGCTTACCAATAAGGCAATATTTTGAGCTTTCATATGGTTACAAAGTATAAAAATGATGGAGAAGGAAAATTTTCAACAATAATTTAAAAATATCCTTAATTTTTTTTTTAATTGGAGATGTATTTACAATCCTTTACATCAAGTTTGATTTAATTTTCTCCAAAGATTTACATCTCACATTTATCACACCTAAGTCTGACTTTTAATATTCAGTAGGTTTTACCACTGTGATGGTGAAATGTCATGTTAATAGAATCACCTGCCAACAACTGAATAAAACCAATTTCACAGTTAGGTGATATTCAGCAAAACTTAATCATCAGGTCTGCACACCTAAGGGTGAATTATTCAGCACAGAGAGACAGCAGAACTATGAAATATTGACTTCCCATTGAAGGAATTCACCTTTGATTTATTGTCCAAGGCGATCTTGAGGTGTTATAAAAGAAACATGAAAGAGAGAGAGTTAAAGAAGAAACTTTACAAGCATTGCTCAATGGAAAACAAACTGAAGAAGTTCAGGGCAAATGGAAGGCATTTGTCAATCTGCTACTCATTTTCCTGTCTGGCACAGTCCTGTTAAAGAGAATATGGTGTTGGTGTGTGAAAGTGTTAGAGTCACAAGAGTGAATTTGTGCATATATGAAATACAATTACCATGACCAGTTTTACAGACCAGATCCCTTTTAGACACAGGGGATAATCCTATTGTAACAATATTTGGGACATTCTTTAACAACCTCACAGTCACAGTCATGTAGCACCAGCTTAGAGGAACAAGAGATAGTCATTGTCAGTGACTCATTTCTTGGAGAGGCCCTCAGGAGTGTGAATGACATTTATCTTTATCTGACTTTTTCTAAGCAGTGATTGAGCAAAAACTAGATATACACAAACAGAGAGGTGTAATATCAGCATTGCGTTCGTTATCAAAGGTACGCTTTATGGAAGTGAGAGTTCCAGTCATTATACATTGAAATTTATCACTTTACTTTCCAGAGTTTTGCAGGTTTCTTTCCTACAACTGTCAGTGAATATCCCCTGCCTATTCCTGTTTCAGTATTCTTCATTTTTGCAGACTTTTCTGTGAAAACGTAACTCCAAATATGTCACAGAAAAACCACCTATTCACAGATTTTTTTAATAGAGCATGTCTAAAATATTCAAAAGAAAATGCAGCTTGGGAAGCTGAAACACCTAGGCACAATGCCACTTGACACTCCACTGGCTAGCATTTACAAAGCAGCCAATCCAGGTGCTTCAGTTATTTCCCTTGCAGACTGACTGTATCCTCAAGCACAGGTTTCTGTGATAGTGCTAGGATGATTTCCTCAGTGCATATTAATGCATATTAAGGTATGTTTGGTGGTTGAACTATTGAAATAGCTGTTACCTGTTATAAGCGTCTTTTGAAGGGGTCTAAAGTATTCACAGACTTTTGCAATTCGCAGGCAGCTGTGGTGCCAGTACTGACATCCATTGTACCAATTGAGTCCTGGTAGGTCCTGGTATTGAGTCCATGTTTTAATTTTAAACACAAATCAGGTTGTTTTTATAAAATAAATCTGGAAAAACTGAGAATATTAATAAAAATGTAAATAAAACATGTTTTTTCATTACCATGTATTGTATTTGTCACATTTCAAGTTTTTTAATTAAGGATTAAAAATTAGGAGAAAGTCATAGTTGTATGAAATAAATAAATGGATGAAGATTTTTCAGATTAAAAACAGGTCAAAGACCGAAATGAGTCTTAATAGTTTTTGCATTAAATTGTACCAAAGAGGTTGATGAGATTCTACCATTCAATACTTTTTGCTACACATCTGGAGGTTTCACAAAAACACATTACCATTAGTTCTCTTGCTATCAACATCAAAAGAGATGTGTCTTGTTTTTCATAATTAAAGTACATCAGTGGAAAGCTTCCATGCTCACCCCGGGATGTTTATATGTAAATCTGAAAAAAAAATCTGAAGTATTAAAGGCACAAATGTGTTTTAAATCTTTGTATTTATGCTTTACCATATGGTCGTGTGCAATGTTGCTGTTGATAATCTGTTAAGTTTCACAATACAATTCAAACTGAACTTGTGTTGGTGGTAGTGGCCAAGATTCCTGAGGCTATTCTGCAAAGTTCTCTCAAAGTTAATGAGCCAGGGGCTTTGTAAAAAGCTGAAGGGTGTGTTCATGCCAGAAATTGAAAAGATACGTGATCCACGTACACAAGTAGTAGCTATACTAGAGGTGCTTTCAGCCTGCTCACTGCATCTTAGCAAGATTGTATTTACAGTGCTCCTGAAAGCAGAAGCATTATCATTCCTAGCTTTACATGCTGCTGTTTATTTTATTAAAATGCATTGTTAAAATGAAGCAATTTTTAGATATTCTACCCAAGTTAGTGATGATGGCTTAATGTAAATATGTAACAAACACATATTCTGTATGAAAGTCTGCATTGTTGCTTTCAAAATTAAAAAGTGTTACAGAGAATACAGAAAGAATTTTGCATGTGCTTACAGAAAAATAAGAGAAGAAAACATGGGCATAGGGTTAGAAGCAACTTGTGCATAAAAGATAGGAGAATACAGCATTAGAGGGAAATATTGTCAGCTTTGTCTTGTCTTATCCTCTCTTTCCTGACAGATCAGATCTTATTCACATCACACCGGGGATCTCTATATAAAAAATGCAGATGAATGATGAGGGAAAGGAAAAGGGAAAGGTTTCCCCAAGACGGCTTTCTCTCCCACTCGCGCATGTTTGAGACATCAATAAACCATATATGACTCATAGCTAGGAAGTCCTCGGGTGGGGAGTCTGGCTTTGATGGTACACACAAACCTCAGCACTTTTATCTAGTTTCAGCTGACAGGTTTAGCGTGTACATGAAATTAGTTGTTTTAATGACTTCCTATTATATGCTATAGGTGAGCATGTAAGACTCTTCGATTCTATTAGTAATCACACTTCCCCTTCATATTCATGTGCTCCCGAACCCTTTGCAGACATTACTGTCTCACCAAAATCACTCACACCTTTAGATTAGACTTAAAATGCACAATGGCAATGTTGGGAAGCAATGCATTCCTTGCAGCAGTCTGTTCTTGTCTGTGCTATTCATATGTATGTTTAATTTATCAGATTGTGCACAAATTGTGCAATAAATTCAAGCATCCCAAAAAAATTAAAAATAAAGCAGGTGGGGTGGACTTTATGAAAGAAAAAATCTTACAAAATCCATGGGTGTCAGACTGAATATGCAGAACAGGCCTGAGGACATGATGAAATAACATGAACACAAAAGAATAATATACTTTGTAGGATAGTGCTTCTGCTGAAACAGCCATTACCCGTTAAGACATTGATTCCACTAGACCCCTAAAAGTTTACTGTGGTATCTGGCACCAAGATGTTAGTAGCAGCTCCTTTAAATCCTGGAAGTCTCCATAGATAAGACCTCTTTATCCAGCATCTTCCTAGAAAAGTAATATTGTCAAATTAAAATAAAAAGTAAAAGATTGAATGAAGTATTTCATATGACTGCAAATATTGTCTTTAATGTGTCAGATTTATTATAATATTGAAAAGATGTTTTATAGAAAATGAAATAATTTAATCTATCACTGTGATTCATCAAATAGACTGTTATGATTGGTTAATCTTCATGGTAAGTCTACTTCAGACCAATTGTCTTGACTGGAGAATTTCCTTCTTTCCAGCTATTTTTGATGTGTAAGGCTGAGAGATTAAATAAATAAATGATGTGCTGCAAAAATGAAGTCATTGACAAGATATTGAAACAATTATATCTGTTCTTTAAAATGAGATAGATATATTTAATTGTATATTGCTTTAATAAATTATTTATGCATTTGTTTACAGTTGTACTTAATTAACAGGACATTTAAGTAATCATTTTACAATTCATTTTTCTGTTTTTTTGGCACTTCTGGACCTCCATACTGAGGACCAGGACTGGAGACACTTTCAGCTACAGGTTTTTTGGAGACCCGTCACCTTTCTGTTTAATGGATTGGTTTTATGTCATTAACAGTTATATGTTGTTCTTGTTTTGAAGCTTAGTGAAACCAGCTCACATAAACCTACATAGTCAGGAAATCTGAACATAACGAAGCCTTTAGCAGCTGAAGACAGAATTATTTTCTCTCTGTAGATGTAGGAATACAAATATATGCTGCTCCATGGTCTAGCTGGTGTACACAGCAAATAATCTTCCATAACTTGCTTGTCACCCTTTAAAATGATCATTTGCTGAAATGCCAACCCACTGTGCAATAAAGGAGACAAAATGGGACCTATATCTATCAACATCTTTTCGGAAAATATGAGTAAAGAGAAAATGCAATAAGTATCTGTGAGGTAAAGGAAATGCTGAGTTGAGTAGAGGTTTTAGTATTCCAGAAGTTAAATACCTTCACACTTACACTATTAGCATTATGTCAAGTCAGACAAAGCCTACTATTAACTGGGTTTTAACCATTAACTCAATGGATAAAACAAATTGTTCAAGATTTTTTTTTGTGGAGTTTCCTTAAAAGGTTATATTACACATTGAAAATCTCTATGGCAGTCTCCGTTTAGTATTTATCCAAATTCATTGCTCTATGAGGCTGACGGTATCAGCTAACAAGCCAGTCTATGTGAAATCAAGACAAAATTTCCTTTCTACCATCTTAAAATAACTCCAATCCAAAACTGTTACTGAGGTTGATAACACTATTTTAAAACCTTTTTTTACTAAACATGTTCTGTCCAGTAGTGTAGCACTCAGAATTATTGTCTGAGTGCAACAGAGAATCCCAACTGGTTTACTTTTACAAGTGGAGCATTATGGCTTTTACTATAATGCTCCACTTGATATATATAAAAACTTCATTAGCAAGTGCTTTGGGTTTGTTTCAAATGCAATGGACATAAAGATGGAATAGAAATAGAACAAGAGAAAAAACGAAAGTCAGAGAGATGGGCCAAAAAGTTGAAAGGTAAGAAGGATAAAGAGAGTACAATATAACAGCCAAGAAGTCTGCTTCTACATCTGCAGAAGAAGCCAAAAAATTTTCAGAGAAGCATGAAACCACAGCGACAAACAATAAATGCATATATAAAAACAACAACATCACTGAAAAGTACATGGTACTAATTAGCACAAGAAGTATTTAGTTCCGAGAACCAACCAGAACCACCCCAACCCCCCAGAATCACCCAAACTCTCAAAATCCAACTCCAAGCCCTGACACCTAGCCCACCCAAGAAGCCACCAAAGATGAACCAGCCAGAAACACGCACTCAGCCATCTTTAAATTGTTGTGATGTTTGCATTAGACAGTTTTTTATATACAAACTGATTAATACTTGGGGAAAATTAAGGTAAAATATAATGCACCACCAGTGATTTTCCTGTGTGAAACATGTACTGATATAGGGACGTGTAAAGATTATAGTGTTCACTTTAACGCTTTTGCAACCATTACTTGATATTTATTCTGCTTTACTTCTTTCAGACAGTTACCCTGACTGGAAATGCATCATGTTCAGTTCTCAGAATGCGTTTCACACAGGAAGATAATTGGTGATACGCTGCCTCCAACCTCCACGTCCTAAATAAATAATCACTGGCTTTTTTGTAAATAACCACTCAATGCAAACATGTGCCAGAAAATTGGGTTCACATCAAGTACTTTGACATTTTTAAGATGAGAGATGTTTCACGACGGAAGACCACGTCAGCCCCTCTGGGTTAGTCCCTAGCTTCAGTCTCCAGGTCAAATAATTCCCAAATTACCATTCTCTTCTACTGATGATTTTTAGAGCTAGGCTCATTATCAGCATCTCTTCTGAGGTGAAGTATTTTCTGTTTTTGTAAACGTTTCTGTAAAAGGTCATTGTGAATCTGAGTAAAAATTTGCATAAAAACAAGCAGGAGAAAATTAAAACAATTGCTTCAATATGTTTGAGATGCCTCTCATTTTAATCATTCATTGCTTTTCACAAGTGCTCTCATGACCAGTGTGTTGTCAAGAAAGAAATATGCAGACAAACCCAGTCGTGACTGTTCTTAGTGCTGTTCACAGCCTGTCATTGAGGAAGCAACTGCTAAGAGCAATACTCTCTCAAGATCTGTAGTTAGTCTTCAATCAGAATTCCAAATGGGTAGGGGACACCTACCTCAAGCTTACAGCATGGCTTCCTCTTATGTAAGCAGAATACTTCTGATGTGGCACAGGAAACTAAACTCATAAATAAACCCAGACCCATGAATTCTTTACCCACTGCATTCAAAAGCTATTCAGTGTTTTTAACTTTAAGATAATAAGCTTTGATGTAAAATTTAGAGCAATTATCTCCCTTTAAATTAATTTTCTCAGCCCTTTTTGCTTATGTTACAGTATAAGCAAATAAGATTAGCTTGGTTTTCAATGGAAAGCAGTTTAATCCAAAAAATGAAAGTTCCCCCATCCTAGCACCAACATCATGTTGCACTGTCATTTAACTACATAACAATGCTCCAGAAAGAACAAACCAAACACCGGCTATAGAGGGGGTCTTTCACTCTTCCTATTTCTACACTGTTATTGTATTTTGAGGAGTTGAGACAGATATTCAGTTGGTGACAGTCTACCATTGTTGTAACAGTGTCAGTGCTTGATCTACTTTCACAAACCAGTTTGGCAGATGCTGGATTTTACATCTTGTCACATTCACAGCAGGCTCCGCTGCAGGGATCAGCTGTAGCACAGCAGAGAGAAATGGAGAGGGTGTGAGCAGCTTGTATACGGGAGTGATTGACACTGCTAAGACATTACTCCTGGATCTGATTGGTTGTTTCTGACTGGGAGCGGTTTATTTCTGCAAATGGCAGTATGGCCACTGGAAGAAGCCAGAGGAGCTTGATTTTTTCCCCCACATTATCTGTCTCATATTATACTGTCAGGACATAGTGATAGTGTTAACAAAGATGGAATAAAAAAGCATTTTTTTTTAAGTTACCTACTGCAGCTTTAAAGCCCTCATTGTTATTCAAATTAATTCATTAAAAGAGATTACCATCACAGCAATCAGGATGAGTTAATCTATCTAATTACACCATGCTGATGTTCTGATAAAACTCTTTTGTTGGTTTCCTTTAATATGAGATATTTCAGAGCCAGAAAATTTAAAGAAGTAAATGTTGTTAGCTGATGCTCAAGGCTGCTAAGGTAAATATTCTTTATTTTACATGGGACTTTATGTGTTACATTTTACTGCTCTGCTCTCCCTCTCGCCTTGCAGTGCTGCATGGGCTTCTTTGTCTTCACAGAACCTACCTGGGATAGTGTGAACACAGCATGCCTGGTGAGGTGTGAAGGTTGTTCTCTCGTGGCTTAAGATGCTTGTTTTTGCAATGCATCTGTTAGACTTTAACATGAGTAGCCTCTAAACAGAAACCTTACTTTTATTTATTTTTTTTTTTTAAAAAAAAAATATGTCTCTGCTTAATGTTGCATCCTACATTCTAATCATTAAGATAAAAGATTCTTCCACCTGAGCAGTGCATCAATGCAGTTCCTCCAGTTACCAAGGGCCGCTTGGATTCTTTGGTTTGGACTTGTACATACATTGTACACTTCTTTGTACACATCTTAATAAAAAAACAATATATCCACCACGTCATTTAAAAAAATAGAATTGTACACACATGGTCGGTTTCAGAAAAGTTTTCATCCGCATGAATCCACACAAATCCGCCCCTGAGCATTGTTCTAAACATGCCAAACACGATGGGGGTTGTGTAGCGCAAAGCTAAAACCTATGTCAGCCAATCAGATTGCTTCAAAATAACTACAACTTCCTGTTAGGAATTAAACATGTTGCCAGGAGGTTCATTTATGTGGATAGATACATACATTGAACTACTTTTAAACAGTGTATTAGAATATAAAATTAATAAAACACAAGATGATGTTGATTGGGAATCATGTCAAAGCAAGTAAGTTGGTGTATTGGCGCATTATTTGTCAAGCACTGCAATGCGTGGGACCCCAAATCTCCGTTTTCCCTTGTACACATGCCAACACAAATACAGAGTTTTCTTAAATCTCCACTTTGGTCGGAGTTTTTATAAATAATCATGTTTAATGAGTTTTCATGTGAATAAAAGGCCAAAATGCATAAAAATGTATTTGTTTTCCCAGATATCATTGTGTGGACTAGGCCTTAATCTTTGCCAAGCAGGTCATTTTAGGTGGGTGACAATGTCTAGGCAGGTTTGCAGCTGTATCATACTCTTTCCAGCATGTGATATTGTTTTAAAACCTAACCGTGTTTTACTGCTCCACTGCATTATCGCTCACAGTTGACTTCATAGTGAGATTAAAGGCCGTTGGATGCATTGGGTTTTTTTGGAGGGGTATCAGAGTAAATAAAGCACACTGCTGATTGTATAAATAGATTTGTATTCATTGTAAAAGCTGTAATTTGTATCACTCAGTTTAGTAGATTTTGAGTCATCTGCATCTTGCTGACATGACTGATCTCTCTGCAGGATGATAACACATTTGATATGCAGTAATTTTAGAAAGCCTGGTACAGGATGACTTCTCCTTTGATATGAAAATCTTTCACTTACTATCGCAAAAAGAAAAAGGCAAGACACAGCTGCCCAAGTCTTCTATGAAAAACTTTAATTGGTTTGAAAGTAAGACGGGTTTTGTTTTTATCTTGTCATCTAAAGGAGGTACTTGGCTTTAGATGAGCGTGCTTCTGATCACTTATTCAATGCATTGTCTGCTACTTACCTTTTCAATTCCTACAACAGTGAACTGAGTTTTTTGCTGACTCATCCTGCTATTTGTTTTTCTGATTCTGTCTCTGTGCAGTCACAGATTGTAATTGGAACAAGCCTGACAGCTTGTAACGTGTAGTAGTGTAGGATGTGGGGACCTATTCTCAGTCGTGCAGATGATGACTGTGATTTGGCCATAGAAGGAAAAAGTGCTGAGCTGGCAAAGCCTCCCTATCTCAGGAAGGTCAAAGCATTCCCGCATCACTGACAAATGAGCTATATATCAGGCTGCTGCTCTCTGCTGTTCCGCTCTGTTGTCTTTAAAACCAGGATCTAGGAAGGAGAGATGTGAGGCCTAAAACACACAGTGCTTCACAAAAATATTTCTACCTATCTTTTTTAACATTTTGTCACATTATAACCACAAACTTTGAAGTATTTTATTGGATTTTATATGATAGACTGACACAAACTCATGCTTTCTTTGTTCCTATGTCATTAACCAGTTTAGCTTTTTGGCTCTGCAAGTAAATTTATTGCAAACACAAAAAATGTCTTGTTTTATTCATCAATCTAAAGATATGAACAAAATGTATATTCTGACACCAAAACATTAGAATACCCTACCCTTTGATAGCTAGTCTTCCTCCTTTCAGCTCTTCTGGAGGAAGACTTGTTGTAGGGATCTACCAGTTTCTGAGGTCAGTCTAAGGAAAGTTGGCCCCATTCTTCACTTCCAGGGGTGAGATGTTCAAAGAGTTTCTTACATCTAAAGTAACGAAATCAAGAGCAGTACTTTGACCAGGCCCGGGACATTTCATTTCTTAAATCTCACCCAGTCCTTGGTGGATTAACTGGTATGTTTTAGCCAAATCCATCCAGCACAGCATTGAGCCACTACTAGTTTCACCCTGAAGAATTCATGTATTTATTCAGAGGAAATGTGCAGTAGGTGGAAGAATCTATGCGAAGCAGTCAGATTATAGGGGCTCCTCCAGACACGCGTCAAGAGCAATTCAAGCGTCTGACTTCAAAGTGCACAAGTGTCCAACTTGAGGTGTTGGATGCCTTTTTGACACGCGAAATGTGTTCGATCTGAAGGCAGCATCAGGGCTTTCCATTAAGAACGGTTACTTAGTACCAGCTCCTTTTTTAGAACCTACTTGGGTTTCAAATCAGCTTCTTTGGGCTGAGATTGTCAGTCACAAATTGGTGGGTGGGTGGAGTCACTGGTAGTCTGTTGATGCTTCTCACAGATAGCAGAAAACAGCAGAGACATGTTAAAAAGGTGAAAAGCGATTATCAGACCACCAAGCACCACAACTGCTGGAGAGATTCAAACCAAAAAATTGGAAGTGGTTCCACCAACTGGAGGTCATTTAAGGTCACTGACCAGTAATCACTGAGAGGGAGAAAGGCCTTGACTTGGCTGTTACGTTACTGGATTCAGTGATGGGTGATGATTAATGTTTTGTCACTTTAAGTATATTTCATGTTGCTTATCTCATCAGTGAGCTGATCAGGCCTCATTGGAGCAAAGAATCGCATGACATATCCAGCTCTATACTTCACGACTGGAATGAGGTTCCTTTCCTGGAATACTGCATTGTTTCATACCAAATATGTTCTGATCTGGTGTCCAAATAGTTGAATTTTAGACTCATATGTCAAAAGAACATTATTTCAGAAGTCATGGTCTTTGTCGATATTCTCTGTGGCAGACTTCAGTCTGACCTCCAAGTTTCTCCTAAATAGCAATGGTTTTGCCTCCCAAACTTCCCATGGAGAATAAATGTTTGCAGCCTCTTTCTGTTTCCTCAGGCATGCATTTTCATTTTAGCAGTAGCAACAGTTTGCTGTAGGTCTTCATAATGACTTTTTTTTGCGTTTTTGGAGATTTCAGAGTGAACTTGCTTGGACATAGTAGTTTTCCACTACAGACTATTTTCCATACAACTGAAAGGCTGATTTCAATTTCTATTGAGACCTTGTTGGCTTGCTTACCAGACTCATAAGCCTCAGGCAGCTTTTTGGACTTCAATAAGATTTTCTATTAGTCAGGAGGATACCAACATAATTATCTGAGGTGTAAAGAGGGCAAACCTCCTTCCAGATGCTGAGTACCAATGTTCATCTACACCTGACATGACAAACCTGTGTGTAATTTTAACTATTTTAAATATAAAAAAATGTTTCCTTATTTATTCCTCACCAGAATTTGCATTTCTTATTGCACTTTGCATAAAGTATTAAAATGTTTAATTGCCAAACCTTTTTGAAAACTGACAATAAATAAATCCATATGTCCAAATATGTCGAAAAACTACAAAGCTTTCATATGGGTCCTAATTTTTTAACAGGACTGTAGGTTTACAGTTTCAAACTTTAAGTTCATCATAGCCTTTGATGCATTTTGGTGTCAATTACTTAACTTGAAAAGAATCTAATGCAGCAGGTAACCTGCAATAATTGAATGGATGAACATAAGAGCCTCCATCTTACTTCAAGCTGCTGCACAGCTATTCTCTTTATGACATCTATAACAGGTTGTCTTCATTATGAAGCTTCTCTCAGCTCAGTGGCTTGATGCATCCTCTTCCATGAGACAAGCCTGAATCTTTAAATCAATTATGGAAATGGCTGAGTAAGTGTGGCATGACAAAGTCTTTTAGTACAGGACTCAAGGAACCTGCAAGTGAGAGTGACTCAGGGAGTGTGTGTTCTGCGTGATATTAATCAGTGGGTTATGACACAGCTGGCCTCTGACTACAGATATGAGTCCAAAGCTTATATGGAGGAATACAATAACTGGCATAATCCACTATGATATAAGAAGCTGAAGAGACTTAAACATAAAGTTACTATTTATTAACGAATCACATGGAAGTATGACTTAGCAGGTTTGACAAATATTTAAGCTGTTTCCTGAAAAGTTCAGGTGAATTATTTTGTTACAACACAGATCCAGGGTCTAATACAGCCTATGGTACACCTCAGTCTTTACACAAAGCTGTGCCACTTTAATAAGAATGCTAAGTTTATTTTTAAATGGAGCTAAGTAATTTAGATCAGCTTACTGGTGAAAAGAGTGGTGAGGGGTTCTGTGCTACTTAATCCTACTCAACCAAAAATACCATACTGCCTCCTACTGGTCTTACAGTATACAGGTTTTTTTTTTAGCAGCATGGGCTTCATTTGCAGCACCTTCCAAATGTTTTGACAGCCTTGAACTTTTTCACATTTTGTAACATTAGATCCACACACTTCAGTCTGCTGCATTGGGATTGTATGTGATAAAGTCACACATAGCAGTGCCTCATTATGAAGTGGAAAAAGAAACGTGGTTTTCAAATATTTTCTGGATAAAAATCTAAAAAGTTTAGAGTGCGTCTAGTTTCAACCACTTTACTCTGATACCCTTAAATAAAATCCTATGCAACCAATTTCCTTTAATCTCAGCATCAATCCATCTGGCCTTTGAAGGCCTCCAAAGTTTGTTAATAAACATTACTGAACAAACAGCGTCATGAAGACCAAGGCACACACCAGGCAGGTCAGGGATATTGTTGTGGAGAAGTTTAAAGCAGAGTTAGCTTATAAAACAATGTCCTGAGCTGTGAACATCTCATGAAGTGCTGTTCAAACCTTGATCTGAAAATGGAAAAAGTATTGCACCATTGCAAACTTACATCCACATAAAATAACAGGCCAGACAAGGAGAGCGTGAATCAGGAAAAGTTGAAGTTCAGACTTTAATTCAAGTAATAATCTTTAGAAAGACTTGAATATTTATGAGCGTTGTCATGCTAGATCCAATCAGACTGAGGCTGAACTATTCTGTGCTAAAGAATGGGTAAACATTGCAGTCTCTATGTGCAAAGCTGGTAGAAACATTTTTCCAAAACACTTGTAGCTGTAATTGCCATGAAAGATTACAAATGTTCGGATAACCATGTATTCTTTCACTTTTACTTCACAGTTATATGCTAATTTGTTTTGGTCTCTTACATATAATCCCTGCAAAATACAGAAATTTGTGGGTGTAACATCACAAAATTTGGAAAAAGTATTACGTGGCAAGTCTAATATACACATATTAAGCACTGATGATTTCTCTAGATAATAAACAAATAATTTTCACAGAGGTTGATTTTATTTTTTCTGTTGTCAGATGAAATTTCAAGATTTTTCATTCTACTTGTTACTTTTATTTATTTTTCCTCCTGCTTGGTACAGTCAAAGACACTGAAGTCCAACTCTTGACTAAGAAATACCTAACATTCTTGTTGCAAAACTGCTAACAATTTGTAGAATGACTGATTTTTTTTGGACAAATGTACTGTCTGATATGATGACCATGATGATATGAATCTGGGGACTGTTGGTTTAAATTAACAACTGATGTTTCATTTTAAAAAAAACATCATATGACTGAAAAAAAAGCCCGCTAACGGTTACATGATTTATATATACGGGGTGACAGTAACATGCTAGATAATTAAACTCAGCCAGCTAGGAATTTATGGCTATAAATGGTAAATGGACTACCAGATGACAACTCTCCCTGACTGATCTGCAACCGCTCATGTGACAAAGCCATCAGTTCCCTCGACATCAACATTACTTTCAGTAACTCAGCCTTGGACCTATGCAGCATTATCACAGAAGATACCTAACCATCTCATGAAAGGGGATTCTACAAAGTACTGACATGAGTCAGCTGACTGTAAACTTCACACTTAAAAATGTTCTATCGCGGCATAGTGGGTAGAGCGGGCTATAGTCCTTGTTGTGGTTGTCCCAAGTTTGGAACCTTTGCTGCATGTCTTCTCCCCCCTTCTCTGCCCCTTTCCTGTCAACTTACTGTCTGAAAAAATGCAAACAGGTCACTAGTGCCCAAAAAAAAACATTGAAAAAAAAAAAAAAAGTTCTATACAATTTTCAAATACATTCAGTTTCAAAAGTATTTTATTTATCCCAAAGGGAAATGAAATGGTATCGTAACTCATATTATCTAAGTATCTTCAAAGAATTGTTGTGGATGGTGATGCTGTGGGCAGGAAGGATCGGCAGTAGCAGTCAGTCTTGCAACAAATGTGAAGAAGCCTCTGACTAAAGACACTGTTGCTGTATGACAGTGTCATGACTGTCATGATATGCTAACAATATGGGCAAAAGAAGTTATATTTCACAATAACATGTCCTGGATGACACCATCAGTTGTTGGCAAGCACTGCTAATACCCCTCATTTGCTTTTGCCACTCCCCTTTAAATCTCTGTCTAGCTTGTTTGAAAGCTGGGCAAGGATATGATATTTCCTTATTATGATCAATGGCAGAGATGGTTTGTGTTCACTGAGAAGTTATGTGTCCATAGTGAATATCGTATCTCAGACCAGTAGGGCGTGCTATATTTCTCACTCTCACATCTTGTGTTTCCTCATTTTCCCAATAAATGGTTGCTAAAAAAATTCCCATAACTAAGGATGGACCTTTCTTAAGGTTTAGAATGGATCTCAATGCGAGACTGTTAAAATTCCAAAAATGTAAAAAAAAAAAAATAAATTAAAATAAATAAACTCTTTCTAAACATCATAATTCAAATAAATTTACTCTTAACCATTCAAAAAATTCAGCAAGGAATGAAGTTTTGAAAAGAAAACGAAAATAATCAGAAGATTACCAATTTCATAGCAGATTTAGATAAAAATGATTTACACTTTGTTACACTCTTTCATTGTTTTGCCACAAATAAATACTTTCCTGCTTTCTCCGGCCTTCATAGAGGCTATTTTTAAGTTAAGAAAATTAAGGTGGCACAGCGTTGGGATCAGTGCTGATCAAGGTGCTGCTTTTCATGTCCTGATGATCTGACATGGGGTTTTTTTTTTCATATGAATGATACAGAATATAAGTCAAATTTTCTGGAGAAAATGTTTTGAAATGATTTCTCTTGGTCTCAGTTTTTTACATTGGAAAAACCTGGCATTTTAACAGGGTTGTGTACACCTTTGAGAGCCACTGAACATGAATATAACCACAAGCAACTGCGCCTAACCCAAAGTTCCCCACTCTGCTGAGTCTGTATTAAAATCCTGTTTTCTGAACGTGACTGTCAGAGGAAATGTCTTAAAGGGGTACCGCAGCTTCAAAAAAGATGGCGCTTTGGGAGCTGATGAATGACGGTCTGTCTTATCTGCAAGTGGGCTCCCAAGTAAAATTCCTTGTAGGGCCCCAATTAACCTTGCGCCGGCCCTGCTGATGAGACACAAAAACAAAAGGAGTTCAATGAGCAGGAAATGTTTCTTTGTGTGAAATAATACAAGCCACCAGCAGTGGGAGTAAAAGTCTCCTTATAACTCTGATCAGTGAGGATTCCTTATGTAAGACACCAACAAGGATACTGGCTTCCCCGAAATCATTTCTCAGCAGTCATTTTCAGTTAGCTGATGTAAAGTAAACTACTCTATTGTGTGGCAAACACTTAGTTTCACATGTCTAGTTGTCCCTGCACTAATACGAGCTAAGATAATCCATCCTGCTGAAGCATCTGCTTCCTTCCTTTTTGGCCTCTCGGAGCTGCTGACCCAAGGGGAACACAGGGCTCAAAAGAGGATGTGATTTAATCAGTTTACTGCTCGATCAGCCCTGCCTGAGTCATGGTCCTTGACTCTCCCGGTCTCTAAATGAATCACAGACTCACTGAGACAGGAACAATTTGTATGTCATTACATCAGCTGCCTAAATCCTCTCCAGTCAAACAACAAGCTATTTTCCCAGCCAGAGCCAGGGCACGTTGCTGGGCGACCAGCAGGATTTACAGGCTGGTTATGTGAAACAAAAGGATTGACTGTGGGAAACCAGATCTGATTTTACCTGTGAGATCTGGAAGACAAGGGTCAGACCAGCTAGGCCATCTGTTGCTCTGTTCCTATAAAACAAAGACAGAACACTCTCCTTTCCCTCTGATTTCAATTAGTTTGTACAAGTTTAAATTGACGAGTCTGAAAAGTTAAAAACACTTAGAAGCTGAAGTGTATCCAGAAAAGTAATTTAAATCATTCAGTTCGAAACACTGACATGAGTGAAACCTCAGCTTTCCCCCACTCTAACTTCCTTTTATTGGAAGTGCAGAGTTGACATGTGCTGCTAATTGAAGTCTTATGGCTTCCTTGAAAACAAGCAAACCCACAAACCTGATGATCCAGCTGAACACTCTCTCTTTCTCTCCTTTAATTTGTTGAAATTCACCAAACAGTGTGTGTGCAGCTGCCTGAGAAATATGAGTTGGTCTACGTGCTGAATAAATCGCCCAAGGATTATCACATGACCAGTGAACCAGGAACATTTGTTATTGACGAAAGTTTTACATCACTGTCTTATAGCATTAAATAAGGTTTAAGCACTAAGTGTGTATTTCAGTCCTCAATAAGCTGCTTTCTTCTTTGTTTGGATATTACCAGACATATTTCAAGAAATTACATAAGAGTTTTCACCATCAAATAGTCAAGTACAAACCCACCTGAAGTAAAATAGAAGTATTTTTCCCTCAACCAAGAGGGAGCTGTGGGGATCAATGGCCAATACTATAAATTTGCTGGCACCACCCACTGGCCATGAAGTCCAAAATGTTAATTATATTCTTATAAATATGAATTTAAGAGAGCAAAACACACATTTAAATGATTAGTATTTGTTGATTTAATTGTCTTGTTTCACTTTTTACTTTTTTTTCTTTCATTTTTTACTGTAGCTTAGAAAAATAACATGTTGGGTCTGGTTGCCTTGCAGTGTTAGAACAGATTAGCTATGAAAAAAAAGGGAAATTCAAATATCATCCCTGTTGCATAATTGATTTTATGTGATTAAGAGCGCAACACAGGCAATGACATAAAAAGATAAAGATGGCATGGTAGAGAAAAAGAGTCAAATTGGATGGGTTGAACCAGAGAAACAATGCTGATGGTCACAGTAAAAGTGAAAAACACCAAAATGTTTTAAAAAAACCACAGAACTGTTTCTTTCTCCCTGTGTGCCATTAGATCTGGCTAAACATATCCAGTTTTTGTTGGTTAGGATTACCAGGAAAAATGACAGAAGAAGTAAATATACTTCCTAAGTATTTGGTGGAACTGCTTTTTAAACTGTAGTCCTGAATCAGATGTTTTGGGTTTGCTTTCACAAGCTTCTTACATTAGTTTTCTGGAATTCTGGCCCATTCCTTCTGACAGAACTGATGGGACTGAGTCAGGTTTGTTTAGTCCCATAGAAATTTTCTATGGGACTAAAATCAGAGCTTCGTTATAACCATGGTTTTATCTAGTATATATAAAAACACTTTTTTTAAATTATCATTAAGCCATTTTGGATCTAATTTTTAGGATTGCCAGAAAAGGGTCATTTGGAAGACCCATTTGCGTCCAAGGTTTAACTTCCATCCAGATGTCTTGAGATTCTATTTCAGTGTTTCTTTAAGATGTTATTTCTTGATTTCATTTAATTTGTGAAGTCACCAGTTCCTCCCACAGGAATACACCCCCAAAACACGATACTGCCACCCCTATACTCCACAGTCGGGATCTGTGTTCTCAGGCTTGCAAGTACCCCGCCTTTTCTCCCTAAATGTAACTATGGTTATTATAGCCAAACACTTCACTTTTAGGTTCATTAGACTGGAGGATATTAAGCTCTTTGTCCCTCTGTACATTTGAAAGTGTAATCTGGGTTTTTATATTGTTGTTTTTTTTCTTCTTCTTCTTCCTCATTGAGTGGCTTGTTTCACTGAAGGTAATGACACTCCCTTACCAGCTTCTGCCAGCATCTTCACAAGGTTTTTCACTTTTGTCCCATCAACATTTTGCATCGACACATTATTATCTCTGGGACACAGAACCCATCTCTTTCCTGAACAATATGATGGTTTAACATTCCCAAGCTGTTTACACTTCAGTATATGGTAACTGTTTGAGTAAATGAGCTTCGCATGTTCAGGATTCTGGATATTGGACTACATGGATGAATGAGAGCGATGGAGCCGATGAATTCTCTACCTTATGTCTTTACTTTTTTCCCCTTTTTTTTCCTCCAGGATGTCATACAAGAAAGCATCGTGTTTGAGGTGTTGCTTTAAAATACATTCATAGATGTGCCTCCATTTAATTAGAATGTTGTGAATTTGTACATCAGTAGTTTAAAAAGCCATGAAATAATCACCTGAAATTTTCCAAGTTGTTTTAAATGAAACAGCAATCTAAGCATATGTAAACTTCTGACCTTGAAGAAATGAACAAAAATAAACAAAAAATAGATTTGCTTATTATTTAGGAATCTAGCAAATATAAATAACTTTCAAGCATCACTCCGAGATAATCAGTTGTCCCCATTTGGACATCCTTTCAGTGGGTGGCCCTGCATGGAGGGATGCTATCGTAAAAAAACACACAAACAAACAAAACAATGCTTTCACTGATGTCTTTCAATAAGTGTAGACATTTTATTTCAATATAGGCCCTGCTTTAAAGAGCCATGTGATGTGTAATATTTTTTCTTAGTCAGCTCTAAATTGACACCAATAACAAGTCCTTTCATTTATTTCTTTCATGTGATATTTGTGCCAGGTTTTCTCATTGGTCTTGTGGAATGTTGAACTTACTAGCAAAAAGTTCAGTCATGTGCTTTAATGAACCAGAGTTCAACAGTGCTTGATTCAGAAAGTCATGACAGTTGTAGCTTTTGCTTATGTGCCACATGGGTCAGTACATGTGATCAAAGCACTGCCTTGTTTTTCATTTTTCTTATTTTATCCAACTTTAAAAATGATGAAGCAAATTATGTTAATGAGTGCCTTTTAATTCTGAAATAACTAAACTGAGTGTCTTGCTTGGTATCTCTTGGTTTAAAGAGTATCTCTTTAAACCAAAGTTAAAAAGGTTTTTAAATCTATCAGTAAGTGCTTACCAGGTGAATAATTAGCATAGACATGAACTGTAAAAGTGAGAACAGGAATAGACATTAAAATACCATGTTCTGACCAGTTTGTTGGGAGTTCAAATAAGATACTGTTAATCTGCCTGAAAGAATAAGGGAATTTTTCTCAGTATAACAGTTGAAAAGAACTTGGGTTTTTGTTATTTACTTCAACATTTATGACTAATTTGTGAAGAAAAAAAAATGCTCACTGCAATAAGGCACACTGAAAAACCTTAACTGACAAGGACAGGCCCAAGAAAAAGAAACACGTAGCCATGATGTTAAGAGTCTTCAGGCAACACATGAAAAAATAGACAAGGTTATACTGTTTAATTCACAGAATGCCATAAAGAGCACTCCTAGTCTCTCTTTCTTCAAATGAAGATAAAACTCTGCCATGCAACCATGCCAGATTTATTTAGAATGGGAACTGGTCCTTTGATCCAAGAAATTATTTCTATTTGTTTTTCTTTTTAGAAGAAAGGGAATATCTATGCAACATTTGGGGACAATATAGGGAGTGATTTGGTGAAAATGTACCACAGCGCAATTGCTGCCATGTGATCTATCTAGCTAGCTAGCTATCTGAATTTAAATTACATGCCAGTGGACTCTGTTTAGTTTCAGGGGCAAATTTATCTTCTGGAGACATTTAGCAGGACTAGATTTTAATTACTATTATCAAAGTAAAAGGAGCTCGATGTATATGCACAGCAAAGCTTTTATTATTTTATTTTATTTATTTATTTTTTGTCTAATACTTTAATTTTGAAGGATGGATCATTGCCCTTCAGTTTTATTATGCACCACTTTGAGTAGGTCAATTAAATAAAGTCACTAACACTGTAGAGCTTTTTGTTCCACGTGAGGAGTTCTAAAACGTATGATGCATTTTTCTCAATATTTGTAGTCTGGTTTTGTTTTGTAATCATTGCCAGTCCTCCTCCGAATCCTTTCTAGTAACTCTTGGTGTATTCTCGTGCATCTCCGACTTATTTTGAGAACTATAAACAAGGGGGAGGAGATTGCTTCCAATTTAGGAGCGGATTTGGTGACGTCACTCGGGGGCCAGCGCCCCTGCGTAACACACAAGTTGGAACACGCGCTCCTTCAAGCCATCAAGGAGGAAGCTCCGACTGTTATGGCGTAGGGGAGCAGAGCTGTCAGTGGTTTTCAGAGCAAAACAAAACACTGCCAGGGATACTGCGTTTGTCCGAGAGGCCGCGACGCGTTGTTTGTGACCAGTGAAGCGTGCCCCAACGCATTTAATTTAAATGTATCTGTTTCTGCTACTTCTGATATTCGGAGTTCGCCGAAGAGGAGAGTCCGTTTAGCGGAGTTGACAGCTAACGTTTAGGGCTCGGCTAATGTTTGTATTACCAGCGCTGTTTGACCACTGAATGGCTGGAAACCTCCGAAGCTAGACGCTGCCCGGCGGGAGCTGCTCTTTCTCAGCTATTTTGGATAACTCGTCGTGCAGTCGGAGCTATTAATCAGTCGATAACAGCAGCTCAGCATGAGTTCTTGAACTGTTGCTTCTTCTGAGTTTCACATGCCTCGTTTGTTTTGTTTTTATTTGTAGTCAAGTATTCAGAAATAATGTCAGACAACCAAAGTTGGAACTCCTCCGGTTCCGAGGAGGATTTAGAGCCCAGAGAGGACTATGGACACCCTGTAGGTGTCGTCGAGTTCAGCGGAGTACTCAGTAAGGTAAGTCCTGTTTCCCCTAAACGTACATTATCCAGTTCATTTAGTCTCATTATCAACTAGGAATAGTATTACTGTCATAGTCCAGGAAGGAGTGTGTTCACATCAGGGGGAAATTAAGTCATCAGGAACAGCGATGACAAATTATAGTCTGTCTGTGTCTGGAAAGGGTTATCTTGGAGCCACATTTCGAAGTTGCAGCAATAACACACAGACTGGTAATTCCCCACTGATCCCAAAGCAGAGCCCTTGCAGAAATACATGAGCTGTCTATGTAATACATACCTTGCTGCTATGCCTCTTAGCTTCTTAGCCCCAGGAAATTTCTCACTTCAAATTTCCAGGCTTTTTTTTTCCAAGCTCAAATTTCCCGAGTTCTCAGTGCTTTTAAGATCACTATTATTGGAGCATTTTGTGGGACATGCAAAAACCACAGAGTAAGATGGGGGGGGGATATTAATGCATTGATAATGTGTGGTGGATGACTGAATGCTGGTTGGATGGATGTTTATGGATGACTAATGATCAAATAGATTGACAATTCACAGATGAATGGATAGATTGATAATGGATGGAAGGATGAATGTATAATAGACTAATGGATGGATGGGTGTTGATCAAATTGATAGATGGTGGAAAATAAACTGAAGGATGGATGAATATGTAATGGATGGATGCATAATAAAGCAAAAGTGGGTGGATGGATGGACTGAAGATGGATAAATGGATGGATGGTTATTAATCAAATTGATGGATGGTGGAAAAATGAACTAAAAGAAGTGAGATCTGAAGTAGATTATGGATGGATGGATAAATAATCGATGGATGGATGCTTGATAAAGAAAAAGACGGATGGACAGTGGCCACATGGATAGCTTGATAATAGACGATGAGTAGATGGATAAAATGCTTAGACATTCGGACAGGGTGTAAAGTTTGGAAATCCCCCCCATACATTTCCAAGCCTGTAAAGAAATCCATGCTTTTTCATACCGTGTGGGAGGCCTGTAGTCAAATATCTGTCTGGTTTAACAGTCCAGCATAAAAAAAACCCTGCAGTGTCACAGATGGCACAGTGTTTGCACATGACAGTTGTTAAAATAAACACCTGGATGTGATTATCACATTTGCCTGAACAGTTGTACTCATACTTTCTTGTTTAACAATAGATGCTAAAATAGGCATAGAAAATAAAGATAAGCCAAACCTATAAGTGGATCCTTTCATATTTGCTAATCATGTGGTTTCTGTGCTACTTAAGGGCTTATTGGAGATCTGTTGCAATCCTGTCTCATGTCTGCTGTAAATACAACTGAAAGGATCAAATGGCACTGTTAGTTATAAGTAGACGGCCTGGCATACTGTAGCTATTGGCTTGACAGGTCTGCAAAATACAGTAAGAGACTGGTTAACTGTGCTATGTAAGTGAGTATGTTATGTTTAAAACAACTCCAAAAGGTTATGTTGCCTCTGTTCTTCTTTTTTTGTGTCAAACATATTGTTTAGTTTACTGTTACACAGCCTATTTTCCATTTGCCCCTGTTCCCGTGTTTAAGCCTTGTTTAGTGCAGGCTGACCACAGTTTTAACGTGATGAGCCGTTTGGAAGCTAATGTGGTATCAGTCTCACTACACACTGATTATCTTCAAACAGATTGCATGCTGACTCGCTAACCAAGCAAACTGTAAGCTTAAGCAAATCCACATCTAGTAAAGCTCATCTGTTTTGTCAGTCTGAGTCCTATACACGTCATAACTACAGTAAGGATTAATGATTCATGGGCGCCACATGGCTCAGTGGTAGAGCAGGCGCACCATATCCAGCGGCTGCAGCCCTCGATGCAGTCATCCCCGGTTCGATTCCCTGCACGTCTTCCCCTTCTCTTGCTGCCCTTCTTCCAGTCCAGCTACCAATGAATAAAGGCCACTACAGCCACAAAAAACTTTTTAAAAAGTTAAAAGATTAATGATTCTACACACTACATAAAATCCCACATGGTCCACTCATGATTTTCCGAGAAATGCAACTAACACATACTTGCAAAAGTAAGCAAATCCATTGAACTTCTTCACATTTTGTCACGTTGAAACCAAAATCCTCAATCTACATGTATTGTACTTGGATTTTATGTTGTATGTCAACATAAAGTTGTACATTGTTGTGAAACTTTGCAGAACCAGTCATGAGCTGTGTTTCTACAAGCTTTACACATCTAGAAACTGAATTTTTTGCCCATTCGTCCTTGAGAAATCTCTGACTCACAGTCAGTTTAGATGAAAAACAACTGTAAGCGTTTTTTTTTGGTTTTTTTTTTTGTTTTGTTTTTTTTGTTTCGCTGCAGATTCTTAATTAAACAGATGCTTATGGTTTGAACATCTAATAGGTTTTCTTCCAGGGTTGCCCTGTGTTTAGCATCATCCAACTTCACATCTACTCTGATAGTCCTAAAGCCACTGAAGAAAAGCATCCCCACAGCATGATGCTCCCATCACCATTTTTCCCATCGGGACTGATGTGTTTAGAGTGAAGTGCAGTTTTTCCTCAACAATTAGCTTTTTGCATGTAGCTTTTAAAAAACTTTGAAAATCATAATTTGTTTCATTGACATGAAAAAAAGAGAAAAACTGTATTTGTTTAAAAATTATTTCAGTTTATTTGTTTGCTAGCTTGGTTCTTAACTTTTAAATATAATATCTGTTCATATTTTTGTGGGGTTTTTTTTTGTTTGTTTGTTTTGTTTTTGTTTTGTTTTTTCCTTTACAGTGGACAAACTACATCCATGGCTGGCAGGATCGTTGGGTTGTGCTGAAAAATAACACGCTGAGCTACTACAAGTCTCAGGATGAGACCGAGTACGGCTGTCGGGGTTCCCTCTGCCTGAGCAAAGCTGTGATTACTGTGAGTACTGTTGAAGTATTTTAAGGAAGCAGCACCGTCCACACAGTTAAACTTGTGCAGTACTGACCCTTCAGAATATCTTGTTAGAAAAAGGGCAGAAGGGAATAACTTTAAGCAAAACGCTATCATCCTTATTGTTTGAGCCTCATGGCTTATGCTTTCTTTCTGGGGTCAGAAGAATGAGTTTCCATTCTGTAACAGTTGTTTGCATGATTGCATCTCTGCTGTTCGAGAACAGGCTAACAGCTGGTATGGGTCTGCTTATTTTGCCTTGTATCCATACAGATATAGAACCTAGGTTGTTACCAAGAGCCAGTTTTCTGCTCTTGTGCAATATTTACATGTGGTCTTCAGGGCAGTGAGTGTTAGTCATCAGTTTCAGGGACTGCACACTCAGTTCCTTGCAGATTTGTTAGTGTTGGAACCAAATTAATGTTTTTGTTCAAATTTAATAACCGCACATTTGTGTGTTTTGTCCTGTTACAACCACAAACCAAGACCAGCACAAAGCAGAGCATAACAGTGAAGTGGAAGGAAATTCATGCCCAGATAGTAATTAAAAAAAAAAAAGTTGGTATCCACATCCGTTCAGGCCCGTTTACTCTGAGGCCCCTACATAAATTCCAGTGCAGCCAGTTGCCTTCACATGTTTCCAGTCTAATAAATCCACCTAGTCACGTCACTCTCATTCACTCTCGTAGTATAAACTCTTGAGTCTCAGACGAGAAGCTTTTCAAACTGCAGACTCTGATCTTCTTTCTTCCACCAAGGAATCTCGATTATGTCCCAAGTTCTGCTTGAGGATAAGCAGCAGGTCAGATTACTTGTTCTGAGCAACAGCATGGCATGTGGTAACACTTATTTTGAAACTGCCACCATACTCAGTGTGCTGTGATACTGCATAGACTAAAGCTCGAAAAGTAGCAGCAGACTGTTAGAATGACGTCGTGATTGAGGTTAAGCCCCGCAAGCTTATCCCGTCATGGATTCTGTCCTACATTTTGAAAATTCACCTAAAACCAGTCAACAGTGTTTTACTTCTGGATGGTGGGCAGTTCTGCTTCTGTGTTTTCCTGACAGAAGCCCAGGATGTGTCATTTTCCAAACAGTAGCAAGGAAAATTAATAAATTACTGTTTCCAGGCACTGAAAAGCAGGCTTGGCTATTGGCTGTATTTGTTCAGCTTTATCTATTCCCAGCATGTGTAAATATTAACCCCCATATGGCGCTGTGTTGTCCTGACTTCTCGCTCCTCTTTGCACCAGTCGGCAGCAGATAAACTGTTTGGTTTTTCGTATCTGAGCCTGTTTGTATCACAGAAATTGATTTTTAAATTAGGTTAATAAGTCTCCTAACAAGAAAGGGTCCAGATGTGAGTTAATGTAGGTTGGAATCTGATCAGTGGTCTTAAGTTTTAATATGAGATTACTTTGAGATCAGAGTTGGAACTCTAGAGTTTTTGAAGGCATTTCTGCAAAATGACCACTTTTAATCCTTTATTATAACCCAGGAGAAGGAGAAAGTGATCAGAACCCCCAAAAACCTGTTGGGAGAAACCTGCTCCTTCTTGAAAAATCTCACAAAATTCACTTTGCCTCATTTTATGTAGGTACTTGGTTAGGGTTTTTGTGGTTGAATTTTTCAATAAAAAAAAAGTGGGTTTGCAACTGCACCTACAAGCCCTGACAACCACCGCTGCCATTTTTAGCTCCACGGTCAGTTAATGGGAGCACACTGGCCTACTTGTAATTTCTCCCCTCTGTGGAGTTAGTGAGTAACACAGACTGGTTCATCTACAGCTCATTTGGCCTGGATTGTTTTGACTTTTCTGAAACAGACTCGCAGAATCTAAATATCTGCCTTTCATTTTAAACCCCAAAACATGTCCGAAAGGGTTAAGGAGATTAAATGAAAGTCAGATAGGTCTTTGCAAGGCTTTGAGGAAATTTGCAACGTGTCTTCTGCCAGGAAATGTAATTGTTCCTCATAGCACATGACTTCCCCTCACAGAAGGGGTTATGAGGAGGGTCAAGATAAACAAACTTCATTCTGAACGTGTGTGTATGGAGATTGCTCTGACATGGCCATTCATCCTTACTGATGTAGCCTTCCCTTTGCCCTGTCTTTCTCTTTGACCTCTTGGTGACTCATTGCTCCCTCCTGTGGAGCTGTAATGATCCCGTTTTAGTATTCTGTGGTCTGCAAAAAAGATATTCCTGGTGCTCTGTCATAAGAAGTTTGAATCATTTGGATATCATGCAGTGCCATGCAAAAGTATTCATACCACTTTAACTTTTTCACATTTTCTCACATTGCAACCACAAACATTGATGTGTTTTAAGTGACAAACCAATAGAAAGTAGCAAAACTGTGAAGGGAAAGGAAAATGAGATGTGGAAAAGTTTAAAGCAGAATCAGGAGGAGAAAATGACACCACATATCACCAGGATCCAAAATCCTCACTGTGACCCATGGTGGTGGCAGCACCATGCTGTGGGAATGCATTTTCTTCAGTGGAGAAAGAGGACGTAGTCAGAGCTGGAGGCTGGTTCACTTTTCACAGGACAGTGATCCTCAACCTACATCTAGAGCTTCCAGCGAGGTAGTTTTGATATGCGCATGTGTTAAAATGGACCAAAGTTCAGAATTAAAATTGATTGAGAATCTGTGGCAAGAATTGAACTTTGCTATTGAACTTTACAGATACTCCCTTGTCTTATATGAGTGAGGTTGAGCTTTTTTTTGCTCTGAAAAATGGACAAAAGCGTCTCTTCTGGAATGTTCTAGTAGATGCACGCCCCAAAAGACATGTAGCTAATTTCAGGGAACTGTGATTCAGCAAATGTTGACCCAGAAGGGTGGATACGAAACAACAGCACTGTTTTTAGATGTTTTTTTTTTTTGTTTTGTTTTTTTTTTGTTGGTCTAGCATATAAAACTCTAATCAGATACATTAAGGTTTGTGGTTTCAATGAGAAAAGTTTAAGAGGTTTGAATACATTTTCAGGGCATTGTAGTAGCCTGAATCTCTTCAACATTATAACAGTTATAAAATTTAGATAAATGAAATCGTTTTAAGTCAAAGTGTATCTGAGTTCCTTAACCATTTTAGCCTCTAGTTTCTGTCATTTCTCTTGTTTCATTTATTTACTCAAGGTGTTTGTGACTGCAGACACGTACACCGCTTTAAAAGAGGTTGGAAAGGGAGAGGACAGGAGGGGATTCTTTTGAAGCTGAGTAGGAAGTTTACATCTGAAGAGAACAGAGACTGGGTCAAGATGTCCTACCTTTTATCATTTTATTATTTGGATCACGTTACTTCCTGTGCAGAAGACCAGAGTATGACCAATTATGAAGTTTTCATTAAAAAACTGCTGCCTAATGTTTGAACCTGACTCCCTCCTGTAAAAGACCCCACAGTAAGTAATAAGCTAGGAGCCTAGCATCAAATTCTGTTAACACAATTAGATATGGGTTAAAGCAGGACAGAAAGGAGAACATTTAGTGGCAGGAAAAGTCTTGGTTGAGGTTTCCTTCTCTTTTGATACGTCTCTGCTCCAGTGTCCAGTAAGCCAGAGTTTTAAATCCTTTTAAATCTTCCCTCATGGTCACTATCTGCTCCTTTTCATACAGTTTTGACAGTGTACTGCATAATAACATTGTAAAGCAAGTCTGACGAGGAATTATGATAGACCACTTCCTGCTCCGTATGTGTTCCTCATTTCATTCGTTTCCTTTTTACTCAGGAGCATGTCCTAATTCAGTCACTGACACGTCTGAAATGTTTTTCTGCAGTTAAATCGAACTAATCCGAATGTTTCAGAGGTTTTGAGGCAGTGGGCAGCAGGCGTTCTGCAGGCCAAGCCTCCTTCTGTGTAACTCTTTACACCTTCAAGCGTTAAACTTGTACAACACCAATTGACAGATTAACAAACACATTTTGGGGGGGATTATGTTAACCATGTCATACGGCCTTTTGTCGTACTGCCAGAGTTTTATTTTATTTTATTAAAGTGTTGGATTTCACTTGCTGTGCACTTACAGTGCCTTGCAAAAATATTCATACCCCATTAACTTTTTTTCACTTTTGATTGGGATTTTATGTGAAAGACCCACGTAATGTAGCACATGAATGTTGAGTTAAAAAAAAAAAAAAAAAAAAAAAAAAAAAAAGATGTTGATCTCAAATGTTTTTCCAAATCAAAAATCTGAAAGTGTGGCATGTATTTGTATCTGGATCTCTTTACTCTGACACCCCTTAAAAAAACCCAGAGCACCAGCTGCATTCAGAACACACCTTATTAGTAAATAGTTCACCTTCCAGCAGGACAATAGCCCCAAACATGGAGCAGGCGCTATAATGAAATCATTTACATCAAAAATAGATTCCTTGGAACGGCCCAGTCAAAGTTTGAGAATTTGAGGTAAGACTTAAAAATTGATGTTCAAGCTTACTCCATCCAATCTGCCTGACTTTGAGCTACTTTGCAAAGATGAATGGGTAAAACTAAAGTCTCTAGATGTATGAAGCAGAGAGGATATATGCCACACTTTTTAGATATTATGTCTCTCAAATTTTCATTTTCATCCCAGTTCGTTATTTTGCACTGCTTTGTGTTTATCGCCCTCATAAAATGGTAATAACATCCATGATGGTCTGTGGTTGCAGTGTGACTGCATGTGAAAAAGTGTGAAACCTCTTTTTGTTCTCCAGCTATGCCTTACGGTTTGTGAAGTAATCACCGTGCTACCCTAAGATGATCAATGAGCACAAATATTTTCACCGTTACCTAGCAACCAAATGACTGAAATACATTATGACAACAAACAAGTGCTATCACTGTGCATATCCAACATCTACTCTGTCACACAACCAGCTATTTTTTTTTATTTTTTATTTTTTATCTTGTCATCAGGTCAAGAGGGGAAGATTTGTGCTACGATTGTTTCGTTTGTGTGCAGGATAGTGGATCTATCACCTCCATTTCCTTCCTCCATTGTGCTTCCTCTTTTTGCATCTCTCTGTAAGGACTGTTGATCTGATCTTAGCTAAACAACCATCTGACCCTTCCAGCGTTCATGCTCGACTTGCACGTTAATGCTTTGGTCCTGTCGTCGTCCAGATGTCAGGCGACTTAGCCCGGTCACTGAGCTGCCATGAAATCTCTTTAAAAACACTAAAGTGGGCCCATTTATTGCTTTGCTGTTGCACTGAAGTGTTGCAGTAGTAGGTAATGAGGAAACCTCTGGACAATGGGCAACACAGAATGATGGACTGGTTAGTGATTTTGGTAAGGATTAAATGGACTTGCTTGCCTCACACAGCATAGTATTTCAGTGTTTAGTGTGTTACAGAGGAAGTGGAAGGATAATTTCGATGTCTTCCTGATCAGTAGCCTATTGATTTGCTAAGAGGTAAAGCTGATGATTGCAATGATTAAACAAGCACTGCTGTTGTTTGTCATAGAGGCATTCTCAGTAAAATGAAGCCAAAACAATTCAAAAACACCTTTTTGAACCCAAAGGGAACTTAAATTAAATAACAGCAGTGTTTTAGTCTCTGTGCCTTTTGTTTTATTAATTCTGTGTCAACGTTAAGGTTCCAGTTTTGTTTTGGTTTTTTTCCTTTGCTAACAGCTGCTATAGTGTGTGTCCGTTCAGTTTTCATTTCCTCTGTTTCTGTGTCCGTGACTCTGCTTAAACATGCCAGGGTCTCACCCATATATCAGCCATAGATGGTCTGTTGCTGCAGTTTAACCTTGGTGCTAACTATAGAGGTGTCCTTTCAAACATCCCAGCTTATTTTGTGACTACTAAATGAATAAATGCTCTCCAGCCCTCTCCACTAACTGAGCTCACACACGTACTGTACAGATTCACAGTGCTGCTTAGAAACGTCCTCTGTACTGAGAAATGGTTTGAAAGGCCAGCTATCTGTAATTCCTTCTTTCAATGGACTTCTGTAAGGATCCAAGATAAGCTTTACCAGATATATTTCAGCTCCAGTTACTGAGTACATCATTGATTTTTGTGCTTCCAGTTGAAGCCAAGTGAGAAACAGGTTGTTGCTTGATGCAAACAAATTGGGAAATTAGCAGTTTGCTTTTCCAATGGCATTTGGGTTGCAGTTAACATCGGTTGCCACGTCTGCTTTCTTCTGCTCTCCTGATTGGAGGGAACAGGAAAGAGTTGCCTAAAAAGGCACACTGGAACAACCTAAACTGACAAACATCTGAGATGTTAGGTGGGACACACAGTAAAGTCGTTGTTTGGCAGAAGAGATTTAAAGAGGAGCGGCAAAAGCAAATGAGGTAGATTAGCAGTTCTGATGGTGTCTTTCAGGACATGTTACTGTGGAATATCATCTCTGCTGTCTGGAAACTGAGACGTTAGCATGTCATGACGGTCATGAGACTGGCATACAGCAACGGTCTTTTGTCTGATTCGTTGCGATACTGACTGCTACTGGAGATTTTTCCTACACACAGAATCACAATCCACAATGATTCTTTCTTGATAGTAGTTATGACAACATTTAATTTCCCTTTGCGATGAATAAGATATTGTTGAAATGAATTGAACCGAAGCTGCTAAGATGTGTACTTCAATAAAATGCTGGAGATCCATCTCAAAGCATGACGATAGAAGGTAGTTGCTGGGGTGTTTGGGGAGATTAGTCTGCAGTACAGTTTGGAAGTTCCTGTTTTCTGAAAAACATTTAAAAAAAAACACAGATTAGATTTTTTGTGTTTATCAGTCAATCAGTCATTCACTCTATTTATAGAACACAAAGTGCTTTACAAAAGATAAAAACAGGCAGCAATGAAATCAAACAACGACAAAATGACAGGAAAAAATGGTGTTCAACCAGGATAAGCATGGGAAGGGAAGAAACAGAAGAACAAAATATGTAGTTAACAGAGTTGGTTTGAAGGACTGAGGAAACAACTGGGTTGAAAAGATGATGATACTGGTGAGACTTACAAGTCAGTAAGTAACGAGTCTTGGTCACAAATAATAGGAAAATAAATGAAATGGAATTAAACTAAAATTAAAATTATATGGTACTGAAATATTATCATTTAATAGATAAGAATGATAAAATGACAGATTGAAAATCAGTATGAGTCAAGCTAAAAGTAAGACAGGAACTACAGGCATACGTAGCTCAATTTAAGGTCAAATACTAAGAGTCAGCTAAAAGCCAAACTAAAAACAGAAGTTTTCATGGTGGCCTCTACTGCCTTCTGCTCTGAAGGATGGCTGATCCACAGATGAGGGCCGAAAAAATAACATGACATCTCACTGGGGGTTTTAGTGCTCACCAACCACCAGAAGACTGTTATCTAGGACCTGGAACATCTGGATGGCTTATACAACAAATCTGATCTGATAAATAAATGGGATTAAGACCATTAATGATTTTATAGACACTCTAAAGTCAATTCTAATATGCGCAGGGAGCCAATGCAGAAACTTTAAACTTTGGAATAATGTGAGCTCTTCCACTTGTCCAAGCAAACATATATTCCATATTGAATATCTGCAATATCGAGACAGAAATAACACCCAATGTACAGGTCAGCAGAGTGAAGCGGCCACTCGCACATCGCGCTGTGCTGCAGAGCATTTGCGGCTCTCTCTCGCCCACTGGTTTACCGCACAGTTTACAAGGTGGGTGAGAAATGTCTGCAGGAAGATTGCAGCAGACATTAGTGTTCACACACCTCAGGAAATCTTCAGAGAATTTTAGCTCTGCATTACCATTGTATAAATTGGTCAGACATCCATCTAATCGGGCCTCATTTAACAAAATGAGACGCAATAACTGACCTGTTTGTTGTCTCGTGTCTGTTTTTGGCGTTTAGCCACATGAGTTCGACGAGTGCCGGCTGGACATCAGCGTAAACGACAGCGTGTGGTACCTGCGAGCACAAGACCCAGAGCACAGAAACAAATGGATCGAGTTCATTGAGCTGCACCGGGTAAGTCAGGCACGCAATAAACAAAGCAGATAATGATAACACGCTGGTCTCAAAAGAAACCAGAGTCTGGTCACATTCAGAACAAATCGGTATCATATCATTCATGGTTGGATTTGTGAATGTGTGTGTTGTGTTCGTGTGTGTGTTTCTGTTAGAGTGTCAGAGAAGGGAGGAGACAGAAGGGAGGAATCCAGGGAACAATAATCATCCCTTCACCACTGGTGCGTTTGTTGACAAGTCTGGAGGATTGGAGGAGTTCTGTCACTATGTGTCTTTAGCGCTATACACTGTTGCAGCAAGCATGTGTGATTGATCTAATATTAATAACCTACCAACTGCCTAAGCACGTATTATGATCGGACAGTTTAATCCTGCCGTTTTGAGGTGGCAAACCCTGGAACAAGTTAGACTGAAACCCAAAGCTGCACGAGCTTTGATTAATTCATTAATGTTCTGCAGATTCATTATGAGTGTGAAGGATGAAAAGCCTGGTGAGGGAGGGAGAGTGAAAGGAATTGTCATCGTTTTATTAGGGCACTTAAAAGGAGCAGGTTCTAGTTCCTATTGTTGACAAGCCAGGGGAAACAGAAGAGAGCCACAGAAGAGAGCCACAATAGAAAGCCGATGACCCAACCCTTTATTTATAGTACCTTGCAAAAGCATTCATATCCCTTGAAATCTTTTACATTTTATCTGGTTACAGCCACAGACTTCATGTTTTGTTTTTTTTAATCTTATGTGCTAAAAGAGTATAATTGTAATCCATCCATCCATAGTCTATACCCGGTGGTCCTTGCAGGGTTGTTTAGGGGTGGTACCTACAGTATCTCCAGCAATCGTTGGGTGAGGGCTGGGGTACACCCTGGACAGGTCCCCAGTCCTTCACAGGACAAATAATTATAATGTGGAGGGAAAATAATGAACAGTTTAAAATTGTTTTTACAGATTTTTTTTTTTTTTTTTTTTTTTTTTCCCAGAAAAATGACAAATGTGAAAACAGCTGAGTTAATACAGAGTCTGAATGTAGGCTTTTGCAGCTTCTAACAGGTTCTCTTCCAGGATTCCCCCTGGATTTAGATCCATCCAGGTAGATCTGGTTTTTGGATGACTGATGGATGTCCAACTTGGGCCATGGATTGGTGGAATACAAAATAAAAGCATGCTCGTCAGAGTTTTATTTGCTAAAAAAAGAAATTTGCATAAACCCCAAATAAACTGCTTTGAATTTGTAGCGCTGCTGTGACAAAATATAAAAACATGCCAGGGGTGTGAATACTTTTCATAGACACTGGATGGTATTTCCAACCAGAAGACTATCATAAGTCAAACATTCACATTACAGACCTAGTTTGTCTGACAGACAGTGAAGGTGATCGTCACTGCATGCTGCTCCCCACTTGGTTTGGGGAAATCCCTCTCTATTCACCCCACCCCGCCCACCCCCCTTC
This sequence comes from Anableps anableps, assembly GCA_014839685.1. Classification (NCBI taxonomy): domain Eukaryota; kingdom Metazoa; phylum Chordata; class Actinopteri; order Cyprinodontiformes; family Anablepidae; genus Anableps; species Anableps anableps. The sequence continues at coordinate 26,263,078 of CM026081.1, forward strand.
ACTGATCCAAGCAACAGTGACTCATCAGCAGCAGAGGATCCTTTGCACATTCATTTCACCCATTATGAGTCACTGCTGAAAACTCTTCTTTCTCGAGGGCCCCCACTTCCCTTTCTAGCCAACATTACTCACACCGACCAGGGTCGCCTAGGAGACCCAAAACATTCCAGCCAACACAACTAACAGAATAACCTGTTACATCTAAATAGGAAACAATATTTACTCCCTTGAGACTGATTATTAGTTCAGCATTTAACTGATACATTTGAATCCTCTATAATTACTATTTTTATGAGAAACAGATTTTAAGATTGTGTTTTCAGCTGAATTGTATAAAACTTGGGCCTGAGCAGAATAGGCAGGTGTTACCCGTCAACTTTGTGAAAAGTGTGGTTGTTATCATTGCTGTTGTAAGACTCTTGTAATTTGCTTTGCGCAGCATGTTTGCGTCTGTCACTGCAGAGTTGGAGTTTTTCACAGCTGACCCAGCATGTGGTAAATGTTACTTGTAATCATGCATTATTGTTTATTTTCTATTTTTTTTTCCTGTTTAATAGATCAGGGATTCTCAACACTAAATCAGCCACTGGGGTAGCAGTATGTTGGGTAAAGGGCAAGCACCATTCACTGCTATCCATGTGAACACAGGCAGAGCTACTTTTGGTCATTGACCGATAGTTACCTCTGTCTCCTCTAAATCCCAGTCATGTGCATTTTCATGCCCTGCCCCCTAGTGGCAGAAATCGTAAGTGTCTGGCAAAGAGCTTCATCTGTGTTCCTCAGTGTAGCAGAGCCTTCCCTCTCTGTGGTCAGAGGGCTGTTGATGTTAAAGCCAGGCCATTATATGAGGAAAGGGTTACCACACAGGAAAGCTCTTTCAGTTGTTCTGCTGTGGTCAGCAATTCTGTCATGTGTTGGTGCTCTTATCACTGCATCCTGTCAGATGTTAATGTGGCATCAAAATGTGGTTAGCACTTTAGATGCCACATTAATAGGTTGGCATCTTCAACCTATTTGTTGAAGATGTCAAATAGGTTTAAGAAACTGTAAGGTTTGAGGGCAAAGTCAAAAACCTTTCGAGCTTAAAAATGGCCAGGACAGCAGAAAAATGCACCAAAAAGAAAAAAATCAGACAGGATCCAAAAGTTGCAGAGCTCTGCTCTTTTTATACATTTTCAAAAAAGGTTCTTACATTTTTTACAGCAGCACATGGATTCCACTTTCCTCAACCACCATCTTGAGAGAGAGTCACCGCTTGTTCTAAACCACCCAGCTTTTAAGTCATTACAACCTATACCATTACTAATTGAGCGGGGTGGAGACAACATTTACACTTTCTATATGAAAATACATATACACACTTGACTAAATTAAATCTTTTAGAAAAAAAAAACATCTACATGTTTACATTAAGCTTTAACTTAATGCTAAACAACAATCTAAGCACAAACATAATCCAAGCCATCTCCCCTCCCTCTCAGTCAATGGATTTTCCCAGTGAGGCTGATTGAGCTCACCAGGTCCCTGTCAGCACTGCTCATGGGCGTGCTTCTATGGCAACACGTGACCAGGTGACCTCAAAAAGGAGGAGAATGATGAGAAAACAAAATCATAAAGTTAAATCACCAGGTTTAAACCTTTCCCAAAATAAAGCAACAAACAAAATACATTTATAAGTCAAGTTAGAGCATAGAAAGTATATAATAAATCCCTCACAGAAACATTACCTAAATTCAACACCTCACTGTTTTTCAGCCACAGTTCTTTACTAAAGTTCATTTAAATGATATTCCCTGAAACCCCCATAGTTTGATTAAATTTCTTTCTGTTCCCATGTTTCCCACCTGTGGGTTTTTCCTCAGGTTGATTCCGGATATGGCTCAGAATCCAGTTTGCGAAGACACGGCTCTATGCTTTCGCTCACGTCGGCCACTAGTGGCTACTCTGCCACCTCCACGTCCTCCTTCAAGGTGAGAGATTTTTAAATTGGTATTTATTCTTCTGTAGTGAAAAATCAGATATTTTTCCAGTATTTGCACCCTTCAGTGTGAAAGGAGTTACTGAAGGAAGAAGACTCAAATAGGCTATTTTCAGTATTGATGAGATCTTTCAAAAAAAAAAAAAAAAAAAAAAAGTCAGAGCAGAGCTGTACGAAGCTATTTATTGGCAAAACTATTTTTTAAGACATGTCTTCTGTGGGTTCAGGCTACGAAAGAGTGAGAGTCAGATTTTCAGCTAAAAACAAGAACAGAATAACGCCAAGTTGCTCTATTTTAGAGTTATTGTAGATGGTGATGGCTGTGGCCAGGAAAGATCTCCTGTTTTACATCAGATCTGAAGAAGCCTCTGACTGAAGACACTGTTTTTCAATGATAGTCTCAGGAAGAGGATGGTCAGGGTTGTCCATAGTTTTCTTGATTTTATGTAAAATCCTTCTTTGCATTCTCAGAATCCCAGAGTTAAACATCTTGATTCACTACAATGTACAACCAGAAACAGCTGTTTTTGTATTGTGACATAAGTTGCTAAAACAGGTGTATTATGTCAAGTCTGTAATTATTTCTTTTTTTTTTTTTTTTTTTTTTTTTTTTTTTTTTTTTTTTTTTTAAATAATAGTAAATAGTTTACGAAAAGGGGCGATCAGAAATCAGCCGCAAAAAAAATCACGATCGGCGCATTTCCAAAATTTGCTGAATTTTGCCAAAAAAAAGTTAGTCTGTCTGCTCTTCCATCCAAACTGAAAAGGCTGTCTATGGGCCGTGACTTATTAATTTTTTTTTTTTTTTTTTTTCTTCAGAAGGGTCACAGTCTACGAGAGAAGCTGGCCGAGATGGAGACTTTCCGAGACATCTTGTGCAGGCAGGTGGACACGCTTCAGAAGTACTTTGATAGCTGTGCTGATGTGTCCAAGGATGAGCTGCAGAGAGATAAAAGTAAGAACCACATGAAGCAAAATATCATTTTAACATGGACTTTATATGGTCATAGTAACTGGTAGTGCCCTAAAAGTGGCCAGAAAGGGGGATGTGTGAAATGCATTCCTCCAGTAAACCTCAATTTAAAGCATATTAATTTCTCTGAAAGTCATTTCTCTTAGTTTGATTTGCTCCTAATAATTTACTCCTCTTTGTTTGTTTTCATGATATATTTTTTTCAGAAAAATAAAATAAAGTTTTACTTTTGGTTCCAAATGGATCGTTAAGGTTTCAGCTACATTTTGAACTTTAAAAATAACAACAATAATAAAAGCAATAATAAAATGTTAGAAAAAGGTTTTGTCAGATTTTTTTTTATCACCTGTTAACTGACTGAAGACCAGTAAAGTATACAATATGTATTTGTTAGCTTAACTTTAATTAGCCACACACAAATTAACACATATAAGTTGTTGCAAGTTGCTTCAAATTAAGTGAAGGTTAAGAGTTTTTGTTACTTAACAGTGAAATGCTGTAAAAATTGTGAAGGTTTTTACTGTTATCAAGAAACAAATATGCAATAAATCTTGTAAGGAATGCGTTTTGTGACTCAGCAGTGATTCTATAAGCCCCTCACTGTTTCTCCATCTTGGCTGCCTTAACATTTGTTGATGGCAGTCTTCACTTGGACGACCACAATGAATGAAACCCTGCTTTTGTTCTCCTGACCTCCCTCCCTGTCTTCCTCTGCGACTCTCTGTCCATTCTGAGGATGAAACCAGACCATTGTCATGTTGTCCGGGGCAGCAGAGAGCTGTCAGCCTGTTGATCTTCTGTGCTGTAGAGTCAGTTGTGATTTGGGCCACTAGGCGTGACCCTGTCGAGAACCCCTGACCTTCAGGAGACTCTTACAAAAAAAAAAAAAAAAAGGACTTTTGTGTAACAAATTACATGTTTGTGCCTTCAAGCTGAATCCTTCTTTCTTGTTTCAGTTGTGGAGGACGATGAAGACGACTTCCCTAACACCCGCACAGATGGAGAGTTTCTGCACAACAATGGTAGCAAAGAAAAATGTGAGTAATTCGCAGTTCTTCTTTAAAACTCATTAAATGACTGTTTTTTCCTGTTTTACCTGTTTTCTGAATACATAAAAAAAACATAAAATCACAGTAAAAGGCTGTAAAATTGTTGTTTGTAATGGGGCTGCAACTCACGATTATTTTAGTTATCAATTAATCTGTTGATTATTATGACCAAAAATCGAATGGAAAAAACTGGCACATTCTGCAGATTTTTCATTTAAGCCCTTTTTAAGCAATATTAGAAATACATTAAAAGATGCAAATAAGCAAATACTTCATTTCCTTTTTTTAAATTAAAAAATAAACATTTTATTGCCTAAATGCAAGAACATAGCATTGCTTTAGTGTACGCTTGATCATTTGTAGCAAAGGACGCAGCTGCATAAAAAAAAAATACATCTAACTTCAACATGTGAAAAGCTCAGTCCTTCTGCTTGACTTAACATCAGAACAGTGTCAGGCTAATCTGTTGATTATTTATTGGAATAACTGATTAATATTTGGAATTTTTTATAGACGTTGAACCAGGTAAAGCTAAAACTATTCCACTTGAAGAGTTTTGGGTAGAACATTTACAGACAAAAGATTTTTTTTTATCTTAAATATGAAATGTATATATTTTTTTGGACAGTTTTGGCTTAAAAACTGCTCTGAATATGTTATTCTTTCAGCAAATTCCCTTTTTAGAGATAATTAATTGATTACTAAAGTAGTTGAATATTATTTCAATAACTGATTCATCATGATTAATGCGATTAATCGTTTCAGCCCTAATTTTAATGCGTAAAGGGATAGTTTCATTTTATGAAATGAGGATGTGTGAAGCAACATGTAGCTTACTTGCTGCAGACTGCAGTGGGAGTGACCTCAATTTGGAGAATCAGAGGAATTCTCATGGAGGAGTCAAGCTAAGCTACTCACAACATAGGCAAAATTCTCACCAAGTAAATCTATTCCAGTCTCAAATTCAAACTAATTACATGTGAATATTTTTCAATGTGTTACTTTGTTCTTTGAACAGTTGTTACTTTGTTATTCTCTAGATGAAAATTTAGTGGCAAAGTAGGCAACTCCAATGGTGGAGTTTGAGTTTTAGATGTGGAAAAATTAGTTCTGAGTTCCCGTTAGCATGGTGCCCCCTTTAGAATTCCTGATTTTTTTTTTTTTTTTTTTTTTTTTTACATAAAATTGATATTTTGGTATTTTGGGAATGAAGATCTTCCAAAAAAGTAATATCTTACCTGTAGTTCTTGGAATCTTCATTAGTATAAATCCAGATGATTTGGTCGTGGAGCCTGAAGCTAACGGCTAGTCCAAAAGGAGGCAACACCAAAGTGGACTTCTACCATCTTAAAACAGCTGCACTTCCAAAAGTGTTTGTTTTATGAACTTTTAACTATCGTCAAGTTTGCATTTGACAAAAAAAAATGTAAAGATTATAAACACAGCAATGGACTATGGAGCCCATGTGCCACAAATAATCTTCCTATCTGAAATGCATAATAAGAATAAAACACCCCTAAGCAAATTCTGGTCAGAGTAACTGTCTGATAAAAAAGTAAAGTGATGTAAAACTAAATAAAATGGCGTTTTATTAAGCTGTTGTAGTATTTAGATTTTTATATAGTTTTTATATCAGACAGTTATCAGATATGATATACTTGCTCGTGTTACACACAGGAAAACAGAAACTCTGAACTGTCATTAAAATTACCATAATGGCTGTGTATTGTGGGTTGTGTGTGTACCTCACACAACCCTCCCCTTTAAAAAATCGATTATTTTACAGATTAATAATACAAATTCAGTCTTTGTCATCCTGTTGTTTCTCTGCTCTTTGCTCAGTGTTCCAGTCTGTGAATCCAAAGGGAATCAATGGAATAGACTTTAAGGGCGAGGCCATCACATTCAAGGCCACCACAGCTGGAATCTTAGCCACTCTGTCCCACTGCATCGACCTGATGGTAAAGAGAGAGGACAGCTGGCAGAAGAGACTGGACAAGGTCTGTAATATCTGGACTGCTGCGAAGTCTAAACGGCCACGTTTGAGTCATTTATCTTCCAGACTCCTTTACCGCAATTGTTGCGTAAATTCTGTGTTTTTGTAGGAAATGGAAAAGAGACGAAGAATAGAGGAAAGCTATAAATCAGCCCTCAATGAATTGAAGAAGAAGTCTCACTTTGGAGGTCCAGATTATGAGGTAAAATAATTATAGTATTTCTCTGTTATGCGATAGAAATGACTGATTATGTATGAGTTAATACTTAGCTGTCTCCTTTGTAGGAAGGTCCAAACAGTCTAATCAATGAGGACGAATTTTTTGATGCGGTGGAGGCTGCTCTCGACAGACATGATAAAATCGAAGAACAGGTAAAACAAAACAACCGAAAACACAGTAATTTAAGTTGGGTTTTTATCATGATCACAACTAAAGTTCCCATGTTTGTTTGGGTGTAGTCTCAGGCAGAGAAGACGAGGATAGAGCGATCCAGGCCCCCTCCCCCTGAAGACATCTACTCTACCCCTGGCACGCACAGATTCTCCAATAAGGTTGTAGAAATGTTCTCCTCCTGATACCATACAAGCTGCTTTAATCATTTTCCATGCCTGTCCTCCATTTCTCCTCCTCGAATCCTGTTTCCCATATTTTCACAATCAGTTCCCATCTTCGCCGTTGCATCATTGTTTGTCAGAATCTATCCCCTTGATCTGACACACAGCAAACCACACACCAAGTCTTAGTCAGTCCTTCTCCTGTTTCACCTGTCTAGACTGAACACCATGGTTTCATGATGCAAGGTCGTTAAATTTCTGACACGTGTTTATATTCAGTCTGCTTTAATCTGATACCCCTAACAACAAAAAAAAAAATCAAGTGTGTCAAATGTAATTGAAAAAGTAAAGCCGCACATCACGCTGCACACACAATCCTCACTGTGAAAAGTGGTAGTGGCAACATCATGCTGCGGGAATGCTTTCCTTTCACAGAGGCAACTGAGAATCTGTCCCAAGACTTAAATATCGCGGTCTACAGATGCTCCCCATCCAAACAAGCGTCGGCTCTCATGTTTCAATGGGTGTCAGTTGTTGTTTAGCAACCCCCTCTCCACCCCCCACCCAGCCCCCCGATGTGGTACCTGAATGTAACTCTGGTTGCATCTGAATAATTCATTCTCTCTTCCTGCCGCTTGCCTTGTGCTGTAGGTGGAGGAGATGGTGCAGAATCACATGACCTACTCGCTGCAGGATGTCGGTGGCGATGCCAACTGGCAGCTGGTTGTGGAAGAGGGAGAGATGAAGGTAAGCTTCATAGTTACATCAGAAACTATGAAGCTGTTTCAAAAAGCATTCAAAATAAAAAGCAGAAATAAATGAAATTTTAAACTAATGTATTTCCGGTGCAAAGAATAAAACGGGTTCCCCTACGCGTTTGCAATGCAGGTTTACAGGAGAGAGGTGGAGGAAAACGGGATTGTGTTGGATCCGTTGAAGGCCACCCACTCGGTGAAGGGGGTCACAGGTCATGAAGTCTGCCAATACTTTTGGGACACGACGTACCGCAACGACTGGGAAAGTAGGTCTTTGAACCCTAAATAAACCCCATGTTCAGGCAATCAGCTCCTGAAATGCTATGAAAAACACTCTTTTCTTTCTCCAGCTACTATTGAAAACTTCAATGTCGTGGAGAGACTTTCAGAGAACGCAGCAATAATCTACCAAACACACAGGGTAAGAGCCAGACGCTGAAACGCTACAGGTCACAGACTAAACAGCCATGGTCTCCATTACTGCTGTATATGCAAAGCATCATGAAGTGACCTGTGTTGCAGCGGGTGTGGCCTGCATCCCAGAGGGATGTGCTGTACCTTTCTGCCATGAGGAAGATTTTGGCCAACAACGAGAACGACCCCGACACCTGGCTGGTCTGTAACTTCTCTGTGGATCACGATGAGGCTCAGGTGAGAACCCAGATCCTCTCTAAGTTTCACACATCAAACCACTGAATTCTTCCTGTAACCCTCTGGTTTCTTCCCGTGTTCAGCCAAGCAGCAGATGTGTGCGTGTCAAAATCAACATCGCTATGATCTGTCAGACCCTGGTCAGTCCACCAGAGGGAGACAAAGAGATCAGCAGGGACAACATCCTGTGTAAAATCACCTATTTTGCCAATGGTAATTCTGTTGCTTTCGTAAATATGGAAGGCCGTCAGTGCCACAATGCAGTGACTTACAAAAAAACATTAGATGGGTATATTATGTAAAAACATAATGTGTTAAACAGATATTAAGTTGAATATATAATTAATACAAATATTTATAGATGATTGGTTACCCATTCCAACCAATCAGATGTTAGAATCTGTTAGCGAGACACATTAACATTGTTTTACAGTAGTTGATAATGAAATAAATAAATAAATGCTAAAATAAATTTCTATGGGGATAAAATTCAAATTTTGGTTGATAAATTTTGCATTTAACTGTTTATTACTTTATTTAAAACAATATTGACACATTTACTTAATGTATTTATTTACACTCATTTTTGGCCTTCAGCATATTTGAACTTAATCTAGAACACAGTAATAGTTGGCCATGACTGTGTTTCTATTATTCTCCTTTTATACCTTATCCTCTGCTAATACTTTTGTGTTTACTAGTTTTAAACATATATATTTAGAGTTTGCTAAATTTAATACGGAAAGCAAATTTCTTTGTTTTGGAAAAATAAAGGTAAAATTGTTCAAGCTAATCACCTGATTTAGACTTTATAAATATTTTTTTGTCTTCTGTTTCTCATTCACACAATTCTGATTCTACCTACATGCAGCAATGATGCTACCGAAATAGTAAACTTGTAGGTGACACTACAAGGCAACCAGACCCACCGTGCTGTTTACCTAAGCTGCCAGGACAGGAAACACAAATAAATAAATAAATAAATACCACAACCTAACTGAAAACTAAATTGTGTCAGACAAACCTCGGAGAAATTAGTTCAATTATGCTATCTAAAGTTAATAATAATAAACACAAAATGTTTATTAACCAAAAGTGTTAAGTGAAGAAAAATGTGTGAACCCAGCAAACCCAAGCACAACCTCTTGATGGGGACTCCCCCCCCTTAAAATCTTTAAGATTCAAAATTCAAAATTTACATCATTTTGACTTTGTTATTAGATATAATTATAGAAATGTGTACCTGTTTTGTCTGTGTGCAGTGAATCCAGGGGGCTGGGCTCCGGCCTCCGTGCTCAGGGCCGTAGCTAAAAGGGAGTACCCCAAGTTCCTGAAGCGCTTCACCTCCTACGTGCAAGAAAAAACTACTGGCAAGGCCATTTTATTCTGAGCCTCGCAGGTAAGACGAGTTTTCTTCTGTCTGAAATGCTTTTATGCTTAAGCAGATGTTGCAGAGTGACAGCAACAAGGTTCTCCATCTTTTTAGGGTCGACACAGGAGTCCAGAACTACGGCAGGAGGTTTGGAGGGACTCTATCTGCCAAACAGCATCCCTCCAATAAAAGAGAGGGGTTTTCCGTTCTTTTTTTCTTTTTTTTTTTTTTTTTTTTTTAGTCCCGGTTTGCCGCTAAAAAGTAGGGTGTGTGCATGAAAAAAAGGTCACACATGGTAAACGGAGAAGTAAAATACCCAGCTATCACCACTTCTGTTCCAGATGGGCAGCCTCGATCTTAAGGCCTTCTACACCTCAAAAGAACACCACCACTGGTCTCTGTAAAAGAATATGGATTGTTAAATGACAGTGAGAAGACTCCCCACCCATCACCGGTTGTTCCTCCTTTTTCCTTTAGGACAGATATATTTAAATGTTTGAAAAGTCTGAAGCTTGTAAAAAAAAAAAAAAAAAAAAAAAAAAAAAAAAAAAAAAAAAAAAAAAAAAAAAAACTTCGCTTTCAGACTGAAATAAGTAACTATTTTTGTGTGAATAATTTCATATTTCGAGATGATTTGTCATCTCATTTGTGTAATCTCCAGAGGGCTGCCCGTTACACTTAGCCCTATGATAGAAGCTGGAAGTCCTCTAATGAAAGCACCCAACATGCTGGCGCTTGAAGGAGGAACGAGAGATTTTTCAGAAGCTCTGTACACGTACCCGTTGTGAATAGCGTTTAGTTCCGCGCTCATTCTTCATGACAGTGCTTGTAATTTGAATGCAAATAGTTTTCCTGATTCCTGCCGACGGTTTGCAAAGCTTTGACTCGAGCCCAGATGCCTTAGTGTGACAGGAAAACGTAGAAGGCTGCTGATAGTGAAGTGCCTCTTGGCTGCGTTCGTCTTATCTTCCGAATCAAATTTGGTCTCGCAGTATTTTGACCGAACAAATGAACCCAGTGAGAAGTTAGTCATGTTTTTCCACAGATGGATGCATATTCCAAGTGCTCGCATAGTGTCAGTCACTTTGGTTGATCCACTGCCTGCTCCTGTCAGTATTTCTGGGATTTGTTACACGAAGGTCTGCACTGACCATTTGAATAGGTCTTTTTTTTTTTTTTTTAAATATCACAGTTGTACTGCAGTTATTTCTTCTTTTTGATCTCATGGAAGAATGTCCCTCTCTGTGATGTAAAGGCAGATTAACAGTTTTCAGTTTACATTACTGATTTTTAACTTTACCCTGTCTTTTAGTTCTTTGTACTGCATTAGTTCTGTTACGTTTTCAAGGTTTTTAGGGCTTCGTCAGCCATTTCTGAATTCAGATATTCCTGCGGAAAGATGCGGTTGAGAAGTTCACTCGGCCTGTTATTGGAAAAATGCCAGGCTTAGGCTCTTTCATCTAAAAGCGAACATTTTCTTGTATACGTTTAGTTTTCCGTTTTGTTCAAACTGAATGTACTTGGACTTTTTGTAAAGTTGTTCACGCTAACGCTTTGGGATCAACCTGTAAATGTACTGTGATGTGGCATCTCTTCTACCCTGTTTTCAAAGTGGAATAAACACGTTTATCCTCGAGTTTTTCCAAACTCTGGCTCATTTGTTTACAGTTTACCCACACTAATCGCTGTTTGTGTAGAAATTCTGTTTCTACATTGCAAATAATTTCCTGTTAGATATAGTAGATTCATAGAAAAGCAAAAGAGTCATCAGTGCTGTTAATCATGAACTGAAAGCGGTGTGTTCAAAAGCACAGCAGTGTGGAATTTAATCAGTGAGGCCATTCATCCTGAAAGAAAGCAGATCTCAGATAGTCCTTATTTAAAAGGTGTACATGCTGGCTAAAGTTCATTTCTGAGAAAACAAATGGGTGTTATAAATATTAAAAAAGCTGATTACAGAAAGGAAAACATGATGTACAAACAAATTCTCCAATGCATTGAAATGGAAACCAAAAGCAGAAAGATGTGGAAGAAAATTGGAAACTTGCATTTGAATGGGCCAAAAAGGCAGCAATTAGTGCCAGTGCTGATCAAAGAACAGTGACTGAAAATAAGTGTTCTCAAATTGTGCTGCTCATGGTAGCAGCATGTTGGAGTAGCTTTGTTAGTTCTGATTTTTTTTTTTTTTTTTTTTTTTCTTATTTGCTTTGGTTAAGGTGGAGCTTTTTTTTTTTTTTTTTTTTTTTTTTTTTTTTTTGGGACAATTATTCCCTCTAGTTTTGGATGCTGTGGAACTGAAAGGATGTTTGCTCTTACTTTTTATATCTTTGGACAGATATGATGCATAAGATTGCATAACCATAGCAACAAGGTATTGTTTTTACAACTGGGAGCAGCTGATTAGCATCTCAAAAGCTCAAATAATACCCTGAACTACGACCCCAAATCTCAGAGGTGTTGAAAAGGAGGCTTCATGGATGCACAACTAGAGTTCAAACTATCTCTTCCATCAGTCAAAGGATCATAACCGTGACTCATATCTCTGCCTTGATTTCTAACCAGACAGCCAATCAGAGATTTTAAGAGCAGCAAAAGCAAACGAGGTGGATTAGTAGAGCTTGCCAACTGATGGGTTCATCCAGGACATGTTACTGTAAAATAACATCTCTGCTGCCCAGAAATTGAGCTGTAAGCATATCATGACAGTAAATCTTCAGTCAGAGGCTTCTTCTGATTCATTACAAGACTGACTGCTACTGGAAATCCTCCCTGCCCACAGTATCAGCATCCATGGCTCTTTGAAAACCAGTTGATGACTTATGACATTTAATTTCTCTTTCTGAACTGAAATGACCCAACAGCTTATGGACAGATAAAAAAAAAACAATGACCTTAAAGTACTTCATACAACCCACAGTACGTTGTGAAGCATTGTTGCACATTTCTCTTGAAAGGGCGCTTGCGATCCTACGATGCCAAGGATATTTACGACACCATGGATCACAGATCAGTTTGATTGTATCAAAATACTTAGGAAAAAGTCATGCTGCTTTATGCTGAAGAGGAAATGATCTTGAAATGGGAAGAAAAACAAAATGAGCCCAAACACATTAGTAAGTGAGCAGCATCCAGAATTTTTCAGTTTATTCATTGTTTGTTTTGTAAGGAAATGTGAACATGTTTTTTAAACCGCCTGTTGCGCTATTTTTCTTCCTGTTAATTTAACTTTTCTTCATTTGATTTAGAATATCTGCAGGTTTCTCAAAGCAAAAGCTGGAGGAAAGGAAACAAAAGCTGTTGAATTTTAAACACATTTTGAAAGAAACTCACTAAAAAAAAAAAAAAAAAAAAAAAAAAAGGTCACAATGTACAAAGGTAGTGTTTTATTTTTGAAATATGATTACAAGTGTAAGAAATTTCTTTGAATTGGATATTCTATGTAAAGCATGGTAAAGCTCCACTTGTAATACATAAGGCCACTTCTGAGGATGACAATACAAGAATCTGTATGATCTATAATCACTGAGATATTACAGCCATTCTTTAACATTCACAACCTCGAGGAATCTTAATACTTTCACATGAAAATGTTTAAAATAAATAAATATCGCCTTAAGTCCTGCTTGCCTCCAACAGAGGAACCCACCAGTAACAACTAGTTAGTGGATCTGAATGAGAACCAAGAGGACCAGCAGGCATGGCCGCCTCATAGTATACACAGTATACAGCAGCACGCTTCAGCCGGGGGGAGGGGGGGCACAAGTCAGAGCTTACGTCACTGACAGTGAAACACACATTCGGGGTTTTAAACGTGAGCAGAAATCACCTCATACGCCAGCAGTGCCGTCTCCAACGAGCTTTTGGCAAATGCGAAGACTGATTTGAACCCGTTTAACGTAACAACCATGCAGGTATTCGCTGAGAATCGACTTCAGTGGATCTCACCGGTTCAAACACATCTTAGTGAATCAGTTGGCTGATCGATCAGGATAAAAATGTCAGATGCAAATAAATGGCACACATTAGTAACGGCAACACCTTGACAAAAAAAAAAAAAAAAAAAGAGAAAAAAAAAAAAAGAAAAGTTTGCAGTCAGCTGGGCGGGTCAGAGACCAACCTAACCTAACCTAACAGGCTGTGTTCGCAGCAGTTTGATGAGCCGCAGCAGGACGAAGCATCAGCGTTTCGGGACGTCTCTCTCGGCCGTTGGAAAAGCCATCTCCGGCAGGTTGGTTTTAGATCTAGGCACAAGAGACGAGATGTCAGAAACGGCTGAAAAAGGCGGCGGAATTAGCGTGTGCCCAAAAAAAAAAAAAAAAAAAAAAAAAAAAAAAGCAAGAACCCACCTGTTGTGAGTCATGTGACTTTTGACGAGGTGTCCTGCAGCCAGAGCGGCCATGAGAGAAAGCTCCCCTGCCAGGACGGTGGCACACACCACCCGGGCCAGCTGCCGTGCATTCTCTCCTGGCTGGTTGGGGCTTGCAACACCAAGCATCTACAGAGGCAGCGGGACGGAGACACTTTTATATGAAGGAAAGAAACGCCTTCGAGTGTTTTCTAACAAGCAACGCTTTACCAAGTGACGGAAAGGTTTAACAGTTGCAACGTGGCAGTTTATGAAACCTAAAATACCTCAAAGCATTCGCAGCCATCACATGCTGCAGACTAACGTGACCTCACACTTTCTTATGGGTTTAAAACAGAGGATTATTCGGTGTGGAAAGTGAGTGACGAGACCTGCAGACAGGCCTGCTGTGGCGGCAGGTTGGTGCCCCCTCCCACGGTGCCCAGCTCGATAGACGGCATGGTGCAGCTGACGTACAGGTCCTCTCCATTTGGACCAGCAGCCTCCATCTGAGTGATGCAGCTGGAGCTCCCCACAGTCTGAGCTGGATCCTAAAGCGCAACATCAGCATCAGTGAGGAACTGGGATCAGAAAGTCACAACTGGGACCAAGCACTTCTGTTGCACTTTACATGGCTTCACGTCTTTCTTATATTGTTGTTCCTACATTTTTCAGGCTTGGGTTAGAAAAGAAAACCAGAAAGAGAAATGGAAGAGAAAGGAATGAAGAAGCGTGCTCAGTGCGCCCTTACCTGCCCACAGGCGATGTAGATGGCTGTTACGACGTTTGCAGCGTGAGCGTTGAAGCCCCCTATACTGCCGGCCATGGCTGAGCCCACCAAGTTCTTGCTGATGTTCAGATCCACCAGAGCGCCTGTACTGCTCTTCAGTACCTGCGACACATTTAGAGCAGCTCTTACAGCAACATCTGCTGGTACTATGGGTGAACTGTGCTTGACCTGATAGAAACTCCTGTTGGATTCTTTACCTCCTTGACCACTTTGGCAGAGATGGTGGCTTCACACACCACAGACTTCCCCCTGCCCAAGATCCAGTTGATGGCAGCAGACTTCTTGTCGGTGCAATAGTTGCCACTGACCGACAGAACCTCCATGTCTGGAAAGTGCTGCTTCAGTCGACCCAGGGCCTGCTCGGTACCCTGAGGAGGACAACACACACCCCTATCTATAGCACTGGACACACTGGGAAACACTGCAAACAGTGCACCGCAAAAGTATTCACATCCCTGGAACTTTTTCACAACAAAAGTTTATACTTTTAGAAAACACATCATTTCAGTCCACAATCAAGCACCGTTTTGAGTTGGTCTGTCACTTCAAATACATTAAAGTTAGTACTGAAAAAGTTCAAGAGGTATGAATGCCTTTACGAATCACCGCACCAATGAATCTTGCTACTACAGAGAGCTTAATGTCTGGTTGTACCTTCGACAGCATGTTCATACCCATGGCGTCCCCCGTCTGAGACTGGAAGCGAATATAAAGGTTTCTTCCAGCCACACACACCAGCAGCTTCTCCAGACGAGCAAACCTGCAAAGTGCAAACATTTTCCTTTTTCACCATTCTGCCCTCAGATGAAAGAAAGTCATCGCTGTGGCTCTTTCTGACCTGCTGGTCTCGTCGAAGGCTTCTTTCACCATGCTGAACCCGTCCAAGGTCTCGAGCCATATTTTGACCTCAGCAGCCCGGCATGCAGAGGGCAGCCTCACCACAGGACCCCGAGTCATGCTGTCAGCCAGGACCCTGCTGTTGCAACCCCCACTCAGCTAAACAGGAAGAACAGCACTGTTAGCGCGCACGCGCACACACACACACACACACACACACAACCAGCTACCAGGAGCTGGTACATCAGGCTCTCACTTACAAAAATCGCCCTGCATCCTCGGTTTGTGCTGGCCACGAGGCAACCTTCTGTGGTTGCCATGGGGACATGAAACTGCCGGTTGTCCAACAGCAGCGGGCCAGCCACGCCCACCGGCACCGGCATGTAGCCGATGACATTCTCACAGCAAGCGCCCATCACCTAAAGACAAGGACACAAAACGACACACAGAGCGGCAGATCAGGACACCGGAACGTTTTCTACACTAAAACAGAAACAATCAGGGGGTAGAATACACAACAAAGGCCTGAGTTTGGGACAAAGTTACTTTAAGTATGAGATAATCTGTAACAAACTAGTTTCTATCGTACCTTTGAATAGTCATAGCCTTTATAAGGCAGACAAGCCAAAGCGGAGCTGACGGGCAGTTTGAGTGACAACATCTCTCTCCTGATGGCCACGCCCCTCTCCGGCGTCTCCAGCACTGATTCCAGTTTGTAGTTCAGTATCTTACATGCGCTCACCAGGTTCATCACCTCTGCATCCGTCAGCATTTTTGGACCTTTCTAAAAACAGACAAACAAAAAAAAATGATCATTATCTCTCACACACACACACACACACACACACACACCCCGAATAACATTTAAACTGCACTGCAAAAACACAAAATCTTACCAAGTGTTTCTGGTCTAATTTCGAGTGCAAATATCTTGAAATAAGAAAGCTAACTTACATGGAACTTTTCAGCACGATATAGAAACCAATTTTGAGTCAATAATTCTTTAAGACTGATGAAAAAGTACTAGTCATAAATGAAATAATCTGCCAGTGGAACAAGATATTTTATAAGCCAACTACTACTATATCGTGCTGAAAAGCTACTTGTTAGTTTTATTTCAAGTGTACTGAGATGTTTGTGCCAGAAACTGGACCAAAAATACTAGGTTTTGTGACGCTGCAGCGAGTCGATCTGCTCTGGTACGTCACCTGAGGATCTGAGAGGATGGCCATACATTCCTCCAGTGAGCGGGGCTCCGATCCACAACTGGGAGGAGCTCCGCGGGCCTCCTGGGAAGATGAACCACAGCCTCCGACTTCCATCGAAGCGGTTTTTCTCACTTCTACAACAGAGCAATCAGAGAGAGAAATGTGTCACATGAAGGTTCATTTTAGTCAGTTCAACTAGTTTAGCTATTAAATGGGATCAAATGTTGTGAAATGTTACATAACTCATAAGTTCATGTAATTGAAAAGGGAAAGCTGGGAAATGTTTTGTCTGCTGATTAGAAACAAGTGTATACTTTAGCCTAATTGAATACGCTAATCCTACAGTGATTAACAATCATACATTGTTAATCAATGTATGATTGTTAATCACTGTAGGATTAATAACTGTTAATAGTGATTATCAATCGTTAATGATATTCTAATGAGAGTCTTTTTTTTTTTTTGTTATTAAACAGCCATGTTGCAGCTCTGTGTCTAATCAAGGCCACAGCGCCTTTAATCTGGGAGAAACCTCCAAAACAAAATAATCCTTGAACATTTTCAAAAGCACTGAGGCTTCAGATTAGTTCCTGTGGTTTATATCAGAAATATTTACCCATTTTGACTTCTGAGATATTAACCTGGATTAGTTGCATCCAGATTAGGTTCTCCGTACGAACACCCATCGCAACTTAACCCTAAAATCGCAGCAGAAATCTCGGCTATGGTCACTTTTGTAACACTGCGTCGTCAGAAGTGGGGATAGAACCAGATAGTAGCCTTGAAGCAGAAGTTTAGGCTCCGGGAAACTTTTGGATGTTGTGTTACAGTGAATTTGACATTAAAAATGTTTAATATCTTCTTTTTTTTTTTTTTTTTACTATTGCTGCACTTTATCTTAGGCATGAAAATAATTTAATTTGCACATTTAAAAAGTTTTGGCATCATAAACATCAAATGCATTTACTCATCTACTGTTTCTATAGTTATTAGAACTGGCAACACATTCTCATTCAAACTTTAGTATTAAAATGCCCATTTTATTTAAAACTATGGATTTCCAGATTACAAATTTACAATTTAATTCTAAGTAAAAATAAACATTGAATAAAAAGAAACAATTAAATAAATGACTTTTTAAAAAATATAAATAAAATCAATCTCAAAGAAGTATATTGGGTGTGCTTGGAAATCCCTATACTAAACCAACATAATGCCAGAAAAGACACCTCAGTCTCACCCACCTTTAGAGGTAACGTCAGCCTCAGGCAACGGTTTAGCATCTGAGACCAGTAAGGAGGCAACACAGGTTGCTAAGATACCAGTTGAACTTTTCCTGGAAGCTGATTGGTCCCTCCTGCAGCAGTCTTCTGCTGCCCTGGGCTTCTGGATCAGAGAGGCGCCGCTAATGGAACTCCTCAGAGACAGGGAGGACTCCGTGTCCGCTTGCTCAAAGAAGACGTACTTCACAGCGAGAAGCAGCGCCAGGCTGAGGGTTATCATGTGTTCCAGTTCCATACTGGTGTGAGGAGACAGACAATCCCACGCATGAGTGGACGTTACTGCACAGAATACGCCAGATGTACAACAAGACACATGTACAGTTATGTATAAACTCATCAAAACTATGCATGCTGTTCATTTTGCGTTTACCTGGTGACCTTCTGAGGCCACGCGTTGCCGGCTGATTCAAGTCTCTCTGCTATGGGTCCCTCTGCTGTGCGATTGTGACCCGAATGCTCGGCTGTCAGCCGAGTGTGGGCGTGAACTAAGGCCAAACCAAGAGACTGAAAGATCCAAAGTGAAACAGAGGACCTCATAAGACCACAGCTTTGCTTCATTGTTCACACTTCATGTAAAGAAAGTCACACGAAACTATCTTTAGGCAGCTGTGGAGCTACAGAAATAATGCTTCACACTCTGGAAAGGGCTTTTTTTTTGTTGCACTGAGACTGAAAACGGTTCTCACCATGATGATTTTAACTCTCTGGGTCACAGGGTTGGGCTTGTTATCCTCTTCCTCAGCCAGAACATGAGCCAAGTGGCTCATTTGCCAGATGGGACGGCCTTCCTGACTTTCCCTTGACAGCTTTAAAGCAGAAGAATCCACAGTTGCGCTTAGTAATTATTTTCATAGTTAGAGACGGACTTCGTTTCTACAGGATGCTTTATGTGCACCACTTACCTCCAGGACTAGAGAGACACACGCTGGGAAGAATGTCATGAAAACAAAGTAATTGGCCAGAACAGACATGCAGCCAAAACAGCACATGATCTCCAACTGAGGAACGCCTGGAAAACAATCAAAACAGCCCCTGATTAAAATCTCTGTTAGACACGAGCAAAGTGTTTCGGGTTGTTAAGAAAAAAAAAAAACGCCAAAAAGCGCCATTCTTACCCGACGTGGTGCCAACCCCTATAACCAGACACTCGACAAGTGCATCAAGGGTGAATGTGGGGCCTAGGATAGCCATGCCCTTCGATATGTTCTCCCTCACCTCCTCCTACACACAACCGTATGACCAGATTGTTACAGCTGATTGAAGGTGCAAGTTCTGACCCAACAACAGGCGTACAACATTACCTGGGAGTTGGAGCTGAGGGCGAATTTAGCCAAAGTGCAGGCTTTGGATAAGTCAATGAGCAGGAGAAAGAACGGCAGAGCTTCACTGCAGAAAAAGAAACGGGGGAAGGTCAGGTCAGGACGAATACCACAGGGTAAGATTTTCATCAGCTGGAACACAAAACGAAAGCTACTCCAGTTTTCCTTTATCTGTAGAGTACATTGCCTTAGCAACAGCATTCATATCTTTTCAAGTTTCTTTTTGTAATTATTACATTACAAACACAAACTTCAACATGTTTTACATTGGTTTCATGTGACAGACCAATACAAAGCAGCACATAATTATTAAGCAGAAGGTAAATGGAGAATGTTTTTCTCTTTAGATGATGCACATGGCCATTAAATTAACACTGCACATCACCCTGAACGCGCAAGTGGTGTGCTTTGGGGAGGCTTTCCTTTAGCGAGGTCAGAGTTGATGGGAAGACGGAGCCATTCTGTGAGAAAACCTGGGATGAAGATTAACTTTCTACCAGCCAAAACATACAGCCAGAGCTACAATGGAAGCTTGTCTTAAAGTAAATCCATGAGTTAGAATTATACAGGCCTTAGACAAATTGAAAATAACTTTCAAATTGATGTGTACATATGGTCTCTAGCCAATCTGAGTCAGCCTGAGCTGACTCAATCTGAGCTGACTGGCTGGCTTGAGTCAGATCAGCCAGTCATTTGATTAGATTAAATCATTTAATCATTCTGATTAAATGATTTAATCTAAATCATTTAATCAGATTTAGATTAAATGTCCTTATTTTGCAAAGAAGGACATTTAAAAGCCATGTATCACTTCCCTTCCACTCTACAATAATGTGCCGTTTTGTGTTTGGCTACCAGATAAAATTCCGATAAATTTAACTGAGGTTTGTGTTTGTGACATGACAAAGTGTGACAACCATCAGTGGTATGAACACTTTTCTAAAGCATAACTCAAAGAGAAAACTTACTTAAGACCAGTTAGCTCTTTCCCAAAGAAGTGGATAACCACTGTACTGAAAACAAAGCTGGAAAACACTGTAAACAATCCTGCAATACCTGCAGAAACAAACAAACAAAAAAATGTGTTTACAGTTAGTTTTGGTGTTTATTTATTTCCAGACAATTGTTGCATTGGTGTTGGGATGTGTAACAAGCAGCAGCCGGTCATTCAATTCAGTTCAGTTCAAAAATACTTTACTTATCCCGAAGGGAAATTAAATGTTGTTGTAACTCGTATCATCCAAGTATCTTTAAAGAGTTGCTGTTGATGGTGCTGCTGTGGGCAGGAAGGATCTCCAGTAGCAGTCAGTCTTACAACAAATCGAAAGAAGCCTCTGACTGAAAACACTGTTGCTGTATGACTGCTCATGACTGTCATGACATGCTAACAGTTCAATTTCCAGGCAGCAGAGACGATATTCTACAATAACATGTCCTGGATGATACTGCTAATCCACCTCACCTTTTCAGCTCTTCTGGGGTTTGGAGCTGTAGTTTAGATATTATTTGAGCTTTTGATATGCTAATCGGCTGCTCCCAGGTGTAAAAAAAAAAATCTTGTAATCACTGTTACAAATCACAACAGCTATTATATAAAAGTTTCTTTAAAAAGAGCAAATATCCTTCCAGCTGCACAACATCCAAAACCAGAGGGAATAATTGTCCAAAGATAAAATGACTCCATCCAAAAAAAAAAAAAAAAAAAAGATGAACAAAAGTCTACAAAAAGAACAAATCAGAACTACGGTAACGAAGCTACACCAACATGGTCACAATCTGTCATCATACTGACCCAGAATATATTTGGATCCCAGCTGTAGGAGGTTCTTAAACTGGAAGTAGATATAAATAATGGCCATGCAGCGAGTGATGGTCAAAACAATTATATCACTACTGGGGACCTCCTGAAAGAAAACACACATATTTTCTTGTTAGCGTCAAGGAAACATCTTCCTGTCTTCTAAATGTTATATTCACACCTGGCTCACCTCTTTAACCTTAGGACAGTTATTCCAGCTGCACATCTGACTGCTAGTTGATAAGCTGTTCATGTTCATGAGGCAGACGGTGACGGCCAGGGTCCCCACTATCACCTCCCAGGGGTGGGAGGCCACCAGCAGGCCGTGGAGCCGAAAAAGACGGGCTAGCATCGTGGACTTCAAGGTGCCTGCTCACTGAAGCTCACTGCATCATCTGTATGGCGAAAATATCACATCTAAAACCAAATGACAGAGGGTTAGTTAAAAGGTTTAACATGCCCAAAGATGGCCGACTGACGCAACTGAAGAACCTTTGCTTTAGATGTACACCCCTCTTTTGTAACTTGAAGAAACAAGATAGAAAACAAACAATATCTACTCCCTAAATCTGACCGCCAGTGGCAGTGCCTACTGTTAGCATTAGCAACATTAGCTCTCACACCCGGACTATCTAACACAGCCCCTTACCAGGGAAAGCTTATCAACCAGCCTTCCAACATTCTTGAAACTTCCTATTTGGTACCATTACAACTTATACGTACCTCAAATGGTGAGATTTGCCATAGTCAGAGGGTCCTTTCCATATTTGTGTTTGCTCTGTTTCTCGACTGACGTAACTAAAATCAATATGGCGACGCGGAACTACTAACCTCATTCCGTCACTGCTGGAACCTAAAGGGGGCGGCGTGGAATGACAGGAAATACGTCACCTATTTTATTTTATTTTATTTTATTTTATTTTATTTTATTTATTTATTTATTTATTTATTTATTTATTTATTTTTATTGTGTGTTATTTTTATTTCGTTTTATTTTATTTATTATTTACTTAAGTAGTTCACTGTCAGTTATTTTATCGAAAAATAAGGAAAAATTTAAAAATTACTGTTTTTGCTTTGTATTTTGTTTTCTTTTTACAGAGAAGCCTATATATTTCCACTCCACCATGCTTTATTGTGTTGAGCTGTAATAAATAAGGTACTTTATAGATCTCACTTCATAATAGTTCTGCTATATTCATTTTTTTCTATACTTACTGTTACTGTTTCACTACTTGGATTTCCTCATCAGATAACAGCAAAGACAAACAAAGAAAAAATAAGTATCAAATAGATTTTTCTTTTAAAATACAAAATAGCAGATTGTAATTGAAGCCTGTTTGTGGTCCAAAACAGATTAATATACATTGAATTTGGTTTGGTTTTCTTTTCATTCTTGAAATAAAAACAAAATGTCCCACTTCGAGTATCCCTTCACATGCATCAGATTCTTTGGTTATTCTATATTGTGACTATAAGAGGCGCTATTTCTTTCTGCTTCGAAAGTGATGCGTCATACTTTTTTCATTAAAAAGAAAAAAAGATTGATTAAGAAATATTGAATAAAGAAGAATTAAAAAATTCTGCAAATGGATGAGAATTTTAAAAATATATATTGTCTCTTTTTTTATTGCAGGTGGGCCTTATGCCGACACTCTGACAACAAAAAAGAAAAAAATATCGTGTACTCTCCATGAACCGAAAAACATGCTAGAAGAAGTAAGAAAAATAATACTTTATTTCTGTTTCGGCTACATATTGATTTGTAACTACATGCTAATTAAACTGATCAAATTATATAAATTAAAGGTGCAGTTGCGACACATATTAGTTCTTAGATTTAGCTTTGTACCATAACACAAAAATTCCATGTATGCACTGACTTATATTCTGAAAGACAAATCAAACAATTTCAACAGTGTTTTATAGGTGATCCACTGTGGAGTTCTGCTGAAGAAAAAAAAAAAACTACACAAAATTCTTCTCAATTTTATATGTTTAGAACATTTAAGCATTAATATTTCTCAGTACTTCCTATAACTTTGGTTATGAAAAGGGTATTTACAGTATTTTGGCCACTAGAGGGTTCAAGGTCCCTCTGCAGTCACATTTAAGTTCTGTGCAGTCATAGTTGTTCATATAGAGGTAAATGGGTTTTTAAAAAATAAACCATTTTGATCAGTATCACCTGATTGCTACACCCCTTTCAGGGCACAATGTTACTGATTCCGCTTGACAGTGGGAGTCTCCTAGAAGGAAAGAACCCATCTTTTCAAAAATATTTCCCGTCATAATGATCAGGTTATGATGTGGATCCTCCTATATACCAGTGCCTTCCCGATTCCAGTTGTTGTTGTTGTTTAGTCTGTTTGTTTTTTCAGATTTTTGCTGATCCATTCTATAAAACCCTGTGTTCTTAAAAAGGAATATTATTATTTGCATCATTTGCTAACAGTTTCTTCTGCTACAAATCCTTCCAAAACACCCACCATTAAAATATAACTCTTTTTGTGAGTTCTGTAACATGAAAAAAAAAATCTAAGGGGCATACAGACTTTTACTGGGCACTGTATATTAAGTATAACAAGTATTAGACTGCCTTCAAATATAAAAAAAAATGGCACACCTTTAATGGTCTGATTTTCTTGTCAGATAGGAGCTACTTTTAACCGTTTTACATTTTTAAGTCCTGATTAAGATATTAAAACCCAATTTTAAGCCTTCCTATTTTTATTTTCCATTGGCAAAGTGCTTAAAGAGTGCCTCATTATGGAGGTGTCTGGGCAGCTTATATTTTCTCCTAATATTTTAGAAGTGTACAGCTGATTTCCATAAATAACCATTTTCACAGATCCCATGTTGAGCTTCATGACTCTGTTTATAAAACCTGATTTCTTGTCCTCCTTCCTGCAGTATTTTCAGATGTACCATTTGCCAAAATCGTTTTCCCCTTTCACAACAGTTCACAACAAATATAATGTCAAGGCACATTATGTAAAAAAAAAAAAAAAGTCCAGTCATTCAGAAAGATTCAAAGTTGATTCCATATATTCCAATTTAATAAAGCATGCACTCAAAAAGGAAACATGAAAGCACTGACCCAGGAGTACTTTCTATGTTAAAGAAAAAGTAAAGTATTCCTGGCAGTAATAGGTCCTTTAGTGACTTCATCTAGAAGAGAAACACAGCTAAATAAGTAAGGTCTGAGTCAGTTTTAAAGTCAACAGGATGAAACTGTGCACACTGTTATTTTCAGCAAAAGCTCGGTCAATGCAACATCTAAAATGAGGCCAAGTGTGTCATTTATAGAAAGAGAACGTCAAATTGTGGGGAGCAGTAGCTCAGCCAATGAATCTTGGAAGGTGTCACAGCTAAACATAATACCAGACCAGATGTAGCTTTGATGAAGAGAAAAAAACACAGAGAGAACATGAAGTTAAACACTGAAATAACAGCAAATATTGCAAAATTGGAGAGTAGTAGGAGAATGTAGCAGAATGAAGAAAAGTGGTAATTTTGTCCTTTTGCAGCCTAAGCCGACAGACGCATAACAACAATAGCTCATGATGATTTAAGCCATTCTAACTCTAAACTTGATCAAAAAGGGAAGTTTTAAGCCTAGTTGTCAAAATAGATGAGGTGTCTGGCTCACAGACTGAAACTGGAAGTTATTTCCACAGGAGAGGAGTCTGATAACTAAAAGATATGCCTCCCATTCTACTTTTAGAAATCCCAGGAACCACAAGCAAACCTGCAGTCTGGGAGCAAAATGCTCTGTCCGGAACATCTCTGACATATGATAGAGCTTGATTATTAGGAGCTTTTAATGTGATAAGGAGATTTTTTTTATATATATATAATCTGGATTTAACAATTAGACAATGAAGGGCAAAACTGGAGAAATATGATCAGTCACCTCCGGTGCTGCCTGACTTACTGAAGATCTGGTTACCGTATACGGAAGGATGTCAATGATTTTATTTTTAACAGAATCTATTTTATTTAAAAGAATTCCATAAAGTCATTGAATTCATGCAGCTCAACAGAGCTATAACTCATTGTAAGTTTCGCTACTGTACTAAAAAGAAACTTCAGGCTATTCTTGTTCTCCTCTATTAATGATTAAACATGCAGTTCTAACTTGGTGAAACGGATTTTTTTACAAAAACGAAACTATTTTTACAGATTAAGCAAGACTCCTCTGGATATGTGGAGTGCCATTTTCTCTCAAGTTTTACCTTCTTTTTCAAGGGGCTACATTGTCTAATGCAACACACAATGAAGAAGTAACACTATGAAAACATTCTTTTGAAAATTAAATCACTGCCCTCTGATGTGTTTTTCTGTGATATTGAGGGAAATAAAAATGGAACAGATTATTCTAATGTTGTTACAGCATTGTCTGATAAGGAC
This sequence comes from Anableps anableps, assembly GCA_014839685.1. Lineage (NCBI taxonomy): Eukaryota > Metazoa > Chordata > Actinopteri > Cyprinodontiformes > Anablepidae > Anableps > Anableps anableps. The sequence goes on from CM026081.1 coordinate 26,288,400, forward strand.
CTACTATAATGTCATTTTGTCTCAAGGGTGAGCACTCAATTAGATTAAACTTGAAGGTTAAAAATAGTAAGACAGGACATCATCTGACCACATTGTGCAATATCATCTCCACTGCCTGGATAATAAACTGTCAGCATGACATGACAGTCATGAGCTTGCTATACAGCAAAAGTCTTCAGTCAGAGGCTTCTTCAGATTTGTCACAAGAGTGACTGCTACTGGAGATCCTTCCTGCCCACTGCATCCCCATCCACAATGACTCTTTCAAGATTATGTGCGACAACATTTAATTTCCATTTGGGATAACTATGAATTTTAAATTAATCAATAAACCTAATTGAAAGATGGTTGTTATTCCTCCTCCTCATCCAGTATTTTGAGGAATGTAAAAAATCAGATCATTAGAAGCAGCTGACTCATTTACATAAACCTAATATTCTTGCTGCTGCCAAGTTTCTGAGACAAAACAAATCAATTGATGATTAGAAATCAAGTCATTAACTGGTAACAGATTCATTAAATCACATTTAATTGTTTTATTTTTATGTTCAAGCGAAGTAGGGTTGTAGTTCATTAATTTAATTATTGTTTGAATACTTACAAACTTATCCAGAATCCAATCAACAGCATGTTTCAGTGCTCCCAAACACAAATCAGGCCTCCAAAGATCATTTCTTTCTTATACATCTCTATCCAAGAACACCTTTGACATGCATTGGACACCTCCTTATAAACCCTTTCCTTATAGAATTGTTTCACTTCAGCTGCACCGGAGGGTTTTTAAACTTGAACAGCTTGTGTAAAGACATACCACAGAATCTTAATTTGGTCCAAGTCCAGATCTTAACTAAGCCACTCTAAAATCTTCAGTTTGTCATCTTTAGTCTTTCAGTGGTGGACTCAATTGTGTGCTTTGGATCATTGTCCTTCTTCATAAGCTAAAGAAGCCTTTTGGATGAGAGCCAAAACGTCTTCAAGAAACCAGAAATCCAGCTGCCTTTTACCTAAGCACTTAGGAAACCCAGATGCACATTCTCCTTTAGTTTTTTTTTTCCCACTGGAAAACAGACATCATGGTTCCATCAGTTACAGCAAGCCATATAGGTCCTGAAACAGCAAAGCAGCCCCCAACCATCATGCTACCACTACTTTCCAAAAAGTTCCACTTTTCTCTCACCAGTCCGCATGACATTTTCCAAAATTTGGGAGGATAATCAAGATAAAAATGTCTTGCTTTGTGAGGCCTGGAGTGCTTCAAATGTTCTTGGTTCTTTTGTGACCTCCTGGATGAGTGGTTGATGCATTCTTGGAGTCCATTAATTTTTTGTAAATGGCCAGATTTTTCTGGATGTTTTTTTTTCTTAATAAATTAAATCAAAACCTACTTTTTTGTTAACTCTGGTAATCTTTGTCTGAATTTAAAACACTGAGATAGCTGTAGAACTACTGGAAAAATAAACATTGTGCTTCATAACTGAAGCAACCAACGTTCAGTAAGCTCTTAGTTGTAGTTTCTCAGAACTGCTGCATGTCTCTAAAGAACGGGAGCCTGGCAAGCAGAAAATAAATCCTTTGTGTTTTAAAAGTGAGTTCTGATGTCAGGGAATTTGGACACAGCCCCTAACGTGGAGTTGTTTTACCATTGCTTTTAAGTATTGTTTACTCAGCACTGGCTGATCATTTAACTGTACCCAACTTTAACTGTTGTGCAACAGAATGTAACCCACTGAGGACTGGACGTTCAGATGTTTTCAGTGAGTAAATAATTTCTTGGAGAAGTTAAAGTTTTTCTCATCCTGTTTGTGAAAAACCTGTTTCATTAGTTTGAAAAATTGAATTACTTGGAGAACCATTTTTGCGTTGAATGTTATGAGTTGATTAAATATTACTGGTTGTTTTTAGATAAGAGAACCAGCTCATTGGCATTGAGACTGAAAACATTTGATCTCATTAGTTTTACTTAAATAATCCAAAACACTGTACATTTTGACTGAATAAAGATTAAAACTGTGACAAGAAATCAGCGATTCAGAGATTTACACTGACTTTTAAAAAGTCATTTAAGTTTTTTTTAAAAAAAGAGATGAAAGCAGAACAGTTGTAAGAGTGTAAAAACTTTAAACTAGGAAATTAATACTAGTTCTGTCATATCCCTAGTTATTTTGACTTTTGCTTCTGTTTCTCTGTATTGATTTTAATTATTTTCCCTCATCCTTGTTTATTTCCTCTGTTAGTTCAGTTATTTCTAATTTGAATGGTTCTTTCCATTTAGTATTAATTTTCTCCAGTCTAGTTTATCCCTTCTGTTAGTCCAGTTCTGAGAATTTAAGTTTTGCCATTTACTCAGTCGTGTTCTGTTCAGTCTACTCTTATTTTAGATTATGTTTATTTAGATCCCGTGTTTAGTTAATTGTGTCAGTGAGATTCATTTTCCTAAGTCTCCTGTTTGTTCTCCCTCATCCCTTTATGCCATTCTCTCTCCCTCCTCAGTCTATATCTCTGGTTTCCTCTCATAGCTGCAACCCGTTACTAATCAGCCACTGGTTCTCTAGCCAGTAATCAACTTACTAGTATTTAAACTCCTCATTGTCAGTCAGCCACTGCTGGATTTTGCTATTGTTCCTCCTCATGCTTTCCTGCGTTCTGTTCATTGTAAGTTATTTTTCTCATTATTAAACCTACCATTATTCAACTACTGTCTTGCTGTCTGTATTTTGGTCCTCTCCTGCACACATCATGACAAGTTCTCCCTCTGGTCCACACATTCTGCTTTTTTTTTTGTTTGTATTTAATTTGTTTCCTTGACAGCATAAGTATTGTCTGTTTATAAATGAACCTTGTAACTCTTTCTGACCTATTACACTTCTAGCAGCAATGCAAGTTACACATGATGTTGTCCATTTATTAGCTTGACTTGTCAGTTTCTATAAACTGAATTTTGTTCTTACAAAGGCTCTAGTAGTCAGTGTTTAGATCTGAGAATTCCATCATGCCTGGATGAGCATGTTATAGTTCCATCATAAACTAGTACGATTTAGTAATAAGTAAGCTTTCAACACAGAGAGAATATGTACACATATGAATATTGTACTAGACTAGGCGTAGTTCTGGTTTATGAATAACAAACTTAGTGCAAATTAAATGGTTTATTCTTGGAACATACAGAATGTTTTATGTGCTCAGCCACCATATGGTGTATTAGATTCAGCATGAAGCCCTCCAACTTTCCATGTCAGAATCATAACTTCAGGTAACATTCTTGTTGCATTTCCATCTGGAAAATCAGAAAAAAATCTGACTTCCAAGTATTTTTAGAATGAAGTGTTAACATCAGTCTCAGTGAAATATGATTTGTTTTGGTTAAAAGCTACTGAATTTAGTGTGTCTAAGTTCCAAATGTTACATTAACATCTCTCAGTTAAAACATATGGTTTGCAAAAAGTCTATTTAGCTCCCTGCTTTCTATTTTAATACATGTGTTAGAAGAGTCAGGGAAGGGAAGGCTCTCCATTACAGCAGAAAATCTGTCCTAACTTCAACAATGACTGAAGTATTGGTCTTAACCCCTTAGTGTTTGAATTTATATCCAGTTGCACAAAAAATGTATTACTTGAGTTGTTGCTATCAATCAGATGTTAAATTACTTGGAGATTATAAATTTGAACATTGTACCTACCATTAGTGTAAATTTAGGTATGATGCTAATTAGATCCACAAGGCACTTAAGGAATGATCCAGTCTGTTCAATCTTAGTATGCTGATTATTTTATTGATGTGGGTATTGCTCAAACAAGACTTTGAAATTGTGTCAAAATATATGTTTTGAACAACCATTGCTTTTTCATCATTACAGTATTTCAAATACAGCTAAATACTGCAAAATTCCATTGCTGCACCGTTCCATGAGCTCCTAGTCCCTTTTTTGCAATATGCAGTGTTACAAATTGAATTTCAAGATATATTTTGAACAACCATTGGTGTTCATTCTGCATTGTTTCCAATACAGCTAAATACTGAAAAATCCCTTGAAGTTTTATCTGATTTCACAATAAAAAAGTATTGAAATAAACAATATACTTTTGAAAATCAATATTTAAGTTATTTCTTGTAATCTAAAGTAATCTTTTGATTCAAAGATTATTTATGGGATTAAGGTCTCATTTCCATTCCATAGCTGTCTTGTGTATCTAAAAAGCTTCATACCCAAAATTAGAAATAACTTTTCGTCACGTCTATTTTAATATACCATATGTAGAAGACATTAGCAAGCCCAAATATGTATTTTATATATATTTATATATATTACATATATTGCACAACCTAGTGCAGGGTTAGGATTATTTACCGAGTTTATCAGGAAAATTCCATGAAGTCGGCCCATTGCACACTTCCGCTTCCATGATTCACATGTAGTTTACACTTGGACCACTAGATTGGTATCAAAGCACATCTAACAGCAACTTTGGTATGAGAGACATATGTGTCAAACAATAGTTGTGGTATTCATACATCCTCTTGGCTGTGTTCTTACTAGTCCATATAGGACTTATTCCCCTGTTGAGGGCGTATCCTGCTGTCTGTCCTTTGTTCCTTTCCATCTTGGCTGGAATTTCAACAGCCACCAACATTTTTTAATATGTCCCTGGAGTTCACACAAAGTTCAGTAGAGCTGCTTTTGTCTTTTATGCAATGTCTTTTAAGAACTACACCAAAGGTAAACTGTTGCTATCTCATTTAGTTTTAAAGAGCTGTGTGACAAATACTTTCATGAATTTTTCACTCTGTGCATCCTTTTATATGTTATTAATTTTTCTATGCAAAAAGTTTGTATCAAACTGTTCTTCCTCTCTTCCCCACTATGTTTATTTTTTGTTATGTATCAGTGTTGCTCTCCAGACTGAGATGTTCCTCAAGGAAGGAATTATTTGAATAGATTGGGAGTGACTTCCTATGCAATTGAAGGTGGGGGAAGAAACTGTCCTACCTGGTGACTATATTTAGTGTTTCTGACTTGAAACAGCATTAAAAGAAATTGAATGCTTGTAGTTATTAGTCTTAAATTCAATGGTGCCACCAAGAGGGAAACAGAGGAGGCAATAGTCATCCTTATAAAAGTGCAGCTCCCTACTACCTTACAGGTCAGGCAGTCTTATATACAAATAATAACTTTTATCCATCATTAAAGAGGGGAAAGAACAACCTTTGCATTGTATTTACAGTACAAATAAAAAGTATTCACCCTTTCATTGTTTTTGCAAATCAGTCATGATCAACATAATTTGTCTTTTTTGATTAAACAAAAGGTTCTACAAATAAATAAATAAATGGGGTGAGGATTTATTTATTCAAATCAGTATTTAGAAGAAGCACTTTTGGCTGCAATCACAACACAGAATCTGTGTGAATATGTCTATACCAGGCTGCACATCTGGACTTTTCGATTTTACTCCATTCCTTGCAAAACTGTTGAAGCTCTGTCAGGTTGTGTGGAGATCGGCTGCCCTTTTCAAGCCCTGCCACAGATTCTCTGGGATTGAGGTCTGGACTTTGACTGGGTCACTCCAGAACATCTGCCTTGTTGTCTTTAAACCATATCTGTGCAGCTTTATCTGGATGCTCTGGGTTGTTGTGTTGCTGGAAAATAAAAGCTTTCTGAAATAAAAGTTCTCTCATAGATGGAAACAAATTGTCCTCCAGGATTTCCTTGTGTTTTGTTGCATTCATTTTATCTTTTACCTTAACAAGCCTCCTAGAGCCTGCCTTGGGCCATATTCCTTCCATATCCTGATGATTGATTTAGCTGAACTCCAGGGGACGTTCAGGGCTGTAGAAATTTTTTTTGTATCCATCTCGTGACTTTTATTTTTCAATAACCTTTTCTCTGATTTGCTTGGAGTGTTCTTTTGTCTTCATGCTATAATGGTTGTCAGGAATACTGATTAACCACTGGATGGACCTTCCAGACACAGGTGTCTTTATACTATCACTTCAGACACAGTCACTGAACTCAGGTGATATTCATTCCACTCCTTATAGGACTACGAGCACCAGTTGACTGGACCTTTGTTGAATTAGGTCAGTCACTTTAAAGGGGTTCAATCTGTATGCAGTCACTTATTTTATGTTACATATTGTTCTTTAATTGTCATTGTTTTGTTGAAATCAATTCTCACTTTGACATTATGGGGGTGGGGTGAAGCAGGGAGGAGCTTTGTACTTGTCAAAAAAGCAACATTTTGTTAATCATGATTGATTTGTGAAAGCAATAAAAGGGAAAAACATCCAAGGGAGTGAATAGACACTATTCATTTTTAGCTCATCTAGATTTCAAGTTCTAGAGTAGCAACAGACCTCAAGCACCATTTTCTTAACGCTCCAAAATGCATTGTTTTTTTTGCCATTGTTGCTTTTTTTATTGTTTTTTTTTTCCAATGTATTTTTTTATTTCTGCTACTTTAGCTTTGGTTATTTTAGTCAGCCACGTTAACACTTTCATGGTCTCTGCATTTATTCTAATAGTAAAAACGAATAAATAAATGTGTTTGGTTTAGCAGACTCTGACTCAGGTTACTGTGGTGTATTTTTCAGTCCTTTTAATGTAAGTCAAATGATGTGATTTCATTTTCTTTCAGTGAAGTGATTTAATTTGGATATTCAGGCACTGAAACATTTGATCTGATTTTCCTCTCTACTGCAACCTACATTAGATTTGACTAAATCATGTGACTGTTACTTTCGAAAACAGAGACCTGACGTGTTTGCCTGCAACCACAGTGTGCGTTAGTTAAGCAGTATGTCTTTTTTTTCTTATGACTAAACAATGTTTAAGAGCTCCCCAAGAATTGGACATCTTATTTAAAAAAAAGATTAAACCTATATGAAAATGTTTTAGAAAGTCTGTCCTACTCCTCACCTTCATGTGTTTTAAGGGTTTCTTGCAGGTACAGGTAGATTTGTTTCAAATCACCCCATACATCTCAATGAGATCAAGAATTGGGCTTTAACTTGGCGCTGGACTTCAAATTTCTAAAGTCAGTACTTGGTGGACTCTATGACAGTCAACCAGCCAGGCCCTGCTACATCAAAATATCTCCAAACCATGACACTTCCACCTCTGTACTTCACAGCTGTTATGAGGCTCCTCTGCTAGAACAATGTGTTTGGTTGATTTGTTACTCTATCCTGGTCTCAAAAGGATTCCATTTTTAGACTGCCTAAGGAACATTTCCCAGAGGTCCTGCTCTCCTTGGCAAATTTTGGTCTGGCATTTATGTTTTTCATAGAGAGAAAAGGTTTCTTTTTCTGATTGTAAAGGCATTTCCATGAAAATACCTGGATAAAGTGCTCAGTGAGTACTAACCCAGCGGCACCCCCAAAGGGGGGATCTTGAAAAATGTTGGCCAACCCACTGGCCCCCCAGAGAATCATGTTCAGATAGGCATACAGATTCACCATTAATAAATAATTCACCTTTATAAATAAATTCATTAAATTAAAAAGATCATCTATCTATCTATCTATCTATCTATCTATCTATCTATCTATCTATCTATCTATCTATCTATCTATCTATTTGGCCACCTCCTATGAAAATTTTCTGAGGGTGCCATTGTACTAACCTGTAATAATGGCTTTTTGTGGCTTACCTTCCTTGTGGAACTTGTCAGTGACTACCTACTGGACACCTGTCAAGTCGGCATTAAATCCATGTAATTGTGTAAGCCATAATATTGCCATGACATAATAATTCTGTATTTAAAAACAAGTTTTTTATTCGTCCAATGTCATATAATTTTTTGAGTGAGGGAATTTTGGCATGTAAAAATCTTAAAAATGATCAGAATTCAATTAATTACTCTGTGAAAAGAATTTTCACTTTATGAATTGAATTACTGCAAATAAATCATTTTCATATATTTTGATTCAATGACCTGCACATGCATGTGTAGTGATAAAAAGTTGGTGTAATTGGTGTTCCCTGTGTAAGATAATACTCCCAATAATAAAATACCTTTCAGTATGAGGTTCAGTTTCCAGTTTCTTTTCCCCCACCTCCACCTCTGTCACACAAAGACACAGTCAGGATCGACTTATTTTGAGCGGAGACAATGAAGGTATTGAGAGCAGACGCTCCCTTTCATTTGCAGTTTATAGCCTTTATCCGCATTTATCAGTGAAATCTTCCGTGTTGTGTCTTGTCTTCTTTTTTTTTGTCGACATGTTGGCTCCTTTTATGGCTAAACCAAACATCACCCCACCTCCCTTCCCTTGAAACTTTTTTGGGTTTCCTGCGCCTCACATAAAAACGTCTCTCTCAGACAGTTTAGCGAGTTTAGATTACTTAAGGAGCAAGGTCCTCATTCACTTCGTTCTTATCTTGCTTGTGCTCTGCTTTAACCTGTTGACCAGCGCTTTCATTTACTCTTGTCGCATTTTATCATCCTGTCGGTCAGCAAATGAAGGCGCAACATCTTCTGCTTCGCAACATGCAGTTATAGGTCCTCCCTCTTTCCGGGTTACAGTAGCCCATTTCTCTAATCTCATCGCAGACACGCCGTCATCACGAGCGAAGAGGCTGTTTGAATTCTTTTTTTTTTTTTTTTTTTCTTTCGCTCTCTCAAGATAATAATGTGGCGAAATACGGCCAAGAATGACGTATGACGTTGCAGCTGGGGTCCAAAGTTTTCTGCGCGTGAAGAAAGCAGGGGCGCAGGGAGGAACGATGCCCACTTTTGCTGTTGCTTCTCGATGTTAGTGAGTTCGAGTTATGGGGTCCGATTCTTCACAGTCAGTGTTCTCATAACTGGAGCTGTTTAATCAATTCTGAATGTACACTTTAAGGATGACTTGATGAGGCGGTTTGCGTGGCGCCTCATACACCAGAGCAAGGTGGGTGTTTTCTTTAGTCAAACTCTCAGATGCGTTTTGGCAGATTAAAGCAGAAATAATTGTCTTTTTGTCTTACAAAAAGTTTTTAAAACTTAATGGTGAAGTGTTAATATGTGGCAGGTTTTTTTTTTTTTTTTTTTTTTTGAATTAATTGATCATTTTATATTTATTATTTATTATAAGCAATATGTTTCTAGTTAGGATTGATGTTCCAGAAAAGAACTGGAAATGATTTGAAATCTTCCAGCTAAGAGGAAAACACTTACTAACAGGGATGTGTGGTCTATATTAAAACACTTCCCAAGAGACTGAACCAACTGTTGAGACTGTAGCTTAAGAACAAACAGTTCAGTATATTAATGAGCTAAACAACAGGCATCCAGTATATGTAGTCATACAGTTGTACTTTTCCTCATGTTACGACCAAAAACTTATTTGTATTTAACTGGGATTTCATGTGATAGACCAACACAAAGTAGAGAATAATTTGCAAAGTGGGATAAAAATGATTCATGACTTTGATTTTTTTGCAAATAAAAATCTGAAAACTGTGGCTTGCATTTGCATTCAACCCCCTGGAGTTAATCGTTTTAGCTGCAATTCCAGGTACAAGAATTTTGAGGTACGTCTCAACCGCATTTAAACACAATGAGTTTGAAATTTTTGCCTATTCTTTGTGAAATAGCTCAAGGTCCATCAGACTAGATGGAACTTTCACATCTCGGATTCTCAGTTGGATTTCTGGATATTGAGTGAGACTTTCAGATGACTATGATTTAGTCTAAACCAGTACATTGCAACTCTGGCTCTGTTTCAGGGATGTTGGGTCATTAGAAGATGAACCTCCACCCCAGTTTCAAGTCTTTTGTATCATCTAAAAGCTTTGCTGTAGGATTTCTCTCTGTTTAGCTCCATCCATCTTTCCATCAACTCTGAGCATCTTCTCTGTCCCTGGTAAAGAAAACATTCCCTCAGCATCATTGTCCTACCACCATGTTTTACCATTGGGATGGTGTCTTCAGGGAGCTGTCCAGTGGTGACCAAAGCACCTTCTTCTATGCATTTGCACTTTCACCTATTTGGCTTGTGGACTTTGACATTCACCAGTGGCTTTCTTCTCACCACTATTTTATTAAGGCCACATATTTGTGGAGTGGAAGACTGATAGTTGTCTCATCAACAGAGTCACCTACCTAAGCTGCAGATCTCACATTTCCTCCTAAGTTACCATTTTTGTAATGACTCACAGGGAGGACCTGGAAATTCAACCACACACAGAAGTACGTAAAGGAAAAACAAGTTTATTTAGTATCGGGAACTGGTAGCAGCCCAGGAAGAAACAATGAAGGTCTCCACAAGGGAATCCAACGCAGCACCAGGGGCTAGACGATAATCAGGCAGAGGTTATACACGGGAAGGCAGAGAGAGCAAACTTAGTTTGAAGGACAGGCAATACTTGGTGGTCGTGAAGCGGAGCTTGAGTCAGGGTCCAGAAATCCAGAACCAAAGGAATCCGTAATGGGCTTTGCAGGATGGGAAGATCCGTGGACGGAAAGGGGTCGAAGAAACACAAGAAGGCAAGGCATGAAACGCTGGATTTCTACTGGCTCGTGGCTGTCGATAATCTGGCAGGGAGGCAGAGACTGAGAGGTTTTTAAGTAGGACAAGGCCCAGGTGGAACAGGTAAGCAATCAGGCATAGCAGGTGAGTAGAATGAGTCCTAATTACAACATGGACAGGACCGAACATGAATCATGACAGTACCCCCTCCTCAAGGTCCGGCTCCAGAAGGACCACCTGGCTGGTCAGGATTGGACTGATGAAACTCCCTGATAAGGGATTTGTCCAAAATGTGTCGGGCCAGCACCCAGGAGCGCTCTTCAGGCCCATATCCCTCCCAATCCACCAAGTAATGGATGGACCGACCCCAACGTCTGGAGCGAAGGAGGCGGCGCACCATGTAAGTGGGGCCCCCATCAATGATCCGGGCGGGAGGAGGGGGTCTGGAGGAGGGAACCAACCGTGAAGAGAAGACAGGCTTGACACGAGACACATGAAAGGTGGGACAAACCCTGAGAGTCCTGGGGAGGCGGAGCCGGACAGCCACTGGGTTGATCACCTTGGAAATCGGGAAGGGTCCAATGAAACGAGAGGCTAACTTCCGGTTTTCAACTCGGCCAGACCTTTTGCCCTTCGATGTAAGTGGGTGACGGAACTCTGCGACGATTTGCAAACCTGGAGCAAAAAGCAGAAGACTTTAGAAGAGCCCTGCGGGCCTGACGCCATACCCGCTGGCAGTTTAAAGCAGAGGCATGAGCAGAGGGAACTCTAGTGGGCTTCTCTTGAAGGGACAAGACTGGAGGCTGGTAACCATAGACTGTGTAAAAGGGAGACAGACCTGAGGAACTAGAGGGAAGAGAGTTGAGGGCATACTCCACCCATGGAAGGTTCTGTGACCAGGAAGAGGGATCATGTTCACAGAGCATACGAAGCTTAGTCTCCACTTCCTGGTTGATCCTCTCCGTTTGCCCATCAGATTGAGGGTGGAATCCTGACGAGAGACTTACTGTGATGCCCAGGAGACCACAAAATTCTTTCCAGAATCTAGAAATGAACTGGGGTCCTCGATCAGACACAATGTCAGTAGGTAGACCATGCAGACCGAACACCTCACGGGCCAGAACCGCTCCGAGCTCCTTAGACGAAGGCAGTTTGCGAAGTGGTATCAGGTGGGACATCTTAGAAAATCGATCCACGACTGTGAGGAGGACAGAATGGTTATTAGAAGAGGGTAAGCCAGTAACGAAATCCATGGATATGTGGGGCGGTGAGGAACCGGGAGGGGCCGCAGAAGCCCAGAGGGCAGTCAACGGGATGGTTTAGCCTGACAGCACACTCTGCAAGCCTTGATAAACTCCTTTACGTCTTGCAGCATAGTCCCCCACCAGAAACACCTCCTGATCACAGCTAGGGTCTTAGTGACTCCCGGATGACAGAAAAGTTTAGACGCATGACAAAAGGATAGTACCTCAGGTATTAGCTGCTCAGGGACAAATAGTCGATCCTTAGGACAGCTCTCAGGGATGGGGCTTTGCAGATGGGCCTCTCTGATTCTCTACTCTAGCTCTAGCCTGGAAACTGCTAGCCGCACAGATGAGGGGAGCACATAGTCCACCTGCTTAGCCTCTTGACTCTCCTCCATAGTCTCATGCAGCCTGGAGAGTGCGTCTGGCTTAGTGTTCTTACTCCCAGGTCTGTAAGACAGTGAAAAATTAAAGCGACTGAAGAATAAGGCCCACCTGGGTTCCCTGGGGTTGAGTCTCCTAGCAGACTTGAGGTACTGCAGATTTTTATGATCAGTCCAGACCATGAAGCGTTCCTTAGCTCCCTCTAGCCAGTGCCTCCACTCCTCGAGGGCCAGTTTGACTGCCAGCAGTTCCCGGTCACCAACATCATAGTTGGTCTCTGCAGAAGACAGCTTTCTAGAAAAGAAGCCACATGGGTGAATCTTCTCATCAGTGTTCCTCTGGCTGAGTACAGCTCCCACCCCAGAGTTAGAAGCATCCACTTCTACAATGAATTGGTGAGAAGGGTCCAGTGCGCAGAGGACAGGAGCGGAGGTGAAGGCCTTTTTAAGGTGGTCGAAGGACTCAGCAGCACTCTCACTCCAAACGAACTTGCACTTGGATGAAGTAAGAAAATGAAGTGGAGAAGCAACAGAACTGAAATTGCGGATGAACTGTCGATAGAAATTAGCAAACCCCAGAAACCTCTGAAGTTGTCTACGGTCTTGTGGGCAGGGCCAATGCTTGATGGCGTCCGTCTTGCTGGGGTCCATGGAAATCCTGTTAGGAGAGATGACGAAACCCAAGAATGAAGTGGACGATTTGTGAAACTCGCACTTTTCTGCCTTGACAAACAGGTTATTCTGCAGCAAGCGGAGGATGACAGAATGGACATGAGTCTGATGGGCAGTGAGATCCTTAGAGAAAATCAAGATGTCATCCAGATAAACATAAACAAAACGACTGACCATGTCCCTGAGGACATCATTGACATGAGCCTGGAACACTGCCGGAGCATTGGATAGGCCAAAGGGCATAACCAGGTATTCATAATGGCCGGCCGGTTGGAGTGTTAAATGCCGTCTTCCACTCATCCCCCTCCTTGATACGGACCAGATGGTAGGCATTTCTGAGATCGAGCTTGGTTAAAAACTGTGGATCCCTGAATCAGGTCGAAAGCAGTGTTCATTAGGGGAAGTGGGTAACGATTCTTGATCGTGATATCATTCAATCCCCTGTAGTCAATACAGGGTCTCAAAGAACCATCCTTTTTGCCCACAAAGAAAAAACCTACACCAGCTGGGGAGGATGAAGGGCGGATAATGCCTGCCTTGAGCGCGTCACTGATATAATGGCCTTATCCTCCGGGCCAGAGAGGGAGTATAGACAGCCTTTGGGAGGAAAGGTTCCAGGAAGCAAATCAATTGCATAATCATAGGGCCGATGGGGTGGAAGGGATGTGGCGCGGTGCTTGTTAAAAACTTCCCGAAGGTCATGGTAAACAGCCGGTACCTTGGATAGGTCAGGATAGGTCTCCTGTCCCGAGATAGGGGCAGAATAAGGGACCGAAGCTGCTAAGAGGCAAGTGGAATGGCAAGAGGGTGACCAACCCAACACCTCGCCCTTAACCCAGTCAATGTGGGGGTTGTGTTTCTTTAGCCAAGAAGCCCCCAAAATGACAGGGAGACCAGGGGAATCTATTATCAGGAAGGAAATAAGTTCATGGTGATTCCTGGAAATACTGAACTTAATGGGACCCGTTTCATGGGAGACCTGGTGAAGTACATGGCCGTCAATTGCCAAAACTTCAAGACGCTTAGAGATAGGTAGAAGTTGGATGCCCAGAGATTCGGCAAGACCGAAGTCCATGAACTCAGTGTCTGCTCCTGAATCTATAAAGACCGAGAGATGCTTGGTTTGACAATCAGTTTGGAGAGTAGCCTGAACAGAGAACGAAGAGGATTGCCATCGCTTTTGACTCAGCAGGAGCCTCTTACCTCCTGCTGAGCCTGGCCTTTTAACTGGACACCGACTAAGTAAGTGACCCTCTCCAGCACAATAGAAACAAAGGCCTCTCTTAAGTCTCCGCTCTCTCTCTCTTGTGGGGACAGGCGAGTTCGACCAATCTGCATAGGCTCCTCTCCCAGAGAGGTGGTTGAAGAACTCAAAGGTGGAGTCGTGACTAGTGGCTGTGATCTGGGAACAGATTCAACATGGTAAGTACGACTGAGGGAACTCCTCTCCAACCTTCTCTCATGGAGCCTAGCATGAATTCTGGCGGCCAGAGTCTCCAGTCCCTCCAGACTCTTGGGAGCGTCACGGGTAGACAACTCATCCTTTGTCTCCTCACTGAGACCCTGATAGAACGCGTCACATAGTGCCTCATCGTTCCAGTCACTTCCTGAAGCAAGAGCATAAAAATCAATTATGTACTCTGTTACTCGCCTCCTGCCTTGTTTGAGTTTGAGCAACCCACGTGCAGCCTCCCTCTTAGGCAAAACAGGATCGAAGACCCTGATTAGCTCCTTGGAAAACTCCTGGAACCGATAAATGAGGGAGTCCCTCCGCCATTCTGCAGTCCCCCATAACTTGGCTTTTCCCGAAAGGAGGGAAATAGCATAAGCTACCTTAACGCGTTCAGTGGGAAAAGATGATGGTTGAAGTTCAAAAACAATTTCACACTGAGTAATGAAGGGACGACACTAACTCTGCTCACCCTTAAACACCTCCGGTGGTGACAGGTGGGGCTCATAAATGAGCGAGACCTGGAAACCCGACATAGTGACTTCGAAGGCAGGGGGAGGGGTACTCTTAGGGGAAGGAGAGGAGGGCATCCTAACAAGCCTGTTTATCATGTCTTGCATGTTTGCCTCCAGGTGGTTAATTGCGCCTTCAACACTAGAACGCCACTCCTGTGTGGGTGACGGGTCCATAGTGGCCAGATTATTCTCACAGGGAGGACCCGGAAATTCAACCACACACAGAAGTACGTAAAGGAAAAACAAGTTTATTTAGTATCGGGAACTGGTATCAGCTCAGGAAGAAACAATGAAGGTCTCCACAAGGGAATCCAACGCAGCACCAGGGGCTAGACGATAATCAGGCAGAGGTTATACACGGGAAGGCAGAGAGAGCAAATTTAGCTTGAGGGACAGGCAATACTCGGTGGTCGTGAAGCGGAGCTTGAGTCAGGGTCCAGAAATCCAGAACCAAAGGAATCTGTAATGGGCTTTGCAGGAGGGGAAGATCTGTGGACGGAAAGGGGTCGAAGAAACACAAGAAGGCAAGGCATGAAACGTTGGATTTCTACTGGCTCATGGCTGTCGATAATCTGGCAGGGAGGCCGAAACTGAGAGATGTTTAAGTAGGACGAGGCCCAGGTGGAACAGGTAAGCAATCAGGCATAGCAGGTGAGTAGAATGAGTGCTAATTACAGCATAGACAGGACCAAACGTGAATCATGACAATTTTTTGGTTGCTTCTTCTTATCTATTTGTTTGGCTCTTTTAGATTAAGTAGATGGCCATGTCTTGGTAGGTTTGCAGATGTGTCATACTCTTTCAACTTACTACAACAGACTGTATTGTTCAATAACCTAGCCCTGTTGTAAGTTTATATAAGTTTTTATCCCTTACCTAAACAGGTTTAAGTTAGGTTTCAATTCAGTTACATAACTGCACTATACACAGGCTGCACTTCTCCAAATGTTTGAAAATTTCTAAGGTCTGATGTGAGTAAAGTTCTAAATCTGTCAGACACAGGGCAATGTGTGATGATTTTATCACCTTTTTGACCTACTTTTGAAAAGTCAGTTTTCTTATATTAACCTTACTAACTAAGAGTGGCTGAAGCTCAGTGGAAATGTCAGTTAGATTCCAGCTTTCCCCCCCCCCACAGGTTGATTCACACATGGGCAAAACTTAACCCCAAGGCATGTACTGATTTGAATATCACTGTCTGACTGTTGTGAGCGCACCTGGGTAACTGAGACCATGTGCGCTGGGCGCTCTGTGAGACTACAAAAGCGCTACACATAGGCCTGTCACGATAACACATTTTGCTGGACAATAAATTGTCCCAGAAATTATTGCGATAAATGATAATATTGTTGTTTGGAGACCATTTTCAAGAAATATATTGATAATGGCATAACAATGCAAGTTTGCCCTCTCAAGGTCCAATAAAGTTTCATTTTATAAAGAACACTTAACATTATCACTATTATTTAATTTTCCACTTTATTTACAATCTTATTGTTTTATTAGTTTCCTTAATTTTATTATTTATATTTTCTCATTTTTTGTATTTATTTAGTAATTTTTTTAATTTACCGTCACTTTTTTTCATTATGTATTTTTTTCTTTTTTCCATATTCTGTATTTATTTAGTCATTTTTGAAGATATTTTAAATATCCAAAAGAAAACGACAACCAAAAACAATAAATAAAACAGAAATAAAAACCACACCCAACTGAAACCATAAAAAAACAAAGAAAATTCCTCTGCAAAAAATATTAATCATCAAAATGGAAATTATCAAGCTCATTTTGATTTATTATGCAATTAATTGATTAACTGCTTATTGCGACAAGCGAAGCTACACACAGTGCTGTGAAAAGTATTTGCCCTCTCACAGTTTTCTTCTGTTTCTGTGGTGTCACTCTTAAAGTTTTGTAATGATCAAACAAACTTTTAATATCAGTCAAAGTTAACCCGAGTGAATAAAAAAGGCAGTTTTTAAATGACGATTTCATTTATTAAGAGAAGAAAGCTATCCAGACCAACCTGGTCCTGTGTTAAAAAAAAAGTGATTTACCTCTGAATCTAATAACTGGTAGTGCCACCCTCCGGGGCTGTTTTGGGAAGAACTAATTATGTGGATTTAATATACAGTCTTGGAGTCATTTTTATAGGGTGTCCTGGGAAGCTTGACAACTGTGTCACGTTTACTCCAGTTGTGGATAATGGCTCTTATTAGGGTTCAGTGGCTTCCCAAAGTCTTAGAAATGGGTTTGTAACCCTTTCAAGACTGATACATTCCAGTGACTTTGGTTCTCTTGAGTTCTTGACTTTATTTAAGTTTTTTCAGATCATGGCATTGTGGCATTTTTTTTTTTTTTTTTTTTTTTTTTTTTTTTTGCTTTTTTTTGTTCTACAGGTAATGGAGCCTCAGGGTTGCTAGTGAAAGTAAACACAGCTTCTCAAAACTGTGGTTAAACACCATTAATCCTAATTAAGAAGGGGGGCAATTTTTTTTTTTTTTTTTTTTTTTTTTTTTTTTTTTTTTCATAAGGCCAGATTGGTTGGAATAGGTTTTTATCCTGATAAATGTAATCATTCAAAAACTGCTTTATTAATTTTGTCAGGTTGTCTTTGTCTGATATTAAAATTTGCTTGACCATCTGAAACATTTAAGTGTGACAAAAAAGCAAGAACAGAAGAAATATGTTGTGGGAAAGCATTTTTCATGCCACATCGTTTTAAACATTTATCATTTCCATATTTAACCTAATCTGAGATTTACACTATTTCTGCATAGTTTACTCCAATAATGTCCAGACACCAAACTTCAAAGAATACAGAAAACTTTCAAGCTACCTTGCTTTAAATTTTACTTTGAACTTGACCAAATTATTTTATTGGAAAAAAAAAACCTCCCTCAGGTCTTGCACTGAAGTTACATTACAACGTTGAAGTATTGTTTTCGAAAGAAACCCACACTTTACATTGTGTCATAACACCTTATCTCCTTACCACCTTTAACAGAGCCATCTGTTTGTCTCTCATACATTGTAGGTTGATTGGATGGAGAGGTGTAAATGTGTCAAATCTGTTGGGCCATAAGGTTTTATTTCACATTTTTATTGCGCTGCTTAGTGCAACCTGAGCCACGCATCACATGCTGCAAGTCCTAAAGATGCAGTACCTGAGCACAACTGCCAAGTTTCATTGTGTTTTTGTATGTTCCAGCTCTGGGTCCTGCTGAGTCCAGGCAGTGACCCAATTTTAGTTAGTTAAGGTTTCCAAATGCATTACAGCTATAGGAATATCTCCCAGGAACTGGGTGTGTGGGGGTCTGTTCTGCTGTCAACTCTGGTATGTTGGTAAATCTTTTGAGAAGTGCCGATTTTCTTCCACCGTTCTATTTTAATAATCTTAGGTTTAATCTCCACTGAAGCTCATAAAAGCTGTTAACTTTAGGACATATCACAGGATAGTTCTGAGTCATTTGTGAAAAAAATCACTTCAATTAGTTGCAGAAAAACAGAACACACCTCAGAACCAGAATGATTGAGGATGGATTCCTCTGATTGTAAAATAATGGATCATGTTATTATAGCACCAAACATCAACGTTTTTACCACAAGACACATAGACCTTTGTTTAGGCCCAGAAAAAATTGAACTGAACTAATTATTCCGTGCATGTGATCATCATATATAGAAGAGGCAAAACAACAAAACTGGTGTGGTTTTGAAAGAAAGGAAGTTATCTCACACCACACAAAATAAATATTGATAGTATCATTTGAATCAGCCTTAATCTACAGCTGAATGTATCTGCAGACACTGAACAACTAGACATTGCAGCCCTGAGTTCTTTAGGAAATATGGTCTGTATTTCAGTTAAACAAAGGCTGAGCTCTCTCCAGCCTGGTAGAGACTTGCCAACATTAAAAATAGACTGAAAGATGTTTACAGAAGGGCTTCAAACAAAGATGAAGAAACGTTTTGTTATTGAAATCAAATCCATTCATTTCTTGGTTACCAAACACAGAGTTCTGTTAAAAGATGATGCTGATACATTACAGGGTGAAATGTGGAACTGTTTCAAACATTCAAGTCAAAACCCCACAGTATTGATGTGTTTTAGATGTTTGTTCTGTTTTCAGTTAAATATAGGGCTTAATGTTTTGGTTTCTCTTGCTCATATGTGCTTTTTTTGTTTTCCCACAGAATGAATGCAAGGCGTTTCATCCTGAAGCTCAGAAAAAAGTTAATCCCCCCCCTCCTCCCCGTGCTGACGCTAATTATACTGCTGTTGGTCAGTGTCAAGTACAATTACATCCCTGAATTTCCAGGTCTTCTACAAAATCCAACCATTCAGTCATTTATCAAGTACAACATCAACTGTAAAGCTATTTACGACATGGACCCGGTGGAAGTGGGTAAATCCCTT
This sequence comes from Anableps anableps, assembly GCA_014839685.1. Taxonomy (NCBI): domain Eukaryota; kingdom Metazoa; phylum Chordata; class Actinopteri; order Cyprinodontiformes; family Anablepidae; genus Anableps; species Anableps anableps. The sequence continues at coordinate 26,307,533 of CM026081.1, forward strand.
ATCATAAGAAGGAAAACTATGGTGGAAGATAAAGATGAAAGTCTGATTAACTTTACAGGAAACTGCCCTGTCTTCACAAAGGTCAGAGGTTATGATGATTTGTGTGTTTCTGAGGAAGAGAAAGATTTTCCTATTGCATACTCTTTGGTTGTTCATAAAAATGCATGGATGGTGGAGAGACTCCTCAGGGCAGTGTACTCTCCCAATAATATCTTCTGTATACACTACGATCAGAAGTCGTCACCTCAGTTCATCGCCGCCATGGAGGGTTTGTCCCGCTGTCTGCCTAACGTCTTCATCTCCAGCAAACGCGAGGCCGTTTTCTATGCAAGTATCAGCCGACTAAAGGCCGATCTTAACTGTCTGTCCGACTTTCTAACATCAGAGGTCAAGTGGAAGTATGCCATCAACCTTTGCGGCCAGGATTTCCCACTAAAATCCAACATGGAGCTGGTCTCAGAGCTGAAGAGGTTAAAGGGCACCAATATGCTGGAGACGAGTCGACCCAGTGAGCTCAAGAAGCAGAGATTCCTTTACCATTATGAGCTACAAGATGCAAGTTTTGAGTATAAAAAACTTCCAGTGAAAACACAGCAGGCAAAGACTCCACCACCACATAGCATAGAGATGTTCATTGGGAATGCCTACTTTGTATTGTCACGGGAGTTTGTTCAGTTCATGAACTCATCAGCTGTAGTGAGGGATTTCTTGGCCTGGTCAGAGGACACCTACTCTCCAGATGAACACTTCTGGGCCACGCTTGTGCGACTGCCGGGCATTCCCGGGGAGGTGCCCAGATCCCAGTCCGATATTACAGACCTGATGAGTAAGACAAGGCTTGTGAAATGGCACTATCTGGAGGAGAACCTTTACCCACCGTGCTCTGGGCAGCACGTGCGCAGTGTTTGCATTTTTGGTGCAGCCGAACTGCATTGGTTGCTCAACTATGGTCACTGGTTTGCCAATAAATTTGATCCCAAAGTGGATCCCATTCTTATTCAGTGCCTTGAGGAGAAACTGGAGGAGCAACAGAAGTTGTTTCAAAAAGGGACTACTTTGACTTGCCCAAAAGGTTAGCTACAGGGCTGGTGGTTGACTTTTCTTATAACTTTGTTCAGAAACTAAGACATACATGCAGATATGCATACTACAGGATTGTGTTAATTACATTTCTACACATTCTGTACTTTGCTACATCAGTTCCTGTTCCTTTCATTTTGAAACACTCAATGATATATTATTCTGTGATTGTTCAGAAGACTTGAAATCTCAGGCATATGTTGTTTAATAAAGGAGAGAAAAACTATGTCTACAGTCAAGTTCAGGGACCAGCCTCCTGTTAAGTCACTGTTACTGTGGACTTTGTTACTCTTTGTATCTTTTGAAAATGCTTTATAACAGAGAAAAAGACATCTAAATATTTGTTATCGCTGACCATTGATGGAACACCAATAGATTTCTGATGCTTTGAAAACATTTAAAAATGTTTAAATTATTATTGAAAACTTAGATTGCACAATATTAACTATGAATAAATAATCTAAGTCAGTTCAGAAGTGTTACTTTCTTTAATATTTCATGACTAAAGGATTATTCTAATCAGATTATCCAACATACAGTACTTGGATGATCTAAGATGTACATTTCTGACTGATGAAGACATAGAGAAGTACTGAACATGCATCCCTGCAGTTATTACTGAGGGAACAGTAAAACTATATTAAGACAGGAGGCTGACACATATAAAAACACATTTAAAAAAATCCTGTAAAAAAACATTTTTCTTTGAAGACCAAAAGGTGAAGTTACATTTAGTTCTTATCAATAAATATTTTGAATACAGCTGAATCATGAAGCAGTCTTGTTTTCTGATAGCTTAGATGTAATTAGATTTCATATTTTTGTTCTTTTTGCAAAGTTGAACTGAAGTGGCCTCTATGTCCTGACTTACTAAGATTATTATAGATCTGCCTTCCTCAAATGGCATGTTCTCTTTTCTTTCCCATTTTAAAGAATGGCAATGAGAAATGGGCCTCTTTTTCACTTCATATTTATTCCCAAGAGGAACAGGAAGCCATGGGTTAATTGTTAAAAGTTCCTCATCTTGCTGATCAACTTGTAAACGTAAAGTATATAGGTAAAAACAATTTCCAGTTTGTTTTATAGGAATTATGGATGGCAATTGTGCTGACAGTGATTATGTAAAGTATATTTTTCCATATAATTTTTTTTTCTCTCTTATTAGTAAATGAATTTAAATTAAAGAGTGGATTTGAATGTTTCAGTATAGGATTATGTTATGCTTTGCATATCTGAGCCACCGGTTACCAATAATTGTCAAGGGTAATGTAACTATTATGTGATGTGATTTCAATGAAATTAGTAAAATGTCTTTTTAATGTGAATAGAGAGGCTCCCTGGTTATTTGGTGTAGGCCCTATACTCATGAGGAACAAGAAAGGAGAGAACTTTTAAAGGGTTTAGAAAAAAGGGTGCTGGCCTCAGCAACTATTTGCCTTTATTCAAAATTAGGCGAAAGTCCTGCTATTCAAAACCATCCAGGAACGTTGCCTTATCTCCCCAGCCTGTCCATGCAATTTCAATACTTCTATTCTTTCAGATGTTTTTTTCTGTGTCTTTCTGTCAACATTCCTCTCAAACATTCACACCTATCTTTTAATCAGGAGCCATGTTGATGTGCTTTTGAATACACCTTGATCTGACAAATCAGAAACGGGGAGATTTTAAGCATGCTTGCAAGTCTGGCCTGCCGCTGTCACACTAAGAAAGTCATGGGCAGAAGCGGTGAGGTAATTTGGCTTCTGATGAGCTAGTTATATAAAAGTCATTTTATTAGATTAGTAAACAGCAATCTGTATATGCTTTAAATTTCATAAAAAGTTGCACAATTGAGTGCAATTGGCTTCCACAGTTGAAGCCAGATGATCACAATAAAATTATGCAATTTAAAGTGTAAAACATTTACTCCCAGCTGGAATGTAGAACTTGCACCATTCAGTGCTGTTTGGTTTCATTCCAGGCACCCTCTTTGTGACCTGATCAAAGTGTTTTATGGAAACTGTTTGCTACATTTTTTATGGTTATAATCATAGCTGCTTGTACAGAAACAACATTCTCAAGGGCTGTAAAGGTCTAATTCCTTATACTGTTACTGTGGGCAGCGCTCCAAGACTAAATGTCCAATTAGCATTAAAATGTTGAAAAGACAGTGGCTCAGGAGTGGGGCTGCACAATATATCGCCATTGTAATATCAGTATTCGCAATATTCATATCGCAACGGATTGTTTGGAGTGTAATAATTGTTGGCTACCATATTCCTAGTGTTTTGAATTTGCATTTTTCATGCTAATGTGATATTTACTCAGCTGGACAAAGTCATCCACACTGCAGATGCTCACACAAGACACAAATTAAATTGCCCAATTTGCTAAAGGTCACAGACTGATGGGAGCACAACTGAGAAAGAGAGGAGAGAAGAAATTGGGCATATATGACAACTGATATTGCAATATTTACTAATATTATCGCCATTGCTAGATTTTCTAGTATTGTGCAGCCCTAACAATAAGAATAACTATCAGATACACACAAAAAACATTACATTCTCAAAAAGAGGTAAGAGCAGTGCAGGTTAATTGTCAACACGATGGCAGATTTAAGGTCCTATTCAGGTCATCTGTTGAAAATTCATTCATATCGCCATATATATCGCACGGTTAGAAAAAAAATCACAATGTCAGTTTTTTCCAATAATTGTGTAGCCCTATTCAGGGGGCTCAGGTCAGGTATCTTTCTGCAAGTTTCTCACATTAGTCTGCTGGAATTTTGGCCCATTCCTCCTGACAGAACTGGTGGAGCTGAGTCTGGTTTGTAGACTGCCTGGCTCACACACACCTTTCACACTGATTTTCTGGGATTGGGATCAGGGCTTCTTGATGGCCAACATAGACTTAGTGTTCCTTAAGCCAATTTTTACTAATTCGGTGGCATGTATTGAATTAGTATAAAACACTGAACACACCTTCCCCAACATTAAACATGGTAGCAGCAGCATCATTATATGGGAATGTTTTTCTTTATCAGAAACAGGGAAGCTGGTTTGAGTTGATGAGAAGATCAGTGGAGCTCAATAATCTAAGATAAGTAATCTTACTAAAAAAAAGGCTACAACAACTATAGACTGGGGCAGAAGTTCAACTTCCAGCAGGATAATAACCCTGAACACACAACCAATGCCATAATGGAATGGAATGGAAAGTATTTTCATGATTTAAAGTAGCCCACTCAAAGTTCAGACCTAAATTCAGTTAAAAATTGGTGGCAAAACTTTAAAATTCTTGTTTACAGAACATTTTGTCCAATCTGACTGAGCTTGAGCTAGTTTGCATTGAACAATAAGCAAAAATTGTCAGTCAGATGGGAAAATCTAGCAGAGCCTTAGCCCAAAAGATTTATGGCTGTAGTTGAGGCAAAAGGTGATTCAACAAAGTACTTAGTACAGACGTAAACCGCACTTTCCAGATTTTTATTTGTAGAATGTTGATGGTTATTTAGTTATTTATTGTATAGTCCTAGATATATACTTCTGTGTAAACTACCATAGTTGTAGTTTTGAACACTTTGGCAAGTTTTCTTTATTTATCTGTGTATATTTTGCCCATTCTTTGCTATGGTGCCATTAGATCTGAGGATTTTCTGAATCAACAGCAGTTTATACTTCAAGTTGCATTTTGTCTTATGTTTGTGTCATCTTTTAATTTATTTTCTAACATTTTTCCATTTCTGGGCTTTATGTCAGTTGTGGAAATGCTGCCTCTCAGGTACTTTTGTATCCATGTTTGAAATCAACCAGCAATCCATCTGGTCTGTTTTTTTTTTTTTAAACTATAAATCATCCATTTATCATCAGTGAAGAGGAACTTATTTTTGCAACTCGCTGTGATGTGCAAAAACTTTAAAACACATCTATTCTTGCACTACCTTAAAGGGGCCATAATTTAATGTACAAGCCTGACATATGACTTTAAAAGTGTATGCTCCAGAAAAGGAACTACTGTTCAATTTTGTTCATATAAGTGGATGCAAGAATAAACAAACTGTTGAAATACAAACATGAAAATATATGAAAAGATATAGGTTATGAATACTCTGCATATCAACCTTTTCAATAAACTGTGTCTTTGTGACAAGCTGCAGGTTACAACAGGCCTAAGGATCTAATTTAGATTCAGTTCTGTGCTAAATTATCTAAATTTTGTATGTACAATTACATCATCCCAGTAAACTAAAATATCAAAAAGTTCATTTATTTCAGTAATTCAGTCCTAAAAATGAAACACACATTTTTTTAGAATCATTAATCACGGGTTAATACATTTCAAGTATTAATTTCTTTATAATTTTGACAATTATGGCTTAAAGCTAATAAAAACCACAAACTTACTGTTCTTTTAAAAATAAAACTTTTTGTAACAGGAAAAAGTTGAGTGAAAGAAAAAAGTGCAGTAGAAAAAGCAGAATATACAACAGGAATAAGATCACCAGACGACGAAGAACCCTGGAGTCTGGCGGCCTGACATGAAGGAGCCTGGTGACGAAGGAGCCGAGTCCGGGGGGCACCGATGAAGGAGCAAGAACCTTTGGAGGCCGTCGACGGAGGGGCAGGATTTCATTTTGATTCATATTTACAGTGTTTTCTGTAATACTCACAGAGTTTAAGTTGTCAGCTCGTTTGAAAAAAAATGTCCTGGAAACAATAAAATTTGCATCAAAGCATTTCAGGTTCTGGATCCAATTTTTTGCAAGATGGAAAATTTGACACAGTCCATGCAGAAATATAACAAACGGCACTGGGAATGTAATGTATGAAAGTGATGAAATAGGATACAACGACAAGCAGTGGAGCACTTAGTGTGGTATTTTGTTGCCCATTGTGTAATGATTGATTGGAGCAGCTCATACACTTGGCTACAAGTTGTGTTGTTGAAAAGCAATATTTGCTTTTGTTTCACATTTTAAAAGATCTGGCACGGTTGGAGCCCTTTGCAAACAAAATGTGTCACTTTGACTATCAGTGCCACTGTTCAGGCCTCTGTGTTAACTGTTTTGAAAATGTGAGGTTTGAGTTGACGGCCCTATGAAAGCAATAAAAAAAAAAAAAAAACAAACTGTAAAATATCTGTTTTTGGTTGATATTATGTCATATTCCCATTGTCTTAGAAACTGAATTCTGGTTTTTCAATTGCTATAAATTTTAATCAGAGAAATGAACAGGATTTTTTGTACTGAATTACTGAAGTAATTTAACTTTCTGATTAAATTCTAATATACTAAAATGTACCCACAGATAACAATGGTTTCACCCTTCAGCTTAGAAGACTTGACTAACCTGAATGATTAAAAGGCCAGTCTGATGTGGCTTAACAGAATAAAGGAAAAATGCATTTAGGCACTGGACTGAAACAAGTTGATTTAGTGGTTGACTTTGACACAGCTGTACTATATACCTGTGGTCACATTTGTGATGGATCCAGTCAGTCACAGAACTTCATGTCACATGTTGTATAAAATTTGTCATATAATGGAGCTAAGCGATTGCCTGCATGACACTGTAAGGCCACTTAAAAGTCAAAGTTGTGTTTTTGTCACAATATTTCTGACAAAATGTACACATTTTGGGAAAATGCAAAATTTAAAACAATTAATCCATCATGAATGCATCTGAAGTGTCATGTGAAAGGTTTGCAGCTGCAAGAGTAGACTGAAGAAAGAGTACCCAATAAGGGTGTTAGCTTTGCGGTTCTGAAAATATCCGGATAAGCCTTCTGAAAAAACAATGGACAAAGCATTACTGTATCTCTTCCTTCTAACTCAAGCATTCGGACCTTGGGAGTGATCAAATGAGTCTTAATCTGGCTTTCTTTCCTGCAAATGGGTCAAAACCATTTTAAAAACCTCTGGATTTATTTTAAGGAGAAGGCGTTTACATGCCTACTCATGTTCATCCAATATTTAGAGAGAAAAAAAGGTGCCCTCTACATAAATATGATGTACATGCACCATCCTGTTCTGAAGCTTGAACACAATGCTGTGGTTGTGGTTTACTGTGGTTGCAGGAAGGGCCTGAGTACAGGGCAAGGCATCCCAGCTATTTACACACACAGAAGACTGGTAACTTAGCACAACGGAAGGAAATAAAAAAATATAGTCCACACATGAAAAATATTTCAAAGAAAAATCCAGAAGTTGGTACAAGATAAATAAGGGACTATAAATGCAACATTTAAGACAATTACAATAAAACAGAAATGACCATCAATGTGGAAAAAATGGTTTTAAAATGTGGAAGATTGTAATGGAAATATAATGTTGCAACACAATTCATGATAAGTTTAGGAGAATGAAAAGACCACAGCAGGGAAGCTGGTCATAGTTAAAGAGAAGATGCAATAAGTCAAGAAGCATTACTGAAAGCTAATTAAGATGTAAACATTCAAAGTCAAACAAATGTTGGTCAATATTAAATCTGCATAATCTGTTTTTATTTTGTTACCTTCATAACAGCTCAAAGGAAATGTCAAAATCCCCTTTCTCTTACTAGTTTACTGGAGCAGCAAAGAAGCAAAGTTCTTAGAAAGGCTTTCATTACATGAAACTCTTGATTACAATTGTTTGTGTCAAGTCTCAAAACTTCAGCACTGCGTGAGCTCGAATAGCTGGGGCTTGAAATAACAGAATGTTCTCAAGTAAACTAAAGGCTCTCATGTTACCTAAGAAAGAGTTGACTGCAAGAACGACAAGGACATGTTGATTTCTTAAAAAAAGCTACTTCACAGGAAATGCACTATTGCGTATCCAGTGTTTAAAATAATAAAAATAATAATACTACAAAGTAGTGCATAACTGGATACAAGGTTTTCCAATGTTTTTACTTCTGAAAAAAATCTAAAAAGTGTGGGGTGAGTTTGTCTTCAGACCCCTAACTTAATATTTTGTGGAACCGGTGTTTTGGGGATATGTTTTGAGGTATGTACCTCAACACACAGTCCAGACACAGAAAATGTTCAGCATGCCTTTAAAAAAGTGCAAACTCAGTCAGATTGGATGGAAAGCAAGTATTAATGTCGACTTTCAAGTCATGCCACACATTTGAATCCAAGTATCTGCTTTAACTAAGCATTTCTAAGACATATTTTGATTTAAACCATTTCACTGCAGCTCTGCATTATTTTCAATGATTTTTTTCCTGGTGGTAGGTGCGCCTCCGCTTCAGTCTTTTTCATTCTCCAACAGGTTTTCTCCCACTGTGGCCCTGTTTCTAACTCCATCCATCTTCCCTTTAACTCTGACCAGCTTCCCTGTCCCTGAGTAAAGCATCCTCACAAGCATATTTGAATCTGGGTGTGGTGTGTTTGGGGGGAATGGATGGATGGATGGATGGATGGATGGATGGATGGATGGATGGATGGATGGATGGATGGATGGATGGAATTAATAACTGCTTCCACATCTGCCACGTGACTGTGCAGAGTGTATGAGTGTGTGTGTGTTTGTGAGTGTGGCTGTGTAAAAGTACTTTGAATGACTAATAAAATAGACCTCTGTGAGATATTTGGGATATTGTTTTGAAATCTAACCTGCTTTAAACTCCCCCATAACTTTCTCCCTCACATCTGCTGTGCTTAGTCCTCATGATGGTGTTTGCTTCCCCAATGTTGTCTGACAAACCTTTGAGGCCTTCACAGAACAGCTTTATACTAAGATTAAGACAGTGGTCTTAATCTTAGTATAAATGCACTGGATTTTACTGAAAGGTATCTATTCTCTCATTTCCAGTGAGCGATCGGATCGGTGCAGTTCGGTACTCTATTTTGTCTGTTTCCATTATAAAAGCGGCCCATGCAACTAACCTTTTTAATTAAATACTATTGGGGAAATAGAAATGATTAGTATTATTTTTCTTTCCCAGTAGTTGGTCTAAATTTGCTATTTACACTGTTCACCTATGTGCATGGCATGTAGTTTTTCTGTGGATCAGTTAATGTAGTGAATATTTACTGTTTTATCCTTACATAAGTAGTTAACTTAAAGAACACTGAGCACTTCACACAAGGACTCAAGAAGGCTCCCCATGTTTGAGTAAATAATTTAGTATCTTGGAGTCTGAGTGTGGATGGCTAAGTAAAATGACCTGGTATGAGAATGCTAAACCTGCATCTAGCAGTATTGTCAGGTATCAGTTTTCCTTGGACACGTGTTCATCTACCTTTTAATCGATAGCTGATGAGGTTTATTGGTTAACTATTGAAAAGGCAACAGCTGAACTCCCAGAGCATTAAATATTATCTAAACTGCGTTGGTGGCAACAGATGGCACACTTATCAGAAAACCCTTAAAATCGAAAATGCCACGTGAGCGATCTTTTAGTTCCAGCTCAGTCTTATGTATTGGCAGATATGTTCTGTTAGCACAGTATGAACACAAATGACTAAAAAAAAAAATTGGAACCCTAACCCTTTTAATTTTGTTTCTAGTAAAATGGACTGCCATGTTATCTTGAAGCCAACAGCAGCAGTTTAGTTTTATGAGTGAGAAAAAAAAAACATCTTATCAACTCTAATGAAAGAGAGGTTTCAAAGGCCAATGAGTTGCGTAAGAGCAAGAAGACTACTTTCACAAAAATGAAACTGAACAACAGAAAAGGGGACTTTCCATAGGATGACAGGAGTTACTAGACTTTCTACTGAAATGAAAATCCACAGAAGCCATTTTTATAGAAACTTATCTGCAGTTGAGAGAAAACTTTGTAATAACAACGTTTCCCTCTCATTATAACAAGAAAGTGTTCTCGTTTTAATGAGAACCTCTCGTTTTATCGAGATGAATTTTATATGTTGTTATAATGAGAACATTTCTCATTTTAATGAGATATAAAAATACGCTCCTGACAGATTACGAGTTGTTAAAAAGGCATAAAGACGCTCGCAATGACTCTCCTTCTCACCTGTTACCAAGGCGATATCTAAAAAGCCCAAGAGGTGTTTCTGCTTTACTGTTACAATCTTTCTTAACTAAAAGAAGATATTTTGGTTTTAATGAGATATAAATCTTGTTATAACGAGTTTTTTAAATCTTGGTAAAACAAAAACGTTTTCTGTTTAAACGAGTTTTGCATCTTGTTATAATGAGAGAATTTTCTCATTTAAACAAGATACTGCTACTGAATTCATTTCCCAGCTCTGACAGTTAAACTCTTCTTAATTAAAGACCTCATGAGGCCTAAAAGAGTTGTATAGCTGAATGTAAGGTGGGTAGCAGTGATGTGTGAGATCTTTAAAAGTGCTCCAAATGTGCTAAAGAGCTTGTAAACCAGGAATAACAATGGCCCCAAAACAGAACCTGGAAGTACAATGAGATGACCTACCACGTGTCTGTCTTCAAATCACTAAGAAAAGCTTCTGCCATTAACTCTTTCCTTTTTCTTTAAAGGTTTTCTCCCAGTTATTTCTTTCACAACACAAATATAAATGAACAGTAAGAAAAAAATGAAGACCGAACTGAAATTTTCATGTGTCTGGACGAAGATAAATGTGACAAAAACACATTTTGACCCAGATTGTGAAAACTTTCATCCTTACCATACTTGAAAAATTATGCAGTGAGGGGAAAAGACTTTTAATGCTAGAGCAGTGAATATTTGGAGGGGTTATGATTTTTTTATATATATATTACTATCCACTTCCAGTGATGTTTCAGGCTTTAGCTCGGTGATACTGCACAGGCAAATTTTCAGGAGAAAAAAATCCATCCTGTTATCTGCTGAAAAAACATTAAGAAGAAGTTAATGAGGGGAACAGCTGACATGGTGTTCATTAGCAAAAAAAAAAAAAAAAAAAAAAAAAAAAAAAAATGTGCGATGTTGCTCCGTGCCGCTACCTGCCTCCTTTGGCTAACGGTTACGCTGTCCAGTAAAGTGGTCTACAATTGCTTCATTCAGCCTTGTAACAATAAACAACACAATAATCATTTTAGGCCCATTCCTATTAGATTTTTATGAGTTTTATGAGCATGTTGTATATACCAGCCCTGCTTTGGGAGACCCCATATTGTTTGTTTACATTGGAATCCATTGACAAAAAATGTTCAGTTGAAATTAAATTTCAAAACACAGAGATCCTGCAGAAAATGATTATCTCTGCTGAAAAGGCAAATGACATAACACACCAGTCTGGCTAGCTGGCTTCTCAGTCACCTCAGTTTCCATTGCTGGGGTCATACATGTACTGCTAAACCCCCTTAAATGTCTCGACAACAGTATTAATATTCTCTCAATCGCTCCCGGTCTGGTCTGTTCACAAAAAAATCCTTACAATAGTTCTTCTGTTTGGTAACTTCGTGGCAGAAAGCCATTGTGGGGCTGTATGTACAGCAGGGCTGGGTTTACAAATGTCCCATAAAAAGCAGGATAATCTCTAAATCAATACCAGAGAGGCATTGTCCTATATTTCCAAGTCTTCTTGAACATCACATGATCTTGACCAAACTTTTTATTGTCATCTGTACTATCCAACTTCAATTTTAGATGTAGAGACCATAATATTCAAATCACATACACGTTTATGTGCACTTATGCAGTTGAGAGCAGATATTTACATAAACTTTATAAAAGGACCCATAATCACATTTTCCCCACTGTCTGATGTTTAAATCAGACTAACCATTTCCTGTTTTAAGTCAGTTGAATTTAGGTCTAAGAAAACTAAATCTGCTTGCTAAATACATTTTTAACCCTTGTTTGGGAAGAGAGAGGCAGGTGTCATGATCAGACGATGGGGAAGTGATGGGGTGTCCCGTAAGCCTGTCAGTCTCAAAAAAACAAAAACTGCAATCTGGATTTTTTTGATGTTGCATTCAGAGTTATGGATTCTTCCTTGCTGACTGGAATTTCAGCATATTTTGGAGGAGGATATTTTTTCACTGTGGATAAAAACACTCTCTTACCAGCTTCAGCCAGTATCTTCTGAAGGTCATCTGCTTTTGTTCTGGGGTTGAATTAAACATTTTGCATTGAAAAATCATGTTAATCTTGGGGACAGAGAACTCCTTCCTGAACAGCACGATGACTGGACATCCCCATAGTGTTTACTTGCATTTAATTGTTTGAACAAATGAATGTGGGAACGTCAAGCATCTGGAAACTGTAGCCATGGATGAATCACACTTATGGAGGTCCCCATTTCCCCTTCTGATACCTTTTACTTGATTACTTTAGAAAAATCCATGTCACACAAGGAGGTATTGTGGTTGAGGTTTTGCCATATATCATAACATATCCATAGATTTGATCTCAAATGTTGTAAATTCACCATCAGAAGCATACAAAGCCATAACATCATCAGTAAAGGCTTTCCCAAGATGTTTAAAGACATAATTTATCTGCATATTACATTATGCAACTGTAGAAATTAATAAAAAGCTACCAGGAAAAAAAATCCCTCTCTTTTTATTCTACAACTGAGCAAACAGATATAATTTTGGTTACTATGTAACTAAAACAGGTAATGTTTAGTTTGATTGATAATCTGACAGTGAGTAAAAAACAAGTGAGGTTTACTCACGGTGTGCAAATATTTAGTGTCAACTTTACGTTGGTTTTAGTCACAAAACTAGTTGAGGGCCCTTTCATTCGGAGTGCCATGTAGTAGACCTGGTGGAACCACCTTAGCTCCACAATCACGAGTGATTGTCTTAGCTCATAAATCATGACCCAGCCCTAAGTGTATGAGAGAAGGAGAGGAAAAGCTATGAAGCAAGCTCAACTGCATCAGAGGGAAAAATAAGAACATTTCAGGACTGAGTGATGTATAAAATAGTTCTGGTAAAAAAATCCATACAATTAAAAATGCTTATCATTTGTCACAGTATCATACTTTCTATAACCTTCTTTGCCAATAATGTCGCACTTTGTCTTCTTCTATAACATTTAGCATAAATTGGAGCATTCAGAGTCAGGGACGTTTAACCTTTCAACTGTGTTCAGTCTTTAGATTGTTCAGAGTCTTGGATCTTTTTTTATGCTCTTCTCCATAGCTCATAACAGGGGTTTTCTACAAGACAAAAAAAGGTTAATTAAAGATAGGATAAATTTTTATTTTTATTATACCAACATACGATGTGTAGAGGTACAACAAAATTGATCTCTGACCATGTTAAGATGCATGGGGAAATGCTAAGGTAAGGTAAAACTAAGGTAATAAAAACTACAGAATAAAATAGAGCATAAATAGAACAGCCATATATCAGAAAAATAAAAATTGCATTTGTATGTTGCACATTTCCCTCTTCAAAGAAGAGAGATATTGATTAGAGTTGCAGCGCCATTGTAAGAACGGTCCTGGAGTCTATTAGTGTGTGACCTCAGTACTCTGTATTTATGATCCAAGGGCAGCAGCTCAAACACTCTCAGTCCTGGGTGCGTACAGTCCCTCAGAATGCTGCATGCCCTCTTGTGACAGTGAGTTCAGGTCATTAAGGGAGGGAAGAGGGTGACTGATGATCTTCGGGGCAGTGTTGATGACCCTCAGTTGCTTGAACTCTAGGCATGAGATAGCCATGGGGAAAGGTTAATTTTGTGTCTTGTGAATGTTTTCTGTGCTTATCTGGCCATTCATGTTGGATAATTATCTTGCAGAAAAATTCCACCAGTTTTTCCAAGAAACTTCTATCAACTTGAAAAAGTTCCTTAATCCATGTTTACTTTAAAATGATAACTGTGCCATAAGTGATTTTAATAGATAGCTTTTCTCAAAATTGATTTCACCTCCCACTGAATAAATGCACTTGAGTTCAAGTTTGGGTTTTTTGTGAGTGTATGCTCTGGCAATAAAAAATTTATTTATTTTCAGGTATTTTACTGTATTTCACTGCCACCAATATGGAAGCTTTAATGTGGCAGATCTAGGAAATGAATTCAGAAGCAGTTTTTTTCTTATACTGAGAAACTTTCTCTGTTTAGCAAGATATAAAAATACTCTCCACTGAAAGGTTACAACTTCTTAGAAAGACATATCAAGTCAATCAAGTTTATTTGTATAGCACATTTCAGCAACAAGGCAGTTGAAAAAACTCAACATCATGAATACATAAAAAAAAAACATCATAAACACATCAAGTCACGTCAAGTGCAATCATTAAAAACATCAATACACATCAAATATGTTGGTCAATGTTCCTCTTATTATGGGTAAAAGGCAGCTCTAAACAGGTGGGTTTTTTAGCCTTGATTTAAAGGGACTCAGTGTGTTGGCTGTTTTGCAGTTTTCTGGGAGTTTGTTCCAGATTAGTGGAGCAGAGAAGCTGAAAGCTGCTTCTCCATGTTTGGTTCTGGTTCTGTGGAGCAGACCAGAAGAAGAAGACCTGAGTGCTCTTGAAGGTCGATACAACAACAACAACAGGTCTTTAATGTATTTTGGTGCTAAGCTGTTCAGTGATTTATAAACTAACAGAAGTATTTTGTAGTCTGTTCTCTAAGCTACAGGGAGCCAGTGTAAGGACTTTAGAACCGGGGGGATCTGCTCCATCTTGCTGGTTTTAGTGAGAATGTGAGCAGCAGCGTTCTGGATCAGCTGCAGCTGTCTGACTGATTTTATAAAGGAGCTTCCTCTCTCCATCTTCTCACTGTTTCTTCTAGACAGCACTCAAACATCCTGCAAGGAGATGACGCCTTAGTGTTGCGATCTTTCTTGTTCAAATGAGAACGTTTTGGTTTTAATGAGAAATAAATCTTGTTATAACAAGAAACTTTCTCATTATGCTACTACTGCTACTATTACTACTACCAGCTAAGACAAATATCAAGAATCTTGCAAATTCATATTGATGACAAAAAATGGGTGTTGGGAGTTTTTTCTGAATGTTTTTTTCTGAATACCATTTGACTCACCTTCCCATCAGCTGGGTTGGAAAAGGAGTTTGACAGGTATTTCCCTGAGATTTGGTAAGAGAGTTTTAAGAAGATTATTTATTATAATATTTGAGTTTACTACTCAAAACCAACCTCCGTTAATTGTTTCCAAACATCTATTCCAGTGTGATGAATGTAATCATTCAACAGCAAACCTAATTGACAGTTTTGCCCTCTGCCCTAAGTTCACTAAGTCCTGGAAGACACTTTAAAAACCCTTTCTGAAATTATAATGTAAAAAAATTAAATCAGATCCAATGTTATTTGTTTTGGGATCATTAGAAATAAACATCATGAGAAAATCATTCATGCATTTTTCTTTCTCTTATGGCCTAATTACAAAAATTAAATGAATCTTCACTTACTGAAAAACTAAGCAAGAACATAGTGTTAAGCTTTGGCTCAAATAAATGATTGATATCCTTTAAGTAGGAAAAAAAGCTTTGCTTAAGAAAATAGAATCAGAAAATTTATTATATCCAGAGGCCCTTCATCTAAAAGCTGGGAAATAATAATTAAAATACCATTTCCAGTTTAGTAAATCTTTATGTTTATTTGCTGTTTCTCTGTTTTATAATGTACTTAAGACTTTATGAAATGCATTGAGTAATTTGCTTTTGAATTGTTTGTGAAGGGATCCATTTGTTAATTTGTATGATTGTCATTGTGTATTTGTATGTTTAGATAGTATTGTATTATGTGTCCATGCTGTGCAACCTATAAACCTGACAGAACCATTTAGTCAGATTGTTGCCCAGAACCAGTGTCTCTTGAATCCAGTGGAGAGACTTCTGGCTGGTGTCTATCTTGAGTCGTTCGCCAGTAACAAGCTCATGTCAGGACCCATCCCATTGACAGAGGAATAGCTTATAGGAAACAGCAAAACACATTTATCCATCTTTTGCAAGGGAAAGCAAGCAACTTGCTTGGCAACTGGAAACCCTCAATAACCTATATTTTTCCCTGAAGGCTGTGAACAAAACACTTGTCTCTTCTACTCCTCCCTATTTCTCGTTATTAAAAACATAAAAAAAGCAGATAACATTATTCTCTACTGCCCCCCATGCCCAAAAAGTGGAAAGGCTAGGCCTGTAACAAGGGTTAATGATACATTTGACAGCTTCATTCTTTTCATGCAACTGTTATCACATGTTAGTTCTGGCAGAAGGTTAGCCTTTCTTTGCATTCTGTTCACCTCCATAACAGGGGGAACTTAATCTGCAAAGAAAGCTTTTCTGAATAGGACTTGTCATCTAGAAGTAGTGTGGGGGAAAGTGTTTATTTGATACTCAAAGTGAAACTTGCACAATTTTGGCCATTGAGGTTTTTGCACAGGCAAGCAATAGAGAACAGGAAAAGGCAGAAGCTGCAAGCAACACTTTGTGGCCTCTCACTAACCACATGTCTAAGGGGTGTTAAGTTTCTATCCAGACTGCATTGCTTGGCCCAGAGCACCCTGAGTGACAGTGATGGACATTGTGCTTGTTGGCAGCACATAGACACAGTATGACAGATAAAGGCTGCTAAGGTAGGTGTTGGTCTAAAACTGCACTACCATTTTAAAACCAGTGTTGCTTATTTTGGTAATGGTTCAGGATTAAGTTACACAAGGAAAACTTTGTTACATTTCACAGAAACTGTCAATCTTGAAAATTTTAGTTGACCAACTGGTTTCTCATGGTCTCAGAAAAAAATGAATTTAAAAGGCTGATTTGATCTTCTGGTTGAGATGATAATGAGGAAAAACTGCTCATCTCTGTGCTTGGTATGGTACAGCATGTGCACACAAACTGTACACAGAAATGTTGACTGTACTTTATTACAAAGCACAATAAAAGTTCTTATTTTTAACTATCTCACTCCCAAAACTCAAAAATCTACAGTTTCCAAATAAAGAAAGGTGAGTCATGGTGTACGATATTTTTGATTTAGCTTCATTGCAATCTCTGTGCCGGCTGTAGCCCTAATGCTTGTGTCGCATTCCAGCCATTGTATTATAAAAAGAAGAGCACCACAGAGAAATTAAAACAGGAAAGCATCAGTGTATCAGCAGAAACTGACATCTGACCTTTTCCAATGTTTGACATCCAGCAAAACAAGTATGTACATCATCCAGCTGTGGTGGTCTAGTATTGATTCACAGAAAACATTTTTGGTAAAACCCAACTTCAGTCCTGATTTGGAGAGTGTTTAGAAACTGTAAAGAGAATTTGAGAAAGCAAGGAAGCCTTCAAATCTAAAAGTAGTTTAGCGCAAGAAAAAAGGTTGTTCAGATACTTGGAAAGTTGTTAGTTGTTTTAAAAATTTTGACATGAAATCTAATAAAGGCAACAGTAACAACCATAAATTGCAACTATTTTAAGTCTAAATTGCCTTAAATTGCATTGGTAACATTAAATTCTAAAAAGGGGTGAGTAGTTTAAGTAATTTCCTCATGAGTGTCATGGGTATATATCTTGGTGATTTGTATCATTTACAGACATTATAGAGAGAAAAGAAGAGCCCCAGGTTTCATATCTTTGCTGCACTACATTTGTCATAAAAACTCTATGATGTAAAGAACAATATTCACCAACTGTTTTACTTTTTTTGTTAACTACAGACTTTAAACAGAATCTTACAAGATAATTCAACAGCTGAAACTAAGTCATATATTACACCTGTGCAGTGTGGATTCTGAACACACTTCTATACAGACTGCTCTTGTTTTTTTTTTTCTGGAGGAAGACAAAGTTTCAGAATTTGTAGACAGTAATATGGGTGTACCTCAAGGTTCTACACAGGGTCTTCTACTGTTCAGACTATACACTTGATTTAAAAATTGTACACACTCCTGATAAAATGTCTTTTTGTAATGTCATTTAATGAGACTACAGTAAAGAATTTTCAGAAGTTCTTCACCTTAATGTGGAGAACTGCTGAAAAACAAAGAAATTTGTTTGCTGAGGAAAATAAAATAAAATTAAGTGCAATAATCTGGTTACAGTCTAAGGTTGTATGGACACCATTAAAGTAATACTTTATAAAAGCACCTTTTCTACAGAATTCTGTAATTCTGAGTTCAAAGCTTGCTCTAAATATAAGAATCTGATTAATCTAAAATAAAGTTTAGTCCTAGTGTAATTTTCCTGGTATATGATCATTCACATCCTTGAAGAGAGTTTACAAGCAATAAAGAGAGGTAGAAAATGAATGATTTGCAGGACTTGATATACCATGGAACACAGTGACGAGAGTCACAAATAATTAGAAAATATTGGCCAAAACTGATGTTACAGAGAACTGGATATGCCTTTAAAACTGATAATAAGATTGGGTAAAAACTTGTCACATAAGGAGCAACACTGAGGGAACTGTGGACATTTTTGGAAATCATGGCTGTTTTCCACTAGCATCCAACTTGGCTCCACTCTACTCTGACCAGTTCTGGTGGTTTTACATTACAATTGATCAACAGCTCTAGTGGGTGGGGTCGTCATATAGTTGGATGGCCCCAGGGTTCGAAAAGTAGCACGCCATGATGTGATTGCAACACAAACACAACACAACAATAGAGGATATGGAACCGATGTTGAGCATTCTGCTCAGTCTGTAGCTTTTTGTGAGACTCAGTTGCTGTCATGAGTTTTTACAAATGGTGGGTTGCATTATTGTAAGGGAGTCACTCTTGTAACACAACCAGTGACACCACCTCACCACCACGACCACCACCAGTCAGTGACCGACAATCTTCTGACATTGTTTTCAGCATGCTTGAAACCCCAGGGAAGTAGGTTTTAAAACACTGTTTAAAAATGTACTTAAGACTATGCTGTGTGGTACCAGCCCCCTACACTTACCTTCATACAAGGTCTGGACCCTCAGCTATTGAGAAACGATTGCTTGCAGGAGGAATGGACTCTGTTTAAGTTTTAAATGATTGGTTCTGATTTTACCCAATCACAAACGTTTGGCTGTGATGTATGTAATGCACCAGCTTGACTGTGAAGGAAGCTATGCTATGAAGCTTTCCGAAAATTAACAGAGCCAACTGAAAAATTAGACTTATGCCGAACCATGTGGGGAGTAGGGCCATGACATCTTTTCCAGCAATAAAATGTCTTAGGCATTCCTCTTGCTCTGACTTGAATTGCTCAATATTTGCAATTTTTGGCTAACACGGAGTGAATGGCTTTGTTCACATCCTCTGCTGCCATTGCCAACCTATAACCCTAGAAAGACTACAATTCTAAAACTCGACGTCATCGTTTACAACTCCTCCTTCACTTTGCTGATTGGCCAGGATGAAATACATCCAGAATCAAATTGAGCTCAATGGGAGAAATCCCAGACAAAGTACTGAAAGGAGATAAGAATCGAGCGGAATTGTGTCAGAAGGCAATGGCCAGTCTACACGTAACCATTACTCATGGAAAACCCTTATAATCTCATAGACCCGTGTCAAGTTGCGCAGAGTTGGTGCTTGTGGAAAAGGGCCGTTACTTTTATCAAAATTCTTAAGGCCTTTGAAAGAGAAACAGGCCCACAGCATCACAGATGCTCTGCTTTACTTATCAGTGGTCATGAGGTGCTTTTCCTTACATTCATAATGTGTGTCACACTAAACCCATCTGGAGTGCTAATTGCCAAATACCCAATGTCAGTGTTATGGCAAAGCACCTGGTTCTAGTTATAGTCCCAGCAGAGCTTAGCAGCCTCCACATGGGTACATTTGTGATAAAAGGACAGAAAAGGCTTTATTGTTGGTAACCCTCCTGGACAGCTGGCATTTAGTTGTTGCTATGGAAACGAGGTGACACCCTCCAAGATGCCATTATTTGCTACATTCTGCTATCAATGAATTTTTGGAGATTTTTAAACCTCTTTAACATCCAATCACACAGGATATATATATATATATATATATATATATATATATATATATATATATATATATATATATATATATATATATATATATATATATATAAAATGGCATGCCGTTCAGGAAATTATTGTATATATATGTTCAAAAGTCTGAATATATGGAATGAAAGTCGGACTGGGCTCGAGGAATTGTGGGTAATGTGGTTCAAAACATGCATACTTCTCTGTTGGTGTGTATTCCCGTGCTTTTGATACTTCATCGGCAGTGGCCCGAGTACTGTTCCAATCCTAAGTACGCATCAAAACAAGTACTCTAAAAAGAACTCAGATACGTTCTTATTTCAGCCATTTTATTAAGGATCCATCCTTCTGCGGACTTGGGCCAGCAACATATCCCACAATGCATTGCGCCAACAGCAGTAGTAAACAGAAACGGCGAGGACGGAAACTTAGCGTTTTGATAATATTCTGAGTTTGTCACAAAAACTTTCAAAATGTCCCTCCATCCATCCATTATCCAACACGCTTATCCTTTTTTGTTTTGAGGGTCGCGAGGGGTGCTGGTGCCTATCTCCAGCGGTCACCGGGCGAGAGGCGGGTTACACCCCGGACAGGTCGCCAGTAGTTTCAAAATGTTTTACGCATAAAAGTATTCCTTTGATTTTTATCAGACCAGTCAGTTCACCGACACTGAGCATTCTTTGAAATATGCTTTGGGTTTTGGGAGCAGCACAGCTCGGTTCACAAACCTGTCTGGCTGCGAAGCTAAGCTAAACTAAGCTAAGCAGAATTGGAGTGGGATCTCCCCTCTCACCCCTGCCTTATCTCGGATAGACGCTCTGTCATTTCCCGCTACCGGTTATCTGTTAGTGGCGATCTGTGAACCGAGACCTGCTGTTTCGAAAATCCCAGACTATATTTCAAATTATGCTCAATATTGATGAACTGACTGGTCAGATGACTTATTGAGGTCTACCTTCTTGCTTAAAACATCTGGAAACTATTTAATTGTGTGACAACTTTATAATAGTATAAAAAGGCGAAGTTTCTGCCCTCCTCTTCTCCGTTAGGACCATGGACTACATTACCCATAATTCCTTGATGACTTTCATACCATATATTCAAACCTACGAATGAACATTGAATATATGGAATGAAAGTCTGAATATATGGAATGAAAGTCTGAATATATGGAATGAATCTTGAATATATGGAATGAAAGTCCGAATATATGGAATGAAACTTGAACATATGGAATGAAAGTTAAATAGGAATTATGGGTAATGTGGTCCATGGTCCAAAACAGAGAAGGGGTGGGCAGAAACTTTGCGTTTTTTAAAACTATTATGAAGTTGTCACAAAATTGAATACTTTCCAGATGTTTTAAGCATGAAAGTGAAAAGAAAATATTATTTTGGAGTTTCACTTCATGATAAAACACTTTGACTTTTACTTGTAGATAAAATAATAATAAAAAAAAAATCTTGAATGACCTGTAGGTTGTATGGCTATTTGTCTGAACATGCATCTAAATGACCTAAAGCCTGGCAGAAACGATTATGAATATTCAAGGGGTATTGCATTTTGCATCGCTTATTACATAATTTAGTTTTAGTGTTGTATTTCCTTTTGAAGACATATTTTGTTATATTGTTATATTCTACGGTGCTATTAAATAATGCGGTGTTACGCAACATCTTATATAGTTCAACGTACCCTGTGGTCAAATAATTTTTCATGAAGCACCATGATTTTTGTCCAGCCCTGTTTTATTAATGTTTTTGTAATGATTCTGTTGAACTACATTTTAAAATTTTCAGTCTGAATTGTGGTTCAACAACAAAAATAATAATAAAAAAATTACCTCTGAAATATTTATAAATTTCATGGGGAATTCAGTATTTTTTTTAATTTTTATTATTATTTCTTATTACTTTTGTCAGTTTCAAATTATTTCAGGGACCATTGTTTTTCAGTCATTAACAGAAGGAGGGGTGCCAACAATTATATTCACTACTTAATAAATTATGAACACACTCATTTCAGATATGTATATAGCACAAACATAAAAAAAAAAAAAATTAAAAAAAAAAAAAAAAAGATTTTAGTAAAAAAAAAATATTTATTTGAATATTTATTTGAATAACAAAACAACAACAAAAACAGACAATCAGTCAGGAAGTAGCTATACAAGGAATGGATAAGTTGGTTGTCTAATCATCAGCAAATAACTAAATGATATAAAAGAAGATGTGGAAGGAGGGGAGTAGACAATATTAAGACACGAGCGTGAAGAGGATCACTGGGACCTGGCAAACTGCATTCAAACTTGGTCTCTCCTCCTGCAGAGCTGTCTGCATAAAACCATGAAAAATGGAAAATAATCAAGAATTCACGCACCACTAAGTTAGGCCGAAATTAAGTCATTTGTTTTTTTTTTTTCTTTAATTTTATCTACAAGTAAAAGTCAAAGTGTTTATTATTAAGTGAAAATCCAAAATAATATTTTCTTACTAATTTGAGACAAAAAAGTTGGGAGGATAAATAATATGGCACAAATTATGAAATATGTAAATGAAGTAAAAAATATTAAAATATTTAGGAAAAAAATAATATATTTTATAATTTGGTATTTGCAGTTATTCACCATATATCTAAAAATGCGTTTTATTTCCCTTTCAGCCGCCACATATAACCGGTAGCGGGAAATGACAGAGTGCCTATCCGAGATAAGGCAGAGGCGAGAGGGGAGATCCCACTCCAATTCCGCTTAGTTTTGCTTAGCTTCGTAGTCAGACAGGTTTGTGAACCGAGCTGTGCTGCTCCCAAAACCCAGAGCATATTTCAAAGAATGCTCAGTGTCGGTGAACTGACTGGTCTGATAAAAATCAAAGGAATACTTTTATGCGTAAAACATTTTGAAACTACTGGCGACCTGTCCGGGGTGTAACCCGCCTCTCGCCCGGTGACCGCTGGAGATAGGCACCAGCACCCCTCGCGACCCTCAAAACAAAAAAGGATAAGCGTGTTGGATAATGGATGGATGGAGGGACATTTTGAAAGTTTTTGTGACAAACTCAGAATATTATCAAAACGCTAAGTTTCCGTCCTCGCCGTTTCTGTTTACTACTGCTGTTGGCGCAATGCATTGTGGGATATGTTGCTGGCCCAAGTCCGCAGAAGGATGGATCCTTAATAAAATGGCTGAAATAAGAACGTATCTGAGTTCTTTTTAGAGTACTTGTTTTGATGCGTACTTAGGATTGGAACAGTACTCGGGCCACTGCCGATGAAGTATCAAAAGCACGGGAATACACACCAACAGAGAAGTATGCATGTTTTGAACCACATTACCCACAATTCCTCGAGCCCAGTCCGACTTTCATTCCATATATTCAGAGTTTCATTCCATATATTCAAGGTTCATTCCATATATTCAGACTTTCAGAGTTTCATTCCATATATTCAAGTTTCATTCCATATATTCAGACTTTTGAACATATATATATACAATAATTCAATAATTTCCTGAACGCAATAATTCAATAATTTCCTGAACGGCATGCCATAATATATATATATATATATATATATATATATATATATATATATATATATATATATATATATATGTGTGTGTGTGTGTGTGTGTGTGTGTGTGTGTGTGTGTGTGTGTGTGTGTGTGTGTTTTTTTGTTGGTATTTTTTTTTTCCAGAAGGCCCCAAAAGGCAAACTGCTCCCACCACTGGAGCATTTTGAAGTTATTGTTAAGGGTGTCAATAATTGTTAAAGTTGTAATTCACCTAAAACCTATGATGCTTTAACGTGAAATATTATAAACCACTGAATAAATATACTTATATTAATGTTAGCATTTTCTAAAATTATCAGTGTGAGATTATAATCCAACTGTAAAAGATTAATTTATTTTGAAGATTTGTACTGATCTTTTCCAGGGATGTAAAAATATAAGCATCTACATCTCCCCTCTATGTTCCAGGCTTGTGAAAGAAAAACAGTCTTTCAATTACTGTGATATACTGTTTGTGGAATGCGGTGGCCTTCAAACAGACAGTAAAGTATGGATTAAATTATAAGGTCTCGTCCACTCAGTGACTCACACTCACCACTAGGCAGTGGTCATGATTCTTGTTCATTCAGCCACCTAATACAACACTCTGCTGCAAGTTTGTTACATCATCCTATCTCATATAACTTTCCAAAAGGATTTTTGCCAGAAGGCCCCAAAAGGCAAACTGCTCCCAACACTGGAGCATTGTTCGTGTCAGAGAAGCTGCTGCAGTTGGTAGGAGCTGTTGCTACAGAGGTGGGGCTGTCTCGGTTCTGGAAGGTACACGCACACAGATTTTACTCATATACTGACCATCTTCCCAGCAAAAATTATCGACTTTTATTCAGTTTACCTTTAATATGTTGAGGCTTATTAATGACAAATTTCCAAAAGGATCTGTCAAAACTATCTCTTGTTTTTAAAAACACTATTTTAAAAATATGTTCTTTGCATGAAGTTTAGATATGATTTAAGAGATTAAAGTTTCCAGCTGCACTCATGGTTACTACAATGCAGCTCTGTACCCAAAAGAGAGCTGAACATTTCCAAATGCATTCATCTGGTGCGTGCCACTGCCACTTAGTGGCAACACTGTTCTAAGACAGTTTCAATCTTGTGAAACTCAATCTAAAAGTCAAAGCTGATATTGGACAAAGGCTTATTCTGCTCATTTAAAGCAGATCTATGCAGTCCAGATATTTAGTAGCATTTATATTTCAAAATCTATTTTTTCAAAACTTTACTTGTACCCCCAATAAGGATACACAGTTATTCTACATACATAGAGTAATAAGACACATACATATGTTTTTTTACTGTCTAAAGTTAGACAAGACTTCTCTTGTTTTAGGTTAGTTAGAAGTACCCAAATAATTTCTTTTTGCTAAATGCCAGAAAAGTTAGCAAGAACATATTCGAAAGATTTTTTTATAACTTTCTTCAAATTCAGAAGTTTACATACATTTGGCCAGTATCAGAAATAATTGTATTTTAAACTGTATGACTTGGGTCAAACCTTTTTTGGTTTTCTTCAAAAAGCATCTCATCATAGGTTGCTAGCATTCTGAACCAGTCCTCCTGACAAAACTAGTATATCTCAGTCAGGTTTGTAGGCTCACTCGGACACGCCTTTTCAGACCTACCCACAACTGACTTTGACTTTGTTGTTCTTGAGCAACTTTGGAACCACTTTGACTGTATGTTTAGGGTCATTGTCCATTTGGAAGACCAGTCTGCGCCCAAGCTTTAATTTCCTGGCTGATGTCTTTAGTTGTTGATTCAGTCTTTTCATATAATGTTCTTTCTTCATGATGCTATCTATTTTATGAAGTGTACCAGTTCCTCCTACAGCCCACAACATAATGCTGCCATCCCCGAACTTCACAGTTAGGATGGTACAAGCATCCCTGTTTTTCCTCCAAATGTAACGATCGTCCTTATGGTCAAATAGTTCCACCTCAGTTTCATCAGACTACAGGACAAGTCTCCAAAAGTGAAGATCTTTGACCCTGTGTGTATTTGCAAACTGCAATCTGGCTTTTTATGTTTCTTTTGAAGTAAAGACTTCTTCCTCATTGAGTGGCCTTTCAGCCATATTGGTACTGTACACATTTCACTGTTGATGATGACACTATCTTAATAGCTTTAGCTAGCATCTTCACAAGGTCTTTGGCTTTTGTTTGGGGGTCGATCTGCACATTTTGGACCAAAATGCCTTCATCTCTGGGACACAGAACCTAGAGTTGAGGGGGAAATTGAGATTCTAGCGGTGGGGTGAGGAGATAAGTTCCAGAAAGGGAGATTCCAAGAGTGGAGTCAGAGAAGGGAGATCCAGGTGGAGATTGAACAATGAGCGGGTGGGCAGTCGAGAGCTGGAGAGTCTCCTGGAGAAATCTGACATGGAGAGATCTGAAGAAAGGCTCCGGGGTTGTTCTGAAAACCTGAACTGATCTTCAATCTGGGAGGTTACCGAGAACACGAGGAGCTTCAGATCAAATTCAATTCAATTCAAAAATACTTTATTTGTCCCAAAGGGAAATTAAATGGGTAAGAAAGTCAACTAAAACAGTTCTTTCTCAAAGGATGGCAAAACTATCATATCTTCATACTGTATCTCTGATGCTTGACTCGATCAAGAAAGGTTGATCATCAGATGCAGACTGGTCATCCAACAGCTCCTTAAATCTCTAGATTCTGATAAGGTGATTACAGACAGGGGTGTGATCTGCAGCACGTCAGCCACTCGCTCCAACAGAGATTTTCTGTTCAGGACATACACACAAACTCACACACATACCAGGTTCATGACACTTTTTTCCCAGTTTAGGGTTCTGACACTTCAAGCTGCTCTGTCTCCAAGCAGACACCTGTTCACAGAGGTTAAGTTTCTCTGTGTTGAACGATGCAACAGGTGGAGTGTTTTGGTGATTTAAATATTTGATCATTTTATGAGTACAAGGGCAGGGTAAGCTGTCTTTCACTGTATGCCTGTGAATCCAATCCAATTAAAAATGTTTTCACACTGTTACATTTATAAACATAAATCGTAAAATAATTTAAAGTAAAACTGAGAAATAATTATTACTAGATAAGATGAGAGAGCATTTCTAAAGAAGACATCTCTGATAAAGACAGATTATTCTTTTGTTGACATCCTGTATTGAATCTTTATAAATAGTTTATTTTGACAAATAATCACTCTATGGCAGCTGGTTCATATTCCCAGGGCATCTGAAAAATGTGAAGACAGTACCTGAGATGTCCTTTAGGCCTTTGCTGTAATGCTTCTCCCATTTTTAGACAAGAGTCACCAATGAGAGTTGGGCAAAAAGGTATTCACAAAAAATCTTGAGTTTAAGGTCACTTATAAAAGCTGTATTCCTATTTTCTTCTTTTCATCCCTTTCTTGTGCTTTTGATTAAAATCAGGCATAAACACAACTTAACACACCCTTTATGACTCTTTTCTTCACCATTTAAAGTGCATTCAGCAAAAGCATTGCCAACTCAGTTGACTGATACAAATCTGACTGGTTTACTATCACTATTTAAGGTATGCGCCTGATGTTTGGAGATCAGTCTGATTTCCACTAACATTTAGTTGCCCTGAATTCTAAACGTGTTCAAATGAGTAGGTTGTTCTGCACTCTTGTTTTCTCCAGATTTTGTCTTTAATTTAACCACATAGGATAGTTCCTTGTCATGAACATCCTGTTTAAGGTAATGCCAAAGTGTCTCAATCATATTTAAGTGCAGACTTTGACTAGGCCACTCCAAAATCTTTTTTCGTTGGTGTTTTATTGCTGTTGTACAGGTAGTTGTCCTGTTGCAAACCCAAGTGTGCTTGAGTTTAAACTGATGACCGGAGATCCTCCTTTGTCTGCTAGAGAGGAGCAGTCATGGTTTTATAACTTACAGCAAGTTGTCCATTTGCTGAGGCAGCAAAAAAGCTGCAGACCATCAAACTATCACCACCATATTTTGCTGTAGGGTGTTCTTTTACTGCTAGTTTTATACCAGCTGTATTGGGACACACACTTTCAAAAAAGTTCCACTTTTCTCTCTTCAGTTCATAAAACATTTTCCGAAAAGTTTTTTTGAGCATGTGGAAAACATGAGATGGCCCTATGGTATCTTTTGGGAAGCAGTGGTTTTGGCCACAGGAAGCCATCTTTGACTGTCCACTCTCTCTTGTTAAATCATTAACACTGACCTTAACTGTGACAAGTGAGGCCTGCAGAGCTTTAGACGTTATTCTGGGCCATTTTGTGACCCTCTGGATGAGTAATTGATGTGCAGTTGGAGGAATTTTAGTTAGCCCACCCTCCTGGGAGAGCTCACAACTGTTCCACATTGTTTAAATTTGTGGGTAGCCTTGAGAAATGGCTTTGTAACCATTTCCAGAGATATCTAAGACTTTGTCTCTGATTTGTCTTTTAATTTCTTTAGATTTGAGCAACAAAATCTGTGGTCGTTGTGCACCTCAATGAAGACAAGATAGTGGCAAAAGCATAGTGGTGAAAGAATTTAATGATGAGTGTGGAAAAACTTATAGAATGGCATGAGAAAGAACAGGGAAAACACAAAGGAAGAATCCTGAAGTGAGACAAAGAAATCACAGTTTTAAATACTGAGGAAGTGTGATTAGTGATTTGGAAACTGAGTGAGTACTATCAGGGGAATGCTGAACAGCTAAGGTAGAGTACTGAAAAGGGAAAACATATGGAATGAACACAGGAAGTTGAACCAAAACACAAAAGGATTTATCAACAAAGGGGAAACATACTAACACTAAATATATGTGTCTAAACTAAAATACACATGAAACAGAAGACATACTTTTACATAGTCAGCCTTCCTGAAGAACATAGTCAACCTGAAGAACATTTCCAGGAATAAAGGACTAATTTCCCAACAAGATCTAGACAAACTTATCTATGTGTTTATCTTTAGTCACATTGATTACTGCAATAGTGTCTTAACAGGTCTGCATAAAAAAATCAGACAGCTGGAGCTGATCCGGAACGCTGCTGCTCGCTTTCTCACTAAGACCAGAGCACATCACCGCAGTTCTAAAGTCCTTCCACTGGCTCCCTGTAGCTCAGAGAACAGACTTTAAAATACTTCTGTTAGTTTATAAATCACTGAACGGCTTAGCACCAAAATACATTAAAGACACTGTTGTCATTGTATCAACCTTCCAGATCACTCAGGTCTTCTGGTTCTGGTCGACTCTGCACCACAGAACCAGAAAACAAACATGGAGAAACAGCCTTCAGTGTTTATACACCACTAATCTGGAACAAACTTCTAGAAAACTGCAAAACAGCTGAAACACTAATTTCCTTTAAATCAAGGCTAAAAACCCACTTGTTTAGAGCTGCCTTTGATTAGCAGAAAGTGGAACATTGATCAATATTTTTGTCAAAATTTTATGTTGCTCGTTAACTGTGTGATGGTTTTATAATGTAAAGCACTTTGAACAGCCTTGCTGCTGAAATGTGCTATAAAAATAAACTTGACTAATATGAAAACATTAGTTAATAAATTGGAGGATATAAATACATTCAATTAGATTGTTTTCAACATATTCTGTATATTCTTTCACCACTTATTAATTATCAATGTACTGATATGTGCTTTGACTGATCTACTTTTTAAAGAGCTAAATACATAATGTGGTAGTGGTTGTTGTGGGGTGGGTGGGGGTGTATGTCAGAGTTTTCACACTTAATCCGTAGTATGGATTTTGTCCCTATCTCTGATGCAAAAGTGACGTGAAATTTTATTATTGACTGTGGACTCATAGTTCATTAGGAACCCTACCAGATTTTCCAAATTAAGAACAAACTATATGACAAATGTTGCATTTAAATAAAATATGAAATAGAAAAAAATTATTTTATTTCAAAGTTGGTTTTTATGATTCCTGCAATAGAAGAAAACCATGGCTTAAGCAACAAGCATCCTCTTTTGTAACAATAACGCATTTAAACAAAAAGCTTTCTTTACCTTACACTAAAAGCTTAATGAGTAAAAAAGGATGATAAAAAAACAAATGAAGTAGCTACCTAAATAATTTCTTTCAGATGTGTCACATATTGATGAAAAAAAATGTTCTTTTATATATATTTTTAAATAGAATAAATTATTACAATTCTCAACTTGCCTATTAATTACAGAGTATAAATAATGAGGACAGAAAAAACAGACAATTTATATAAGTTGTTGATATCAGTTTTTTTCTGTAATTAGAAATTCTGCAACTTATCTACCTCTTGGTGAAGAAGGAACCGTAGTTCAGAAGTTGGTTTGCAAGGACACTTTTTCATTTCTTTTTGCCCATGGGTCTACTCCAAATAAAGAACCGATGAAATAAAAAAATGACTATTTTTGTTGTGTGATGGTCAGTGAATAACAAAGAAAAAGCAAACTATTTGGAGAATTTGGTAGTTAAATATATTTAAGGAGTATTTCAAAGAGAGAGTCTGTGATATTCTATGAAGCGAAGAAAAGATAAAGAAAACCTTTTTAGAACAATCCTTGAGGATTTACAGGGTCAACATGTTATGTTTTAATAGAGTTTCAGGGGTGACCTCTGTGAAGAAAGGAAAGTATGATTCAATATATTTTGGTATTCTGAGAATGACCTGCAGTATTAAAATAATCAGCTACTTTTTGTGAAAAAAAAAGACTTTAAGAAAAGTATGAAATCATTAAAATTCCCCCTGACCAAAAACATCCCCAAGGCTGTGATGGTGAACATTTTAAGTTTGCAGGAAGAAATGTTTTCTGTAGCCAAATGAAGCCCACAGTTTTAAATAGTTGTGAAAGTTTTTGCTGCTTTAATTTCACAACTTTTGGGTTTCATCAGCAGTTCAGTTTTTTGTCTCAAGTTTTTTCTGCAATGCTATGTGCTGGTTCTGACACAGGAAAAGGTTAGAAAAGGTTTTTTTCTGCAAGGAGGAAGAATTAATATAAAACATAAAGGTTCTCCTACTTTCTTTTATTCTTTGTATTTGTTTTAATAAATCTCATCTGTCATTTTAACCTTTTTTTTCCTTTTATTGGAGCGACATCAACGTCGTCAAGGACAAAACAAGGTCAGAAAACAGAAAAGAAACACATTTAATCCCTAAGACAAAATGCTTTATGTAAAGATTATTACTACACATTAGATTCATATATTTGTTTTTGCAAAGCACAAGAAATTAGGTGCAGAAAACAGAAACATAGAATTTTTATTTAGCACATTAAGTTTCAAATTGTTCACATAGAAAGTATTATCATGAAACGTTCCAATCAGCATAAAGCAGTAATTGCAGATGCAATGCAATTACTTAATAACCTGATATTAATAACCATTTTGTAAGGAATTTGTCAGATTTTGAGGAGTTTGTGCTTTTCCATAATCTTCTAACAGAAGTGCAGATACAGATTTCGCACTACCTATGGCAAGGCAGAAGTTCTAGAATTAAATATAGGAGCCTGTAGTTATCTAAAACTAAAGGGGGTTTTGCATTGCCTTGCCAAAAGAATGATTACATTGCAGATCAGCTTTGATCATTGGTATGTTTGTGTAACCTGGAATATGCTGCAAGATGGAAGGAAATCGAAACATCAATCACAAAGCAATTTTCAATACAAAATTTGGTTGGGGGAAAGGTTCAACCTGACGAATTTCAGGTATGTGGGAAGTCACTGATATGTATCTCTCTCAAACTCTGGAATAAGGTAGTAACCCAAAATCATTTATATGAAGCTGTTTGGATTTTAAAATGGTGTGCTTATGATCAGGAGTTTGTTCCCAATAAGTTAGATACAAAGTTTAAAGAGTAGACATCCTGGGGATTGAAAGCTTATTGCACATTCTTACAAAAGGGAGTTATGAAAAATTTTCAAACACTGAAAAATGAACATGAATTAGGCAATAGGTATTTTTACAGATTCCTCCAAGTCAGAAATTATACTGAAGAACCAGTGTGGGCAAACAAAGAAAAGTACCAGAATGATGACTTATTGAAAGTGTATATAGATGCATACACCCTAAACAATAATTCCAAAATAATTTTGAAATTGTATAGAGGCTTGCAACAAACCAAAGGTAACACTCTACATATAAAACAGAATTGGGAGCGTGAGGAGTCAACAAACATTTCAGACCAGAACTGGGAAAATTATTGTGAAGTATAATGGAAAACAACTAGCTCAGGCCAACGGAGAGAGTTTTGTTGGAAAAACCTCATTCGCTTCTTGAAGACTCCACTCCAAACTAAGTATCACACTAAGACATATTCCTGTTGGAGGCAATGTGGAGGACTGGAAGCAAACCACTGCTATCTATTCTGGTCTTGTCCCTTAATAATCCCCTTTTTGAAAGATGTGTCCAATAGTATAGTAGTGGTTTTTCAGAGTGACATCCCACTTCAATTAGAGTCTCAGTTCCTAGGAGTTCCACTGTGGGACAAAGTAACATGGAAGGAACAATACCTGTTTAAGATTCTCAGCGCAGCGGCCAAAAAAGCCCTCACTAGAAAGTAGCTCAAGTCACAAATACCTACAATAGAGGAGTGATTTGAAATTGTCTATGATATATTCGAAATGGAGAGGATCACTTTTTGTATTAGAATACAACAGGATGTTTTTCTGAAAAGATGGTAGTGATGGATTGAGAACATAAAACCTATAATTGGGTTTAATGGACTATCTTTTTAATTTTATTTACAGCAGGGTCTTAGACACCAGTTAGTTTTTATTCTGTTTATAACAGAAGGCACGACCAAATGTTTTTTGTTCTGTTCCTGTTTTTTTTTTTTCTGTCCACACACATTTTGTCATTCCTGTCTTATCCTTTTCTTTTCTATTCTGAACCTGTATTTTTTGTATGCAGCTATGGATATATATTTACAAAAATATCATAAAACAAAGAATTAAAAAAAGAAGTGCATTATGGAAAATACATGTTCAGTTTAGATATTTAGCTTACTATATGTTAAAATAAGCTAAACTAAGCAAGAGAAGATATGGAGCACTAATTCGATTCATCACTGCATTAAGACTATTAGATGGGCCAACCAAGATGCCTCAGAGCCCAGAAAGGT
This sequence comes from Anableps anableps, assembly GCA_014839685.1. Taxonomy (NCBI): domain Eukaryota; kingdom Metazoa; phylum Chordata; class Actinopteri; order Cyprinodontiformes; family Anablepidae; genus Anableps; species Anableps anableps. The sequence goes on from CM026081.1 coordinate 26,340,054, forward strand.
TGATGCTCCCTCTTCAAAACCTCTTGAAATCTTTCTCTGACATTGTGGTGATGTTGTCATTGTCCCCAAAGGACTCCGTTTTTTGTACACTCTAAAAACTACTGGATTAAAAACAGCCATATGTATGGATTGGGTACATCAGGGTTGGCTGTCATATTGCTTGTTTCTATTATATAAGGGAGAGTAAAATTCTGTTGCTATTATGTATTTAAATTGACAGTTTTCCCTTTTTTCTGTCGTCACTTTGTTAAAATCACACAAAAGTTTGAGGAGAAATGTTTGTGTTTTTTATTTTTTTTATTTTCATGAGTCCAAGTCATTGTCTATGTTGTCATTGTTTTTGTGTTTAAAGCTCACACAAGATTAGCAATTGAAATTTACAATCTTATTAAAAAGCTGAAGGTAGATGCTTTAATTTGAATCAGTTGTTCACCAGAAAACAAAAATCATTTAGTAATGAGCTTGAAATATTTGTCAAGCACTCAGTTGGGGTTGTCAGAAAAATTGGTTTAAAAAACATTCATAGAATGTGGAACATGATCTCATGTGTTTCTGTTGCTTTAATAAAGCTTTAAAACAACCTCAAAGGGCTGTTATTCTCTAATTTAACTGCTCATATGCAAAATAATCACTATATATACATGTGCTAGGCCTCATGTGGGTAAAGTGTGAGAGCAGTTCCTGCATGATGAGGGCATTGATGTTATGGACTGGCCTCCCTGTTCTCCAGACCAGACCTGAATCCAATTGAACACATCAATATATATATATATATATATATATATATATATATATATTTTTTTTTTTTTTTTTGTCTTTAAGCCTAATAAGACTTGAACTGAATCTGAAAGATAAAATCCAAACTTAGTGTATAACACTGTATAAAAATATTGCCCTTCTGTATTGACACTATCAAAGCTTGAACATTGATCACAGCTAGCATTAGCTTGCATTCTTCCCTTAGCAAAGAACAAAAGCTTAAGTGAATAAACCAGTTGTTGAGTGTGAACTAGTGAACTGCAGACCCAGAGTCAGTACTTGTTTTTTGTTGTTCGATCTTGGCTCTGCCTTTGACACAGCATTTTACTGGTGTTTTAGAATTACTATGGAATTGCTATGGCATCTCAGCACACCCATTTCTCTGGTTGAGATTTTACATGCTTGAAAGATCTGAGTGTTTGATAACATTCTCTGAATCTCTTCTTATTTGCCTTGGGATCCTGCAGGGGTCTGTATTAGGCCAACAATTTTGGTTTTTCATTTTTTGAGGGGAGGGGTTTTGTATGCAGTACCATTAGTTCTTCAACGTTTTGAGGTTTCCTTCCACTTCTACACGTATGACTCACTATGACTAGGTATTCATTGAGCAATGGAAAATGATAGTTTTCAAATTAAGTAAATTAATGAGAAAATAAAAGATAAAAGACTATTTTTAAAATGAGATATGTTTTCTCAATAATTTAAATCTGTCTATTTTTTTGCACTTCAAAAGATTCCGATTATGTGGCCCCTTTGTTGCTTTAATGAGAAAGCAAATTGTTATTTTATTTATTTTTTTTGTAAGTATTTTTTGACCTTGATACCAGAATAGTGACATTTTTAATAAATCAATTCTCTGGTTTCATAATGACACTTCACATGTACTTATTATTAGTATTTTTATTTTTCTGTCTGGCCTGTCTTAATTGTGAGAAATGATTGCTTGGCTTGAGAATTATAAACTATTGTTTATGATCACCCGTGATCATTTTATACTATTGTTCTCATTCTTTTCTTTTTAGCCTTTCTGTATCTAAAGCTCGGTTCAGAATATATGCAGCACCATTTGGGGTCCACTTGGTGGTGCTGTAGCTATACAGAGAAGGAGAAGAAGGTTCACTTCTAAAAGGTCGCATTTACTTGCACTTCTGTCATTTTAGACAAAAAAAGTTACATTATTAGGCTTCAGCATTTCAAGAGTTTGACAGAAAATGAAGAACATTGATAATGATTAAATGTTCATTAAAATGTAAGAAATCATGCGATCTGAGACAAATGTTTGTAAATTAGGTTACATTTAAATAAATACAACATAAGAGTTGAACATCTTAACATTATTCTGACTAAATAATTTTCTATATGTGACACTGACAGAAAAATCTTACCAAATGTTGGTAACAACTCAAGTACATTCATTTACAAGTTAAAGAAAATCAACTCCAAAAAAATAATATGTAATAAAGTGGAATTAGTATTAAACACATTGAGTGAAATTTATTCAGTACTTGGTAAAAAATATTTTTGGTAAATACAGCTTCAACACGTCTGTTGTTAGAGAAACTATTCTCAAGTATTGCTCAGCTGTCATTTTGATCCATTCTTGAAAAACAACTAAAAGCTTCTTAGGGCGCTGTTTTATGCACTCTAATTTTCAGGTTTTTTTCAAAGACTTTCTCTTGAATTCAGGTCAGTGTGCCATTTCCATTTCTTTCTCTTAAACCAACTGAGAAATTCATTCATTCATCTTCAGATCCTTTACAAGAATGTCTTATAAAATGTCATCATTCATCATTCCTTCTATTGTATGACGTATGCCAGCCCCAAAACAGACCCAAACCCAAAGCAGCCCCACATCATAATGTTCTCAAAACCTAAATGAAGGTATGGTGTTTTGGGTTTGATTTGTAGTGTCATCTCTCTTGGAAGCAATGACAGTTTTTCACAGATATGTTGAAATCTTCTGAAGCAAACATCAAACAAGCTTCAACATGCTTTTTCTTCAGCAGTGTAGTCTTGTGCAATATCTGTGCATAGAGGTGATTGTGATTAGTGTCGTACTCATTGCTTTCATTGGAAAAACTGTAACCTTTACTCCAGGCCTTTCTGATACTGTCTGCAAGTGATCGTTAGTTCTCAGACAGCTTCTCTTATTCTTTGAGTCCTCTTTTAGAAATCTTTAACAAGAGCACATGTTCGTGATTAATTTATGGTGAAATGACATACTTTGAACTCATATATTGCAATCCCTAGTTTGCCCTATTGAAACATTCAGATGTTTAGAAATATATCTGTAACCATTCAGTATGTTTTATAATTGTAAGGTTACATAGATCTTATGGGAGCATTTTGAACTTAACCATCATGACAAGCCCCTTGTGCGACACATTGGTTATAAGAAACCTCATCTTGGCTTCCAATTAGGACTAAACCAGTTGATAGAGATAACTACTGAACCTTCTTTTTCTTTGTGTGTTACAACAGAATACAGTGGTGATATGTGATATGACTGAACAATGTTGTAGAGTTAGCATTTGGTGTTTTTTCCTTTGAGGCCTTTTTTAGACCAATAATTGGCATTGTATTTTGCATATGGATTGTATGCATTACATTAGAAACAAATTAATTTTCAGTACACCTACCTGTTCAGGCAGAGTATACTCCATTGACTGCTGGAGATAGGAACCAGCCTCCTCACCCCAGTGAGAAAAAAAATGGGCATCATCATGTTTCACTGTGGGGATGATGTGTTCAGAATGATCTACAGTGTTATTTTTCCACTAAACATTGTTTTTGCATATGGGCCACAAAGAATACCTTCTTCTACATCTTGCTGTGTACTCCACAAGGCTTGTGGCAAACTTTAAGTAGGACTTTTTAAACCTTTTGCCAAGAGCTTTCTTCTTGCCATGCTTCTTTTGAGGCAAAAGTTTTGGACCAAACAACTGTCCTGTAAAAACAATGTACTCTTACTTGAGCTACTTGAGCATTGACTCTTTGCAGCTCCTCCAAAGTCACCATGGGCTTTTTGGTTGCTTTTCTGATTAATGTTCTCCCTGTCTGTTTGGCTGGATGGTCATGTCTCAGTAGGTTGGTAGTTGTGGCATAATAAATTGAACAATGCTTGAGATGTTCAAACGTCCAGATACAGAGGACACCCGCCTATTCATGGTTCAGTGTTCAAGAATTTTTTGTGAACTTTATTTAAAATATTTGAGTATTTGAAGCTGAAATACTTGTCGCAGTTCTACTTAACATGCTATTGGCTGACATTTGTAAAGCAGCCATTCCAGGAGCGCCCTTTATTTTCATTGGTACTGATTGGCTGTACTGCCAAGACCAGAAATAAAGAAAACTGTGGAAATTAGAGTCCGTGGTTGTGCTAAGATGATTTCCACTGTACGTATTAATACTTATTGAGAAATATTTGGTGTGTGAACTATTAAAATAGAATAAGTGTTTTTAGACAGGGTCTTAAGTATGTACGAATTTTAGCTACTTTGTGGCTGTGGTCGCTAATCCCCATGAATACTGGGTGTCAACTGTATTGGATAATACCTAAACCCTGTTTTAAACGTCTCCACAATTTTGACCCTGACCTGTCAGTTGTGTTCCTTGTTGTCCATGATGCTGTTTGTTCACTAATGTTCTCTAAAAAACTTCTGAGACCTTCACAGAACATACATAGAACACTAATACTGAGAGTAAATTACACAGAGATGGACCCTGTTTACCAATCAGGCAACTTCTGAAGTGAATTAGATGCATTGGATTTTATTTTGTGGCATCAGGGTAAATCAGAATGGCTAAATACAAATACATGTCCAGCTTCTTAGATTGTTGGTTCCTTTCACCTCACAGTGATGCCATACTTTGTGTTGCTCTATCACATAAAATCCCTAATAGCATTAATTAAAGTTAGTGGCTGATGCAAAGTGGCAAAATGTGAAAAAAAAATACAGTTTTTGGGTGTTTTGCTTAATTTTCTAACTTGAAAATTAGCTTTTGTGTTGTTTTTTAATAAAGTTGGAACAATGAACATACAAAATTGTAGTGAGGTATTTTTTTAAACATTTTTTTCCAACTAAATTTTGGAGCATATTTAAATTCTTATATAAACAAGAATAAAGAGGATACTTAAAAAACCTGCATCTGCAGTTTCTCTTCACCAAAGTCTCATCTTCTCTGATATTACCCAGACAGATGTGACTTAATGTGTCCTAAAGGTGCCCACCTGGGTACATAAACACTCGGCCTGACGGACCCGGCTACACATGGCTTGCCTCTGCTCTATTTATTTTATAGCATGCGTATATCACTTTATGGCACCCATCTATCTGGCAAACCTTGAAATGGCTGTTGAGACGGCAAATAAATCTGAGGGTGACGCTCTGACAGTCCCTGATCTGCCTGTCCGTGTTGCCTGAAATCTCTCTCGGTGATCATAACTTTGCTCTCTCACACGTCCTGACATATTCCTCGCTGAAGCAGAGGCCTGGGAAGTGTGTGTAAGTTTGTGTGTGCGTGTGCACAGCATCAGATACAACACCTCTGCTCTAATGTTACCTGTCAAGATGCAGCTGAAAGGGAAATGTACGGGAATCTCGTGGGGTGATATGGCTCATTTTGGAGTTTGGTGCTGGCATGAATAGCATTGATCGGCATATTGCCCTCAAGTTTGGCATAAATACATGTTTGTGTGTATAAAAGAGTATCTGAGTGTAATTAATGATGTGTTCCTCCTCTTCATAGGGTAATAGGATTTACCCACCCCAGGCGGTAGAGGGAACGGAGGGGTGGGAGGAACGGCTCTGCACATATGTATGCAGGAGAAAAGGAAAAGAGTGTGTGTTTGCTGCAGAGTCAGTGAATAGGAGCCCCATGTAGTAATACCAATGGGTGTCTTGTGTGTGTGTGAGTGTGTGAATGTGATAGGGGGAGGGGGGAACAAGCGAGTGATTTATAACAGCTACTTCAGGTCTCTCCTCTCTACCACAGCAGCACCACAAACACATCCATTACGAAAGCACTGATGTTAATAGGACGGTTGTGTGTGCAAGCTTGTACGCAAGTGTGTGTTTGAAAGTGAAAGAAAGAGAGAGAGAGAGAGAGAGAGAGAGAGAGAGAGAGAGAGAGCGAAAGTGATAACCAGATGCTTCTGGGTGAAAAGGAGGTGAAGGTTACCAGGGGTGCTGGAGGTTTACTGGAGCACAAGTTTCTTACGTCTGTGTGTGTTGGTGTACAGGATTGTTTTGGATTTATGCAGAGAGGGCTCATTTCCAAACATTTCACTTCTTTTTTGTATTATTTTGTACTGTTTCTGTGTGTTCATGTGTGTGTGTGTGTGTGTGTGTGTGTGTGTGTGTGTGTGGGTGTGTGCTTGTGCTCTTTGCTCTGCTGGAGATACGTAGCCGAGGAGATGGAGTGATAAAACCCAGAATTGAGGAAAATACTCCAGAGAGTAAACAGAGGGAGCAAAGAAGAAATAAATAAAGAGGATGTAGAGCCTCTTGGTAATGGACTGCTGGATGCCGGGGAACACATCCAGCTTGTGCGTGTGCACACATGTGTGGTGTGTGTGTGTGAGAGAGAATATATACGCTCAAACAGTGCACGCCTGTCTCCTCTCACATTACCCTTTACATTAAAACCAGTCAGGAGGAAAATTACTGCAGACCTGGGCCACCGTCTGCCCACCTGGCCCCACAGAGAGAGGGCTGGACGTGCAGCCAGAGGATGGGATAAAGAGGGGGATAAGGGGATGAGGGGGAGGTGGTGTGAGGAAAGAAGGGGGGTTGGGGGGCGGTCAAGGGATCTGGAATCGGGCCACACTGCCCGAGGTACTGGTCCGAAGTCAAGCTAGGATTTCCTTTGTGTGCTGCATGGCTGTATGGGAACTCCATCATTGTTGTCATGGTTAAACGGATGGGTCCCAATATTTTTTTTCCACTTTCCTCTGTAATGTGTGAAGCATAAGTAAAAATGTCAATTCAGGTTGCTGAGACAAATTTCTGATTATTAATGCTAGCAAGTGAGCATCATTTTACGATGATGACAAGATTATAAACAGGGCCTCTGTCTGTCTGTCTATCTATCTATCTGTCTGTCTGTCTGTATATCTATCTATCTATCTATCTATCTATCTATCTATCTATCTATCTATCTATCTATCTAGCTGTGTTTGGAGTGGCAGTAGGGGGGATTCTTCCAGGGTGACATTTATGTAAGTAATGCCACTTTCCCCTATCATTAATTAGAACAGAATAAAATATCAATAAAGTTCTGATTTACAAAAACATTTTCTTACACTTTTTTAATCTTTGATTGTTGCTTCATGTTCATGGATCATTTAGGTCCAACAATATGAAAAGTTTAGCGAGAATAAAATAAAACAAATTTTCATGACAATTTAAAGGTTGTTAATTTTAAAAAATCCCAAGCCTTTTATCCTCTAAAACTTAAAAGTAGACATTAGGATAAAAAATAGGCCAGTCAAGAGGACTCAAGTTTTTATCTTAAAAACAGACTAAACCTAAGCATAACTATGAACTCCAAAACTAGCAGGGAAACCAAACCCTACCAATAGTTTAGATTTTGTTAATATACATTATTAAATTTTCTTTTGTGCACACATGAACCAGCAGGGACCTATAATGTTGTTAGAGCTCAGATTAAAAGTGTGGAGCCTCTGGACATCTAAAAACCAAAGAGAAACCTGTACCACTGGTCCATCATACAGGCAGCCTTCTCGCCACTCAAGCAACTGCTCGCTGAAGGAGAGATTTAAGCATGACTGGCGGGTGTGGAACCATACATTTGTAGAAACCAACAGGGTTCCAAAGATGCAAGTGAACAGCAATGCATGTTGGACCAAAAGTAAGGAGTCTTTGTTGCTGGTAGTGTGATACCACCAGCTGATGGCTTATCCAGGTGACTCCAGGTTTGTTTTTTTCCGCCCTCTTTCTTCTTAAAGTGGGATTGATAAAACAGATTATTGCGTAAAAGGTTACTCTTACTCTTACTTTGATAAGTAGCCTGTAGATTAAGTTTATGTTTTATTTTCTTTAATTTTAGTCAATTAGTAGGAAACAGAGTAACTGATTCACAGCCTCAGTTGTTGGTTTTTCATTTATGGTAGCCTTGCTGTTTTCTCTACGACCTTTGTGTTAAATTTTCATGTTGATTTTTATACCCTATGACAAAATACTGCTGGAGAAAATATAGATATGTTCTCTTTTTCTTTAAAGTCCAACTACTAACAAAACTTTCAGGAAATGTTTGATAGATCCTGGTCTCAACTATAAGACTGATTTATATATTTCCATAATTAAGGTTTATTGTATCTTATCAACATTACAACTTTACCCAATTTAACCTTAATTTTGCTTGCTGGATCAAACCCATAATCCAATTCTGTTGGGGTAAATCAATCCAAGGCTCCATAAGTATGTCTCGGAGGTGAAGTGGTTTGGCAAAAGAAACCATATTGGGTTGTATTTAACCCCACAGTTCTTGCAGTTTCCCAAAATGTTGCTTGTCTGAAAAGTTGTTATTGTGTCTTTGAAATCTAACATATGATTTATGTAATTTTAGCTAGAATGGACACTATGGCCCATGGAGCCTTTAAGAAAATTTGCCTAATTCAAGCAAGTTACCCTGAATTTATTCATCACAATTGATAGGGATGAGTTAATTGAAACTGCTTTGCATAATATGGGGTGTTTAGCTTTGAAGCATTTCATTACGTTTTACAAGCTTATCTTGTTTCTTGTTAACATCTTAATGGCCAAGCTAAACATTAGGTAGATTATAGTCATAGCATCAAATTATAGCCCAGCATATCACAATGTCTACAAATGAAGAGTGGTGAGTTCATTTCAAAAACAAAAGATCCAACTAAAAACAAACAAACAAACAAACAAAAAAAAAACAGATTTCACGTTTTAAGAGAAGTTTTATTATCAGTGCTATTTACATAGAAATAATACAGCCTTGCCCCTTCCACCGCCCACCCCCCTGCTTTAAACCAGCACACACTCACACAAGCATCCAGCACGTGCACACTCACTCACGCGTTTGTATCCAAGTGTTTCTGAAGATAAGACACATTCTTTCTAGATCTTACACAATGTCCAAAGGAAAAAACAAAATGATCTGAAAACAACAGAACAGCTAACTCAGAGGTGCTGCTGAAGCAGGAAAGACTGAGGTGAAATACAGAATTGAGTTTAATTTTCTTTTTAAAAAACCAGGAGCCCTGATGAGACTTGGTCATGAACTATTACCAGAGAGGAAAGGGTAAAAAAATATATTAAAAGAGGGTTGTCCTCTGGTGCACAAGTCGAATCGAGACCCCGTGTGCTTTGAAAAGGCAACCACTAGATGGCAACGCGCGCCTCGGAGGAGGCAGCCGAAATGTCACAGATGTTGTCTGCCCTCTCTTTTGTTTTCCGCCTTTAGAGGAAGGAGACCTCAGCTGCTGAAGGACATTCTCCATTATGGGTTCAATGTTCTTTTGAAAATCATTTCCATTAAAACATGTTTTTTTTAAAAGGGACAGTAACAAAGGGAAGGTCAGGTGAAGCAGTGAGCGGAGCAGAACTATCAGGGCCGCCTCGATGGGTGTGATGTGTGTGTGTGTGTGTGTGTGTGTGTGTGTGTGTGTGTGTGTGTGTGTGTGTAGGAGGGTACAAGTGTCTGTATAATTGTGTTCGTGTTTTGAATAATAGTGCAGACATCCTTCTTTCAAGTTATGATCAAGAACACTTTTTGTGCATTAAGGGACTCTAAGCCAGGATGTGTGAGGGAAAGTCAGTGCGTGTCTGTCAAGCGGCAGCTGTTGATTTGATGTATTGTCTCACAAAAGCAAAAAATGTTTAAAATTAGATTAAACATACATTGCCTTGACTGCAACGGATGCATTTTAGTATGAATGTCGAGGTCCAAAATCATTGTTAAGTGGCAACGTAGAGATAAAGTGAGAATTAAAATTGCTTTGGAGCAACATTTTTTTTTAAACATGGTGTGAAATTAAGAAAACCAGACATGTCCCCTTTGGTGTTTCTCACTAATGTGTTTCCTAGAGCATTAGAAGATAAGGGGAAGGCGAGAAGCATTTCTGCTGGATGGAATCTCTTATTCAGTCCAGTGCCCAACAAGGGATATGCTTTGGAGCGTCGACCGTGCAGCAAAATAACTTTTCCTGCTTCATATTTCATTCTTTCCATCAGTTTTTCAGTTGTTAAGATTAGTCTATGATTTTAAAAGGTTCTCTGTAGAAATTTCAGCTGTTCTTTCCCCTTCTGACAACGTTGTTGATACGTCTCCTGAATTAGCTGGGCAGACATTCAGCCCATAGTTGGTCCCTGTTTTTTTTTTTTTTTTTTTTTTTTTTTTTGTCCTTTCACCAGGCACCTGTTTCCCCCATCTCCTGGCCCTGGTGGGACATCGGAGCACTGTAGCTGGAGTTACTGGCCAAGGAGAAAGGGGGACTGGGTCCGCCCCCGTATGCGTCCCCGGGGACCGGTTGAAGTGAGCTTGGTAAGCCTGGTTCGGGACTAGGTGTTTCCGCATGAGAGATCATGTCCGTGTACCTTTGGTCATCTGATGGGTGGTGCCCCGATCCCTCTATGGCTCCAGGTCCAGAGCCCAGGATGTAAGGGGACTCGGTGGGAGACTGAGCCTGTGAGGACGGAGGACCATGGGGAAAGAAGTCGTAGTTACTCCCTGGTCCGTAGTAGTCACCTTGGTATTCTGTGAAGATGCAGAAGGAAACACAGAGTTCATTTTTCCTCAGACTTTAAACACATAAAACATTCACAGCTCCCCTAAGCAGTATGTGCAGTTTTACACACAGCTCCACCCCTACCTAAGTGGGGAAATTGATCATGTCCAATTTCCAACCAACCGGTCTCCAACAGCCTCATTTGAGTGTATAAACAACTCCACACCTCTCCACCTCAGTTCTCTCGCCTCCTCCACAGTGCATTCATCTCCCCCTCTCATTCAGCCCGCAGCCATGCGTGCGCCTCGATGGATTCCCCCGCTGAAACTTCTGGGTCTAGATTAGAAATTCCAAAATGAGATTCCAGTCTCCCCGGCAGATCTGCCAGGTCCCGTCGACCGCATCTCTCTGTCACGTCTGATAGAGCTTTAGGCATCGTCCCTCGGCTCTGCTTCACTAAGCTGTGCTTATTTCCAAAACTGCACTCTATTTTCAGCTCACAGTTAAGCTATGATCTACTTCATTTTATCAGTTAATCTAAATGTTATTTTTAATTACCCTGCCTGTGTCTTTATCACTTTTGTCTAACCACCAGTTCATCAACTAGTTTTTCAACAAAAATCTTGTCCATACATTTGCACTTGATTTTCAATCATGTTGGACCATCTGTATGGCGTTGTCATGGTGGTAGAACAATAGATGTTTGGTTTGTTGAAGTGAAGTTATTATTAGCCATAATTCCCTTACTTTACCTTACCTTTGGATGTCACAGTGAGTTTGTGGAAAAGTGAATAAACTCTCAGAATGATTGAAGACTAACAGTTAGTCAAATGGGGCCCCATTTTACCTGATATTAGTGTTTCAAAACAACTGAAACTAACAATTTTTATGTCAGTTTGATACAATGCTGTTTTTGCAGATATTATCCATTCGCACTTTCAAAAGACACTCTTAGGTTTGAAGCTGTTTTCCCATCCGAATATTGTCCATGTTACAATGCAAAGCTACACTGACAGCAGCTTGGTGAAAACCAGCTCCTTGTTCATACAGAGGGTCTGGACACTCTGCTATTGAGAAACGATTGCTTGCTGGAGGCGTGGACTCTACTGAAGTTTTAGATTTTACCCAATCGCCAACGTTTGGCTGTGATGTATGTAATGAACCAGTTTGATGCTATGAAGCTTACCACAAATTGCCTGTGCTGTAAATATCCATCCCGCTCTGCAAAGAGAGAAGTGCTGAGCCAAATGAGATGGCTTTTAATGTTAATTCAATATTTGGAAGCATGGCCGGCATGGACTGAATGGCTTTGTTCACTTCCTCCCCTGCTATTACCAAACTACAGGCTGACTACAATTCTAAAACAGTGCAGAAAATCGACGTCATCGTTCACAACTTCTCCTTCTGTTTGCTGATTTGCCGGGTTAAAGAGCTACCGGAGGAAGCCCAGACGGAGAACTGAAGAGAGATGAGAACTGAGCAGAACTGCGTAGGAAGGCAATGGCCAGGCTACATTAACAGAGGTTGTCACCTTTGTTAGTCTGCCTGCTGATCGTTAGTCCGTTGAACTCATTTCTAAACCACAAAAGGGGCTGGAAAAGCTTGAGGATGTATCGTCTTCCAAATGACAGCCTTTTTGCAAAATCAAAAAGTTTACAATACTGTTGGGGAAATTAGAGAGGGCATACGAGTCAGAGCTGATGAGGCACATTGATACAGCAGACAGCCTCAATCAAGCGAACTTCAGGTTGTAACACGGAGATTGTTCAGCCAGGAAAAAGTGTGATGAGAAATGTTGGAGATCCATTTAAAGATCTTTTTCTGATTAGAGATTATATAACTGCTACTGGGTCACATAGACAACAATGCTCTTTGATGTGGATTATGTTACTGCAGAAAGAGGACTGAAAATAAGCAGTTTAGAGTTTCAGCTAGGTTTTAAAAAATGAAGTACATGTAAGCAGAGAGAGTTAACAAGCTATTAACTGTAAATTTCTACAACATTTATGAGACATTTCTGCTGTTGTTTTGGGTTGCAAAAGAGTGAGAGAGAGCAACTCTTAAAACTGATATTGCTAAACTTGGACAGAGTTATGGAATATTCTGGACTCTGAAATATAGGCAAGCTTTTTCTAATTTTAAAGTATAGGTAAGCAGTTACATTCTCTAGTAATTACAGATAAGAAACTAATACTTTTATAATGTTAGCTATGCAAATCTTGCTACTTGCTAATTGTGTAGCAAGTAGCTGCAATATTGGATTTGGAACAGACGCTCATTTATCCAGAACTTGAAAATCCCAAATGTTCAAATAGAACGGAACTGAACTTCTTGTCTTCATTAAGCTAATATAGGACTTTTAAGAAAGTTAAAATGACAACTGTAATGATTTTTCTTTGTTTTAAACAAATAGTAAAACCTTGTTTTAAAGCAATTGGTTTCTCACAGAGTTAATGTTGCTGTTACCGCAGATATTAATAAATAATAGTAGCTCATTGCAGGTATCCTAAAAATAAAAAAAGACTGAAGAAAACCTGAAATCAGATTAAATTGGTACCAGCAGATCAAAGCTTCACAAGAATCAGAAATTGGAAATTGGCCACAAAATTCTGATCCGTGCATTGCTAGTCACAGTGCACTAATATAGCTGCAATTCCACAGATATAAAGATTTTCTGTTTAAATTTCTTTTAAACTATCTGTTAGCCTTACACCACTCTGAGGATTTTGTCCCACTTATACAAACATATTGGTATAAAATCTTTCTAATATAGGTAAGGAAACTTTTATTGATACCTTCAAAAAATCCAAACTTCCTCTTTGCCTCCAACTATTATCTTTACAGTAGTGGTGACTATTACGCATCCCAATATAATAAATGAGCCTCTCAATAAATGTAATATGAAGGGAAACTGTATGTAAATCCAGTTCATATATTCTACATTTTACCTATAATCACTTACTCTGCATGTGAAAAAGAAGCTAGTAGGATCTAGAGAGCATGTCCACATATAACGTAACTCAACATTGAGCAGTTTTAGAGTTTTTGTCAGCTTCACAGATTCAGATTCACTGGGAAGTTTATCATCTATCAAATTATGAGGGTAAACAACGCCTCTTGCAGCATCTCTCCATGCAGCGCCTCCGTCAGATTTGATTAATGACTTCTTTCCCAGTCCTGTTAAAATTTGTCAGCATTCAGCTCCATCTCTTTACCTGCTGCAAGAAAAAGTGACACCTTAATATCAGAATCCACTCATTTGTGAGTGAATTCCTCTGTTGGATTAGCATGTTTTGTGTCTAACCTGTGACACTGACTGGCATGTTTATACCTCTGAGAGGTCTTAGCTTTTGTTTTTACTCTGCTCCTCAGGTTTAATGACACAAAGCTGTATTATTGCTTGTACTTCTATGACTACTATTATTAGTAATACACATTTCTCAATAAGTTGTCTTAATAATTAAAGGCCTCTTTAACTGGTTTTATAACAGGTTATTTGGTGGATAGTTGGTAGATGTAGAGAAGCAAAAGGCCTGTTTGTCAAAAGGCCTTATTCTGCAGCTGAATTGTATTGTTTAATTAAAGTGGAGATTCAAATAATATTATTTCCATACCTTATCAGACAAAGACGTCTAACTTAAGCTACTAGTGCCACAAAGTATTCCAGGTAAATTGTATCAATCACTGTTTCCAACCAAAACTAAGCACACACCACCTGAGCACCACAACTCCAACATCTAACACAACATGACAAATTCCAAATGAGTTGAAAAGGAGGCTTCATGGACACAGAGCGGGACCAAAGAGCAGACAGAGAAGGAGGAAGTTCAAACCATCTTTCCATTGTTCATAATGGGAAAGGATCATATCCCTCACTACAAAAAGGGAGAGGTTTGAAGAGGAGCAGTGAAAGCAAATTAGGTGAATTAGAAGTGCTTTCCAACAACTGATGGTGTCATCCATGATATATCACTGTGAAATATCATCTTTGGTCCCCGGAAATTGAGCTGTTAACATGTCATGACACTCAGACTGTCATATGGCAACAACCTTCAGTCAGTGCCTTCTTCAGATTCGTTGCAAGACTGACCGCTACTGGAGCTCCTTCCTGTCCACAGCATCACCATCCACAATGACTCTTCTTGGATGATATGTGTTACTATAACATTTAACTTCCCTTTGGTATAAATAAAGTATTTATTTACTGAACTGAATCTATCTGATTACCTAATCTTTCATGAAACACATCTCAAATTCACAACTGACAAAACCCCAGCGTTTAATGTCTACTGATATTCCTCATGAGTTCTGGACAGAACCACAGCCCAGCACAGAACCACAGATATTTCTAGTTTAATTAGGAAGAAAACAGAAATATTCAAATGTTTCCTCTGGTAAATCAATCCCACACTAAGCTGAATTCAAATGTTGGTCTATTTAGTATTATTTATAATACAAAAGATACAATACAAAAGTAGTTGCTTTTTTTTTTTAGTTTGATAGTTTAACAAGGTATTGCTATGGAATGGCATTGCATGATTAGTTAAAGAATGCATTTTCACATGTTTAAATTTGACTTAGAAGGTGAAATTTCAAAGTTTCAAATTGTCCAGAAATTATTTCAAAAGACTAGAAAGATCCTTTGAAGCTGAATAATTGCAAACAGGAACATTTGAGGTTTCACACCAACCTTAACCTTCAAATCCAATATGGCTACCTATTTTGTGCTTTTTATCATGGAGCCTGGTCACTAAGTGTATTAATCAGCAAATTCCATTGGTATATGAACTGGAGAATAATTTACAGATATCACTCCCAGATTCAAACTCTGACTTTAAAGGTCAAGAAAAAACAGCATAAGCAGCCACCAGTTCCTTTTCATCTGCTTAAGTATTGTTCTTCCCCTCAGAAGGATCTTTGCCAGTTCTGCTATAAATGAGACTGAATACATAAACTAACTTTATATTTTACTGTCCTTTACACCTGGTCATCCAAAGAAGTTTAGTATACCCAGAAATACACAGCTTTTACCCTATCTAATCTCTTTAACTGATGTCAAGTTATTCAGATTCAGTAAGTAGCTCCAAAATGTTAGTCAAACTTTTTAATCATGTAGATAGTATTTTTCAAAACAATCATGCCCACTTACAACAAGCATGGATAATTCTAGTCTAAAAACCACAAAGAGAAACTTCTCTATTTCACCAAAATAGGTTTCCTGTTTTCTCTGTCACCTTGGTAGAAAAACAAGATACGGTGCATACCTTTTAGGGTATTCTTCTGGTCTTTCAGAACAACTCCACACTAATTGAATATGTTTTTGCTTAAATGTTTAATTAATCATTAAACATTGCCTGATCTCTAAAAATCTGGGCCTGTAAACCTTTCTTTGAATACATCCATCTGAAGAGTGAGATGGTTCTCACATCAGATTTGTGTGTTTCTCCAGTCTGAGTCATTTCCTAACAGCAAAAAGCATGAACTTCAAATGCTTATTTCTAGATAAAACACACACACAAAAATCCATCTGCAGTCATTTGTGGTTTAAACATCTCTGCTCTTACATCAACTTTTCTACTTTATTGATTCATAAATAAAAAAAAAATGTTTTGTCATTTTCTTTCTAATGTTATATATAAAATAAAGCACTATCAAAGAGCATAATATTTGTTGTCATGAGCAAAAACCCTAACAATATCGGCAGCTTTTACAAAACAAAGCACAATCTGAATTTTCCTGTTTACATGCAAGCTAGCGTCTGCACTGCAGCACAGTTCACCACTGCAGGAAGTTACAATATTTGCAGTTAAAAATAAATTCTTATGAGCGATTGCGCTACAATTAAGTGATTTTTTTTTTTTTACTTTTCCTCTGGTGCAGCTATTAGATAGTGACTAAACTGTCTAATATGGTTTAGTGTTGTTGATGATGTTGCATTAATATCAGCTATTTTTAGCCAACATGACAAAGGTTCCTTTAGCGATGAGTCCTGTGCTGCCATTGTTTGCAAAATAAGTAAGCTTGTGAAAGCTGTCATGTTAATGACTCATAAAGGACCTGAACATTTACTGCTCCAAATCATCAGCCACACCATGTATGGAGGTTATAATGCTCGCCACAGCTTTTCCAGGGTTCGGTTCCAAACCCCAAGCCATTTGCTGCATGTCTTTCCCTTCTTTCTGTCAAGCTACAATGAACAAAGGCCAGCTGCACCTCTGAAACTTTTTCCATTTTTTTTTGTTTGTTTGTTTTTACGTGAGTTTTGGAGGTCTGGCATTATAAGATTTGAATGAGATAGGCTGAAAAAATGTTCCCCATTACTGACAAAACATCTTTATTTGAGCTATACACCAGCATGCCTCATTTTGCACGGCAAATAAATACGTCACAGACTTTTCATGGCTTTATTTTTGCTGTTATGATATTGACTTTTTTCAAAATTAAATGAAAAACAATTCTCATCTGTCTCTGTAACATTCTGTCAGCACTGCGTCATCTTTGTGCTACAAGCAACTTGGTCACAGCAGTGCTGCCGCAGAACTATAGCCGTCCTGGTCGGAAGCTACAACTCGTGCTAAACAATTGACAGTTTTCTTCAAAGACAGCAAACAGAATTTTGTCTCTAGTAATATCAAGATGCCGTCTTGTCAGAGAACAGCCTTTACACAATGAATGTTTAATAACACTTTAGAATAAAATGCATGTTGTTTCCATCCAGCAGAAAAGCAGAAATATGTAAATACAATGTCATTTTTTTCACAGGTATTCTCTCAAATTCCCAAATAAACAAAAATTGCTGAGCTTTTTTTTTTTTTACACATTGATATTATTACCACACTATCACAACTGAAAACAAGTTCAAATTCATTCATACTGAATCAAGTAAAGTGAGAATGAAAATGCTCTCTGGCATTTTTGCATGATTTAAAAACATGGCTCTGATTAATTTTAATTTCTAAGCTTAGATCACTTTTAGACCAGGCATTCTGAATAATCTAACCCTGACACAAAATATATGGGTTGAAATTAGGGATGCCTATTTACTATTGAGTCATGTCTAAATGGGATCTATGAAAGACCTTACTGTAGAAACTGGGCTTACTGCTCAGTGGAGAATCTTAAATACATCATAATGTGCGGGGGGGTGTTTGTTTGTTTCTTTCTTTTTGGCAAAAAGGAAATGATAAACTTTGCTATATGTCAGACAAGTCCAAAAGGAGAACATCCTGTTTAGGATGCAAAATATTTTTAACGTTTTTATTTCAGCATTTTGATTGTTAATTATGTCATCAGAAGTTTTAAAAAGATTCAATCTTCTCTTTGATATGACTTTAATAACTATTATAATTCTTGGCATAAAAGGTCTTTCTAAATTTGTGTTTAAATCATTTTACAGCTGAAAGAACAATTCTGAACCCTCTGCTCAATGACTTTAGAATCATTAGAATAAAAGTAGCCCAAACTGTTTAAATAGGATTAAAGCACTCCACATGTACATGGCTGCTGCTTTAGATCCATTAACAATTACAAACCTCCATCTGCCTTCTGCTTCTCACTGCCTTGCTGTTCTACAGTTAAACTAAAGCCATTTTGTCTCAGCAGCACCTTGAGCTGAGATCGATGGCAGACTTCATCCCGGTGCCCCAGATGTTGCACTCGCATTTCTCCAATCCCACCATATGTTCCTCTTCACACTGCCATTCAGTCCAACCAGGGAGAATGGAGGAACTAACAGGTTAGATATCTGCCACCTGATTTCAATTTCAGCATGTGTTTGCTGTTGCACGTGGCCTTTGGTGTTTCTCAGACAAAAACAATAAGAGGTGATGTTGCTTTCCCGAACATGCTAATTATCTGATTTACCCAACAGGCCCATGCTAGTTTGGGTATAGACAACAAGCTCGTCTTGGAGAGTGTGAATGTGAGATGTAGAGCAAGACGAAGGGAGCATGTTGAGGGGAGTGTTGGAAACTGCAGACTATAATTACACTCACACATGCAGAAGCATCATGCCACACACAGGAATCCCTCCCTGTGAACAACAGTGGAGGGACGCAGTAAGGCGTCGGCTCAGATAAAGGCGAATTGGCCGGCCTGTGCCGCCACAGCACAAAAGGGTGTGAAAAGGGACGCACAGAGACAAGAGTGAGAGATGAGAGAGAGAGAGAGGCAGAGAGGTTTTGTCCTCGGTTTCACCCCCTCCTCCCAGCTTGGTTCCTTGCAGCCTTGACGGCTCCACTTTATTGTATCCTCAATGCCAAGGCCCCTCAGGTGGATGTGCAGCTGTATGGAGACCACAGCACTCAGACTGTCCATCAAAAACAATTATTGCTCATAAACATGACAGGTGCATCTGCTTTCTTTCTCCAGTTTAGTTCAGTGCAGAGCTGCAGTAGTTAGCTTGGTTTTGTGTTTTTATCTTCCTGTCTGTCTGTTGGGATAATTTTTTTTGCAAAGATTTACTTACTAATATTAATCCAGGAAGCAGTGGTTCTATCTGAACAGGTTACAAAAGTTCTCCAAGTTTTTATTGGCTGTAGTGACTTCTAGTCTCCTTTCAAAAAACTAGGGTTGCAATATCCTGGTAAATTTCAAAGTTTCAAACTTTCCAGTGAGAATTTACAGGAACGTTTGGGAACGAATCTGAATAAACCCGTAATGGTGATTTTAAGTATAGTTTGGGAAAATATATATTTTAGCACAATATTTACAAAAAACATCTAGACTTGATATTTGTGCACTTTATTATATCAGTCACATGCACACAGCACACTACTTACTGCCGAGGTTTGGACACCACACAACGTACATGCACTGTGCATTCCTCCATCACAGATGATTTCTAGAACCCTGGCCTGGACTATTGATGCCACATTTTTCAACCCAGACCATGTGACTGATAAAACTGCACATTTCAGGCAAAGGACTTCATAAATGGAACAAGTTTTGATGATAATTTCAGGCAAATATATTTGATATATCATATTAACGTTTAACTTGCAAACACCACATGGCTTTCTGCCAATGACATATTTGTTAACATTTATGTTTTCATAAGATAGTTTTTTCCAATTATCAATACATTTCCAGCTAATTTCCATTAATTCCCACAATTTCCATAATTCCAGTGAAAAGTGTCCAGTTTCCAACCCTTTGTAACCCCATTCAAAAATAAATAGAGTTGCTGCCATAAGAGTTTAAAATATAATTTTTTTTCTCATACTATATTTGCCTGCATAATTGCTAGGAAACATGGGTCAGTATGATGTTATCACAGTTTCATAACCCTGAGTAAAATTACCGTGGTATTACTATATTTTCACAATAGTTTTAAACAAAGACTGAAAATATTTTCAAACAACCAGATTTCTGAATTTTTCGGAGCCAACTTGAGTGGCAGAGCAACTAGTGGGGGAGGGGCAGCACTGCATGGCCCTATGACTCAAAAAGCTGGAGAAAACATCAGTCACTCCATCCCTGGCATCACCTTAAAAGAACTTTTAAAAGAACTTTTTAACCTTAGGAATGAACTGAAACCTTTAAAAATATTGATGTACCCTGATAACGGTAGTTGGTCCATGCCTAACTGCAATGCAAGCATCAGTAATCTAATACAGAAAAGGGTAGATACACTTTGAGAGCATCTACAGATACATTTCATAATGTCAATGTAAAGTTTATTCATACAGCAGATAAAAAGATAACCAAAATGCTGCATGGTCAAGCTAAGACAAGTAAATAAAACAATACAATCAAAGCCAATAGAATCAATTTAAAAGTAAAAGATATGTTCTAAGCAATGATTTAAAAGTTTCTATGGTCTGAGTTGTGAGCAGATGAATTGATAGAGTATTCCCTAACTTTCAGGCTGCAACTGTGGACGCCCGCTCACCTGTACAGTATATTCCAGTCTAGATTGTGTATCATAGAAGAGAAACTGGCTGGTAGACCTGTGTTCTCTCACTGGTGTGTGGATGTTGCAGAGATTATTTAAATAGGATAAAATTATTAAAAGCTTTAAAATCAAGTGATGAAATTTTAAAATCAATATGAGATGGGACGTGAAGCCAATGAAGAGAAACCAAGACTGGAGTGATATGTTCACACTTCTAAGTGCCAGGTGAAAGATCCACAGCATTCTATGCAGAGCCCACAATGCTCTGAGTATTACAGTGGTCCAGTTGTGATGTAATAAAAGCATCAATAACTCTTTCCAGATCTTTAACAGGTAAATTGGGCTTAACCTTTGCAATAACTCTTAGATGGAAGAAATTTCACCACACATTCTTAATACCTGGATGTCATTTGTCTAATCTGACAAGAACACCACACAGAACATGATTCCTTTGAGATAGTACAGTCTGTATGTGAATACTGCTGATATGTTGAGTAAATATTTAATCCACATCTTTTATCTGCAACAAGAAGCAATTCCAGAAACTGTGCAGGTGTGTTTCCTGACTAGAGTCTGCGTAAATTTTCCCTTTGTTTCTCTCTTTTTTAGGCCTGTGTTCTAGAATTTTTTTCTGAAATGAAAAGCTACCTTCCCGTTACCTTTTGTTCTAATGGACGTTCTGTCATTTACTTGCTGCTGCAGTAGTTGTTTGCATTTCACACATTTTTGTCTTTTGTCAATTCTAAAATCAAGGCTAACATAAAAGAAGAGAAAAGAGACGCTTCAAATAATATCAAATCACTCAAACCGTGACCTACAAAAACTAAGATTAGATACAAAAATCGAATACAAACTCGAATATTCACTTTTTATTTATATAACCTATAAATAGTGAAACATATTTTTTAAGCATTATTGTCTGGGTTAGCAAAAGAGCAAAACATCACAAATGTAGGTGTTTTTCAACCATCTATACTAATCAAACGACACAGAACCATTTCAAACAGAGCTGCTGCAATGCATTTTCTCAACAGACCACTTATTGGTCTTATTTATTTAGTTACTTTGTTGTTTATTTGTTGGTTTCACCAGGTCTTCACAGATATTCTCTTTTCAAACATAAAACATATAATTGTTTCTAAATCCCCATGCATCCTCTATGGGTTAAATTCTTTGCTGATGACGTGTTCATATTTAAAGCAGAAAGAAACATTGGAAAATAACCCTTCAGCAATGTGTCATTTATTGTTGTCTTTTATCAAGGAAAAGCAGTACAAGAACAACATCTTATAAGTAGTGATGGTCACAAGTGCAATTATTTGGCATTTATCCAAAATATAAGGACTTTCTTGACAAAATTCGTTAGATTTGGTAACTAGGTATCTGATTCCAACTGAATAGTTGGTATTCAATTATAAGCACTAAGATAAAGTAAATCAACAAAAGTCTCCTTTTATTAAAAATACCAACAATATGACTAGCATATGCCTGTGTCAAATTAAGGATGTATTTCTAAAGAAGAAAATGAGCAGCTAACAGAAACTAGTCTGACAGCCTGATATCATTGGATTGCATCCACAACACCAGCACAGAAAACCATTTATAACATTTATATCATGCATTCCAGTCTCTTTATCAGCACTGATAATGTCAAGTTTTTAACACAAATATGCAACCTGGATATGAATCATGTTTGCTGTTAAACATGCAAAATTCAACATATTTCACATTATTTTGAGGCAGGATAAAAGCGTTCTTATGTGTAAATCTGAATAAAGGAGTTTTTCCCTACCTCCATAGTAACCGTAAGGTCCAGGTCCTAAAATGTCTGGATCCTCCAGCCTGCCTCCTAGAGGCCTCATCCTCCTGGGGCCCCTGAAAAAGGCATGACGTCGGGCCCCGAGAGCGCTCAGCTGCTTCATTCGCCGCTCTTTGGATCTTCTGTTCTGGAACCAAACCTAAAACAAAACCGATTGCAGAGCTAATCAGGGGACTTTATGTTTGGATTCTGTTCCTGAAACTCTCATACACTCGTAAGATCCAGCTGGTCATATCTTCCACAGAAAAGTAGATGATGCACAACCAACTTCATTCTTCTCTTTTTTGTAGTACTGATTCTATTCGTTTTAAGCTCTCTTTTACACAATTTGCAATAAAAGCTGTCAGTCCCATCAGCCTTGACTTTCAGTCAAGCTTCTGCCCTCCTTGAAAAGCCTCGTATTCAAAACTGTCAAGAAGTGTTTTTGAAAAATAAATTAGGATTCTCTTGTGACCTGTTCTGATCCCATTTTAAGACACCTCTACCCCCATTTGCACAAGTGTTTGTGCTTTCTTTGTGATGCTTAAGTTCTTTAGTCTATGAATTAAAACGGTTACAGAAGCTCCAAATTTTAGCACACTTGAGATTAAAAGTAAAAACAGTAATAACCCTGTGAAATGAAACCTTAGTTTAATTACAATAAAAGATTTACATTGTTAGGATCGAGCTTGTGCTCCTTCACCATTAATGTTCAAAGCTGGAATCCTTTTTTTGTCGGAACAGGAGCGCACAAAGAATTCAAATCGTACACAGAAATGGCAAAAAAGTCAGCTGACGAATGTAACAAATGTAACAAAACACCTTTTGTTACATTTTAGGTTATAAAGGAGTTTTTTTGCAACACAATTTTAAGATTAATCACAAAGAAGCATAATGATGCACGCCCAATGCCCCACTCTGCAAGTTAAAATAAACGGCCGAAGCTGCGACTCAGGATATGATTAAATAAACTTTCTTTGAAAACTAACAAAGGAGGATTTGAAATTTGCAAAGCTGCATGCACCATATGGAGGAATGTCTTTGCATTACAAGTACATAACAGGTCGCGTTTCGCCTTTGCATCACTGCTGCATAATGATGTATGTTCACACCATGCTAGGCTACACCAGAGGCAGAATCCCACTGTGCTACAGATTAACAAAAAACACACACACACTCTTGCATACATGTAGAAACAGCCAAAAACCACTTAGGCTGTGCTCTCTGTGCTCCAGCGGCAAAGGCAACACCTGCTTATTGAGAACAATCGTCTAACTGTAGGGTACATTTTTATGGAAATGCTCTCGCTTCCCTTGAGAGAGCCTTGCTTAGGGATTACATCCACATGCTGGAGAAGCAGCGTGGCTCACAGGGCTCCCCGCGTTGAGAGCTGTGGTATTTAACACACACCAAACGAGGAGGGAGATGACGAAACGCAGCCTCCATTTTGGCTCTGAGCAACACACACACAAAGGGTTGGGGTGGAGGTGGAGGGATGGTGCAGCGGACTCACTGGCTGACTTATTGACTGGTTTGGTGATTGACTGTATGATTGAGCTAACACACACACACACACAAAATTGCCTGCAGTGTATGATATAGATGAGGCCGTGGAGATGCGGAGGAAACAGGCTGTAAGTGAGTAAGAGCGGAGAGGTGGGAAAAGGGGAGGGTGGTATGTAAATCTGTGAAATCAGCGATAATTACAGTGAGTGCACAAAAAGCCACATCACAGTTGGCAGAGATGGTGCTAATCATCCTGACACAGTCTGCACCCAGACACCCAACTCGTGCATCTGTGTGTGTGTGTGAGAGAGAGAGTGAGTCATGGAGGATAAAAGAAAGCAGAAAGCAGTGTGTGTGTACATGTTGTGTTTGTGTTACGTTGCACAACATGTTTGTGTCTGGGGTTCCTCTTAGCATTGGCAGCCAGCGAGGCTAACCTTTTTCTCATTTCATGGCTGTGAAACATGTATTATTTCCAAATAAACTGCTGCCTCTAGTGTAAACATGTTCTTTATCATTCCCAAGGCAACCAAAAAATGGATTATTTTAAATTTCAAGATTAAATTAACCCTTTATTTCAAGAATAAACTTTAAAACTGAACCTTGAGATTTTTGAAAAATATATTTTTTTATTTTAAATATATTTTTAACTTCAAAAAATCTAAACTCTAAAAAAAACTGAAAACAAAATCTTTAGAAAAACTTTATTTGCTAAAAAAAATCCACTAAATAGTGAAATAACTAACTTTTAAAAGCTATAATAATAGTCATAGTTATATTAATATAATATTAATGATGATGACAACAATAATACAGCCATTAAAAATAAATCTAACAATCAGAAAATATAATACAATAAAAGTTAATATGTAAATATGTACATTTGACAAGTTACACTTAATAAACTGATTTAAAATGACTTGAATACATGGTTCAGAAAAGTATTTGTTAACAAGCTTTTTTTCAAGGTTTAAATATATTTTTAACATAGTGTTTTACTGTAGTATACCATGCCTTGGTATGATTAAAAATATAAATAGACTGTCATTGGAACCATTATTATCATTTTATCATTATTACCCAAATAGGTCAATAATGTATAGACCTAAAAGAAACATTTCACATGGTGTGCAGCCGGTAAATTTGAATCTGTAACCCTGCTAATGGTCCACATCATGTTTTGGCATTTCTCTTACAGATAATGAGCCTTTCAGTTAAACGTCCAGCACACTTCGGGAAAATTAAAAGGTAATTTTACTGATTTATAATCTGTCATTTGTCTCTAATTTGTCTTTGTGTTAGTGAGTTCTTCTCTCTTACTATGGTTGAGTAAACAAACAGTTATGCCACCAAGGGGGAAACCAACCCCCCATGGTCCAACAGTCCTGTATGTAAATTTGTTTTATGACTATAAATTTAGTGAAAAAGAATGAGTTTTAATGACTTGCAACAATTGTATTTTTCTAAAGGATATTTTTAAACTCTTTATTTATGACAACAAAAAAAGAAAATCTCTTGAGATTCTGCTATAGGTTTGAAGTTTGGGGTTGCCGACCCAGTGGCCCCCATCTGAGCACCCCTTTGTAAACTTTCTGGAGACGCCCCTGCTTCACAAAGTCAGCCTTCCATCCAAGTTTTCATTGAAAAGATGTAAAAAAAAAAAATGGCATAATTGTCAACTATCTAAATGTGGTAGAAAGGTGATTGGGGTTTAGACCAAGCCTGACATTCAACATATTTGTTTTGAATAGGCCAAAAAGGCTTCTGTCTAAACAATATCAAAAAATGTGGGCAAAGAGTGAAAGTGAAAATGAGGTTTAAATGTTGGTAAAACGTGCTTATGTTTGATCAAATGAGCTTTCAAAGCCTCACTTGCACCATCGTTGTTTGTGCTCGGTAGATACAGTTTTTAACGGATTATTCTGGGCTAAATAAAGGGAAGGCCGACTAAACTATCGGAGCGTTTCAGTGCCGGCCCTAAATAAAGTAAATCATAAAAAAAATATCCTGACTAATAATAATCTAAGTTTACCTGGATGACTCGCATGTTCAGCCCCGTCTCCTGCGCCAGCTGCTCCCGGATGTGCCTCGTCGGCTTCGGCGTGGCCACGAACGCCGCCTTTAATGTCTCCAGCTGCTTGGCCTTGATGGTGGTCCGGGGCCCCCGCCGTTTGGCCCCGGAGTTCTGCTCCTCGTTCTCAATATTGTTCGTTTCCTTATCTGAGGACGTGGAATTGTCCGTCTCCTTTATGTCGTCCTGTATCGGGTCCTGGAGATCCGGCGATAAACTCCTATCTGTGCACGACGAGACTGCAGGGACCCGGAAGGGTGGGGTGGGGGTAAGGGGGACGCAAACAAACAGGGAGGGAAGGTCACGATCCGAAATGTCAAGGAGGGAGGTAGAGAAAGGGAGAGAAGGGGGTGGTTTAATTTTAATTAGCCCAGTGGTTTAAAAGTAGAAACACATCATAATCGAATTTTTTTTAAAAAAAATGTTTTTAGATTATGCTCTTTTGGAACAAAATTTCTATTTTACGCTCTCTTTTTTTTGTTTAGAAAAAAAAAGAATCCATTTTATTTCTCACCAAATACACAAGAATAAATGAACATAAGAATATTTCATGTGAATAAACCAGAAATAACCGAGCAGGTTGAGCGAGCAGTGTGTGTAGCGTGGATGATGCCCTCCTGTGTGTTGTTTTTTGAGGATGAATAGACAAGAAGAGGAGCAGCAACACACGCCGCACTAACATCCTCATCCCCCTGCGGACCCTGCGCACAAAACCAGAAAGCTATTGTTCTGTGGAGGTAAATATTGAAACTATTCATCCCACAAGGTTGTTGGGAAACGCTCTCAACGGACCCCGAGCTTTCTTCATTCTCTTATTTCTTTGATTTTTCCCCACTCAGAAGGCAGATAATGTATCAGACGCGCATGCTTGTAATGATTTCATCCATATCTCCCAACAATTTGCAGCCAATGAGCGAAAGTCAGCTGTTTGCACGTTGCTCACCTGAGTTCAGGTTGACTTCCTTAATGGCCCCGGAGCTCAGATAATCTTCTTTGCACACGAACTTGTTTTCGTCGATCACATAGAGCTCCTCTCCCGTGGACAGCTGCTTGTTACACACCATGCAGGTGAAGCAGTTCAGGTGGAACACCTTGCTGCGGGCTTTACGCACCAAGTCGTTCGGCGAGATTCCCTGCAGACAGCCCGCGCATTTTGTGCCAAAGCGCCTGGACACAGAAATTCAAATTAGATTCAAATCTTTTCTTAAAATGAAATTCCCCTGTTTATTGTTATTAAAATCACTCATGTAGTGTGTCTTTTAGACGCTCATCATGTGTCGTTTTTTTCCAGTATTTTGGGTGTAGCTCAAATAAATATATTATATCCAATTCTATGTGGCATTAAGGCTCATGCATTTCATTATAACCCCCTAATAAACATTTTGTTCAGTGGTCATAGAAAAAGCTTTCCATTGAGACACGTAAAAGTGGGACTGAAAACAAAAAGACGTCGAATGACATGGTTGAAAAAGTAGTTTGAGTTTATCAGATGAGCTAACCAACCCTTACTTTCCCTTTTTTTTAGTATTAGACATAAAAAAAACACTGCTTTCCATCTAAGCAATGTGAAAGCCAATGAGAAAGTTGAAAAGAGGTCTACGTGAAGACGTGAACGTCTAAACATGGTTTTTTAAGGTTGTTAGAATTGTACAAATGAGTTTACAAAGCCGGTCTGTCAATTTCTTTGTTTAGGAAGGTGAACATTTTTGGTTCATAGGTGAAAGGTGAACAAACGTTATTATGATTTATCAAACGGGACACCTAAGCCCGACTTTCAATGCGTTTATTTAGGTTAAAACTGAGACCCATGTGGGCTAATAAATAAATAAATAAATAAACCCTATATTAAGACAAAGAAAGGCCACCCTTAAGCAGCGAGTGACATCTTAGGGGTGAACTATATCATTTATTAGAGATCAACACTGCTCCCTGCTTTTATTTCCATGTATTATATACATCTATTATCTTTAGGTTGGATATGATCCCATTAAAAAAAAGCTTATTAATTTAAAAAGAATGATTGAACTCGCGATTTTTATGGGGTGAAAAAACAGAAATAGCTATCGGAAAACTGTTTTTTATATTAATCAAACAGCATGTGTAAAAGAAAATATTTTTTCTTTGGTGAATTGATTGATTCTCACTGGGGGAACTCTGAAATAATAATAATAATAATAATAATAATAATAATAATAATAATAATAATAATAATAATAAAAGAAGAAGAAGCAGCTAATTTTTATGGAGGCGCTCTGACAATGACCCCACGCAAAACGTATTAGTGACAATCAACACATTGTAGCCGCGGATATATTATGGGATTAAGCAGAGTGGGGAGCATCTTAGCGTGAAAATCTTCCTTTAATCCATATTCAGCCGCCTAAATAGTGGGAAGACTCATCAGTTTGATGCACAAATATATCCCAAATAAATTCAGCGGGATTTGATTGTCTAAATATCGGAGGATGGAGAAAAAAGGATGGGTGTTTTTTTTTTTATTATTTTATTTTATTGCTAATAATATAATTTGATTGAAAAATATTGCCTTTATGACCTGCTACAATTCTACAGCACCTTGATTTTCAGTCCACCTATAAGGGGCTGCTTAAGCCTTTCGGGTGAGAGCAAGCTTCCTTTATTGTGCAGCATTGTTTTGGTTTTTTTTTTTTTTTTTTTTTTTTTTTTACACCAATCTAAGCTTGTTTCCCCATTTGCAATGGGATCGCTTCACTGTGCGCCTTTCACATGCATAGCAAACCCCCCTACCCCTCACTCTAAACCAAGCAAAAAGAAAAAAAAAGGGCACAACACTACTTACACAACAAATGGACACATTAGGGTGATTACTGTTTCGCCCGGCTAATGGCTGGGCCATTTAAATCCAGCGCGCTTGATGGAGACCCGCAGTAATATGATGGCCAAGGCCATGCGAGGGGCCAATAACAGCCCCGGCCCCCGACAAAAACAGGGGGGGAGTTGACGCGCCTTACATGTCATTAGACAATTTGGGAGAGTAGGACAGTCACATTGAAAATGAAAATGATGCGAAGAGAGGGACAAACAAGGGCTTCACTTATATTATACCACCCAATTATCTGGAACACTTTTGGGAGAATTGGGAACCAGTTAATGGCCTAATGGGTGTTTGGGAAGTGGCATCAGGAGCTGGGAATGGACTTTAAAAAAAAAAAAAAATACAAAGCATATTTCTCTTAAATAGAAAAAAAATGGAACATCCTATTTATTTTATTATAAAAGCTATTTTACCAATTGGCATTCTAAACTGAACTTGATTGCACTGTTTCATAACCAGAATCGAATGGGACAGTATGTGATTTAGGTTCAACTTCTCCATTTAATTGTATTTGATTAATTTGTATATATTTGAATTGGATCTTTTCTGTCTTTTGGAATTGGCGCTATATAAAAAACTAAACCGAATTTAATTCAAAGGCCAGAGAGAATCTATATATTTGTGACAATTTTACAAAATTTTGCATAAAATTGAATGTTAATAACTTTTCCATTGCTTTTATGTATTTAGAAGGTGAATTATTTTATATAAGACATTTTCAGTTTACAGTTAAACTGATTTGTTTTGGTCCAATCTGTATTTTCTCCCAGAGTGTAACCTTCATATTTGGGCCAGGATTTTCTCCCCTTATCTTCTGCGTAAAATTTCACATACTTTTGCCTCTAAAATTTAAACAAAATTCTCCAACCGACTCCAGTCTCTCCATGTTACCTGAAAAAGTCCATTTTGCAATAGAGCTTTCCGTCCCGGGAGAAGCACTTCTCGGTGAGGTTGCAGTTGCATTCGCAGCACTGGACGCACTTGGCGTGCCAGGCTCTGTCCAGCACGTTAAGGAGGAACCGGTCCAGGATGGGCCGCTCGCAGCCGGCGCAGAGGACCATCATGTTGCCGGCCCGTGAGACGCCGAGTGCCGACCTCCCCGCTGCACGGACTGCGCTGCTCGGACTGGGGCAAGCCGGCTCTACGCGGAACAACGTCTTGGCTCCTGGTTGATGTGCTTTGCCAGGCGAAAAGTTGAAGATTCTCCTCTGAATCCCCAGGAAAACTGTTATGGTCCTGAGTCCTGGTCGGGATGTTGTCACAATCCACAATCCAAAAGAAGAGGGGGAGAGATTTCAGGGCTGCGTAATGCACAAACCAACCATATTTTCTCTCTTCTTTTCCCTTCAAACACAAATACCTAAAACATCATCTTTCAGATGTTTTTTTTTTTGTTTTTTTTTTTTTTATTATTCTTATTATTTAAAATAATCTCCTCATCGCTCCTGCCTTGTTTTTAGTCCAGTAATTTCCTCCGGGCTCGCCTCACGTTGCCACTTTCACATCACTGTGCCTGGGTTATCATGAGGGTTTTTTTGCCAGCGCGGAGCTGCATCCAGAGCTCAGATTGGACGAGGCCCCTGTTAATTCCCGCATCAGATGAACCAATCAGAGCGCAGTTGTCATGGTTACACGCTCATAGCTGTATAGCCTCTGAGCAGGACCCCGGAGCGCAGAAATACCTGGGCCGTGGACGCGGGGTGTTTCTGGTGACGCGCTGCAACGCTGGTTCATGGAGACTCCACTGAATTCATGCACTCTGGAGCATTTCACCGGACCTGGAAATTCCTGTAAACACACTGAGATCAGAAAAATTAAATAAAAGTGATATTAGAAATAATCCAACAATGGGTGTTGATGCATAACCTCAGCGGCCTTGTGACAAGAGGAGGAGGAGGGGGCCCCTGGGGGCCTTTCTCATGCACGCAGCTATTTACAGGGAAATGCGATGGATTAACTTGAGCTTATCAATAGGGAGAGCCCGGTCACCTGGTGCTTTAACAGGGTGGCCCCCAGCTGAAGGGAATTTCAATATTTACCAACAGGCTCGTTTTGTTAGTTGCAGTTAAGCAAACAGCAGACGCGCTAATTCGTGTTAGTGGACGCAGGAGAGGCTGGTCCCCTCCGCCTTAATGGGGCTTCATTTGAATAACTGCAGGTGTGACTTTTCACTCATTTTACGCTATTTAGGTTATTCAAGACAATAATAAGAGTTAAACAAAGGAGATGTTTGTTTAAATACACGAAAGACTGTAAAAACTGATGAGCTAAAAACAACCGAGGGGTACCTCCAGAAATTTTATAAGAGGTGGACAGATGGGGGTCACAAATAATCTTGGGGTAGGACATGAAAACAAAAACGCAGAATTTCAGGAATTTTATTTAGGCATGTTTCTTTTTATTAACTTTAAATAAAGGCCCAAGCACAAGAAAAAAAAAAAATTAAATATTGATTGTCCTTAGCATTTTTAAAACAGTTTAAAACTCTACGAGTAAAATCAGCTGATTTGACATGTCCTCCCCAACTGTCTCTCTCCTAATTTTGATCTTACTGAATTGATTTTGATAATCAAATAGGACACCAAGTGCAAAACGATGACAGGATAATAAATAAATAAATAAATAAATAAATAAAACAACTTTTAAATCATTGTCCAGGACAATCCAGGCAGGTGGGAGTCAACGTAGGGCGATCGTGTCCCTCCCCCCCGCCGCGCCCCTTCCCCCCTTGGTGGCGCCACAGAAACAACCCAAGGGTGTCATCCTAGTTTTGCCATGGACTGGTCCAAGTCTGAGCTAATGTACCACAACAGGATTTTATTATGGGTTTGACCAGAGTTGGCCAAAGGAAGGAAGGAGCAAACTAAGATCCTTTTAAGGCCCCCAGGCCAGCAGGAGGCCCAAACGACCTTTTAAACAGCATATATTCATTAAAAAAAAAAAAAAAAAAAAAAGAAAAAAAAAAAAAAAATAAAAAAAAAAAAGAAAGAAAAGAACATATTTGTCGTTACATTAATCAAGAATGAGTGTACTTTGAAGCTGCCTCTGAATGTATCTGAATATCAGATTTGAAAGAATTTAAGTTTCTATTAAATGTAAACTATAGGTAATACAGAGAAAAATCTTTATACCTTAATAGGTATGTTAACAGCCACCTCTGAATGCTACTAGTTGAATTATTTCTGCTACTTGAGAAACATGGAGTTACATTTCATGCTGACTGTAACTGTAAAGAAATAAATTATAAAATGGCTGAAGTGACTGATGTCTGAGGCAAATAAGAATGGGTTGATAATGATTACCCCCAACTTGGACTCCTAAATGAG
Organism: Anableps anableps; assembly: GCA_014839685.1. Classification (NCBI taxonomy): domain Eukaryota; kingdom Metazoa; phylum Chordata; class Actinopteri; order Cyprinodontiformes; family Anablepidae; genus Anableps; species Anableps anableps. The sequence continues at coordinate 26,371,984 of CM026081.1, forward strand.
TAATATTACTGTTTAAATGAATGGGGTTTTTAATTATTATTTTCAGTTCAATTCTGTAATCAAAATTATTAGATCAAATCAAGGACAACAGTGTTCTGATGTGTAATAAATCTTTTATTGCCCAAAAATTGAATTCAAATGACAAAATTTGCTATCTCTATGATATTAGTAACCTCGGGATTCTTAACATAATTTTTTAAATACAGTGTATTATACTGTCTATAAAGTCTATTGTGCTAATTAAAGTGTTGCTGTTTTTTCAAATAATGATTTCATTTTTTAAAAAAAAGTAAATTCAGAATTAAACTAAAAAGTAAAATAATTTTTAATCCACTTATAGACTATTGTTGCTTCAAATTTCCTCCTGTCTAAATGCCTGTTGAGGCATATTCTACTCATAGCAAGGATCTATTGGAAGTACTTTGCCGCCATCTAGAGTCAGAGTGTCAATACCCAGTTGTGATTTTTACTTTATAAAGCTGTTTTTGACAAACTGTAATAATGGACCTGAAGCTTATTTTGTAATTCAATTTGAAAGCCTCGTTTAGCAATAGGTACATCAGTAAAACGGCCTACATACCTGAGACTGAAAAATTTACAATTAATGTAACTGAATGTAGCTAAGTTTGTACGACAACTACATTTTTATCAACATTTATATTTTTGTGTTATTTTTTATTTAACACTGCCTAATTTACCATCTTTCAGATGATTGGAAATAAATGAAGGGACTAAGCAGTTCATCCAAATACTACCTGTTTACACTGTAAAAACAATTTAGTTGAAGCATTTGGTTAAACCAATAACCCAACAACACTGTGGTAAACCAACCCAAGAAAAGATGGGGGGGGGACTCAAATTCGGCTGTTTTCATCCCAGCAGTGTATTTTTAAAATCGTTTTTACTGAAACTCAGAAACAACAAGCTTCACTGTGGGAATGGATGTCCCAGTGTCAGTGTCATTAACAATTACTTTTTGTTACAATTTATTGCAGTAGTTACAAACTTTTTGCCGAAGCTTCAAAAATTGCAGCCTTTTCCCTGTTAAATGAGGAAGAAAGAAAAGAGGTGGGTCGGAACAGGGAAGAAAAACAGGACGGAAACATGGAGCGTATTTGAATGCTGCTACATAGCATGGTTGTAAAGGAATAAAAATCCCAGTTTGATTTTCCTTTTGTTGTGCTCTCCTGTGCATGCCGAGCGCCGCAGCCTCACCTGCAGAGAAGAATGAGGGGGCTGTCCGTGGTGCTGAAGGCAGGGAGCACCAAGGACAGCAACAGGCTTTCTTCTTTTCACCGCAAACCTCACATGCTCACACGCGCCGTCTACTCTCTTTCCATTTGTAAACTCTAGTCCTATTCTGTAAACACTGTATACATACTGTATTCAATGGGATTTGTGTTGAATCATCACAATAAATCCACCAAAACTGACTGTAAATAATCTTTTTTATTACAAAAACGACTATCAAGTCATTAAGCTAGTAGTGAAATACATACATGTCTTTTGTAACAAAATGCCTGACAAGCAGTCAGTCAATATATGTCTGTAAAAATGTAAAAAATTCTTAAAATTCTAAAGCAAAGCTCTATAACATTAGGATTTACTTTAAGTTTCATCACATTCAAAGCTTAATGATGAGATCTTGCCTTTTCTGCCTGCATAAAAACACCCTCTCTGTGAAGAAGGCTTCAGTCAGAATGGAATGCTGCAGGATGGCTTGTATTCATTCAGAAAATATAGATTTGAAATCCTTCAAGCCCAGAAAAACTCACAAAAGAGGATCTGTTCACGACTTACTTAGAAATGAAGCGTTTCATAACATTTTCATTTATTTGTTTATGAGTTTGTTTACAAAGGAGAGGAACTTTGATAGCGCACTGCATCTGTTTGTATGTGCATTTTACCCAAGGACCAACATCTGAAGTGGCTTAAGAAGAATTTCTTTTCTGTTATCAAGAGTTCTTCATAAAAGGTTTGCATTGCAGCATGTGTGGCTCCTTCCCCCGGTAGTTCCCCCCCCACAGTAATGTGAAGCAAAAAAAAGTGAAAATCTCAACAACATTGCTTCTGAATCCTTGCTTTTGAATCAGTAGGAACTGCTACAGTGTTTGTAGATTCAGGTGGCAGAAATAAAGGTAAATGTTTTTGATAGTTAAACAAGTTGACACCCACTCCTGTAATTATTAGTATGAAGGCAATCTTTAGTGGTTGACAAAAAAAAAAAAAAAAAAAAAAAAAAAAAAAAAAAAAAAAAAAAAAAAAAGCTTTGGATGAAATAAATAAATCAGATTGCACATCCAAATTCCCCCGAGCCCCCAGTTTCTCTGCCCGGGTCTTTTCCACTCTGCACCATGACAGCCCGGACACCTGAGCACACCGGTTCTGCACCCCTCCCTCCCCTGCAGTCACCACGGCATGTGTCCCCCCTCATCCCCAACCCAACCCCAAAGGCATGCACATACGCACGCATATGCGCTCACACACATGTTAGACCACCTCCGGGGCCCCTTTTTGGCAGGGTCCATCCCAAGGGAGAGGTTAGCATGATGGATGTCTGATTGGTAGCCCTCCCTGAGGGCCTCCCTCTCCGTCACCTCTCTGCGCTCTGAATTAAAAGGCCGTTTGTCTCCTCTGAGTCCTCAGCTGTAGAGCGCCGGCCTGCAATTTCACAGCACTCAGAGAGAGAGAGGGAGACCATTACAGAGGAGGTTGTCAGGGGAGCCATCAGAGCCCGGACACGCCTGAGGGACTCTCTCTTTCCCCTCTATCTTCCCCAGCTCCCGTCTCCTGCTCAGTACCACCAACACCTCTATCGCTCTGCAGCCAGCCAACCCCAAACTCACAAACAGAGAAATATTCAAGCATCCGTGGACTCTTACACAGATAAGCATGAGCCTATGTGTGTGCAAGAATCTCACACACCAGTCAGAGCTTCTTATTAAAATTTTCTTTCTGTTGGTGCTTAAATAAATTAACACATCCAATTATATGTTGTAAGATGTGCAAAAAGATGAAAAATCACGATTCCTTCAGGAAATAGTTTTAAAGTGCTAAAATTTACCTTAAATTAGCTAAGGGCACATTAAAGAGTTTCTGCCGAAGATATGCTTTTGGTTCAGTAACTTCATTCCCAAGTCCAGTTTTAGGTCATTTTAGTTTTGCTTTTATATAAGCAGGAAACAGGATGAAAACTAGAGCCAGTTTCACAATGATGTAACTAATGTAGGGAGGAATAAATGCTATACAGAAAACATGAGTACATGAAAATACATACACTCCATTTTAGGGGTGGGCAATATGGACTTAAAGTTTTATCATGATATTTTGTGGTGCTACTGTGATAACGATAAACGTGATGATAACAACTATTTATTACTTTTTTTAAGGTAACTTTATGGCTATGACTGCATGACACAGCAATCATAGCCCCACAAACACAAATACTGCTCTTCAAAAACATACCCATGTAAAATATGCTTCTTTAGGACACCAGTCACATAAAGAAATTTGATTTATATCACTAAATTGCAAACAGTAACTGCATTTAATTTATTTAGCCATTTATTTTCAAATTCATTGATATTTATTGATACTCTCATTGAAGAAACATTGGAGAAAATAGTAAAACTAATAATCTCAACAATACGGACAGTTTTGTGGGTTTTTAAACACCGTTAGTTGGAATTTATCGTGATATCAGCAAATCTGAATTTTTATCATGATAAGAAATTTGTCACGATAAATGGTAAATGATAAATGATACAATAAATGCCCACTCCTACTCCACTTAGAATGCATCAAATGATTGAACATCTAGAGAAAGATAAACAAATGAACAATTGTTGGAGGTTTACATTTACAAGGGATAAAAACCCAAGGCTGATCATAAATGATCATAAAGAGCAAAATCATATTTTAGAGCTAGAATTCCTGAAAATCAATATATGCAACACAGATTTGTTGCAGTTGGCCTTAACTATGTTTTTAGAGCACATAAGTAATTTTAAAATGTACTTTTATGAGATCCTTTTTAAAACAGCAAATCACCATCATAAATGGATGATGGTTTATCATCTCACTATTGTTATAAACAACAACAGATTGTTTTTGTTTTTTCTTGAGAAAAAAAAAAGCCTTGACTAACAAGAATAGATCAAATAGCTGAGTGGCAATTCAGAAAAAGTACAGAGTGAGACCTCTTACTTTTCTGGTTTAAGAAAGGAAGCAAATTGGTGAAGAGGATCCATCTTCTTCATCTGCCAAAGCCAGGCTCTCTCTGTTGGCAAGACTTTTTGCCCCAGGGTTATGAAACAATTGGAGACTTGGGCTTGAAGGATGGGGACACAATAGAGTTCATGCAACGACTACGATAGGTGAGGCTTCAGCAGTTGGATTGTCAAGGAGATTGCAGGCGCTGTACATGAGCATAAAGTTTCTTAGGTAAGAAAATGTATTGTTTTTGCTTTTTAAATGTGTTTCGCTGTTACACACCTTCTGCCAATGTCTATGGACCGTGTTATTAAATTTAATAGATAATAACGTTCTCTTAATGGCCCTCATTCATGTTACCCACAAAACTTAGCTGTAACAAAACTTAGCTGCAGAAGTGGCTTGTTTCTTTCTCAGAATTCTTGATTGCAGCTGACATCCTATTATATATCATTATTTTAACCTCCCTTCCAATAAACACATTTGTAACATTAGTGTGAAGTGGAATTTTACTATTAAATTAAAAGAAAATCCTCATTTATCTCTTGCTGACTGTTAGCTGATGGCACAATAATAAAAAAAAAATGTGTTCCATCTTCTCAGATGAAGATTGTTTGTTGTAGAAGAAATCCTAAATACATTGCAGTAGCATTATTTGAATGCAACAATATGAAATTAATTGAACTTCACCAAAATAAACTAAGATGAGCTTAATTACAGTTTATTGCACAGGACTGAATTGAATTAATTTGAAATGAAATGGACTACCACTGGATGAACTACTGCTGCCACTAGTTGAAGCCACTTGAGAGCCATTATATCTTAACTTTTTCTTGGATTTAGAACTTACTCCTGGACCAGTCCTATCATGTTTTTTGTGTGTCTTCTGTAACTCACAGAGGGTCATTGCAGAGGTGTGTGTACTCTGAAACGGGTTTTGTTGAGAGTTGTCCTTTTCTACTGTTCCCACATGCATGCACAGCATAATGGATAGCTGACTCAATGCAATCAACAGTCCAGTGTCAACCACATGTCCCTTCAGGTGGGGGGTTGCAGCAGTGTCAGGGACTCACTGCAGTCGGCCTGGTTTCATTGGAAGGAAAACATTTTTTTTTTTTTTTTTATCAGTTACCATATCAGGCTGACCTTGACTGCCCTGTATTCTGAATGGCTAGGTTTGAATTGGAATGTACAGAAAAGATTTTGAATCTATGTAAATGAGATTGACTTTGCATGTCTGAATATAAATTGAATCTTATAAAGTGTCTTGAGATAACGTTTGTTGTGAGTCGGCATTATGTGAAAAAATTAAATTGAACTGAAAATGCACCCAATTGAATTGTATTATTTTGAATGACAGTGAAGTCAGATGAACTGAACTGAGATAAAATTATTTGAATTTGACTAAACTGAACTGAATTGGTCTGCACCGGTTTGAACTAAATTCACTTGAACTCCAATAAACAGAAATTATTTGAACTGGGTTGATCTAACTCAGTATAACTCAACTTATTTCAATGGAACTGAAGTGACTTGATTCAACTGAACTAAAATAGCCTGAACTGAATTTAACTTTGTTGAAATAAATTGAACCAAATCGACTGAGTTTAATTAAACTAAATGAATGAAAAACTTAGTTGAACTAAACTACTGAACTAAAGTGAACTGAATGAAACTAAAGTGAACTAAATTGTAATGAATTAAAATAAACTGAGTTGAACTAAACCGAACTGAACTGAAATAAAAATAAACTGAAATGAAATAATTTCAGTCACGTTCAATATTATTAAACTGAGATGGAGTTACTTGAACTGAATTGTCAAACAACTTTGTGAATAGATTTTAAAGACAAGTACAAAGGTTAAAAACTTTTTACCAAAGTGTATTTATATACTACAATATTTGCAAGAAATTTGCTCTTTTTATAGTTTTCTTTTAGGCATACACTTTAGATGAACTCCTGCGAGACACCCTTACTTATCATAGCTTATTGCCACGTTAAAGCTGCCTAAAGCGAAATTCTGAATTGACAAGTTTTTAACAATGTCGTCAATGCATGGCACAAGCTGTCAACTTTTTCATTTTGTAGCGCTTTCTTTCTTTTCAGTAGTAACTGTCACACCCTTAGCTGGTGTTAACACCCTTCAAAAGCTGCAGTTGATATCTAGTGTGCAGCCTTGCACAAAAAAACATCAAGACTGAATGAATAGTCTTTCTAAATATCTTCCTGGTTATTTTCACTAGTCAACACATATGTATTATTTATTTAAAAAATTAATTTGAAAAAGTTTGCTATAATTTCTGGTTCTCTCTAAATTGAAGATGTTTTTATAATCTGTTCAAGGCCGCACTTTCCTTATTGAACAGGATTGTTTAATCAGAAGTAGATCATTTTAACACGTTCCATTGAACCTGTTCAGAAAATCTCATGTATGTGTTTCTAATGAGAAGTTTAATTGAAAGTTTTTAATGGGAAGTTTCGATTTAATTTTATGTGTTCGTGTCAATCCAACAGATTGTAAGCCACTGTTCTCTGAAAATCTCTGTTCAAAAGTTGAGCACTGATGTTTTCAAACCAAAATGTAACCAAAGTGTAAAAATAGGAAATCTGTAGTATATTAAAAACATTCTAATAGTCATGCATCACCACGAGTTTCAAAGTATGTTATTCACCTTCCATAATAAAAGTGATTTCACACACTAGCAGACAATGTATCTTGATGCTTGATGCTTTTTTCCCCACCTCTTGTTTATTGACAACTTTGCAGAAGAAAATTATCTTTTCACCTGTCCTCCTGATTCTGCACAGTGGAGTTTACAATTTTTTCCCCCTCTACATGGTTGCATTCTCTCCAGCTACTATGGCTTCCTCCCACAGTCCGAAAATATGCATGTTAGGTTAATTGGTGTCTCTAAATCCCCCTGTGATGGACTAGCAACCTGTCCAGGGTGTGGGCACCTTGGTAATACTGCCATGTAAAAGCACTTTTGTAACTTGTGAGTGTCTTTACACAAAAGAGTTCAAATTAACAGTCCTGACAGGCTGAGAAATCATCAAGGGTAACAAACCTAACTGGGATCTCAACTCACAAATATTACAGTCTCAATTACCTTGAATAAAGCTCTAATTCAAACATCTTGGCTCACCTCAGAAACCACAAGTATGAAATGTGTCTCTGCATGGAAACAAACACATCCAGACAAACAGATTGCACGCACACACAGAACTGTATCCTGTGTAGCAAGTGTGAATAGATAATTGGAGCATTATTCAGCAGCAGGTAAGCTGGAGTCACAAGTTGCTGTTCCTAACTGTTCATCAGGTTGAATTTCTCTCCGCCTGCCAGTCACCGTGTAAAGTGGTGTGACATTATGTAGAACGTTTTAAAATGACAGGTGGTTGGGATCTGGACATTTGTGGAGGGTAAAAGCCCGACTCAATGGCTCAGCGTGTGGAGTTCAGCCTTCTTCGTTGAGACATAATGAGAGAAATCACCTTTCGCTGTGAGCCATCCTAATGAGGTAATGAATGGGGGTGTGCATTGCACCTTTGCCCTCACCTACTCTATTAATCAGAGTATAGGGTCACACATAGCCACCAGGACCAAACCCTCCCCCATCTGGCAGAAATACTGGACTAAGCAATGGATTGAGGGTGGTTTTCCTCTAAAAGGAGATGAAAAAAGAACAAATGGGAAGAAATCCAGGTTGGAAGCAGCTGATTGAGAAAACATCTTAGAATTTCATCTAATTGGAATTAGTTCTTTTTTTATTTATTTTACCTTTAATTATAAAGGTAAATCTTATAGATGCTAGGTCTCATTTTCATTTGCAATCATTTCAGAAAATTAGTATAATTGTTATATTTTTTCAAAATGAAAAACAGAGGAAGATGAACATGTAAAGGAAACAGAATAAGTGTACAGTGTAGAAAGTTACAGCAGTGAATAATCAGTTCAAATCAAAAACACTGTATTAGTCCCTGAGGGAAATTAAATTAAATGTTGTTGTAACTCATATTATACAAGTTTCTTAAAAGAGTTGATGTAGATGCTGATGGCTGTGGGAAGGAAGGATCTCCTTTAACTGTCTGTATTACAGCGGTTTGGATAAGCCTCTGACTGAAGACATTATTGTTGTATAACAGGCTCATGAAGAGGATGCTCAGGGTTGTCCATAATTTTCTTGATTCTTTGAAGAATCTCTCTTTGTACCTAATGTCCAGATGTTCCAGAATGTTCTGAGTTTAGGAAACTAGAAAATCAATAATAGAGTTCCTATGTTAAAACACCACAATCTGTCTTTTGAAAGAGAAGTGTATCTCATGAAGTATTCCAAATCCAGTTGCTGTCAGTTTGACTGTGCCTACTAACAGAGCTCATATGAACCCCAGATATAAAGAAGAAGTGCTTTTCACTTGACACCTATCTCTGTGAGTTTCCACTGCTGGAACCTTTTCAGAAACCAGAGTGGTTTGTGTTTCAACAGCAGGAATCAGGTACAAATCAGATAAACCAGGTAGAAATCTACCCCAGAAAAAAAGCCAAGGGTAGAGTTTTGCAACGGGAGGATGGTAAACATTGAATATTCTTGGTTTCTGTTGTATCCCAGTTAAAATTCCTCTACACTTCAAATTTTCTTTTAACTTTCAAAGTGTTTTACAGTATTACTTTTCATATAAATAATAAAATCAGCTAATTTTTGCAGAAATAATTCATTCAATTAAATAAAGAGACCACAGACTTGCGTTGGAGGGAGTAATGGGCTTCATTGTCACTGCTGGAGCTCACTTCACTTTCTTCCACACACACACACACACACAGAAGAGCTGGGATCATCACAGCTCATTCAAAGTTCATTGTAGTTACACTTTACCACACAACATTTAAACCAGAAGCAATGTGAAACAATCTGAGAATAATACTGTATTAGTCTGATTATTATTCATAGTCTGTACACTGCTGTTGTGGTGGGTGGAGATCTGTGCTCCCTAATTGCAGCTGCACTCCTGCAGGAAAAGGACCCACTTAAGGTCAGGGAGAGGCCATTTACGCATAGCAGCCCACTTTTGGACCCCAAAGTGAAAAACACACAAAGAAACAACCTCAGTTCCAGGTAAAAAAAAAAAAGGCTCTTGAAGCTGAAGAAGAAAATTTAAGGATGAAGGAAAGCATGGGCGTCTCTAGACAGGCTCCAACAGGGACCAGTGGCCCTGCAGAACTGGTCCTCACCCCTGTACTGAATCGATAATACTAAATCAGTTTCTTATGATAATAGAAGCTGGTACAGAAACTGTTACTAACTGGTTCCCTGGACCAGTGTCAGTTTTTACCTTTACAGTTTTACTTTAACAATGAATTAAAATTTAAAGTGTTGCACATTTAGCTTCAGCTGTATTGAGACAGGATCACAGTTTTCATCTGTAAGATCGGGGGGTCTGCAACCTGCAGCTCTAGAGGCACAAGTGGATCTTTGGCCCAGTGGCTTACTTAATATATTAACGATGAAATATTGGTCTGTTTTGTTTCATTCCTTTGTTTTGTGCCCCCAAGGAAACAAAAACATTACCCCCCTGTAAAATTTGGTCTAGAACTGCCACTGGAAGGAAATAGTTTCTGGGGCCCCCTGTTGTGTTGACATGTTTGACTAACAAAGACATTCTTGTTGGGCTGGCTAACAACACTCATTACTAAAAGCGTCAAAGAAGCCTCCACAGATTCGAAACAATTTTTGTGGCATTATTTTGGGTACTTAGTAGAAAACAATGACAAGAGAAGAAACGACATGTAAGCTCTCTCCAGGCCTAAGCTTTTAGCAGTGCTGAAAATGGCATCTGCTTTGCAGCTTCCTGTTGGTACTACACTAAAAAGGCTGCTTGAGTTTTTTTAATCAGTCTGAACTCAATTTAATCACCGTTGGTTTAAAATCTAAAATACTCACAATACAGGCTTGATGCAAAGTATTTTGGAATTTGGGATGTTTTATCTGCATGATCAAACTTTGGTTGTTTGATATTTACCATTTTATTAAATTTCCCCCAGATATACAAAGTTTTACTGAATAAATGTTAACAAAAGACAAGGACTTACTCTGTGTTCACCACAAGCAATGGTTCAAATCTGACTTTTATGTCCATATGTGACCCATAAACATTTTTATATGGATTTGCAGGTTTTAGTTACATCTTTCTTCACATTTTGTGTAAAACAAAACTACCTTCATGTGTGTCAAGCTAGTCACACCAACATGCTGTTTTCTTCATGTTGGTTTTACAATGAAAGTCTTGCTACAACAGCATTTATGGACATCATGGAAGACACTATATATCAAGCTTGTCTTACTTTTTATGTTTAGCATCCTTATTTAGCTCTATAAAGACAGAGTGAGGCCATTTTCCCAAATATAGAGTGGGAAACAAGGTGTGCTTTGTTTTGGTTTTTTTTGTTTTTTTTTGTTGGTTTTTTTTGGTGGGTAGAAAATGTTGACAGTATAGAATCTGTTGTAGAGACCCAGATTAGTTTTATTATGTCATGATATCTTAAACACTACACTTGAAAAAGGATGCACTCTTTTTTTTCCTTCATGTCCATTTTGTCAATATCTTTTTTAATATGAACAGTACCCTAAAATATAAACGTGCTTAGAACGAACAATACACAGTCATATTTAACAAATTAGAATATACATTCAGATGAGACCCATTTGTCAGATTAAAAGTACCTTTTGCTATTGTGTATTGTCATAAGCTAAATTTATTAGTACAGACTACTTTTTAGGTGCTACAATGATACTTTGTCAATTGTGTTAGAAATATGAACAAATGGTCTTTGTAAAATGCTGGTAGTAAGTGCCCCAAGATCCAGTTTATTATGAGTTGTTTGCAAAGTTGAGAAGACTGGAACTACTTTTTATACATGTGAGATGTTCATCCCCTGAGTTTAGTATCACTGAGTGTGTCACAGGTCAGACTTAAGTGGTTTAATAAACAACAACCAGAAAATATCATTCCTATAAAAAGAGTCGGCTACGGAAATGAGATGAACTGGAGTGACACTGATTTGAAAAGTAGAGCTCTCTCAAGAAAAAAAAAATCTGAAAGCCAAAAGAAAATTGATGAAAACAGAAAATGTTCTTTAAATTGCTTTTTTGGTTAAATTAAAAGTTTCAGGATTTCTTTCAACTACATGGGGATTTCTGTGCCTTCTGACTCCCAGTCAAAATGTATTTTTTGAATACACTACAACAGCAATGGTTTCCATATTCAGTAGTTTTTCATTTCCTGATTGTTTCCACTACGTAAAGACATTTTGTCATTACTGAAAATATCTGCATGTATGGAACTGGAAAAAGAAAGATCTGTGTTTTTGTGTTTCAGGACAGGCTTTAACTACTGGAAGTGGCATTGCAGGAGTTAAAAATTCAGAAAATAAATTACTATTTATTGTGTATTGCTAAGCCTGATGCAAATAAAAGACATTTTAAAATATATATTAATAGATGACATTTGTATGGCAATATTTAAGCAATAGTTTATTTTGTTTGATTCCAGTGAATCAGAGTTGTTGACAATTTTTGACGCTACCAGGCTGAGCCAATCAGAACCATCCTCCCACAACCAAAAATATATCTAATTTTTACATCTAGGTTCATAAAAACACAAAATCAACTTTGTTAGTGTTTTTAGATAACAGAATCTTTTAGCTGAAAATAACCTTAAATCATCAGAGATTTGGCCAAAATATGTTGTAAAATATCTGAGAATCTATAAAACGAGCATGTTTTTGTGTGGAGACACAGCTGGTGCACAAAATGAACTAATCATCAAGCACATATGACAGTATATATGCTTAATGGTCCCTTCTGGATGTTGGTCTTACATGCAGTAATGTTAAACTAAAATGAGAAACAGCTGAGATAGAGAAGATAGAGAGGAAGTTTCCATGGTAGCTGGAAGCTGTATAGGATCTGTCTCAGCTGACACCCAGCTGGCTGAGGTGAGCGGTGAAGTTCAGGTATGGAGGTGAGTGTCTCCCTCAGTCCACTTTAAACCCACTGAATAAAAAAGTGAACCCAATGAATTAATGGTGAGAGACAAATGCTGTAAAGTTGTGCCATTCTGTTGTTAATTTGTTATACAAGGACACATTGCAGATATTTCATTTAGATTTCAGTAAAGTTTGTCAACTAATACACTGCCTGGCCCCAAAAATAGCCATCATCAAAAAAAGGTCACACACTTGTTTCATTGGACTGCCTTTAACTTTGATTATAGCACACATTTGTTGTGGCATTGTTTTGATAAGCTTCTGCAATGTTGCAAGATTTTTTTCCATCCAGTGTTGGATTAATTTTTCACAAAGATCTTGTATTGATGATGGGAGACTCTGACCACATGTGCAAAGCCTTCTCCAGAACATGACAAAGATTCTCAATGGGGTTAAACAACAATGTGGAAAGACACATCCTGTGGTCGTGGAAAAGATGGTAGTATGTTTAAGAAGGGTCATATCACTGGCATCAAGCAGAGAAACATTTGAGGAGATCACAAAAACTACGAAAATTGGGTTGAGAACTGTCCAAAAACTGGAAGGATAGTGGAGAACCATCATCATTGAGGTAGAAATGTGGTTGGCAGGTTGTGGCAGGTCATAACATAAATGGATTATTTAATCCCCGATGACATGAGGATATTCTAAGATGACAATGCTAAGCTTCATCAGCCTGAAATGGTGAACAAGTGGTTCAGGGAGCATAAAACATCATTTTTTAAACATGGATCAGCCACCACAGAGTTCAAACCTTAAGAAATGAGAAGTCACTCATTGCATCAGCTAGGGTTAAATAACTTCTTGCCAGCTGTAAGACAGTTGGTCACGCAGTGACTATCCAATAGGAAGCTCATACCTATTTGATCAGTTAAGCTCTTTTTCGGGGGGGCAGTGTATGTCCTCAGCATTAAAGTCTCTCTTAGAAAGAAAAGTTTCAAGGGTTTTACAAATGAACTGGACTGCAGTGACCCACTTTGCTCTATCCATCCATCCATTACTTACACCCACTTATCCTTGCAGGGGTGTTGGTGCCTATCACCAGCAGTCATTGGGTAAGAGGCAAGTCATCAGGACAGGTCATCAGTTCATCACAGAGACACAAAGGACAAACAACCATGCACACACACATACACACCTAAAGACAATTTAGAGAAACTAATTAACCCCTATGTTAGCCTTATATTTTTGGACTGTGGGAGGAAGTTGGAGTACCTGGTGAGAACCCACACATGCGCAGGGAGAATATTCAAACTCCATGTATCCCAGGATTCTAACTCAGGACGTTCTTGCTGCAAGGCAACAACGCTACCAACTACGCCTCTCTGCAGCCCCCTCTTTGCTCTGTTATCTGTACAGTTTGCCAGACTTTAAACAAATGACACACTCAGCAATTGGACAATGACTACTGGATCTCATCTGCTCCAAGTGTCTCCATAAACTGCATCTAATATTGCCATCAAACACAGGAGAGTGGAATAGCCTGTGTTGTAAAGAAGGACTGATTTTAGAGACAACTAAACCTTAGTTTCATATTATTTGAAGATATTCCATCTAAAGATTTGGCTGACTGAAACCTCCAAGCAAGTAAGTAGGCAAAAAGTTAGTGTATTTAGTTGGGGACAGCTTGTTTTTTCAAAGTCAGAGGTGTTGTTACATCTTTTGTCTGATTTTTACTACAATACAAAAGAAGTTGGGCTTTGCAGTAAGAAATTCAAGAAATATTGTATTAATGCTGCATTCTAGCTGAAGTTAAATTTCCCACTGGGAAACTGGGAGCAACTCCAACAACCCCCAGTTATGACTTGTAAGGCAGACTTTTCTATTCAACTTGGCCGCTCCTGACATCAACGGTAGAAAGCTGTGGTGGAAACATATTTATTTTACAAGACACATTTGTAAGAGTGCATCTAAAATCAATGTTACATGTAGTGCCTGTGACTATAAACTAAACAAATTAATGCACTTTGTAATATTTTCTTTTGGAAAGTAAAGCTTAAAATTATGTTTGTAAGAGGTACTGCAAACAATGTTTATGGGTGCTGCCATGTTAAAATTCCAACTTCTTAACTAGAACGCTGCTAGCTCAGGTCTGACGTCAAACCCACCTCAGAGTTCCCACTTCCCAGGTAACTGGAACGCAACATTAAACAGCTGACGTGGTGGATTTACTGCTAAAGCAGGTTTCAATTACCTTTTTAACAAATGATGATTTAAAATCATTTTCCATATGCTACACGTCATAGGGTAATCTCTAACATCAGATGAGTAACTGTACAATTGCATAAGTGATTGCACAATTCTGTTTATTTTGCTACATTTGATAGGTCTACAAAATGATGCTGCTTGGTTTGTATTGTACTTTATGGTGAAGGTAATGATTTTGATCACCTGTTGGTTAATTGCTCTTAACAGGAAAGATTATCAGATATTAAGTGGTGTTTTCATCTTACCTTTATGTATTCCTCAAGCCACTCTGTCCAACCAGAGCAAGTGGCCACCAAAGCCTTACATGGAGAGGCTGATTGTGGAATGTCCCATTTCTGATGCCCTGCCTAGGGGTGTTTGTGTTTGTTACATCATTTTTAAGAAGAGAACAAAAGTAGGTGTGTGTAATCAGACAATTAAATTATGTAATGGTTTTGTCAATATATTTGGGTACTGGTAAATATTACATATAGCTTAGATAATTTATTATTTGCAACTGGGAATGAACAGGCACTTCCTGTATAAAGCCAGGAGGGGAAGCTTCTTAGTGAGGTTTGTGCCTCAGCAGGCACTGAACACTGGAGCTCCACAGCCAGGCACCTAGTGCTGTTTTCTGTAGTATGTTTTAAGTTTAGTTTTATTGCTTTGTAAGCAATAGGAGTTATTGTTTTTCCACAGTTTTTTTTAGTTTTGTTGTGCTAAATACGCTCCAAAGCCTCTCGTCCATAACTCTTCAATGCACCACGATTAGCTCTCAGATAGTGTCCAGATGAGAGGTGATACTAGGATGGAAAGTTTTCCTATATTGATTAATTTACTGACCTCCGTGATGTCCTCTGTGCATAAAGTTGAAACTGTCTGGCGTCTGCACCAAGTGGTCAGGTGTTTACAATCTATCAGAATGACAGATGGCTGTCAGATTTAACCGTCACTGTTTAACCCTCTCCCTGCCCCCCGTCAAAGACGGAAAATATTAGGTTCATGCGACTCCTGATGCGACGTCAATGTAATGTGTAAAACAACACATTATAGAAATGTAGTGGAGTAAAAAGTACATATACTTGATGTAAAATGTAGTGGAGTAAAAGCGAAAGTACCCACAATTAAATTTACTTAAGTAAAGCACAGATACATGAAAACTGTACATAAGTACAGTAACAAAGTATTTGTACTTTGTTACATCCCACCACTGGATGTATGTAATGTGCCAGCTCGATGAAGTTTAGCAGAAACTATCGAGCTATAAACAACCGTGTGGGGAGTAGGGTCATAACATCTTTGCCAGGAATAAAACGTCTTAAACATTCCTCTTGCTCCGACTTTAATTGGTTAGTATTTGGAAGCATGGCCAACACGGACTGAATGGCTTTGCTCACTTCCTCCGCTGCCATTGCCAAACTACAACCCTAGACAGACTATAATTCTAAAACTTCGCAGAAACTCAACATCATCGTTGAGTTTCTGAATTCCAGACAGAGCACTGAATGGAGATGAGAATCGAGTGGAATAGCCAGGCTAACCTCCTGCTGAACCATGAAGACTACTGTAGAAGTTTATGTGTGTTCTTTTGTGATCTCCTGGATGAGTCACTGACACACTAATTTCAGTAGGCCTGCCACTCCTGGGAAGGCTCACCACTGCTCCATGTTCTCTCCATTCTTGGACAATGGCTACCATTTTGGTTCACTGGAATCCAAAACCCTTTGAAATGGCTTTGTAATCCTTTCCAGATTGATAGATATCAATGATGGTTGCTTGTCTGTTCTTGATCTTTTAGTCTGCTTCATGCTGGTTCTATTTGAGTGATGGAACACAGCTTCTGAAAAATATTTTGTCACACCTCCAGCGTGTAAATGTCTCTTGAATCAAAGCAAACTGGACTACCTTAGACAAAATGATTATATCATTACAATTACAAGATGTAAACAAACATGTTGATATTATTTCATAAACCCCATCAAGTGATTAGGTTCAAGCTGTTCTCAATGTGTTCATCTTTCATTTTCATTCCTAAATATTTAATATTAAGTCACCCATTAATCTCTTTATGTATACGCTTCCCTGATGGTCATCTGCAGACAGACCGAGACGATTTGTAAATTAGTCTGGGCTGGTAGGGCAGGAAAAGAGACAGAGAGGCATACGATATGGAGAGAGAGGTGGGGAAATAATCTCGGCAGTGTATGTGTTCTCAGCATCCCGTTCTCCCCTGACTAACAGCACCGGCGGCCACTTGAATTAGCAGCAGAGGATTATGGGCAGAGAGCCTCATTAATCTGGGCAACAAACAGTGGCCAGTGTGAATATTTGCACCCAGAAATTGAAAAGATTAAGTCCTATTTGACAATGACTGGCAGGCCCATCGCTGCAAGAGGCTACTGTTAAATATTCATATCCTGGAGTCCTACTCGGTGCCTGTCGCATGTGCATGTTGGGGTTTAAGTGCAAGTGGTGTGTGGAGGTAACAAAAGAGATTTTGTCAATCATTACGAGCAATTGAGCATCCAGATTGAACATCGGTCGATATGAAATGACAAAATTTCTTATAAAACAGCTCAGATGTAGCAGTTTCTTGTCAGACACACAGTAATGAGCTGAAAAAAGAGGGGGACAGGGTCTGTGGTAACAGCCCGTCACTCTGCCTGCCCCATGAGCCTGGCAGGAGATTCCCTCCTGCAAACGCTCAGCAAATACACCTGCTATTCATTTCCTACAAGGCAGAGAAGGCTCGCCAGACCTGACAAAGCTATTTACCCACCTCCAGCCCAGCCTGAGCAGACGCTATCGCGAATGTTTTCCCTTCTGCAGGAGATCAATATGTTTGGAAGCAGACAAACAGCTCTGCTCTGCCAGGCAGGCTCTTCCCTGTTTAGCGGGGCCACCACTGGGGGCCCCTGACAGCAGATGTACACAAGCGAATCAAACAAGCGACGCTTCTCCTGAGTCAACACTGGACACAATCAACAGAGCGAGATCCGTAGCGCTAAGAATGAACACTGCAGCCCATATGTGCCACGCCGAGGATGGACACTCTTTTCCTCGTTTGTGAGCCAAGTCCTGTCGGCTGCCAAAGAGCAAACTGTTAAAAGCAAATATTGGCGTACAGGCATTTGAAAAGTATTCATACCCCTTGGATTTTTTTCATATCTCCTCACTTTACAAGCTTCATGTATTTTCATTAGGATTTTAAGGGATAGTAGTGCATAACTTTGAAGTGGAAGGAAAAGATAAATGGATTTTAACATTTTTCATCCAAAAAAAGGAAAATATACTGTACCACTGCAAGACCACCAGGACCACCAGATCCATGACAACTCTGGAGGAGCTGCAGAGATCCACTGCTCTGGTGGGAGAATCTGTTACAGGACTAGAAGTTGTGCACTCCACAAATCTAACCTATATGAAAAAAAAGTTGAGAAGAAGTTCATTGTTAAAAGAAAGTCATGAGAAGTCTTGCTTAAGAGTTGGGTGATACAGCAAACATGTGGAACAAGGTGCTCCAGTCAGATGAGAACAGAACAGAACTTATTGCTTTTCAAACAAAATTTAATGGCTGAAAATCTAAGACTGCACAAATCATGACCACTGAGCAAAATGGTGGTGGTTGCATTATGCTATGGGGATGTTTTTCATCAGCAGGGACAGGAACGGCGGTCAGGATTCATGTAAAGATGGATGGAGCTAAATACAATCCTGGAAGAAAACTGTTTGAGGTTCCAAAAGACTTGAGACTGGGGTGAAGATTCACCTTCCAGTAGGACAAAGACCCTAAACATCCAGAGCTATAATGGAATGACATGAAAGGACATTCATGTGGAAGAATGACCCAATCAAAGTGAGCCAAATGAAAATCTGTGGAAAGACTTTAGCTATTACGCAAAGATAAAGGGTCAAAAGTTGATATGCAAAACTAGATATTGATTTAGGTGCGGGGGGATAAGAATGCACACCACACTTTTCAGCTTATTATTCATAAAGAAAATCCTAAAAACCATGCCATCTTTTTCTTATACTTCCTAATTATGCGTTGCTTGTGTTGTGTTTCGAAATACTTTGAAGTTTGTGGTTGTAATGTGACAAAATGTGGACAAATTTCTAACGTGTTTTCTGCTGCAAGGCAATGTGTCGAGACAACTAAGAAGCGTCATTGGTGAGGAGGAGAGCTGCTGAAGGGGTCATAAACCTGGCAGGAGATGTTCAGTTTGTGACGCATTTAGGTAATGTTTAATATAGACGGAACAGAGTTATTCAGACTGATCACGGGAAAACAGGGACATGAGCTTCAGTAAGCAACTGCAACAAAAAGCAGAAACTATAGAGATAGTCCAACATCCAGGTCCCCAGAGCTTCTCCTCTGGATAAGCTCTAATGCTCTCCGGGGTGCTTCTTCCCTCATTTTTCCTCTGTTTCTTCTCATCACTCTCTTCTTGTTTGGTCTTTCTCGTGGCCTCTTGTTTGCTCCTCACTTTCATTCTTGTTTCATCCTTCCCTGGTCTTTCTTTCCATTTCTCGTTTCACTTCCACTTACTCTCCCTGTGCTCTTGCTCTCATTTCCTCTCCCTTCATTCTGCTCTGCCACTCAATTTGTATCCTCTCGCCTCCTGTCCCCTCTTCTCCTCCAGCGTCTTCTCAACTTCTCTTCAAATTTCCTCTCTTTCCTTCTTATATCCTCTCATTTCCTCTCCTCTCAATACCACTTTTCTCCTCTCTAGTTTCCTCCACTTATTTTTTTTTAACTTTCACTGATAAAACCAACAACTACACTTGTACCAAATTTTTTTTTTTATTTCAACATAATCTGAAATATCACCAATTTTAGCTACAGAATTTTGACTAAAGCAGGTATATTTTCAGGAGGGCAGCAGTGGTAAGCTGCAGGTAAGAGGATAAATGAGGTGGAGAGGGTCAGGGGAAGCAGCAAGCTAGAGCATGGGGATGTGTGTGTACATGTGTGTGCATGATGGATACACACAATGAGTCAATGCCGAATCCATTTGGATATTCTTCTAGACGGAAAGCAGCTGCGTGCAAATGTGGGTGTGCCGAAGGTGGCCACAGGGTTGATTTCTGCTTTTACATGTGTGGGCGTGTGTGGGCCTGCATCTCTGCGTGTGTGTATATGTGTGTGTGTGTGCAGGAGCAGCAGGGTGAGTGTGTTAAATTGTTTCTGTGTTGAGGAGATAACACAGGATCCTTATCAGCTGCATCAGGGAGGCTTAAGACACCGATGGGCGTGAGGGGAGAATGAATTTTCCTCACTACTCTGCATATTACAGGATTACACTGCACCTTTAGATATGCTTGGGCTGAGCCTAACTGTGCCTTATGGCTATGTGCATGCAGATTATTGAAATGGGCTGTCACACGGTGGATGCACCGAGGCAGCGCCGGCTGCACCAGGCCCTGAAATGAAAAGGGCTGAAGTTGGATCAGTGGGACATGACTTTGGGTGTTTATGTTGTTGTTTGGGGAGAATATTGCTCTAAAATCTTGGTTCTGAGGTAAAACTTCTTCCCTGTTCCTTTTGTCTATTTATGAAAACATATCGTGCCTTGATAAAGTATTGATACCCCTTGAACCTTTTTACATTTTTTGTCATTTGTCATTATTCAGCCTAATTTAACCTGATGCCCCTAAAATAAATCCAGTCCAAAATGTTTCACAAATCCCCTAATTTAGTAAACAGAGTCCACCAGCCTGTAATTTATTCTCAGTAATAAGTAGAGCTGTTGTCTATGGGGATTTTACATGATAGACCAACATGAAGCAGCACAAATCTGTGAAGGGGATGAAAAATAATCTGTGGTTTTCAAAATGTTTAGTTTGTGGCTGTTTGTAATATGAGTCATTTAGGCAGTCGCCCTTTTATCCAGTGAGGCACAAGTTAACCTGTGACTTCTTCTTCTACTTTTCTTTGAGATGGAGCGTCTGAACTCTGCTCAGCCTGTACAGTTGATGGGTTGGGGGCTGGAGGACAGGATGGAGGAGGGGCTCGCCCACCGTGCCATTCTTTCAAGACTCACCATGGTGCTTGGCAAAAAAGTCTTATAATTGTGGCGTACAATCTCTTACAGGCCCCTGTTTACTGTGATACCTCTAAATAAAATCCACTGAAATTGCCTTTGGAAGTTGCCCTATTTGTTTGTTTATTAATTAGGCATCTGCAAGGCATCACAAAAGTATTTTACATACATTTTTTATGATAGACCACACTCTTAAAGTAAATGTATTGGGTTTTTTTTTTTTTTTTACACATTTTCTATGTTACTGTGAAGTAAACACATCTTGTGTTGTTTTCTACATTTTATGTGTGTTCTATTTAAACAACTAGACAGACAGAATATGTGTTAAACCATCGACCAATCCCGTCAGTTCTAGGATGTCTGGAGTTTGTCTATGTGGTGTCCAGAACTGATGCCTATGAAATGGTTGCCATAAATGTCAACCATTAAGCTTGTTGTTATGTTTCAGCAAACAGATCATTCTTGAATCCCAGGTAAAATCATTTAACAAGCTCTAAAATGCTGCTTTAGCAAAATGTCATTGTGATATATTAAAACAAAGAAATTTGATTGTTTATCCTTTAATTGAATTTTATAGTTTTTGCTTCAAATGCATTTTGTGGCCTGTGATAGATGAATCAAGACTGTTTGGGAAAAAAAAGTGAAAAAGATTAAATTTATACAAAAATAAACTTTAAACTATCGTAAAACAGCTCAAAGATTGACCATGCTCTTAACATGTTATGTGATGTGATGTTTTCTTTCTTTTTTTTTTTTTTTTTGTTAATGGTAATGTTAAAATTGTATAGTAAATGTTTATTTTTCTACAAGAGGAGTTTCAATCAAATTACATTGTTTAACACATTTTAACACCTGGTGTGTCTACTGTATATAAAGACAACACATTTTGTGCTCAATTCGACGCATTGACTGTGTTAATAATTCAACACAACTCAATAACTGTGTAAAGGAACACAATTATTATGTTAAGTAATTTTAACACAATAATTGTGTTGAATTATTAGCACAGTTAATATGTTGAACTGAACACAAAATATGTTGTCCTTGTATAGACACATCATGGTGTTGGGTTTTGACTCAATTTGTGTTGCTATTAACACATCTGTTTTAAGAGAGAAGCAGTGAGTAGCACATAATTGTGAAGTGAAAGGAAAAAGACTTTCAACAGAAATAAAAAAGTAATCTGAAAAGTGTGCAGTATATTCATATGAAAACCCCTTTTAATCTGATGCACTCAAATAAAATCCAATGCAACCAACTGCTTTGTAAAAAGTCTCCTAATTTAATAAATGTTGATCCCTGTGTTTAACTGAAACTCAGTTGCTGTTCTTCTTTTCAAGTGGGATATAGATATATTGTAAAGCACTACTGTTGCTACAAAATATGTGCATATTACATTCCCTTATTGTTATTTTATACGATTATCATGTTCAAAATAAAAATTGTTTGAACTGAATTGAACTGTAAAACCAACAAAGTGGAGGCTTTAGAGCAACACATCTATATAATCTCTGACATATTTGCCAGCCTCTCACCAAGTCTTCTGGGCCCCCCTGCAGGCATGTAGACCCTTTAGCTCCAGCTCATATCCAGTCAGACTGATTCCTTTGCATGCCGTAAAGTCACCCACTGTTGTCACATGTATAAATGGAAAAAAACGTAGGCAGAGAGGAGCAGACCTGTCCTAAAAGTTTGATGGTGGGAGGAGATTGTGGGTAGGAGGGGGAGGGGGCATCTTCATCTTCTCTTTCCCCTTCAGCGCCTCCTCCTCTCAGCCTCGTCTCCCGCTCCTTACAGCCTCTGGCTAATTACTCCTTTTTTCAGATGCAAAGCAGCGGCAGAAAGTGAGATGATTTCTCGGCGGCCGCTTTGGGAGGCGGCGGGGAGGCGTGGAGGGAACAAGCAGGGAGAAAGAAGAAAAAGAAAGGCACAGAGAGAAAAGAGGAGAAGAGATGAGAGAGAGCCTGAATGGAAGAAAGAGGTGACTTTCTTTCCTCGCCTGGTGGGGACCTTTGAAGTTGAGCGAGCTGGAGAGGAGGAGAGAGGGGTGGGTTCTATAAGGGGGCCGTAGGTAAGAAAAAAGCGAGGGAAGATCGTGTTAACGAGATGGCCTCTAAAGACGAATTAAATGGTGGGAGAAAAGAAACACGATCAGGCTTGGCCCTACTTATAGACTCCTCACAGACTCCCCTCTTTTCAGCGCCGCAGAGGTGTTTCTAAGCCTGAATTCCTCAGCTCAGCTCCTTAAAAGACTTCGAGTGTGGGGTGTGCGAGTTAGGTGCTGCTTTGGGGGCCAATAGGCTGTGTGGATGAGTGCAAATGTGTATGCGGGAGGGTCACCCGTCTTTGGGTCACACATCCCAGGCCCTCAATGGGGAGGTCAGGGACTTACACACCGATGGAGGGTCAGAAGTGGCAGGGATTACACGTCTGCTCTAAGTCCCCCAGATCCTAGTGTTTTCACTCCCTCTCGCTGTTTGTTGTTTTGTGGCGAAGCAGACGGAGGAAAGAAAAGGAGACGGTCGGGGAATTAGTGTAAAGCTCAGGAGATGAATGGGCATCTTATTCACACCTCTTGTTGGCTGTTTTTCAGCCCCCCAAAACAGCCCTCCCATTCCTTGTCGGAGTGAAAGCGCGTTAGGGTTGCTTTTGTGCGGACAAAAGGAGACTCCCCTCCTGGCTTTCATGCTCCTGGTGGAGCAACAAGAGGATTTGGCCCGCCGTGCAGCGCCCGGAGCTGCTCCAGACTTTGATTGGACATCGGCAGGAGAGAGCTCTGCCTCTCCTTTCTTGATTAATCAAGTGATTCCAGTGCTCTCAATAACACCTCCTTTTTTAACACTCCCTTTCTGAGTCTCAATAATCCCATCTCTCAGCCCCCTAACATCCCACCCCGACGGTGCATGTCTGTCTCATTTCACCTGACTGAAAAACATTTTTGTCATCAGATTTATTTTCCTCTGCTTTGTGTGACTTTGAGCTAATCTGATGTGTGGGTGTGCTTCATTTTTTGTTATTACTGCATGCTTATCACCGCTAACACATGAAAACATCAGCAGGACTAATTTAGTGGATTTATTCAAGAGTTGACCAAGAGTTGACCCGGTGTGTTGTTGACAATACAAGCACCTTCAACTTTCTGATTAGAGATTTTTCTGTTTTTTTTTCTCTCTCTCTTTTTAATTATAAATTCAGAGGATAAAATTGTTTCAGATTTGTTTTCTTGATGGCACATTAGACTATTGAGTAAAATCAAGTTCAAGTCAATTAAGTCCATTTCAGTTCAGTTTAAGTGAATTCAAAGGCTAATGCATTCTGTCAGCCATCGGAAGCTGGTGTGAATGGTGCAGAGATGAAACTGGACTGGTTGCAAATCATTTTTCTTATTACTAAGTGTGTCAGCAGTCAAAGAGATATGGCTGTGGCTATGCACAGAAAATACATAAAGAATGTGTATTATATTTGACACAGTAGGGTTTATGTGACAGAACCCCCTTTTTTATAGAGAGGCACTGGCATTAGAAGCACTTATTGAGGCTCAATTATTTTACACAGGCAAAAATTTAAGGTGTGGAAAAGTTTGTAAAAGATTGTAAAACGTTTTCTATCTGTTGATCTTGATAACCTTTTTTAGTGGTATAATTAGACAAGTGATGACGGATCTATGCAAAATACAGAGTCCCTGTGGTCAATGAGAGTTGAGGGTTAAGTGCATTCCTCTAAAAATGTTAAATTATTTCAACAAGTTGATTTCTCTAACTTTAAACTTGTTTCTTTCAAAGCAAGTAAAGGAAAACTAAACTTCTGATGGCATGCTTTTCATTAACCGTTTTTAGATGTTGGTTACAGCAAACCAAATTTAGTGTACTTTTATCATAAAAGAAACATAATGCCTGAGGACAAATACAAAGCAAAGTTGTCTATGAGAAAAGTAGGTTTTTCTATTGGGAAAAAAGTCTTATCTGGTGACTGCTTAGCAGCTACTTTATTAAAAGCAGCACCTCTACAGAACTTCTGTCATATTGTTTCCTATCAAGCCATGCATGGTGACATGTTGAAAGACATGTTGCACAGGTCTGAATATAAAGAAATTAATGACATTTTGTGGAATGCTTAATCCTGTTACATCTTTGAAGTATGTGTGCCACATTTGATGAACTTCTGTTCTGAACAGTGCATTTGTTTTGGGGTTAAGGTTGTTGAATTTATAGTGTTCTGCTGTATCAGGACAGGTAACGTTACTTTTTCCATATTTACTTCACAACTATTTTCAAATTTAAGGACCAGTCAACTGCTTGGGGATGAACTATTAATGTCCATTGAGTGCCACAAAATGAACAGAATTAATTAGAAAATAGTTCATGCCATCACTTTTACTCAGTCCAGCATGCCAGGTGAGTGAAACTGACAGCATTGCATAATGTGAGATTTAGTGATGTTATGACTGGATCGTTATTTTGATAACTCAGCCACAGTTGCCTTAATTCTACAGCAGTGGTGCTCTTGTGCAGTACACATGAAGTGTGAGAGCTGTGCCATTCATGCCCAAAAAAAGTCTGCAGGAAACTGGCTTGGCTGGTAATCAAAGTCCAATGGTTAGTGCATCCAGAAAGTATTCACAGCACTTTCTTTTTTGTCCACATTTTGGTTATGGTACAGCCTTATTCCAAATTGTATTAAATCAATTTCTTTCCTCAGAATTTGGCACAAAATATCCCATTATGAAAAGGATATTGACAGAGTGGTTCTGAAGCCACTCCTCTGAGATCTTGGCCGTGTGCTTTGGGTCATTGTGTTGCTGAAAATTGAACCATTGTCCCAGTCTGAGGTCAAGAGCAGGTCTGGAGCAAGTTTTCATCCAGGATGTCTCTGTACATTGCCACATTCATTCTTCCCTCTATCCTCACCAGTCTGCCTGTTCATGTTGCTGCAAAACATTCCCATAGCATAATGCAGCCACCATCATGCTTCACTGTAGCCAAGTGATGAGGCATGCCTGGTTTCCTCCAAACATGAGGGCTGGCATTCACACCAAAGAATTCAGTCCCTGTCTCATCAGACCAGAGAATTTAGCTAAGTCATAGTTATGAGATATGATTTCATAACTATGACTTAGCTAAATTCTCTGGTCTGATGAGACAGGGACTTAGCTATCTCATAATTTTACAGAGCCCCCTAGAGGATATGGAGGAATTTTTTTTCTTTTGTATTACCTCACAAAAGTATTGCATTCCTTCGCAATAGGTTTTGCATTCAGTGAAGATAGGACTGCACACGAAAACGACACTTTATTAACTATTCACACTACCAACATGAAAAAGACACAATCAAAACTGTCAGGTGACTTTAATACCCTGTGAAAATAATTTAAAAATAGTCCAAATAGTTTGGAGGTATTTTTCTTTCTTTTCTTCGTTCTTACGGAAAGTTTCTGTTTGTGTCTTAGAAGGAATGGAAAGCCCATGTTTAAGCTGTTTTGCTTTTGTGTTTGGCACATAAGTTTGTGGTCCATTTGTATCCTAAAGAAAAAGATATAAATCTTTAGATATCTCACAAATGAGATATTAACATATATGTAAAAGCCTCACAAGAACCTTATATTGTAGCAGAAAGACTTTCAACATTCAAGATGGCACATGAAACGACTAATACATTATTGCAAGGGAACATAAAACCTATTGCAAGGGAACGCAAAAGTATGGCATGGGAATGCCATACTTTTTCTTTTTTTTTTTTTTTTTGCAGTTTTTTTGCAGTTTTTTTGTTTGACATCATAGAATTCTTCCAAAACTCACACGATTACAAGGTTTGTAGAACCAATTCTGAAATATTGCTCAATGAAGTTAGCAACATCCACTTCTTTCTATCAAGCCAAACTTGTCTCATCCATCTTCTTAGCCAATTCAAGCTATGAGATAGCTAAGTCATAATAATGAGATGATATCTCATTCCATAAGTTCTTTCCACACGCTATCCATCCTCAATGCAGCCGTCCAGGGTTCGAATCTCAACCTCAAGACCTTTACTGTATTTCCTCCCCCCTTCTCTTTCTTCCCTTTTCCTTTCTGACTATGATCAATAGAGGCCACAAGCCACTACTGCCAAAAATGTCCTAAATATATATTTTTATATATATATGAACAAGTTTGACCTCTCAGATAATCTTGGACTCTGCAGTCAAATGAACAAATAGACCTAGTTTAGAGTCAATATGAAGCTTCAAAGCTTCAGAAGCATATTTTAAGCCAGTCGCTGTATTCTCTCTGTGCTTATAAATCATTTGCGTCTAACCTGTCTGTCTGTCACTGTCTCTTTCATCAGCCATTTACCTCAAATGCTGCCAGATAACTGATTTAAAAGGTGGTGGGGGCTTCTGTGTTGTTTTTGAGCATTGCTGGCCAGCCAAATCAGTAGTTATTCTTTGTCAACTCTATCAACGCAATGGAGCCTGGAATGAACTACTTCCTTTCTTCAAAGTAAGACTATCAAACAATGATACTACAGGATGTTAAGTTTGAAGCACAGACTTCCATATTCAGGATTCATAATATTTGCTTAGATTTACTTCAGCAGACAGTCATGCCCACAGGAACTGGACTTCACCAGACAGACTTCACTTAGTTGAGAAATATTGTGGAGCTTTAATATCACAACATCTCATATTACCAGGGTCTTGAGTCATGAGCGGACAATTTATTTCTTAAAAAGAAGACAAAGGTACATTTTGACAGCAATAATTATTTTTAAACAAATGTTTTACTCTACCACATGGTAGTCTTTTGTCCAAAGAGTCTTCAGTCTTTTTCAAACAACACAACAAAGCAAACTGACCAAAAGCAGCAACAATAATGCAGCAAGGCCAGAAATTCTGTTTATTCCATGTTCCATTTTTTAAACATGCAGCTAGAGAAAAAACATGAATTAACAAAACACCCTAAAAGAATCGATGTCTGAGCATGTTCAAATCTAAAATTATTGAGTATTCCTATATTTTAGATCTTTGCTCTATTGAACTAATGCTGAAAATGCTTTTATATGGACAGTTTCCTGACAATATCAAAATAATGTTGGCAAATTCTGAAGAATTTTAGAAATTCATTTCAAGAACTTGTAATGTGTGTGAAAACAGTCCTGTTTGTTCAAGCATCAGCATCTGTCCCAATCAACAAAATTTTTCTGATCATCTGGTCTAAACCTTTCAGTACACAAACACATTGTCCCTGTATGCAAGATGGTCTAGGACAGTCCAAGTGTACCTTTATTAAAATCTACAAAGAAGAATTAACTAGAGTAGAAAGGATCTCATTTGGAAAGGACTAAGATGAGGAACATGTACTTAAAGCTGCAGTATGTATGTAACAGCACTAAGACCCGCCTCCTGGCTCTGATTAATTGTTTCTAGATAGCACTGGGAACACTGGGAGAAGGTAGAGGAGCTCCATTTTTTTCACAGATTATCTGTCTCATACCACTCTGTCACGACATAGTGAGAGTTTCAACAAATATGTGGAAAAATGTTTGTTTTATAAAAGTTACATACTGCAGCTTTAACATGCTGAAGAGGATCAAAAGGGTCAAGGGTTTTTTCACACCTGAAAACAGATCAAAAATATGTCCAAATATAGTCAATGTTTTCTGCTGGCAGACAACATTTAAGTTGGTCAAAATCAACCCAGGTTTGTTTTGTTTTTGTGTCTTAGAACAGTTAATTTGAGCTAGTGTAAATGGCCTTTGTAACTAACTAATGCAATCTCACTATCGTGCAAATGTAACAATTACTTAAACTCTGAAGTTTGTTTTCTGACACATTTAATAATGCTTTTCTTAACATGCAACTGTTTTCTAGTCAACAATAGCTTAGTTCTCTGCAGACTTGCATGACTGGATGGATGGATGTTTCACAGGGTTCTTCTTTAGCCAAACTGATCACATTTTAAAGGTTTATGAAATATTGTTCATATGCAGAATTATTTGAGACTGGAGTTCTTTTAATTTAGTACAAATCCTTGTTAGGATTAGTTCCACTCTTAGTACCTGCTACCCAGGGGTCGCATTAACCAAATATTTTCCATCTTTGACTTTTTTTTTAAACACTGATGGAAAAACCTGAAGCCATCCATTATTTTGGCACATTACTTTTCACCCATCTGACCACTTGGTGTAGACACACAGACCTTTTCAACTTTACGCACAGAGTACATCACGGAGGTAACACTCAATCAACAAAAAAAAAATCCTATCTGAGTATAATCTCTGTCATGGACTCAATGCATCTTAGTATCTCTTGAAGAGTTATGGACAGAAGGCTGCATCTGGTGCAGCTGAACCACAGCTGCAGGATTTAGTCCTGCTGATGTGAGGGATTGCAGGATCTGGAAACCCCTTGTTCAGACAGTCTGACTGACTTCTGATCACTTCAATTTGAGAAATGTCCCCTAATTTCAAAACTCTGGTCTGGTGCTTGTAATTTCAGTCTCATCCTCCAGATCAACATCAAAACCCAGAGACATTTGATTACACACAAGTGGGTGCACAATTCAGGTCCTTGCGAACCAGGAGGAAGTTGTGAGATTGTGCATTCAGGCCACAGCAGGTAAATTGTTCATAATTTCAATGCAATTGTTTATTTGTAGTAAGTGGCTGTTTGCAGTGAGTGGTTTTTATCACTGCTGAGAAAAAGTTACATATACTCATATGCTGCATGTGTGATGGCACGATGGGGATTCTCTGTTCAGCTTGTTGAATAGTAATTAAACTGAATGAAAATGCAACTGAATATGTCATTGTGATCATATTAAAAATTGATGGGTAAAAATAGATTATGCTGGATATTTTTTTTTTTATTTTTTTTATTTTTATTTTATTTTATTTTATTTTATTTTTTTTGATGCCATCAGTCAAATTGACAGACAACAAAAAAATCTAGTGCAACCTCTGCTGCTACCTCATCTAGTCTGAACATCTTTTTCTTTGCTCAAAAACAAATTTCAGTCTTTTCTACTGCAGATAAGAACAATAACAACAAAAGAAGGTTCTTTGGTGTCATTGTATTTGTATGAATTGTGTTTGTTTGGAGATAAAATTGGGTAAGCAAAATAAAACAAATTTTTCAATTTATTTGTGATAATTCAGTTTTTTTTTTCATTCACTGCAATATTTCAAACTAAAAGGGATTTTTTTAGAACAGCATCTACTAGAATAAAAAAAACATACTTTTTGTTGTTGTACAAAAAGAAACCAGATAAGATGGAAATGAAAGCAGATAGGCAAGTTAAATCTTAAGAATGCACTGTTATTCCGTCCATCAGAAAGACAAATACTTATATTAATGCTCTGAGAATTCAACATCAACTCCCAGTTATTCAACCTTACAGTTTTATTTGTTCTTGTCCACAATACATCATTTTCCTTGTGTTTCTATATCCCTGAGTGTTCTTAAACACATACCTGTTCTGCAGGTTAGCTCTTCCTTCTCAGCTCAACAGCGTTGGATCAGCATTATCAGCCCAGCAGCTTTGTATCTATAGTTTGGTGGATTTTCTGCAAGTAGGTGGGTGGCTGTTATAGATGCTGCAAAGACAAGAGAAAAACAGGGAGAGTGGGAGAAAGGGGGGGTTAGAGGTGGTGATAAACAGAGTTGGGTGGGGTTGTGTGGGAGTGCCATGCAACGATAAATCAAGTTCCAGACTAATCTATTTAGCATGCTCTCACCATTATCCTGTCAGTGAAACAGCTAATTAATTAACTGATTCCACAATGAAGAGGTTTTGAATGAGCCCATTTAGATAATTACTACAAGGAGCTGATCGGGCCAGTTCATTTACAACTGTCACACAGGTTCCAGCATTGGCAGCTGCCCTTCATGCTGGCCCTGGACTTGATTGTCCCAAACACTCTCCATGCTGCATGACAACAGAACTGTTGTGAGCTTTATGGGTGGCAGCACAGACAAAGCAAACACTAACTGGGGGTTTTTGTGTAAATATGGAACAGTGGGCCAAACAAAAGTTAATTCACAGTCTCATTGCCCTGTTCGTTCACTGAAGCAACTGTTTGCAGTGTTCTGCTTTAACACAAACATTTTATATCAGGTAGAAAGATGGAGAAGATGAGCCAGACTGCTTTCATCATTCTTGATGAAAGCAGTCTGGTAGTAAAACAAAAGATCCTGGATGATTATATGAAATGCTGCACTTTAACACCTGGACAATTATACATTTTGTGTGGAAGCAAAAAGCAAAAATGCAGTGTGTACACCAACACTTCAGGGATTATGATGAATAAATGCAATAAGGAAAAAGATGAGACCAAATGACATTTCAATCCACAAATGATAGCAGTAAAAATGATTGGCATCATCAGCTGCTGAGGTAAAAATAAAAACAAAAACACATGCTTCATGGTGTTTCATTTTAAGATCCCTAGAAACTTGTGTAGACTGTTTGAATTTCGTTTTTGGAAAATTAGAAATTATTTGTTGTTCAGCTTCAATGATGCTAGAAATTCTCATGGGTCTTGTTCAGGACAACTGGAGCGGGAAATCGATGGACGGATTGGTGCTGCATCTGCGGTGATGCAAGCGCTGTACCTACTGGTCTGTTGTGGTGAAGAGAGAGATGAGTCGAAACAGGACATGCTGGAGGGACTATGTTTCCTGGGAACGCTTTGGGATTCCCCCAGAGGAGCTGACCCTCCCCTGGCTGGGGAGAGGAAGGTCTGGGCTTGCTGCTCTCCCTACCACCGGATGCTGAATTTAGAAGATGATGGATGGATGGATGGATGGATGGATGGATGTCTTGTATTTGGATCATCCATCAACTCTTCCCATCTTACCTGTTGTTGGTAATAAAAGGAAACCCACAGCATGATGCTGCCAACTCCATATTTGACCATGTAGATAGTTTTTCAGGGAGATGTGGATGCAAGCCTAAAGTACTGTAGTCTCTTCTGACCAGAGAACCTTCTTCCACATGTTTGATGTGATATTTTCTTGGCAAACTTTGCTCTTCTTAGAACCAACTGAGCATCAGTTTAATGTTTTAATTGACCATGTCCATTCTTTCGTCACCACAACATACTCATCACACACACATGGCGAAAGCTTATATAATTTACAAATTTTCTGAACATGGAAATGAATCTGTTGTGCTCCAGTGGTTCCCAAAGGCAACAGGTCTCAATCCAACAGAGTACCTTTAGGATATCGTGGAAAAGGAGCTTCACTTCATGGATATGCAGTCAATAAATCCATGTCATGCAGATATGGACCAAAATCTTTGGGGGATATTTCTGACACGTTGCTGAATCTGTCAAGATTTAAGACAATTTTGAAGGCTAAAAGGGGCCAAACCTGTTGATAGTAAGCTGTACCTAATAAAGTGGCTAGTGATTGTATATCAGATGACAAGAAATCACTTATTTGTTGTTGTTACTTATATGCTGGAGTATCAGACAAATATTGAAGGAATGGTGAAATGTCTTATCAGCACATATCTGCCACAGAAACACAAGGCAAATACATCAGTGTAACTTTTTTCCAAAATATATAATCATTGATCAAAGTCAGAGAAGTTCTTTAATAGACAGTAAAACTGGTCTGAATATAGCATTTATAGACACAATCTGGTGCCTGTCTCCAGCGTTCGTTGGGTGAGAGGCAGGGTGAACCCTGGACAGGTCGCCAGTCCATCACAGAGTAACAAAGAGACACACAGGACAAACAACCATGCACACACATTCAGACCTAAGGACAACTTAGAGAGACAAATTAACCTAACAGTCATGTTTTTGGACTGTGGAAAGACATCAGGGAAGAACCCACGAACGCACATAGAAAACATGAAAACTCTATGCAGAAAGACCCCAGACCGGGATTCAAACTCAGGATGTTCTTGCTGCACAACAACAGTGCTACCAACTGTGCCACCATGCAGCTCACTAATCAGCATGCAATTTGATTTTAATTTTTACTTTTCTGTGTAAAATTAAAGTAATTAGAACGTGTTTTTATTTGGGTGTAAATAGTGTGATAATGTGAAATCAAGGTAATTTTGGTCAAAATTATCATAAGGCGATAATTCCATACCAGCCTATCCCTGCTTTCTATTATTAAACATTGTGTGGATATGATGATAGCTTAAAATTTGCACATTTTTTAAAAAAAAATCTGGCAGTAAAATAGTCATATCTATACATATCTGTCCTTCAGAGAAACAGAACACAGGTAAAACTGGTACTCAAGTCTAATCTATTAAATTCTCCCACTTCCGTTGATGAACTTTCTATATGTTCTACGACTTTTCTGTTATAAAATGAACAAACTTTCACAGATAAGTGACAAGTGATCACTGTGACAATTTCAATGTAAGACAGAATCCTTCTTCATAAACAAGTAGTTTATCAATTCCATTTAATTAAAGTGACATGCATTTTGCTGTTTTTCTTAATCAAGATGCTCCTTATTGCTTTTATGCTGCCCACCAAGCAGCCAGTGTCCTTCTATATTTGACCTGTTACAGCCTACCGCATCATTCTGATTAAGACAGATGCAGTAAGAGTCAAGAACGTTTTTTTATATATAACTGAAACAAAATAGCTAGCAAAAAGAATGAAATGTCGGTAAAAAAAAAAGTTACGAACTCTTCATTGGGATATACTCTACATCAAGAATCTAGATATTCTAATGAATAAAGGTAAACAGGTGCATGTTAATAAATTATCATTAAAAACTTGATTTGTCTCAGTGATATAATTTCAAAAGTGAAATTTGTATGTGAAATAGATTTGCTACACTCAGACTGATATATTTAATTGTTTCTTTTCTGTTGCTCTAGATGATTATGGCTTTCAGAAAATGAAAACCCCAAAATCCAGTTTATCAGCAATGTGAATATTACATATGACCAATAAACATATTTTTAATTTCAGATGTTTTTTACAGAAATGTTGGCATACTAATAAGTATATCTATCTATCTATCTGTACAGTATAAGTACTCAGTATTTGGTTGGGGCTCCTGTTGGGTGAATCCCACATCAATGGGATGTAAGTGATCAGCCTGTGGATCTGCTGAGGTGTTAAAGAAGATCTGGCTGCTTTACTACCAGCCTTTAGTTGTTTCTCATCTTCCTCTGGACAATACTCCACACATTCTCTATGGGGTGCAATTTGCTGGCCAATCATGCACAGTCTCAAAAAAGCTGACACTTTGCATGAACTGGTTGAACAGTGGCTTAACATAAGGAATGCCAAAGTAATAATCCATGTCCTGGATACACCTGCGTGTGGTGGGTCTTGAAGCACCAGCTCCAGCTGTAGTCCATGTTCTGTAAATCTCCCCCAAACTTTTGAAGCCTCTTTGCTTTAAAATCTTCTTAAGGTATCAGTGATCCCTGTTACATGTGCACCTATTACAATTTTTCCTTCCACTCAGCTTTCCAGTACTAAGCATGATTGCAGAACTACAGTATGTGAATAGCCAGCTCCTTTAGCAACGACCTTTTTGCTGGGTTATTTTCTGTCCTCATGCACATATAAATGACAACTGTTTACTCAGCAGTCTTTGCTATAATTATGTAGTCCTTAACATTTTGTACAAAAAACTGTTATTGCTTCGACACAATAGTCTAATTTATATATTAAACAATTGTTGAAATTATCAGAAATGAATATTGGAAATATGTTGGTGTGTGCAATGATTCCATGTAATTGATAAGTTTCAGCTTTTGAAATGATTCGCTGCAGTAAATGAACTCTTTGATCATATTCTAACTGATTATGATGCACCTGTATGTCAACAATGCACAGCTTTGCTCCTGCTTTGTCTGAGCAAAACATTAGCCTGCTGCGTTGATGTGAGCTGATGAGAGAAGGCCAACGCCTTACATCCATGGGTCACTTTGGTCACATCATGCCACTGTCTGATCCTGTTCATAGTGTGGGAAAACCCAAATGAAATCCCGACCACCACTCTGAGGAGGATAATGGCCTAAAGGTGGTTATCTCATTGGCTTAGTCACTGATCAGGGTTTTGTCTTGTCACCTTTTTTTCAATCAAACAGCAGCAGATAGCTCAATCCACTCCATCAGATCAGCGCTCCTCTCTGCATATCACCCCATAGCCTCCTTTTCTTCCCCTGGTCCTCAATAATGGTCAATCCCACATCAATACGCAAGCTTCCTTTCACTGTGTCTATTCCCAGAGGTGGCCTCATTACCCCAGGGTGTTTTGTTTGTTTGTTCCTTGGTCAAAGAAACTGAATTGAGCAGCCGGCAGGGGTGGCTGGAAAAGCGAGGAAAGGGAGGGATGGGTTGAAGATGGCTTTAGTGAGTGGGCAAGGGCCAGAGGACACGGGAGTCCCTGTGGCTCTGAAGAGGACAGATCAGCAATCACAGGGCAGCAGGCCATGGGAGGGCGCATTCATCAGACGATGCTGATACGAATTACTGTGAGGAAGATTAGGGAGGAAACAAAGATGATGTTCCAAAAAAAAACTTAGGATGATGTGTAAAATGTAAATGAGAGTTAAATGCTATGATCTGAAAATAATCCGAAACCAGTATTCATGTGAAAATAACACACAGCAAAGGACTGAAACGAGTTGCTTTATTAATAAAAACTGGTTTTAATTTTTCTTCTTAAAGAAAATGAACAATTAAGATAATTAAGTAGGAAAAGACCAAGTAAACATCCTCTATTTGTGTAAAGCAGAGGTGTGACGGCACATCTGGCTTGGAAGATGATACATGATATGGGGTTTGGGAGAAGAAAATTAGATTTTAGCAATATATACAGGAGAACAATCTTTATTGTTCATGTAAATTGAGAAAATGTTAATTAAAAGTGCTTTGAAAAAACTCTTATCAGTGTTCTACAATTATATCCAGGTTTCGCTAGTCCAGGGGTCTGCAACCCGCAGCTCTGGAGCCACAACCGGCTCTTTGGACCTTCCACAATGGATCTTAAAAACTGACTAAAAGTAATAAACAATTGAATTTTTTCAAAAATAGATATAGTAACAAATGCAGGATTTAGTTCATTTTCTGTTTATTGATGAAATAGCTGCATTAATTTTTAAGTACCAATCATTTTTATTTAGATTTATTTTTCTTATTAGGCTGGAAACTATGTGCAAATATCAACATCCCATATAAGAAAATGTAGCCATCATCTTTTTGAAAACGTTTCATGTTTTCTCCATAATAAAACCCAAAAATAGGAATAAAATGGCTGCTCTTTAAAAATTACAACAGATTCCTTTTAGTAGATACTAGATTAAAAATTATAAGATGTCTTTTTCCAAAAAGATCAGGTAATATTTGTGGCTCTAAGCCCGTTTTATTTAGCTGGACTGAGGGGAAAATGGCTCTTTGGATTATAAATGTTGAAGACCCCTGAGCTGGTCCATATATTAGCATTTAGAGCTGAAGAAGTTGTAAAGCATTGAAATTTCTGCCTTTTGTGTGTGTTTTTTTTTTTTTTTTTTTTAGAAATTGAACAAAGGTTTAATTTAACACAAAACCATGTTTTAAGAAATTCATGTTCAGTAAACAATTATCCAGTTCAGGTTTGATGTCTTTAATCATTTCAAATTGTGAATCAGAGAAGATAAAAAAACATTCCTAAATGAAAATTATGAAATAGATCTTTAGTGTAGCACTGATGCAAAGCTCCAGAGCAGCTGCCAACTTTAACTTCATTAGCAGCCAATAATTAGCCAGTTGAGCTAATCTCCGCGGCTTTTCCATTAAATTGGTTCCGGCGCATTAATAGAGCTGGTACTAGGGCTAATTCTTAACTGGTTCTTTTAAGAAAGAACCACTTTGCTTTTCCACAACCTGATTTCGTCATTTGAAGCATCTGATCTGGTGAATGTTTGATCCTTCCCTTGTTATATTCTGAGGTCCATAGTACATAGACAGTTTAACTATTCAAAGCAGATTATTTATCTTAGCATCCCCGATATGTGTCAAACCAGCGAATCTGTCAGCTATGTGGATCAGTGGTTTCCATGGTGGACGGTCGCACATAGTACCAGTTTCACCTAATCTGCACTGACTGGACCAACCAACTAGCCTTGCTGTTTGCAGACATCCAACTTTCCAAATGAAACCCACAGGTGAGATTACTACCCTAGGCCCGAATGTAGTTTCTAACATGACAGTAGTACATGAACACTACATGGTTTCCATAACAACTGACAAAATTAACAGTTGTCAAAGTTAATTTTGTCAGTGGCCTCCAGATTAAAAATTGCAGTAAACAATGTTAATGTAAGTGACTTTGCAGCTGCCATCTTTGCTCCAGTCTCCTGATTGGTGATTAAACAACAGGCCGCATCGTGGTCTCAGAAACAGCTTTTTCTAGAAAACATACCTGCTTTATCATTTGTCCTTTTCTTTATACTCCTCTGAGCACCATATTTGGGGCTTGTTTTTGAAGTTTCTAACAGAACCGAGTATGATTTACTTAAACAGCAGTACAAATTTTCCCAATCATTCAACTAGTCTGTCAAGTTTTGGTTCACATACCGATACAAGATATTGCTACAGACACTGTAGCAATGTCTTGGGGGGTTATTATTGTGATATCAGGGTCTTGGGCAGAGCATGGCAAAGAATGGTGACAGTGGTGGCAGGTTATGTCATGCATGGCTGAATCACAAGAAGGTGAAGCAGGTGCTCAGTAGTGATACCTTAAGCAGTAGCGTTGCGCAACCAGGGCATAATCCTCTATTGAGAATCGTGGTAGTGCAGAGCCCTGTACGTGGTATGATCGTGTGCATATCTGCTAGGATGATTTTGGGAAGGTGCTGCTGATGTGTAGAGAGGCAGTGGAGGTTTGGAGTCAGTAAAAACCTTTTAGACATGTAGCAGCATCATGATTTCCTTCCAACAGAAGTATATTTTCCAAACCTCCTGAGTCCGGTAATGCTCTAAAAGTTTGTGTAGATCAATGAGAGCCTACCTAGATCTTAATGCTGTGTGAAGGTTCCTATGATCTATAAGTAAACTACAAATAATTAAGATGCATGTGATTTTACATACTATAAATCTAACCTGTGTGAAGTGAGGTGTGACAGCTGTCCCTGCTGCCACACATCAGACCAGTGGCTGAACGGTAACGCTGATGTTTTAAGTGTTTATAGGTTCATATATTGTGAAAAATGACTGGACATTTTACATTTGAATTTACTATAAAAACCTTTAGCATTTCTTGACTATTTGGAGTGCACACATTTAGTTTCCTAAACTAAACTTTATTTGTTAGTCAGTTAAACTTTATTTAGTGGGTAATATGCAACAGATTAATGTTGCTGTTGCAGGTCCACAATCAATCAAAGAAAAAAGTCTGAGAAGGATTAGTTCGCCTGTAATATCATCACCACTTAATGGGTCTGCCCTTCTACTCAGGGCAGACAGTCCTGACCCCACGGAGTTCATTTTTATAGGTTACTAATTAGATCCGTGTTTGTTTGTCAGTTAAGTCTTTGATTGTTAGTTTGTAAGCTGATATTTCCCCTTTTGTGTCAACAGTGGTCTAATCAGTCACTTTCCCTCGTGTCTTGCTTGTCAGCTCAGTTTATGCTTGAGTTTCCTGTATTACTACCTGAGTTGAAGTCTGTTATGTTTACTTCTGTTTTGGGGCCCACCTTATAATCTGTTTAAAAAATTGACATATTAGTGAATAAATTAGAAAACTTCAACATTTACTCAGTTGAAGACACCTGAATAAGTGAATGTTGGAAAAATCTCTATATCTGGCTAAACAATTTATAAAGTATTTATTAATCCATCAGTTACAATGAATGAAAAACGACTGCAAACATCAATTTTCAAAGCTTGTCATGGGTTGAATTTTATGCTTGGTGTCTCAATATGCTTTGTTTTACACCATTCCTCCTGCTGGGAGGTAAACCTCTGCCTGAGTCTCAAGTCTTTTGCAGCTTCTAACTCCCTTCAAATCTGACTAGATTCCCTGTTCCTGCTTAAGAAACAGAAAAGTTTTTCATGTAGAGACCGAATTGATGTGAAAAGATGAAAGAAACATAAATAGCGTCAAAATAAAACCAGAAAAAGTGAACTTCAACTTCTGACCTGATTCTAGGGAGAGAGTTATTGCAAATTATTTCCTGCACGTGGATGAATGGTAGAGGCACTTTACATGCTGCACCAGAATGCACAGGACTTGGAGTAATGTGATGCACTTTTCATGAATATTCTTGAATATTTTAAAACCACAAAAAGACAGATTTTGCAAGATTTAGCAAAGTGTCAGACAAGTAGATAACGCTGTCAGTCTTAATGTGAACATTGAAAGCATTCTCAAACAAGCACAAAAAAAGAAAATGTTGAGAGTGATGAATAAAAATAAGAGTTTATTTAATTTTTTTTTTTTTTAAATTGCATTGTCTCAGTTATAAATTCTGACATTTTCTCTGGTTTCTCTTGATTGTCCAGGAAGACGTTTTAGTGTGGTTCTGTTAAAAGCTTAACCAATTGGTATTTGCCCTGCAGTAGATAGTTGTCTTAAGAAATTAGGAGACCACACTAATGATTCAGATCTATAAAAAAATTTCACATATCAATGTATAATCTTTTACACAAAAGAGGAGATGGATAGATGAATGTTTCCATTGATTCTTTTTCTGAAATAGAATGATCTAATAACAGTTATATATCAAAAAGTGACCTTGCTTTACTTATTAAAGAAAAAATACACTAAAAAAATTGTTTTCTATGTGGGGAAAAGTGAGGACACCCAACCCCCTAATAGTGGGAGTTACCTCCATTAGTTGCGATAACTTCCATGAGATGTGCCTTGTACCCATCTAGCAATCTCTGACGTTAATCTGAGGAAAAGTTTGCCTCACTCCTTGTTTTCAGCTTTGAGATGTCTGAGGGATTTCTTAGGACAGCTTGTTTCAAGACACCTCACATCATCTTAAGGACATCAAGATCTGGGCTTTGACTCACCCAAAAACTGACCTAATATAGTCCTTGCCAGAAATTGCATTTTTTCCATTACATTTTACATATGTCCAGATATGTTAGATAACTCA
The DNA here is from genome assembly GCA_014839685.1 of Anableps anableps. NCBI lineage: Eukaryota > Metazoa > Chordata > Actinopteri > Cyprinodontiformes > Anablepidae > Anableps > Anableps anableps. Next base: position 26,411,533 of record CM026081.1, read on the forward strand.
CTCAATAGGGTGTCCTTTTTTTTTTTTTTTTTTTTTTTTTTTTTTACATGGCTGTACAATTCTCTTTGTGTCTTCATTTGGTATAAATCCAGATTAATGGTCCCAGAGACTGAATCTAATGGCAAGCCTGCAAGGGTCCAAGACCACAACAAACTTCTACCTTCTTAAAAAAAAAACCCTCACATCTTAAAACTGTCATGTTGGTTTATGAGAACACTATTGCAATAGCCTTTAAACCATTGCATGTTTGCATTTAGTGGTTATGTTGTTCTCACTTTGTGCTTGGAGGTTAGATTTTCCAAGTTTCTAATTGGAAATACAACAGTAATACCCCTTTAATGTGGAATTCAGGGAATGCCAGAGCTACCTGAGGATCCCTAACTTCAGTATCTGATATAGCTGCTTTTATAAAAAGAATTGAAAGTTGGAAGTGTAAACTGTGTGAACACTTCAAACTATTTGTATTTCATTTAATCAGGCAAACATACATCACAGTATAAGCTCTATTTCTGAATGTGTTGCTTTGGTGTTTGAGTGTGTATAGTAAGATGTTATTGAATTATGTTACTAATAGGGCCGAAACTTTTACATTACATAGATTTTAATGCAATTAATGCAATTTTTTTTTTCATACAAAAGTCTTGAGTCGTAACCTTTGTATTGTGTTTCTGGTACGCCCATAAATCTGACGCACAAGTGACATCCGGAAACAACAGCGATAAATGATGAAGCTGCTTTTCTTGGTCCACTGAGGGTTCATTTTTGCTTCAAAAAAACAATATGATGGTACGCTGGAAAAGACTTACTGTGTGCAAGTTGTACACAATAAGTGTACACAATAAGTTGAAGTTATTCAAGCCTAAAATACCATCTCAATGCAAAACATGTTGCAGCAGCACAGCTGTCCCCAACGCTAATGTCAGCGTCCACATTTCTAATGAAGTACTTTTTCACAGAAGTTATATAAATGATCAGGGGTTCCTGAAACACTCAAAAGCTGAATGGATATAATAGCACTGTGGACCAGTCTGATGATTGAATATCCTAAATAACAAAAAACAATAAATATATTTGTTGTTGAGCTCATATGTCTATTTATTCAATAATTTAGCAGCAAAAAGGGTTTTTAAATTGAAAATGTTGCTTATTTTGTTGATATGTTTTTTATTAAAATACAGTTAACTGCAATTAGTTAATTACAGACCCTGCAATTTACTTAATTAAAATTTTTAATTGAGTCTCACCATTAGTTACTAATAGTCATTCGTTTCACAACAAATAGCAAACCGCACTGGATTCAATTCAAATATGAAGTCATTGCTGGATCGAGGGTCTGACTTCCAAGATAAATTGAACGCACAGTTATTTGCACCATGCATTCAGCTAATACCAACTGTGAAGCATGGAGGTGGAAGCATCATGGAATGGGGCTGCTTTGTTGCAGCAGGACCTGGCCACCTCACTGTAGAATCCACCATGGATTTCATCTTGTTTCAGAGGGAGCTTGAGGAAAATATGAGCCCATCTGAAAAAAAAAAAAAAAAGTAAGCTGAACCACAAGTGGACCATGCCACATAACAATAACCCAGAGCATATCCAGTATATCTACCAAGGACTGGCTGAGAATTAAGCAAATGAAAGTTCTGGCCAGTCTCAGACTGATGACCACAGAGCATCTCACTAAATTTATATCAACCAAAGGGGGGAATAATATCTATTAGGAGGTATGGTGCTACTGACATCTGTTGTTTAATGATTTTTGTAAATATAAAATCACTCTAACACAGTTCATGCAATGTACTTCTATTTTTTATTGATTTAATTTCCAGAAACAGTTATTTAAGCAAATATATGTCTAAAAGTAGAAGCAGTTAAAGTTTAAATATCCTGTTTGGTCTTCTTAGCAGGTCATTGTTTATTTGTCAAAAAAAATACTTTTTTTTTTCCATTAAAATATACTTTTTTTCTAAAAAAAAAAAAAAAAAAAAATGTTTGCATACAAACAAGAGGTGCCAACTGGAAGAAAAATCTCTGTTTTGCAAACTATCCAGGTTACTGTGGCCAGTAGTGACTGCAGGTAAGATATGAACTATAACCTTTTAAACACAATCTTACTTAAAAAAACAAACAAACCCTGAACTATTCTTTTACTTTGGTAAAGAAAGTGGGCTTCAACCCCTCTAAAAGACATCCTTTGTTTTACTATTAAGAAAAGAGACGCTGTGGATCTCTCCCTGACCATCCAGGCTGCTAATACACACCTTGTGTTTCTAAAACTGATTTATTCTTAATATTGTCTGCCTGAACAGACGAAGGCACGTCCTCACCCACCTCCACAAGGCAAGAAGCTGCACCTTGTGAAGGACACACGGGCCCATGAATTACTGGGAGCAGGTCATTTTAAATCTGGCAGAAGGACAGCGTGTTGTTCCTGCAGAATGGGTCGTAATTAAAGGAAGCCGAGCAGCGGCTGAGAAGGCGGAAAGGGCCCCACGTCAGCCCCTCGCGGGCTTACCGAGCCGCTGATGGGAATTTATGGGTCGCCCTCCTGAGTGCACGTGCTCGCCGCTCAGCTTCAAGGCCCACACGTCTACCGCAGAATCACATGTGGGAGTTCGCACTGAGCAGATTACTGACAGAGATAAAGAAATTTAAGAGTTTAGTTAGCTCAGTTTATGAACAGTAAACATTAGCAGCCCAAACGTGGCCCGCTTGAGGTCACCCAGAGATAACGTGAGGCTCCAGTGAGCGGGACCCAGTCAGCGAGCAGCCCAGAGACACAAATCGTGGCTCATGTCCACAAGGAGTGCAATTTAGTGAAGACAGGTTTGAGCATGCTCTCTTCCAAACACAAAGTAAATTGATTTTATGAACCCTCTTCTGGAGGGGAAGCGGATTTATTTGAACAAGCCAGAAGTGTGTGCAGTACTTCACCGAGCAATGAAAACTGGATCCTGCATAATAAACCAACCTCCTCTCTCCCTCTTTTTCCATAAAAGTTTCAGCTCCTTCTCTTTCTTTATTTTTTACTTCCTTCATTTTCCACTTTTCTTTTATGCCCATCTTTATCATGGTCGGTCTCAAACACACGTCTTCTCTTTTCTTTTACGCTCCTGTCTCCAACAGAGACCCTTTTTTTTTTTTTTTTTTTACCTCTCTGTGCATTTTTTTCCTACCTCTTTCCATCTCTTTTGCCGCTCAGCTCTTTCCCTATCGCTCCATAAAACACTCCTTCTACCCACTGCTTTCTGACGGCTCTCCCCTTCCACCTCCATCCATCTCCTCCTCACTCCCTCCCTCCCTACCCCTCTCTACCCCTTCCCAACAACTCCCCCCCTCTTCTCTCTCCAAACCACCGCCACCTCCTCGCTCTCTCTCACAGCCGTTCACTCCATTTTTCTGCACATGAGATTTGCCTAACAATAAGTGGCTCTGCCCAAGGTCAGATAAGAGAAGCACAGCCCAGGAAGCCACAGTCACTGTTTCTTTCATCCCATTTTTTCCCCTCCTCTCTCTTCTCACAGCTTTCGAATTATCTCGGCAGCACATAATAATAATTACTGAGGACGGCAACACAGAGATAAGGAAGCAGGAGCTGAAATGGCGAGCGAGAGGGAGAGGGAGAGAGAAAGAAGGGGGACAGGTTAGAAAAACTACAGAGGCAAGAAGGAGCGTAGTAAAGATATATTAGAGGGGGCTGTGAGGCATGAGAGAATGAGGATGGAAGGTAGAAGTCCGATGACAATGTGGAGAAGCTGGGAGGAAAATCAGGAGCTCGGTGTATGGAATTTATTAAAGGATCACACTGCTGTTATTCTATTTTATATTTTATCCAAAAAAATCCTGTTAAAAAGACTAAAATGAACTATTTTATTTCTTTTTAACACTACTTTGTATGACTCCTACAAATAGCTGAAAGAGTTCTCAGAAAAACAGATTCTGAATGCTTTTTTAAGCAAAATTTCCTGAAAGAAGTGAAGAACTCATAGTAAAACTAAACTTCACAACTCTTCCTATCCTCCTCTTCCTGCTACCTGCTGTGTTTTTTTTTATGATTTGAAGGTCTGCTTACAGTATCATCCATCTGCTTCATTATGAAGGGATGATGTCCATTAGTTCCATTAAAAACAATTGTAAATGGATTAAAGCCAACAAGTATGCATTGCCTTGCCAAGTATTTTACACTCCTTGAATGTTTTTACATTCCGTCACATTACAACCACATTCTTCAGTCTATTTCTTCCACCACCATCACAGAGTCAACACTTTATAGAAGCATATTTGGTCCCTTTTGGGTATGTCTCTACCCCTAACAACTTGCATCCAACTAACAACCAAAAACTTTGCCCATATGTCTTTCCTAAATAGCTCAAGCTCAGTCAGATTGATTGAAGAGAACATCAGTGTTCAGGTCTTGCCAAATATTCTTACTTGGATTTAGACTTTCACTAATGTAAATGAATTTGCTTTGATCTGGACCGTTCATTTCTGGCTTGTTTAGGATCATTGTCCAGCTGGAAGATGAACTTCCACCCTAGACCCCAGAAACCTCAAACAGTTTTCCTACCAGGATTTCCCCATATTTAGTTTGTATCCATCCTACTCTGACCACCATCTGTATCTCTGCATCTCCACACCATAATACTGCCACCTCATCTATGCTGCTGTTAGTTTTCCATCATACATAATATTTTGCATATAGAACAGAAACTTCAGTTTTGAGCCTGAGTTACTGTCCTATTCTGCTCGCACAGTTTTGAAAATCACAGTGTGGGCCAGACTTTAAGGGCCAAACTTTATCCTCCAAGATATCAATGCTCACATCCACAGAGCAGAGTTTATCAGAGATCACTTCCAGAATTAGGAAGTGGAGAGGATGGAATGACCAACCCCCACTGAAGACTTGTGGGATCAGCTTGGTTTGCTATTTGTGCCAAGACTACCAAAACAAGTGTATTGGCTGACTGAGATTGTAGTGATCCCCCCCACAGCAGTGTCTGACCTATTTGATGACCAGCATTAATCAAATAAACTGTTAAATTGCCTTAAACTTCAACTGTGCAATCCAATAGATGACATAAAACAAGACTAAATAGCAGAATGTGCTGACGAGAAATAAATTGGTTTCTCAGTAGTAAAACATTTATTAGGCCAAAGATATAATCATCCAAACAAAAATATTGTTACTTTTTGTATACATTCAACCTGGTTATGAAGACAGAATAAATGTAGATGACATTCATTTTTATTTTAGATTAATGGTACAAGCACATTGAAAAATGTAGTTTTTTTTTCTTTAGATTTTATTCGGATTCATACTCTACATTTGATTGAGTGACCAATCAAGTTAGAATACAGTGACATTTCCGACGCTTGAATAAATAAAAAAAATGAGCTACAAATTGGGGATACTTCAAAGAAAATCAGTCCACTTTTAATTAAAAATGGAAGTCAACTTTTAAATTAAGACATTTTGTGTTGTGTGTTTTTTTGGAGCTGAAGCTTAAACCTCTAACATCTTAGAAGTCTTGTTGTTGAAATCTACTCCAAGAATAGAATAGTCAAGTTCTAATAAAAGACGTGAAATGAAACTTGAAACAACTATACATCCAAGAAAACAAAAGACCTCAATAAAGTTGATCTGATCATAGTGTTTAAAAACAATTTGCTTTAAAACTCTTGGTCATGTTTTCATGTACACCCATAGAAAACAAGCTTCTTCTCCAACTCTTTCATTCTTTTACCAGAAAGCTGCAAATGATAAAGGTAGTAGAGAGTGGAGTCTATCTTTTATCTGGTTCAGGAATAAGATCAACTACCTGAGCCTAGCTGACAGGTTGGAATGTTGCCTACAGATGTAAAATGGTGCCATCATTCAGCTCCAGTGAGAAGTGTACTTAAACTGATCATGGTCACTAGTGGAATATTAATGTTTGGCCTTTAAGGGTTCATCTAAAACAATCTTTTTCAGAGTAGAGTGGTTATACAATGAACAACTTCTGTGACTTTATGAAAAAAAAAAAAGAATTGCCAAATATGTTTTCTGGCAGAAGCCCAACGTTAAAGCCATGAAAATATTAAATGTTATGTACCAAATCCTCATGTAGGTTTGGATTTTTTTTCCTCCCTTACCTTTATTTAAAACCTGTATTTTGTGTTTACTTGTGTTGTGGCTGACTAATATTTAAATTGGTTTGATGTTCTGAAACACTTAAGTATGACAAACATGCAAAAAAATAGGAAATCAGGAAGAAGCAAACACTTTTTCACACCACTGCGTATGAAACTAAGATTCTTGGGGAAAAGAGGGAGAAGCTTGCAAGCTTGAGAACACTATCCCATTTATGAAATATGTGGGTGGTTGCGTCGTGCTGTGTTTTTTTTTTGTTGTTGTTTGTTTGTTTGTTTGTTTTTGTTTTTGTTTTTTTCGCTGCAGGACAGACTGGTGCACTTCACAAAATACATGGCCTCATGAGAAAAGAACATGGGGAAAAACTGATGCAACATCTCAAGACATCAGCCAGGAATTTCAGCCTTGGGCATGAACTGATCTTGGAAATGAACAATGACCTTAGTGATATTGCTAAATTGGTTACAAAGTAGCTTCAGAACAACAAAGTTAATTTTTTTAGTGACCGGCACAAACTTCTGATCTAAGTCCTTTAAAAAAAATTGTGTAGGAGCAAAGCAGCCAACAAATCTGATTCAGTTCCATCCATTCTGTCAAGAGGAAGGGCTCATTCCAACAAACTACTGTGAGAAGCTTATGGAAGAACAGCCAAGATGTTTGATCCAAGTCATACAGTTTAAAATGCAGTGCTAACAAATAAAGAAGTTTACGTAAATGTATGTAAACTTGCTTTGTTCTGGACAGAGATCTCATAGGTTGAAATTTGTTGCGGTCACTTCACCAGTTTGGGGGCCTTAACTCTCAACAGCTTCTCCATTTCCTGTTTGAGGTAAAAAATAAAGAACACTGTGGACTCTAATCATTTGTTTACCTGTGGAAAAACATTTTAACAGTTAATATTTCTACAAAAAATCTTTCTAAGTCATTCTAATCAGAGTTTCATAGGAAGTATTAAAGAGTTTCAGAGATGTAAAAGCTGTCACTCAGGGATACTGGAAAGCAATCTTTGTCTTAGACACTGTTACTCTGTGAAAGAAAATATCTTTGTTAATTTATATCAAACTTCAGCTCAGTCTCATCGAACCCCAGGGTGAGGAACAGGCGAGACCAAACAAACAGAGGAAATTGCTTTCTCTTTTTTTTTATGTTTTTTTATGCTAGCATGCAGTTCGGTAGCATTTCTGCACCTGTGACAATGCACCGCTCGCTGTCACATCAGGCCTGTGCTCCGCAGGGGTCAAATTGCCATTTTGCCACAAGATGAAGTGTCCTCTAAATTGATTATATTTCTACAATCACTCTGGAGAAAAAGAAGAAAGGAGGACAATTTCTCTTTATGAGCTGTTACAGCTGCACACGCGCTCATCTCCGGGGCCAACCGCCGTGCGCCGGGAAAATCTGCCGCCGCATCCGACCTGCAGGGGGTCATTGAGAAGGTTCTTCGTGAGATTTTCAGAAACTTTGGATTATCTTACCGTGCAGGACACATTTAGGGAGAGACTCAGGCAAACACAGTAGATGTACACAAATACACACTCCACTCATGTTCCTCTAGCCATCCTGCCCAGCATAACCCCTGACCTCTATATCTGGGGGAGCAGGGTAAGCTCCTATAGTCCCTGAACTGCTGCTCTCAAACCCCTCTACACACACACACTAACTCCACCCACCCATGTCTCACCCCTCAGTACTCCACCTCCCCCTCACCCCCAGAGGACCTGCTATCAGCTGGGCTGAGCCCTTCTGCACCAGCCTGATATCCACACAGGATTGGAGGGAGGGGCCGCGGCTGTGTGGAAACACAGAGAGCTGTGATTTACAGTGAGAGACGGGGATAGAATAAGAATCAGCCTCTTTCTGGATTTCTGTTTGTTGTTCATGTCTGTTTGTCTCTGTCTTTGCGTGTGCGCTCATGTGAACGTCCTTCTTCTGCCTCTGCATGTACCGATGATTATCAACAATGTATTATTAGTTCAAACCACAGCAGATTACCCCACCACCACCTCCGCTGCCCAATCCCTCCCCCGGTTTCATCCCCTCTCACCATGCGGCCTCCAGAGCACCATCACCCCTAAGAAGGTCGGGTGTAGTAATGCCATTCTGACCACTTTTTATCTCCCAGCTCAGGCCTTGTCACCTAGGTGACCCATGAACTAGCCATTAAGAGGACGAGGACTGACTGAGGAGCAGACGAGTAAGGGAGGAGGATGAGGGCTTCTCCAGCTTTGTTAGGAAAAAAAGAGGATGTTGTAAAATAACTTACCCGGTTTAGGCTGAACTTAAATTACAACACATTTACTATTATCCTGTGTTTGTGATTTGTTATTTTTTTAAAAGGATGGTAGATAGTTCAGGTAGATGTGAAAGCAGCAAATCAGATTACAATCTCTGAGTGATCCACAAAGTAGATGTCAGCTTCCGCATATACAGGGTATAGAAAGTGTACATGCCAAAACCACTCTTGTGTTGTTTTTTGCATCGGATGATTGTAGTTTGAAGAAATATGACATATTTGCAGTTTATTTACTTAACAAGAAGTGGCTCCAGTGTAGTGTGTGGGAGAACAGTATGCACCCACAACAGCCATGCTGGTCAGCAGCTTGGTCACACACTGCTGTGGGATGGCATCAAATACCTCAATCAGCATTTGTCACAACCCACTGTGGTTGTGTCAGTCACTCTGGAACAAACAGCTCAGCTAAGCTGTTCAAATAGGTGTTCAGTGGGGATGAAGGAAGGTCATGTCATCCTCTCCACTTTCAAATTCTGCAGGTTGTCTCTGATGAACTCTGCTCTGTGGGGACAAGCATTGACATCTTGGAGAACTCACTCTGGTTCCTAAGAGTGAAAATAATTGTTATAGTTGCAGAGTCTTATCTCGATATCTGTCTGCATTTAAACTGCATTCAGTGAAGCTAAACCTTGATTTTCCACCAGGGAGATGCTGCCCTATACCATCACACTGCCTACACCATGTGTTTCCCTTACAATTGTGACACCTTTTAAACCGAAATAAATGGTGGTAAAAGATTTATTGCACTGGATCCCTATAGCTCAGAGAAAAGACTTTATAAATCACTTAATGGCTTAGCACCAAAACCCATCAAAGATCTTTTGTTGTCATTGTATCAACTTTCCAGACCACTCAGGTCTTCTGGTTCAAGTCTACTCTGGATCCCCAGAATCAGAACCAAACATGAAGCAGCATTCAGTTTTTATGCTACACTAATCTTGAACAAACTTCCACAAAACTGCAAACCTGCTGAAACACTGAGTTCCTTTTAATCAAGGGTAAAAACCCACCTATTACTTCTTTTTATTTTACCACTCCAATACAATGGTTCTTTTTTGTTTGTTTATTGTGTCATGTTTTTAACATGTAAAGCACTTTGAACTGCCTCGCTGCTGAAATGTGCTACACAAATAAACTTGACTTGACTTATAAATGCAAAAAGACCAACAGAGTCAGTGGCAGATTTAACTATGACCAAAATTCATCCATATCTCAGGCTCGGGGATTTTCATAGAGGTTATTCAGACAGCTCCCTGCTGACATATGTAAAGGGGTTAATATGAACCAGAGGTGGACTGGCATATGGGGCTACTGGGGAAATCTCCAATGGGCCGGTGGCTTAGTGGTGGGCTGAACCACCGGCCTACCACCCTGCACAGACAAAGGGCCAGCGTGACAGCAAGTACGCAAGAGGCGACAGGTTCTGGGTGCCGATGCTTTGCTGGGCCATTGTGCCCCAAACTACGCCATATCAAATGTCTTCTCTCCTCCACTCCAGTCAGGCAGATCAGCTCTGCTGCACGCGGCCACAGAGCTGATCTGTAACACATGAACACATGCTGCAGGGCTGGTGAGCCAGCTGAGCTGACAATGAAGAGCGAGGATCAGCAAAATTCGTCCCAATAAGGCCGGGCTACTAAAACAAACAGTGGCGCTTAATAAAAATGAAACATTCACAAAATAAGAAATGCCTTGTCCCTGTTAGTGCCACATAAATTAAATCTCCGTTTGTCTCTGGCATCCAACAGAGAGATGCGCAGTGCAGCAGATCTAGTTCGTCATCTCATTACCTGTCCATCACTGTCAGTATAAAAACCATTAAATAATTGAAAATATTTTTGTTGATATGGCACATTTTTTACATAGCCTTTTACACATTAACAATACTAATTTCTTGCATAGACTGTGGCTGAGGATGACCGAGTTGAGCCAATAGAAAGCCAGAGGGACCAAAGCTTAGATTTCGATATGGGGAAAGGAGAAGAGCTGCCTAAAGAGCATTTACAAGAACAAACACAAAGCACTCTGGTTAGAGTAACAATAATCTTTACTCAATAAGTCATGTTCTAAAACCAAATCGTCAAATTCAATAAATTAGAATGTTGTTGAGAAGAAAAACTTGATTCACTAAGTGAATTACATTATATAGATTAATTACACTCAGACTGATGTCTTCATGCCATTTTTTCTGGTAATGTGATGAGTTTCTGCTTACAGTAATTAAAATATTTAAGGTATTTAAGATATTTCAGGTTAGAATATTACATCCAACCAATTAAAAAAAAATATTTAAACAATGAAATGTGACCTTAATGAAAAGTATATTTAATACCTGCTTAAAGGTTGCTAATTTAGACATCATGAAAAATTACATTGGTCATCTCAGAATAAAAATCATCACATTATCAATGTAACTATGTGTGTGTGTGTGTGTGTGTGTGTGTGTCTGTGTGTGTATACATATATATATATATATATATATATATATATATATATATAGATAGATAGATAGATAGATATGGTAGTAGGTAGGCCAGTCTGTTAGAAACTCCCGAGCCACTTTTTCTCCCCGGTCTGCCCCTAATGTAAACTAATGGGTGAAAATGTGTGTTTTAGTTATTAATGTTGTTCTTTCATATGTAGTTGGTGTTGCCCCATGCTGTATGTCTGATTTTTGTTTTATTTATTTATTTTACATGCTGTATTTTTGATACACCATAAAAAACAGTTTCCACATATCAAGAAAAACAAAATCCTTTCACATAGATAAATATGAGCCTTCATGTGGCATACTTGATGTGCTCCAAACAAACCATTACGGTTCTTGCTTCACATTTTGCCTCATATCCTGTTTTCCATGTGCATTCTGTACCTTTCTGAACAAGCAGTTGCACAGAAAAAAACATCTCAACATAATTTTCTGAAGTGTGTTTATGAAAACGGCTACAGATGGAAATGACATCTTAGGATGCTACTGTTCAAAAATATATGTACTATTTATAACATGTTTTTCACAAATAGTTGTATGGTGCCAGCTTCATTTTTGAAATCTGGGACAGAGAAACAAATGGCAGGCAACATCCATGGCTGAACAGAAGTATTTTAGATCTAAAATTTGCATCTTGGATTTTGTCAGAAAAGTGTTTTGTGGAGCAGAGATGATCAGTCTTTCATGTTAGAAACAAACCAAATGTGTTGTTTTATCATGCACAGAACAGCTTCTAGTCAGAGTTGAAGTAGCCTATGCCTGGGAAATTTAAAAATATTCATCACATTTGTGACGCTGAGGTACTATAAAGAAAGCATTTATGATTATCCCTTTTTTTCAACAATAATTTTTGTCTAATCAATCTAAACCAAGTAGTTTTGTTGATTGAACAAAATATGTAAGCATCTGAAAAGTTATTACCCGATGTTGTTTTTTTTTTGTTGTTATTGTTTTTTGTTTTTTTAACGTGTTCTGTCCGGCAGCGTGGCACTCAAAATTGTCATCTGAATGTCAAGGTAAGGTCCAACAGATTTGCTTTCAGAAGCGGAGCATTACAGCTTCCGCCATGATGTTCCCCTTGGTATATATATATGAAACTTTATTAAAAATTGCTTTGGGTTTATTTCAAATTGCATCTGAAAAGTTATTGTGTGATGTTCTGAATTTGATAAACAATGCCCAACAGATTTGCTTTCACAAGCGGAGCATTACGGCTTTCACCATGATGTTCCCCTTGGTACATATATGAAACTTTATTAAAAATTGCTTTGGGTTTATTTCAAATTGCATCTAAAAAGTTATTGTGTGATGTTCTGAATTTGATAAATAGTGCCCCCGTCCAATTTTAAGCTCTCATTGTGAGAAAGGCCAAGGCATATGTAATCTCAAAATCTAAGAATCTAAAAAAAAAACCTCCAAAAACAGATAAATATTTTGACAAGCACCTCATGCCCACTGTTACGCATGGTGGAAGAACTGTGATGCCTTGGGCCTCTCAAATTTGAGAACATTTAATCAGCGTCCTACATTGAGAAACATTTTTTCATTAGTTTTTTTCTCCCAAAATCACCATTGCGCTGCAAAAAATTTCTATAAGAATAACATCTAACTGATGTGTTTTCCTTTTATTTTTAAAGTCAGTGTTTAGAACCTTAATTACTAATCAGTGGCTTCCTGTTTCCGTGAGGTATAAATATGACATGACATGAAAAAAAGTTCAATTTTTCTTTGCTACTCTTAAAAATGCAAAATACTGGGGAACATCTAAATAAGAAAGGCATATTTGTATTGATATAAAAAAGTCAGGAAACTGCAACAAAGAAAGAGAAACTGACCTAAAAGTGAGTGATAATTAAGCAATAATTAAAAAGCTTTGAAGGGGAACTGTGACATACAAGGCAGGATGACAACCAAAAATTATCTTGCCCCCATTCACAGAGAGCAGGATGGTAAATGAGATCAAATAATCTCAAAAGCTCATTAGACATAAGTAAACAGTGGCATCTTAGGGTCACCCAGCCTCAATAACAATCAGTAGATTCCACTAACATGTCAGGAAAATGTCTTTTCCAGCCAGTCATCACAAACATAAACATGTAAAGTTTGTTAAACTCTCCTGGGACTTTAAGAATTATGCACCAGTCAGAGCCAACATTAATCTCAGAATAGTTGGGTTATAAGACCAAGGATCAATATGTGGAACAGCACATTACCCCCATAGTTGAGTATCGTAGAGGATCTGTTATGCTGTGGGACTGCTGCTCTCATGAAGATGGTGGGACTCTTGTTAAAGTTTGTGATGCAATAAACTCTTTAGAATAAAAAAGACTGTCAAATAAGAATCTGGTGGACTCTCACAGTAACAAGGACATGTTTCATTTCAACAGGGTAATGACCCTATTGCCAAATATAGTCAGAAATGACGACTTGGACAACCTAGACGATCTGGAGAGACTGTGCAAAGATGTTTTGAAATAACTTATTTTGGGCGTACTTGCTATTTTTCAACTCCTTATAGATGAACTCTTGTGGCTATAATGTAACCTTAAGGTTGCAAGAGTGTTTAGTAATGCTGTCTTACCTAAATATAACAATCCATCTGTCAGTTTTCTTTACCAAATAAATTCTGTTGCAGTTGCAGGGATACACTGCCTATCCCAAAGGATCAACAGGAATGAGGAGGTTTGTAAAAAGACACCAGATGAAATTTGTCTGTTGCATCTCTGTTAGCTCCCCTTACAACTCAGTAATCTGTAGAACTGCTTTTCACTGCAATTACAGCTGGAAGTCTTTCAGGGTGTGTCTAAATCAGCTTCCAGTTGTTTTGCTCTACTCTTAGTTGAAGCTCAGTCTGACTGGATGGAAAGCATTTATGAACATCAGTTCTCAAGTTTTGCCACTGTTTCTCAACAAGGCTTAAGTCTTAACTTTGACTGGGCCATCTAACATATGAGTATGCTTTGATTTACATTAGCGGTGTTCAAAGTCCTTAAGAACAGCTGTCCTGCATGTTTTAAACATTTCCCTGATCTAATAGCAAGTTCTTGTACAACTTGATGACCTGATGATGAGCCGCTGTTGTGCATGAATGAGTTCAAATGAACAGATTAATGAGTTGAGCTCCTTTTTTGGAGAACTTTGAACTGAAGGGGGCTGATTTTTGCATGACAAATTTGGAGTGAGTGCAGCTCACCCTGACGTCATTTAACAGTGCTCTAGTGTGGGGTGAGAAAAGATTTACGCTGCTTTTTCGGGGCAAACTCAATATTTTATGTCAGAAAGAACCACAAAATGTATTCTTGTGATTCTGCTTTGAAAATCATGTTTAGACTTCTGACTTCTTTTTAATGAAGTGCATTAAAATGGTTTATGGTTAAAAGATGTTGTGATCCACACTCCAATCTAGAAGAATGGTAATAATGCACCTAAAAATTGTTTGCCAGCTACCATTAAAGCATGGGCCCTATTCAGCTATTGCATCCACATGGAACTAATATTAATAACTTATGCTTCTCCCCTCGCTTTTATTATTACAGGTTTTCTCTCAGGCCATTGTACAAGTAAGTATCCAAAATAACAGCACAGATGTTGTCTTTAATTTGTACGATTGAAGATTTTGAGACAATCAGGAGTTTATTAAAGAGGAACACAAACCTTGTAGTGTCATAATGGAGCTCAAAGTTCAGAATGTTTAGGTGGTGTACTATCAACATGAATTAAGTCATTTTTACCCTGGCTCAACTGCAGTTAGAACGAGTTCTAATTTAGACTGAACTGGAGCAACACTTTAAAGAGGTGGATAAGCCATTTGAATCAGCTGTGTTGGAGCAGGAACCTATTTAAAACATGCAGGACATACATCCTGGAGGACTGGAACTGGGAACCCCGATTTGCACCATTCCAGTGTAGCTCTGGCAGAATGTTTGGGGTTGTTTTCTTGCTGGAAGGTGAACCTCTCCCCCAGTCTACCAGGCTCTCTTCCAGGATTGTCTTGTATTTAGCTTCATTCATTTTCACATCACCTCTGACCAGCTTCCCTATCCCTGCTGAGGAAAAGCACCCCCACAGCATCATGCTGCCATCACCATGTTTCACTATGGGGATGGAATGTTCAGGACGATGTGCAGTGTTAGCTTTCCGCCAGACATATATTCTGAAATTTAGTTTGACACATTTTGTAGGATTTATGCTTTTTGATAAAGTGACAAATTTCCATTCATTTAGATTTACTCATTTTTATTTTCATTCTGCATAAACAATGAAAATAATGCAATGTTGTTAATAAAAGTGAGGTAATTACAGTTAGTAACAACCAGATTTATGCATTTTTAAGTATTTACAGTTTACTTGAAATTCATAGTGGTCAACTTTAAGACAAATATAAATAATGTTCATTCATTTGAAATAAATAAATAATAAATATGTTCATTAATTCTTGATGAATAATTCTGATGCATTTAAAATGGCTAAAACCTAGACTTTTTAAAAGTAAAAAATATCAAACCCTCGATTTTCAAAAACGAACCTTTTCATTTTTAGCCAGGGCAAAACTTGAGAGATGTCCTTTGTTACATGAAATGATACTTAGTTTCTGCTGAGAGAAACTTTCTGTGAACGCTCAGTAAAGGACACATTTTGCTGACATCGTATCTGAAACATGTACAAATGTTGCTGTTAGTTGCTACAACCAAAATGCTTATAGCAGTCATAGACAATTTAGAAATACCTGTCAATTTCTCCCAATTTCTGTCTAAACTACATGCTGCTGTACCATTCACTGTAGTCAAACTGCTGTAAAGTTCACAACTGTGCATAAATCAACATCAATGTATAAAAACTTTGAGAAACATTCCTATAGCACTTTGGATTTAAGCCCAAAATGTTCCATTTTGGTCCTACCTTATTTTCATGTCGAAAAATCTGGAATCGTTTTCCTTTCTGCACTACTTTATGTCATCTGTGACTTGAAATCTCAATAAAACACACTGATGTTTGTGGTTGTATTGTGACCACAGGTGTAAAACTTCAAGTGGTATAAATACTTTATGAAACCGTTGTATGAGGTTGCGTTAGTGGGATATTTTCTAAATGCCAAATATCTTCAATTTCTCCCATCAGCATCTTTGTAGAAAAAAAAAAAAAACTAAGTGCTGCTTTAAACAAGTCTAAGATACTTTGTTCTGAGGTCTGCACACAATCTGACAGCAAATGCAGGCTACATACATAGATCTGATTTGCATATGTGTCCGTCTGATTTGGAGGCAGACCTTATCTCTGTGTTTTTAGCTCGAAATCTGCCAATGACTGACTGTTAACCCTTCAGAAATTCATGGTTTGGCTGCATTGATTAAAAGATGAGTGAACTTATTATGCATTAAAGCGTCATGTCAAAGCCCTGGCACGGCAAGATAGCGGCCTTATCTCTCCTCTACCTGATAAGAGACAACATGGGAGAGAGACAGGGCAGCAGCAGAGGCAGCAGAGAGGTGGAGGAGGAGTTTGTGTTGTGGGAGGTGGTGGTGGTGGTGGTGGGGGGTACGTGTAGAGGTGGGGTGAACAGTGCAGAGCTGGAGGAGAGATGCAAGATGGAAGAGAGGGGTAAAGGCTGGTGGGAGGTTGAGAGGTGGCAGCTGAGGTTTAATAAGAAAGGCAGAATATAGCACATCCAGAGCACAGGGGAGGGAAAGAAGAAATTGAGAGGGATGGGAGACAGTACCAGGGCATCGAATGTCGCCTCTGTCGTGGCATCAGCCCCCTCACTGCTGCCTCACGTCGCTTTCTTTTTTCCACCCTCATTTGCATTTTGCTCCATTTTTCTTTTCACTGTCCAATGGTCTATCTCACTTTTTCGTTCTCTTTTTCTTTTTTGTCTTCCTCTCACTCCTCCTGCTCTGTCTTCGGTAGGTCTTTGAAGAGAGGTCATGAGGGAGACAATGCAAACACAGGCTGGCTGAATGGAGAATGGGAAGAGGACAGCTGTTGGAAGATGACAGCGATGGCTGTTAAAACACAATCTGTCTCCCTTCCCACCGGCCTGTTGCAGACCGCGGCTGCGCGGCTCACATCTTTTCACAGAGGCCACCGTGTCACGGTGACACTCCCAACTGTCAAACACGAGTGTGAGAGCTGGCGCACACTTCACGGCATGTGTCATCTCACACACATATGTAAATGCACAGCCTATGTATAATGCGCAGGTGGTGGCACGTGAACAATGAGCACATGCTAAACCACATCCATGTTAAGACACTTGACTATAGAACAGCTATATCAACAGATTATGTTCTAAGCAAGAACATAGATAACTGTCCATATTATTTATTATGGTCATCAGTAGATGAGGTATGTTACTTAAAATAATAATTATTACAGTGCCTTGAAAAAATATTCATACCATTTGAACTGTTTTTTTACACTAAACTCACAAATTTCTATATATTTTATTGGGATTTTACATTATAGACCAGGGTTGTCCAAAGTGAAGGCCGTGGGCCATTACCAGCCCTCATCATGATTTTGTGCGGCCAATGACTGGAATTTATGATTAACACAAAAAAACCAGTTGTTAGTGCAAATGGAAAGTTTTTACTAAGCAAATTGTTTGCTTTTAATCTAATAGAAAATAAAACTGAAAACATTCAGCAATGGTGCTACTGGCATATTGATGCCAGTATTGATTCATAGCTGGCTGTTTGAGTGTATGTTTATTTTTCAGTCTGGTCAGTGCTGCCTATTTTCAGCTCATTTCAAAATGAGCTGTTTAAGAGCCTCTTGTCACTTTAAATCCAAATAAGCTGCTGCTGGCCACGCCCCCACTTCAGTGTTTACACTCGCACTTATCCATGTTAAAATGTCTTCAAACAGATGTACAATGTTACATCTATGACCATGAGTCAGACCCAGAAGCAGAAGAAGTGGAGCCTCCTGCACAGCCATCAAGGACACAGCTGCAGTTTCTGAACGGTGAGTCAACAACAAAACACTTGTCTTTTCCAGCAGCCATTGTACAGCACATACAGCGGTAAAACCAGCTGACCAAATGTGCTCGAGCTTCACTTGGGTTGCTTGGTGAGGGGCTGGGCTTGGTTGGGGTTGCTAGGTGAGGGGCAGTGCCTGCTGATTTGTGACATTACATTCGAAAGGTTTCTGAAACGGCTCGCTTTTCAGACACCAAAAAACATTAACTTGTTGCAAGAAAAACGGCCAGATTAGTTTTTTAAGCACTTGAACAATTTTTAGAAGTAGTACAGACCCAAATGGAAGTATAAAAATGTGCAAAAAGTGAATTTTGCATCATAGGTCCACTTTCATGAACTAGCCTAACAGCAGAAATGAATTGCCCTTTGGGATTAATAAAATTCTCTGAAATGAACTTCTCCTCAAAAGTAGTCTTGTGTAGCACCAGTTTTTGAAGAGTGACTAATATCTTGTTCTTGTTGCTGAGAAGTTACAAAAATTTTCTAGATGAGGAAAATGGAAATCCATACACATCAAAGGTTTAGGAAGTTTCATACATTTCTTTCAATAAGCTAGATGAGACCATTTTTATGTTTTATTGTTTCCATAACACATAAAAATAACAAAAAAAATTACTTCAAAAGTAATGATTGAGCTGATATGTGCTACTTTCTATCTGGTGTACATCAAACATAGCATTTAAATAAAACATCAAACCTACTGTCAGATATGGTGGTGTACCTGGACGACTTGCAGTAATTGGTGGAACCATAAATTCCATGAAAGTAATAAAAAGATCATCTAAAAAATAAAAATCTCTCTCAGTATTCTGATATGAAACAAATAGAAATATTTTGGCAATCCTAACCGACTTAAAGCTGGAAAAGTTTTGTCTTATTTAGTATCAAATCTATGCACAGTATATAATATAGATATATTTATACAATACTTGAGCACTAAAGGTAGTCAAAAGATGCAAAAATACAAATTTTTAGAAATGTTTTTAGAAAGTTTTCTGTCCCCAGTTTTAACTTCACAATGCGTTTTTAAACAGGAATTTCGAGCTCATGGTACAGTGCTACAGTAAATTCACATGGGGAACAAATCAAAGCTAAAACAAAAATAGATGCAGATTTTGCTGGTGTGTGCATAAAATGAATTGCATTTAATTAGAAATGTCTTTAACTAGCTGGGAGAAAAACAATGAAAGCGGGAGAGACTGATTTAAAGTCTATTAGTCAAACAGTAATCAGCACAAACAGCTGACTGATGGGATTCAGGGGTTGGACAAAGCAAAGATGTAAACAGGAGGTTTGCTCTATATCTGGCTTCCACATGGAAGGGGTGGGGGGAGTGGTGTAAGGAAAGGAGGAGGGAAGGCAAGCAAAAAAACTCAGGTAACAACAGTTCTTCTCAGTGTGTGTGTGTGTGTGTGTGTGTGTGTGTGTGTGTGTCTGAATGTGCGAGCGGTATCTCAGCTCCCATACTCTTCTGACAGCTGGAGATAAACATAGGCCCGTGCTACTGACCACATGATTTATCAACATGAATTTCACCCTCATTCTCTATCTCTCACCCCCTCCTTCTCTCTTCCACTGCTCTTCCTCCCTCACTTTCTCCCTCACTGTAGTCTCAGGCACAGCTCACACAGTCCACTCATTAACTGTCAAAATGCACTAATGAGAAATAAAGAGACTGTCAGAGTATATTGGATAGAGGTGAGAGAGCGTCATACCAGGAGACAAAAGAAATGGAAAAAGAAATGAAACAAGGGTGGGGGAGGTGCTCAAAGGGGATTTCTGAAGAAACTTATCTTAGCAGCAGAAAAAATTATTTTCCTCGAGTTTAAAAATATACAAAGGCTGTATATGAAATGTAATGGTACGAACTAAAGAGAAACTGCTTCCTTATGGTGGCCAAGAAAGAAAAAAAACTGATGCACTCTCCATATTAGCCACACAAATCTATGCACGCACACACACCTTGCAATTAGACTGTTCCCTCTACTTGGTTTGTGCAAGGGAGCTATGGTGTTGAAAAGGGTGTTAACACCTCGTCTTCCTGCATCCTCGCTCCTTCCTCCTTTCCTTTTATTTCATTCGTGGCCCCCACCCACCCACCTCCACCAGAGCTCAGCCCCCATTTGGAGTACGATTTGGGCAAAAGGTGCCAGACGCCCCAAGCCAGAACAGGGACTCAAGCTGCTAGCGATGGAGATGGAGAGGAAGAGGGAAATAATGATGTACAGAGGACTGGAGCTCTGTGCAAGTGTTTGGATGTGTGTGTGTGCAGATGAGGTCCTGCGTGTATTGTGTTCGAACAAGTGTTAGCTTGTTTACTTACCATTTGGACAGTGTTGATTGTCCCTCTCTAACCTTGTGCTGCTTGATGAGTTTGATTTAACAGAAGTGCTAAATAGATTATAAATGCGTGGGTATCAATAGCATTTCCCTGTATTCTATCTGATTTATGTCTGAGCTGCTGATTAACCAATGGGAGTCATTGAACGATAACATCATAACATATGAGAGCTGTAAAATATAACAAGATAATCTTAGCTTTTTAGCAATTTATGGTCTGACGCCTCTTCAAAAAGGAAACAAAAAGGATGATAATAGTCCAATGACTGAATGAAGGATGTTCAAAGGGGTGTTATTTCAATTTCAGCTTATCTGATTTTCAGAATCAAAGTAAAGTTTATATTAACAGACACCTAAATATAGTATAATGATATCTTGATTTCAGTCTTAAAGTAATAGATCAGGTTTCTAAAATGAGGTTCTGTTAAAAGGTTATTCTTAGTTGATATTTTTACCTGCATGGGATGATTTTCTTGTTATCTTCACTTAAGATAAATACAGGTTAGTTGGTCCCAGCAGTCTACCAAAAGACCAATGGGGACTTCTACCATCTTTGAACTACTCCAATCTAAAAAAACATCCTTGTCCAGAAATTACGGGATATACACTGATATACACTGCAGGCTTAAATCTGAAGGCTTGACCGCCCAATTTCCCAGCTACTCACGTCCAGTCTTTGCAGTCAACGAAGGACTCACCCTCTGGGTGACACTCTGGGTCCTTTGAAGGATGCAGCCCCTGAATTTGGACACACCCTTTGTACATAACCATTCAGTGCAAATTTGACAACAGATTTAAGGTTGATAAATTAGTGCTTATTTGACGTTCTTTTACGCTGCAGTTGTTTAAAGACTGTCAACTTTGGTCTTGGCCTTTTTTTAAATTCAGCCTCCTGGACTAACTAATCTGGAGTTATCCTGTATGAAGATGCTTTGATCGTCCTCCAGTTAATTTTTCTTCAAACAGAACAATTTTCATCAATGTGGACGACGTCATGAATTGGTCCGCACGCCAGGATGTTTTTACTCAAAATCCTCAGAAAGCTGGAGAGGCATTTCATTTTTAGTCATCACTTTGAGTCAACAAAAAAATAACTTTACGAGAGAAAACTTTTAATTAGTTGTTGAATGGCCTGGCTAGAGCACAGAAAATTTTGACAGAAAATCTGTGGGGTCACACGTACTGGGCTGTGAAGATTTCCTCACAATCTGATAAGATTTGCAAAACTTTTGCAAGGTAGAGTCGGCAAATATTGCCAACTAAACATGTGGGATGATGATTGACCCCATAACTGAGTGCTTAAATTGATTTGTAAAGGTTCTTTAACAAAGTTTTAGTTTAGGGGTGTGCACACTTTTACAACTGGGTAATTGCAACACATCCCAACAGATTTGTTTTGTTTTTAGCTTCTAATTTACTCAAATTGTCATGAATAAAATTCAGAGAAACAGTTCAGCTCACCCATTTGCACAAGTCCAAGAGTCTACTATGCATGGGAGGATTAGACAGTGCTGGTCTCTGTGCATTTTGTTTCTAAGCTTCGCAGTTTGAACAAGAGATCAGTTCTAGCCAGTAGCTATTGCTAATATTGACAAGTACACTCTACTTTTTTACAGGCATGAAGAAAAGTTGCTTTGTTTTTGCACCTTATCCCTTTCTGCACAGACTGTGTATTGATCAGGACTGTTTTTAACAGACTGCTCTGAGGTCCATTAACCAATGGTGATGACAAAGCATTAAGAGACTAATGTGTCCCTGGGGGACAGTAAGGCCAAAGAAGGATGAGTAGGACACTTTACTCGACAGCACTGCTGTGCTTTCTATTATCCAAAGGACTATCCGTTTAAGGTGGCAGCTGATGGTTTAAAGACTGTCAAGATGATCTAATTATAAAACAGTCAGTTTGAAAAAAATAAAACCCTATATGTTGATCGCGAGACTGTTCTTTTGTATGTGCATGTTGAAGGATTTCATACATGTTTTCTGAATACAGTAAATGTTCAGCTTATTCTATATTGTCAGTTACCAGACAAACAAAAATGTCAGATAAAAATGTTCTAAATTACTTCAACTGGATCGTCCGACTGCTATTCCAACAAGTCTCTGAATTTATGTCTCTTTACACATTTATAACACCGTTTTCACAGACGTAGTGAGTTTTGCATGAATTGTGTGTCAATATATAGTGTAATTCTGATCAAAAAGTACATGTATTTTCTTTGAATTGGAAACTGTGTCAAGACATACTGCAAAGACAACTTTCATTTTTTTGATCCGTCTTGTTGTAAGGTGACAGTGTTATTAACAACTCCATCTCACAACACATACAAAATCCAGTTATAACTGGGCTATTCGTGTGAAATATTTGGTAAATACAGCACCAGGTGAACAGCAAAATAGATCTTTATGTATCAGAAAAATGGGCACCATTCAGTTCATGTAAACTGAAGTTTACAGTTAACATAATGACATTCTGTGGTTGTAAAAATAACACCAAATCATGAGCCCTTCACCACCGTGTTTAACACTGGGTATGTTATTATATGTTCTAACATACAAATATACTGGAAAACTGAATGAATGTAGATAGTTATTAGTTATTAGGTCTAAGGTTGGGTATATTTGATTTCTTTCTTTCTTTTTTTTTTTTTTTTTCCACACAGTCTCAACACTGTAGGGCAGGGGCGTCAAACTCTGGTCTCCCTGGTCCTACACACCTGAATCAAATAGCTGCGTTATCCCCTCATTCTACAGAATCCTGATAATGACATCATTTTGATTAATTTGATTCAGGTGTGTTGATACTGAGGCACACGTAGATGTTGCTGAACTCTGACTGGAGCGAGAGTGGAGTCAGACTGGGGTTTTTCATTTTAGTGTACCCCATGTGGTGGTGATACTGTATTTATCACGATTATAAAGTGTGTAACTTAAAGATCTGGTGAGGGACAGGTAACTTTTTCATTGTTTTTACAGTCAGTTAGACCCTTAAAAATGTCATATAAACATAGTTGAGTGTATGTTGACTTTTAATCTTAAATATGGCTGAATAGAAGTCAGTCAGTGAAATTAGTCAGCCAAACCTCAACTCAAACATCTTGGATTATGCTAAATTTGGCTAAAAAAATTATTTTAGGGGTTTAAGGGGAAGGTAGGTATCAACAATGACTGACTGACCTTTAAAATAGCCATAAAAACTGCCCATGGATGTCTACTGGTTTTGGGGTAAAAATTAAAAGAGGGATTTTCTTTTATTGTATCAAGAATTTATAAAGGAATACGTGTTTCTGATTCTTTCTTTCTTTCTCTTCCTTTCTTTCTTTCTTTCTTTCAGATTACTATGTATTGATCTCAAAACTGATTTAAACTACTAAATTCACGCAAACCTAAAATAGTTTATTGTAAAAAATATAAAATAATTATCCTAAAATTCAGTTTAACAGAGTCTTATTGAACATGAAAACTTGGTATGAAAAACACATATAGGAACTGAGGTTACTCTAAGTATGAGAGAGTTTCTACTGACAGATGTAGATTATGTCTCAATGTTTTGGTATATTTGTGGAAGCTGCTTCAGGTGGTTTTTGAAGTTTGCCCCAGATGGAAATGTCAAGAAATTTCCTTGAATTGTGGACCAACAAACAGAGCAGAACTTACTATTAAGTGTAAAACTTAAAAATACGAACATATGAGCCAACAGTAGAATTTTTGCTGAGACACAATAATACAACTTGTGAACTAGTTGCAACTTGTTAACCGTCATTTTGTTTGTTACATTATTTTGGCATTTGTATCTGCAGTGTGACACGCAGAGAGTGTTTGGTTTGAATGTGCCTACTGATTGTACTTTGATCAGGCATTTGAAGACTGCACCTGCAAACAGCATGCACATGTGCAATATAACTCTACAGATCAGTGACTCAAAAGTCAGCCAGTTCACTAGGTGGTGTTGGCACTTTTGACTTTTTGAACATACAGGGGACCCCCCAGAATTAAAATCTGCAAATACTTCAGACCTCTCCAAATATGCTCATAATTGTCTATTCTAATGGTTCAAACACAAAATGTGCCTTAATATGCATTAATGTACACAGTGGAAACTGTCTGGTCACTACCACAGAAGCCAACATCCATGATCTACTTTATCTCTGGTCTTGGGGGTACAGCGAATCTGCGCCAAGGAATAAAAATAGCACTCCTGGATTGGCTGCTCTGCAAATGACAGCCAATAACATATCAGTTAGCATTGTGCTTAGGTATTTCACCTTCCCAGGCTGCATTTTCTTTGGAATATTTTAGACATGCTCTATAAAAAAATGCTCTACAAAAATATCTATGAACAGGCAAATTTTCCATTTTCCATTATTTGGAGTTACATTCCACTGAGAAATCTGTTAATACTGAATCATAAATAGGTGTCTGTCCGTTGTAATTTAGTGTTTTTGTGATGAAAACTGAAACTTTGCTAATTAAGAATTTATTTCAGCAGATGTTAAAGGGTGACTTGCAACAGGCTTACATGCGAGATACCCCTCAAACATCCCACAGCTGTTTGGAGTGAGATGGGCCAAACTTCCTCCATTAGTCTTTCTTTTTTGTCAAAAAGTCTAATGCAGCTGGCTACATACTAGTTGGGCTACCTGAGCAGATAGCCCAACTAGTATTACCATAAAGAGCAGAACAACAAAACAGTACATTCTGCTTCTGGCAATTCAAATATTTTTTGCTTTTCTAAATCAAATAAATAGAATTACATCTGGTTAGTTCTTCTTTTATTATTTTTTTCTGAATGTCTTAGTTCTGCAGACTTTTCTACTTTTACTCTGAGTATCATATGTCTACTCAATGCAATGTCAGCCAAGTCCAACAATGTAACTGTCTGGCTGTCATCATCTGTTTCGTTTTTTTTGCTACATGCTCAGCTGGGAAGCCATGTTGTGTCTGTGACTGATGGAGTTGGCAATCAATCAAACCATCTGTTTAAGATTACGATCCTCCAAATTTTGATTTGTTGATTGTTTTAGGACAGATCTCTCAGACAGACAGATGTCTTTCAGTCTTTGAACTCCAATTCTTTTCGTTTTGATCTTTTTTCCCCCCTTAATTTGTACACCTTGTTCAGGCTTCCATGTTTCCTCATCAGATTCCCTCCCTCCATAATTACCACTTATTAATTTTAAATGAGAGCCCTGACACGTTGCAGGGTTTTAATACAGCCTGTTAATATGAGAGGTAATTTATGGGGTGTGTGTGGGATGAAGGGATGATGGAATGAGTGTCGTCCATCACAGAAATCATTATAGACTGGAAGCTCTCTTTTACTCTGACTCTGAGAGAGAGGGGGCGAAAGAGACATTTAGCGACTCCTCGATGTGAGCTGATGGCACACAGGTGAGAGTCAGGTAGCTCTTCAACAAAGACGTCTGGACCAGAAGTTGATGAGAGAGAAAAGGCACTAATTTAATTTTCTGTATATACCGAGCGCTGCCAACATGTTCAAGAGTGATGAGAAAACCGAGGCAAATGTATTCCTCCAACTCCACTCTCGCTCCTTCTCGCCTTCTCCACCACAGTTCCCTTTCTTCTCCTCTCCACTCCTGTCTTTGTGTTGCATGCCCCATTTCAGAGGCTTTTCAGGGGCTGAAGTGGCGCTTGGCTATGCTGAAGTGTCTGCACTGCTGTGTCTGAGCCTGCAATTTACCAACTGTATGTGTGTGTGTGTGTGTGTGTGTGTGTGTGTGTGTGTGTGTGTGTGTGTGTGTGTATGTGTGAATAACGGGGGGCGGGGGGGGGGTGTGTGTGGGTGAATGTGTATGCGTGTGCCCGAGCCTGCAATTCACCAATTTCACCGCTAATTAGCCCACAAAGGCTACCGACAGGGAGGAGCAGAAGAGGAGGAGGAGGAGGGGTTGGGGGTGGGGGGGGCATACGCGGGAGGTCCAGGCTGGAGGGGGTGGAAAGGGTGGAGGAGGAGGTGGCGATGCTGGCACAGCTGAGACTCATGGCATGGGACCAGACAGGCAGTTATATGTGTGTGTGTGTGTGTGTGTGTGTGTGTGTGTGTGTGTGTGTGTGTACTTGTTTTTGTTACCACAGAGGGTCCGAACGAAGGGAGCCCACCAACACAGAGGGGCCCTGTGTCTTTTCGGGGCCCAAAATCGTGGACCCCGCATGGGAAACCACTCTAAAGCGGCTTAGGATGCTCTCCTAACATGCCTCGTGCTTTTTTTTCACTTGGCCCACTCGGTAGCAATGATTGGAAAAGTGTGTGTGAAGTGTGCGTGCTCAGTAGAGACCCCTTGTCTGTGGGTGGTGGTACTGCAACTATACACAGTACAGGAAGTGTGTTTCATTTAACCAATCAGGGCCCCTTCTGACAATACGTTATTTCCTAAAGTTTCAGGAAGTGATTTTTTGTGTAATTCATGTTATAAAACATTATAACAGCTATAGGTAAGCTTATTTAATTTACATTTTATTTCAATAGTTTGATAATGTTGTTGTCATTGTACTTTGCACACGACTGTATTACAACCAAATTAAAGATTTAAACCAGGTAATTATTATTTTAGTAACCATAGTAACTAAAATAATAGTGTAAAAATGTGCATAAGCCCATGTAATAATTCACTGTCATTTTAATTATTAAAATTCCTACATTACAATTGTAATTAATCTACATGTTATTTAATGTTCATTATACTTTTATGTTTTATAAAAATACACTCATACTTTTAGGCTTATTTTGAAAAAAAAAAAATCATTTTTTTATGTTCTGAACATAAGAAAAATAAAGGTATAAATAAATAGTCACTTAATATTTTCAGTCAGTTTACTTAGTTTAATCTGCATCTATTGCATGCATGTTAGCTTCATGCTGCTAAAAACGCCGGCTTTACGGCACTTAATACGTTTACAACATTTTACGGCACTTTGTAACGTGTGACGGTGCCAGGCTGAAACTGTTCCACGTGAGGAGGAGACGCTGTCAACGAAGAGAAA